>JAKOOJ010000003.1:9498333-10778750 GCA_022577455.1 Arizona elegans
CCATTCTGGTTGTTTTTATGCAGAACCGAAGATGCCAGGTTGTTCCTTGCCAGATGCAGCAAAATAATTTTAGTTTAAACTCTTTGTTCAAATTGCTTGGATCCTTGGCTTTCATGGTGAGAGCCTAAAAACGGAGTCCCATAATCCTTCCAAGGTTTTCCCTCACTGACTTCCCAGAGTAGCAATGGGTTGTCATCCAAGATGATGCTGACCTCCCAGAACACTTTTTTTTCCCTCTTGGCAGAGAGAGACCTTCCTGAAGATGCCATTCCTAACAACTTCCTCCAGGAAGATGGTACTTTTCTTGATTTTCAGCCACTTGAGTGTGAGAAAGGATGTTATACAATGGGTTGATTCAGAGCACTTCTTCAGGTCCTGCTAAATCTCATCATGCCTGTTTTCAGATTTCTGGCAGGCAATCAGTTACCCCTCTGCTCTTCCCCCTTTTGATCTGAGAGGGGCGCAATCCTGTTCCAGACATCAAATATCGAACAGAAAAGGCAGTTCCCCTTTTCAGTTCAGCCCTCACCCAAGCTTCCTTCCCTGGGTCTCCCCACTCTTCCCATCTGTGTCTGCTGCATGTCTTTTGGCTTTTTATTTATTTATTTTTTAAAAAACCCTCTCTCTTCAACTCTGTTGCTTAGTAACCAGTCTCTTTTCTGTTCCAAGAAGAGGGTGGAGTGGGAGGAAAATTAGTTCTAATCCTGGAGGATGTCCATATTGGACATTCCCTCCCTCCACCTATTTTCTTTCCTTTGTTCTCCCCCTTCTTCAGGAGGAAGAGGTTCATGGCCATGTAGGCTTCCTCGGGCATTATCAGCACCCACACTGTGCAGGAGTTAGAGTCAACATGAACTGCAGCATTGTCCAAGTGCTTATTCCACCAGATTATACTGGGACAAACTCCCACGGCTAAAAGTAAATAAATAACTATGTGAGAAAAACGGCGCCCAGCAGATTCAACAGCTAAACCCACTGCTCACTGTGAGGCAGATGTAATCTGAAAAGCCCACCTGATAAAGAGCGTGAGGCAATGAAGAATATGGATTTGAAAATTCATCTATCAAAGATAAAGCTAAATGCACCAGACACAATGAAACTGACAGGGAGTTGAGAGTCAGCATTATATAAGTATCGTAAATAAATAACGTGCTGTAAATTTTAGGTAAAACATTCATGGCAAAAAAAACTAGATCAAATAGATGAATACTGTATGTGTCTCTTGACAGAACATTTATTAAAGGTGAGAGAGAAAAATTGGAGACATTTTAAGGTGTGCAAATGCTAATAGAGAGGTAAGTTTAGTATATGAACTGTTGCAAGAAATGAATATTTGTCAAAAGAAGTGAAAATGGCTATGTATTAAGGCAGTGATTCTGCCTATCTATTTTATTCTATGGCAGTGAGAGAGGGGTGTGTCACAAAAGTAAGTCATGTGCAGTGAGAAGGCAGCACTTCGGTGTGTATGAGATGAAAAAGAGGTAGGTTCAAGTATGAATGGGTGGTGCATGATTTTGGAAGTAGGTGGTGGTTTGATCAAGTAGAAAAAAAAAGGAGAGAATTGCAAAATGAATATAGGATGAAAGAGTGAATGGATCAAGAGAAAATTGTGGTTGGTTAGTTGGTTGGATGGAGTGAATGAGATCCTCAGCAAGAGAGAGGTAAGAAGTTTCAAAAGGCAGTGTGTGATGTGGGGGAAACAAGGATCATTGCAAGACTATAAAGCTATGGAGAGGTAGAATGGGGTTTGGGGTAAACTGGTTTTAGGGTTTCTATCTCATGCCTTTAATTTCTTGGTTTTAGTATTTCTTACCCATTTTCTGTGCTCTGTATACTCTTCCAAAGGAATGATATGCTGAATACTGTATACATCTATGTATCTATGAATGTAAAGAGCCTTAGTACAGGTAGTCCTTGAGCAGTTCATTTAGTGACCATTCAAAGTTACAACGGCACTGAAAAAAATGAATTATGTCTATTTTTCACACTTACGACCATTGCAGCATAGTCACATGGTCACATGATCGAAATTCAGCCGCTTGGCAACTGACTCATATTTATGACGGTTGCAGTGTCCCGGGGTCTTGTGATCACCTTTTGCAACCTTCTGACAAGCATAGTCAATGAAGAAGCCAGATTCTCTTAACCACCGTATTACTGACTTAACAACTGCAATGATTCGCTTAACAATTGTGTCAAGAAATTGTGTCAATTGTACAGTGTGGCAAAACTCACTTAAAACAGATGTTTCACTTAGTAACAGACATTTTGGACTTAATTTTGGTCATAAGTCAAGGATTACATGTACTACAACAGCTGGAGGAACTTCCCAGCTTTCCATCATCCAGATGTATTAAAGGGCAACACCTAGAAATTTCCCATAGTAAGGAATGGGGAGTTCATAAAATGCAAATTGACTGAAGAATACTGAAGAGTGCGCCAGCTTTGCATAGGAAAATGGAAACATCTTGTCATGAATCTTTATATACGAGGACTGGCCCTGGGCTATGAAGTCCAAGTAATAGTAACAGAGTTGGAAGGGACCTTGGAGATCATCTAGTCCAACCCCCTGCTCACACAGGGGACCTGTACTAGGGATTTGAACTGCCTAACTGCCAACCTTTCTGATCGACAAGCTCAGTGTCTTAGCCACTGAGCCACCTAGTCAGGCATAAGTATATGGAGATCATAGCCTTCTGTATCATTGAGGCAGCTTGGGAGAGACCGGCATAGTTCCATGTCTGTCATTTTAAGCTTCACAACTAAAGTGTAGAGAAACTGAGCTGGCTTCAACTACAATGCTGTGTGTCTCCGTCTCAAGCTGTATTTCTGCTGTATCTCTATTAAAGAGATAGGAAGTCCAACCGGAAAAAATAAAAGCTGCAGCCCTCATAGGGATTGAGAGAACTAGCTGTCCTTGGGTCTCTTGGCCTCTCTCTTCCACACGCACATTTATGGTTCTCGGGCTAGGAGCTTCCGTTCCCACCGCCACCCTTCCCCTGTTTGCAGTCCCTTCCTGCAAGCTGTTTCCGAGGGATTAATTCATTCACTTTTCTTCCTGTTCGAGGACAGGAAGGGCAGCTTCCTATTCAGAGGAGATTGCTGTCGCCTTAGTGGTCATTCTTATTCTTTCTCTGTTATTGTTTGCTGTGTGCTTTAGTCCTTATCATCTGTCAACGTCCCCCCCCCCAAAAAAGCTTTAAATACAGGATATTAAAATTTTTACAGGTGGAAACTTTATAGAATTGCCCTAATGGCTTTTGCGAGCTGGAGATCTCCTTGGGTGGACCTAAGACCGAATTATGTAACAGTTGCCCTGTTTATCCTGCAGTACAAAGAGTAGCATGAAAGGCCTCCCTTGATCAAATGTTATCCCTACCACATCCTGCATAATTTCTTAGCCTCCTTTCCTTCCCTCCCTTGGTGCCATCCAGATGTGTTGAATTTAAGTCTTAGAATCCTTATCTGAAATATGTGACCAATTATCTTTTCTTTTATGGACACTGAGAGCATATGCACCAAAACAAATTCCTTGTGTGTCCAATCACACTTGGCCAATTAAAAAAAAAATCTATTAAAGGCTGCCATATCTGGGCTGCAAAATCTAAGCCACCACTAGATGGCAACAAAGAGACAGTTTTCTGCATCTCTTTGCTGACCTCTAGTTGTCAGTGCAGGAATCCTACACAGATCGCTGTCTAGCTTCGGCTTGAACCACATGCCACGATGAGGAGCTCACCAGTTCTCTTGGCCCCTCACTCTTTGTCAAATTATTGTTAAACTGGAGGGTGGGTTCTAAAATCTGGTCAGAATCCACCTTTCTGCAATTTAAATCCTATTTTCTGCTTCCTGTGTTCCAGAATACAGGATAGTAGCTCTAGACCTTCTTCTTTGAGAAAGCTCCATCTTGGTGGAGTGCCATCGTAGCCTCCCTATTTTTTTCACAAGGCTAAACATATCCAACTCCTTTGATGTCTGTGTTCATCTACTGTGCACTCTGATTGGTTGTTAGCTCTCAGTTAATTTACATTGCAAGGAAGTAAACCTGCCAGGTCTCATAAATTCTTGGCAACAAAAGCTAGTCAGAACATTATGTTTCATTGAAATTGTGTAACCAGAAGACTTGAATGATGGAAAGGTAGTTATCTGGAGGAGTCCTTAAAGTCTTTTTTGAACCCAGAGATACCATAATTTGGAATATATAAAATCTGTAATTTGAAATCCCCAACAAGCCTTGGTTTGTTACACAGCTGAATGTAGGGTAGCTTATTAACCAAACATTTTGCCTTAGCATATCATGCAAATGTAACCTTTATGGTACTCATACATTTTATAGGTGGCCAGATTCTCCCCATCACTTTGCTATTTTTTGTTCTTTCAAGAAAACCTGCTTTCAGAATGGAAATGCAGCAGAGAAAGGGGGTGCATTACTTGCTCAGCATTTCCTTGAATGAACTCCTGCTGATTCCCCTCCCTGCAGGTTATTAGATGTTCTGGTCCCAGGACAAGCCTTGAGGGATAACATGAAGCAAGGAAGTAGCAAGGGAAGAAAAGATTAAGCACCATCCCATTTGCCTGTTGTCTGTCAGACCATTTTGAAGCACGTCAAAAATGGTGCATTCCATACATTTGAGCATGAGTTGGCTGGCTTCCTCCCTCCCCCCCCTCTTTCTTTCCTTCCTTCCTTCCTTCCTTCCTTCCTTCCTTCCTTCCTTCCTTCCTTTCTTTCTTTCTTTCTTGATACCTGAGAACTACATGGACAGTTTTGTGGGCAATATTTTCAGAAGTTTGCTCTTTCCTTCTTACTAGGGCTGAGAGAGAGTGACTGGCCCAAAGTTATTCTCTCTCTCTTTCAGCTTCATGCTTAAAACTAGACTAATGCTTACTGTCTTCTGTTTCTATCCCAATGCCTTTAACCACCATACCAAAGTGGTTCAGATAGGTGCTATATTGAACCACATTCACTTGATCAGTTCTAAAATTCAACATTTTATGTTAAAGCAGTTTCAGAAATCCCTTCTAGAATAGGGATAGGCAACTTTTCAACAGCTGAGAAATTCTTTTTGAAATGTATTTTTTTTTCAGTAAACAAGAGCCAAAATGTATAAAACAATAATCCAACAATGCCACCATAAAAGGAGGGATTTGTGGCTCAATGTCCCCCATTTTAAAGGATGGGGCAAACATTTTACAGTGATATGATGGTATCAGCATTTAACATATTGATTTTATCTATAGTCTCCTATCAAAATCAATGAGAAATTATAGCACCATAATTAATTAAGATCCGTTCCAGTCGGGATTCAGGCCCGGGTACAGCATAGAGACAGCATTGGTCGCATTGGTTGATGATCTCTGGAGGGCTCGGGACAGGGGTTGCTCCTCTGTCCTGGTCCTACTAGACCTCTCAGCGGCTTTTGATACCATCGATCATGATATCATGCTGCACCAGTTGGAAGGGTTGGGGGTGGGGGGGCACTGTTCTACAGTGATTCTCCTCCTTTCTCTCTGACCGGTCGCAGTCTGTGTTGACAGGGGGGCAGAGGTCGACCCCGAGGCCCCTTATATGTGGGGTGCCACAAGGATCGGTCCTGTCACCCCTTCTATTCAACATTTATGTGAAGCCGCTGGGTGAGATCATCCATGGTTTTGGGGTGAAGTACCATCAGTACGCTGATGATACCTAGCTGTACATCTCCACCCCAGACCACCCCAATGATGCCCTTGAGGTGATGTCCCGGTGCCTGGAGGCCGTACGGATCTGGATGGGGAGGAACAAACTCAGACTCAACCTATCCAAGACCGAGTGGCTGTGGTTTCCGTCGTCCCGATATAGTCAGTTGGCACCATCTCTGACTATTGGGGGCGAGTCGTTGGCCCCCACAGATGGGGTTCGCAACTTGGGCATCCTCCTGGACTCACGGCTGTCTTTTGAAGAGCATATGACGGCCGTAGCCAGGAGGACTTTTTATCAGGTTCGCCTGATTCGCCAGTTGCATCCCTTTCTGGATCGGGACTCGTTACGCACGGTCACTCACGCCCTTGTCACCTCACGCCTGGATTATTGTAATGCTTTCTACATGGGGCTCCCCTTGAGAAGCACCCGAAGGCTCCAACTGGTCCAGAATGCGGCCGCGCGGGTGGTAATGGGAGCAATGTGGCGCTCTCATGTAACCCCCCTCCTGCGCGAGCTGCACTAGCTCCCAGTGATCTTCCGGGTGCGCTTCAAGGTTTTGGTTACTATCTTTAGAGCGCTCCATGGCTCAGGACCAGGGTACTTACGAGACCGCCTCCTGCCACCAATAGCCTCTCACCGACCAGTTCGCTCCCATAGAGAGGGACTCCTCAGGGTGCCGTCAGCCAAACAATGTCGACTGACGGCTCCCAGGGGGAGAGCCTTTTCTTTTTTTTTTTCTTTTTTTTTTATTGCAAAAGTTTTACAGTTACATTTTCACCCCTTTTTCCCGCCCCCGCAACCCACCCCAAACTTCCCAGCCTCCCTAACCCACCCTAACCCTCCCCTCCCCCCAGACTTCCTCACAGTATACTCATGTCAAATAAAAGGAAAAACCCTCCTTTGTATATAAAACTTGAACCCCTCCCTCCCCCTTACAAATTTTCATCTTCATTACATTAACCTATTTCAATCTTAATACAACATTTTCAAATAAATTTTCATCCTGATTACCTTAAAAATATTTCTATCTTGATATAACATTTTCTAACAAATTTTCATCCTCAACCTTAAAATATTTCTATCTTAATATAACGTTTTCAAATAAAAGCTATTTGATACTTCCTAGTTTGATATTTATTCTGAACATAATCTATCCATTTCTTCCATTCCCATTCATAAGTCTCTTGAGAACAATCTTTTAAATATGCTGAAATCTTCGCCATCTCTGCAAAACTGGCCATCTTCAAAGTCCATTCCTCAATCGTAGGCAGCGCTTCATTTTTCCAATATTTACCTATCAACAATCTTGCTGCTGTTATCATGTACAATATCAATTTTGTTTCACCCAATGTAAAACCCTTAACTATACCCAATAAAAACAGTTGTGGAGAAAATTGAATTTTTTTCTTCAAAACATTCTGCATGACCCACCAAATTTTTATCCAAAAAGCCTTAACTTTCTTACAGGTCCACCAAACATGATAATATGTAGCGTCTAGACAATCACATCTCCAACATTTAGGCTGCACATTAGGGTACATACACGACAATTTTTTGGGGTCTAAATGCCATCTATAAAACATTTTATAGAAATTTTCCCTCAGATTCTGCGACTGGAGGAGAGCCTTTTCTGTGGGGGCACCTACCATCTGGAACGGGCTTCCCCCGGAGTTACGAAACATCCAAGACTTACGCATATTCCGCCGTGCCCTGAAAACATTTCTATTCCAACAAGCTGGTCTGGCCTAACTCTCCCTTTTTAATTGGCTTTTAAACTGGCTTTTAAATTGGGTTTTAAACCTCTTTAGATAAATTTGGATGTTCTTAATCTTTGACCCTAAATTACTTAATCTGTTTCTTAATAGTTTTTAACTTCTATATGTATTTGTATTTATTATGGCTGTTCACCGCCCTGAGTCCTTCGGGAGTAGGGCGGTATACAAATATGAAAAATAAATAAATAAATAAATAAATAATTCAGAAATTGGCCACTGCAAAGGTCAGATTACTCTAGGAATTAAGCAGTTTGCTAAACCCTGCATATCTTTCCTTATATCTTTATAAGCACTAATATCTTAGTGATGCCCATTGAAGAATCATGCGGCATACCAATTTAATATATTATTATGGTTGGTTGCAGAGTCAGCCAGATGTTTAAACTGGATTTGGTATTTTTGTCCATCTAGCAAGTCCTTCCCGAGGACCTGGGATAGGTGTAAATTGTTGTCTAATAATACTAAAGGTATCAGCACAGGATGTAAGCTGTTCCACTTTCTGCAATTGACTTGTGGTGATTTTGTCACCACGTGTTCCAGTGGTGCTCCAAATGTTTGGGATTTGTACCCACTGCACTTATTCATGTAATTACTGTCTTTGTTTTCTTATGTCACATTGTTTTACTTCTGTCTGCAGGACTTTATATTTTATTATTTTCTCCAGTCTGTCCTCTTCTATTCTGCTGTCTCCAGATACTACAATTTTCACTATCCACATTTTGTCTTTTTATTGTTATAGTTATAGCTGTTAAATCTGGGGTGTTATGTGGCAAGTGCTCATTTGTTTGAATTCTAAAGTTCCAAAGAACTTTAACATCTTTATTTTCTGTTACTTAGTCTATTTTGTGGTCCTACCAGTTCTTGCTTACAAGCAAATAGTATTTCTTGCAGTATTTCTTTGTAGTCACTGTGTGTGATCTTCTTGTAGCAACTAACAAGGGGATCCATGGTTTCTTCAGCTTCTTTGCACAGACGGCATTTGCTGTCTGTTTCTGTCCTCTCAGTTCTGGCTTTGTGTGCATTTGTTCTTAAAGCTTGGTCTTGTGCAGCCAGAATTAGTCCCTCTGTCTCTTTCTTCAATTTTCTTGCTCTTACCCACTGCCAGGTCTTGCCTTACTTCCTTTGCCTGCTATTTTTTTTAATGAACTGGCCATGTAGCACTTTGTCTTTCCATGTGTCATTTCTGTTCTTTATTTGGTCTTTCTTGTAGGCCAGTTTGGTCTCTCCAGAACTCAGTAAGCTTTTAATGCATCTTCTTCACTATTCTTCAGATAGTCTTCCAATGCCATTTTTATTTCTTCAACTGCCTGGTGTACCTGTAACATTCTACACCCACCTATTTTTCTGAGTAGATAAAGCCTGTCAACATTGCTACATGAGCCCTGGTGGCGCAGCAGACTAAAGCACTGTTATTAACATCAGCTGCCTACAATTACTGCAAGTTCAAATCTCACCAGACTCAAGATTGACTCAGCCTTCCATCCTTTCTAAAGTAGGTAAAATGAGGATCCGGATTGTGGGGGCAATAAGCTGACTTTGTATAAATATATAAAAGTATGAAGGCTATTGCTTAACCATTGTAAGCCACCCTGAGTCTCCGGAGAAGGGCGGCATATAAATCAAATAATATTTTTTTTAAAAAATGGATGAATGGCATGATTTATTGTCATTATTTTTCTGGTCTTCCTATCCAGGGCGTTTAGTTCTGCTTGAATATATATTGAAAATATAACATAACATCAACAGGTCTAAGATCCTACAAAAAGAAAAATGACGCTTTTAAAAAATGTTGTAGTTGCCTTTAAATGTCAAAACAACTATTGTTACAGCAGTACAACTGTTTCTCCCTTTGAACAGTTATGTTTTTAATAATGGATCAAGCTGGGAACAAATTGTGGGAGTCATTATAAATAAAGCTGGCCTCCCATCCTCTGCTTTGGAGAAGTTATTGCCAACTGGGAAATTCTGGGAGTTGAAGTCCTCTCAGTTTAAAGTTGCCAAGATTGAGGAGCACAATGATAGAGATTAAACTATTCTAAACTCACTCTCAGGTGCTCCTAATGCCTGCTAAAGGAGTCAACAAAGCTAGCAGTCTCTGAAGCTTAAAAAAAAGAAAAAGCAAGATTTCATAAAGATGTGATGTAAACACAAAAAGAAAAAAAACACAGGCATCCCTCCTCTCTTGTAAATACTCCATTCTCTCATATTTGTGGCTTCTGAGAAAGGCTTTTTTAGAGTAGGAAGAGTAAGCTCTTTGGAGGAAACAACATTTCCTCTTCTCTCACAGGAAGAAGCCAGATCTGGCTCTAAGGTCATGCTGGCAGGAAGAACTTTAATCCGGGGCAAAAACCACAAAAATAATATTTTTACAGCAATGGAACTGTTCAGGAGAGGTTCTCACCGAGTTTGATCCAAACATGCCTTTCCTCATTCTGAATTAATTCCGAGCAAAAAGGGATAAAAAGAAAATGTTATAGTAATTTTTAGAAGTAGCTATTATGCATGATGCCAATACCATCATGTCACCAAGGCCTAAGTGTTGAAGGAACCAACCAGCTTGTCCCTTAAGACATAACAAAGGAGAAAAAGCTTGACATTTTCCTTAAAGGCATCAAATAAAACATAAAGTTGGTGAATATGGTATTTTATACAGATACAGATTAACAGAGTTGGAAGGGACCTTGTAGATCATCTAGTCCAATCCCCCGCCTAAGCAGACCCTACATACCATTTTTGACAGATGGCAGTCCAGTCTCTTCTTGAAAGCTTCCAGTGATGAAGCTTCCACAACTTCTGAAGGCAAGCTGTTCCATTGGTTCAGTTTCCATCTATTATTCCTCGTCTGGCCTTTAGGTGCTTTGGAAAATAGCTTGACCCCCTCCTCTCCATGGCAGCCCCTCAAATATTGGAACACTGCTATCATGTCTCCCCTGGTCCTTCTCTTCATTAGACTAGGCATGCCCAGTTCCTGTAATCATTCTTCATATGTTTTAGTCTCCAGTCCCCTAATCATCTTGGTTGCTCTTCTCTGCACTCTTTCTAGAATCTCAACATCTTTTTTATACTGTGGTGACCAAAACTGGATGCAGTATTCTAGGTGTGGTCTTACTAGGGCTTTATAGAGTGGTATTAGTACCTCGATCTTGATTGTATCCCTCTGTTAATGCAATTTAGGATTGCATTGGCTTTTTTGGCTGCTGGCACACACTTTTGGCTCATATTTAATTGGTTGTACACTAAGACTCTAAGATCCCTCTCTCAGTTACTGCTATTAAGCCTGGTTTCATCCAGTCTATATGTGTACTTTTGGTTTTTCTTGCCTAAGTGTAAGACTTTACTTTTCTCTACATTGAATTTCATTTTGTTAGATAGGGCCCAGTGTTCAAGTCTGTCAAGATCCATCTGGATCTTCAGCCTATCATCAAGGGTGTTGGCTATTCCTACCAGTTTTGTATCATCCACAAATTTGGTAAGTTCCCCTTATATTCCCTCATCTAAGTCATTTATGAAGATACTAGCTGGATACCCATGCTTCGCTACTTATGACCATTTTTCACACTTACGACCATTGTAGCATCCTCATGGTCTTGACAGACTCTCATTGTCATCATCATCAACAAAATATATCTGGAGAAATGAAGGCTGCTGCTGAGGCCCCACCATGATACTCCCTATCCTGTAGTAGACCTGCCCCTGCACTTTGAATATTGGCATAAAATTTCCCTCCTTCACCTCTCTGGCTCCAAAAGACATCATTTTGAAGCATCCGTTGTACTTCTGGGCAGCAAAAAGACAGTCATTTCCCTTGAACTGGTGTTACAGTAGAAGGAACAGATTCGTCTGAACTGAGGAGGTCAGTGTACGAAGTGAATTGGGGCTGCAGGAGAAATTCGGTTCACAATACGTTGGCTCAGTGATGGTCGGTGATTGAAACACATAAGGGAATATCTCTCCCGACGCCTTGAGTCCGGAAGCAGTTCCATAGGTGGAAGGCGTAGACATTTTGGTGAGGTAGCGATGTTTAGTACTGTAAGGAGCCCCAGATCACTCCTGAGTGAAGGAGTGGAATGTCTGCCAGTTTGACCTGAGGTAACAGAATATGAGGCAAGTGGCAGTTGGAACTTTTCAGGTGAGGAGGGAGAGTAGAACATCTAACGCCTTAGCATCAGAGCATGTTAATATACTATAAATGGATATACTGTATATGAAATACTAATGATCTGATGATCATTTCAAAAAATCCTTTGTTAGCGAGCACCTAGAAGCCAAGAAAAACGTACATGCCAAATTTCAAGTTTGAAGGCTTTAGCGTTCTGGAGATATCGTGATGAGTGAGTGGATTTCGCTTTTATATAGAGAGATTTATTTATTTCATTTTATTACAGTTGCATTGATTATACTTATGACAATGTAAAGCAACTACCCTGAGCTTCACATAAAAATAAAAGCCTTTAAATAAGACCAGATCCCAAAAATCCAAGTCACCATTTAAAATAAAAACATGATGAGATGTGGGGGGGAAAATGGCCCAGACTTCATTTGAATGCTCTCTGGAACAGCTCAGCTTTCAACAGTTCACTGAGTGTAGTTAGGGAGAGGGGTCCACTCTGATCTCCATTGGGGGATTGATCCAGAGAAGAGGGAGACGATACAGATACAGAAATAGAAATAGAAATAAGAGAGAGATGAGAAAGAGAGAGAGAGAGAGATTTTGAGAGACCCTTGTCTTCATGACTGTTCAAAGTACACAAATCCATTCTTGGTATCTCAACAGGTGCGGTGCTGATAACACACCTCAGAGCTGTGAAGAGCTCTAAGTACTTGTTTCTGCAAATCAAGCTGCTACTAAAAAGGAGATGGCAAAATCAGTCAGTGTTTTTCCTGTTCAGTTGGCAACTTTATTTCCAGATTTCCTGAGGGCTTCCTGGATCCTGCTTCAACTGTACAGATTCTGCAGGGGAAGAGAGGAGGAGAGGGGAATCATTGCATGAGGCCATTTAAGTCCCTCTTGCTTCTCTTATTCAACGCTTTTAGTCTCCTTCCTTCTATACGCCCACACAACAGGCTGCAGCATCTTTTTTCTGCACTCCCCAAATAAATGGCAGGGATAAGCACTCTAGAGCCCAGGCAGGGCAGGCAGGTAGGACCACTGAGGTGGAAATCAGTCCAGGAGGAAGAGGAGGTTGTTTTGCGCAGTTCCAATGAAATGTGTGGGGAGGTGTGATTCAGCCAGGAGACAAGAGGGATTTGTCATCAGCAATGGTTGCATAACTCTCTTGGCATTGCCAGCAGCCTCATAACACCCACCAAATTAGCATGAGACGCCAACACATCTCCAGACTTTGAAAAGGGGCACGTCTGCCATCTACTGGAAGACAGATGAACTCTTTTTTTCCTCTGGTCAATACTGTCTGATTTTTGGACACTGTCTGGACAAGTCTCTGCAGTCCCTGCAGTTTTCTTGGCAAGAGTTTTCAGAAGTGGTTCACCATTGTCTGCTTCCTAGAGCTGAGAGAAAATGACTGTACCAAACTCATCCACTTGGCTTTGTGGGACTAAAACTCAGTTTTCTGGTGTCTAGATCTTCCTAGTCTCTAAGTCTTTGGGGGCAGAGGGGATGGGAAGACAAGTGAACTATGCTAGTAGACAAATTGGACAACTGCTTTCTCTCTCAATCCTGCTCCTCAGCTTTCTTCACAGAATAGTTAGGTTTTTGCCATGCTGCCTCTCTAGAGAGAGTTTTTTTCCTAATTCAACTTGCCTTCTCACAAAAACAGTCATGATATTAGAAGCTGTATCAAAAGAGGAGTCAAATCTTACCCAATTAATTACTTGACTGTGGACAAAAATTCCAGGGCTGCCTGTGGGCTAGGCTACAACATCTAAAGAACATTGCAGAAAAAGCTAATGGGAAGCCACTTCTCTGTCGTTGCTCAGGAACCTGTACAACCATGTCAAAACATCAACAGGAGTCAACTTTGATACAATGGAGACTTTGTCTTCAGATTAGGTTTCTCAACTTTGACAACTTTATGTGGACTTCTACTACCAGAATTCCCTAGCCAGCATTCCAAGTATTCTGGGAGCTAAACTCCATGCATTTTAAAGTTGTCAGAATTGAGAAACACTGCTTTAGACCACAAAAGGGTGGGGGGGGGGAAAGCATCTCAGGTTTGAGATGTAGTCTCAAGAGGCAATAGCAACCCTGTAAACAGCAGTTTTACAGCGTAAGGGTGGAGCAAGGGTGATCTATATGCAGGACCAAAAAATCTGCGTTTACAATGGATTTTTTCTTGCTCCATATCCTTCCAAATGAAAATACTTTAATCATTTAAAATCCTATAGGTTCAGGGTAACTAGCTTTCATCCTTGTCAGCATGGTCCAAGTAGTTAAGTGAACGGGTTCCAGTGCTGGCTGATCATTCCCATCATCACAGTCCAATGTTCCTAGAGTATATCATGTGGAGAAGGGCTGATTCATTTTAAAAGATATGAATATCCCTTCAAACATAGCACAACTGTTGAACTTAATACCATCTACTTGAGAGAAGAAAGGAAAGAGAGGGGGGAGGGAGGAAGGAAGGAAGAGAGAAAGAAAGAGAGAGAAAGAAAGAAAGAAGAGAAAGAAAGAGAAAGTGAGAAAGAAAGAAAGAAAGAAAGAAAGAAAAGAGAAAGAAAGAAAGAAAGAAAGAAGCATCTCTTCACAGGCAAGTTTAATAGCTGAACTTTTTCCTGGTGTCCAAAAAGACCTTGTTTAACTTCTATTTATTCAGCTGATAACAAACCTATGCAACTCACCCTGTAGGTTTTAAAATAAGAGGTATTTAGAAACTGAAACCAACATAAATTGTGGATAGCATTTCCATAACCCAGGAATTTGCTGGGTGGAACCATAACAAGCAAAGTGGGTGTCAAGAAGCCATCAAGTCTTCTCTTGTTCATTTATTCTTGGCTCTCTTTGTCCTTGATTCTTCTCCTTGTATCATGACAAGCAAGTTGACAGGTGCATTACGCAGCGGGTGGAAGTGGTGAACAGATGGGACAGAAGGAAGGATGGAAAAATATGGATAGTAACTTTCCAATTGCAGCCTACCCAGGAACCAGGTTTCTCTGTATATGCATACAAAAAAAAAACCAAACAACTTCAGATACTTCCTGAAAGGAAAAAAGAAATATTTCCCAGCTAACTCTACATAACCCAGGAGCTCTCAGGTAGGAAATTGCTTTTCTTAATATATTTGAATTTGGATTGCATACAAAACCACCCATGTTGGCCAAAAAATGATTTTATTCTATAAATACCTTCATTCTTCTTTACAATCATGCTTTTTCACATCTAAACTTTGAGGCAAAACTCAAAGTTGCAACAGGTCTGATTCATACTTTGTACTAAACTCATAACATCCCTGATTTGCAAATTTTATTGACTGGATTCATATATGTACTAAGCTACAATGGAGTTAGTTAGGCTGCTGGTGGTGAGCACCAGGTCCATCTGAAATAAGACCTCATCCATTTACAGCGTGAGGGGTGGATGAACAAGTGAATCTGGTGCATATTACTGACACATGGTTAAGTGAAGTTGGAGATCTAGTCCATCAGCAGCCTTTCCTGAGCTCTTAGATCTAGGGCAGATGGGAGAGCTGCCCCAGGCTTCTAGGGCTAAGGGACTTCAATTCAGCACCATGTTCAAATGTGCTGAAGATTTCATGACAAAACTAGCTTTTCCTGGAATATCTCACCCCCAATGGAGATCATCACATAGACCTGATGTTCACCTCCAAGTACAGGGCATGTGATCTGAATATAAAGGACATATCACCAATCCTTTGACATGGCAAGATCACTTCTTGGTCAAGCCACATATGATTGGCATCCCTGACTCCTTCAGAGATAGAAGACCACTTTTGGATAGTCTGCTCAAAGTACTTAATAGATTTGGATGCTTGGATTTTTCCAGTAACCTTTTGTGGAAATTAGAAAGGACAGTGTTCTTGCAGCCACTGTGACACATATGTTAGATTATTTACTGATAACATTGCTCATACTCATTGAGGATTGGATACCACATGGGCAGGATCGTGCATGACGACTAAGGTAATGACTTGTAATATTATCTGGGATTCAATGATGTTGTGGAATCTGAGAAAATCAATAGGATCCTATGTATAGTAGTGTGTGTTTCATCATTTGTGGGCTAGGGTGAAGTATATTTAATCTCTTGGAAACTGCTTAGGATAGTGTTTTCTTGTTGACAGCTGCAGTCAAGAAAAGGTGCCATTGATCATGCTCAAGCTCCACTTCCAAGTATTTGTCATTTGCCATGGAGATGAAACCAAATAAAGAAAAGCTACCAAATTCTCTTCTCCCTTGACTGCACTCATCGTGCTGGCTGAGCTTCTCTAGCCATTGCCATTGAAGAGCCACGTGCAATTCCAAGGACTGTATTTAATGTCACATCTTGGCCCAAGCTAAAACCCATCCAGATAAGTTATTTCTAAATTATCTAATAGAGATTCTTGAGGGTTTCTAGGTTCTGACACAAAGACTGGTTTGCAATCAAAGTTGCAATTGTCTAGGGAGTCAAATCCATTGAACACCATGACAATATTTTCCCAATCCATTCAGCCAGCTTTCTCCAGCTTGGGCATCATTTGGCCTGTTTGTGTGCATTGGATGTTAAATTTGCTGGCCATAGAGGCCCACCACCGGTTAGAAGAAAGCTGTCCTGCAATGGACCAATTGAAGGTTGCCCACCTCCCTCAGGCTCCTCCTCCAGTGACACAGAATAGGCAATTGACTTCTGTTATTTGATGGAAAAGACCATCTTTTGGACAACTTCAGAATGGTAAGCTTCCCAGAGTCACTTGGTTGAGTTGGGCAGCTATAGAAATTGAATGAATGAATGAATGAATGAATATGACTTTGAGACAGCTTTAGCCTATTTCAGTAGCAAGTTCCTGGGATGGAGGCTCTTATGCAAATATAGATTTATTTATTTATTTATTTGTTCACCTTGTATGCCGCCTTTCTCCGAAGACTCCCTAACCAACAAGCTGGCCACATAGCTGGTGCAAGGGAACTGTATGGATGAGCTCATAGCCAAGCTGCTGCTATTCTCCAAGCAGCAGACTGAGGGGAAAGAATCAACACTACCCACTGTCCCCAAAATAGCCCAGGATGTTTTAACAATTGCAGCTGGATGAATTGCACAATGGGACACCCAGCTTCCAGCTTAATTCATCAACAGCCTCAACAGAAATAGGCAAGAGAGGCATCAGCTTGCAAACAGAAGGTCAGTGTCAAACTATTAAAGTTTGTTCTTATGCATGAAGCACATTCCAACATATCGATTTACTTCCCAGATCTTCTGGAGAAGGAAGGTGAACCTCTAAAAGTCATGAGGAAGAAAGAGAAGATCACTGTTTCGCTGAACAAAACATGCATTCCACAACCATATTCCTATTTTCACCAGTTTATTTGACACATTTGTATAGGGGAGGGTAGCATGAAGGAAAACGATTCCCACCCATCCCACCAAGAATCTTAAGAAAGTCTCTAATTCCAAGCAACTCAGCAAAGCAAACATCCAGTCCAGCAGGCAAGCTACAGACAGGTGGTGCAAAAGGTGGAATATAACTACTGGCCTTGCTACCTGTTTCCCTGTCAATCACTGTCTTTATGTTGGAAATCTTGTGGCTACTCTATTGTTTGGGGTGAGGGAGCATCCATGGCTCCATTTCAAAAAGCAGGTCTCATTCCACTTACAGTGGATGCCAGATGGACCTTCTTAACATGTGCTAGCAAAACATTTGCTAAAATATCATCAGAGGGATTTCTTCATCATCCTTTGGTCATTAATACCTCCCTACACCTAAACATTTTATTTTTTATTCTTTTTTTTTCTCTTTACCACAGATAATCCATTTACCTAGAAACAGAACAGAAACACTATTCTACAATGTATAAAAAAAAATCTTTTGTAGTTCTTCACTCTCAAAAATGTTGAGAAAATGCCCCAGTTCACTTACTCCTATATTCCAGGATTGTGATTACTTTAAATGATAAAACTAAAATTTCAAAGCACATTTGCTTTTTTATATATAATTTGCTCTATATCTCACCTCTATTGATCTTTTTCCTCTTTCCCTTTTAAGGTCAAAAAAATATTTTCCCACATACAGTATGTATGTAAGCGAATAGCCAATATGTCTGTACTTTTTAAAATGTTACCATTTGCTCCTTTGGAATATTGATGTAGAAGAGGGAAAAGATGCACACAAACCTCCTAGCTGGGGATATCAGGATCCCTGCTGTCTACAGAACATTTTATTTATACATTTAACAACCTCAATGGACCTCTTAATGTTGCAGGTTAACCCTTTTATTGTTGCCAAATGTCAAAATGCCTACCTTACACTAGGAGGTCTTTACTGAAAACCTGATAGTATTTTGAGATTCTGGCATAAATAAAAAACAGTGTGCAGGTGTGCAAAACACCAGCACATGCACTTTCAAAACAGCCAGGGGGGTGTTGAGGAACTAAAGGCCTGGTGGGATGGCCTGTAGAAGTTTGAGAAAATCCTGTCATAATCTGCTTGTTAATGTATATGGGATTTTTGCAATGAAACACTAAAGGAAAACACATCACATGGATTCATATTCCAGTCCCACAAAGTACAAAACCTGAAAAGCAATGATATAATGGAAACGATGATTCATGGATGGAAGCAGCCTAGACGCTGAAGCCATCCTACAGATGGTGGTTCACTTCTATTACAGGAAGAGGGATACTACAGTAATAGTTTTAATTTTAATTAGCTTGGAGCATCAAACTCCTCCAGAAGTCCATTTCTTCGGCTCTCTGTTTCCATCAAATTCTGACAAGGTCTTGTCTTACCCAGCCTAGCAATTACAATATAAACTAAAAACCCAACCAAACCCAGATGTGAAGATTCAACAGCAGGTGGAACAAGCTTTGTTTTGTATTACCTACAAGTCAAACGTCAGATTGGGCAGTTGCTTCCTAGGCCAAGGAGATGCATCAGCTCACTGCCTTGACCCATACTTTGGGTGTCACACAGGCTCTTCTTAAACAAGCAGCTCATTTTTAAAACATTGCATATATTCAGCAGTGATATTATCCATCAAAAATCTCACTCACATATTTTAAATGGTTACAACATTGCTCTAAGATCAGAAGGAAGTTATATCCTTTGGGGAGTCTGGCAACACCCAGGCATACCCTTTTAAGGCTTCCCAAATACCCATTGAATTTCATTTTGATCCTGATTCAACTTGAGCTAAGATAGCTCAGATTCAAGATATCTCAGGACAAGCCCTCAACTTTGCTGTGGCAGTTCCCAACTCCCTACTAGAGAAGTCCCTCCTCTTCCAACAACAGAGTTGTCATGTTTCACTGTATTCCTTCTGCTACACCAGCTTTTCCCTCTGTGGAAAGCTATCCTATGACTCATGAGGACAGGAGGAGAAATAGCTGCTCAAATCAATTTTGAAATTATCCCAACAGCTGGCAAAGAATGGCTGAGAGTTTTACTTCCCCGCCACCGCGTTCTCCGCTGATTCTCCAGTAAGTTGCTGGCCTCGATGGCTGACATGGATGGAAGTGAGGTGAGTAACGCAGCAAAATTGCAAAGGATCCACCGGCTTCAATGGGATGACCTCTGGCCCTAGGCAGGTTGCATTTGAGTCGGCTCAAAGCAGGCTGGACAGTGATGCTCTTGACTTGATTGAACTCCTGAGCCCCTTGGGGCAGAGATATCCCCAGATGGGGGGGGAGCACAAAATGAAAGGATACCCCACACTTGGGGGAGGGTGCTGACGCAGCGTTGTGGCTGTGAAGCTGCATGCAGGAGGGTAGCTCATGCAAGGCAGTAGCCCAGGCTCTTGAAGCACCTGTGGGACAAGAAATGGGTTAATTCTAATGTGCCTGCTGTGGGAACAATCTGTAGAAATTGCGCCCCCCTCTTGTTGCCCTGCTCGTAGAGAGGCCCCTTCCTCCGTTGCCTCCTATCGGGTCCTTCCTCTGAGCTCCCATTTTTCTTGTGCAATTATGGGTGGGTAACAGATGCATTTTGATGTGCCACCCTATCATACAGGTAGTCCTCACTTAGAGACCATAATTGGGACTGGCAATTCCCAGTGAAACTTCACATGTCCGTGACAGGCTTATGACCTTCATTTCACCTTCTGCTGATAAGTGAAACTTCATGTGACATCCAGCTGGTTACAAGGCATTAGAAATGGTGATTGCGTGATCATGGAACATTACAATGATCATAAATGCAAAGGGTTTTTTTTTACACCATCATAACTTTGAATGGTCATTAAATGAGGCAGTTGGTAAGTGAGGCTTACCTGTAATAAAATAGCTGAGCCTGCAAGCAGCTCATGGAGCCACAGGTGCCTGGGCAAGTGATGGCCTTTTGAATGAATTGAGAGGATCAAGGGAGATATACTGGTGTAAATTTTCATAGCTGGCATTAATGAAGCAGTGGTGAGCTTTTGAACTGAATGGCCATGGTCCAGTTTTGTTTTGGTTTTTATCCCCTGGCAAAATATCAAAACAAAATAAAAGAATGGACCACAGCCATTCAACCCAAAAACTCAGCACTTGTAAGGGGATACTCTTTTTTCTTAGAGGAGAATACAAATTGTCCACTAAGTATGCTCAGAGCCATTTGGAGCAGAGTGGCATTAAAATAAACAATTGTACTATGCTTGTTCGTAGTAAAAGTTAATAGTTATCATGCCTATAGATTTTCTTGAACTGTGTTATAGGAGCCATAGTGGCACAATTGTTAAAATGTAGTATTGCAGGCTGACTCTGCTCATTGCCAAGAGTTCGATCCTGACCAGCTCAAGGTTGACTCAGCCTTCCATCCTTCCGAGGTCAGTAAATGAGGACCCAGATTATTAGGGGCAATGTGCTGACTCTGTAAACCACTTAGAGGGCTGTAAAGCAGAGGTGAGTTTCAGCAGGTTCTGACCAGTTCTGGAGAACCTGTAGCAGAAATTTTAAGTAGTTCGGAGAACTGGTAGTAAAAATTCTGACTGGTCCCGCCCCCATCTATTCTCTGCCTCCCAAGTCCCAGCTGATTGGGAGGAAATGGGGATTTTGCAGTAACCTTCCCCTGGAGTGGGGTGGGAATGGAGATTTTACAGTATCCTTCCCCTGCCACGCCCACCAAGCCATGCCACGCCCACAGAACCGGTAGTAAAAAAATTTGAAACCCACCACTGCTGTAAAGTACTGTGGACTGGTATATAAATCTAAGTGCTATTACATATAGCAATAGCATTTGCTTATTAGCAGTCTTATATATTGCTTTACTGTGCTTTATAGCCCTCTCTAAGCGGTGTACAGAGTCAGCATATTGCCCCCAACAATCTGGGTCCTCATTTTACCCACCTTGGAAGGATGAAAGGCTGAGTCAACCTTGAGCCTGGTGAGATTCAAACAGCCAAATTGCTGACAGCCAACATATCTGGCATAGAGGGGGAGGGAAGGGAGGATGAGACTTTCCAGTTCATCCCCAACACCAGTTGAAGTGAGGGAAACAACCACTCATTAAGTGTAATATACAGATATTACGCTTTATATTTATTTGAAATTGTGCACTTATGTGACAATTGCACCTATTTTTGTATACTGCTATGCATTTTCATATGCATTAATGAGATTCTCTAAGCACTCTCTTCATGGCCCACTTTTGATATCAAGGAGAAATCTAGTGGCCTCCTGATGTTTTTGTCTCTGGTTCTTGACAGCCACAGGCAACAGAAATAATGGCGGGGCTTGTTCAAAACATCTGGAGAACATGAGATGATCGGCCTTGGAACTATAGGACTTCTTCTACAACAATGCAGGCTGTTTGCCACCAGCAGCAATGCTGCCTCATTTTCCTCTTCCAGGGTAGACATAGAGGAAGGCAGACAAACACTGCACCATTCAGGTTGATAGTGGCAACTTGGCAAAGCAGACCCCAGCATGCCACAGTGATGGATCTACAGAGGTCATATGGTCACACCACACCCTGAACGACTAATTGGCCAATCATTATAAACAGCCTATGGAATCTGTGTATATAAGGATTGCTTAGGTAATCCAGAACCCTGGATGACGTTAGCCAGAAGTAAACTTGTTTTGTAAAGACAGCCATATGTCTATCATATGTGATAGCCCAAAAGCTGCACATAAGCATTTTTCTGCTGCTAAGTAAACACTTTGGTGTGCAGTCCTGAAAACAGAAATTGGCCTTCTCAATCTAAGCCAGGTAATAATTCAGTGAAAACCAGGATTCAAAGAAATCTAAGTTGATGTTAAACTTATATTTTTCTTTAATGAACCCACCTCTGGGGGAGGGGTCACCATTTTCCATGCTGTCCTCCAGATGTTGCCTCTCCAATTTCTTCACCCTCTGCACCTGGTCCCATCTTGGTAATATGGCGTAAAAAGGATGTGGCATTGATTGCTCGCTGAAAAAACAAAAATGGGAATCAGACCCCACCCCCAGGAGGATGGAAAACTGATTTTATTTTTTTCATAGCAGGCCGAAAAAATCTACCAGGTGAAAGTTACCAATGGAACTATTAACATATCCATCAGTGTGTTACTGCTGATAAACCCAGCTATGTAGGCGGCTGTAAAGCTGACAATAATAGTTGAGAATTATACAAAATGATATCATATCACCTTTGATTAAAGAACACAAATCAGCAGATAATCAAACAAGCCAAAGCTGGAAGGACTCATATATAGAATTGCAGCAAACATGTCACCATGAATTATTAGTTTACCTGTTCATGTGTTGAAGAAATTCAGGGTGATTTCTTCTCTAAAACATTGAACTTAACTTTTTGTAATCATCACCCTGAGTACCGAAGCAGAACCAATGAAAAAGGAAGGTTGATGTCATTTATTTTTATTTAATTCTAATTTTAGTCCATCTAATAATCAGAACACATTGTGTGGATTACAAAATTACCTTAACAAAGTAAAACCCTAGAGATGAAAATGGTAATCAATAAACAAAAAAGAAAAAAAATATACAAAATTTAGGTTTAATTATAGTCCATCTTTTCCTGTTTTCATGGAGAGCAGAACAATTTTGGTCAAAAGGGAAGTTTATTTACTTTCTCAGTTTGCCATCAAAAATGTAGACTCATCCATACTTAAAACAGAGTCAAGTTGAATGCTGTCAAATCTGTATTCTTTATCAAACATGACAAGAAATGGGAACACAGAGGAGCAAGGGGGAGGCTTCGCCCTCATGTTTTGCAAAAAAGATAACTTTTGAAAAAGTTGAGAGAGGAAGCTTGATGCGCATAGGAGCCACAGAATGAAAACAAATCACAAAAAGATGGAGTTTGAATACTGTAGAGTCATCAAGATTAAGGCATTGTTCACAGGAATCTTGACAAGGAACACACCTGTCAAGAAGCAGAAATCTGCTAGCACTAACCAATTTAATTAAAAGGTACCAGCTTTCGTGAGCTGCAGCTCTATCCTGTCAAGAAGGTGAGAACTAAGCTGCTAAATTTTGCATCTTCTGTTTTTCTACTGTTAACGAGGTGTCTCTAAAAAAATATCATTCAATTTATCCAGGTCAGGGGATAAAAGTAGGAAGATTCATCACAGCTACCGAAATCCAGTATCCCTTTCTTTGAAATTAAAAAGGGAGTGCAGAAGGAATGCAGAACCATTCCCATCTTTTTTTTTTATTGAAAAAGTTTTTGAATACAAATTTTCCCCCCCATTTTTCTCCCTCCCTCCCCCCTAACCCCCCCTCACCACCCATCCCCCCCTGTGACTTCTTCACAACAAAGACCTAATTCATAACAGATTATATAATATTTTACCATCCCCTTACTCCCTCCTCTAAATACTGACTCTTACTTGCTAATAATATTATTAATATTGTTACTTCCCCCTTTTACCATACATTTCAAAATAACATTCTACTGTAACATTGTATAACTTCTAATTTATAACTTATAATATTATTGTAACTCCCAATTTAGCAATAATCTGCCCTTTTTCTCCTCCTCCATACTTATATCTGTATATTAATACAACATTTCAAAACAACCTACCACTTTAAAACTATATAATAAATCCTACTTTAACATTTAATCTTTTGTGTATATTAATATAACATTTCAAAGCAGCCTACCCCATAAATCCTAATTTAACATTTATTCAACTCTATCCATTTGCTCCACTCCCCTAAATATATCACTTAAACATCCCTTTTCTTAAACTAAACAATCAGTAAACTAACCTATTTCCACCCACTTTCCTACAAAATTGCCATGCACAACAATTCTTAATATCTTTAATCCACTGCCCACTCTGCTAATATATACATATATATGTATATAATATATACATATATATATATTCCGTTATATAAAAAAAGTCAATGACTTTAAATTTATAATCCATATAATATCTTCTTTGATGTCTTTCCACTGGATTGTTGAGTCCATCATCCATATTAGGGTAACATAGCATCCTGGTGCAACAGTTTGTTCAAAATCCTCAGTCATCATCTGCCCCCATCAGTAATGAATATCCTCATATATATATAAAAGAAAAAAACAACCACCCGAGTGACATTATGATTATATTCCATATAGTTGTAATTGTGGTTTTCATCAGGATTATTAATTCCCATCATCCTAATGGGTAACAACCAGATCTTCTGCGTGCCCCAGCGTAGCTCTCTTGCCTTATAGCTCAAGATAATTATAATATATTTATCAATAGAAGAAAGAAATCCAAAATAGATAATTCAAATCCAACAATTTAAGGCTCTTTTCACATCCCAAAATTACGGCATTGCAGAGGTCTGTCACTCTCCTCAGGATAATATTAACCAATACTTCACCTCCACTATCTTTTCATATATTCATTCATTTTTTAAAAATAACTGGCTTCACTGTTGCTTAATTTAAAAATTTCTATTTTTGTGAGACCTATTTCTTTTTTTCTTTTCTTTTTGTGGGTTTAATCTCCATCCTGGTTTCCTTTCTACAGGTTGTATATCAACTGATCGGTTTTCATTCTGCTTTATAACTTGATCTTGTTGGTTTTGCTTTTGTGTCTCATATTTCTTTTTTATTAATTGTGTATCAGCTAATTGGTTTCCATACTTGTCTGTGACTTGATGAATCATCACGTTAGAGTCCGATGCCACTTCTCTCGTATTTGTAGATAGTCCAGCTGAGGTGTCTAAAGAATCCAAAGGCAGTTTGTCCACAGCAGCCTCTATAATTCGATGTTTTCCCTTTATTTCCAATTCCTTCTGCTTATCCTGTATTGTGCCTAAAGATGTTAAGTTCATTTTCAAGATTTTTTGATAAAATTCTTCTGCTTTTTCAACAGTATTTAGTTGGTATCTTTCTCCTTGATATCTCAATATTATACCAACTGGAGCGTCCCACCTGAATAGAATATTTCTTTTTTTTAGCTCAATCACCAGAAAACCAAATTTCTTCCTTTCCAATAACATCTTAGGCGGGAGCTCTTTGTAAATCCAAATCTTTCTTCCAAACAATTGCAAAGTAGAATTGAAAGAATTTTGCACAATATTATTTCTTATATCTTTATCTGTAAAATAAATCACTTCCGGTTTGCTTCTTGCCGCCGCTAGACGATCCCTTGGGATCGCCGCCCCATCGCCTGTAAAGAGCCGCCTTTACAACTGAAAGGCGGCTCGAAAAAACTCCATTTCCATGTGGAAATGGAGATAGAGCCGGTGGGGGCAGGTAGAGCTCTCTGCCTAGCCCCAAAAGTTTTTTTTTTTACTTTTGGGGACGAAGCAGATGAGGCTCCCTATTTCCCTCGCCGTCGCTCCGGGCTTTGGGAGACCTCTGCTTATGCAGAGCTAGGTGACAAGATCAAGCCTACAAAAACTAACAGAACAATTAAAAAGGATATGAGCTGGACCTGTGACCCTGAATCGCAAGTATTTCATCTATTTTATAACAATTATTGAAGAAGGGAAAGGAAAAGGAGAAAAAGAATTTTTAAAAATGGCGAATGCCGAGGCTTGAGAAGGGGCTGAAAGGGAGAGTCCTTCCGTTTTCTATTAAGATACAAAGTAGCGGAATAAATACTTCTGGCTACAATTGAAGATAAAGCTCTACTTTTGTGTTTTGTTCTTCCTGGAGATCTGATATTGATCTTGGTTGGAAAGAAGTTTTTTTTTCTTCTTTGCCTCTCTTTTCTTTTTTTAAAAATAGTTTGTCTGTGTGGAAATATGGCATTAAAGCTTGCAAAGCCAGACAAACAAGCAGTGGGGGGGGATTCCCCCATTAATAAATTACGTGAACAAGTTCTAAATCTCCTGTCTCAGAAAACTGATTTTAATATAATTGAATTTCTCTTGGAGGAGATTGTAAGAAGGGATGAGATTGTGAATCAGAACTTTGAAAAATTTAAGCAGGAAATTAAAGAATTAGTGCAATCAAAGTTTGATATTTTGGACCGAAAGATTATAAAAATGGCTAATGGTTTTGCAGAATTTATGATCAAGTTGGATGCAAATACTAACTTATTAGAGTCTAAAGTGGAAGAAATTGAGGACAATTTGGATAATAGAATACAAAAAATTGAAAATGATTTGACAAACACTCAAGACAATAGCTCAGAAGAAAAACCTAAAATGGAGGCTGATCAAAAGACTTGTAATGCAGAAAACATACAACAACGGATTGAAAGAGAAGTTTTAATGATGCAATATAATTTTACTGAATATGCAATTAGACTCAGAGGACTGCAGGAAAATGACAGAGATGATTTAAGGAAAATATCTTCTGAAATTCTGGCTGGGATCTTAAAGGTTCAACCTGAGGAAGTATTTTGTAGGATTGACAGAGTTTATAGAATAAATTCCTGGATTGCAAAGCAAAGGCAATTGCCTAGAGATGAGAACCATTCCCATCTTGAGTTGACGTTCAACCTTTGACCTTACCTTCCATTGACTGCGAGCAAAGTTCTTCTGAATCTGCTCACACACAGATCCATGAATATCCTTCTCCAGAGCTGTATCCCCAGAGATCCTGAATGGTATAAAAGACAGGGAAGTAATCCTCTCAGTGTTTCCTGAATTGTGTGTGATCTATTTCCTTAAACGCAAGAATTCTTGTTTTTACTTTCCCCTTCAAAGACCATCCAATCACCCTATCTGGTCTTTGAAGGGGAAAGGTGGCTTAATGACTTTGCTGCTCACTGTCAATAGGAACTGCTCAGGGTTTTTTGTACATATCCAACCAAAGGCAAAACACTTTAAGACCATGATTGTTGTGGAAGTAGGGGATGCATATAATTTATCTTATTTGTTTTTTGTGCAGAGTGGCATAGAGTGGAGTGCTGTCACTCCAGCATCTACACTAGCTTAGGACAGGACAAGATTCTTTACTCTCTATCCTGTGCCTTGAAAGAGATCAGTAAAAGAGATTCAAAAAAAATATTCCAAGATCCATAATCCTTTTAAGGCAGGGGTGTCAAACTCACGTCATCACATCACCGTCATGTGACGTATCGGGATTTTTTCCCCCTTTGCTAAACTGGGGGTGGGCCTGGCCAGCACGTGACGCATCCATGGGCCGTGAGTTTGACACCCCTGTTTTAAGGGATTGAGAGGATGGGAATGGAAATGGGAGTGGTGTGGAAGAATGGTTAAAAGAGAAAAAGGTTATCCCCTCAGATAGTGAGACTTACCAGGGATGTTGCAGGGCTTGTTCACAAGTGAATCGTTTCTCAGGGTCCCGTTCTAGAAGATGCCGGATGAAATCTTTGGCTACAGGGGAACAGAAACACAAACCTCTCAGGATTTAGTTTAAAGTTGCCAGAAAAAGCTTTCCCCCCCCCGCCCCCCCAGTGGTGGAATCCAAACCGGTTTGTTACCGGTCCACTGGACGTGCATGCGTGCTGCATGGCAAACGCGTGCACATGCGTAGTGTGCACCAAATGCACGCTGTGCACACATGCACACAACGCACCAAAAGGAGGCTTGGGAAAGTAAGTAGAAGCAAGGGAGGTATCAGCTGTGGCGCACAATTTAGCAGGATTTCCTGCTTTCTAGCAAAGCTAAACCCCGCTGCACAGCTGATCATCGGAAATACCAGTTTGGAGGAACAGACAGCTTTTTTTAATTACCGGTTCGCCTGAACTGGTAGTTTTTATCACTACTGGTTCTCCCGAACCGGAGCGAACTGGTAGCATTTCACCCCTGCCCCCTGCCCCCCGGCAACCAAATAGATATAACAGCCCTATTATGACTATGTTTAGTATCTTATCCACAGACACATCACTTTGTCACAAGGCAAGATGGGGGAATGTCAAGAGAGAGCAATCTGTGTCAGCTTATTGCCAGTTTATTGCCACTAGGAACCAGTCACAATTGCCACTAGGAACCAGTCACAATTGCTGAAAATCTGAAAGAAAATATTACTAAAAAAGTTTCATTAAGTTGGTAGATCATGGGTGTCTGGAGGGTTGGGGTGGTGTCAATAAAGGTCGAGATGGCAGCTTCAAGCACATATGCAAAGCCCTGCTCTTATTTAATATGACATGCAGGTTAGAAAAGGGGTGGAGCTTTCAGTCATAGCCGCCATCTTCTTTTTTTTAACCCCTTCTTTCCTGGTAGGCCCTTTCCTTTGTGCATCACAAAGCTTAATGATTCTCTTCATTCCTTTGAGCATATGAAGCATGTGACAAATAAGAGTATTGCCAAACAAGGGTCAAGAAAGGTGTACAGAGGGGATCCTTCTTATCCAATTTTTAACATGAATTTTCCAGCCCATTTAAATCTATAATAAACACATGGTTGCTAAAATGTTGCAACTTCAAAAGATACAAAAAAGGCTTATATTAAAGGCAAAATGTGTACATTAAAGGACAGTTTGCACAAAAGACACTATTTTAGAGGGAGGTGTGCACAAAAATGTATTCTGTTAGAAGAAAAACAGTTTGCAAAATGCTTACTTGGCAAAAAGTAAAGAACTTGCACACACATTTTTTGTTGTTGTTTTTAAATGTGTCTACTGACAGGGGAAAGGGGGCCAACCAGAATATGCGGATAGCAAAGTGAATGGGATGTTTAAGGCATGGATCCCTGCTTTTAAGGAACAAGGTTGAAGTCCTTTCCCCAATCAATATATTTCAGTCAAAATACATTTCTTTAGAGGGATTCTGAACAGGATTTCTACTGCTTCCAAGGTTAGAACTGGCAAGAAGCCCTTTCCATGCCACTTTCTTTACCGAAATGTGCCACTCACCTGAGTCAGAGATATCATCCCAGTATGGGGAGTCAAACTCATATTCAGCTTTCAGGATCTGGTTGAAAAGCTCAGAGTCGTTCTCATCATAGAAAGGAGGATAACCACAAAGTCTGCAGATTGGAACACAGGTACCAGATCTCACATATGCATGCAAAAACATGTTACAATTTGTTCCTTGTGCTTATAAATGCAAAAGGATGGATAGTTAATGAAGTAGAAAGGTACCCACAAGATATAGGAGATGACACCAAGTGCCCAAGAATCCACAGCTTTTCCATAGGGCTTCTGCTCCAAGATTTCAGGGGCTACAGAGACCAAGAAGGCAAGGAAGGTATGAGGCTTTATTAAGAGCTGTACCCACAATTCAACTTTCTGCAGCTTAACATGGTTTTAAACTATGAAAAGATGAAACAGTTACCCAATAAATTGACTACAATTCCCATCAGCCCCAGCCAGAACGATGAGCTCGGGGTTTGGTGACATCTACTGTGAACTGTTATCAACAAAACCTATTAATGTTGATCTTGCAAACTCCACCCTTCCATTGAGTATGTGTACTTACAGCCAATCCTCCACCCCTACCGCTGTGCACAAAAAAGGACAAAAAAAGGAACTCTGAGTACTGTTCTTTTTTTGTACTGTTAATTTGTTAATTGAAAATAATATTGAACAGAACATGTGAGTTGTAGTACCATAGACTGCAAAAAGAATCAGTCAATCAGTCCTGGATCAAATAAAGACTCACTGTCTCTTGAGGTGATATTCAGCAAGCAGACATTTGCATAATTTGGACATAGATATGAGCAGCAGATAAACTAGAAAAAAATATTATGCTTGGAAAGACAACAGTTGAGGTAAATGAACAAATTCAGAGAGATTATTGAAATGTTCTTGGAACAGCTATGTGATGACCCGGGGCACGACACAGAGATAACAGAGGCAGCTGGCAGTTCAAACCTCCCCTTTATTACTCCAAATTTCCCCAAACGCTCCCACATTTCTGACAAGTCCCAGAGCAAAGTGATGACAAACCCCCACACACACATCTCAAGCAGCTTCTGGCTTCATATAGTCCAGCCCAGCGCTGTGTACACCAAGGCTGCACAGCAATAAATCCAGCAGGGCAAATCAAGGCGTTCAAGAAGCAAAGGATCCAGGTAATTAGTCCAGAAAGTCAGAAAGAATGCAAGGACTCTTGGAAAGTTCAAACGTTGGCACTCAACATTCAGGAACTCAGCATTTGTTCCCGACAAATGCCCCTCACCACAGCGTCTCCTTAAGTCTCATTCCCCAGGTGTGCCTTGTGAAGATGGGTGGGGCACTCCTCTCCCAAGTAGCCTGCTCAGTCTATGCTGTTCTCGCCTTCTCTCCATTCTCCGTGCCCTCGGATCAGGAGGGGGTGGTCCTTGCTCCTCTCCTAAACTATGTCTCTCACGTTCATCCTGCCCCTGTTCCTCCCTATCTACAAGCTGTCCTAATCCTAAAAGGTCCTGGCCTTCCCCATTTTCCTCTGAAGCCAAAGAAGCTGCCCCCTCAATCTCTGTTGGCTCATCTTCCCCCACAGATTCAGGCTCTGACAGGGGCATGACAAGCTATTTGTTGTTACAGGAGCCAGATCAAGGTGCTCAACATTTATCCACACAGTCAAAAGTTGAATCCAACGTATGGGCATCTAAGTGACTAACTAATCCTGTAATCCTGTCCTTGTAACCCTATAATCAAAGTGCAGAGTTATTTTCCAGACTGTAACTGTAAGATTCCCATGTAGATTCAGTGCATTGTTCTAGCAACTCCCTGTTTTGGTTAAATGTAGTACAACCCTTGCTTTTGTTGTCAGTGTTTAAGACAATTGCCAGTTGCAAAGTCTTGTGCTAACTGTCATCTCTTCTTGACATATCTATTCTCAGCCCATCACCCATGTGGCATCCAAGCAGTGGGAGGAAAGAGGAAACAATAAGGGTTTAGGAAAATACATAATATCTCCAATCTCTTTTGATTCTAACTCAAGGCCCCAGAAGCTTGAGCAGCATCTTCCTACAGATAAGGATGGTGCCCTCTTTCCTGCAGTTTTGGAAAGCTTGGCAAAATCTGGCCTTGGTCCCAGACCTGGGATTGATGTATTATTGTTCATCTAGGACCCCTATTTTGTTTGCATTTTTTTATTATCTGTAAGATTATTGTAGTCTGGGCTGTTCATTTGGTTTAAGGATTTTATCTGTTGTTATAGGGGTTTTTTTTTCTGATTTTGTGTACCACCCAGCATCTGTTGGAGTTGGACAACTTATAAATACCAATAAATTAAATAAATAATAGGTTTGCGTATTCCTTAACTGTGTGAAAGTCATTTTTAGCTCTCCCACTTGTAAATGAGCAGATGGACTATGAGCAGATGGATTAGGAATCAGAATATGCTATGAAAATATTGCAAAATCTCAGTTTGTAGGTGAAAAAGGGAAACAATTGGCAGCCTCTTTAGAATTGGAAAAAATGCCCCCAATGGTTCAAAACCCATTAGAGGATAAGGTTTTAGGTTGCAGTTTCAGGTCCTTATATTATTCCCTGCTCAAGAATACTGGAGCAAATCAAATTTTGCAAAAAAAATAAAAATCACATGCTCTATAAAACATTTGCATAATGTAGTCCAGGTGTTAAACTGGTGGCCCGTGGGCTGGATGCGTCACAAGCAGGCCACACCCACCCCAGCTCCGCAAATGGGAAAAACGTCATGAAACGGCACGTGACGGCAATATGACGCGGCGACTTTGACACCCATGATGTAGTCTTTCCTTGTTGTGGACTGTTATAATTGAACATTGAATTCAATGATCAATTTTCTATAGGAAAGACTTTGCACATCTACACAAGAGTGGATATTAACATAGAACATGTTGGGCCACTCACCCTTCCCATTGTCACACTCACCAACATAGCCAGGGGTTCCACAAGCAGTAGACATGATGCCATCAGCCTCAATTTTAGACAACCCGAAGTCTGTAATCATAATCTTAGCATCTTCAAATGGTGTGGCATATAGGAGATTTTCAGGCTGTTTGGACAAACAAAACAAAACAGAGTAAAGTTACATACATCGTATTTCGTATGTCTTCCTTCCCGTAAGGATCTTAAAAGTTTCAAGTTTCTACACAACCAAAGATAATAAGAGTAGAGCTTTCCTCCCACTTGCACTTTTTCTCTGCCTCTGCCCTAAAGGCATTGCCTGCATCTCCTCACCACCCCATAACTGGCAGAGGCTTAAATTGTCCTTAGCTATACTGGCATTAATGCAGGGGTTTTTTCCCCCTTATTCCAACATCTTCAGTGCCTTCAGGGGTGCAAAAGAGACCCTGGTAGCAAAAATTCTGGCAGCATTTTGTCTGGCAGCAAAAATTCAGAGGAACATTAGACAGCCGCAAAGAGATTTTTTAAAAACCCTCTGTGTGTGTGTGTGTGTGAGAGAGAGAGAGAGAGGGAGGGAGGGAGGGAGAGGGGGGGATGTGTGCATGCACATGTACAGGGCCGGATTTAGATGAAAAGAGGCCCTAGGCTATTCCACTTATGAGGCCCTTTCACCAGTGGTGGGATTCAATTTTTTTAACAACAGGTTCTGTGGGCATGGCTTAGTTGGGGGTGTGGCTTGGCAATCATGTGACTGGGTAGGCATGGCTAGCTGGTCACGTGACTGTGTAGGCGTGGGTAGCTCGTCATATGACCGGGTGGACGTGGCTATGTGCATAGGGACTACTCAGAGGGCTGAAAAAAGTCATTTCTGACTGGGCCTCGCACTTATGACCATCCTCACATTTATGCCCGTGCAGCTTTCTTAACAACCGTGTCATTCATTTCACAACTGCTTCTCTTCACCATGGTGACAAGATAGGGCAAAAACGTAAAATGTGAGGACAGCCGTAAGTTCGAGGACTGGTCAAAAGTGCGAGGACCAGTCAGAAATAACTTTTTCAGCCCTCTGAGTAGTCCATATGCATAAAAGGATACAGCAATAGAGAGGGATGAAGGAAGGGAAGGGAAATTATAGTAGGAGGGAGGGTAAGAGAGGCAGGAAGAGAGGAGGAGAAGGAGAAAGGAAGAGGAAGTAGGGAGGAGAAGAAGAGGGGGAGGAAGAGAAAGTAAGAAGGAAAGAAAAGAGAGAGGTGGTAGGTTTGAGGAGAAAGATTGCTGTACAATAAAAAAGATGAAAGGGAAGAAAGCCAACCCCAAACAAATATAAAGATATTAAGATAAAGAATGAATTGTTAAACTTTAAAGAATAAAAGAGAACAAATATGAATAAATAACAATAATTAGAAACACACATACAAACATACAATGTATTTTCTTTGAACAGAATATTTGGCCGGTTCACAAATTTAAACAGTGTTTAGTCATTTCAATTAAATTTACAATTTCTATATTTCCTTTTTGCCATATTTATTCCTCATCTATTTTTGTAAAAAACCAATATTTTTTCTCTAATCTTAAACAAATTCAATTTTTCCCTTCTATTCTATATTATACCCCTTCTCATTGTCATCTATTTTTATATCCATCCTCACATTGGTTAATTATGTAATATTAGTTGTTTAATAGAAATTCAACATTTTAATATAAATCAACTAGTTATATAACTACCTTTTTTGTATATTAATCAATATGAACATGAATATTCCAATTATTTCCATGCAATCCAATTTCTTACAAATCAATTAATTATATTTACCAATAATAATAAACCAAATAATTTCCCCCATATATTCCTCCAAACCACAACTTAACCATTTCTGCTTTCAGAAATATACAATTAATAATATCTCAATTATTACCATTCCCTAGTTAAATAGAGCTTTTTTTCTTTTGTGTTTTAAAATCCTGAACTCTCCTCTTTTTCCCTAAATTTTCCGTTGTTTGCACCTACCTTTTTTGGTGAGGAAAAAGAAAAGAATTCTGCCTGCCTAATTTTCCAACCTTGCAGCAACAGCAAAGCAGTTTCACTTTGGTTTCTCAGCATAGGTAGGGGGAAAAAAATTAGCACTCTTTGCAAGGAAGAAGAGCCCTGAGCAAAACAGCTGAGAGCAAATCAGCTGGGGGTCGGGAGCTGATCTAAGCAAGGGCTAATTAGCCTATGCTGAAGCTCCGTGGGCCAATAAAATTACAAAAAAAACACCGAACCCTTTGTTAAATTGCTGGCTCCCCCGCCCCTTGCCCACCACTATCTATTGGCAATAAATAGTGGTGTGGAGGGGCGGGGCAAACCAGCAATTTAACAAAGGGTTCGGCTGCACCACTGGCTATAGGGCGGCCCTTTGAAACCCCGCGGCAAGAATTTGAAGTTTTTTTTTCCTCTAGCCATCGGAGGCAGCAATAGATTGGGAGTGGGCGGGGTAAGCGAACGGCCGGGGATCCAATAGAGCAGAGAGCGTGAGTGAAGGCGTGAAGCTGCTTTCTCCATCCTGCTCTCTTGCGTCCGGAGCCGGTGGGGAACCACGTGGCAGCCCACGTGGATCCCAGGCAGCGGAACTCAGGCTAGGGAAGGGGTGAGCAATTGTGGCTCTTTTACAACCTGTGGCCTTCAACTCCCAGAATTCCTGAGACAGCCGTCTCAGGAATTCTGGGAGTTGAAGGCCACAGGTTGTAAAAGAGCCACAATTGCCCACCCCTGGCTACGGTAGGCTGGCGCCGTGCGGGTGGGAGGCGAGGGGCGGGCGAGCCAGCAATTTAACAAAGGGCTCGGCCGAACCCCCTAGAACCCCCAGAATCCCACCACTGTGTAGGCCCCTCTTGATCTTGAGGCCCTAGGCTGAAGCCTAGTTAGCCTATAGGAAAATCCAGCCCTGCACATGTACCATCTAATGCTATTTTCCCTTCATGGATCAGTAAACGGGTTTGTGCATTCCAATAATACTGTGAGCTACATTATTGTGTAATTTCCAGGTATATCATAAACCAGGGTTCATAACCAAACCCAAACAAGACTGGTGGCTCAGCAGACTGATAGCATTGTGATTAACACCAGCTGTCTGCAATTACTGTAAGTTCGAATCTCACCAGGCTCAAGGTTGACTCAGCCTTCCATCCTTTCTAAGGTAGGTAAATTGAGGACCCAGTTTGTGGGGGCAATCAGCTGACTTTGTATAAAATATACAAAAGTATGAAGGCTATTGCTTAACGCATTGTAAGCCGCCCTGAGTCTCCGGAGAAGGGCGGCATATAAATCAAAAAAAAAAAAAAACCCAATGCACCATAGAAGGAAACAGCAACCCACTCCAATATTCTGCCAACATATGGATCAGGAGAATCTCAAAGTAATATTGGACAATGACCTCCCCCCACCCCCCATGCACACAAACAATTTGAAAGGTACCCTACAAGGTATTGGGAGCAACCAAAGAAAGTAAGCACAAATAGCACTGGAGTTTATGATTTGACAAAAGCCAAAAGGATGTTCAGCTGCTGATGTATCCAAAGCAAAATAAAAATCTGATGCTACAAAGACATGTGTAACCCTGGCACATGAAATGTCAAATCTATGAACCAGGGCAAATTTGATGCTTTCAGAGCAGAAATATTAAGACTGACATTGACATTCTGGAAATCAACAAAATGAAATGGACTGAAACGCATCACTTCACATTAGTGAGACACCGTATTTTTTGCGGTGGGCAAGAACAGAAGAAATGGAGTAGCCATCACTGTTAACAAAAGGTTGTAAAAGCCAATGCTTAAATACAACTTAAAAATGATGGAATAATCACAAATGACTCCAAGGCAACCCGATCAATGTTACAAGTGATCCGAAACGATACATAAATGCAGAGAAAGTTTTATGGCAACATGCTAAACCAAAAGAAGAGATCATACTAAAAAGGATGTTTGTCTTTTTTGTTGTTTGGTTGGTTCCTTTGAGTCAGTCTTGATTCCTGGTAACTGCTTGGACAAATTCCTGGAGAGTGGCTGGCCCAAGGTCACCCTGTGGTGTGGCTTCATGCCTAAGGTGGGACTAGAACTGTCTCCTGATTTATAGCTTGAGGTCTTAGCCACCAAACTGGCTCTCAAAAAGATATGTAATACCATCTGGAATAATAGGAAAACTTTTCTCTGTGTATAAAGCAAAGCAGGAGAGAGACTAATAAGAATTCTGGCAAGAAAATTCAATGTTTATAGCAAATACCTCCTTCCAACAATCTAAAAGGTAACTCTACATACAGACATTACTGGATGGACAACACCAAAAATCAATAATGTATTGTAGACTATATACTCAGTAAACAAAAACAGACTTTGGTCAACACAAACAAGACCTGGTGTTAATTATGGCACAGATTACTAGTCCCTGCCTACAAAATGACAACTTAAACAAAATAATCAGACCAACAGTATTCAACTTCATGAGTATGCAGCAAGGGTAAAGAATAAATCTTGCAGACTCAATTTGATAAATAGACTGCTTGAAAGTTTCTAGACAAAAATATGTGAATTTCTTAAAGATGTAACAAACAGATGTATCCTGAAATGCAAAAAGCAGAACAAAGCTAAATGGCTGTTTGATAATATTATCCTGGGGGAGGAGCTGCTCTACTAAAACAAGAACTGGAACAATAGCGGTCTGAGTTTGATTGTCTTTATTAAGATACCTTCACTGTCATTGCTGAATCCCAGCCAAAGCAAATTGGGAACCCCAAGCTTAGGTCAGTGAGGATGGTATATAGAAACAGGGAGAAATGTGCCAATCCATAGAATGTAAATCATTACATAGTATAGCTCAGAAGTGGTGTGGTGGCTTAGCGGTTAAGATGCTGGGCTTATTGACCAGAAGGTTGGCAATTCAAGATCCATGATGGAATGAGCTCCTGTTCTTGTTTTAGCTCCTGCCAACCTAGCACTTTGAAAGTATGCAACTGCAAGTAGATAAATAGGTGCCATTTTGGTGGAGATGAAACAGCGCTTCATGCACCTCAATGTATAGTCATGCTGGTCACTTTACCACAGAAGCAACTTCGGACAATACCGGTTCCCTCGGCTAACAAATGAAGATGAGTACTGCCCCCTAGAGTTGGACACAACTGGACAGAGGAAACTTTTTCCTTTATCTTTAGTATAGCCGGCAATCTTAATCTTACTAATGAGGTAAGTATTTGGACCCAGACCTTGAAATGCCATTTGATTCCTCTTTTTCCCTAATTTGCCCCACTGAGCAAAGAAGCTGGGCCTTCTGCTTATCCCCTTTATTGTGATAAGGGACTCTACTTCATGCATCTCCTAGCTTGGTGAATTTAGTTTATATCTTCTTATCCACTTATCTCAGGTCAACAATTATTGGTTTCTGTGTGAGGAAAGCTTTCTGCATTCCTCATTCGTTATTTGTACAACTTGGATAAATATACCACATTGTCTTAAACCAGAAGAACTGGTCTCGGGTTTTTTTGTGAACCAAGAATAAAATTCCAACTTCTAAACTCCACAATACATCAGAAATAACAGAAGGAAAGTGGAAGGCAAATGGCAATCTAATGCTAAATTCCAGAAAAAGCAGCAAAGACAAGGAATTATGTATCAGTAGGCAACACAAAGAAACTGAAGAGAACATCTGAATGGGAATGAAAAGAGCCTTATTTTTAAAAATTACATAAAACAAATAGCAATTACACTTAGAGTTATATGCCACTCCATTAGTGGTTTACAGCACTCTTTGGTCCGTTTACAATGTCAGTATAATGCTCCCAACAATCTGGGTCCTCATTTGACCGACCTTGGAAGGATGGAAGGTGAGTCAACCTAGAGCTGGTCAGAATCGAACTCCTGGCTGTAGGTAGAGTCAGTCTGCAATACTGCAGTCTAACCACTGTGCCACCACAGCTTATAAAAGGCCCTATTATGAAAATATGAGCATGAAAAGACAAAAGAAAGATATACTGGAGAAGAAACATATCAAGAAAAGATGGTGCAAGTATATAAAAGAACAGTAAAGGAAGTTCCTCCGAACAATAATATATGTACAGCAGAGGTGGGCTTCAGTAGGTTCCGACCAGTTCTGGAGAACTGGTAGCGGAAATTTTGAGTAGTTCAGAGAACCAGTAAATGCCACCTCTGACTGGCCCTGCCCCCATCTATTCTCTGTCTCCCAAGTCCCACCTGATCAGGAGGAAAAGGGGATTTTGCAGTAACCTTCCCCTGGAGTGGGGTGGGAATGAAGATTTTACTTCCCCTGCCACACCCACCAAGCCATGCCACACCACCAAGCCACACCCACAGAACCAGTAATAAAAAAAATTGAAACCCACCACTGATGTACAGGTTTGACCACTGTGTTGAAACTAGATGTAAAGTAAAAGTAAAATTAAATAAGTCCTAGGAAACACTGGTAACAATAAAGCTGTAGGCAGGGCCGGATTTTCCTATAGGCTAACTAGGCTTCAGCCTAGGGCCTCAAGATCAAGAGGGGCCTACACAGTGGTTGGATTCTGGGGGTTCTAGGGGGTTCGGGCGAGCCCTCTGTTAAATTGCTGGCTCGCCCGCCCCTCGCCTCCCACCCGCGCGGCGCCAGCCTACCGTAGCCAGGGGTGGGCAATTGTGGCTCTTTTACAACCTGTGGACTTCAACTTCCAGAATTCCTGAGACAGCTTGGCTTGGCTGTCTCAGGAATTCTGGGAGTTGAAGGCCACAGGTTGTAAAAGAGCCACAATTGCCCACCCCTTCCCTAGCCTGAGTTCCGCTGCCTGGGATCCACGTGGGGTGCCACGTGGTTCCCCACCGGCTCCTGATGGAGAAAGCAGCTTCCAGCCTTCACTCACCCTCACTCTCTGCTCTGTTGGATCGCCGGCCGTTCGCTTACCCCGCCCACTCCCCATCTATTGCTGCCTCCGATGGCTAGAGGAAAAAAAAAACTGCAAATTCTTGCCGCGGGGCTTCAAAGGGCCGCCCTAAAGCCAGTGGTGCAGCTGAACCGTTTGTTAAATTGCTGGTTTGCCCCGCTCCTCCGCACCACTATTTATTGCCAATAAATAGTGGTGGGCGAGGGGCGGGGGAGCCAGCAATTTAACAAAGGGTTCGGTGTTTTTTTGTAATTTTATTGGCTCCGGGATCTTTAGCAGAGGCTAATTAGCCCTTGCTTAGATCGGCTCCCGACCCCCAGCTGATTTGCTCTCAGCTGTTTTGCTCAGTGCTCTTTTGCTTGCTTGGAAAGAGTGCAGATTTTTTTCCCCCTAGCTATACTGAAAAACGAAAGAGAAAGTAAAGCTTGCTGTTGGCTTTGCACTTGGAAAATTAGGCAGGCAGATTTCTTTTCTTTTTCCTCACCAAAAAAGGTAGGTGCAAACAACGGGAAATTTAGGGAAAAAGAGGAGATTTTAAAACACAAAAGAAAAAAAGCTCTATTTAACTAGGGAATTGTAATAATTGAGATACTATTAATTGTATATTTCTGAAAGCAGAAATGGTTAAGTTGTGGTTTGGAGGAATATATGGGGGAAATTATTTGGTTTATTATTATTGGTAAATATAATCAATTGATTTGTAAGAAATAGGATTGCATGGAAATAATTAGAATATTCATGTTCATATTGATTAATATACAAAAAGTTAGTTATATAACTAATTGATTTATATTAAAATGTTGAATTTCTATTAAACAACTAATATTACATAATTAACCAATGTGAGGATGGATATAAAAATAGATGACAATGGGAAGGGGTATAATATAGAATAGAAGGGAAAAATTGAATTTGTTTAAGATTAGAGATGAGGATGAAGGGTAATATTGGTTTTTTACAAAAATAGATGAGGAATAAATATGGCAAAAAGGAAATATAGAAATTGTAAATTTAATTGAAATGACTAAACACTGTTTAAATTTGTGAACCGGCCAAATACTCTGTTCAAAGAAAATACATTGTATGTTTGTATGTGTGTTTCTAATTATTGTTATTTATTCATATTTGTTCTCTTTTATTCTTTAAAGTTTAACAATTCATTCTTTATCTTAATATCTTTATATTTGTTTGGGGTTGGCTTTCTTCCCTTTCCATCTTTTTTATTGTACAGCAGTCTTTCTCCTCAAACCTACCACCTCTCTCTTTTCTTTCCTTCTTACTTTCTCTTCCTCCCCCTCTTCTTCTCCTCCCTACTTCCTCTTCCTTTCTCCTTCTCCTCCTCTCTTCCTGCCTCTCTTACCCTCCCTCCTACTCTAATTTCCCTTCCCTTCCTTCATCCCTCTCTATTGCTGTATCCTTTTATGCATTTGGACTACTCAGAGGGCTGAAAAAGTTATTTCTGACTGGTCCTCGCACTTTTGACCAGTCCTCGAACTTACGACTGTCCTCACATTTTATGTTTTTGCCCTATCTTGTCACCATGGTGAAGAGAAGCAGTTGTGAAATGAGTGACATGGTTGTTAAGAAAGCTGCACAGGCATAAATGTGAGGATGGTCATAAGTGTGAGGACCGGTCAAAAGTGCGAGAACCTGTCAGAAATCACTTTTTTCAGCCCTCTGAAAAAAGTCTATGCACATAGCCACACCCACCCGGTCACATGACGAGCTAGCCACGCCTACACAGTCATGTGACCAGCTAGCCACGCCCACCATCACATGATTGCCAAGCCAAACCCCCAACTAAGCCATGCCCACAGAACCTGTTGTTAAAAAAATTGAATCCCACCACTGGTGAAAGGGCCTCATAAGTGGAATAGCCTAGGGCCTCTTTTCATCTAAATCCGGCCCTGGCTGTAGGAGATACAGCAGAAGCATTTACAATTTTACAAAATGATGCAGTTAAAGTGATATTTGAGATTGTTAAGTAGGAATGGAAAAGAGTGGAAAAGATTAATTTATATTCCAATACTTTTAAAAAGTGATGTTTTAAGAACTACTCAAACTGCTGAATTGGACTTATCTCACACATTATTAAGCTAATATTCAGGATTCTGCAGTTCAGAATTCATACGTGGGATAAGAAAAGGTATATTTAAAATCTATTTAAATATTTAAAAGACTGTTCTCAAGAGACTTATGAATGGGAATGGAAGAAGTGGATAGATTATGTTCAGAACAAATATCAAACTAGGAAGTACCAAATAGCTTTTATTTGAAAATGTTATATTAAGATAGAAATATTTTAAGGTTGAGGATGAAAATTTATTTGAAAATGTTATATTAAGATAGAAATATTTTTAAGGTAATCAGGATGAAAATTTAGTTGAAACTGCTATATTAAGATAGAAATAGGTTAATGTAATGAAGATGAAAATTCGTAAGGGGAGGGCGGGGTTCAAGTTTTATATACAAAGCAGGGTTTTTCCTTTTATTTGACATGATTATATTGTGAGGAAGTCTGGGGGGAGGGGTGGGTTAGGGTGGGTTAGGGAGGTTGGGAAGTTTGGGGCGGGTCGAGGGGGGGGAAAAAAGGGGTGAAAATGTAATTGTAAAACTTTTGCAATAAAAAGAAAAGGTAAAAGGATAAATTGGACTAGAACCCACATTCCTAACTTCCAGTGGATAATACAAAAGGTGAAGACATCTATTTTTGCTTATTGATTATTCAAAGGCCTTTCACCATACAGAGTGAATAGCCCTTAAAAGGTGTACCTGGCCACTTCATCAGCCTATTGAATAATCTCTACAATGGCCAGGAAGCAACAGTTAAAACAAATAATAAGAAAAACTATACTAAAAACTAAATAATTAGAAAAAGGAGTATGCCAAAACTGCATGTTATCATTTAACTCATATGCAGAATAAGTTGAGGAAAGCTATGGAAGATATCATAACTGGAACTGAAAATTTTGGGAGAAATTAATAATATATGCTTCCCATCGGTTGTATTTGATGGGAAGGAAAAAAATTAATACATTTCTTGTTTGAAGATGAAAAAAAGTAAATACAAAACTGCTTCTCACTCATAAAAGGCAGTCTGCTTCTCACTAGTAAAAGATTGGGCATGGGGAGGGAGGGAGGACCAAGATTACAAGAAATGCTGACCCCACAAAACAGATAAGAGATAAGAGATAAGTCAAAGTAATCACAGACTTTATCTTCCTTGTTCAAAGACTCAAAAATTTACAAGCCATGAGCCAAAGAAACATTTACTACTTAGAAAAAAGCCTATGATAAGCCTGGATAAAATACTAAAGATATGTATTGCAATGGCCATGTTTTTCCCAGATGTAGCATATTGCTGTGAAAGCTAAGCAATAAGAAAATCTAGTCAATGAAAAGATGACACTCTTGAATTATAGTGCCAGATAAAACTGTTGAGAATACTTGGACCACAAGAAGAACAATTCTGTGGTAGACGAAGTAAAAACTAAAACTTTATTCTAGATCAGAGTCATAATGCCAAGATAGGAGATGTTGCAGAAGAACCCATACGCTTGGAAAAATTGAAGGTGTTAAAAACAAGAAGTCAACAGAAGATAAATTGATCAGAGACTATCAGTGCTGGCAAAAAGTTCTATTGATAGTAACAGCCTCGTTAATCATTATGGAGAGGACAGAAACTGATTTATTCTTCCAGGCCTAACCCAAAGCCGCCCATAAGAATGGGATGCTTTGCTAGACACTGACTAAGCCTCAATCACTTGTTCAGATCACAGTGGCTCTCCAGACTAGCAGTGGTATTGTACCATAGACTAGTGCTCTAAAATGGACAGTTATTGGGATGCATACACTCATCACTATCAAACCAAAATATTGCATCTCCTTCATTTCCTAGGAAGACAGATCCAATGTCAGCATGCAAATGTGGGATTTCCTCTATTCTGCATTCATTAATCAGCACAGTACATTTTTCCATGCACACCTGAGCAGCAGTCATTTGCTTATAAAAGAAGGAAGACTGATGCAGCAGGAGCAAAATCTGCATTTTACTAAGTGACAATTGCACCTCCATTCAGAAGGTTAATTCAGAATAGTGTTTCTCTTTTTTTTTTTATTGAAAAAGTTTTCCAAATATCAATTTTTCCCCATTTCCCCCCCATCCCTCCCTAACCCCCCCAAACCCTCCCCTCTTCCTGTGACTTCCCCAAGGTGAAATCCATCCACATTATATTATATCACACTTTACCACCCCTCTATTCTCCCCCCTGTACGCTATACATTTCTACATAACAATAAGCTATTTTGCCCCCTATAAACTATACATTTCTACCCAACATTCAGCTAAAAGCTATCTGATACTTCCTAGTTTGATATTTATTCTGCACATAATCTATCCATTTCTTCCACTCCCATGCACTCCCATGTCCGGTCTTTTAAATATGCTGATATCTTTGCCATTTCTGCAAAACTGGCCATCTTCAAAGTCCATTCTTGAATTGTAGGCATATCATCCCTTTTCCAATATTGACCAATCAGTAACCTAGCTGCTGTCACCATATACAATATCAATTTTGTTTCACCCACTGAAAAGCCCTTAACTATACCCAGTAAAAACAATTGAGGAGAAAATTGAATTTTTTTCTTCAAGACATTTTGCATAACCCACCAAATTTTTATCTGAAAAGCCTTTGCTTTCTTGCATGTCCACCATACATGATAATATGTAGCATCTAAACAATCACATCTCCAGCATTTCGGTTGAACATTAGGATACATGCATGACAATTTCTTAGGATCTAAATGCCACCTATAAAACATTTTATAAAAATTTTCCCTCAAATTCTGCGACTGTGTGAATTTAACATTCTGAACCCATATTTTTTCCCAGGTTTCCATCATAACTGGTTCTCCAAAATTTTGCGCCCATTTTATCATACAATCTTTAACCAATTCATTTTCTGAATCTCTTTCTAACAAAACATTATAAACCAGAATAGTGTTTCTCAATCTTGGCAACATGAAGATGGACAGGTTTCAAATCCCAGAATTTCCCAGCCAGCATGGCTAGCAGGAGAATTCTGGGTGTTGAAGTCTACCCCTCTTCAAGTTGCCAAGGTTGAAAAATACTGATTTGGGGAATGGAATATTTTCCATGTTACACTCTGATCTTTCCATCCTCCCTCACTTCCTTCTTCCAAATGGCCTATTTTTTTGGCAAACCAAAAAAAATTGACCCTGAATCTGGTTTCTTTCTCTGGGGACCACCATTTCTTGTAGAAAACAGCTTTGCATTGCTTTTAGTTCTGCTGACTAAATTCTGACTCATAGATTGTAACAGAAGATAGGGTAACTGCAGTAACACATTACAGTGAATTTCACATTCTGAATTTTGGTTATAATGCAAATAAGATTACACTTGAAGAGAGAATTAACCAGGAGAATTAACCATTCCTGTCCCTTATTCCCTTTCAGTACCTGAATACCTGCCTAATTGCAACATTAAAAGTGGAGATTTGTGAGAACTCCAGAGAGACTAATTATCCCACTCCTGATTCTCCCAACAGCCAGCTTTGGGCTAAAGGTATCCCTCACAGCAAAGCCTCACATTTGCTTACTCATTGCAAAGAGCTGGCATGAAGTCTGGTTAAGATAAAGCTGTCTTTTTTTTTTCCTAGACAAAAATTAGATATACAAAATTCATCTGCTTCCTCCATGTAGCCTCACTCTTAGTTTACATCTTCGTTATGCCAACATGTGGCAAAGAGACAAAATCCAGGAACTGATTTTATAGATAGGTTACAAACTGAAGTAACATATTCAGAAATTTGTAGATCACATTTTAGAATAACCTCTTCCCTTCAGAACTCATGGTCAAGTACTTTGGTTACTTTACAAACATAGCTAAGTACCTTGGCTATATTACAAAATCTGTGTTCTCATTGACATCCTAAAAGCAAAGCTGCTTCTGTACAACACACTGGGCCAGTTTAACACACAACATAACTCTGGCTAATTTTAATTCTCAATTCAACTGAAGGTAAGAAAAATATATATCATGCGTTCTAGGTTCTACATATATCCACAATTCAGGAGTCTAAGCAGAAAAACTCTCTGAAAACTGGGAAAATGGGATTAAATTTTGCATGGTGGGAAAAAAATCAATGAAAGATGGAGTTCAAAAATGGGCCAAATCCAACTGTGAATGGCAAAGAACAAAATTCAGAACAAATTCCCCCAAAACATCCGTATAGAATGGGTAAAGTCTGGAATTAGGCTGACTGCACCATTCTTAATTCCAAAAGGTAGGCTTTTTTTAAACCTTGTTTTTGGTGGTAATGGCAGCTTAGTTTTTGTGCCAACACAGACCCCCTCAGATGGTTTGTAGTTCAATTTATTTTGGAAATCCAGAAAAAATATGTTAACTCTATAACCAGACTAAATCCCACAGGTGCTTTTTTAAAGAGATAACTGGACTTCCTGGTTTTTTCTTTGACGACATTTAGCTTCTCATCCAAGAAGCTTCTTCAGCTTTGACTGGTGGTGGGGAATGGAAAGAATTTTACTCCTTGCAGACAGCTGGTCATTTGCATTCTATTAGCAAGTCGTTAAACCTGGAGGCTTATCTGTGTCCTCAGGATCACGTGAGTGGTGCAAATGGCTGTGGAGCCTTCTTGGAACTGTTGAAATGACTATATTGTAGATTGGAGATAGATGATATCATATACCTCCCCCTCTGTTGAGAGAGGGCTGTTCAATCTTGACATAGATGGCCTCTTTGACCCCCTCTTTCAAACCAGCGGTCCTCTTTATCCAAAATGTGAACTTTGCTGTCTTCAAAAGAGTGGCCTATGTCTTTGACAAATTTAGCAGATGGACTGCTAAATTTAATCCTGATGTGTTTATTCTCCTATGATGTGCCATGTGCTTATGAAGTGGTTGTTTTGTTTCCCCAATGCAGCACATGGCTTGCTGCATTGTACTGCATATACCATGTTGCTCAGTTTATGTCTGGGTGGACTACCCCAAAGGCTAAATATAGATGTCTATCAGCAAAGCATGGCTCCTGGTCTTGGGGGGGAGGGTCCTCTCTCTTGTAATAAAGTTGGGACCTGTTGGACACCCCAAAGCATCCCAACATACTCACTTTGAGATCCCGATGAACGATTCCCAGATCATGTAGGTAATTCACAGCCTCTAACACCTGCCGGATGAGCTGGCTGGCATCCTTTTCTGTGTAATAGCCTCGTTCGATGATGCGGTCAAAGAGCTCTCCGCCTGTCACCCTGCACCCAGGAGAGAGCTGATTTACATTCACACTCTTTCAACAAGAGGAAGAATCCAACTATCAGGAATAATTTTCTTTCCCAATTGAAAAGGGAGGCTAGGGAACCTAACTTGCAGTTTATATGGGTAGTGCTGATTTGTTTATTTTATGCCTTTGAGTCAGTTTGGGGAAGTGGTTAAGATGTCACACTAGAAACCTGAAGATCAGAAATTCAATCCCACCTTAGGCACAAAGACAGTGGGATGGCCTTGGGCCATGGAAGAAGAAGGGCAAACCACTTCTGAAATCTTGCTGGGAAAATTGTCCAGACAGTCACTGGGAATCAACACTGATTCAAAAGCACAAATATATACTCCTATATACATACATACATATATTTGGTATGGTGAGCTGCAAAGCTTCTGTTCATACCAGAAAAAGGTAAACTGGTCCTACAAACTGGGATCCTTTATTTGGAGGGTTCAAGGTGCTATCTCTCTCTAGTTCTCTCTTCCAAATTCATTCTTACATGGACTTGGAATAAAACTAAGTATCTCAAATATCATTTGCTCTTGATTCTCTGCAGACTTGCCTTCTCTATGCTATCTGATTATTATGACCAACCCTTCCCAAGATGCCATCCTTCAAATGTAATTCCTCAAATTACAATCAGGATTGCACCAATCAGAAAAAGATTAATTTTAGTTGTAACCTCATTCGATGCAAGGATCTTTTTCTTTGAAAGAACTATGCATTGTTGTGATCTACAGAAGAATTGTAATGTCATTTTATATCCCTCCAGAGGTAGACATTTATCCCAGAGGACAAATTGCCCACCCCAGACCTCACAAGTAGAAACATATTCATAGGGTAGGGACTTCTACTCACAGCTGCATGGCGAGGTACAAATGAGTGGGACTTTCATAAATATCTTCCAGAGCAACAATGTTCTCATGTTGAATCCTACAACAAAAATTAGGAGATGGGAGAGTGAAGGGCAGCCAACACCCCAAGAATCTATCCTCGCCTTTTCAGAAAGGTATGTATTGTCAAGCACCAGGGAAATCAGAGAGATCCAGGCAATCCAAACGTGTATAAAGATTTATTGTAAGCTCAAGTTCTCTACAAGAATCTGAACTACTAATGGTCAAGGGAAATTAGTGGGAGTTAAGAAAAGAAAGGAATTCAAGGTGGGCTGAACTTAAATCTCTTGTGGGCATGAAGGGACTCATGACTGATGATGCATTTGACCCCTCCCTTGGGCTCAGCCTGGTCATCTCCTACATGTGTAGGAAGCATAATGAAAGCCATGTAGATACTCCTAAGGCTGAAAGTTTGGTTAGAGTTGGGTGAAGCCCTATTCACATAGGAATCTCACTAGGGAATCTTCTCTATAGTTAAAGATTGCTCTCCACCAATCCTTGAGCAAAAAAATATCCTAGCATAAAACCTGTTGCTCCCATTGCCAACCACTAGGCAGAAAATGGTGCTTATTTACTAGTGCTTGTTTATTACATAGAGAGCAAGTTAAGGAGGTTGGTAGATTTCCATAGTTTGACTTCCCTCTTCTTCCACCAAACATTAACAGCTGCTGAGAATCTACCAGTTACACTCTTTAAGTGGGATGCGGCAGAGGAGGAAGCAAGTTCTGAGAGGTGAATTATATATTGCCAGCTGTACACCGGGTTGTGAGAGGTGGCAGAAAAAGAGGAGAGCAGATTCTGATGCTATGGTAGGATTAGAAATGTAGAGGATAAAAAGGGCAGCTCTCCCCAATTGACTTCTCTCCCAGTCGTGGTGTGTAAATCACCACACAGCTCTCCCATATTTTTCAGCAAAGCCACACAAAAAAAGAGCTGATGGGAATTGGGGATAGCTTCATGGTGCAGCTGACAGGTGTGGATGGGTCGGGGGATAAGAGAGTTTCCCCAGTACTTATTAGCTATTTTCAGGTGATTTTTAGTTTTAGTGCTTCCCTGAAAGATCAGTAAATTCAGGTTTAAAAGTAATCTAATAATGGAGGGGGAACCGCTTGATGCAGTAGGAGTCCTTTTCCTAGTATTTCCCCCTGGCGCAATTCCAGTACCTGTTAGCTGTTAGTTGGGTTGATCTATTTTTTTAAACACAGGTCTTTTAGCTGGGGATCAGTTTGGAGACTTGATGGGTACAGGGGGAGAAGTTGGTTTATAAGACCCACCTTCTCCTACTAGTGTCCTCAAATGGACAGAATGGCCCCAGAATATAGAGAAGGACCAGGTGGGAGGGGTCATACCTCCATCAGCCTAAAATTGCCATTAGATGTTGAGCTGATTCTGTCCATTACGGTGTTGCTAAATGAACACTGCCTAAGGGAGAAGACCTTGTTAAGGATAACTTAAGGCAACTCAGATGTGGGTTGGCAATGAGCTGAAGGAGATCATGACAAAAAAAAACCCACAACTGCTAGGACATGTTTATTCCATGGTTAAGTAAGTAATCTTGAGACAATTACTATCTTTAACTTTAACCTGGCTAGAGAAATTCTTAGGAAACGTACATCACTCTGGCTGAAGGCTAAAATGTGGAATAAATAAGATTATCCCTGCAAAATTCACTGAAATCTGGGCTTTATTTAAGCCCAGACATTCCCAAAAGTTAAAAGAATGAAAAAGTGCACTCAAGGGAAGGAGATCAAAACCATAGGGAAATAGCATTCCCTTACCCAAAGAGAAAAGGCATTGCCTTCTGAGTCTAGAACTGTGATAGGTTAGCCTGTGCAAAAAATGCTTACAGGTCAAGTTGCCTCTCTGATTTTCCCTTTGCCATACAGCTAAAAGGACAGACAATGTTATCTCTTTTCCATGTCTGGAAACTGGACTCTCTACAAGATAAGTGAAATCCTGGCACAAAAGTGCAGAAATGCAAACTGACTTACTTTTTGAGCACAGCAATTTCATTCTCCACAGCTGCTTCTTTACCTCGCAGTGCTTTTTTAGGAATACATTTGAGGGCTACAAGGCGCTGAGATCCATGTTCCTGGGCCAAGACCACTTCTGAAAAGGCCCCTCTGTAAGAACAAGAATTAAAGGAAGGCGGAATAGAGGCATGTAAGTGTAAGTGTTCACAACTACATAAGCAGTCACTAAAGTCCCTTACACAAATCTGATACAGCTGCAATAGCAATTCAGCAATTTACATATAAGTCTGTTTATGTACTTTATGCCCAACTAAATTAAGTGTGATTTCTAGGAAAGCTGGGTTTGGGGTTTTTTTGTTTGTGGTTTTTTTCCCTTAAATTCCTTGGAACCTTTTATTGGACTGGATGTTAAGCAAAAGCAGCATTACGATTGTAAGGGAAAAAGCATTGCCATGCCGCCAATGTAATTCTTTTAATTCCCTGCAGATTGTCTGAGTTTAGAGTTGCTACATGGAAAAAAAAATGTTCAGTTTGCTTCAAACTGTTCTGGGACAAAGAAGCAATTGTGTGTTCCGCTTCAAAATATGGAATCAGTCAACAGAACTTTGCCTTATTTTTAAAATTGGGAGAGGGGGACAGAATGAATAGTTCAAAGGAGGGGGAGGGGAAATTAATTGTTTGGGGGGAGATTACGTTTTGTTTTGGCTTTGCAGGAGGGAAATCATTCAAAGTAAGTGAGAGTGACCAAAATACAAAGGTGGTAGAATATTTTGAGACTTACTACACAGGCTCCCCCAAGGGTCTTCCTTCCCCCTACCCACCCACCCATCTTTGCTCTACCACACACCAAACTGGAGCTAATTCAAGTGTGTTTGATCCCTTGGTTGACGCTTTATGATTTTGAAATAAATTGGCTGAAGCATCTCCGGTATTGAGTATGCAAACTGGTAACATGCATATTTTTCCAGGACTGGCTGACTCATTCTCCTGTGTGACCCTGATCTCCTAGTGCTGCAGAGAAAACAACAGGGAGGCATTCCCTAGGAAACCTGAGCAAAACGAAGAAGAAGCCCATTTGATGTCTCTCTGGAAAGGGATTTGGATTCTCTGCCCTTCATCCAAATTAGAAGGCTTGGTGCATTTGGTTAAGAAAAGGTTAACCTGTCTTCTTTCCCACCATCCTCTGCAAATTCCCTCTGGCTCCGGGTCTATTATTGTCCAATGCACGTCAGATATGTCCGAGGGCATCAAAGCCAATGGGATCGCAGTATGCAAATGAAGCAGATTGGGCTGCAGCATTCCCGGGGTCTGCAGAAGAGGCTTCCAGGAGGAGGGACCACAGCCAGCCGCAGAGAGAGAGAGAGACCTGGCTGGGCTGGCGGGGCAAGATGAGGACCTCAGGGCAGGGAAAGCAGATGGGGAGCAGTCAGCTTCATGCTACGGATGGAGAACGGGAGAGTGGAAGGCAGATCTCAGACTACAAACACTGCAACATTGTACATGTGAGATAATCTGCTACACGGCGGGGGAGGAGGGGGATGCTTCTTCAGGCATATATTTAAAATCGCACCATCTTTAACATCAATCCACTACTTAATACTGGAGGGGTACCAAAGACACGGAGGGAAGCGTGGTTTAACTACATGATAAATGTGACTGGGAAAGGAAAAAAAGAGAAATGGAAGCAGATGGAGGGAAAGCAAAACGACTGAAGCTATACTAACCTCCTTCAACCTTGCACCCCAAGACTCTGAATCCTCCAGACGATGTGGCCTATGAGATCCCCCAACAATTCAGCTTCCCAAGTTGGGGAAGGGGAATGTAAAAGTAGAGAAGGGCTAACCCAGAGCATGGAAAGTAAATATGTCAAGAAATGGAGGGTGAGATGAAGCCCGCAAGGGCAGGATTCCCAGAGCAGGAGAGCGTCCATGCAGATCTTAAGCCAGCCCACCCTTTTTACTCACGCGCCCAGCTTCTCCTTGATGTCGTAGACACTGGCGATGTCTTCCACTGTTTTCTTCCAGCCTTTCCCAAGAGGCATTATGAACAACAGCTCAAAGGCCAGCCAGAAAGATCTGGGGATAGGGAGGTAGAGATGAGGAGGAAAAAAAAGTCACAAACAGAGAGGGAAATTTGTAATGGAAACATCTAGAAAGGGGTCAGCCTGTTCCCATGGCTCCTTGGGCCAGAAATCTTCCAACCACTCCCCTCTACTGGATACCGAAGAAGAAATTTTGAGTCTGAAATGGAGATTTAAAAGGCAACACCCAGATACATTTTGTGTACACATCACCAGGAAGTTCGTTCTCAGTTCCAAATATTCTTGAAATAGAAGGAAAGGCAGTTTTCGGAAGATCCTGTGTTCTGCTGTGCTTGATAACACCTGAGGAGGTCTCCCCATTTCAGGGGTAGGATCTATAACCACATTATCTGCAAGTCTTTCCAAGAAGTTGTCCCGATGTCTAGAAACTGCAACTTATCACAACTGGAGGTCACTGGACTGCCAGAAGCTACAGTTGCCCTGTGGTGTGTTCTGTCCAAATGGTTTAAGGTTTGATTATAAAGGCACATTTGAACCGAGCAAAGGTAGACTTCTGTTCACATCCTGACAATTAAGAAGATGCTCCCCATAGCCACATAACTGAGGCTATAGAAAACAATTTGAAATCAGAAAATCCCAATCCCAGATCATTTTGATCTGCAAAATGCCATGAATTCCTATGGAGTCTAGTGGAATAAAAAATAATTTAAAAAATTAAAAAATAAAGACCACATTTGGACCACTTTGGCAACTTTTGGGGTTTCTTATTCAAGCGTCAATAGCGCCTACAAGCAACAGGAAGTGGAAATTTGTCACAGTGGCATGAGAGCAGTGGTAGGTTGCCCCCGGTTCGGACCAGTTCCCAAAGGCAAAAAAATATTGGAATCTGATAAAGAGTTGGTTGGAAAAAAAATTGTTAATAAACATAGAAGTCAAACCGGAACTTTTCCTTTTGGGAATGACAGAGGGCAAATGCAAGAAAGACATAAATTATATACTACTGCATATACTTACAATGGCACGGATAGCCTTGGCGCAGAAGTGGAAAGAGAAAGATACCCCAATTGAAGAGGAAATACTACTAAAAATTTTCAACTGCGCAGAAATGGATAGACTCACCTTGGGACTCAAGGATAAAAGCGAAACATTGTACTATAAAATCTGGGCAAAATTCTATGAATAGTTAGATAAAAGGAGGATAGCTGAGACAAATGTGTAGTGTTAGACTAGAATTATATACGTTATTATAGATAAATATGTATGTGAATTGTATAGATAGGTATAATTGTATAGGAATAAAGTATATAAATTACTATTATTATACTATGTTTAAATAACGTATAAGGTTTAAGGAATATATTATATTATCATTAGTATATTATGTATTAGTTTAAAGTGTTGGAAGATGCTTGGGACCAGTGATGTCATATCTATGTCCAATGTTTTTAATTTTGAACTACTAATAAAAAACTTTTTAAAAAAAACCGGTGGGAGGCCCCGCCCACCACTCCGGATGTTGTCATCAGCGATCTGCGCGCTCGCATGCGCAATCCAGTTGCGAACCGATAGTAAAGGTAAGTAGAACCCACCCCTGCATGAGAAGTTTGCCAACTTCAGCACATCCACTTGTAGTTTGAAGCATGAGAACAAGCCAGGCTGTTTTCTCAAGTAAAAGCTTAATATAAACTCTTAAGTAAAGCTGTTCTAGAGAGTAAAAAAAAATATTACATAAACAAAATTGTTATGAAAATCTAGCATCTTTGACCCTTTTCCCTAATATTTAGGAAGAAGTATCCTAAAATGAGGAAGTAATGGCAGATTCATTAACAGCAACAAATAATAATCGGTGGTTTTACAGAAAGAAAATTATATAGCGTAAAAGCTGATTAGCTATATTATTTCTGACGATATTATCACCGATCATGATTCTGTTTCTTTAGTATAATTTACTAATAAAATGTAAAATAACCAGCTTACTATTTACGCATCAGAGATGCTAGGAAAAAAGTAATTCAACCAATCAACTTTTATTTGGTTTTAGACCAACAAAAAGACAGGTAGCAATAGCAATAGCACTTAGACTTACTGTATATACCACTTCACAGTGCTTTACAGCCCTCTCTAAGGGTTTACAGAGTCAGCATATTGCCCCCAACAATCTGGGTCCTCATTTTACCCACCTCGGAAGGATGGAAGGCTGAGTCAACCTGGTGAGATTCAATCTGCCAAACTGCTGTTAGCCAGTGATCAGCAGAAGTAGCCTGCAGAACTGCAATCTAACCACTGTGCTCCCGCATAATCCTTGAGGTAATCCTCGATTTAAGATCACAATTGAGCCCAAAATTTCCATTGCTACGCAAGGCAGTTAAGTGAGTTGTGACCGATTTTGCCAACTTTTCTGCCACTATTGTTTAAACGAACCACTGCAGTTAAGTAGATCATGCAGTCATTATGGAATCTGGCTTCCCACATTGACATTGGGTGTCCAAAGCTGGCTGGGAAGGTCACAAAATGGTAACCACATGACCTCAGGATAACACAACTGTCATAAATACACAGCAGTTGCCAAGCGTCTGTATTTTGATCACATGATGCTACAGCAGTTGTAGGTGTGAAAAATAGTCATGTCTCTTTTTTCAGTGCCATAAAAAGATTGTACGTCAAAGAGTAGCTGTAATTCACTATTAGACAAGATGGTCTGATCATTTGTATTTGTTTTCAGAATTAGACAGAATCTGGTTAAAATTTTGAAAAATTCTCTTGTACATATTTTCCACTGCAACAGAGAGATGTCCACTCAACTGAACAGAAGAAAAATTGATCTGGACAGATTTATTAAGAAGTGTGCTTAGGCTGTCATTTCAAATGAAGAACATATCTTTTCAAGTGATAAGAACAAGCAGTATTTCACACTTTTATATTCTATTTCCACATCAAACTTTTGCTTTTATAATCTCTATGTGTGCATTTCTACGAATGCATTCATGTGTGAAAGACAGAGAAAGAAATAACTGCAAGCCCTTTTTGTAGCTACTTAGGCCAGCTTTATTATAAACCACAATCACTTCAGGAAGGAAAAAAAGAGAGACAATATACTTCTTTTATACCTTCAATCACTGTCTGAAACAGCCCATGTAAAGAAAACAGATCAATGCCCCTGCAAATGAATCCTTCTACATGTGCCAAATTACATAATCCCCTATGCTTTAGAGGGCACCAGGTTGGAGAAGACCAATCTGGGAACAGAAGAACAGACAAGAAGGGGAAAGTTCTCATTATGGTATTTTTCCCTCTCTTCTTTCGAGATGTTTCAGGATGAAAATTAAAAAAAACACTTAGGGTCAAAAGGGAATTAAACCTCCCTCCTGTCCCATATGCCCCCATCTATAGGTTTCTCTCTTTCAGAGTAAATAAAGTTTGATGGGAAGGGGATAAATTAAGCCAATTGAAGAAATGAAAGAGTGACCTGATGAGTGGATACATTTATCTCCCTCCCATCTTGTTTGCTCTTCAATTATTTGGGTCCCTGAGTCAAGCAACGTGGTTCACCCTTGCATGCCCCCCTTTTCAATTTCCCCAAAGGACTGTAAGAGTGAAGTGAAGACAAGGTATGCTTTGTGCCCTTGGCAGAGGGCACCTTGAGCCTCCTGCAGTCCTGATCTTGAGCTGCCAGAGACTAGTGCCACCTGCCTTCTTTCCAGCCCAGAGTTCTTATGCTAGAGAAGTCCCTCCTCGTTGCTCCAACCTTAATAAAGCAGAATTTTTCTTTTTTTTAATAAGCCTTCACTACTATTACGGTATTACTTCTTTGGAATCTGCAAGAATGTATTACCTAAAGGAATGAATGCTCTCACTAACTGGATGCATTGTTTTTTTATACAAAGCAGAGTAGTTTCAGTTGGAGTTGGCAGATGGGATGTGTGCATTTGCCAACTAGAAAGCTGCACCACTGGTGCCTCAAATAGCCAGGGTGGGCATGAATGACAGGCAATTAATATGTGTCGTGAAAGTTGAGCATTAAAAAAAGAATGATACCTAATGCAGAAACTGGTAGTCAGATCACAAAACCACATCCGCTTCTTTGAGAGATACCACTTGATTTTCCCATTTGCCCATTGGATGCAAAATAGACGTGGAGGACTAGTGGCCTTTGAGACAATAAATCTGATCAGTAGCTCGCTACAAAAGAAACTTACTACAGGTAGTTCTCGACTAACAACACTTCATTTAGTGAGTGTTCAAAGTTACAATGGCATTGAAAAAAAAATGACTGATGACCATTTTTCACACTTACAACCATTGTAGCATCCCCAGGGTCACGTGATCAAAATTCAGACACTGGTCCTATTTATGATGTTTGTAGTATCCTGGGCTCATGTGATTACCTTTTGCAATCTTCTGACCAGCAAAGTCAATGGGGAAACCAGACTCACTGTTGTTAAGTGACTCACTTAACAACAGTTGTTTCTAACTTCACAACTGCAGTGATTCACTTAACAGCTGCAGCAAGGAAGGTCGTAAAATGGGGCAGAATTCACTTAACAGCTGTCTCACTTAGCAACAGAGATTTTGGGCTCAACTGTGGTTGTAAGGCGAGGAGTACCTGTACAGGTACTAGTTGCTCACTGCTAACTTGAAGGCCTGATGAAGCAGCCATGCAAATATCAGGTCTTCCTCCTCCAAGTCCGACTGCTATCTAGCCTTCCCAAACCTGGATTCTTCCTTCCAGATTTGCTGGGTAGAGAATTCTAGGACTCCTAGTCCAAACTCATTTAGAAGACCCCAGGTTGAGGAATCTTTTCCTATACTCTTATATTCTTCAAATAATTATAGACCTTTGTACTCAGTTTCTAGTGATATATATGGTTATTTGGAACTTCTTATTGATCCTGGAGAATTTCTATGTTTAACAGCAGAGTCATATAGGTAGATAGGTAGGTAGGTAGACAGGCAGGCATAGGCATAGGCATAGGCATTGGCATTGCATTGGCATAGGCATAGGCATAGGCATAGGCTTAGGCAGATACAGATACAGATACAGAGATAGATAGACAGACAGACACACACACACACACACACACACACGCATATATATATATATATATATATATATATATATATATATATATATACCTATACCTATACCTATACCTATACCTATACCTATACCTATACCTATACTCATACATACATACTGTGTATAAAAACATATATATGTATGTACTTATATGTGTCTATATATATATAGTGTGTGTGTGTGTGTGTACACACACATATCAGTGTGTCTTGACTAGAGTTCAGTTAGTCTAGGAAGGTTGTTTGTGTGCCATGTCTGGTGTTTATTCCTTTGGCCTGAGGTGAAACTGTCTGAATCTATATATAAAGTGTACAATGCATTGCACTGTACCCCATATTCCAATGATATGGTATGTTTTCACGATGTCAAAAATATTATCATCTTTGGAGAATGGGAATAAGTAGGTGAAAATTACAAAAGCTACAGTAGTGTCTGATGGATGTAAAAGCACACATAAACATGCAGGCATTTTCTTTTGTTGTAGTTGACAATACCTGGTTTTTATAATATGTTGAAAAAATATTGATATGTGCAGTAAAGGCAGTTATCCATCAATCCTTGTAAACGATGCTATGTGTCTTCTCCAATCTCCGATGAAACAACAAATGTTTCCGTGCAAGATAAGTAAAACATATGTGTGTTTGCTCAGGCATGCACACACTTTGTGAGAATAAGGTTTGAGCCTGCATAAATGGTTTGACAACCTGTTGCCATGAAAAGGGGAACTGATGAGGAATGAGAGAGGATGAAAAGAACAGAGGTGCAGAAAGGAAATTTGCTGACAGGTGAAAAGAAGGGAGGGAGGCGAGTTGGGGAAAGAGGGATATATTTAAGGGGACGTGGCATTCACAAAAAAGGGAATGTTAATGGAGATAATTTTGCGAATGGTTTGGGGATGCATACATCATGTTACAAGAATGGAAGGAGGATATGCAGGGATAGAACGAGTCAAGAAAATGGATATACAGACTTAGTTGAGCGAACCGGACTGATGAAAGAGAAAAAGCTCGCTAGGGCCTCCACTTAAGAACCGCAACACGTAGGCTTCCAGTAACACAGTTTAAAATGAAGTATTTTCAGATTCGATATTTACGACCCACCCACCCCTCTTTCAGCCAATGGTACGGCCACCTGTTTGGAAGCCCAGGGCAACCAAGACGAGGGCTTTCTACCCCGACTGGGGGGGGGGGGATTCCAAGAAGCCCTCGCAGTTTTCCTGACGAAACAACGGCTGGGCAGCGGTATCCAGCGCACAGGTCTAAGCTCAACTTTACAGCCGGGGCAACCCGAAACATTTCGCGCTAAAATAACTGGAAGAAATGACTTGCCGGCCAGGCGGGCGTCTAGGGCTTCAGCATTGCTTTCGTTTACGCACCCTCACGAAGGATCTCCCTGCTTTCCACCCACCCCAACTTCGGACGTGCGTGTGAGGTTGTGCAAGCACATCATCCCTTAGCATCAGCTGCCCTTTGCTTAGGATGGGAAGCCAGGAAGAAGCGCATAAATCAACCCAGCCTCAGGCGAAGAGCTGGGTGCCTCGTTCCCTTTGAATCCCCCGCAAGAAAACCCCGCTTCCCCGTCTCCCCTTTTTCCCGGGTCCTCCCAGCCCTGGTTGTTCTACCTCTCCCGGTTTCACAAAAACACGATCTTCCTCTTCCTCCACCCAGCCCGGAACCGCTGCAATCCGGGCTCGTTTACATTCCTCAGGCGTCTCTGCATCCCGCGGGCTTCCCAGCCCGGTGGTGCAGGCGAGCGGCTGGGTGGGGCGGCGAGTGGACCGAGCGAGACGCGCGTGGGTGCGTGGGCAAGCGCGGGCGAGGAACGGAAACCGACCCTACCTCGCCCCCCCCCCCGAGTCCGATTTCTCCTTCCTCCCTCGTCCTTCTCACTTACCTGCTTCAAAGTCCTGAGCCCCTTGGAGTTAGCCCAGGCCACGGGCTGCTGGCAGTCCCCCTTCCCATCCTCTAGCCCGCACTTTGCCTCTCCCGCCAGCCAGCCCGACCCACCTCGCCACGCCACGCCACGCCTTGCCTGAGGGCTTACTCCACCCTTCTACTCCGTCTTCCTTAGGCGTCTCTTAGCCCCTGCCTTGTAAGGCAATAACAGGCGGACGTGGGCTTAGGGAAGCGGCTGGAAATCAAGCGAAGTGGGATACCAGTGGTCATCCCGCAGCTGGACTTCTCGGATCTGCAGCCTGGGAAAGACAGATAGGCAATTTAGGCACGTCCCTGAAGTAAAACCTCTAAGAGCAGAAGCAGTGTACCTCTGAATCATGGGGGCTGATGAGGTAGTGTGTAAAGAGATTGGCTTACAAATCAGGAGGGAAACCAACCTTCCTGGGTCTTACCTTCAGCTAACTCAAGCTTTCTCTCTCTCCCAAGTATACTGTGATTGAGAATAATACTGCAGATCAACTTTACAAGATTCTAGCAAGGCATGGGAGATAGCCCTTATCTTGTCATCTTCTGTGAGATGGGCAGCCATATAGATGTGATTTATAATTAAATGAATAAATCTATCTATCCACTGGCCAACTCTAAGGCAGCCTGATGTCCTCCGGATTTCAGTTCCCTATAATTCCACAACTAAACTGGATGCCACCACACTGAGGAAACCTCCTTAGAAATATAATAAAACATATAAAATATTCTGATAGTTACTAGTGTCTGCTAATAGCAAAATGCAAGAATTTCTGCTTTCAAGAACTAAATCTGAGGTTTAATAACATGGGATTTTTTTTATATTCCATTTCCTATTAGTCTTAATAGAGGCTACTTGGAGAATGATATTTTCAAAAGCTCTGGTTTTTTAAATTCCAATTGACCTGGGGTCTCATCCTGTCAGCTTGAAAGCGTGGAGGGAATATATGTAGACACTGAAAAAGAAAGGGGGGAGTGAGCACCTTCAGTAAGTTACAGGCCATCCAAAACCATACTCTCCCATTTCCAAGACAGCATCTTGTAGGATGTCATTGAACTGCACTCTGCCCAATTGTCATTTAGGCCCCAAGAACATTTCCAACATTAGAGGAGTGCAAGAGAACCCTTAGCAGGAAGACAGAAAAGTCAAGTTTCTTGCTCATTTCTGCTCACCTTGGTTTTTAGCGATAAAGAGGGTAACATGCTTGATTGTCTCCTGAGATCAAATAAAAGGTTAGACTGGATGCAAATCATCAACATGGGTGTTAAGGCAATGAATAGAATGAAATGTAGAAATGTTGTACGGACATGACTGTAAATTTCAGTGTGATTTTTCTTATATTAGTCTGCTATGAAAATGAGATGACTATTCAATTATTTTACATTTTCATCCTTTCATCCCAAGAGACTTTTGAATAATTATGTGGCATCAAGATAGACTTTCTCCTGCCCCCAAGCTAGTCCTTTAGTCTTCTAATAGTGTACCCATTATTGTTATAATTTAACTCTACCCACCTTGCGGCTGGTCATCCTCTTCTTCTCTTTCCTTCCACCTTCCTTCTGCAGAGAGCTAGGTCTTTGCACAATGTGTCTGAAGAATGAGCCTGGTTATTTGTTCTTTGAGTGAGAATTCAAGTTGATTTGTTCGATGATTGATTTGTTTGTTTTCTTAGCTATCTACAGTTTTCTCAGTATTCTTCTTCAATTCTAAGGTTCAAAAGTGTCAATATTCTTTCTATCCAGCTTTTTCAAAGCCCAACTTTCATTTCCATTAAGTGTCAGAGGCGTCTTAGTGCCTTAACACCATTGCCTGCCTAGTTCTGATCTTTGTAAACATAGATACATCCCAGCACCTGAATATCTTTTCCAAGGCCTTCAAAGCTGCTCCACCAAAGCTGCAGCATATTTCTTGACAAATGCTTTCTTTAGTATTGAAGGTTGATCGTAAAAAGCAGAAGGTACCCACCACTTCAATAGCTTCATTGCAAATTCTAAGGCTGCCTACTGTACACTATCATTAGTTTGGTCTTCTTTATTTATAAATAATATACTCCCATTTTTTTCACCATGGTCTTTGACTTTGACTTTCATTATTAGACCCTCCAAATCATGGGACTACAAGGAACCATTCAGCTGAGCTATATAAGCTCCTGTCCACAATCTGCACCCAGTTCCACGAAGCTTCTGTGGGTCTTCAATTATATTTATTTGTTGGCTTAATAACTGATATTCTGCTTTTCTTTGAGATTGATGCCAGCATGCAGAAATACTTGCTCTCCAATTTTTCCACAACATCAATCTTGTCAGACAAAGTGGCCTAAGAAAAAAATGACTGGCCCAGAATCATACACTGATTCCAGGATTGAGAGTGAACTTCAACCCAAATCTCCCAGATTGTAGTTTCTTACGTTAAATACTACATCACCATGACTTTTTATCAAGAGACCTTTCCATTCACTACCAACATTTGCTGCCAAAACTATGTCAGCAAATTTTGGAAGCTAAATTCCTTTGACACAGCATCCATTTATCTAAAAGAATTAGGATTAACCGAGAAAAGTTGACATTTAAAAAACAACAACACAAGGATGATGTATATTGAAGATGAATTAAATGCTACAGAAATTTCGAAGCTCTAACAATATATGCTAAGACGGTGCAGACAGGGAGTCATGACAACAGCCCTAGCATCCAGTTATGATACATGGCTTCTAATTATACTGGGTCCACTAGATTTGTCATAGCTCATACAGAACGGTAATTAAGTGGGGGTGGGGAAAGCAGCTGAAATATCTTAGCTGAGACATTGCTCTCCTCCTTAAGGAAGGATGATGAGGGAAAGGATATTTGTGGTTCTGTAGTCTAAAGGACAAGGTGAGTTTATAACAAAAAAACGCTAGATGGCACATTTGCCTCATGGAGACAGGCAATCACACTAGATAAAGAGTACATTGCAGTACATACTGATTAGTCAGGCGGGCTGTGTAAATATAGAGAAATGATGATAATGATGACGATGATGATGATGGCATCTAGTAATGATTTGCATGGGCAAATAGGATAAATAAAACATCTTAGACACAGTCTGCCTGTTGCTGAAACAGAGAATTGGCTTCCTCTCCTTTCAATCAGATATCCTTGTGGCCAGATTGCAGGAGGGAAGGTACTCCAAGGCCAGCCCTCCCTAATTTGTCTTCCCTCCAGGTGTCTTGGTCTTTGCTTCCCCCAATTCCCAACCAGGCAAATATTCTTGAGATTTGCCATAAAAAACACATGTAGGGTGCCACATGCAGGGAAGGTGGATATTCAACTCCTTTGCATGAAGATCCTGGACCTTTCAGGCTTCCCCCTCAGGTGGAGAAACATTCCCACCTGAACATTTTTCCCTTCGTTGTCTGGAATATGGATTGTACAGCAGGATTCCCACCTGGGATGCAAATCATGACGAGGGCAAGGACACAGCTAACCATTTCTCCACCCACCCACCCACCCCAGCATTTACATGGATGGGAGAGTTTATGTGAACCATTCAACTTCCTTCCTTGTTTTATGCAGCACTGCAGGGCTAACTGGCAGCTCACTCCAGGAGTTCAATTCTGTGACTCAAGGTTGACTCAGCCTTCCAGCCTTCCGAGGTCATTAAAATGAGGATCCAGATTGGTGGGTGGCAATATGCTTGATCCTTAGAGAGGGCTGTCAAGTGCTATGAAGCAGTATATAAGTCTAAGTGCTATTGCTATTTATCACATTTATAAAGCATGTTAGACATTATATTTCCTGCATTGTATTCTCATAGTAGCTTTGTAATGTAATTTAGGAAATAGAGTTATTGTCTCAGTCAGAGTTCCATAGTCAAGTCATACTTGGACCTTAGGTCTCCCTTCTCCCAGTCCCTTTCTCTATAAATTCATTAAACCATTATTAATCTATTTCCTGTGAAAAATTCCACTTTCTATTGATAGTATAGGAGGAATCAAAAAGGGAGATGGGATTTACTGCCAGTTAGCAGAGGAAATAGTCAAAAGCCCATCACACTGTAGCTTTGTTCTGATTCAGACCCTCTGCGAGTGATTTCCCCCCCACACCCCCCAAAAAATGACATAATTAATGAGAACTATAATCATTATATCTCCAGGATCCTATCAGCCTCATGCCTAACAAAGAAAAAAGATCAGTGTTTCTTAACTTTAGAACTTTAAGAACATTAAGGCAGGCTGCAAAATTCTGGGGTTTGAAATCCACACATCTTAAGGTTGCCAAAATTGTGAAACACAGACCTGTATATTAGCATGTGCATAAATAAGCACTGAAATAGAATTATTGTTATTATTTTATTGGCCAAGTGTGATTGGACACACAAGGAATTTGTCTTGGTGCATATGCTCTCAGTGTACATAAAATAAAAGATGCGTTCATCAAGAATCATAAGGTACAACACTTAATGATAGTCATAGGATACAAATAAGCAAATACTATGTTATATGAGAACCAGTATGGTATCATGCTTAAGGTTCTTAACCTTATGCATGATAGCAGGAAAATGCTAGTGTTTCCCTGGAAGTAGGGAAACACTAGTTCTAGTCCACCCTCAACCTAAATAAGGTGACTTTAGGCCAGTCCCTCACTATCAGCCCAATGTCCTATTTATTGGGCGCTATCTAACAAAATGAAATTCAATGGTGAAAAAAGTAAGGTTCTACATTTAGGCAAGAAAAACAAAATGCACAGGTACAGTATATGTGGTTCCTTGCTCAATAGTAGTAACTGTGAGAGGGATCTTGGAGTCCTAGTGGACAATCACTTAAATATGAGCCAGCAGTGTGCAGCAGCTGCCAAAAAAGCCAACACAGTTCTAGGCTGCATAAACAGAAGGATAGAATCAAGATCATGTGAAGTGTTAATACCACTTTATAATGCCTTGGTACGGCTGCACTTGGAATACTGCATTCAGTTTTGGTTGCCACAATGTAAAAAAGATGTTGAGACTCTAGAAAGAGTGCAGAAAAGAGCAACAAAGATGATTAGGGGACTGGAGGCTAAAACATATGAAGAACGGTTGCAGGAACTCGGTATGTCCAGTCTAGTGATAGCAGTGTTCCAATATCTCAGGGGCTGCCACAAAGAAGAGGGAGTCAAATTATTCTCCAAAACACCTGAGGGTAGGACAAGAAGCAATGAGTGGAAACTAATCAAGGAGAGAAGTAACTTAGAACTAAGGAGAAATTTCCTGACAGTGAGGACAATTAATAAGTGGAACAACTTGCCTCCAGAAGTTGTAAATGCTCCAACACTGAAAGTTTTTAAGAAATGGTGTAGGGTTTCCTGCCTAAGCAGGGGGTTGGACTAGAAGATCTCCAAGGTCCCTTCCAACTCTGTTATTCTAAATTCTAAATTCCTTCTTAGATGGGAAAAATCACAGTCTCACAGGGCTGGAAGGGACCTTGGAGGTCCAACCTCCTGCCCAAGGCAGGAATCCTTATACCATCCCAGACAAATGGTTGTCCAATCTTTTCTTGAAAACCTCTAGTGACAGAGGACCACAAGAGACACGCTGTGTTCTAGATTAATTGTTCTTACTGTCAGGAAATGTCTCCTTAGTTCCAAGTTGGACCGCTCTTTAATGAGCTTCCATTCATTTCTTCTTGTCCTGCCTTCAGGTCCTATGGGGAATAAATCGGCACCCCTCTTCCCTATGACAGTCCTTCAAGCATTGGAAGACAGCTATCATGTCTCCCCTAAGCCTTCTCTTCTTTAGGCTAAACTTACCCAATTTCCTTAGCTTTTCATTGTGTGATTTAACCTCCAGATCCCTAATAATTTTTGATGCTCTTCTCTGTACTCTTTCTAGGACGTCAGCATCTTTTATCGTGGTGACCAGAACTGGATGCAGTATTTCAAGTGCTACATATGCCACTTCACTCCTCTATGAAATGCATGATATAAATCTAATCAATACAGCATTACATTTTCCACACTGCAGCAAGTGGGATCTGAAACAGCCAAGGTGAATCAGGCCTACAAGTATCTGCTTCTCTGTGCATCAGATTCCCTCATGAGCTGGGGGGGAGGGGAGAGAGAGAGAGAGAGAGAGAGAGAAATTGCAAATATCTGGGGCAGCCAAATTACACTGAGTCAAACCAAATTCAGCAAGTGTCTATCCTTGGCAGTAAAATAGAAAAATAATAAAATTGTGTAATAATAATGTCCCACCCTTCTATGACTGCCAAAGTCAGCTGCTTGAGATGGCCCCCATCTCCCTTGTGTCATGACAGGTCTTTTCTGTAGAATTAAAAGATTGGGGAAGCATGAGGTTAAGTAGTAAAGAACCGTTGAGAAAGATACTGTGGCCATTGTGTGATTTGTTCCAGGGATGAATCAAATGTCACGTGTGAAAAAATCTTTAGTTGAGTGATCCTTTGCCTCCATAATACTAACAGTCCCAGTCTCTCCTTTTTAGATGTTTTTCTCATTAAAATTGGCAGAATTATACCTCTATTGGCAATGAATATCCTGTGTATATCCCATGTATATCCATTCTAATAAATTGCTATTCTCCCTTCAGAACCGGAAATAAAATGAGGTAGGCCTCTTGATCAGTCTTTGGATCCCCAAAGAACTCCAGAATCTTGGTTTAATTTTCTGTGATCCTTTTAAATGGGAAATTGATGCAAGATAAAAAGGGAAAAGGAAGGAAATGATCAGAAGAGTTAAAAAGAATTCTGTACTTGATATCCAACAAGAAAACGGAAAGAAAGGAGAGAGAGGTTGTATGGACTTGTGCTGGGGGATGAAACCTGATAAGCAATGCAGACAGCTATGAGTGTACCCCCCCACTAAGATTTAAACTTTGTGAAAGGTGACAAAGATGAAGAGATCAAGTGACACAGCCAAGGTCAAACAAGCAATAAATGGTAACGCTTGCACTATCTCCCCTTCCCTCCTTCCTGCCATGCTCCTTCATTCATTTCCTTCCCTTAAAAAGCTCTGGAGTTATATACTTTGCCGAATGCAATCAAAAGCAAATCAAAGGGCCCTTGCCAAAAGTTTCTGTCCAACCCAGAAGATCTACCAGTCAATCCCAAACCCCAGAAAACTTGCCATTGGAATTGCTCATCCCATTTGCTCTGCAACCGAGTGAGCACAATCCGACTCACCACCTGGTGATTTTTTTCCCTCCATGTGCAATAATAGGCAGTGAGTATCTGTCAGCTGAGGAAGATCTGTCTTCAGGCACACAAAACAGTGACACACAGAGGCCATGACCATTTCTTTTTATATCTAGTAAAACCAGAAGAATGGTATAAGCGCTGAGGAGAAAAGGGATTTTTCTTTTCTTGGTTTGGCAAGGGACAAAATCATACCGGGTACGAGAGGTGGGTTTCAGCAGGTTCTGACCCGTTCTGGAGAACCGGTAGCAGAAATTCTGAGTAGTTCGTAGAACCAGTAGTAAAAATTCTGACTGGCCCCTCCCCCATCTATTCTCTGCCTCCCAAGTCCCAGCTGATCAGGAGGAAATGGGGATTTTACAGTATCCTTTCCCTGGAGTGGGATGGGAATGGAGATTTTACAGTATCCTTCCCCTGCCACGCCCACCAAGCCATGCCCACAAGCCATGCCCACAGAACTGGCTGTGTAAAAAAGAAAAGAAAATAGTAAAAATAGTAAAAAAAAATTGAAACCCACCGGGCACCCTTTTGAAGGCACATCCGTAATTATTTTATTATTTCTGTGGAGACCATCAATCCACATGCTACCATTAGAGAGACACTTCAGCAAAAGGCAAGTTTTCACAGCGCTATGAAATGTTTGCAATCAACGCTCTTCATTAAGGAAGGAGAAAATAATGTGATGGGGAGATGGGGAAGAGTAACTAGAAGCTCTCCTCCGTATGACAGCCTCACACTCTACATGTGTGTGTATAAAGGAAGAAGGAAGAAGGAAGAGAGGGAGGGATCCTTCTCTTGCATGCATCGTTATCATTATTTTATAGGTGATCATCTAGCAAGTTATTTAATGACGCAATGCTTTCAGGACTTGGAAGGGCTGGGAGATACTCCCAATTTAAGGGAGGCTTGAGCAAGAGATGCTACTGTTATCCCAAGGCAGTGGTGGGTTTCAAAATTTTTTACTACCGGTTCTGTGGGTGTGGCTTGGTGGGTGTGGCATGGCATGGTTTCATGGGCGTGGCTTGGTGGGCATGGCAGGGGAAGGATACTGTAAAATCTCCATTCCCTCCCAATCCAGGGGAAGGTTACTGCAAAATCCCCATTTCCTCCCAATCAGCTGGGACTCGGGAGATAGACGAATAGATGGGGGTGGGGCCAGTCAGAGATGGTATTTACCAGTTCTCTGAACTACTCAAAATTTCTACTACCAGTTCTCCAGAACTGGTCAGAACCTGCTGAAACCCATCTCTGCCCCAAGGTAATAGTAATACTATGATTGTGTAACCATAGTACTAACGTTATTGTGACCAGGATGGCAATGATTTATCCATCCATCCTTGATATCTGCGAGCTGCCATTTAAATTCCCCATAGTACACCAGAAGTCTCCTAATAGCTTCATCCTAGGATAATTGGGGGGATGATTAAACCTTGCACACCTAAAGCCAACAGGGAGGATAAAAATGAAAGAGAATTAAAATGGAAAAAAAGTTGCTTGATGGCAGTGAATTTTATAGGCAAAAGACTGACCCCCTAGGCTGCCTGAGCCAGATGCTACATCTGGGTGGAGCTGGACTTTGTATGGATTGGGGGATGATTTTGAGGGTTCCTCACATGGAGTTAGAGTCCACTTGGACTCTAGAGGGTGGTACTGTAATGGGCCTGGGGCAGCGCCCACAACAAAGCTGTCCATTCAATTAAATGGGAAGCTTTAATCAGAGAAGACTTAACATCCTGTCCCTGCACCACCACCACACCATGTTATGACAACCACAAGGAAAGCAAACAAAGCAAGCACAGTTTAATTTCCCAGTCAGTTGGCAACTATACATGAATAGGCCACTGTCCTCTTCCACAGTAGGTGGGAGGTAGAGAAAAATGTCTTGGTTAGGAAAGACAGACTGTGGGCATCCCAGAGGGTGAAGTTTCCCCTACCCAAGGAATTGACAGCAAGGGACATCTTCTGCCCAGTTGGCATTCTTCCATGTCATCATGTGCCTAAGTTTGGATTTCACATTTAAAGCAAACTCTCCCAGGCGAGGCAATTTTGCCTATTCAAAGAGATTTGACAGCGTGTGGGGAAAACAATGATTAGAGGCGTCATTTATCTCAGATTGAAGGCCACCATGGTTGGGAAAGAGACCAGAGAAGAACCAACAACCCCATTATCTCCATACACCCACACATTCCATGGCACAACACGCAGGCATACATTCCTTCCTCCCAGTTTACCAGCAGTTATACTCATACAAAAGAAAGTAAAACAGTCTGATCAGGAAAATTACTCAGTTTGTAAATTGGGTTCCTCCTAGACAACCTGTAGGGTTTTATGATCTTTTGTAAGAAAAATAACAACTGTTCCTGATCAGTGAAGCAAGGTCATAAATGGATGTACCAAGTTTAATTTAAATGTCTTGTGCTTAGGGAAACAACATATTATGGCAGTATGTTTTCATCTTCTCTGAAAATGGGGAAGGGGACAAATTGACTGGGCTATGAGAGAAATGACATCCTGAATAGGTGCATCCGCTTTCATTCCAATGTTTTGTATTTAGCAGCTCTATAGCCAGTCTGAAAGTTTGCAGTATAGGTTTGAAAAAAGAAAACAAAGTATATCAAGAATAAAGACTGGAGACCAACCCGCGCCCCCCGCCCCCCAAAGCCAAACAAAGGGCTTCAACCTATGTCCTCACCCAGGGCCCAGGAAAATAACCAGGTTTTAAGCAGTGTGCAGAAAATCAGAAGGGTGGAACTAGGGGTGGGTTCTACTTACCTTTACTACCGGTTCGCAGCAGGGCTGCGCACGCGTGCTCGCTTCACTTGCGCGAGCTCTTCTGCACATGCACAGAAGCATCTTGATGACGGTGGGGTCGGTGGGTGGAGCCTCCCACTGGTTTTACTATCAGTTCTATAGAACCGGTGCGAACCGGGAGCAACCCACCACTGGTGGGAACAATATAATATTATTTCCCAGGGCAGGCAATGTCACTAAGAATGTGCACTTCTTAAACTCCCGTGCACTGCTTAATAGATGGAACCTGGAGTTGGCCTATCCTTCAGATGTATAGTCAGTTTCTTAAGCTTCCTTGAAACCAGGTAAATTGTTCGAAATGGTACTCGAATGTTAGCAATAGTTAGACCCAGAAACCCTTTTTGACTTTCATTAAAATGTTTACATTTATTTATTGTTAAAGTGTATGTTTTATATGGATTGTTTTGTAAATTGTTTTGCAAACCACCAAGAACCTGTATTATACATATGTAGAATTAATGAATGAACAATATCATTTCATAGAACAGTCCGTTGCATGCCTACAAATGGTAAGCTATACTATACAGAAAGTCGTTGACTTACAGCATTCATTTAGTGACCATTCAAAGTTACAACATCACTGAAAAAAAGTGACCAGTCCTCTTGATCATCACAGCATCCTCATGATCACGTGATCAAAATCCAGGTGCTTGGCAACAGGCATATATTTACAACAGTTACACCAACAGCATCCTGGGGTCATGTGATCACCATGTGGGATCTTCCCAGCCGGCTTCCAACAAGCAAAGTCGATGGGGGAAGCCAGATTCGCTTAAGGACCACTTAACTGCAGTGATTCACTTATCAACCATGGCAACAAAAAAAAAGATCATAAAATTGGGCACGAATCATTTAACCGTTCTGCTCAGCAATGGAAATTCTGCTCCCAACTGAGGTTGAGGAACTGGTCTTTCCTTCCTGACAACTTCCAGAATGAGCTTACTGGATTGTTTGCTAGGAATGATTTAAGGCAGGGGTCTCCAACCTTGGCAACTTTAAGACTTGTGGACTTCAACTCCCAGAGTTCCTCAGCCAGCAAAGCTGGCTAAGGAATTCTGGGAGTTGAAGTCCACAAGTCTTAAAGTTGCCAAGGTTGGAGACCCCTGATTTAAGGGGCAGTTCAACAGGCCAATAAAAAACCAGATTAGAGAAAACTCTTTTGGGGTGATTAGAATTGCTGCCCTAGGTTGGTTTTTTTTTTCAAGATACACTTTTGAGAAAAGGCGTGAGTTAGAGGTCTTGGATTTGAGCTGCTATGCGATTGATCAACTGATTTGATTATGTCAACATATTACACCCAGACTAATTTCAAACAACATGCTTACACATGAGATTCCTTGATCCCTGAGATTGTATTATCTCAGTATTATCACACTGAACCCTACGATACATTTATTGGCTGATCTGCGCAGATAGGAAATCTGTTTGGTTCATCTAGGATCAACGTGCCACATGAATTCAGCCACAAAGCAAACAAACGGAAAACTGAATGGGCCACTTAAACCAAAGTATTGTTTATTTAGGGAAGGAAGCGCTAAGAACACATGGTAGAGGTTTATGAGTGGTGTAGAAGGAAGGCGGCAAGAAAATATTTCATGCTGTCAGGTGAGTGGAATGCAGGTTTTCAAAATGAAATTGATGAGTAACACAATCCGGAGCAGATAAAACAAAATACTCCTTCATGCAATATATTTATTCCTACAGATTACGGTACTTCCCTGAAATGTCGTAATGGCCCCTAGCTTAAATAGATTTAAAAAAACAGGACTGGACACATTCAGAGAGATTAAACCTATTAAAAACTGGAAGGTTTTGTATGTGGCCAAAGCTCACATAAAATACAGGTGGTCCTTGATTTACGATCCCAATTTATGTTGCTGAGTGAAACATTTAAATGAGTTTTATATTTTACGACCTTTCTCGCCGGAGCTCTTAAGTGAGTCACTGCAGGGATTAAGTTAGTATCACGGTTGTTAAGTGAATCTGGCTTCCCCATTGACTTTGTTTGCCAGAAGGTCATAAAATGCAGCCACCATAAATATGAATCCGTGACCAAGCATCCGAATTTTGATCAGATGACCATGGGGATGCAGCAATGGTCGTAAATGTGAAAAGCAGTCATAAGTCACTTTTGCAGTACCGTTGTAACTTCGAACAGTCAGTAAACAAATGGTTGTAAGATGAGTATTACCTGTATTCAATCTGATACAAGCAAACTGAGTTGGAGAGGGCAGAACATCAAAACGTGTCACTGATGCTCTTACCTAGATGGCCAACTTTCTGGAACCCAGAAGATCTCAGAGAGTAACCCTGGACTCCTAGGCCAGGAGTGGGAAACAGAATCTGGGAAGCTCCCACACAAGCAGAGCTGATGAAGATTTGAGAGGCTGCCACAAAGAGGAGGGGGGTCAACTTATTTTCCAAAACAGCAGAGGGCAGGACAAAAAAACAATGGATGGAAACTAATCAAGGAGAAAAGCACCTTGGAATTAAGGCGAAGCCTCCGAATAGTGGGGACAATTAACCAGTGGAACATTTTGTCTTCAAAAATTGTGGGTGCTTCATCATGGGAGTTTTTAAGAAGAGACTGGACAGTCACTGGTCTGAGACGGTATAGGGTGGTCTCCTGCTTGAGCAGGGAGGTTGGACTAGAAGACCTCCAAGATCCCTTCCAGCTCTGCTCTGATTGACGGAAGATAGTCTTTGCTCGATTTCTCTGGCTGGTCTCGGCAGATCCAGTTTAAATCTGAGCTGAAGGGGGATGTCAGGGCAGCACAAACGAATGGGGGAGCATTTTCCAAAGCTCCCCAGCCATGTCATCAGGTGTTGGCTTTTCCCCACCCATTTGGGTGCAAGAGGACGTGTAGAGAAGAAGCATCTAAGGAAGCATGCTTTACTATTTTTCATGCAACTTCCTGCAAAAACGTCTTGCCGTATGGTGCTGAGTAAGGCAGCCTGGTTAATGGAGAGAGGAAGTGCAAAATTGCGAAGTTCAACAGAGTAGTGAATACTGTACATTCATAACAGCCTATTGATAAAAGAAAACTGATTATGTCACCAACAGTTTCATAAACTTTGTTTGGTCAGAGGCACTTTAGGCATTCAGACTATGCCATATGTGGAAATGCTGGCACAGTATTACTAAGAATAATTCCAACATTACTCAAAATGTTCGGTTAAAAGTTCAACTATTGTTGCTATTATTTTTATCAGGATTATTGTTGGTGAAGGTGAAGTTACAACGGCACTAAAAAAAGTTACTTGTTTAGGTTTAGGTTTAGGTTTATTTGGATTTATATACCGCCCTTCTCCCGAAGGACTTAGGGCGGTGAACAGCCAAAGATAAAACACATACAATATAAAATTTAAAAACAATTTAAAACTTATTAAACAAATTTGGCCCATACTAATTAAAACACCCCTATTTTTTAAAAGCAAATTAAAATTAAGCAATTAAAAAGAGTTAGGCCAGCCCAACTTGTTGGAATAAAAAAGTCTTGAGGGCACGGCGGAAAGTGCGTAAATCCAGGATCCTCCATATCTCCAGGGGGAGCTTGTTCCAAAGGGCAGGTGCCCCCACAGAGAAGGCTCTCCCCTTGGGGGCCGCCAGTCAACACTATTTGACCAACGGCACCCTGAAGAGCCCCTCTCTGTGGGAGCATATTGGTCGGTGAGAGGCTACTGGTGGCAGAAGGCGGTCTCGTAGGTACCCAGGTCCTAAGCCATGGAGCGCTCTAAAAGTGGTAACCAATACTTTGAAGCGCACCCGGAAGACCACTGGGAGCCAGTGCAGCTCGCGCAGGAGAGGTGTTAGATGGGCGCGCCATGTCGCTCCCATAACCACCCGCGCAGCCGCATTCTGGACCAGTTGGTGCCTCTGGGTGCTCCTCAAGGGGAGCCCCATGTAGAGAGCATTACAGTAGTCCAGGCGGGAAGTGACAAGGGCATGAGTGACCGTGCATAAGGAGTCCCGATCCAGAAAGGGACGCAACTGGCGAATCAGACGAACCTGATAGAAAGTCCTCCTGGCCACAGCCGTCAAATGCTCTTCTAAAGACAGCTGTGAGTCCAGGAGGACACCCAAGTTGCGAGCCCTCTCCGTGGGGGCAAGCGACTCGCCCCCAATAGTCAGTGATGGCACCAACTGGCTATATCGGGACACCGGAAACCACAGCCACTCGGTCTTGGACGGGTTGAGCCTGAGTCTGTTTCTCCCCATCCAGATCCGCACAGCCTCCAGGCACCGGGACATCACTTCAAGGGCATTGTGACCAGTCCTCACACTTACAACCATCAGAGTCCCCAAGGTCACATGATCAAAATTTGGATGCTTGGCAACCACATGTAATTACAACTTTTGCCACATCCCAGGGTCATGTGATTGCTATTTGTGACCTTCCCAGCCAGCTTCTGAGAAGCAAAGTCAGTGGGGGAAGCCAGATTTGTTTAATGACCGTGCAATTCATTTAATAACTGCAGTGATTCACTTAACAACTGTGGCAAAAGTCATAAAATAATTCACTTAACAGCTGCCTTGCTTAGCAATAGAAATTCTGGTCCCAGTTGTAGTTGTAAGTCGAGGACTATCTATATTGTTCTTTAGTATTAGGAGTTAGAAGGCAACAAATATTAAAGCATCAGAGCTCAGCACAGTATACCTTAGGTGTTTAGAGACTTATTTTCAGTGACAGAGTTTGGATTTGGAACATAGCAAAGAAAGAGCTTTGAATATATGAAGAATGATTTTGCAGCATTATTACAAACAGTTTCGATGATGATGATGATGATGTGAAAAGACTTAACAATTCCAAGCCAGGCAATTGAAATTGATGTGGTGTTTTGTTTTGTTTTTCTTTTTCATTTACCCATGTCCAGTTCTCAGAGACTGCCTGGAGAAGTGCCTGAAATTTTCTTGGCAAGATTTTTTAGAAATGGTTTGCCATTGCCTTCTTCTTAGAGCTGAGAAAAAGAGGTCTGAAGGTCACCCAGCTGGATTTTTGTCCAAGGTGGGATTAGAACTCATGGTCTCTCTGAAATCAACCTGTTGGCAACAGAAGGGTCATATGGTTTTAGGGTGGCTAGGAGAGGGAATGCAGGGAAGTTCAACACAAGGACTAAAAACCTGCAGAAGTCAGAGGTATTGGCAATTAAGGGGAAGGGGATGGATAGCTTGGGCAAAAGAATTAAGCATATTTTGTGTTGCTGGTATTCCTCTCTTTTCAGCATGATAGAAATCTGGTTTAAAATGTGCAGGGCAGCATATGTCTTTCATTAGAGTACAGGAAAAATGTCTTTCTAAATTAAATTCTAAATTGTGGTTGCTGCTCGTGAAATCAGGAACAGAAGTCTCTGCCTTTCGAAAGCTCTCATGCTATTTCTTGCTGTCTCGTCTAATGAAGGCATTCAGTTCATTTTAGCATTTCAGTTCCTTCTCCTATTTAGCTCAGCCAATATTGTTAAAGGCTAGAGGTTTGGACTATCACCACATGCCAGCAAGTAATATTATTGTACAGTCATAAAGTATCAAGCCATTTCATAATGTTTGTGCTTTCCAGCCCTCATCATCTCATTCTATTCTCACCAAACATGAAAGGATCCAAAATTGCCACGATCTTTCTAGTGGTTAGGCTCAAACCTTGTGGGAACTAAATGAAACTGAAGAAAAAATAAAACCACTAGCCATTTGCAAAACCTAGAAGGGAAGTTGTGCTAGTTAAGCCCAAATAACAAAACAACAGAAGAGTTTGGGGAAAACTGAAAAGACTACAGGTAGACCTCAACTTACAACCACAACTGGGGCCAGAATTTCCATTGCTAAGCAAGGGGGTTGTTAAGTGAGTCGTGCCCAATTTTATGACCATTTTTGCCATGGTTCTTAACTGAATGACAGAGTCCTTAAGCAAATGTGGCCTCCCACATTGACTTTGTTTGTTGGAAAACAGCTAGGAAGGTTGCAGATGATGATCACATCTTCTCAGGAAACTGTAATCATTGTAAACACATGCCGGTTGCCAAGCACCCACATTTTAACTGCGGGGATGCTGCGATGGTCGTAAGTGTGAGTACTGGTCATGTCACTTTTTTCAGTGATGTTGTAATGTTGAGTGGCTGCTAAATGAATGGTTGTAAATTGAGGACTACCTGTAATACACTGGTAGTCAAAAGATTCATAAGCCACAGAGCCCATAAAGAAGCATCTGTTACTGTGGGTTCAGCTATATATAATCTGATGGCAATATGTGGCCTATAAAAGTTTATGCCACCAAATATTGATTGTAGCACAATCTTCTGTCTGTTCACTTGATTCCTCCTATCCATATGCTATCCAGTCCTACTCTGCCTTTCTACCCCCCCTCCCAGCTCCGCCAATATTGGCTAAAAATGAGGTCCTAAAAATTGAACAGAACAGATTTCTAGCTAAACAGATGTAGGACTGTAAACCATGTATTCAGGCAATCTTGATATAGCAGCTAGAACAGTGTTTCTCAATCTTGGCAACCTTGACTGGCCGGGGAATTCTGGGAGTTGAAGTCCACATTTATTTTAATTGGTCTAAACAACCTTAGAAATATTAGTCCTGTTATATAATCAACATACACATATTCTTTGGAACCAAGTTAAACCAGATGTTGGCAGATTTGTTGTTTGTTCTGTATGGATTAGGTATTATTAATTTAGTTTTCTATTTGTTGCATTATCTTTTGTTGCCTTAATCCTCTTTGTGCTGCCCAGAGTCATGGCTTTGAGATGGGCAACATTATAAATTGTTTAAATAAATAAGCAGATTTGTTTCCTTATTGCCATTTAATCAGTTATATTATCTCTGTTGAGTGTATGCTGCAAGAGTAGGGGCATAGAGATGGGGCACAGGCTGGTAACTTAGTCCATGTTGGAAGGTACAGGGTGTGATATGAGGTATAATATATCAACAAGTTCTTAAATAATAATACAGAAGGAAGAAATGCTGGCCATGGACGGAGTATTTTTCCATTTATATCACTAAGGATAACCAGTGTTTACTTCTGGAGCTACAGCTGTCCTCTGGTTCAGTTACTGGGAATTTACTTGAGAGGAAATATGTATAGAATATCTCACTATAGGTTGACTATATGATAAATCATTATAAGGAGTTGCCCACTTTCTTTGTCTGTGGGTTTAATTTCACAAATTCTTATAGCTGTTTATATACAATATGCCTAGATAAATTCAAAAGAGAAGGAATGTTGACAAGACCCAAGTTTCAAGAGACAAAGCTTCTAAATATATTCATTTAAAAGGAGCTGCACCTTAAACGGCACATCTTTCAATCCAGGTGAAGAATATATCTTCAGATGTTACACTTTAGCAAGGAGTATCATGTAACAAAGCAGCATTAGGCACAAAGTGGCAAACAAAGCATTTAGCCAAAGGCCTTCTCCCTTAAAAACTTGGTTTTGACCTGACAGTGAAAGAATAAAATGTTCTGAGAGACAGTGAGTGGCTGGAAGAATATTCCTTCAGTGGGTGCCATCACCAAAAAGGCCTTCCTCCCTTTGTTCTCAGAGGGTCACCAGTTGAAACTGGAGCAAATGCAGAGGATTTTATCAAAGAAGGTGCTTTCCTAGTTCCAAAAAGTTAAGGATTTTTTAATGTTAAATCCAGAATTTTGAACTGAGCTTAGAAACACCAGACACTATACTGTTTCTGGATTGTTATCTCCCCTTCCTTCTGTGGTACGATAAATTCTACCTTACAACTTCTGGTTTCCAAATCCAGGAACACAGGTAGTCTTCCACTTAACAGCAGTTCATTTAGTGAGCATTCGGTTACAACGGCACTGAAAAAAGTGACTTATGACCCTTTTTTTTCACACTTACAACCATTGTAGCCTCCCCATGGTCACATGATCAAAATTCAGACACTTGACAACTGGTTCATATTTATGACGGTTGCAGTGTGTCCTGTTGTCATGCGATCAGCTTCTGTTACCGTCTGACAGGCAAAGTCAACGGGTAATCCTCACTTAACAAACCTGTGACTAACTTAACAAATGCAACGATTCACTTAACGACCGCAGCAAGAAAAGTCGTAAAATGGGGCAAGCTTAACAAGTGTTTCCGTTAGCAGCATAAGTTTTGGGCTCAATTCTGGTCATAACTCAAGGACCACTTGTATGATAAGACATATTTGTGGGGGGGATTCTTGTTAATTGGGGGAGGGGGTGGAGATCTTCTCAGCTCGCCCCTTTCCAGATGAAAACGTGACAGAAAAACGCCCAGCGCCGCTGACACTTCCGCCTAAGTCCGCGTATACCCAGACGCGGGAGGAACTACAGCCGAAGCGACGCTTCGACTGTAAACCGTGTGACTTGAAACGTGCCTTTTCTCAGCAAACTCCGAAGTCAAGTCCAGAAAGGCAAGAGCATTACTATTATTATTATACAGCAGCACCCAGGGAAGGAACAGGTGTGTGGGGGGGGGCGGTGTTTGGGGAATGGGAGGAAAGGAAAGGGCCGCTGCAATTGCGCCCTACCCCCCCCCCATTCCCCCCCAACCCGCTTGCTCCCCCTGCCCGCGGACTGCCGTCTTTCCCTGCGGCTGGCGGTGCTGGAGCGCGAAGGAGGAGGAAGGCCGGGTGCGGGGGGGGAGAGTGGGGGGAGCAGTCGGCGAATCCCGGCGACGGCGGGGAGGCGGGGCGGGGCGGGGCGGGGCGAGGAGGGAGGGAGGGGGCCGGGCCGGCTGACGTCACACGGGCTCTCTCCTCCAGCAGCCTCGAAGGGGCGGCGATTGCGAGGAGACAGCGGCAGCACCCGAAGCGGCAAGCCCAGAAGCGACCAGAGGAGCGCGAAGGCGACGGACGCGAAGGGATCGGCTCGTCCCCTCCGCCCTTACCCCGTGCCCTGCCGTGACTCCGGGCGGGGTACTGTGGGGGTTTTCCCCCCCCGGCGGATTTCGCCGACCTTCGCCCTCGAGCAACCCCCTTCCCCGAGTCCACTGAACACATGAGGTTTTTCAGGTTGACCTTCAAGTGCTTCGTGGATTGTTTCTGAGACTTTGCAAAATCCCTGCCCTCCCCTCCGAGCCGGCTACCTGCCCCAGCGAGACCCAGCCCCAGCTCAGACTCCACTCTCCACCGTCTCCCGCTCGCCTCTTGCGAGGGGGCTTCTGCCTGCAACCCCCCCCGCTCCGCACCCCTTCTCGTCTTTTCTCTTTTGAGCATCATCTCGATCCGTCTGGAAGGGGGCGACCGGGACTCGGGTATCCCCCCAGGCACCATGGCCAAGGGGGCTTCGGCGGAGGGCGGCGGCGGCGGCGGCGGCAGCATTTACAGTGTCTCGGTCGAACCGCAGGACAAAAAGACGGGACCCCCCGCAGCCGCCATGTGCCAAGGAGCCTCAGTCGGGAGCAAAGGGGAGGCCGTGGACACTTGCAAGCCGACCCTGGCCTTGCCGCCCCGCGAGAGAGAGACTTGGACCCGGCAGATGGATTTCATCATGTCCTGCGTGGGCTTCGCCGTGGGGCTAGGCAACGTGTGGCGCTTTCCCTACCTGTGTTACAAGAACGGGGGAGGTGAGCATCCTGCGGCCGTGAGGGCTGGGTGGAAGGGACAATGGGGTGGGGTCTCCAGGATCCTTATACTCTTAAGGGAGGCGGGGAGATCCGTGATTCTCCAGAGAGTCGGATGGGAATCCTTTGGGATGCCTAGCTCTGGAGCCTGTAGCTTTCACCTTAAGGAAGCTTCAAGATCCAGGCCCATTGGGAAGAACAGGGACCTGAGACAGCCTTGAAACAGTGGCTTTCTGCGCTGACATCCTAAACTCAGGAGCAGTTTGTAAGGCAATCCAGGCAGGACATAGAGTTGGCAGCAGCAAGAGCAGATGATTAAAGGTGCCCTAGAAAGGACAAAACTCTAGCCTGCTCCCTTCCTAGAGAGGAATTTTGGCCTTTGTCTTAGCCTCCAGGCTCTTTCAAAAGTTAAGGCTGGATCTGGGAATGGGGGGGTTAATATGCTCTGTACGGAGGGCCTTCCCTGTCTTCTTCAGTAGGCGCATTCAGCCCCACGCCTACCTGGAATCTAAAAGCCTCAGGCCCGGACCCCACAATTTAAAAACAAGACTCGAAAGTGAGTCAGATCATCACTTAGTAAATTTTTGTAGGCTGAACAGCTGGAATTCCAGAAATGAGATTGGAAAGGGAGGAGAAATCTTTGTGGGAGATATCCTGCGAGAGTCCCCCAAAACCTCATCCCTCCAGGCAGGAGTATTACAAAAAAAAAAAAAAAAAATCCGCACAGGAGAAGGTTAAGCTCCTTGGAAGATGCAAGGAATTTATCCAGACTGAAACATGAGCGAGGGTGGAGATAGAGCTGTGATCAGATAGGGGAGAAATCCTGCTGGGAACGTTGAGAGGCAGAGAAGGATACAAGTAGTTGGCACTGTGTTGGCATCACGCACATCTGTGGCTAGGCAGGGAGCAAAGGGCAGCTGCCAGCTTGCAGAAAGGAGTGCCGTCTGGGCAGAGGATTGCCTTCTCCTAGCAAAGGTGGAGAGAATCATGGCTGCTGTTCTGAAGGGGGATACAATATAAACACCTCCCCATCCTGCTACTTATGGATCCCAAAGTCCCTCAAGAGGGAGCACATCGAAGGGAAGCAGGAAAGTTTTCCCAACCGACTTTGACTGTGGGGACTCACCTCTTTCCAGCTGCAGTGTTTTGGGGCTCTTGTATCACCTGGCGTCTCCTACCATAGAGGGTCTTAAGGAAGTACTTGTTCTTGACTCCTTTCCCATTGCAACAAGTTAAGCAGGCCACATGGTGGAATGAAGACCCAAGCCTCTTTGAGATTATTTTGGTGCTTTAGTTGACAAACTAGAAAGATGTTGCATATATGCACATATACACATGCGTGCTTGCCCGTGAGCACACCCACACACTGATAAGAATAAGCCACATCCACAGGGCATTTTTCCTGGGCCCATCCTGAGATATCCTGTAAATTCCATGGTTAGATTCTTCCAAATCTCTCATTCACTTCCCTCTTATACAACAACTGAGCCTCCAGAGTTGCATCCCCTTTCAGGACACCCCTTTCAAAGTTGGAGTTGGGGGAATAATTACAGGGGAGGACAGGGACTGTGTGGGAACACCAGAAGGGCAAAGAGAAAGCATAGCTGGCTGAAAGGAGGGCCACTGTATGGTAGTCCTTCTTGGATGACTGAGTCAGTGGCAAATCTTGCCTTCCTCAAATTTTACAAATAATGCAAAATAAATTTAGAACAAATTGTGAAAGGGCATTTTATGCGTGAATTGGTCAGAACAGAAACTTCTAGCACCTTTTGGTTGCTTTTCAATCCTCCCCAGTAACTGCTTTGTCCTCCTATTTTTTGTATATTGGGAAACGTAATTGTAGAAAGCATGTAGTTAATCACGTTTCACAATATAACATACCTGGATAGCATCCAGCTTGAAGATTTAAATATGACAAGAGCATGTGGGCTGGGGGAGAAGACTATTTACATGCTTGTTATTTCTCGCCTTCTTTCCAAATAATTTCTTGTGGCATAAATGGTTGTTGCCTTTCTCCCACTTTACCCTCACAAACCTGAAGGATAGGACAGGCTAAGAGAAAATGCCTGGCTGAAAAGCATCCAGTGAACTTCGTGGGTGCCTGGAACCTGGATTTATTGGGCCCTCATCTGGCACTGCCCTTGAATATAACACTTAGCTGGTTTCCTTAAAAATATGGGTGCGCCCCCCCCCCCCCGCAGTGTTGTCTCAATAACCTCCTGGCTTTGGAGAAAAGCAGTAAGGCCATCTGTGGTTTAATAAGCCATAAACATTATATGGAAAGCAGTTGTGCTCTGGCAGGATCCAGCGTGTACTTGGCGCAGGGATTGCTGCTGAGAACTGCAGAGAATCCCAGGAAACATGATATTTTCACCAGACCCGTTTCCATCATCTCGTCGCCAAGAGGGCTCCTCTGGCATTCTCCAGGCCATATAGCCCATGTGAACCATTCTGGGATCTATTCCTTTTCAATCAATGAATTTGAGGAGGGATGCAGAGGACAAACTGAATGAGAAGTCAAGAAGAACTCTGCATTTCCACTCTGATGTGTTTTAACTGGTGCGACATCATGCTTTGCCAAAGGCCATAGGAAGGACAAATCTACTGGGGACTGGATTGGAGAAAAAAGGAGACACATGTCTCCTAGGCTTAAGCTAAATTCCTTCTCCCAGAGTGGAGTTTAATCCCAAAACGTAGGAAAAAGAAGAGGAGTAGAATTACTGTGTCTGTTCAGGGGCACTGCCCCCTCTGTAAGATTACCGTGGCCAATCCTTGCACATTTAAAGTCCCTAGCTTTTTAGGTTTGCCCCAATCCTCCCCTAGTGTCTCCTTAATTAGCAATGAAGTAGGGGGAGGGGGCTCTTCTCCTTCTCTTTTAGAATTTTCCGATCTTTTGTAAATGGGGGTTGGGATCCCACTGTCTCATTGTCACTCCCATTTTGATTCGTTATCTGTGCAGCACGGGGCCAAAATTGCTATCTCATTCTCCCTTAAGGATAGGTGGTTTTCTCCTTGCTGCTTTTAGGAGAGAACAGAAGAGCAATACTGTTAGGCCTGCCATGGGCCGATGTGATGCACATTGTGTCACGCTCACATGCTGCCTGGCTCTTGGGTAAAACAACCAAGTCCAGCTGACGCTGTTGCAACTATTTCTCTCTGACAAGTGCTGTTAGTGATACTTGCAGTCTTGAGCTGGTGACTTGGAATACAATCTCCATTCCGATTTGGTGATCTTGGACTAGTACCTATTTTTAACCTTACCTAACTTCAAAACTCAAATTAGAATGTGGTGAGAATTAAGTGGGATGTTCACCATTTTGTGCTTGTTGGAAGAAAAGCAAAGCAAAAAAAAACTTACAAAGGCAGCCTTTTAATAGCCAAGGACAAGTGTCTCAATTTAGCAAACCCTGCAAAGGACCGATAATACCTTTTATTTTATTTTATTTTATTTTATTTTGTGCAAACCCTGCTGTCCATCACCAATGGTACTCGGCCTTTTTCTCCTTGCATTTATTGATTCAGAATGCTTCCTTGTAATCTGCCCTTTCTGTTTAAGACTGCTGTACGTGCAAATGGAAAAAAAAAAGTACTTTGGCAGACTAAAGAAGAAAGACAAACTCTCAGCTGCAGCCCTGGAGCCAGTTTTCATCTGATATTTGCATGGAACAAATTTAGCAGGTATCAGTCGCCATAAGCCCTAACTGTTCCTTTTTCAAGACAGAAGAACAGAAAGCGAAAGGAAAAGAATAAATGACTTGCTCAATCCTGACTTGAGATGAAGCAGTAGAAACTGATTAATCACAATTGAAAAGACAAGATTTAGACAACCCTACTATTTTAAATAGGCGCTTTCTGAGAAAGATACATTTATTTCCTCTTTCTCCATTGAAAAATTCTGGGATCTGTCATTCCTGAAAGTTTAGGCATTTCTGGTCAATCTTGTTATGCTAATAAAGAACGGATTCAGTTTGAGCTAACAACCAAAGAGATTGCCAAAACTTTGAACTTGACAGGTGGGTTAGAGATGCTGTTTTATTTCATGTCTTTTTGGAGTGGCACATGATTTCTGTCACCAGAGTTGAATAATCCCCACTGAGATCCAGATCTTACCCAGCAACTGATACTGGCGGTTGCGGGGGAGGGAATGGGGAAAAGATTGCTTTCCACCCTCTAGGCCAGCAAGGATAAGCATACAACCCAGGAGTGGGTTCTAAATTTTTTTACTACCAGTTCTGTGGGCATGGGTGTGGCTTGGAGGTCATGTGACTAGGTGGGCATGGCTAGCTGGTCAGTCATTTCTGGAAGGTCCTCGCACTTAACGACCAGTCCTCGCACTTACGACCTGACTCATTTGTTTGCTTTTAACACTGATCAGCTGTAGGACGGCCCTTTGAAGCCCCGCGGCAAGAGTTTAAACAGTTTTTTTCCCTCTAGTCATCAGCTGGGACTCAGGAGGCAGCAATAGATTGGGGTGGGACCAAATAAAAGGTAAGAATAACGTGGGTGGGTGGGGGGAGTGGGAGGGCGGGGGGGAGAACTGGTTCGGTGACGTCATATCGTCACCGCTACCGGCTCGGCCGAACCGGACCGAACCGGGAGGAACCCACCACTGATACAACCTGATCTCATAACCAGGATGTCTTATTTGCCTATCAGCTCTTACAGAGCATGGGTTTAAACTGCTCTAATAAGGTTTTGAAGCTTATAAGGAGCTCAGAAAGGATAGAAAAAGTGATCCAAACAAGCAGAGGAGCTGGGTGGCCAGAAAAGTTAGGTAGGAAAGTGGAAGTTGGACAAGGCAGTGTTTGGGGGTATATTGTGAGAATGGCTGGGGGGATAGTCCAGGGTTTAAATAGAGTTGCATTCTTCCAATTTCTCCAAACCTGCTGGAGTAGAATCATTTTTTTTTCCTTCTGGGGAAAGTGACTGGGTTGCCTTGTGCTGAGGCTGAGATAATCGCCTGCCCTCCCCTTTGAGGCCCTGAGAACTTTCCTCTTTTACTCGGCTGACAGCCGGGAGAAATTTCTTTTGTGTAAAAGCCTCAGCATGGCACAGAACAGGCCACAGCTGCTGGGGGCAAATTCCAGGAGAAAACTGTTGCCTCATTCTGTGGTGTGTGGGTGGAGGGATAGAAGCTTCCACCATCAGAAGTTGTACCCAAGCTGGTGTGCTTGGAGCATTGTATCTGGGTCAGCATATTCACAAGTGCCGGGGGTCACAGCATTTGGTAGACAAGTAGGTGCAGGCTCGCATGGGTGAGCTGAGATGGAGATCCAGAATAGAAAAAAATCTTTGAGTTTGTCAAGGGATATGAGGAGATCACAAGGAATGAATGATTCAGTCTTTCTGGCTCTCTGCCCTCAAAGGCATCTCAACACCCAATCAGAAATGGATCGGTGGCCAGGATCGGAAAAAGAAAAATGCCAGTGCTTTCCTTCAAGTGTGAAAAATTGCTGCGGACAGAACAGTGACCATTTCAATTCATAAGATTTCATTTTTCCAGTTATCACCTTGCTTCTCCTTCTAACTCACCAAGAGATTAAAACATCTCATTCTTCAGGCAGCAGTCAATACTTTCTCATATTTGGTCTCATCTATAAACATTGGTCTGTGAAAATGTGAATTCAGAAATGTACTTTGATCGCCTCTATTCCTACCTTGAAGGGGTCACTGAGCTACTATATATATATATATATATATATATATATATATATATATATATATATATATATATATATATATGCATAAAGGCAATATCGGAGACATATTTATACTGCAGATGTCTGACAGTTTTCTCCAATGTCTGACTATCTGTATATGGTCATCTGGCCTCAAGGGCTAGGGAAAAGGAGAGCTGGAGCTTAATTCCTGGGGGAAGAAGGCTGTTATATTAATTGCATCATAAATTAATTTTCAAGCCTGAGAACTACAATTTGGAGAGATTGCTGAGAATTCTGTCAGCAGCCTCTCTGTCTCCTTTGACAAAAATTTCTAAAATTCATTGCACAGAGGGAATGATTGTCCGACCAATTTATTTCATGATCTAACCCTGATATTTCCATCCATTCATTATGCCTTATGGAGTTGATAATCGAAAAACAGAGAGAATATGAAAACTGATAAGAAGCCATTTTAGCCTACTTATTTAATGGAATGAGGCATACATTTTGAGTGTTGCTTAGAAGCAGCCTTTACTATTGCATATCACATATTTCAGACCTTAATTGGTCCTACAAAAGAAAGGGTAGTTTTTGAGTCTGGGTTGATTTATAGGGATAAACTTGTGTCTAGTTGTAGGTATCAGACTGCAAGTGAGAATTTGAGACAGACATGGGTTTCTATGCAAAACAAAACAAGATTATGCCAGAATCATGCCAGAATTGTTTCCCCTGCATTGCTATCTTTCTGCATGCAGGGATAAAAAAAAAAGAAAATGAAATATTGAGTCATATGAAGCCTCACCAATATTCTGAAATGAATACTCTGAAATGAATACTCTGAGTCTCCGGAAAAGGGTGGCATATAAATCGAACCAATAAATAAATATCTCCAATGTAGGTTTATTATCTGAGTAAATGCTAGATTTCAGGTAAAGCCACGCACATACTCACACCCAAACACCCACTTGGAGGCTTCATTCACTTGATATACTCCATCTGGTTATTAATGCAATAATAATGTTTGCACACTCCTTTGAACCATTAATTAACCAAAACCACAATATACTCACCTACCCAAATCCCAAGATTAATATTAATCAAACCTAGCCACATTCTGGAATGCGGCTGCTACTGTTTTTTCAACTGATCTGGTTAAATGTGTAAATAGAGGCACAAAATCCCATATCATCTTAGAGCCAGCCTTAGCACACACACACTTGTCTTGCAGCCATGGTGTACGTTAGCCGCTCCATGTGCAGAGTCACAGATTCACCGCCATTTGCATTTCCTGGGTGATAGATGTCCCCGCCTATATGCGGCAATGAATGAATTCCCCAACCATTGCCTTGTTAATCCTCATGGGAAAGAGTTTATATCCCCAAGATTATCCTTTTAACTAGGGATTGGCAGGACGAGAAGCAATACTTGGCCCTTCCCTTAACCCAGGGATCTGTACTATAAATAGCCTCTTTGAGGTGATTCATGCTGAGGCCCACATGCACACATGTATTTTGGAACACACCAGCCTGTCCGTCACAGCCATGAGGCTGGCATACTTGTGAACAATGGTGACAAGTTGAGAGCTGTTTGAGGAAAGAGGGAAACAGATCACGATCAAATGACGGTGACCAATGTGGACAGTGCAGGGGAAGCCCACAGATCTTTTCTGATCTTGGGAGTCTGAAGAAGCACCTATGATTAGATGATCAGAAGACAAAAGTCAGAAGGAAAATAATAGAGAGCAACAGAGTCTGCTTTTTATCTATCTCCTTTCCAGCTCCATAGCTACCTTAGGGATCTGGTCTTCCTCTGGATATTTTGCAGACATTTGTACATAAAGACTTTTGCCAGCAAAATATCTCTGAATGGAGAGCAAGGATGCATTTCAGCTCAGCCAGCTTTCTCCAGCATAGCACCCTTAACATGTTTGAAGAACATGATCCAACCAGCAAAGCTGATTCTCAATTGTGCAATCTCAAAATACTTAGAATGTGACAAATTGGAAAAGGTTACTATAAGTTAAGTGGTGGCAACAAATGAAGAGGTCTTAAAGGGGAACTGGGAAGAATTAAAATACTATGAGTATTACAATTCCAAGTAACCACAGAAGTCACAAATTCAGGTACTGATTGAAAAAAAAGATCCTCATTCTAACCTGAATTTCATTTCATTGGCTCCTCCCCAACCTGCAAAAACCACCTGAAATTCTTGCATATTTTAAACATTATGACATCTGAGATTAATTTTCAGGGTGTGCCAGGATTTGATTGTATCTCAGAACTCCAAATCGACTGAATACGATTTCCCCTGAGAATGATTTCAGTTGAAACCCTTACACTCCTCTCAATCCACAAATGGAAACAGAATAAATTATGAAAATGGCATGCCGTTTTCCACAGTTTATGGGGCAGGACTCAGCTTTCCCTAGCGCACAATTTAGATTAGATTAAATTGGATTAGATTTAGATGCTGTTTTTAAAAATATTTTTAGTATAACAGACCTACAAATCACCTGTATTTATGGGAACGGTTGAAGTGGTCTAGAACTGAAGAATGACACTGTTGCTTACTTTGTGTTGCTCACCTGGCTACAGGTGTGTTCCTCATCCCGTACATTCTTATTGCCCTCCTTGGTGGGATTCCCATCTTCTTCTTGGAAATTGCTTTGGGGCAATTCATGAAGGCTGGAAGCATCACTGTATGGAACATAGCGCCGATTTTCAAAGGTAAGAATATCTTTTTCTAACTAATCCCCTTATTTCTGTTTATTGCTCTTAGGGTTCATTGTATGAGTTTGTTCAAAGGGAAAGGTTGATCTACCTTCTAATAGCATCTTCTCTCAACTTCCCAAGTCAGAACATCACTGTGGGATCTTCAGTGAGAACCAAGGGGATATCAAAAGGTCCAATAGATCGATCTCTGAGATGTGCCCAAATTAGGGTATAGTAGAAGAATATGTGAAGTTGGCAAAGATGGGTCAGGAGGTATTAAAGAGGTGTGGAGTACTTGGATGCATAAAGAAGAATTGCTTAAATATAGACATGAATCTCTTGGTGGCATACAGTACAGAAATAATCAGGCTGAGATCACTGGCTTTTGATACCCAAAACATTTGTAATCAATATGTCAGTAAAAACCTACTTGAGCAGACAGTATGTAGTGTATGATTACACACTGTAATCTTAGAAGCCCAGGAAAAGAAATCCTACTATTTTTTTTTTTTTTACTAGCGATTAAAAATGGGTCTTTTTCATCACTCTTTCCTCCTGCATGCAAAGCCAAATTAAATTACTGTTTGATGAAAATAGAGTTCTGTTTCCAGAATTTAAAATATGGACATTTAGCAAATGCGACTTAACATTTTATATCACTCATTTTCATTGTGCAACAGTGTCATATACCCTTTAGGGAAAATAGCCCATTCTTTTTTCAAGTAACTGAATTTCTCCAAACAGGACTGGGATTTGCTTCCATGGTGATTGTCTTCTACTGCAACACGTACTACATCATGGTACTTGCCTGGGGCTTCTACTATCTGGTGAAGTCTTTTACAGCCACCCTGCCATGGGCAACCTGTGGGAATCCCTGGAACTCCCCAGAGTGTGTGGAAATCTTCCGACATGAAGACTGTGCCAATGGCACTGCCAGTAGCAACCTTACCTGTGATGAACTTTCCGACAAGCGGTCACCTGTCATCGAATTTTGGGAGTGAGTTATGGCATTGTACCCTTCTGTCCTAAGCTAACCTTCCAGTTCTCCATTCCGAGCAGGGCCATGCTCACCTGCATAGGTGGAGATCTTTGATCACAGTGCCGTCCCTTTTGGGTGATCACCCTTTCTCCCTCTGTTTGCAGGAACAAAGTGTTGAATATTTCAAAAGGCCTAGATTATCCTGGGGCTATCAACTGGGAAGTGACCCTGTGCCTCCTGTCTTGCTGGGTCCTTGTCTATTTCTGCGTTTGGAAAGGCGTCAAATCTGCAGGAAAGGTAGGAAGCTGCAGGGAGATGGTCTGAGTCAATGTGGAAGGGAGGAGAAGGTGGGGAGAAATTTTGAATGAATTGTGGCAGTGGTCACATGAGACTCCAGAAGATAGGTAAATTCCTTCTCTTCAGAGCACCCACTGGCAGTCGCCTGCTTCCTGAATCCTCCCTGCTAAGTGCTCAGCAGCCCACTCTGAAGGCTCTTACCTGTGGAGATGATGTGGCTCTTGAAGAAGGGGCCAGGTGGAGGGTGAATGGAAACAGGTATATTCACAGTCTCGGGGATGAGAAGAGAATGTTGAATGAAATGATGACATGAAAATAAACATATGGAGAAAAGTGCATTTTGGGAACAACTACGGGTGAGGGGAGGGGAGGTACGTGTGACTGATGGGTGCCTGCAGCTGGAAGGATTGGATTGATCTTTGGAAAACTGTGAGACATGCAGGAGGCGAATAAACCTTAAGCAAACCTCTGGAGGCCAAGTGTTTTCAATTAAGGCAAAGAAGAATGGTGGCTGCTAAGCATAGAACAGTAGACCCTCACAAAGTCCAGTCAGGAAATGGAGAAAGAGCAGGATTCAAGTTAAAATTACAGTTAGGGTGGGGGAAAAGGTGTCTAAACAGCATTCCTCAGACTCCACTGGCTCTTGATTTCCCAAGTATTATCCTTTGTAAGAGATCCCATCCCTCATTTCAGCTGAGACTTCCTGAGGGGAATCTCTACACACACAGTTGGTATGTTTTTGACATTTGATTTGTACACCATCTAGAGTCCCTCTGTGAGGGAGAAAATTTAGGCACATATCAGGGTTCTTGTTTGTGAAAAGAGCAAAACAGAATTTCTACAAAGTGGGTGGAAAGTCTCAGCTTCTAAAGGAGTAGTCATATTTGTCCACTACAACTGGCCTTGTGATTTGACTTCTTAAAATTGAAGTTAGACCCCTGCCTTAAATTTATTCGGCAGCTTTGAAGAAAATTGTAGTGGTTGGACATATAAAACTGCCTTGTCCAGTTAGGTTGTCAGTAGTGTGTTCTCTGACTAAAAGCAATTCTCCTGGGTTGCATGGGAGATAAAATGACATCTGGTGTGGCAACTACTGTACAGAGGCCTCTATTTTATTAGGTCTGCCAATTCCAAATAAAAATGCAGCCAAGGAATGAATTCAGACCTTAGATATGAATAGTGTGGCCCACGATCTATTCTTTCTGAATGTAAATAGGGGCCTTCCTTTGCACATATCAAAATTTCTCTCTGAGTCATATGTTCCACCCACCCTAGATACCTAATACCTGCTTCTCTTTTTCCAATGCATAGCCAGTGCATCTAAAATCCCACTCGTCAGCAAGTTCCATGCCTAAGAAAGGCTGGCATTCTCAGCAGATAGCCACTGGAGTTGAGGGGCCACAGCCCCCAGGTCTCAGCAGACAGGCACTTGGACGTGGTGCAGCCTCTCCACAGCTGGCCATTCTTGCAGTTCCTGTAGTCTTAGTGAGGAGGAATCAGTGCTGAAATCAGCTAGGCTGCCTGTCCAGAGTAGCATTCTTCCCCTTCTGGCTACAGAAGCCCAGAAGGTCCCTTAGAAAAGACAGGAAAGCTGTCAGAGGCAGCCAAAAGCTCTTAAGTGTTTCTCATGATATATGTTGGAAGACAATTTTTGAAGTCGTGCCTGAGCATTTTTTCATGGACAAGCCATCAGTTATCCATTCATGGGGCTTCTTATATCATTGAATAAAATTAAGTCTACTCCTTGAAGTTTTTATCTTCTATACATTCTCAATATCTGTAATTTTTTTCCCCATTGGCAACAAAGGATGCCTTATAATCCGGATCTCACTCAGTGGTTCAGTAGACCTCTGTCTCTGAGCTCATAAATGTTAAGAATCTTCAGGTCAGCATCTCTGAGAACATATCTGTAGCTTTAAATTTTCTGATGCTGCAGGAGATGAGTCAGCTGCTGATTCTTTAATCTTCTGCTCCTCCTCTCCCCCAATAAACAGAAACTTGGAGAGATATGCTGCAAGTGTTGGAGACCCAGATGTTGATTAAAGAAAGAACATAAATGCATACACACATGATATCTCTTATAACTTATTTGTACAGCAAGTCCCCAGGTTAAGAACACCTAGTTTAAAGATGACCCTTAATTAAGAATGGAACCCACTGTAGCAAAATTCAAGTTAATCACACAATGGTTCAAGTTAAATACACAATGGTTCATTACACAATACTATTTTACAATAATACTATTCTAGCTTACATACAAAGTAGACTTAAGGAGAGACCTGGGGAATGGAACTTGTTTAAGAATAAAATATCCAAAATATTTTGCACTTGAGGCAGATTGTAAAAGCAGCATTTCTCTGATTAGGGTATATACTTTTTAAAGTGCATTATTTTAGATTCACAGAGCTGCCTGGATTATATCCAGTATGATTTGTGGTGGAGGGGGTGAGTGAAAATGTCCCCCCCCCCATCCTTTCTTACTTTTTCAAGTGGGAAGATGCAAACAAGATGGATTAAACCTTGCCAATAGCTTTGCATCTTTTGCAGCCAAAACATTCTGGCCATGGAAAATCAGTAGTTTGGTTGTCACTTCTTATGGGGCTTCACAAATGAACTAGGATGCCACATGCAGTCCACAGTTTGACTGCCTCTGACTTAATTCATGGAGAATGACATCCAAAGATCATTAGAATATCTGAGTCAGAACTTCCCATGAGAGCCTTTCTCCTTCTTTGAATGTCCTTTCAAGACATCTAGATTCCCTGTCGGTCATCTCCTTCTGCTAACGGAAGAGCCTTCTCCATCCATGCACTGTCTCCTATTCAGACTTTCCAAGAGGCATCGGTAGTAGGGCTAAATGGTGCAGGACTGTGTGCTCCATAAGAATAGGGGTGCTTGATGAAGAAACCGAGCTGGTTCCAAACTTTCTATGCTAATTCTATGCAATTTCCCTTCCCGTTAGTCACTATTTTTTTCTAAAGTAGCAAAGAGGGAAGATATTCTAAAATTTTCTACCTCTTAGAACATATTTGACGCAAACCTGCATTCAAATTGGAGGGGAATATTATAAGTGCAGGGCACGGTTCCCAGAAGGGCTTGGCCAGGACGTTTGCTTAGTTAAAAGGAGAAGCGCACACCTTAGAACACACTGAATGCTCCCTTGGGGTGCACTCTAGTGTGGGAGAATCTATGGCAGTTGTCCAAGAAGCAGGAAAATCTTCGGCAATTGTCCAAGAAGCAGGTCAGATGTCTCTTCAAGGGGAATTCTGCAATAAGCTTTAGAGGAGCCCCAAGGCTTCCCACACTAAAGTAGAAAGCTACTCCCCTGACCCATTAACCCTCTCCTGTACCTGCAAATTTAAAAAAAAGAGTGAAAGGAAGACCTTTGCTTTGCATAGAATGTGCTATTTGTCACTTGGTTTCTTAAAAAACTGATATTCTCGATTCTTTTTCCTGGCCTTGTATCTTTCACAGTGACAGCAGGCAGGAACATGAAGCATTTTCCTGGCATAAGCAAGAGGGAGTCTTATTTAATATGACATGAGAAGCACACACACAGCAAAGGTGCAGGCACGTGGCCAGTTTTCAACCAAAGAGGCTACTACTAAAAGTCCACAAGGGAAATTGATGAGGCTTCCTCACTGCTTGTTTTTAAGAAAGTTGAAAGTGTTTGTGTTGCCGCCTGTGTGTGCTTAATTGCTGGGCTGGGCTGGGCTGCAAAACAATTTTGGCTGCTAACAGTTTTAATTTAATGTTTTCAGTCGATAATTCAATTTGTAATGGCTATTATTTAATTCAGGTTAACATTTTATGCAAACTCTTTTGAGAGCAGTGTGGTTTGTAAGGGAAGTAAATATTAGAATAAAGAAATAAACATTATTAAAAAGTTGGGTTTTCCCTTTTGGGGGGAGTTAGTGAGTTGATAGCTTGCCTCCTACTTTGGTCTTCTAGACCAAATAGAAAGCAACAAAATAAACCATTTTCCATAAAAGCTTAATTCCTGCTCTCTTTTCTCCCCCTGCCCCCAACATAGATTGTCTACTTCACTGCTACATTCCCTTACGTGGTGCTCATTATACTGTTTATTCGAGGGGTGATGCTGCCTGGAGCTCAGGATGGGATAATTTACTATCTCAAACCCGACTGGTCCAAACTGGGTTCCCCTCAGGTAAGTGAGAGGCATACGGAAGGGAAAGGGTTAATATAGACCTGCCAACTGGTTAGCCAGCTTTTGTACTGCGGTGTCATTAGGAATTAACAACACACAAACACACAAAGGAGAAGCACTACAATCGTGAAGTAGATAACAAGCAAAAAAGTGAACAGGGACAGAATATAAATTGTCAAGATTTCAGCTGCCAAATCTCAATGCAGATTTGCAAAGAGTTCAGCTTCAGTGAACTGGGTTTTTATTTGTTAAAGGACTTGCTAGCAGCAATAGCTAAAGCTCTTCACCAAATAGATATCAACTACACACTCCTTGTTAATGGCAGGAGCGAGTGGCTGCCCAGAGTGCAAGGAGCAGTTGAAAAGTTGGCAGTTGTATGCGAAGGGACGGAGAAAAGACTCTTGAGTTCTACTAGCCCATCGTATTTCAATCTCTCTCTCTCTTTTTTTTTTCTTCTTCCCTCTCAGGTGTGGATTGATGCTGGGACCCAAATCTTTTTCTCCTATGCCATAGGACTGGGGGCACTCACTGCCCTGGGCAGCTATAACCGATTCAACAACAATTGTTATAAGTGAGACCCCATTTCCTACATCACCATAAGGGGGCATGGCAAGCAGGCAGAGCGTAGGAAGAAGAGGCTATGCTGTGGAGAATTGTCACCATCTCCTCTTTATCCACCCCCTACCAGGGATTCGCTCTTTTTTTATACCTGCGCTGCAGGAAGACACTCAACAGGCAAAGCTCTGTGCATCGCTTCAGTGTGATAGGAGATTTGCCTGATGAACCGTGATGGCCGCAAAGCTGGATGGTCACACAGTGGCAGCTGTGTGGCTCTGCCAAAGAGTAGAAAGGATGCCAGCGGATTGCTGCATGCATCTCCAACAGTTGTTGGCTAGGCAAGAGCCAGGTTCTCTTTCTTGTTTTGTTCGGCTGGGTTGCCAGGACTAAGCTGTCTGCCTGGTTGGTTTGTCTAGTCTGCAGATGAATGATAACCAGGAGAAGCAGGGCCAGGAAAAGCAATGGGTTGTTTTGTTTTGTTTTGTTTTGTTTTTCCTTTTCACTCTGCCCTCATTGGGTCTATCTTAAAAGATAAGGAATCTTTCCCCACCCCACATAAACAGGCCCCTTTGGCAGCAAACCCACTGAACGACAACATGTATTGCCAATAATAGACTGTGCTGTCTGCATCGATGGGGTTTATTATCCAAGATGTCTGGGGGAGGGGCTCCAATTTGGGGGAAGCAGAGAAGAAATATTCTAGTGTGCCTTTTTTTTGTCATCACTCTGGGGATCTTAATTTCTAATAATTACTAACTTTACCGGTTCAATGGTTATCCCAGTTTCTGGGGGATATGAAGGACATCCTAAGAGATTTTATTCCTAGGAGATGAGTTGTGCTTATGAATTGTGGCCTGAAAAGCAGGCAGCATAGGAAAAGCAGTAACGCACATACACACCGATACCCCTCTCATTAGCTGGGGACCACAATCTCTTACTGTGCCACTGTTGCTCTTCTGGCCAGCTTAAAGTCCAATCCTACACAGTATTACATACCTGTTACACTGAGATCATAAGCAATAAATTGGAACTTGTAACTGTAGAAAGGAAAAACCATTCTTTAAAATTATTTTGGGTAGAACATGTAATCTATTACTTATTGGAAGCTGAAGTCCCAGAGCATCTGACATTCTGGTGTATTTTTTTTTTCTCATGGAAACTTTTCATGCACTAACACAACGTGTGTCTTTTTAGCCATGTTGGAAAAAAATAGCTGGTAATCTGGGATGCCAGGGAAATCTCTTAATGATCTACAGCAGAAAGCCATTCAGTAGGGATCTGATTCTGCCCGGGACTGCTTAAGGGCGCTCACAGCTTATATCACACTGCTGACTAAGCCAAACAGTACAGTATAAGACATTTCTTTAGTAGCTACTCTTCAAAGGCTGCTCTACATCTAAGCTGTTGCCCTGTACACATTTGTCTGGGGATAAATCAGACTGAATGCACTAGGTTTTAAAACTTGCATTGTTAAGGGAAAAGCGTGATGGAAGTTTATTTAAAGAAGAACAATATCTCATTATAATATGCCTCGATTGAAGAATTGCTTCACCTATTTACTGTATATGCAAAGTTCATTAAATATATAAGGAAATAGAGAAATAGCAAGCATCTAATAATTTTGGGGAAATTCCCTCTGTCCCCATATCATTGAGAAAAAGGTTCAAGAGGTGCTTTGCTTGGAAGTCGCTTTCCCTGCTCCCCTTCATGAGCTAACTCACTCCATTCCTTTTGCTTGTTTCTGAATGCTCTGTGGCCTCCTTGCCCAACCTGTCCTGCTGCTAGTCCATAACATCTCCTCGAATCTGTCTCTAAAGTGCATCCATGCAGTGTGAAATGCCCTTGGATCCCTCAGCCTCCCTTTCTTTCCTCCTCAGCTGCCGTTTGTGCTGGGCTCCAAGGCACAGCCTGTCTTGTAAGCTCGCTCATCCTGCAAAACACAATTAATCCTCTTTTCACCTTGCCCTGCTTTCCTCCATAGTGAAAACACTTTCGATGCTCTCGCTTCCTTCCATAACTCAGCCCAAACTCTTTCGTAATGATGGGTGGATGCACATAACAAACGGGCCACCATATCTTGCTGCTGTTTCATTAGAGCCCAGTCTCATGCAGGATAAGACATGTTTATGTCTGATTTCAGTGTCCAAGATTCTGTAACATTGAGTTATACACCTGCCTCTGATACCTGGACGTCAAATGGAACATAGGGAGCATCAGCTAGGAAGCTGTGCTTGGCATGGTTTATGCTGAGGGATAAGCACAACAAAGCCCCTTTTTGTCAAATCACTCTTTCACAGTTGTCGTCCTTTGTCTTTTCTCCTCTGCAGAGATGCCATCATTCTGGCACTGATTAATAGTGGGACCAGCTTCTTCTCTGGTTTTGTAGTCTTTTCCATCCTAGGCTTCATGGCTGCAGAACAGGGAGTTGATATCTCTAAAGTGGCAGAATCTGGTGAGTGCTCGTGAATTCAGGGATGGTAAGGCAGGTTGGATGAGATGCTTGGCTGTTCTCCAATTCTGGGAGAAGTGCAATCTTAGGAGGAAATAAACACATTGGCGGTCAGTAGTTTGGTTGCCTGGATTCTTAAAATTACACCTATACCTACAACTACACCTTCTCCTGCTATACCAGAATTGTTTGATATACTCCATTTTTATCATTCCTTCCCATCCTATCAAGAAGATGATCAAGGGGAAAGATCAGCATAATTGGAACTACCCCTGTGCATCCGGTATTTCCAGAACTACCGCAAAGGCATGACACATCACTATACGCACACAATTTAGAATCGGATTTGTAACACTGAACAGGGTATACATAGGATTGCATGTATGTACGTTATGAGGTTTTCCTACTAGCGGTGTCATTTTGCCAGAATGAAAAAAATAATAATCTTGGCTTTCCTTTCAAAGCAAAATTGTATTCCGATCCACCCGAAACAGCTCTTGAGATTCTAAATGTAATCTTGAGACTGTCTCAGTCCTGATGCAAAAGTAAAATAAAAATCTACTGCCTTTGAAAGTGTGAGTCTGCAAAATAAAAGAAAGACATGTTGCTAAGCATTTTGGGACGTTCTATTTGAGACGGCACCATGCCTTTCAGGATAGAGGAAAAGCTGGCTGGAAATAAGTGACCATTTGATTGATTACTTTTTACCAAACTGGAAATGCAGAGGAAGCTGTTCCTTCTTCCCTGAAGCAAGTGTGTCTCTGTGTTAAGTTAGCCTTTTGTTGTCCTCTTTTTGTCCCCTGCAGGACCTGGGCTGGCTTTTATTGCCTATCCAAGAGCTGTCACTCTGATGCCAGTTGCTCCTCTCTGGGCTGCCCTCTTTTTCTTCATGCTGCTGCTTCTGGGCTTAGACAGCCAGGTGAGACTTTAAGGGAGAGGGCCAGAAAGCAGGAAGCAAATGAGTAGCCAACACAATACCGAGAATGGCAGGAGATTCATTATCCTGCCTTCAACATCTTTGCATGGAGTTCTCCAGTCTCTATACTTTGCTTCTCTTCCCCTTCCACACCAGTTTGTAGGCGTTGAAGGCTTTATAACTGGGATCCTGGACTTCTTCCCATCCGCTCATGCCTTCCGATTCCAGAGAGAGATCACCGTGGCCATCTTCTGCGTCATCTGCTTCTTCATTGAGCTGTCCATGGTGACTGAGGTACGACCACCACTGAAGCACCCTTAGAGGAATTCGAAGGGGAGGGAAGGAGGGGAAGGCGGGTGAAGAGCAGAGCTGTACAGGTCTGCACAAGCCAAAAAGAGGGAGGTTTGGGACATTCTGGAGGTGACCAACCGAGGCAGTAAATTCAGATCGCCTTCTGAGACTGGTTAACTCCCTGTTGACAATTCCTACATAAGTATTGTAATGAATGGTAAAAGTCATGCTTGTGGGTATGAGAAGAGGGATTTGCCCGGTGGATCACAATGCTGTCCTTCATGGCACACCAAATGCACTGTCCCAGCATTGTTCAGACTGCTTAAAAAACAGAGCAGATATCTCTGTCCTCCATCCTTACTTCTAGAACTACAATAAAAAGCCAACTGAGAAATAATGTCAATCTTTTAATTGTGGGCAGAGAGAATCTGCTCTTAAACATAGGCTTAAAACAAAAGCACGAATTAGCATGGTTCATATTCCACTACGTATAGGCAACATATATCAAGCTTTTGTTCCTTTGATTAGTCCATTCCAATGTAGATATTCATGTTTTCACATGATAGTAAATCAGCTGCAAGTCTCCTTGTAAAACTTCAGATCCTGCTGATGTAACGGCTTAGATTTAGCATGGTTTGTCCAACAAAGCTTTCCAGAGTATTCTTTGCTGGCCATTTCTTGCAAAACTTGAATGTGTATAAATGTATGGGTTTCCCAAACAGCAGGCATTCATCAAAGTATAGGCTACAAGGCCAGGCATATTTATCTGCTAGCATGAGAACACCCAGACTTCTCTGAATAAACACATAGGATTTTATTGTTAATTTTTGGGAAAAGAGAGAAAGGTTTTCTATGAAATGAATTTTGTGATCTTAAAGACCTTTCCTTTAATCCTGGTAACAGGGGTAATTGTCAATTATTCACTGTTGCTTACACTGTACGAAATTGGCAAGTACAGCCGATTAGTTACATAATGTGAAACTATTTATATACAGTATGCACACAATGCACAAGCCTAACAATACAGACAGCCTTTGTAAGACCTGTATTTGCTAATGGAAACTTATTTGAAAAGATTTGTTGGTTACTTATAGGTAGTCTTTATTTAATGACTGTGTCATTTAGCAACCATTTGCAGTTATGACAGGGAAAAAAATAACTTTACAATCAATCCTCTTATATATGACCTTCACAGGTCTTAAGGCAAAAGAAAGCTGAAGGAAGATGCAGTTTCACTAAGTGACTGCTTTGCTTAAAAGTGAAATTACCAGTTCTTAAACAATTGTGGTCACTCAGTGAGAATGACCTCTATTGCTTCAAGTTGCAGTTAGGGTAGTTATATACTTTTCTCTGGCTTTAGATTAAACTCTTCTTTTTGACACATTGTCTTTTTGTATTCAGGGAGCTCCCACTTATATAGTATAGATAAACCCATGTTTCTGGTTCTATTTGGTGCGATACCTATTGAAGGATCTAAGATCAGGAGTGGAGTTTCAACTTCATTAGCGGGACAGGCTGCTGGCAGCAATATTTGGAGGCCCTACATTTCCCATTACTGTTCTAAATAAAATGCTACGATTTTTCTTTTGTATATTCCCATCCAAGATTTTGGAGCTTTATGCCACTTAGCAGCTCCTCATAATTTTATTAAGGACTTCCTTATAATGTGCCCCCTTTATGTCCTAGCCACTGAGTTTAGTGTCCTCTGTTAAAGCATCCACAGAGCTGTGACTGCTGCACCTACTGTCTCCTTTCAGTGCCAAGCTCAGATAAATTCTTCATGTAGGATGTAGGAGCAGGTTCTATACGGCGTTGATTGGCCTGAGGCATATGTCATAATTGTCCTTCCCCTCTTGTTACCTTATGATTTGAGGAGAGGGAAAATGGTTATTATGCAAAAAATATGCTATATGGTCTTTTAATGGCAGAACTGGTATTCATTAAACCAACCATCAAGGAACAGTTATTTAAGACTGATAGGAAACTTACAGCTTGAGGCAGATGCACCTTGGGTCCCTTGTGTGAAAATAGTTGATTGGAGCAGGGCCTCTTCTGTTTAGATAAGTGCCTTTCCTGGGTGATTTCCAACCAGAAATTCATTTATCAGAGGACTTTAACTGTAATCAGAGCACATGACTGGGACCGAAGTGTGCCTTGAAAAGTTCATTCATCAGGGCGAATGCCACAACGGTTGTGTTTCTAGGGCAGGGAGACCTCTGCCCTTACTGAAACTCTTCCCTCTCTTGCCAGTATTTGAGCAGTGACATCATACTGAAGAAGGGGGGAAAAAGTCTTCTTGGGATTCCCAGATGCAGCAGCCTGCTTTGCAACAGCTGACAGGTGTAAGGGAATCCCTGAAGCTTTGCCATGGCCTAGAAAGTGTCTGAACCAATCCCTGATTGGTTGAGTGAAGGGGAGAGAAGGGGACACAGAGACAATCTGAAGCAAGCTCCTGCTCTTCCCTGGCTGGAGAATACCTGCCCTCCCTCTGGGGAACTGTACGAAAACACGCTGTGAAATGTTATCTCCAGTTGTAATCTGGGGAGGAACAGCTCATCTCTTACAGTGCTTCTGCTATGTGGAATCTCAAAAAGAAAGGGCTGTTTTTAATAACAGCGACCATGCACCTATTGTACTGTATCCCATTTGGGTGAGACTGTTTAACTTACTAGGACTTCCAGGTGATTGTTCCTCCTATGGCTAATTCCCAGTTTCTCAGGTTTAGATATCACTACCCGTAGACAGAAACTCCCATCTCTCTTTCCCTTTCTGCTTCGAGCGGAGCAGAACACTCAGATTGCAAAGATGGGGAAGGGTCATTCCTTAGAGAATTCCTCAGGTGCCGGTTGGCAAAGAAAGATGTGAATATTTGTGGTAGGGGATTTTTCCTTTTTTCTTCTTTGCCATTCTTTTTTTAAGCTCCATCTCTATTGGGACAAGCCTCTTTCTGCTGTTTTGAATGTGTGTCCAGGGAGTAAGAAGGATTTGGATTAGAAGACTTGAAATACTCCTGATGTGGCTTAACTTTCTCCAAAGAACCTCTCCATTTTGCCCAGCAGAATGAGAAAGCATTTTTGCCTTCCAGTTAGACCTCCTTTTCTTTCTACTCCTGGCATTCTCAGGAGCAGTCAGACATTTTTGAGTTACTCATCCACAGTTATTTGTTAGGAATTCTCATGGCGTGGGTTGGTTTATAGATAAGGTACATATGTTGATTTATGTTTGATGAGAAGTTCTTACTCTTCCATTTTATGGTAATGCTGCCAAGAAGTTTGAGGAATTCTCCAGTGCTAAGCTCAGTAGCTTTGCTCAACTTTCCCTTCCCTGCTGTCCCATCCTTCAGAACTGCTGGTCCTTTTTCTTCCAATCTTCCTACTGCCTCCTGAGAAGATAGCAGAATGAAAGTCAACTCTTCTTTATTCTTGACTCTTGGTACCTTGGTAGATACAACCACATTATAGAAAAAGTAGAAAGTCAGAAAAAGATCCATTGAGTCTGCCTTTTGAGTATTTTGGGAATTTTTTTCTTTTTAATTTATGTATTATTTTATTTATTTTTAATTATTGTTGAATGGTGGACATGTGTTTATCCCAAGCACATTTAAACTCAGTTTTCAAAGTGGCTTCTGTTCTTCTGCATTTTGTTTTTACAACCATGGGATTCTCTAATGGTCTCCCATCTAGACCTTCACTGAGCCTCATTCTGCATAGCTTCCCACCCAGAGAAAATCAGCCAGGTGCTGCTGCTTACTCAAGAAGTAAAGCTCCCAAATGTTTTAGCCGCTGCCTTCCATAACCTGCTCAACGAGGCAAAACAGCATGGTTAGGAGTTGCCACCTATTCCTGATCTTTCATTCCAGTGAAGAGTGTGGGAAGTGGCTTTGTCAACTCTACCCTTTGTGGCAAGGAACCTCCCATCTTCCCTTCCTTCTCTTTTTTTTTTCAAGCAGCAGAAGTGGGTTCAATAAAGCAGGTTTAAGGAAGGAATGTTGCTCCTACTGTCACTTGTGGGGGGGGGGGGGGGAAGGTGCTGTGCTTAGCAACTGTTTTGTGATAAGACCAACCTGGGTTAGAAGAACTAATTTTGTGGAGATGCCCTGAGTAGGAAAGAGGAGGATCCTGGAGCCAGGCAAAGGAGGCCATTTTGAAAGTGCCCTGTTGCATTCTGCTGTCTCACAGCCAGCCCCTCTCCTAGGGGGGCATGTATGTCTTCCAGCTCTTCGATTACTATTCAGCGAGTGGTACAACACTACTGTGGCAGGCCTTCTGGGAGTGCGTGGTCATCGCCTGGGTTTATGGTAAGAGAGAGTTGCATGATGATTAAAGAATCACCTGAAACAAAGCTGGCAAAGCAAGAGGTGTTTTGCCCCAAATGTTGACACTAGATACAGATCAACCAGCATGTCAGCTGCTTGGCGCAAATCGGTAAAGCAAGCATTCTGGCTAAGAGAGGGGGAAAAATCGTTTCTAATTCTCAAAAGCACAAATGGAATAAATGTGACATTTAACCTCCTTCTGAGTGTGAATCATTTACCCGTGTAACATTTAGTAATGGACTTGCATAACGCATATGCACATATGCTTGCAGACAGGCAACAATGTAAAATGGTCAGTCCCGTGTTTAGCTTTTAACAGGAAAGGTGCTTGGGTTATGCCTTGTGAAAAGTTTTAAGACTCTTTTAAGATAGCTGGCTGGAGAATTCTGGGAGTTGAAGTCCACAAGTCTTAAAGCTGCCAAGTTTGAAGACCTCTGTTTTAGTGGTGCCATTTAGAGAAAATGGCTCTCTTGTTAATACGAGCAGCTCAGAAGTCGCTTAGTGATTAATCGGTAGTATGAAAGAGGGACACATATGCTAGGCAGACTTAAAAGCAGCCAATTTGCTCTGGAATTGCACCTTATGGCTTTCCCATATCACACTGGCTTGCCTTTTTTCACATGTAAAGTAGGATGAGATGACAGTTTTAAAAAGCGGGGAGGGCAGTGTATGGACTGAGCTCTCCTCTCTATCCTCCCCATTAAAAGAATGGATAAAGTGAGTTTAGGACCTGGGTGACAGGTAAAGGTAAGATTTGGAGATCTAAATCACACATTTGGAAATCTAAACCACACATATTTCATTGTTCTTTACAAGTTAAAACAAAATGATCAACTGAGACCTCCGCTCACTGAAACCTGATTGATTCCTTGCATTGAAAATCGGCATTCCAGGGACCAAAAAATTATTTCTCCTCTCCAATTCAGTGTGGTGTTTTACTTGTAAGGCTAATTGGGCTGCTGGTATCTTCTTGCTTCCCAATCACTCTTTACATCACCGAATAGTAGGGGCAGAGATGAAAAGGATCCAGGCTCCTTGCCTGGCCCTAGCAAGTCTCTAGGGCACTCACCTAACTTGCTAACAGCCCGAACTGCTTTGTTGGCAGCCCTACACTTTCCTTAGTGTAGGTATGAGTGGAATGTTAAGTAATAAAGAGATAAATGATAAGAGCTTCCCTTGTACCTGCCTTGATTTATATGGAAAGGGCAAAGGGCAAGGCAATCAGAGCTCTTCTTCACAGGGACTGAAAGGTTTCTAGCTTGGTCCTTTCATGTGCTGCCTTGACTGGGCTCCAGGCAATGGCACACCATCTCTGCAGATAAACCAGCAGCATCAGGTATATGTGAGTGTATGCACGTGCATACACACACACACACAGACACACACACACAGAGAGAGAGAGAGAGAGAGAGAGAGAGAGAGAGAGTTAATACTCTATAATGTATTTTTAAAAGTTGATTATAATTTCTCTTGTCCTTGATGGTTATGAGTCCTGGGCTATGGGATGGGACCCATCTGGTTGATGAGCACTGGAGCCAATTTGGAAACACCTTAGTCCAAGTTCCATCTGTCTTGAGGCCTTGAAAGCTGCTCTGGCTTATTTGGCTTCAGGTGTGCATATAAAATAACTGCGCCAACCCAAATGCCCATTTTCATTACCAGTGCCTCAGAGTTTTTCTACTCTTGCCTGCTGAAGAGACTCCGATGCTCTTTAAACCTCACAGCAATCTGGAACTACAAATTGTGTAACTGAGCAATGCTTTTCATCAGCAGGCCTGAGGGACAAGGTCACTAAGCATGGATTATTTTAAGGGCATGTGCTGTGACTGACAAAAACAGTTCTGGATTTGCTATTTTAAACTCCTAGTGATGCATAGAGGAATTAGGAAATTTCTCCATATTTACATTTGGAGAAAACATTCTTGGTGCTTTCTGAGTTTGGTTATTTTCTTGAGAAGCCCAGAGAGGACCAAGGACCCCTCATTTCAACCCTCAGTACAAATATTCTCCTTTTATTGGAGAGAAACGCATGTGGAAAAGTAGTCCGCCGGATTATTCTAAAAACAGGGAATTGTATTTACCACCATTCATACATGCACATTTTCAGTCTGAGATAGGAAAGTCTAGGAACAAATTTGCCATGAGATCAGTTGCTCAGACCCCTTTAGTTTTAAGCAAAAGACCCCCTTAAGTCGAGCATGACTTTTGGGAATACGTCCCTGGAATTTTCATGCAACGTTAGAGAAATATGCTGTTGCCTTTTTCTGAGACTTTTCAACTTCTCAGTCTAACCAGCAGTTCTCAGATCTCCCCTCCAAATAGCAATCAAACATGGCCCAGCTTAGAATCTGAGATCCCTGTTGCACTCACCCTCCCTCGCATGGCCAAAGAGTAATTAAAGGGTGTTTTTTTTTCCCTTCACCCTGTCAGTACTTGCTCCAGCGGGGAGGCAAACCCTACCCAGCATGACACATACACCTCATTTTTAATTATCACTTTACAGCTTGGGGCTGACAATAGTAATGCAGTTTAGATTCCACTCATAGCAGATATTGGAACTTGGAAAAGGCAGAAGATCCTCCTATTAAGCCATTCTTTTATCCTAATAATGGAGAACACAGCAGCATTTTTTAAAAAAAACCCTAGCCATGTTCCCTCTCTCACTCTGGTGCTCAAAGCCAACAGAAGGTGTTATTTCAGTTTAATTTGTCAAGAGTAAAAAAGAGGAGTGATCTTGTGTATGTAATTAATGTGGCCAAAGGTTGGACTTTAGACAGTCTGTTACGCGCCATCCTCAATCAAGGGCACCTCTGTTTTTCCCTTCCTCTCTGAGCTGCTGAGACATAGCTGTGTCCTTGAAAGGTCCCCATTTAATCTGCAGTCACTAGGAGAGGAGGAGCAGACCGGCTGGGCTGCTGAGGTGAGACAGAGGTATGCAGAAAGCTTCAACTGAAGACGCTAAGGACCCTTTTGGCCTTGTCTCACAAGCCCCAGTTGGCCACTGTCAGGAATAAGAAAGCTGGGTGGATATTATATCTCTTCCCACTTCTGAAATTACTCCTAAGAGTGGCTTTGCATGTAGGACAAGCATGAAGGCTGTATTCATTAAACACCCCGGGAAGTTCTGTGATCATGCAAAGATCCAAGGCACTAATGTTTGAAGCAGGCCCAGCCTTTCTGATATCCCTCTCTGGTCTGATCCAGCAAAGCTCCTCTTACATTCTCAGAAGTCGCTCACTCTTTCACTGCTTCCCATCTCCTTCCAGGGGCTGACCGTTTCATGGATGACATTGCCTGCATGATTGGGTACCGGCCCTTTCCTTGGATGAAGTGGTGCTGGATGGTCGTGACTCCTCTCATCTGCCTGGTAATTTTGGGGGGGTGGAGCTCTTGAGGATTCTTTGTTGGGGGGAAAGCTAGATTTTGGTACATTATTGTTTAGTTCCTAGAGTTTTCCCACCAGTGCAGAGCCCACTTTTTTGGATCAAATAAGTGTTGATCCAATGGTTGCAACAGGAATTGACCAACCAGCTTGCTTGCCCAATCCTGGGCTGAGAGAGTGAACTGGCCCCAAATCACCCAGCCGGCTTTCATGCCTAAGGTGGGATGACAACTCATAGTCTCCTGGTTTCCAGCCTGTCACCTTAATTACTGGACCAAATTTGGCTCTCAAAGCTAGTTTTCTCCACAAGCCCAGAAAAAAATAAAAAGGAAAGCTATTCAGGTGCCTGATTCCATTCAGGTATGTAACAGGCAGAAATTCAGTAGGGGAAAATCTATTCTGTCTCTGGGTCAAATGGACTGTGGGGGGCGGGGGGGTAAAATAACTGGGAAGGACCAGCAAAAAGAACCAGAATCATAGCCGAAGCCTTTCCAGTTTAGGATCAGGTCTGCCTGTGAGCCTTCTAAGCAGGGGTGAAATCCAAAATTTTTCCCTACTAGTTCTATGGGCATGGCTTGGTGGGCGTGGCAGGGGAAGGATATTGCAAAATCTCCATTCCCACCCCACTCCAGGGGAAGGATACTGCAAAATCTCCATTCCCACCCCACTCCTGGAGGAAGGATATTGCAAAATCTCCATTCCCACCCCACTCTGGGGCCCGCCAGAGGTGGTATTTGCCGGTTCTCTGAACTACTCAAAATTTCTGCTACCAGTTCTCCAGAACCTGTTAGAACCTGCTGGATTTCACCCCTGCTTCTAAGGTAAATCAGGTTGAGAAATTGGCATGGCAGGGATTTATTATCGTTATTGTACCAGTGGTGAGGTAGAATAACATAATCTCACAATTCTGTTCCAGGTTTCTCTCTGTTCCATCATATATTAAACAAAATCAAGGCAAAGTTACTTATACTTTTCCCCCTCATTTATTTAAGACGTGCAAATGGCCACCCAAGTCAAGACACTGGGCAGCATCTAAAATCATGAAAAATACAGAAGGGAAATAACACATAGTCCTGAAATAAACTAAGGCCATTAAATGGTGATCAGGACTATGGTTGTGCACAGCCCAAAATTACTTTTGGGGAGATGGCCACCTATATAAATTTGACAGATAAATAAAGAAATCAAGACTAAAATATACCACTTTTCAACAAGTGGGAATCTACCAGTCTGATCCCAGATACTAGGAAAAAGCCATTTCTTTTATACTACTTTACTGCCTTTCTGAAGGTCCTCGGGGTTGGGCCCAGTCATCTGTCCCAGGAATGTGTAAAGTCTTCTCCAAACCTCCACCTCACCCCCTTTAATTAATCATTCCTTTCTTTCCCCTTAATGACTCTCTGATATCTTTCCCAAGATCACTCTAAATTCCTTTACATAGCCTTTCTTTAATGACCATGTTCATGCCCCTTTAAAGCTAAAAAGCTGTTGGGGCTCTTTCTCTCCCTTAAAAAAAAAAAATAGTAATCAAACCAGCTGTGCCAGCTCAACGGTATATGGTGCCCCTAGGCCACTTTGACTAACGTTTCCACCTCCCACCGATGTGAAAATTTGCTTTTTCAGAACCATTCAGAAGGAATGGCAGCATTGGTATCCCAGCCCAGTGCTTACTCAGCCTGCAAAGCTGCCCTGCAAATCAGGCATAAGGCCCATTGTTTTCCCCAGAGTATCAAAAGTGGGCCTACATATCCTAGATGCACTCTCATTCAAAATGCCAGCACGCATAAACTACTAGCCTCTCCAGAGAGCATCTGCCAGCATCCTGTTCCTCCCTCATTTCCAAAAGATGCCTCTTGCTGTCAGAAGCAGCTGCTGAGGTAGAGATAGCTGGGATGACGGCAGGCAGCACTGCCTGCAAAATGAAGAAGTCAAACAGTGTGACTATTGACCGGCTTACTAGGAGTTCTGGGGATTGGAGTTCAGCTCGGTTAGAGGGCACAAGGTTGGGGGAAGACAGCTGTAGAGATATTGTTCCTCTGAGAATGCTTAAGATGTCCAAAAAAGGACCAAAGAGAAAGGCTCTTCAAAAGAAGCACAAAAAAAATTTGAGGTTAAGCAAGTATAAGTAATTTTGTCATATCTGGGACGCATTAGAAGGGTATCAACTGCTGTAGGGCTACAAACTGGGAAGAGGAAGAACTGGCATATTTTAACCCATTGGTAACTCATTTCCAGGGTATCTTTTTGTTCAACATTGCCTACTACAAGCCATTGATCTACAACAACTCCTACGTTTACCCCTGGTGGGGAGAAGCCATTGGCTGGGGCTTTGCACTATCTTCCATGTTGTGTGTCCCTCTTTTTGCTCTCTACAAATTCATCCGTGCCAAGGGAACGCTGGCTGAGGTGAGGCTCTCTCTCCCACATTACAAGAACAAAAGGGTGGGTTGCAGGTGCTGGGGCTGAAACTCTATGCATGGCTGGGGGAAACCCTTTCCAGTTCAAAGGGTCTTCCAGGAAACAATAGCAGGAAGCAGAGTTTGCTACTGCCACCCTCTGGCCTTCATCTGCACCAAACATATGGACGGGAGCGTTAGGAACATCAAAATTGTAGGCATGTGCTGAAACCCCACCTAGGACCCTAAGCCTTGGCATTCCCACCTGCCAGAGCTGAGAATGTGGCATGCATTGCAATGCCTATACTAGCATTTGCCCAAGGAAGCTAGGTAGCAAGCCACCTCTTCTCTCCTTTGGCCGTAGATCCTCATGTCCAGACACTCTTTGGCTGTTGCAGGTGTTGGTTGGGCTGCTGGTGTTCTGTTCCTTGGTGTGAGAGCCTTCCAGGCCATTTTTTACAGCTAGTCCTCAACTTACAACCACAATTGAGCTCAAAATTTCTGTTGCTACATGAGGCAGTTGTTGAGTTGTGCCTCATTTTATGACCATTTTTGCCACAAAAAGTGAATCACTGAAATTATTAAGTGAATCGTGCGGTTATTAAGCAAATTTGGCTTTCTCCATTGACTTGGCTTGTTGGAAGCTGACTGGGAAGGTTATAATGAACCTAAAGACAGTGTAACTGTCATAAATACATGACAGTTGCCAAGCGCATGAATTTTGATTAAGTGACCATGGGGATGCTGCAACGGTCATAAGTGAAAACCTATCATAAATCACTTTTTTCAGTGTTGTTTTAACCTTGGTCACTAAATGAATGGTTGTAAGTCAAGGACTACCTGTACTTGTTTTATGGACAGAACTATTGTGGGGTGGGGTGAGGGACATTTCTGTCCTGCTGAAATATTGCCTACGCTTTCCCTTTCCCTCACAAAATTGCCTGTCCCAGGACTGAGGAAAAGGGAGGAAGTGATCTGGAGGAAGAGTCCAATACTGTCATCCATCCCATTCTTGACAGGGTGGAAAATCTCTTAGTTGACAAGAATGCTTTTCCTGTCACTTCTCTCTATGGGAAGAAGTGAGAGACCCTTCTGTCACCTCCTACAACAGGCTGGGTGCTTGTCCTTTCCCTCCTGACCATGTGATCTTGGCAGGGATTTGGAGCCATCACAGGTTCTGAGAAGATGAGTAGGATTGCCTTGCCAGAAATTTGTCAATAGTGCATTTAAAAAAAATAATAATGGGCTACTACATGGGGAAAGGCATGAAACATAAAAAGATATCAGCAATATAGCTGAAAATATTAATCCTTGAGTATGTTTGAAAAGAGGGACGCGGTGGCTCAGTGGCTAAGACACTGAGCTTGTCGATCAAAAGGTCGGCAGTTCAGCGGTTCGAATCCCTAGTGCCACGTAATGGTGTGAGCTCCCGTTACTTGTCCCAGCTTCTGCCAAGTTCGAAAGCACGTAAAAAATGCAAGTAGAAAAATAGGGACCACCTTTGGTGGGAAGGTAACAGGGAAGGCACAGTGTTCCATGCCCCTTTGGCATTTAGTTATGCCAGCCATATGACCACGGAGACGTCTTCGGACAGCGCTGGCTCTTCAGCTTTGAAACGGAGATGAGCACCACCCCCTAGAGTCGGGAACGACTAGCACATACTGAATGTGCGAGGGGAACCTTTACCTTTATGTTTGAAAAAGAGAGAGAGAATGTGGGGTTGATATAAATGAATCCCAAGGATGTGTGTCTCGTATGTGGGACGCCGGGAGGAGGTGAAAGCAAAATAGAGGCGGAGGCAAAAAGGTATAATTTCTGAAGTTTGGTCTGATCCCCACCTCTCTTCCTCTGCTTCTTCGCAGCGCTGGCGCCATCTCACCCAGCCAGTCTGGGGTTTGCATCATCTAGAATACAAGGTGCCCGAAACAGATGCTTTGACCACCCTCTCCCCTGTCCTGGACGGGGGTGCCAAAGTTGTCATCTTGGAGAGTGTCATGTGACCAACGCTCCCCCACTGCAAGAGAGGCCCTGTCTCCGTGCCACTCTGCCCTGGGCTGCCAATGGAGGAGGCGGGGAAAGGATTCCATCTGTGAAGTTGGGGGGGGAGTGCTCCCTACCTGTGAGGAAGAGGTATTAGGGATTCTTCATCCATCTCCACCTTTTCCTCTCAAGCACCAGAATGGCTGAGAGGTGATTTAACGAGTTCCCTCCGATCTTTGATCAGAAGGTTGGAGTACTAAAGGCCATAGGGGTGGGGGGGGAGGGAAGTGGGGCGGGGAAGAGAGCCTTAGATTTACATTTTTTTAAAACAAAGAAGTTATTTTTTAAAAGATGAAATATTTTAAATTTCTATATACATTATAAATATATATATATATATATATACATATATATATATATATATATATGCACACACACACAACCAGATATATATATATATATATATATCTTTAGCCAAATGCATGGAACACAGATTCCTTCCCATTCAGTGGATGACTGCTTTGGGATCCAGAGCACTGCACTTTTATTCCTTGCTTAGGTGGGGGAAGGAGGGTTGATCAGGTTAGAGAGGGCTGTATATCTGGCCCCCGTCTCTGGTTTTGTCAAGGAAGCAGAGTCTGGCACTTAGCAGAAGCAGGAAAGCTTCAAAAGGGAGCTGCTGAGAACCCAGGTCCCTGGGTGCCTACTACCACAGTCAGTCAGCAGGGAGACATAAAGAGCAACTGCAATTAGCATTGGGGAGTTTATTTTCAGTTTTGTCCCTCTTACACTAAAGCAGCGTCTCTTGTTTTTCCTGCCCTCTCCCCAGATCCAGGAGGGTGACGCTCCCCTCATGCCAAAATGGCAGCCCTCTTGGCCTGTCTTTATTAATAATGGGCACTAAAAGCCTTTCTCTCCCCAACCCTCGCCAAACTAGGGGTCAAACCAACCAAATAACTTGAATCACGGAAACCCTTCGTATTAAGACGACACGAGTTTCACAGTATTAACGAGTTTCATAGTATTACAAATTTGCCCAAAATGAGAATACAGGAGAGGGGATCTTCAGGAGCAGGCCCTGCTCCTGGAGAAAACATAGACCTTTCCTGGCATGTCTTGCATTTTACAGATCCTCTCCCCGACCTCCCCACCGAGATGGACAACACTATTTGGTTCCGATGTTTCAAGTGTCTCCTGTGTTGTCATTGAACTGCCACATCAACCCACAGCTTCCAAAAGCATTAAAACCTACTTTGCGAAATGGTGCAGCAGTGCTTTCTGCCTGGCAATTTGCAGGAATTACCTTCTGGGTTGGGGGCATTGGGGAGAGAACGCATATGATAATTCTCCATAAACACATTAGTGAAAGAGTCCAGGGTTTCTGTAGGATTTGTAGCCAGAATTAGAATCCAAACCTCCCACCCTCCACCCCCCGGGCTGCCTGAATAAATCTTGCCAAAGTCTGCTTCCATGTCAAGAGCAGAACAGCCGTGGATATGCAGGTGTTATTAGACTACAGTTCCCATCATCCTTGGCCATATATTGTGAAACCAATGGAATTTGAAGTCTAAGAACATTTGAAAGGCCACAGATCCCCCACCTTTATTTGGCATCAAATCATTGGTGCCCCTCTATGCCAGTGTTTTTCAAATTTTGCCATTTTAGGAGGTGACTGTGACCCATGCTGCCTGTGGAATTCTGGGAGTTGAAGTCGATACCTCTTAAGGTTGCCAAGTTTGAAAACATTGCTTTATGCCATCCTTTGCCAACTGGTGCCCTTTGACAGATGTGATGGACATCACCCAGGTTTCTTAGCCAGTACAATCAACAATTGTGCTGGCTGGGAATAGCCTCTTTCTTGAAAGCACCAAATTCAGGAAGGCTGCTATAATGCTTTATGCAACTCCCAATAAATCTTCACTAGTTTTTTTATTTGCACATTTTCTAAGAAAGAAAAAGTGTGTTGTGTAAATATACATTTATTCGCATATCTAAATATCCAAGAGAAACCGAATCTTAACTGTCATAGAGAGCTTCATACTTGTCTATTTTTAAAAAGAAGCACTTATACAAGAAATAGAAATATTTAATTTTCTTATATTTCTGCAGATTGTACAAAAAAAGGGTGAATAAGAAAAGAAATTACAGAAGTTTATTTTGTGACAAAAGTTATAAATATTTTGTCTATATTTGTTTAAAATAACAATCCAACCTCATGAAATAGGGAATTGGATGTTTTTTAAATTTTAGGATTAGTATGTAGGATGATCATGTAACAAATAAGCAGCGATTTGGGAAAAATGAACAAGATCTGGCAGGGAAGGTTGAACTGATCTGCATTAACTAAGAAGTGTGGGATTCATTTCATCGGCTGCATGTAGTTTGTATTGTCTGTACCTAATACTGTTTTCTGGTAAGTTTTAAGGCTTCTGATGTGTTTAACTGCTGCTTCACAGAACAACTGTCAAATCACCAAGCCAGGCATGATAACTGCCTGAAAAGCTAAATAGAGCCTCCATAGTCAATTATTGTGTACCTTTGAATATCAGCTGCTGTGGAAACCTATGGGGGGAGATTCTCACGCTTGATTTGTGAGTTCTTTGAAAGCTTCAGAGCTAGTTGCCATTACAAACAAAATGCTTGGGATGCATGGATACCAGATCAAATTCAGCAGAACTCCTTAAATTAATTATGTTTATTTGCAAGTCAGAAACACTATGCAAGATGCCGATACAGCATCACATCTAATAAACAAACCTATTTTTCATAATGCTTGGTTCAGAGTTTAGTGCATCCACGTGCAGTTGTTAAATATGACAATCTGCAAGCGAGCTGCATGTGTTTCTTTCACATTGCTTTCTTTTTTAAAAAAAATGCGTTGTAGAGGTTTTTATGCTTCTTTGATCATTTTTGGGTCTATGCAGCTAATGCATTTAACATGTCTGTTCCAACTGAATTCTTCCTCAATTTATCCCTTCAGGAAAATGGGCATTTTCATTGCAGTTCTTGCCCACATTTCTTCCAGCTGCCTCCAACAGATCACTGACTCTTTTGATTTTTTCAATTTAAATATAGCATGCTATTACCAAGATCTCCATATAGGTGTCGTTTTGAGAACTGCACTACCTTGTAAGCAAAAATAAATTTGTGACTCAGTATTAAGACTGAAAGGCCATCTTTCAGTACGTTTTTCTTCCATTTCCTATTAATGCAGAACACAGTAACTAAAATCCCCTTTAGAAAGCATGTTGTTTTCAGCCACAGCTTCACATCCCTCCCTGAAGTTAACCTTTGCAGGACTATTCCTCCTGCTTGTTGCCACTCACTCAGTAACAAAGACCATCTTTCATCCTTTTGCACACAAGAGCTACTGTCTTCTTTGCCATCTTTTTTCGAGAATTTGCCTTCACCCTTAAACACACCAAAAACATTTTTAAAATATTGATGACCACAACCAGGCACATTATGCTAAAAAAAATATTAATGAATGAAGGGGCTCTGCAGGAAAGAAATGATAGGAAAACCCACAAAATGTCCACAAAGTGAGGAGGCCATGTTGTCTCGACAGAAATAATAATAATCAGTGTCCAAGCCCAGCTGTTCACACCTTAACTGCTTCCTTGGATATTTCTGCTCCATAGACTCTATTCCCATTGTAGATGTGTTGGCTCGATGGCAGAGATTGCCAAGTGCCACCGTTTACAAATCTTTGCCCTTTCTAATGCCTTTACTGCCTACATGGTGACTAGGAGTTTCTAGGAAAGGAGGATGGGAAACAGGAGGAGGAAGCAATGGATGCTGCTGATGGATGATTTTGACCTGTGCCTGCCCAGAAAGCTTTGCCTTCATTGCAGGGCTTCTCCCACCATCATCCCCACATTTTCCTGCTTCATTTATCATCTCTCCATCCAGCTGAGTTAGCAGTGAGGTCCTAGATTGTAGGGCTCAGATTTTTCACTAGGTTGTTCACATCTCTGACCAGCCCTTTCCTCCTCCCTCGTTTCTTCCCCACGTTTGCCTCCCCAGGTAGCACTGCCAAGTCTTCTCACCCTCTGAGGCAGTCAGTCCCCACGTCTCATCCTAAACACATAAGCCACAAACCAGAATGGTGTCCTAGGTTACGATACTGATAAGAGAGCTGAAAGCCAGCAAGATTTCAATTGGTTTATCCAAGGCCATTGGCTACTGATAAGAGTTTGCCAAAATAAGGCCAGGAAGGTTTTGTCCCAGAGCAAAACAAACCCCAATGAGATGATACCCTTAGTTGCCTTCTTCAAATAACAATTGACAAAGAATTTGCAGGTCTCGGTCAGTGATCTCAATAGTCTTTTGTTTGTTGCCTTTGCTGGGGAAATTCCTGCCTGCTGTTCTGACATAGATCCATCTTGGTACACATTTTTGCACCCTTTTTATCTTCCTTGTACTAATTTGCCAGCCAGGGCTGGAAAAATGTAACCAAGAATCCATTACTGTCGAATCTTAAATTTGGATAGAAGAAATGAAACAGCATAGAACATTCCAATGAAAGACACTCAAGAAATATTAGTTCCAGGAGTAAAATAAAATGTAACCTGGAGATTTCTGACCACTTCCACCAGCATCCGTGTGCAAAAGTGTGAAACCTGCCCCATAGTCTAGTCCAAAGCAAAGAATTTCCAGACCTTCAGCTGCTGCCATTCAAACACTCCCAGCCCGTGCAAATGCTACACTCTGTTTTCCATTTTGCAAATGGAGGGAGAAATGGCAATCATCAACCTCTGCTCAAGGCCTACTATGCTCTGGGAGATTACATTCGGCACACACACACACATCAGGGCACACACATGCATGCACACATACATACACACCTTGTGTCCCAGTCTTCCAACATTGCAGCTTTAATCCCAATTGCCAGTATTAGCTCAGTGCCAGGTATATTGCAAAACGTCTTCAAATCCCATTCCTCTGTAATCCACTGCGGGTTATATATTGTCTGTAATTACTTTCGTGTACAGTATGTAAGTGTGTGTGTGTGTGGGTACGCTCGCTCTATCATGGAACATAGCAATAAAAGGAGCCACCTTGACCTTCCACCCAGATGAATGTGTCTTTGTTTATGATGCGTGGCTGGGCTGGGGGAAGGGCAGGAGGAAGGGTCATTTGGATTCTCTTCCTCCCAAGCTTGGCAACACAGGCTGGCTGGGGAATTCTGGGAGTTGCAGTCCACATACCTTAAATCATCAAGGTTGAAAAACACGGCTCTAAAGCAATAGTTCATCAATTACGAAATTGAACATGTGCAAAGATGGGTAGGCCCAGATCCACACCCATCACAACATTTCCTGGAAGGATCCTAGAAGTCTTGAAAATGAAACCCGCATATTATTGAGAAAGTGAAGATGTGACTAACTTCAGGTGCCGTGAATATCTTTAGGTTTCACAAGCTTTCTATGCTGTAGGCATGGGAGGTCCGTGTTTTCCTGTTCTGCTTGTGGATTGATAATTGTCACAGAAGTAATAACTTCCAAATATTTGTTCACCATTGCGACTTACCTGACAACCAGGAAACAACTGAGATTTCTTTTGCAGTTGCAAACTATAAACATTTCATTACATGTGGTGCTTCGCCAGCTACCCAGCCAAATGAAGGACCCCTGTTGCAAAACCACCTCAACTCTTACACCAAATATTATACAACTAAAATTGCATCATGGTTTCCATGGTGAAATCAGGCTATCGTGAGAAGTAGCCGTTTTCACTACTGACCTGCAGATTTCAAGGCTCCTGCTATACGTCATGAACTCACTTTTATATTTTTCATAATTAATATTCTATTCAAGAAGTAGCTTTCGCTAAAAACACCTTGAAATTGTCTTGACAGTCGGTGCCCTCTTTCTTTGGCTCTTAAAAGTAACAGACAGAAAACACACAACTGAGGGTAGAGGCACAACCTTCAGCTACACCCACTTTACCTGCCTCTGTTTCTGAGAGATGCAGCCAGATACTAATGCAGAGAGAAGGGGATCTTAAGCTCAGGGTGGAGAAGTAGTCTATCTTAGAAATCAGCTGAGAGAAATTTGCTCTTTTCTCTGCAAAGTCAGTAAAACAGTCCTGCCATCTATTCCCAAAACAAGGTTCCCAAAAATTAAGTACCTGTCAGGATAAGAAAAGAAACATTTCCCCCAAAGAATCATCTCTGGAATACAAGTAGGTCTCGGTGTGGTTAATGAATCCCATGAAAAGGTTGCATTATTCTAATTAAAGCTATTTTAAGTGATATTTCTAAGGAAAATAGGGCAATTGGTTCCAGCTTAACAGAAATAGACAATGAAATTTTTTAAACATATTTTCTTTATTAAATATTACAGGAAGGATAAAAAAATAATATAAATATATGGTTAACAAAGTCACAGAGACAAAACAAAAACAAAACAAAAAATCTACCATAGACTCAGGCAGTCCTACATCTACATCTTCAGTCCTATTCTTGTGTTGCCATGACCACATTCATGTCATTCCGTAACATCAAATTTTTGCTCTAATGTAATAATGGCTTCTATTTTAAACCTGTAGTATTTTCCTCTGATGAAATATTTCTTTTCTCCATTTTGCACACACGAAGATTAGCAGCATCTTAGACCTAGAATAGAATATGAATAGAATAGAGTAATAGAATAGAATAGAATAGAATAGAATAGAATAGAATAGAATAGAATAGAATAGAATAGAATAGAATCTGGAAGACTTTGGAGGTCTTCTAGTCCAGCCATCTGCTCAAGCAGGAGACCCTATACCATTTCAGACAAATGGCTGTCCAGTCTCTTCTTAAAAAACTCCAGTGATGAAGCACTTACCATTTCTGAAGGCAAGCTGTTCCACTGATTTAATTGTTCTCACTGTTAAGAAGTTTCTCCTTAATTCCAGGCTGCTTCTCTCCTTGATTAGTTTCCAACCATTGTTTCTTGTCCTGCCCTCTGATGCTTTGGAGAATAATTTGACCCCTTCTTCTTTGTGGCAGCCCCTCAAATATTGGAATATTGCTAGGTCTTCTTTTCTCTAGACTAGCCAAACCCAAATCCTGCAACCATTCTTTATATGTTTTAGTCTCCAGGCCTTTCTTCAATTGCACACACACTAGCCTCGTGTTAACTGAATATGGGATCACATTAAATAACACATGGAAATCAATTTACAATTTGCACTAAATCAAATATATTATTTGAACTTGCACTAATTGCGACCTACCTATATACAAATAACCAACATAGGAGGATCATTCCACAGCATGATTGATTATTGTTACGAATAGATAATATCAGATCCATTTACTTTAGAAACTGGATGGTCTTATTACATGGGTAACATATATAAGCCTCAGGACTGGCATTTTTGCTCCTACATAAAAATCTGAATGCTGGCATTTCTTTCAGAGGAGTATTGGGGCTTACCAAATGGTCTGCTTGGTGGGAGCTGGTGCAAAATTAGTAAAATTGGATGGCTTTGCACAAAAGGAAACTGACTAGCTGGTGGCTCACTGACTTCAGCCAGCGGAGTTAAATTTATGGCTCAGCATGGAGTGAGAAAAAGCAAACAGAGATCAGGTCAGTTCTAGTTCTGAATGGCTTAGTCTGTTCTGCAAACAAAGGCACAGAGTGTCAGAGCAGGTCCTCATGGATTGGCGCCCTCCTTGAGAAGAAATAGAACTAAGGAGCGGAACAATGTGCACGTGTATATGTGCACAGTATGTGTGAATATGTGGAATTTTTTTTTTTTAATTGAAAAAGTTTTAAAACAAACACAATTTCCCCACAACCCTCCCTCCCAACCCCCCTCCCCCTCCCCGACTTCCCAGAGCAGAACACAAGGTATTTCTATTGACCTTTAACAATAAACTAAATTACATAACCAATCATCAAACTAACACCCCCTAAAAAAAAATTCTTAACCCCCCATATATAAAATCTTATTTCTTAAACATAATACTTCTAATATCACTTATATAGCTCTTATACAAATAAAAGAAATCATTCATAAGCTATTTGATATTTTTTGGTCTGATACTTATTTTGTATATAATCAATCCATCTTCTCCAGTCCTGTATATACCTTTCTTGTGTGTGATCCTTCAGATATGCTGAAATTTTAGCCATTTCAGCTAAATTAGTTACTTTCAATATCCAATCATCAATAGTAGGCAAAAAGTCCTTCTTCCAGTGTTGTGCTACCAACAATCTTGCTGCTGTTATCAAGTTCAAAATCAATTTAGTCTCTGCAACTGTACAGTCCGTAGTTATACCCATTAAGAACAACTGTGGAGTAAATTTCAGTCTCTTTTTAAAAATATTCTGCATCACCCACCAAATCTTTATCCAAAATGCTTTGATTTTTCTACAAGTCCACCATATATGATAATAAGTTGCATCATCACAGTCACATCTCCAACATTTAGCTTGCACATTAGGATACATACATGATAATTTTTTGGGATCTAAGTGCCATCTATAGAACATTTTATAAAAATTTTCTCTTAAATTTTGTGCTTGTGTAAATTTCACATTTCTAATCCAAATCTTTTCCCAAGTCTCCATCATTACTGGCTCTTGAAAATTTTGTGCCCATTTAATCATACAATCTTTAACCAATTCCGTCTCAGAATCTATTTCCAATAAAGCATTATACAACCTTTTAATATGCATTTGTTTTTGATCTCTAATTTGTTTTACCAAATTCTCCTCATTTTGCACAAAGCCAGTTTTTTGATCTTCCTTCCATCTAGCTTGAAGTTGACCGTACTGAAACCATGTGTAAATTATACCTTCTTCTCTCAGTGTATCTAAAGATTTCAAATACATTACCCCCCTTTCCATAATAAGAAGCTCTTTATAGTTAATCACCTCCTGTTTTTGTTCTATACTTATATTTTCTATTGCATGTCTAGGATTTGCCCATACAGGTATCTTATAATTTAACTTATATTGATATTTTTTCCAAACCCTCAACAAAGCATTTCTTAATATATGAGCCTTAAATACTTTATCCACTTTTTTGTCATATAACAAATAGGCATGCCATCCATATAACAAGTCATAACCTTCTAAATTCAAAATTCTCCCCTCAGTTAAATTAAACCAATCACTAATATGTGGAATTTTTTTTTGCTGCGGCCCAAACATCTCCCTAGAGCAAATATATATAGGTCAGTGCCCTGCAAAGCCAGACAAAACTACCTTGGTTTTCACTTCAGAATTTAGCAGAACCTCAAGGAAGATAAAACATCCCCAAATGTCAGAGAAGATAAAACTTTCTAGACAAACCTGGCTAGTGACAAACCATCAGTCTCTACCAAGCCACATCCTTGGAATTACTAGCTATGTAGACATCTAAACTCTTTGTTTCTTTATTATTTATTTATTTAATGCCCCCATCTCATTATCTGTGTGGCTTAATGGTAGGATAGGATGGGACTGACCAAATTTATAAAAAGATGGCTTTGACCTTCGACCACAATTGAAAATGATAACTATAACATTATAAAAAACCTGGGAAGCCAACTGAATAAAATATAAATACTAAAGTATTTTATAGCAAGGTCTCACTGTCCTGTGTCACTGCCATGGTTTGTAAATTCTACAAGCCAGTTTGGGAAGTTTCTAACCATTGCTCAGGGGAGTCAGAGAGAGGGCAGGACCGGAAGGTGATTTCAAGCTGGGAACAGAGCAAGCTTCAGCTGCCAGTGGCTTGTCCTTGTTCCTGCCTCTTCTCCTTTGCCAAGATTGATAGCTTAACTACAGCTGACAGAGATCCAAGAAAGCCTGGTTGAAAGAAAAGCCAGGCTCAGGAAAAGCAAGAGATCAGTTCCTTGAACCTGCCAAGATACAAGATTGCCACTGTCCTTTGTTTTATTAAGTTGCAATAGTACTCCATTGTCAAACGCCAAATGCTGCATTGGGGAATTTTGTCACAGGTGGCTCAGGGAGGCAGAAGAAAGGACAAAAGACAAGAAATGGCAACCTTATAATAGTAAGATCTTCAAACCTGAAATACTATAGGGACCTCCTTTAAATATTCAGTTATGCAACCTACAGTGATGCTGGGGAAACCAGTATCCTCAGCCCGCACAGGACTATTCAACTTCCAGTCAACCACTATGCCCTCTCCCAGCATCTAACAAACTATAGATGAATGCTGATCTTCAACTTCGGCAGCTGCTGGTGAGCAACATTGAGATTTGCAGTTCAGCAACATCAGGGTAGATACAATTTCGTTTCCCATTAACTATCAAAGATTCAAGAATCAAAGATTCTTATTTTTCACTTTTATTTTGAAGGCAGCACTCAATATGATGTGATTTTTGGAGGCCACGGAGGATGTTCTGCTTAGATGGAGCTTTGAGAGTTTTGATTTCTTTCTCTTTTAAACTTTGGCATACCTTGGTACTCAGAATATAAAGCACAAAATGAAAAAGCCAGTGTTTTTATTTGGTGGCAAGCCTAAGTAACTAATCATATTTATACAACAAGGCATTTTAAAATTTGGAACAATTAATGTTTTGAGAGCCATTCCACACCATCCAGGGTGACTCATAATTTTGTTTGAGTAATCAGAGTCCATTTTCTACATAATAAAAGCTCTGCAGCATAAATGGCAAACAGTGCATTTGCCCGATTCTAGGGGTCCCATCTTGAAACATCTCTGCTCCAAAGGTGGGGTGGAAAGGAGATGCCATTGAAGGTGAATGACAAAACAGTGTATGTAAAAGCTAATCCACCATGACAACAACCAAATTTTTGTTCTTTAGCTAGTGGGTCAAGTGAGACTGTCCTAGTGCCTAGAGGCTATGCGGGCCTGGCTAGGAAGGAATCCCATCTATCCTACCAAGATTGAGTGGGTTTTGGGAGTTTTGGGCCAGCCTGGTTCTGGGGATATTCCATCTTTGACATTGGATGGGGTTGAATTTCCCACTCAAGCTTATTATGGTGCACACTTTTTCTGGATCAGGCAGCCTTTTGGTCACTCATGCCCTGGTTACTTCACAACTCAGCAACTGTAATGCACTCTACATGAGGCTGCCCTTGAAGATCATCTGGAAAGTTCAACTGGTCAAGAATGTAATAATGGTACAGACTATTATGGGCATCTGGTTTTGCTTCTTGTTTCAGTTATATTCATTTTAAATGTTTTGGTATATTATGAGGTATCAACGTGAATGTTTTTAATGCATACTATTACTATCCATTTCAACCTGACAATTTCCAAGCCATTAGTATATAATAACAATAATAGCAACAACACTAAAAAAAACAGACATATTTATAGAAAAATATTTCCTGGAACATAATATGCAAAAAAGATAAATCCACTAAGCAGCTGCCACATGATATCCTTATATGCATCCATGTTGCATTATGAGCAGCATATTTCCAATTAGCTGAACCCACAATTTTTTTGTAAAAAGATGCAGCATCCCTGCTGTTAGTTGAGAAAGCATGATATTCAAAGAAAAGGGGCAAAAGCTCAGGCAACCATTTGTCAAGATACCAGATGGGACTAAAGCAGCTTGGATAACATGATGGAAGAGTTTCTACTTTAGCTACTTAAAACTGAAACCCAGAGGCAGCCAAAGGTCTAACAGTAATGGTTAATGGTTTTGTTCCACCTTCGTAGGGGGATCAAATGGAGTATTTTGCAACTACTGTAATTTTATTCACCATCTAGATGTGAAATATAAGAAATATGTTTATGTTAGATCATTTTTTTGGGACAAGGCAAAATTCTTTGCCTTCAATTCTTTGATTTGTTGCTTCTTTTCTCTCCCAGTTCTTTGTAACAGGAGATGTGAGTTGCCATAGCCAGCCAGATTTCTTTATAAAGCAGCACTGAATACCTTCTCCATTATAACCCTAACATTTCTAACACCTTAGCTTAGCATGGCAAATGAATGTCCTTTATAAAATGGTGAAGAGATAAAATTATCTAACACTTGGCAACAGCCTATGAAGTATAGTTCAGAAGGACTGATACTGTCAAAGGGCAAAAGTCACTTGGCATATCATTAAGTTGTAAAACTGTTAAGATATGATAGGCACTACTTTGGATTTTAAAAATATTATCCATAAATACAGAGATAATAAATGTTGAAGGCTGATTATTAAGTTAGACATTAAACAATGGCTTTTGGTGACTCTACATGGGCTGCATCTTAGGTAACTCTTGTTCATTCCTCCTACATTTACCTCAGAAATTTCAGGTTAGAAGAACCAACGCTCATCATCCATCAGGGAATATTCACACAGGTTGAGCTGTTCAAAATATAAGGCAGACCGACTTCTATCAGATGCTTCAGATGTCCTGGACGTCAACCTCCACAATTTGTGACCATGGAGTTGAAATCCAAGATATTTGCGAGTATCATGTTTGGACAGGATAGTCTAGACTCTATAGAGATTTCTGGTTTTGGAGTGACGTTTGGGGACAGGAATATAAATCTCTTTATGAAATAGAAACAAAATTTGTGGAATGCTTACATTTAAAAAAAAGGTGCAGGTTTAAAAATGTTTGAAAGGAGATCCTGTAACAATTTGTTCACGATGTCAGTTATTTTGAGTCTCCAAGAAGCATCAATACTTATCCACCAGTACCTAAGGAACTACCAATCCCAGTCTTCCTTTCCTTACTCCAGCTTCCAAGGAATATGTTTGACTCAGAAACATTCAGAGTGATACTCCATTTGTTTAGTAAGAGTATCTCTTGTTTAGTTTTGATCCTATTTCACCCATTTTCCCCAAGATCAGGCAAGAGAGGAAAAAACTTCAGAGAAATCCAAGACACTGCCAGAACTGTTATGAGGCAGCAGCAAATCCATGCATGAAGAAGAATGTGTGTTCTCAGGGCTTATGTCACATGAAGTGTGACTTCATAGCCATTTAAGAATTATCCTCCCAACTCTAACATAATCTGTTTATGCAAGACTCTAAATTCAAGTCTAATAATAGCCCTGACATACAGCCCGCTAATATTACAGGTGGAAAACAACTGAGGCTACTTTGGATTTCCAGCAAAACTTCCACATCTGGAACAGTTCTTGGACTGCCAACATTTGTTTCTCCCCTTTGATTCATTCGCCTTTACCCAACAAGTCTTGGTTCAGCTTCAATGGCTTGACTTCAGGGCATCCTTCATTTTCAAGTTGTGAAACGAGTTAGCGTCATGGTGTTCCTCTATTTCTGCATGCACTTCCTAGGGAATTTTTTTTTGGTCTGTGTCTAGCCAGGTTTATAAATCAGCATCATCATCTTAGCTGAAGATCTAGAAGCATGGCAAGTTTCAATTCTAGTGTTTGTTGCAAGGTTGGAACCTTTACCAGCTTGGTCAGGACACTAACAGTGCTCCAACTTGTTTTTGTTCATTAAACTCCTGCATTTTTCTGGTTTTCAATTTTTCATTTTAAAATTGTGCTATAGCTTTTGCTTCTTGGTCAGGCGGGATTTAGGCGGGTCAGGTTTGGATCTTTAGCATGGTGTTTGCATCATTTTGTTTTAAAATCATTATATGCCCAGATGATATTAAACAGACTTACATTTTTTTTATTTTTTATTTTTTTATTTATATGCCGCCCTTCTCCGAAGACTCAGGGCGGCTTACAGTGCGTTAAGCAATAGCCTTCATACTTTTGTATATTTATACAAAGTCAGTTTATTGCCCCCACAATCTGGGTCCTCATTTCACCTACCTTTGAAAGGATGGAAGGCTGAGTCAACCTTGAGCCTGGCAAGATTCGATCTTACTTTAATTGCAGACAGCTGATGTTAAATTACAGAGGTCTGTCTGTTGAGCTATCCAGGCTTCTATTGTCCTCTTGCAAAGCAATCAGCTGCCCATTGAAACTGAGGGTCCATTGCTTTGCTTACTGCTGTGATGACTATCTTAAACCTTCTACCTTTTTCCTCCAACATAGTGCGGTCTTAGGTTTGAACATAAGATTCCCATAAAGGTCGTATTTTTCTCATTGTTTACTAGGGGGTAGCCAATTCTGTAACTTTCATCCATGCCCCAAAAACTACATCTCCCAGCTCCACATTGTGCCATTCTTGTTTGATGCCTGAGGTCACCACACAAGGTCACCCACAATCTACCAACCAGGGAGAGCACAACAGAACCCTGCAGATATTCTTGCTGAAGGCTCAGGGAGCTGCCAGCGCTAAGAGACCTGCAGCTGCTGACCCAGGCTGGTATCGATCCCCAACCCCTTTGCTCCTTGCAGTCTTTGTGCCAGGCACAAGTTGTTCCAACAGAAAGGCAGCTTCTCCAGCTCTTTAACACACAATGAGGTAGGGTTGAATCTTCTGGCCTTCCAGGAGTTGCAGATGTGGAGTCCTGCCTCCTATTTCTAAAATTGGGACAAAGAAGCTGGACTGATCAGTTTGTGCTTTGGCATGTTTTTGCATTAAACATCGTGGTTTATATTTGTGAATCAGTAAGGGGAGAAGAGGTAACTGCAGAACAAATGGAGAGAGCAGCAAAGAGGGTGGAGGAAGAGGCAGGCTAAGGTCACCCTTATAGGTGCCAATGAGGAGACGAAAAGAATGAAGAGAGCTCGGAAGCCATAATTGCAAACCAGTATTTTGAGGGCAGGAAGGGCCAAAGATAAACAGAAACAGGATTATTTTTTTAATATCCACTCCCATTGAATATGTTCCTTAATATGTCCATTTCTCAGAGAGGGGAAAACACACCTCCTGCGGTGTGAAAAAGCGGAGAGAGTCTCCTTGCTCCCAGGGCTGCAGGCCAGGATCCTCCTCTTAGGGGGAGAAAGAACAAGCATGCAATTGAGAATACTCTCTTGCCTCGCCAGGAAGAGATTTTTAAGGTTTGTGACTTCTGGCTGGGCTGTTGCTTGTGCCATGATAAATCACCTGGCAGAGCCTGCAAAAACAGATCAACTTGCACACAGATAGAGTCAGAACAAGCAGAGTGTCTCTCTAAAACTTTCCACTGGAGTTGTATGCTTTGGAAGTCTAGGTAGCTCTCCTGCAGTGATGCGGTGCTCAGCCTTAGGGCTACCACCTCCTGCAAGTAGAAGTTATTCGTTAAACCAACCCTGAGTTTTCAGGAGGGTGAATTGGAACAGTGTCCTTGGCGCACTTTGTATTATGAAAATGCAGCAAAGGTAGGAAAATTCCCCTTCTGCTGAAACCCTCATGCGATTGATGTTTGACAACAGAAAACAAAGAGGATGAAGACTAGCAACTCAGGAATCCTGATCAGCTGCTCTCAAGATAAGTTCAGATCAAGTCTAGGAGATGCCAGCACACCCCCTTATAAGTCGACATGGTTAATACTCAACTTCTACGTAAAGGTAGAATAATATCCCTTTAAAGAAGACAAGAAGTCAAACTAAACCTGTCACTTGTTTCAGATATCAACTATTATCAAGGACAAACCCCCCCCTTAAAGTCAAGGGCAACCCTTTGACTTCTTATATCTTAATCCTTAACTTTAGCCTTACTGAAACTCCAGATGTATTAGGACCTACATACCTCCAAATCCTTAGGCAATACAGCTGTTGCCTTACATATTTGCTATGAGTAAACGCATCCAATCTACTGATTTTTGAAATACTGTCTCAAATATTGCAGAATGAAGCATGCCAAACATAAATGGCCTTTAGGGAATCATAGCTCTAGAACCTCTGTAGAAGTAGAAACTCTACAGGAGAGGTTTGTTTTTCAAAGACGCAACTTCATTATTACTTTTAAAGTCATCACAAAAGCTCAGAGAGCACCAAGTACCCTTCATCATAAAAGCTTCCAGAATTGGATGGGACAAAAATAAAATCATTCATCCTGCAGGAGTTACAGTTATTTTATCTCCTTATACTTTGGGCTTCAAGCCCTCAACCTGCCTGGGCAGACCCATAAATGCAGAAGGGAAACTCTGATTCATCAGGGCAATCAGTGGAGCCATCATACTCATCTAAGCGGGCAACTTTTTGGTAGCCCTTGGAAGTTGTCTTCTTTTATTATCTTCAGCAGCAGAAGTCCCTGGAGGGCACAGCATTAGGCAAGGAAAAGGTAGAATATTCAGCCTTACTGTTGGGAACTGTAGAAGAGTAAATGTTACTGTGTTATTACTTTTGTTTCATGTGTTTGCTGAAAATCGTTGGAAAAGCATGTTGCTTTTATTCAGGGATTAACCACTAAATTTTAGCAGCATGACCTTATACTTTTTCCAGTAGGCTTTTCATTTCCCTTTCACTCACACTGTCACCAGTTATTTCTTGAGTCTTAACCCTACCGGTATTTCTTTCTTTTTTTAAATTTCTGAACCAGATAGAGAATGAGACTCGGTTCAGGTCCCTTTTACAATATACTTGTTATATTAGATAATTTATGTAGGGTTATATAATGTTTCTCTCTCAGTGTGCAAAGAGAAAATTTCTGCTGCGAACTGCAGGTAGACATCAGGAAAATCATCTGGCCAGTAAACGCTCAGTTCCATTCAGTTGCCCTGATTCCACCCCAAATAAAGGAATTAAAGGGTCATAAAAAGAAAAAAATGTAGGGTTATATAAATGGAGTCACTTCTTGGGAGAACATCTTAGAGAAAGGCTTCCAAAGACGCTCCAAACTTTCAATAAAAAGTCTGCGCCCATCATGTTTTTACATTTAGATCACAAATTCTACAAGCTGAGAATTGCTCTCAATTTTTACAAATCCTATAGATTCTGATGCCTTCCAGATTGGCCAACTGAAGATAGTGAGATTGGGGAAAGTGGCCCCATGTACCATGTATCTGCTCTAGGCCAGCATTTCTCAACTTTGGAATTCTGGGAATTGAAGTCCACACCTCAAAGTTGCCAAGGTTGAGAAACTGCTTTAAGCAATACTACTGGGAAAGAGCCAAACAGTACTTTGTTTCAGTACTTGTCAGGAAGCGGAACAGAAGTTTTATACCACCCTCCCAGCACACCTTGTTTTTTGTTGGTGTAAAGGAGTTCTACAGGTCTTTCATGCCATGTTCAGAAGCCTTAAATTCCCACCCCACCTCTATGGGAGAAGGTGTATTCCTGAGAGAGTTTGGATTTTTCCTCTCCCTCAAACTCCTTCCATTATAGCCTTAGTTAAATCCCTCAACAGCAATTATCCCCATTCCCACCCACCCCCACCCCCCAATTTTGCCAGTTCCCCCTTTTTATTCCACCTTTGCCAGAACTTCCAGAGTTCTGCTCTTATTAGTCTGGGACTGAATTGCTTTTCTTTGCTTACAGGCAACCTTGTCACTTAGATGGGCGCCTAGCCAAAGACTATACACAGTAGTAGCCCTTGTGGCTCCAGGGCATAATTAATGGCTGTAAAGCCAAGTACCAAAGGACCAAGAAAGAAGCCATAAATGTAACTTGGACAAGACCCAGATGTTGAGTTAAAGATGACAATACACAAACAGTGCGGCCAGGGCTGCGGATATGATGGGGAGAAGGAGGGCAGACCCTTTCCACCTCCAAGGCAGTCAACAGGGGTGGTTTGAGTTTAGCCAGGAACAGGCAGGCCAAGAACCCAATGGCCCCACAGTTTTCTCCTCAAAACATACCTTCAGGCCCACAAGGTAAAACACTTTTTAGGGAGTGGAACTTCAACCCTCCCCTCTCCCTTCACAGAACACACCAAGAATACTGTTCCAAAGATTTAATAAGAAGCTTTGTACAGTCACCTTTTATTTCGCATATTAAAAAAAAAAATTAAGAGAGGGTATGGACATATGGCCAATCTTTCTCCCTTTCCATTCAGGCACACAAACTCAACATGGACTCTTCAGCCTAGAATGGTGCAGAGGAATGGCCAATGCGTGGCAAAACAAATGCAGCTGAAAGAGGCCCTGTTAAGAGTGCATGCTGAAATAGCCAGGCAACCTCCCCAGCACAGCACCAGGACATGCTGCTGGCTCTCAGCCTCAATGGATTCTCCTTTTGCCCTCACCCCTTCTCCACCCTACCCTATCTCCTGGAGAGTCTCCCAGGGATACAGTGACAGGCATCAGTTGTCTCTTGCCAGCAGACGCAATGAAGACCCGCTGTCTGCTCAAAAGCTATAGCAGCATCTGGGGGGGAGGGGAGAGTTGTTTGGGAGAGGGGCAGGAGCGGATAAGAACTAAGGGTTCAGTTAGGTCCCACCGCCAGAAAAAGACAAATGTACAAGAAGGAACAGGATGGAGACTGGGCAATCCAATCGAGACAGGAATCATTCGTCCTTCTTATCCTTTTGGCCTTCAAAAGTTGCCTGAAGGGGAAAGAAGAAAAAAAACCAGACAAAACATTGATTAAAACAAGAAAGGCCTTTCTCCTATTTTACAGGCAGATTGTCAGCACTCAAGAAGTGTAAGGGCTGAGCCTTGGTAGTACAGTGGTCTAAGGCACCCTGTTATTAAGCTGGTTATTAAGACCAGCTGCCTGCAATTACTGTAGGTTCGAATCTCACCAAGGCTCAAGGTTGACTCAGCCTTCCATCCTTTCTAAGGTAGGTAAATTGAGGACCCAGTTGTGGGGGCAATAAGCTGACTTTGTATAAAATATACAAAAGGATGAAGGCTATTGCTGAGCACATTGTAAGCCGCCCTGAGTCTCCGGAGAAGGGCGGCATATAAATCAAATTAAAAAAAAAATTGCACGGTTTATTCTGCAATCTTTCTTAGTAAGGAAGAGGAAGCACTGCAGTGCTCCACTCACCAGACTGACTCCGAGGCGCAAGTAATCCAGTCAAGCCTCTATTTCAGTTTTTTGAGACAACCTCAAGCACCACTCTATAGACTTCCAAGCAGCCAAAGAGGCATTAAGAGTTACCAATTTAACTTGGTCAGAAAGCTGAATTCCACAGTCATCATGTGTTATACATTTTCCAGAATCAAGACAGGGGAAATATACTTGTGTTTAAAATGTTCCCTGAACTCCTCAACCAAGCTAAGTAGTTAGTGGACACTCTACAGTGTACACCTAGAAACTAAATACAAGCCCACTGTCATCTCAAAGCAGACAATAGGCCAGTCATAAAAAACTCTGCAACATGAAATATACACAACAGATTGACTCCCTGCTGGCCAATGACGCAAGGGCTCCATTCAAGTCATTGTCCTTTGTATGCTGCAAGATCAAGAGTTGTTCATTCTTGAGCACATCATTCTAAGTGTGTCACTCTGGCTTGTCTCCATGACATAGGTGCCTAACAATAGTTACTGCAAACATGACTTACGAAAGTGGTGCTGCTGCAGGATATTCCCATCAGCATTTCTTTCTCAGCAATGCCAAACACTGACAAGACTTGCCGGTTCAAAAAATATATATATGACTCAATAACAGGGCCGTGGGTGAACAAATACCCCATTACTAGGCACAGAGGTTAACTTCTTGAACAAGCCGGTTTTTTATCCCATCTTTTAAAGAGGTTCCTGTTCTTTAGAGCTTTGAAACTAGAGATAGTCCTCACTTAATGACTGGTCACCTATCCTCCAGATGTTACTTAGGACCTGGTCCTGGAGTTCCAATGGCTGCACACACCTCTGTGGTCTCGCAACCAGTGCCCTTTACAGGTGATTGCAGAGTTAAGCACTAACGTGACCACGATTTTTACCTATTTCTGGCCTTTTCTGGCCAAAAAACACTCACAGGAATACGGGTAGTCCTCAATTTACAACCACAATTAAACCCAAAATTTATGCTGTTAAGTGAGAAATTTGTTAAGTGAGTTTTGCCCCATTTTACGACTTTTCTTGCCACATTTGGTAAGTGAATGACTGCAGTTGTTAAATTAGTAACACAGTTGTTAAATTAATCTGGCTTCCCCATTGACTTCGTTTGTCAGAAGGTCGCAAAAGGGGATCACAAAACTCCGGGAAACTTCAACCGTCATAAATTTAAGTCAGTTGTCAAGCAACTGAAAATGTAAATCTCGTGACCATGGGGATGCTACAATGGTCATAAGTGTGAAAAATGGTCATAAGTAACTTTTTAAAGTGCCGTTGTAAATTCAAACAGTCACTAAACGAACTGTTGTAAATAAAGAATTACTTGTACATGGATTCACTTAACAACCACAGCATTCACTTAACTATCAGCACATTCACTAAACATTTTTTTCTTTTTATGACCTTGTAATCCCTTAATTTGGGGTAGAGTCAAGGCGATTGAATGGAGCTCAGCATTTACTAAGCAGATGCCCTTCCTGACACCTATGTGGAGTTCACAGCAGATATTTTCTCTTTGTGCCTTGAGAGATTAACATCTGCCACTACCTAGGATTGAACTCTCAACCTTCCAAGTAGGAGGTGAGCGTGTTCACTACTAGGCCCCTACACCGCTCACATTCACTAAATGACGGCCTCATGAAAAAAAATCATAAAATGAGATCCAATTACATGGGTGCCTTAACTTATGACTGTCATGACTACCGTATTTTCCCGCATATAAGACGACTGGGCGTATAAGACGATCCCCAACTTTTCCTGTTAAAATATAGGGTTTGGGCCATACTCGCCATATAAGACTACCCCTCTTCCAATGCACACCAAATAAAAATTAAAAAACATCAACTGGCTCACCTACAATGTAAAAGCAGCTGTGCTAGTCCCAAAATGGCCCCTGCAACAAGCAGGAACCTCACACAGCCACAAAAAGCCCCCCAAAAAACTTTCACTCTCTACACACATACAACACAACTGGCTCACCCACAATGTAAAAGCAGCTGTGCTAGACTCAAAATGGCCCCTGCAACAAGCAGGAACCTCACACAGCCACAAAAAGCCCCCCCAAAAAACTTTCACACTCTAAACACACACAACACAACACAACTGGCTCACCCACAATGTAAAAGCAGCTGTGCTAGACCCAAAATGGCCCCTGCAACAAGCAGGAACCTCACACAGCCACAAAAAGTCCAAAAAACCAACTTTCACACTTTACACACACACAATTCCACATACAGCTTTGTGAGATTTTGTGTGTTTGTGTAGTTAGAGTGAAACACTACAGAAACACACTAAATCTCAGAAAGCTGCACAAATATTATTTTATTTTATTTTATTTTATTTTTATTTTTATATGAAAGCTAATAAAACTTCCTAAACTTTAAATGGCTAGGTCTAAAAAAGAACAACTAAAAAAACCCCAGTTGACTATTTTTTTTAAAGCTCCCAAAGGGGAAAAAAACTTACCCAATAGAACAGGGGTCTCCAACCTTGGCAACTTTAAGACTTGTAGACTTCAACTCCCAGAATTCCTCAGCCAGCTTTGCTTTGCTGGCTGAGGAATTCTGGGAGTTGAAGTCCACAACTCCCTGCTTGCTTGATTGCAGGCAGAGAGTTGCTTGCTGATGGAATAGATTCAGGCAAGCGAAGCAAGGCAAGCGTTGCTACTAGCAGCTGAGGTAAGCAAGCTGGAGGGAAAAAACTTTTTTCCTTTTACATGGTTTCTGGCGATCCCAGCTGAGTTGCAGGGAACTCAGCTGGGATCGTCAGAGCTGGGATCATCAGAGCTGGGATCGCCAGAGCCATTTAAGGCTCGTCAGAGCCTTTCGGGCTGGTCTGCCTGGTTACAGGAGAACGACACCCGGCGTATAAGACGACCCCCGACTTTTGAGAAGATTTTCATGTGTTAAAAAGTTGTCTTATACGCTGGAAAATACGGTACTACTTGTGATGAAACCAAAAGAAATGATGGAGGAATGGCTGAGTAATATTTATTTGGGGAAGAATATGAGGTGGATGATCAGCTTCTGCATCATATATACTTTCTGTTTCTTATCACCTCCAAAGGAAAAAACTAAACAGAACTATAAAGTTAGACAAAACTACTCAGTTTACTATCACTTACATACCTATTACAGAATGTAATTAATTAGCTTGCACACAACGCTTAACAGGAATGGTGTCACATTCATAGAAACCCGTTGCTACTGTATATTCCAATGGAGAATGGATTACACTCCAACTGGGAGAGATCCAAGATTTATACTGTTCTCCACTAGATGAAACTGCTATTCGTGCAGAAGATGTGTAGCCATTATTTTGTAGTTTTAAAAAAACCCCCAAACCGCCACAAATTTTAAAGGTTTAATGTAATCAAAATAACTACTAAGCAACCGAAGCAAGCACTAGCCCAATGTTGAAAATCAGCCTCCATGTTTCAAGCACTCACAATAAACGTATCATTTATATCATTTATAGATTTCTCTTCTCTTCTCTTCTCTTCTCTTCTCTTCTCTTCTCTTCTCTTCTCTTCTCTTCTCTTCTCTTCTCTTCTATTATTATTCTATTCTATCATATAGATCAGTGTTATCCTCAGATGGTGGTGTGAGACCAAGACTAAGAGAGAGAAAGTAGACCAATTGCTATCAAATTCATGTCACAAATGGGATTTGGTCTAGAAACAACCTAGTCTGCAAAAGAGTCCTTTTGATAACGTGCCACAATAGCACACCGTCATTAAATCGTATTTGTGAAGCAGACTATTCACCAGCCACACCTGCATGCAAATTCAATCAGAACAAATTTTCACCTTAGAGATTGTGATTTTAAGATTAGCCCCTTTTGCATGCTATTATATGCATTTTTTTCCCTGAACAGTCCTTTTGATGAGTCTGAAAGGTTAGATCAACAGAAACACTCGCTGGATGACTAGAAATACTTAAGGCAACTCTACTTTTCTCAAGTGTTAAGCTCAGCCATGCAATAACTTGCTCAGCCCAGCAATGGCTCAAGAGGGCTAAAGCAGCTGTCGTTGAATTCCGCTTCTCAACTGACAGTCTTATTAGCATGACACCTATGACTACTGCAATCTTACTCCACAGGAGATTTGTTTACATTGCACAAAGGGGCAGGAAGACCTCTAGGCTCTATCTGGGAGTGTTCCTAGGCAACTTGGAGACCGCAAGAAGGAACAACCGTTAGTTTAAAGTACATAGCTGTCCAGAATAATTTCATTGTGAGATGGGTGGCAAATAAATTTAATAATTGAACAAACAAATGGCCAGATTAACAGAGTTCAAAGGGACCTTATAGGTCATCTGGTCCAACCTCCCACTCAAGCAAGAGTGTAAGAGCCTTGATGGTACAGTGGTTTAATGCACCCTGTTATTAACACAGCTGCCTGCAATTTCTGCTGGTTCGAATCTCTCCAAGGCTCAAGGTTGACTCAGCCTTCCATCCTTTCTAAGGTAGGTGAAATGAGGACCCAGTTTGGGGGGGCAATAAGCTGACTTTGTATAAAATATACAAAAGAATGAAGGCTATTGCTTAACGCATTGTAAGCCGCCCTGAGTCTCCGGAGAAGGGCGGCATATAAATCAAATTAAAAAAAAAAAAAAAAAGCAGGAGACCCTACACCCGTGATGGCGAACCTGTGGCACACGGAGCCATATTAGTGGGCATGCCAACTCAGCTCTGGGGCGCATGCGTGCACCAGCCAGCTGATTTTCAGGCCTTCTGGGCCCACCAGAAGTAGGGAAACAGGCTGTTTCCTGCCTCTGGAGGGCCTGGGGGGAGTGGGGAAGGCCCGTTTTTCTTTCTTACCTTTCTCCAGATCCTCTCTATGCATCTGTGGAGGGCAAAAACAGCCTTTCCCACTCCCTCGGAGGCCTGAAAGGCCCCATTTCCCAACTCCCGGTGGAACAGGAAGTGACATTTTTTGCTGTCCCCAGCCTCCAGAGATTCCTAGAGAGGCTCCTAGAGACTCCTAGAGAGGCTCTGGAGGCTGGGGACAGCAAAAAATGTCACTTCCTGTCCCACCGGGAGTTGGGAAATGGGCCGTTTCAGGCCTTTGGAGGGCCTCCGAGAGAGTGAGAAAGGATGTTTTCGCTCTTCCCAGATAAATAGAGAGGATCTGGAACCAGGTAAGAAAGAAAAATGGGCCTACCAGGCCATCATGTGCCAGGAGCGGGGGGGGGGGGAGGGGTTGCGCGCGCATGGGCATGTGCGCACGCAACCCTCCCCCCCTCTCCTGGCACGCGATGGCAAAAAGGTTAGCCATCACTGCCCTATACCATTTCTGACAAATGGCAGTCCAATCTTTTCTTAAAAGTCTCCAGTGATGAAGCTCCCACAAATTCCCAAGGCAAACTGTTCCATTGGTTGATTGTTCTCATTGTCAGAAAGTTCCTCCTCATTTCTAGGCACTTGTATAGTTTATGGTATTTCTTCCAAGTTAATAGATATGACAGCAATAGCCGGCTATTGCATTTCAGGCAGTATCTTGAACCATACAGCCACCCAACCAGAATCCAACTCTCTACTCTTCCGTCACTCTCCAAAGCTTTGAAACACTGTGGCATAACTAGGACACTATGCCCTGTATCTAAAGCATAGTCAGTTTCAAGTGTAAGGGCAATGAAGAAGAGGAAAGTAAACAGAGTGGATAAAAATCAATGATTTTTTAAAAAAAAAATCAAAAAAATCTGATTTTTTAAATTTAAATCGGGTTTTTTTTTATTTAAATCGGTTTTTTTTTTATTTTTATCGAATTTATTTTAATAAAAAACTTTTGGAGTAAAAATCTATTGTAAGATAGTTTTCTATTTAAGATACATAAATAATTTAGTTTATTCAGCATGAAATGGAGCTTAGTTATGTAGCATGAGGCTGTATATTCTGCAACACTGGGACTATCGGTGAGTCAACAGTGGGTCAAAGGTGTAGCAAAAATGACAGTTGCTCTTTAAAAATTATGATTTAAATTGAGTTGATTTAAATCAAGCCTTTTTACTAGTGATTTAAATCATGATTTAAATTGTGATTTAAATCAACTCGATTTAAATCAAATCCACCCTCTGAAAGTAAATAAAAGAGAGTATATGTTTCATAGGATATTCAGCTGTTATAGAAGAAATCCCTGTGAGGAAACATGTAGTTTCCTGCCACTCTTAGCTCCCTCTTCTCCTCCACCACAAGTCAACAAGCTTCTAACAGAACCCCCTACATATGAACCAAGGAATTCTGCCAGGACTAAAGCCAACCTTGTGCCTCTGTAGCCCAGGGCTCTCCAACCCTGGCAACTTTAAGACTTGTGGACTTCATCTTCCAGAATTCCTCAGCCAGCTTTGAAGCTGAAGTCCACAAGTCTTAAAGTTGCCAAGGTTGGGAGAGCTCTACTCTAGCCAACTCCATTAGTTGGTATTAGAACAAACCAACCTGTTTCATACTAAGCCATTGTGGCTTATTGGGATGATCCACAAAGGCTTTCTAATTCCACAAAAGACGTAATCATTATCAACTACAGCAGACATATCAGCATTAAGTGTGAACCAACTATCGGGGAACAACATTAAATAGAATGTAAATTGTGGCTACAACCAACAATATCCTAGGTAAGGGAGCCTCTTGGAATCCCAAGAATATTTGCCACTCTAGGTTATTAAAAGCAGAGCAATGTTCCTCAGGGTTGCCAGTCTTCAAAGACATCTGAGTTTCCACATATAGCACTATTTTTAGGCTTCTGGCAAAGCAAAGCAACACTCAGATCTGGAAGCCAAAATAGATGTGCTTTGGGAGTTACAAGGGAGGGAAGAAAATAATAACAGGTGGCTGTATCTGATACAATCAAGACAGCAGCCGAAAAAGATCTGCAAAGAGGATTTATACAGAAAATGCATAAAAATACTAACTATGCTCACAACAATTCTGATGATACAGTCTTTGGGATCATGATTTTCTGAAGGACTAAGTTATGGTTAGAGAGAAAAAATAGCCCTGAAAATGAACCCCTCTTAAGACTAAGAAGGCAAAAAACAAATCACCTCTAACTATACACGTTTTATGTCCTTTATGGTATCTGCAGAACCCCAGTTAACCAAAATCACTATGCCCATACAGTAGCAAGAGAGCCAAAGAGTGGTGTCTCATGAAGTTGGAACGCTCGGCTGACAATCGGCAGCCTCGTGTTTGAGATTCGTTGCTGCCGCAGGGCAGGATGAGATCCCATCACACACTTCAGCTCCCGTCAACCCAGCGATTCGAAAGTGGATGACTGCAAGTAGATAAATGGGCCCCACTTCGGTGGGCAACTTAATGGGGACATGAAAGGAGCTCCCAACTTGGCATCCCCCGGGCAACAGTGATGTCACCAGAAAATCGTTTCACCCTAGAAGCACTTCAGTGCTTCCAATATTAGCAGAGAATCAAGCCAATTAAAATGCTACATCTCCGACTCCTACACCCACAGAGGAAATAATCTCAAACAATTCACGCAAACAAGGCCAAGACTCCTCCCACCAGTGTAACTCTGAAAAAAGGTGAAAGAATGATCAAAAAGGCAGAGAAATCTTCCAAAAGGATGCTTCCTAGGATGCAGTCTCTTGTTCAACCGAGACTATGATCATGATTGCATCCCAATGAACCAGGGGTGAGACTGGAGAAGAATCACACAAGTTTTGATAGGGAATAAAGCCTACCTTAATGTTTCAAATCAGGAATGGGGGAGGGCAGGGGAGAAAACAGGTTTTATCTTATTGGAAGATGTATTCAGCTTTGTCTTAAAATTCTTGGATCCCAGATAAAAACAGAGTGAAGTCTTTCTAGTTGAGTCAGGATAGTAGCATGAACGCTACTTTCAAACTATCATTGTGGTGAACAATCCAGCCGCTTGCTTTCCAATTTAAGTCTAGCCTCAGTACCCTTTAAAAAACTGAACTCTCACATGCTTTGCTCCCCTCCGGGAACAAAAGAAAACACCTAACACTCCTTCCTTAGGCTCCACCTGCCTTATTCGGCAGCTTCCTTGTGTGCGCTATGGTTGCACTTCCCCACCCACTCACCTTTATCAGCCGCCAGGTGTGGCAGCATCTTATGACTGCTTACGTGCTGCCAACATGGATGTTTACTGGGCCAGATTCCCAGGCACTCCCCACCAGGTTCCTCTGCAGCCAAGGCTGTGTTGCATCTGCTTTCCTTGTAGCCACTGTGTGGGGATGAGGTTACCAAGGCAACAGAAGCCTGGGTTGGTGGTTGTTGCTTGCTTTTTTTTTTAGCTCTTTGCAGTGCTGGATCTGCAGATTAACCTTGGCTAAAACCAACTTCTTCACAGAGAGAGAGAAGGGAAAGAGGAGCCTACAACATTTCGCAGGTACAGCAGGATTCAAAGAGGATAGGGAAAAAAGGCTTCTAAAGACTTTTAGAAGAGATCTTTTTTTGTCTCCTAAAAAACAGCAACACTTTTGGCTGCATAGAGACTTGCTTTAGGAAACGGGGGGAAAACAGGGCATTTGGAAGTCTCACTGCCTGTTCCCCAGAAAGGGCCTGTTGAAGCTCTTTGTCTGGGCCACCCACTTCCCAGTGTTTCGGCTGCCTTGGGATTGGAGGAGTTGACTTTCAGCATACCCGGAAGCCATGTTGCAGTCTGACCTTGTCTGAGAGCTTGGAAGACACCAGGAAAGTCGCACCTGCTTGTTCCCTGGGTAAAAGACCACTGCAGAATCCAAGGGCTTTTAGATTAGATCCAGCAATTGAAAAAGATCCCAGGGAAAGGCAGTTGTGAGCCTATTCTGCTCTGTAGGAAAATGGAGAGATTTTAGGACAGGTTCCACTAGAAGACATTTTATCTTGGAGCAAATGAAGGCTAGTTGAAGACAAAGGGTGAAAACTCAGAAAGCAGATTTGGGATGGGTCAAGATTCTTAAACGGAAAACTTTTAGGAGAAAGCAGGAACCCAAGACTTTGGGAAGGCTCAGAAATAAGAGGGCTAAATGATCCACAAGGTTCCTAACTTAGTTCTCCTGAAACCTTGAAATCCAGTCAGCCTGCATTCCTTTTCTGGACAAAGATGAAGTCACCAAAGGCGCCTTTGTTGCTCATCACCAGAGAAGAAGATTCATTTATGAAACCTTTTCCTACATCAGGGGGCAGGCACAAAGCAGGGAATGTACTGCCATTTGGGATATCTATTATCCCCATCAATGGGGGTTAATAGCTGTCTCAGAGTATTTTACTCACTGCAGTTGATAAAGTAGTTGTAATCTCTCATAGGTCACTACGTTCAAATTACCAGCCGTTTATTTATTTAAAAGATAAATTTAAAACACTCAGAGTATGAGAAACAAATAGGAGGTAGACTTAGTATATGATGGCAGATATGACATTGTTGCCGTTACCAAAACTTAGTGGGATGAAACCCATGATTAGAACGTACAGCTAGAAGGATTTAAATCAGTGGTGAAATCCATTTTTTTTTACTACCAGTTCTGTGGGCGTGGCTTGGTGGGTGTGGCTTGGGCTTGGCAGGGGAAGGATACTGTAAAATCTCCATTCCCTCCCCACTTCTGGGGCCAGCCAGAATTTGCCGGTTCTCTGAACTACTCAAAATTTCCACTACCAATTCTCTGAACTGCTCAAAGTTTCCACTACTGGTTCTCCAGAACCTCTCAGAAGCTGCTGGATTTCACCCCGATTTAAATTGTTTAAAAGAAACAGACCTAATAAAAGAGGAGGTGGAGTTGCATTATATATAAGAAATTGCTACACTTCTAGAGAAATGCAAAAAAAAAAAAAAGATGAAAATCTTCTTGAATGCATTTGGGTTAATATAAAAGGAAAAAAAAATGGCACTGCCATAGGTATATACTACAGGCCAAACAATCAGAGGAAATAGATGGATTTTTTGCTAATCAGTTAGTTCAGGAAGCACACTACAATAGTAATGAGGGACTTAACTATCCTGACATCAACTAGGAGACTCTGCACCTAATGGAAGATCAAACAGGTTGCTGATAAATCTAGCAGGCAACGCCATCTCCCAAAAGATAGAGAAGGGAACTAGAGGGCCAGCGATATTGGACTTAATTCTTGGTTACAGAGATAAAATGTTAGAACAGATTGAAGTTGGGGGAACTTTGAGAGTGAGCAACCATGTCATGTTGGAAGTCAACATAATGCAGATACAAGCAATAGGACAAAGTCCAGCTGATGTCTTAAGGCTTTAAGAGAACCGATTTCAACAAATTTACAGACAGTTTAGGAAGGATTCCATGGATGAAAATCTTAAAGGGGATAACAATTTAAGGAGCTTGGGAAAATTTGAAAAATGAGATTATAAAAAGCAGTCTTTTCACTGAAAAAGAAAAATAAGAGATCCTAGAAGAAACTACCATGCTAACGTAACTCTCTGATAAACTTAAAGACAAAAAGGACAAGTATAAAAAAATGGAAAAAGGGACAAATAACACCAGTATATAGCTCAAATCCGCACAGATGAAGTCAGGAAAGCCCAGGCTCAGAATGAACTAAGACTTGCAACATATATCAAAAATTTAAAAAGTCCCTTTTAATGTGTAAAAGGAAAAAAAAAAATCAGCCCACTAATGGGAGAAGATGGCAAGGAGGTGACAGGCAGCAGGAAGAAAGCGGAACTGCTTAATTCATTCTTTGCACCTGTCTTTACACAAAAGCAAAAACAGTCCAGCCTATCAAAAACAGTATTGTAAAAGGCAAATTAAGAATACAAATCAAAATAGGCAAGAAAATAGTAAGACAAAACCTATCCACTCTAGACTAGTACAAATCAGCAGGACTAGATGGATTACATCCCAGAGTTCGGAAGGAACTGGCAGACGTGATATCAGAATCACTGAACAATATCTTTCAAAGATCCTGGAGCACTGGAGAACTAACAGAGGACCGGAAAAGAGCTCCAATCATCAAAAAAGGGGAAAAAATGGATCCAGAAAACTATAGACCAATCAGCCTGATATCAATACCTAGGAAGATCCTGGAACACATAATCAAGCAATCTGCGAACACCTAGAAACAACCAGAGTTATTACTAGAAGCCAACATGGTTTGGCAAATGCAAATCACGCCAAACAAACTTTATTGCATTCTTTGACAAAGTGACTAAATTAGTGGAGGAACTGAATGTTGTGGGTTTACTATACTTGAACTTCAGTAAGCCACTTGACAAACTACACCACAGCCTATTTTTTGTTAAGATAGAAAAATGTAGGATTAGACAGCATTTTGTGTTAAATTTAAATTTACCGACAAAGAAATAGAGACTAGTATAGCTATTTCAAGCTGTTTGGTAGTCTCCCTTTGTTTCTTTGTTGGTAAATTTAAATTTAACACAAAATAAACTGCCTGCGAAGGCTTCTGGAGTGGGGCTGAAAGGCGAAAGCGGGAGCAGTATGGTCCGTCCCATATTTGGGTAAAGCAGGTTGCCCTGATAGACCGGTCTCACAGGAAAAACACTTGATAGACAGCATTATCACCAAATGGATTTGCAGCTGGCTGACCAAACACACTCAATATGTAGTCCTCAATAGAGCTACATCTATATGGAGAGAAGCATGCAGTGGAGTACTCCAAGCTTCTGTTTTCGGCACAGTACTCTTCAACATTTTTATAAAGGATTTAGATGAGGGGATACAAGGGGAACCCGTCAAATTTGAAGGCAACACCAAATTGGGAGGAATAGTCAACAATTTAGAAGATATGCTTAAGATCCAGAAGGATCTTGACAGACTTGAACACTGGGCCCTGTCCAACAAAATGCAACTCAGTAGTGGGAAAGGAATGTTTTACACATAGGCAAGAGAAACCAAATACACAGGTACAGATAAGGTACCATGTTTCCCCGAAAATAAGAAACGATCTCATTTTCTTTTGACCCCCCCCAAATAAGGGCTTGGCCTTATTATCGGGGGGGGGGGTGTCTTATTATTTTGGGGGTGCAGGAGGCAGTAAGCATGGGACTGGATGTCCCGTTGCTGCCGTCACCTCCCCTCCCCATTCTTCGCGCGGGCCACTGCCTTAACGTCACCTGCCACCGCTGCTTCCTCCTGGAGCAGGACTCTGCAAGGCTTGTGCCGTTGCATGCATGAACTGAAGCACCGCCACGAGCTTCATCATACCAGCACAGCTGGCATCCTGCCGCTCACGGCTGTGCCATTATGTCGAACCTTGTGGTTGTGCTGCAGTTCCTGCATGCAATGGCACAAACCTTGCAGAGTTCTGCTCTATGAAGCAGCGGCGGCGGGATAAGTCTCACAAAGACTCGTCCCGCCAAACTCCTTGAACTCACCAAACTCCTTGATCTCGCAAGAAAGTTTTTTCTACAACGTGTCTCCCTGGACAGAAAGGCAAGGAACGTGATGGTGCTGGAAAGGCAAGACATGCGTCTTGCGGCCCAACGTGTCCCACCCCAATGGCAACAGCAGCCTGGCTGCTTCCCTTCCCCACTGTCTCTTTATTAAGAGGGGTGGCAGGTGGGGCGGGGGAGAAGTGAGACACTTCTCGCCCGCCCCACCTGCCACCCTCAAATTGCACCCTGAGAGAGGACATTTGCTGCAGCCTACACAACATGGCTTCTCACCAATGGATTGGATGGCAACCAGCATAGCCACAAGGGACACTGGCTATCAACTGAGAAAGTCTGATTTAGCTTCACCAACCACAGCCTTCCATGGAACGAAGGATGCTGTAGAGCAGGGGTGTCAAACTCAAGGCCCCGGGGGCCGGATCTGGCCAGCAGGATGCTTAGATCTGGCCCATGGGGCCACCCTGGAAACAGCAAAGGACTGGCCCACACTGCCTCTACCAGTGAAAAGGGGCTCCCGAGCTCCGTTTTCTCTGGCAGAGTGCTTGGGCCACCACAGGCGCCCTTGACACAAGTGACGTGAAGCTGGCCATGCATACCCTGCCCCTCCCCCAGGTCAAACACAACCCTGATGCGGCCCTCAATGAAATAGAGTTTGACACATCTGCTTTAGAGGAAGCTAGGCAAATACACTGATAAGAACTCCCTATGAATTGGGGGAGGAGAAGAATAAGAATCAAATTTATCCCAAAAAGGGGCTACAGCATAGGCATTTTTGCTGGGTTCAGTGAACCTTGCATCATTGCTGCCGCCATCTCCCTATTATCCAAGCCCCACAATCTTTGCAACAGTTGAGATCAAACTTAAACACTGACAATATTGAAGTTGTTAAAAAATAAACAAGGATGGATTACGTCTTTGGAAGACCCTACAGGTACAGAGTAGTCTCCTGCAAATACCAGTACAGGCTTTCCCAGCTTGCTCCCAATCTCCATATTCTTGCCACCCTATTTTCTTCCCTGGGCACCTGAAGTTTGGCATGTTCCTTCAGCAGTCTGTCGTACTCGGCTGTCAATCCTTCAGCCTGTTTGCGCATAGCCAATGCCTCGTTGTCTGCCTTGCTCAGGGCTGGGTGAAAAAGAGAGAAAAAGGACCACATCAGTAGTGTTTCAGCATCCTCACACATCTAGTTATTAGAGCAATCACAAGGCAAGGGTGCAATTGAATCTCTCACTGAAAATAGGTCATTCCATATCACAGCTTCTCTCCTCCCAAATCAAAAAAAAAAAAAAACACAACAGCCTGCCTGTTCTATTATCGGCTTCCAAAAAAAACCACTTCTTTCAATTTTCGCAAAACTTCTACAAGTAAAGGATTCAGGTGACTAGTTGTGCCCAGCTATACAGGTGGCTACTAGTTTGCACCAACTCATTATGTAATGGAAGTGTCACAGCCAATTAACTTGTCTTTGATTGAGGACTGCAGAGCTGAGATAATTACATAAGGTTAGTTAATTAGCTAGAATATTTCTTCCCTGGTGATTTTATTCTGAACCAGCAATAGGTTGGGAGTTGACACTTCCATCAAAAATCAAGATGACTTTTGAAAACAATTACAGTGAGATAAAGTTTGTAAACCCATAATACTCTCTTTAACCTTAGAGTACTGTCATCTACAACGTGATCGACTTCATCCAAATTCTATAATAGATTCTGGTTATATAAAACACACACTAACAAATGACCTAGTATGCCATGTTTTTACTGAACACACTGAGGCAACATTCACTGTCTTTGTTTGAAAAAAATATGTGAACACCTAGGACAGTGAGGTCTCTTAAGAGGGAAAATTTTAATCAATGAAATGACTTGAGGGTCCCTCTACTATAAAAATAACCCCAAAGATAATCATCAAAGTCTATGCTTTATGGGACAAGCTGTGAAATGAATTCTGCACATTTTACAAAAGGAACTGAGATGCTTAGGAGGTTAAAAAGGGACTATAAAATCATTGTGCAAAGACTTCTGTCTCAATCAGCCGGTGGCAAAGCAGATATTGCAGTGACAAATGGGGAAAATGCAACATTACTGTCACTCTTCCCAGGATTGATCTTTCAAAAAAAAAAAAAATCGTGACAAAAGCAAGGCAAGCAATATTCCAGAACATCAAAAACATAATGGCTAAAAAATTGTAGCCAGTTTTGTATTGTCCAATGTCAATGAGTCTTCCGCACGGAAAACATTAAGAGTGATTGGCATGGGAGAACACCAAACAGAAAAGAGTCTCTAAAATCTACCAAAGACTACCTGGATGATTCTATTAAAACTATGTTCTGTGGAAACATGACCTGAAAATGGAACTTGTTAGTATTAATGAGAAAGATTATGTCTGGAAAAATAAATTTTAAACTACGGGCCAAATTTATCTAATTATTTTAAATCTATTTTTAACTGTAACTTTATGTATAAATGTTTTATTTTGGCTGTTCACTGCCCTGAGTCCGAAAGGAGAAGGGCGGTATAGAAGTTTGAATAATAAACAAACAAACAAACAAATAAATAAAATAATAAATCTCAACTATAAAGCAGGGTGGTTTTCACATCATGTTTGAATCTATTTTGCAAACTGTCCAGATCCTGAGGCTATAATATTTGAGGAAACAATTACTGCTAAAATTCTCATGTCTATCACCTTTAACTGGGCAAAACGGTGCATGATAGGATAACAGTTTTCGGACACAAGTATCTCAAATGGGCCAATTTACAGAATGTGTCTAAAATCCAGGAGCCATGACTCCTATAAGATTGAAATTTGGCAAATTTGTGATTGTGCTGCCACCTAGAAGTTCAGTAGATAGATCCCACTCTAGCCCTCTGGAAGTTGAGTAGACCTGCCCCTCCTTTGACACTCGAGATCAGGTGGACCTGCCACAGTCCTCTGGAGGTTAGGAAGACTGGTCCCACAATCAACTGTTGTAATTAAGCTGGCTGGAAGTTAGAAGTCATTCCTGACCACTGTTTTTTTTTTGGCCGTGGTCATTCTGTTTCTGTTTAGGTAAGGAAATATCTCTGAAACAATGGTCATAGATCCTAGATTCGAAATTGTACAGCAATTCTACAGTGAAATATCAGAGCATTCATCCATGAGGTGATGCTTAAACAAATGTAGGTCAAAAATTCCAACCACAAAAATAAATTTACAAAAGAATGGCTGAAGTAGAAGAATTTTTGTATTTTGAGACCTTAAGCCAAGGACAATTCAAAAATATCAATGAGTTGAAGCACTTTATAAAGGAGGAATAGACTAAAACATTTCCAAACAAATGTGCAGGACTGAGCAAAAGTACAGAAAAAACTTAGTTGAACTAATCCTAATGTTTTTTCATATTTTTTCCTAACACAATGAATGTTAACCTAGTTGACAGGGTGCACTGTTCTGCATATTGCTTGTTAAAAACTTTATAAAACTTTATAAAATAATTTTTTCGTACATTAATAGACGGTAGATGAAGTTAAGATTATACTGTAGGTCACAGTACTGCAGGATTATGGATAGTTCTAAATTGCTCACAAACTTTGTTTCACTGTTGAACTGTTGTGAAAATCTGAAATAAGCAGGCAAACTGTAATTTTCAAAATGAAGCAAGAAAGCATTACTATTTTGGTTATTTCAAGATTTTTCTCTGCTTTTTGTTATATAAGGTGGGAGTCAAAAGAATGGAAAATAATGTAAACTATGACACTTGCTAATAGGAACCAAGGAGCGGCTGTTCTACCAAATAATACTTCTTATAACATACTTGATAGAAAGTACAAAGCATACATATCTCTCTCAACCCAATATGCTTTGTGTGTATAGTTAAGATGAAAGCTATTCCATACCTCCTTTTTAGGAAGGAGGTTAGAAGTAAAATAAGATTCTGAATCTGCCCTGTTCAGATTTTCAATTTTGCACAGTATAGTAAGCGATGAAAGTAGATCTCTCCAACTTCTTCACTTTTTTTTTCTGCAATATTCAGACCAATCTCTAGCTTTTTGATAAAGTTTGTATTGTGTTTCTGTTTTTGTTTTTGCTTGATTGTTAATATATTTGTTTGTTGCATGTTACCCAGAGTCCTCTGAGATGGAGTGGTTTGTAAGAACTGTTAAATAAACATCTAAGTTAAATTTCTATGAAGGAGGTGAAAGATGAAATCCTAGTGAAGCCTTCAGCAATTCAATGCCTTCCAGATAGGCTGGACTACAAGTTCCAGAATTCTCAGCCACAAAGTTAAGATTACACTGGCTAGGAATTTTGGGAATTCACCTGCCAATGATCTGTTGAGAGGATGAGAAAATACTGTAATTTGAATGAGATGTTTGGAATGGAGCTTTTCTAGTTTGAGCCATGATTGGAAACCAGCTCTCCTGAACAGTTCCAAGATCAGAATGCAACACAGTACCAAGGACAAGCATTGGGAAAATTTGCTACTCAACTGTCATTTTTATGGGTTCTCATCTTCTCGCAGTTGATGAAGGGAACAGTATTAGATGAATTAAATTACTTAAAAGTATGCACCCTTGCAACTCAACCCAACCCAATCCAACATGTCTTCCTTTTAACTTCTACAAAGACTTTCAAAGCAGTATAACTCCCCTTTTACTGCAAGTGCTAACAAGAACGGAGGATTTTTATACCCACTGCTTCATTTCAGACTCAAATCGTGACATCACCCACATAGTAGCTAAATTTGTCACTGCAGCAGTTAAAATTAGGCAACAGTTAATTTCAGACTCAACCTGATAACGTCTTTGGACCATTTCATTTCTCTTTATCCTCCTCTCATATAGCCCTAAATTATTACTGTATTATCAAAAACAACCAAATGTAGGTACTAACTGAGAATGATCAATTATATTCAAAGCCAGTTTGGCCAGAAAAAACCCCCACCAAAAACCTTTTTGAAGGACTGGAAACCTCACATGGGCTTTTTGTTGAAAGGAGATAAGACTGAACTGATGATTTGGGGAATAAAAAGGTTTAAAGGGAAGGGAATTATATGACAAAAGGAAGGAGAAAAAGAGGGAGAAGTAAGCAAGTAAGATAACTATTGGATGGAAAGAAGGGGCAGAAATAATTCTACATTTTATTTTTATTTTTTTTTTCCTTTTAATTTTTCTTACTTAACAGTGAAACATTTCTTACAATTCTCATTTGCCTTATCTATTTTAAATAGGGCATGGTACTCTTATCCACTATTTTGGCTTTTTCTCCTCTTTCTTCTGTGTAAATTAGTTGTACCCTACTTGTACCCCACTCCCCGTCCCACACTGTAACATTGTTAAGAATTGTACATTCATCTGGTCATTAATTTGACCAGATTCAAAATTCAAAAAGGATTTGAATTTGAATATTTATAGAGAGAGAGCCGAAGGCAGCAGACCTTGTACTCACTCCTATTTTCTCCCAAACAACCCTGTGAAGTAGAGGTTGAGTTAAGAGAGAATGAATGGCCCAAAGTAACCAAGTAAGTTTATGAGACTGAGAGTAGACAAACACCTGTGTCTCCCTGCTCCTGGAACAACACCTGCCCCACTAAGCCACACTGGTGCCTGTGAGAAATTAGCCCATTATCCACCCTTTAAGACCGAGACCTGCCTGTGCGTATGGGACAGCACTTTGCAAGGGAGAAGGTCTTTGAATGGGCCTGCCAAATTATGAAGCTTTTTGGCCTCTTAATGACTGAGCCCTAGCTGAGGGATCAGCACCAGGTGGAAAGCATGCTATCCTCTTTGACAGCTATAAAAGGCGATGCTGGAAAAAGAGAGATGCCACTTCACCCGGGCAGGCACAAGCAGCTGTTCCACCTTACTACTAGATCACCCTGCGTCCTAAAAATAATGCAAAAAAAAAAAAAAAGCACGCCCATCTGGAAGACCTCCTGAATGCTCCTTGTGGCTACAACACAGCAATCTGGTACTATCCATCTGCCTGGCCACTATGCCATTTGATCAGCTGGGGCAGAGGGAAGAATACACCAAAGCGTTATGCAAACCCACTCAGGATTGCAAAGGTCAGTCGCCACCCAGAACTTCTCAGTTCCAGGATTCCTCTAGGGCTGATGTCAACCCCTTCAATTTGCCATCCCTGTATATAGGATCCAGAGGAGCTGCTCAATTGATACTGCAATAGAGAAGAGTAGTCACATGTCAGGGAGGAGCAGGGGGGAGGGAATGACATACTATAGCTCTCCAAGGTTTGTAGACCACCTGTCTCCAACTTCCCTAGGGTGGGAGAACGGTTATGTATGTATGTATGTATGTATGTATGTATGTATGTATGTATGCATGCATGCATGTATATATTTTATTTATTTTAATTCATATGTCAAATTTAAAAACCACCCATCTCACAAAGCAACTCTAGGGAGTGTACAATGATGGGTGTATTAATGAGCAGTTGGTGTTGCAAACTACCCAGATGAACACTGCAATGAATGCCTTGTGCAGCTCTACAGTATCACAAACAGACCCTCTGAAATACTTCTATGTGTTTAGTGTTCAGGACATAGTTTGTGGGAAGCAACAACTGAGTTAGAAAGCTACCATTGTTGGTCTTTGAAGCAGGTGTCCGTATTATCAAGAGGGAACTCTCCTGTTATCTCACATTCTCTTTCTGACATTCAGTACTTGCTCTGTATTATATTTCTGCAAGCATGCCCAGCTCCATGGGAATGTCTTTATTAATTATCTGGGGTTTTCTCAGAAGAATGTAAACTGAAAACTTCAGCAAAACAGTGTTATTGTCCTTGAATATGGATGTACAACTATATATGCACAAGAGAATAACAAGAAGATAAGCAGGATCAGAGAAGGAAAAATAGCCTGGCGGTAGGATGAAGGCAGTAACACTCATGAGCCCTCTTTTCTGTGGCCAAAACACTTTCAAATCACAATTACCAGAAGTGAGTGTCTTACTCTACCACACAAATATATTTACCATAAGCTCCATGATAGAATTAGTAACATTTTAATAATTTAAGTGAAGGAGAAACCAACTCTCTCAAAAAGAAAATCTAGGCAAAAAAAAAAGGAGGAGGAGGAATATCCTGGACACAGTCTCATGTGTGATATACCACAATCTGCATTTATTGCTAAGGCTGACATCACGTTTAGCACTTGACAATTGAAAAGTTGCCCTTCCTTGGTCTAGAAAAGAACAGAAATAGAAGCAGCCCTCCCTACGTAGCTATTGCGTTCTTGCAAATTTTGTTTCTGCAGGAAAGGTTGTGTTCCCAAGTTTTATTCAATTGTGTTCCACAGTTCAGGTTTTTTCAGCCGAAATGTGTGGCCTTGCATGGATCAGTGTGAACAAAGGAAGTTACATCATCTTAAGCCAGAGATCAGCTGGGGAAGAGGAAGAAGGAACTGAACAAACTACTTGCAGAAGTGGCATATTGTTTTTAGGCAAGTGAGCTTGAAAAAGCCCCAGTTTCTTGCCAAGGCTGGGCATGCACACTGCTGAAAGAAAAATGACCATAAAGAGCTAGAAGGAGATATCTCACAAAGTGATCTCTGCCCTGAGGGTCAATTTAATCAGAAAGCAATTAATTTTACAACTGGACAGAACCTGCAGGACAAGAGAAATTACTCCAGAGAAAGACAGTGTGTGTACAAACAAATGTTCCAGGATTGGCTCACTGATTCCCAAAGTTGGATGCCAATTGGATTATTTAAAGCCAACAGGAGGAACAAGACTGTACATGAGGAAGGCACATGGGTATACAGTTCTAGTTATAAATAGATACTATATCACCTCTTCAATAGCTTCCAACCTTAAGAGCCAACTGTGCAAAATTTGGAGTAGGGGACAGAGAGAAAACAAGAGAGTTGCTCAAGCAAGTTATTCTTTCTTCCTCTAAATTGCTGGGAAATGGCATTTGTCGTGTAAAGTATATAAGCTTCAGGGTGATCTACGTGAGACCTTTCATGCCTGAAGCTTCCCCTCTCACCTTTTTTGGTAGAGGTCAAGTCATCCTGTAGTTTCTTGACTTCAGCATGCAGAGTTCGGTTTTCTTCCTCCGCCCCAATGCTCTTGATGTCCAGGTCGGCCACTTCCACCCCTGCCAGCTTCAGTTCCTGCAAGAAAAAGAAGAAGCGATACTGAACTGGTGGACGGCATGAATAAGTTGGGAGAAAGGAACTCTGACCATCTGAAATCAGGTTCGCCAAGAGAAGTCTCCTGACCTTTACTGTAACCATTTGGGCTGTTGCTTTATGTGCAGGAGAACCCAGAATTCAGAGGAACCCGGTCTCTCCCAAAATAGCAGAATCACAACTACTGTCTTACCCAACCCTCAGACTCATGTGCTGTTCCATATCTTTTTCCTGAGGCCCCCAGAAATGGTACCAATCTAATTCAACAGTATGCATCACATAATGTATAGTTACCTGCGTTTGGTTTGCCCAATGGAAGTACATCTGCATTACATGCTTCCAAACAGGTGTGATACCTGAACAAAATCCTACTCTCCTCCCACCCAAAATCACAGTAGAAATTACTACTAATACCATGAACTACAATCACTGACTGGACACATAGTGCCTCCCCCACCACCACACCCTCAATCTCTTCTGATCAGCATTCTTGCCAGTCCCTCTTCAGATATAGCAGATGCCCTCAGAGGCCACGGGTAGATAAATCGTTACGATAAAGCAGTAATTCTGGAAAGCTATGAATAGATTCCTTCAGAGGTTTTGCAAGACAAGGACAAGAATATACAGCTAGGTGGTATCTTTTTGTACTCTCGGCCAAAAGAGCTATTGCAGGGAGTACAAAGGGACAATAATCGAACTTATAGCAAATTGCTTGGGGAAAGAAGCACTTAAGTGCCCAGCCTGTCTCTAAGTGTGACTCTGACAAAGTCATTTCGGGAGGCATTCAAGTTGTCACAGCACAGGCAGTCCTCGACTTTCGACCACAATCAAGCCCAAAATTTCTGTTGCTAAGCAAGAGATTTTTAATTTTATCCCATTTTACGGCCATTCTTGCCACAGTGGTTAAGTGAATCACTGCAGTTGTTCAGTTAGTAACACAGTTATTAAGTGAATTTAGCTTCCCCATTGATTTTGTTTATCGGGTCGCAAAACGTGTGACATGATCCCAGGATACTGGGATCATCATAAATACAAATCGGTTCCCAAGAGTCTGCATTTTGATCACGTGATAGTGAGGATACTGCAATGGTCGTAAGTGTGAAAAAAGGCCATAAATCACTTTTTCACTGCTGCTGTAACTTTGGTCACTAAATGAAACTGTTATAAGTTGAGGACTACCTGTACTTCATGTGCACAGTACTACTTACTCATCCTTAAGGTCTTGTTCAACCCAGACTTTCCTAACACTTGTAGCCCTGTTACACACCAGCACCTGACGCAACGGAAATAATGATGTCTGGCATTTTTGTGGCAAGAGAAGACACAAAAGGTAAATCAAGGTAAAAGGTAAATCAATCAGATTCTCAAGGTACAACGCCAATGTTTGCAATGGCACATACAGAACCTCTGGCAAGGCTCAGCTTTCTTTCCAATTAACCTGTTCCTCCATCCTCCAGTCATAAATCTGGCCATCTGTCTCTGGACCTGCTACCCATGGGATTTGTATAAACCTGACTGGGGCCTGCTTGGGAAGGGTGAAGATTATAGGGCTGGATGCACATCAGTCATCTAAGCAAGATGTTTTCATAAGGTTTTGTTTTTTTTTAACTAGGTGCCTATTTGAGGGTTTATATTCATTTGCATTAATTGATCTCAAAACAGAATACACTGTTAATTATCTCTAACTGCCTGCAAAATCTGCAAAAAGAGAAGATGGCTGTTGTCCACACTTGTTCTAGAGCAGTGTTTCCCAACACTGCTCTAGAACAAGTGTGGACAACAGTCTTCTTTTTTTTTTTTTTCCCCTCAACCTTGGCAACTTTTTAAGATGTGTGGATTTCAGCTCCCCAAGGGCCCCAGCCAGCATAATTGAAGTGGAAAAGCATTTGGTGCAGAAGAAAAGTGAATTTTCAAGAAGAAAGAATAATTAACGTGGACGGTGAAATTAATGGAGTTGGCAGAGCAGGTGAAATTGTCTGCTTTGATTAAAGAAAGCAGCCTTTAGCTTGTTTTTGCTGGGAAACTACCCTTGGATTGTTTGTTTTTGCTTGAAATGGAAAGAAATGAAATTTTAACCTTGGGTTTTGATGATTAGGCTTTTTCATGATGATAGTAGCACTGTTTGTTACAGCTTGTTGTAGTTCAAAGGCTCATCGATGTTTAGTTGTTTGTCTGTACTGAAGAAAGGTGGAAGTTCCTTTCCCCTCCTTTTGGTCTGCACTCCCCAATTTTACTTTTTTTTGCCCTACCTTTCCCATTTTTTTTAATTCGCTTTTTTGAATGTTTTTTTTTTTACTTAATAAAGTTTTTTTTGGGGGGGGGACAAGACCGACTGGCTAATGGAGAGGGTTGGATGAGTCTTTTAAAAAAATATTTGAACCGAGAAAGCCTTTAATTCATGGTTCAGTTTCTGTGAGCAGCAGCATACTCAAAAAGGGCCAGGCAGAAGTGAAAGCTGAATTTTTGCAATGCTGTACGCAGAAAAAAATGTCATATGAAATTTTCACCAGAGGTTCACACCCCTATGGAATGTCCTGATTCTGCTTATATCTTTTGTCCTTTACTTCCAAGAGCCTGGCATTCCTCCCTCTCCATTACTAAAGTGCAAGTCATGGCAAATAACTGATGGATTTCAGCCAATTTTTCTACTAGGCATTTCCCCAGCATACTTGATAGCTACTAAAAACTATTCTTCCCCACAGGTGTTCCAGCAAAAATGTATTGCATAAACAAATTTTATGCGGCAACCTCCAAAAAACCCCAAAAACAAACCCTTACTCTTTTTTCAGTATCTTATAAATTACAAAAGAATTTCATTTTGGGGAGGATAAAATTGTTCATACAAGAGCCATTTGGAATAGACTAAATGCCCAAATAAGCCAGTTGTTTTGCACATCATTTGTGGCAGACGTAATTAAATAAATGATAAATTATTTTTAAAATAAATAATTCTCTTTTCTACCATGATTAACCAGATACTACCAGTATTAGGAAAGCAGGACAGGAGGGCAATAGCCTTCCAGTGAAGTTCTCCAGATTACTCTGACTTGGAAACAGCATATAGGTATCGGGATCTGTAGCTATTACTAGCATTTTATCCATCTGCTCCAAAGTTTATGCTGTGTATTTTGCATTAACATTAGTTCAAGCCGGTCTATACAAATTACTACGTAGTCCTCGCAGAACAACCTGCCTATCAACACAGAAGCCAAGTAATCTAGAAAAGAAAGGGGAAATATTTTTAAAATTGCTTGTCCTTAGGCAAGATTTAGTTGCCTTATGTGCATGGTTTCCAGAAATGTGGTGGCAGAGATTCTATCCCAGTTCCCAATATTTTGAAGAAATACAACCCCCATCTATTTCTCAAGTCATACAAAGCTGGGGGCCCAGTTTTCAGGTCAGCCTCTCTTCCATCCTATGTTACTCTTCTCCCATTTGGGTTGCAACAAGGCCTGCTTCTAGAGCAAGGGTGTCAAACTCAATTTCATTGAGAGCCACATCAGGGCTGTGGTTGACCTCGGGGGGGGGGGTGGCATGGCCAACTGGGTGGGTATGGCCAGCTTTACGCCACTCCCCAAACTGCTGGCATATTTCCTCTTTGCACTGGGTAGACCAGGCCGAAGTGATGTAGGCCGGCCCCTTGCATTTTCCAGGATGGCCCTGTGGGCCGGATCCGACCACATATCAGGCTGAATCCGGCCCCCAAGCCTTGAGTTTGACACCCCTGTTCTAGAGGGAACATCAAAATAAAACCACCTTGACCAATGCATGTAATATCAAAGAAAATAGTGCATATGTAGCTGAGAAAACCTTGAAACAATCTTCACAAACCAGATTCCTCCCCAACCAAATACGGTTTCTTGGGAACATAAACTAGCATTTCCTTCACACGACCTCCAACTTACTTATTTTTCAATGCAAAAGTGTTTCATGTAATGTAGGGGGGAGGCAATATGAAAGAGACAAAGAAATATGGAGTTGGGGCTTTACTTTCTCAGAATCTGTAAAGGAAGAGCCGTCCGGGTGACCTTGGGCCAGTCAATCTCTCTCAGCCCAACTCAGTTTACAGGTTGTTGTTGTGGGGAAAACAGAAAGAGGAAGGAGCATTAACATGTGTTTGCCGCCTTGAGTTGTTTATAAAAATAATCAAGGCGGGATATAAAATAAACGCCAACTAAGCAACACTCACTTGGGGTGCACAGCCAGGTGTGCCGGAGAGATTCTTTCAGCCCTTGGCTCCACCATCACTACCATCATCTTCTGCACCCACATAATAAGAACAGGCAATGCAAGCAAAACACCTTCCCACGTTCATCAGCTCTTCCACAGCACAATCCATTTTCCCATATGAGGAACTGGGAGTCTTTGTGGAGGACTGAACCAATAGGGCTGTGAAGGTGCGTAGGCACACATGCAGGTGCATATCTAAATTAAAAACAACAGCAGCAGCAAATGCTTTCAAAATAAAAGCAACGCAGTTGTATTGTGTGTGGGGCGTACATTCATTTACATTTGATTTCTAATTTCCAATTGGCCTCACATGGGCCAGACAGGAAAGGCCAAAGGAATGGATGTGGCCCAGGGCCCGTAAAATGCCTGGGTGTGGTCTCGGGTCAGCCCTTTTTTTCTTGTGACCAATCTGACATAGAAAAACACAAGACAACAATCCAAAGGACACTATGTGACTTCAATCCCCAAATGGGAAAGTTCAATAAGATAGTCAGAAAAGCATAACCTCTCTGGTCCAGGCCAAGTAAAGCAATGGTGAAATTCAATTTTTTTTTTACTACTGGTTCTGTAGGCGTGGCTTGGTAGGCCTGGTGTGTCTTGGCAGGGGAAGGATATTGCAAAATCCCCATTCTCTCCCCACTCCTGGGGGAAGGATATTGCAAAATCTCCATTCCCACCCCACTCTGGGGCCAGCCAGAGGTGGCATTTGCCGATTCTCCGAACTACTCAAAATTTCCACTATCGGTTCTCCAGAACCTGTCAGAACCTGCTGGATTTCACCCCTGAAGTAAAGGGAACAGATGTGAGAAAAGAGCAATTAAACTTCTACCTGAACCCCAAATGGCGATTTCAACCCTGTAAGACAAAATCTATCTGAAGGTTTCAGAAAAGACAACATTTGCCAGGAGGGAAAGGGAACAGAAGAAAATAAGCCAATGTCCCCGTTATCTCTAGCTTTGCCAATCTGAAACATAAGGAACAGTTTGCAATAATCACCAACCTTGAACATCATCTGTATGCAGTTATACCTTGTTTATAACTACACTTTATCTTTACATATTTACAGCCACAATGTTCAAAGCCTCTTGTTATCCAGGGAGGTCAAGGCTATCAGCTACGGATGTCATTTTAATTAACTTCATAAAAAAAAAATAATCCTGCCATGTTGAAAGACTTTTCCCTTGCAGCAACTAGAGATATTAGGTTAGGCTGCCCCCTTGTGGTTTTTATCCGCACACAATTTGAATATACTGAAATTTTAAAGGGTGGGTGAGTTGATTTTGAGTAGACATTAAAGGGAGAATGGGTACCTCAAGGGAAAATACACAGATCACAGGGTCCAGAATTCTACTAATTCTTCCATTAAGCCCGAAACTAATATTGTTGTCCATCCTAAAGCAAAAACTTTCATTTTTATAGAAGGAAGAAATAGAAATGCCAGATTGAGGGGAACAACTGGGCAACAATACCTTAGGAAATACAGCTACACCAATTCCTAGTGAGTCTAACACGCTTGGAAAGGGCATGGCGACCGCTTGGCAGAGCTCAAATGTTTCATTATTATTTTATCCACATAGGGGGAAGGAGGGATCTGGCATCAAAGCTTTGCAGCTGGATTTCAAAGTGTGTCTTCTTTAGCAACTTTAGCAACCACCTTTCCTTGGCCTGGTGCCATCTAAATACAGAAAACAGATTACTGGCATTTTTCTTTATGTGCCGGCTACAGAGTAACCTGTTGATCAAGGAAGATCATCGGCTGCTGTAGCGATATTCCAAATCAGGGAGAGCTCAGCATAATTCAGAAGCTTACATGATAATAAACCAAGAGGCTCTCTCTGTAAGCTCCTGCCCTCTGGAACGATTTGCCCCGGGAGATACGAAGGATATCGGATCTCCGGGTCTTTCGCCGTGCCCTGAAAACTTTCCTTTTCCATCAAGCAGGTCTGGCATGAACCCCCTCCCCCTTTTTTAGTCCTTTTAGTTTTTTAGTTTTAAATTCTGATGGGGTTTTAAATTGAACTGTTTTAAATTGGGCCAGTTATATAATTCTTTTAACAATTTTAAATTTTGTATCTGCATGTGTTTTAGCTCTGGCTGTTCACCTCACTGAGTCCACTAGGAGAAGGGCGGTATACAAATTGAAATAAATAAGTAAGTAAGTAAGTAAGTAAGTAAGTAAGTAAGTAAGTAAGTAAATAAATAAATAAATAAATGGCTGCAGTTACCTGCAAGGCATAAGGATTTGCAGCCACGTCTATTAAGGAAGGAACAGAATGATGCAGCAGCTTCCCCGGGTCAAATTAGTATCAAGCAAGTGAAAAAGAGCAAGCAGAGGCTTTTGGCCACCAGTCACTTGACCAGTTTAAGATTTCTAAAGATTTTTTTACATTTTAAGATTATTAAAAAAAAAAAAGTGATAGAAATAGCAAACTGATCCTCACTACCCAGAGTCTGTCTGTACCTCTACTATTACTGTAAAGCAATGTTTCCAGTGGAGGGATTCAGCCAGTTCGCACCACTTCTGGAGAACCGGTTGTTAACTTTCTGAGTAGTTTGGTGAACTGGTTGTTCGAAGAAATCATTAGGGCAGAGAACCGGTTGTTAAATTATTTGAATCCCACCACTGAGTGTTTCCCAATCTTAGCAGCTTTAACATGGGTGGACTTCAACTCCCAGAATTCCCCAGCCAGCAAGGTTAGCTAGGGAATTATGGGAGATGAAGTCCACTCATCTTAAAGCTACAGGGCTGAGAAATACTGCTATAAAGAATGAGAGTTCAAAAAATAACTACTCTTAAGGTTCAATCCTCATCACTCCTCTAACCCTAACAAGAGTTTCCACTGCCCACAGACTATGCTCCGCTGGGAAACACAGGACTCCCAACACAAAACTCAACAGTTTTGTCTCTCCTTTTCCCTCCCTAAAATTTAATCAGCTCCAGATATTGGAGTTTTAACTCCGAGAATTCTCAGCATTGGCCATGGAGAAAGTTGCCTTGAACCTCACTTCTTTGTTGGCAGACGCAGCCTTTCAAACCTTAACTACAATTGTAAAACAGAACGTGAAAACAGAGGTGCTTGCTTTTCTCGGCTGCCTTGTCTTACAGGTGATGCCATGCAATTCTATGGACACATGCTTGCAAAAAAAATTAGAGTTTTGTGATGTGCTCCACTGCTGTCTGCCAGAAGAAAAAGCACTCCTGAAAGAACAAAGTAGGAAATTGGGACAAGATGCATTTTGATAATTAGAACTGGAGGAGGAGTCAGAAAACCAGGTTGCAGAGCCAAGAGTGGCTCTATCCTCTCTCCAGTGAATCACTTTATACCTGGATGCAAAGAGTCAGCAAAGTCACTGCCAGCCAACCGTTGCTTTTCTGCTTCCATTGGAGCAGAATCAGAATCGCAAAGAGATCACGGCTAATTGATAGGCACATACTCTGGCAGGCTCGGTCCCCAGAGCCTCTGGTTCAAAAGAATGATTGGAAGCAGATTCTCTTAAAGCTGTAACCCATCAGGACAGATTACATCCCCCTCTTCCACCGCAGTCATTTTTCCTCCCGATGTATCTTCTGATTATTTTTTTTTTAATGTACAATGGCGTAAAGAGTGAAATGGGTTCTAGTTTCTTAGCCGCTCAGACAACACCGTCTTTAAACCTTGTTTTTAAAAAATACTCCCATTTTCCCATTTAAGGGTCCCCATGGGAAGAGAGACTGCCATGCCAGGAGCTCTGCGTGCTTGACATTTGCCTCTGTGGCAATCACAAGAGTCAGATTGCCCACAGTGTATTCTTGGAAGGAAAAAGGACGGAGGTCCCTAGCTAGCGATTAACCCCAATGCTGAGGTTAGGGCCATTAAAAAAGGGACAGAAAGACGCTTAGCCTGATAGGATTACAATGGCAAGCAGAAAGTGAGCCAATAAATCAGGCTCAGTCAGGGCAAGATCCCTGCATGCCACTCGCTGCCCAATAGGAGCATCCCATCTGCATTTCCTCAGTGCCTCCCAGGCGGAGCATGCCCAGCCCCCTCCCTCCTGGTGAAATGGGGGGGGGGGCGGGGGGCGGAACCATCTCAAGGGAATTTCTACAACCAACCAGAATCAGAATCACCCAGGTAGATTTAGCTTTCTGAGATCTAAAAACTCAAATTGTTCCCAAACAGCAACACATTTGCAACAGAGGCATGAGAACTGTGACGAATCCATGCATGTGCATTTTTAAAATTGATTTTAAAAAGTTCATCCAGCACTGAAGTACAGTAATGGAGCGTTTGCCCACCAGTAGACTAAATATTTCAAAGGCCTGGCTAAAATGTCTATGGAGAGCCTCGGTCGTCCAGGTCATGGTTGTCCCAATGGTGCTTTTTCAAAAGGCAATGGGACTTTCTGGTTTTTCTTTGAATACGTTTCGCTTCTCATCCTCATGACTGCAGAAATGCAAGTGTGGTGCTGCTACTGGGCAGCAAATGGCATACAGGAATCTTACCCTGCCTGAGCGAGCCTGAAGTCAGAACTGAAGAAGCTTCTTGGATGAGAAGCGAAATGTCTTCAAGGAAAAACAAAATCCAGTTGCCTTTTGAGAAAGCACCTTTGGGAAAAGCCTGGCTAGATCTGAGCAAGTCTATCATATTCAAATCCCTAATGTGTATATATTAAAGAATATAATATAGTGTGATCTCAAAAATCATGATAAAAAGTACCCAATTATAAACAAAACAGTTCCAAAAGTATATGACCATATTGCTCAAAGGCTATACAGATTTTTACTTATACATACATGCCTCTGTATACATACATATATCTGTGTGTATATATTTATGTTGTTCAAAAACAAAAATACTTCACACAACCACATCCAAAACTGTACATAAGTCTTTGTTTATCATGATCATTTATATAAACTATATTCACGTTTTCTATATCAAATACCTTTCCTATCTGCTTACCTCATTATTCCATAAAGCACAACATGAAAATTAAAAGCAATAATCTCTACATATTTTGATGCGTTAGCATCCAAGTACCACACTTCCAATGTGTAATGAGCTAGTTAATGAATGGAAATGCTTGAGTGAGCTTCCTCTACTCATTAAAACACATTTTCAATGTTTGTTTTATCCACTTGTCAAGTTGCCAATTCATACCAGATTCCAATCTCAAGAGAAAAAGGGACGAACTATATAGTTCCATTGTAATTGCGCCATATATTTGAACATGGAGAATTTCTTCACACTTTTATCTAAAAAGGCTTTGCTTTTCCCTTTCATTTTTTTGATAGCCATTAGGGATGACAAAGGTCTCCAGTTTCTGCCATGACAACTGTTCCAGCATGAATGATTCAATCCACAAGTCAAATACAGCTATCAGATGATCACTGTGACCGGAAAGTTACAAGAGCTCTTTTTCCAGAAAGCAAGAATGAGGGCCAGCCAACTAATCACTAAGCATTTAGACAAGTGAAAAAAAAAGTACATAATATGTCCTTTGGAATATCTGAGTTGATGCCCCAATTAAAGCTATCTATTTGTGATACAATTTTTTATTTCATTTTTAAATTGTTTTGTGCAGTGTTCCATCCTAGATTGCTCCTAGAGGAATAGTAGAATCTTATTCTTAAGAACTAAATATCATATTTTTCAGAGTATAAGATGCACCAGAGTATAAGACGCAGCTTAGTTTTTGGGGAAGAAAATAGGGGGAAAAAATCTGCCTACCAGGTATTCATCTGGCTAGCGTCCTTAGGTCTCGTCAGCTTCAGCACATTAGTTTGCTGCGTTTTTATCCCCTGCTTGGGGATAAAAAACAGCTTCTAAGGCACAGCTGAAAGGAAGCAGCAATGAGAAAAGCAGGCAAAGCACGGGGAGATCGCTTCACTTGGCTAGCGCCTCGTTAGGGTTAAAAAAAAAGCTTCAAAAAAGTTACATTCGGAGTATACGATGCACCCAAATTTTCAGCCTCTTTTAGAGGGGGAAAAGGTGCGTCTTATACGCCGAAAAATACGATAATACTATAATACATAATAAAGAGATGATTGCGGTATCAAAAATGGGATGATGCTCATGTCTTATGACCAAGCCATGCAGGCTCATGCCTTTCTTCTAATTCAGTTCTCAGGACCTCACAGCCATACCTTTTTCAGCTTGTCATTCTCCTCCATATATTTCTTGGCAGCATCGCTTGCTCCTTCTGCCTGCTTCTTGAAGGCTTCATTAGAGGCCAGGGTGGTAGCATGCTGAGAAATTAGGGTAATCAGTCGCCTCAGGAGGCTGTAAAGATAAAGCAACTGTGGTTAAACCAGAGGCTCTCACCTTGACTTGACACAACAGAGAAGAAATGATATTAGATCCATTTTGAACCTTTTCCTAAATGTGCAATTGTTATGTGAGTTATAGAACTACCTTCTGATTGCAAACTAAACATGACAACTCTCAGGGTTGTCAAACTCAGGGCCCGTGGGCCGGATTCAGCCCACAGAGTGCTTAGATCTGGCTCCCAGGGCTGCTCTGGAAACAGTGAAGGACCGGCCTTGCAGTGCCTCTGCCAGTGAAAACGGCGCTCAGGAGGCCCCCCCCCCCCAGGTCAAAAACAACCCTGATGCACCCCTCAATGAAATCAAGTTTGACACCCCTGGCCTAGACTCTTGCCTGCTACTTGGAACTAAGTCAACAATTCCTTAAGAGTTTTGCTAGACATAAAAAGCCCTGGCTGGTGGGTAAGTGGCCTAACTGATGAGATAATGATTTCAAACCTCAGCTTAGTCAACCTGCTTGGAAAGCTGTTGCCTTGACTGCCAATTTCCAACACTGAAACGTTTCTCAAGACAGGCGCTGTATTGAAAGAACAGGAAATGAGGAGCAAGAGTTGCCTTGATCAACATCGTATAATTTTAGATCTGAATTCAGTGCTGTATCCTTGAAGTGTACATTATCCCCAGTCAGAATAAAATGTGTGCATTGCATATATAAATAAGACAAAAGAGCTTCCTGAGTGTATTTCTGGAGGGGAATTGAGGACAAAACGAAATAATACAGGAAGTGACAAGTACCACACTCCAAGAGTCACTCCAAGGCTGCTGAAAATTGGATTCCTGTTCACTAAGCAGAGCAGAGAAGCAGGTAATTCCCACTAGGGACCATATTTCCCAAACTTATGTGATAAGCTTGCCTTGCACTGGATCTGGCTTCGTGATATTCAGTTCTCATTACCCTTAGCCTACAGTGAGAACATCGATTTTCTATCCTTCCTATGTGGAAGGACCTATGTGGAAATATCAGGAATTGACCTGATGTATCCTCTTCGCACTGGGTAGACTGGGCCAAAATGACATGGGTAGACCAGGCCAAAGCTATGCGGGCCAGCCCCTTACATTTTCCAGGTTGGCCCTGTGGGCCGGATCCAGCCCATAGGCCTTGAGTTTGACACCCCTGGACTAAGGTAACCAAAGTGAGTAACAAGCACCAAAGATAATGGGAAGTCTCAACCAAAGCACTACTTTAAGAAAGGACAGCACCAAACGGGTGCAAGAACAACTCTATTGGACCAATGCTACCAGTTATTCACACTTTGCTTACCTTGATACAGTTGCTGATCAGCGTCTCATCCAAGAAATCTGAAAAGCCCCCCAGTTTTGGCAACTCAATAGGCAATTTCTCTGACCTTCCCGGCAGTTAAGTTTACTGTCCTAGTTCTTCCCCTTTAATCAGGATTTGCTTCCAGCTGTAAAATACCTTTCATCCAAGGAATACACAATGGTATGCATGGTTTTTGCCACTCTCCACATATTTTATCCTCATGAAACCCCTGAAAAGTAAATTATGTTGAGAGATAGTAACTGTGATAAGCTTTATGGCTGAGTAGGGATTTGAACTTCAGAAAGAACAAAGTCCTCTAGCTGAAAAACAAGAGGAAATGCAACAAAGAATAACCAAGTATCTAGAATAGCAGAAAAATAACAGAGTAAGGTTGCCTCCATTGAAGACTGTAAGACAGAAATAACTAGCACGAGCATTAAAAGATGCCAATACTGCAATATCAAAGATAAGCTAATTGCAAGAATCAAAGCAATTGATGTATGGCACAGCTGCCATTATAACTGAAGATCTTGTATGCAAAATTAACAAGCAAGAAAAAAGCCAAACAGTGTACCGCCCAAATGGAAGATCAAACTGGCAAATGAGATCAGCATGTTAAGATCAGATGTAAGCAAGCGAGAACAGATAAAAGATGACCAAAACTATCTGATCAAGAAACATTACTTAAAGATAAAGGAGATCAAGGAAGCACTGGAAATAACAAAGCAGCAAATAACAGCTATAGCCAAGAAAGTCGACAGATATGATGCTCAAATTATGCATTAGAGGCAGAATCTCCCATTTTAGTAGAATCAGGAATGTTTTTACCAATCCATCAAAAAGAGAGAGTGCAATGAACCTGACAAAAAAAGAAACAATGCAATTCTTGGCACAAATATGGGACAACCCAAATAAATACAACAAGAAAGCAGTTTGGATAAGGGAGGTGGAAAAGGGGGGGAAAAGCAGCTGAAATGAAAGAACTTGTAATAAAAGCAGAAATAGTGAAGAAAAGGACAACGAAGATCAAGAATTTGTCAGCCCCAGGTGAAGACAAACTACATCATGGTTTTTGGTTGAAACATCTGACCAGTCTGCACCCACACATTGCCAAGCAGTTTAACAACATATAGTAAGGGGGGGTAAAATTGAAGATTGGTTAACATCTGGCAAAACCTACCTGATAATGAAAGATCCAACCAAAGGGGCAGCACCTCACAACTACAAGCCAATTACCTGCTTTCCAACAACTTGCAAATTGTTAACTGGTGCAGTAGCTGATCTAGTCCAACAGCATCTACAGTTGAAAACAAATTCATTCCATCTGCACAGAAACTGCCCAAACAGCAAGGGGACAAAGAATCAGCTATTAAGGCTATCAAACTTCATGAACATTTGCCAGGCTATCCCGCCTCCTTTATATGGACGATCTGAAGCCATTTGGAACTGCACCATCTGAAATTGAATCACTGCTCAACGCTATTCAAATACACAACCAAGATATTTCAATGCACTTTGGACTGGCCAAAAATGCCACACTTGCCATACACAGGGGGGAAATAGTGAAAACTGAAAGAATCAAGATGCCCTATGGAAATAATATCAAGAGTTGGGATGAAGAGCAATATAACTAACTGGACATCCTTCAGGCTGACATCACCAAGCACACACTGAAGTTAAGGAGGTTAGCAGTGAATACATCAGATGAGTGAAGAAAATCTCAGAAGTCTAAACCCAGTGAAGGAAATACCATCAAGGTAATTAACATCTGGGCAATTCCAGTCATGAGATACACATCTGGAATAGTGGAAATGGACCTGAAGTAGAAACCCTTGATAGGAGTATCAGAAAAATAATGACAATGAATCATGTCCTTCATCCATGCAGCAACATTGACAGACGGTACTTACCAAGGATAATAATGTTGAAAATACACCAGACAGTTGAAGAACAACAAAAAAGCACTGGAAAAAGAATAGAATAGAATAGAATAGAATAGAATAGAATAGAATAGAATAGAATAGAATAGAATAGAATAGAATAGAATAGAATAGGACTAGACTAGACTAGACTAGACTAGACTAGACTAGACCAGAACAGAACAGACCAGAACAGACCAGACCAGACCAGAACAGAACAGAACAGAACAGAACAGAATAGAAATTTTTATTGGCCGAGTGTGATTGGACACACAAGGAATTTGTCTTGGTGCATACTCTCTCAGTGTACATAAAAGAAAAGATATGTTCATCAAGAATCATAAGGTACAACACTTAATGATAGTCATAGGGAACAAATAAGCAATCAAATCGTATTAGGAGACAGTCAGTATAAATTGTAAGGATACAAGCAACAAAGTTACAATCATACAGTCATAAGTGGAAGGAGATGGGAACGATGAGAAGATTAATAGTAGTGCAGACTAATAGTAGTGAAGGACAGTGAAGAAAATGTACTGAACATTACTGACTACCAAAGTCATCAAACTGGTCTACAAGAAAGACCAAATGAAGAAAAAGAGACATGGAGTGGCAAAATATTACACAGCCAGTACATAAAAAAACAGTTGGATAAAGAATATAATAACAATACTTACCAATGGCTAAAAGTAGGAAAACTGAAAAAAAGAACCAGAGGGGCTATTTCTAGCTACACAAGACCAAGTCTTATGAGCTAATGCATATACAGCCAGAATTGAGAAGACCGTTAACAAGCAGCAAATGCCACCTCTGCAAAGAACTTGAAGGAACAGTGGGCCACCTACTTAGCTGGTACAGGAAGATCACACAGATTAATTATAAACAAGGCCATGACAAAGTAGCAACAATGGTACATTGGAATATGTGCAAGAAATACCACTTGCCTGCAAGCAAAAACTGGCAGGACTACAACACAGACCAAGAAATAGAAAATGAAGACATTAAGTGTCCTGGGACTTTAGAATTCAAACAGACAAGCATTGGACACACAACATCTCAGACTTAACAACTGTTGATAAGAAAGAAAAAAAACTTGGACAGCGCACACTGCAATACTGGAAACAGCAGACTAGAAGAGAAAAAAACTGGAGAAAATCCAAAAATATAAAGACCTGTAAATTGAAGTAGTACAATGTTGGCAAAGGAAACCAAAGGTAGTACCAATAGGGATAGGTGTCTTGGGTGAAATTCCTGGGGTAATTCAACCTCAACACCATCAGCATGGACAAAATCACCATCACTCTGGTTCCTGTGCTTGTTTGTTATTTTATTGTTCTAAATGTTGCTTTATCTTCGGATTGTAAGCCACCCAGAGTTTGGCATTAAGATGGGTGACTATACAAATGTTTTGAAGGAATGAATGAAAATAGATGCCAGATGTAGGCCCAACCAGCCAAGACAGACTCTGATAAGCGAGCAACCCAATACGCACAATCTGGTTTTAGAACAGCTTCTCTCCAAGAAAGGGGGGGGGGAGGAGAGGTTTTTGATGGTCCTGTGGACTCATGAAAAGGCTAAGAGTAAAAAACAGGCAGAATGAATCCTGTTGCTCCTCAATAATTATTCTGAAGAGACCTGACACTTTTCTTTGCAACAAAAAGAGATTGGCACAGAGCAGAGAAGACGTGTCCAGTGTAACAGCTGGTGTCAAGAGGAAAAAGTTTGCATCTTTGGCCAGAAACACAGCAAAGAAATGGGATTCATAGCTAGCACTTCCCTTTTCTTCCATCCCAAGTGCATAATCTGGAAGATCCTCTTTGAATGCAACTGCTGCATTCAACACTGCATTCAGGCTGATTTACATGCCACAGACATTGTTAGCAACCTTCTTAACGGGTCTCTTCAAGCCAAAAGCAGCTGCTAATTAAACCCAAGAGTTGGGCAGGCAGCTTCCCAAGTGGACATAGGGATTTTAAAGACGCAATTTCCTGATTCACTTGGGTTATGAACGGCAGCTATTATGGTAGCAAGGCCGCAAGAGCACGAATGGCAAACGTTGTTGCTTTTCTGAAACAAGGCTGGTGGTGAAAAAAAACTCTTTAGGATTTGAAATCTCATTTACCCAATGCTTCTTGACAAAGGCAATTACTATAAATTGACCAGACCCAAGGCTAGGAAGGTGCTATCTGTATTCCAAGTCACCTAATCACATATATGCAATGTTAGGGTTACTACCAAGAGAAAACATTCAACATCCTGGCTGATTCAGCTCAGAAATCTGGTTTCCTGACTAAAGAAATCTTTGAAGAGCAGGAGAGAGAAAAAGGCGGAGGGGGGAAAGAGAGGTGAGAGGGAGGGAGAGAGAGAGAGATGTGGTGTTCTAGTCTGCCACCTTGTGGCTTAATGGCCAAACTTCCAGTTATTTCATGCAAAGAACTGCAATTATCAGAACAGCAAGAGGGAACATGGGAGGGGGGGTTTGATTGCAGATGTCTTCCAGGTAAGGTTACATGAGGAGTTACCATCTGCTCTCTTCCCCTACCGGGACAATGTGGCATGCAACAGTCGTGTTTTTGTCATTCTGCACAACATAAGTGTTTGAATGGCATGATGGGGACCACACTTCATCTAGGATTAAACTTAAGTAAGGTAATTCCATTCACTTTTAATTTTTAATAATTTTAAGTTTCTAACGTTTCCCAATGTATCATACCAAAAAAGATTCCAATAGTAGCTTCCTAAGGCTTTTGTGCCTATACCCAAGGTTTTCAGACTACATGAAAATACAGAACTCCAGAAAAAATAACTACAGGCAGTCCTCAACTTATGACCTCAATTGAGACTGAATCTTCTGTCACTAAGCAAGGCAGTCAAATGAGCACCCATTTTATGATTTTTTTTTGCTATACAGGTAGTCCTCGACTTACAACAGTTCATTTAGTGACCATTCGAAGTTACAGCGGCACTGAAAAAAGTGACATGACTGTTTTCCACACTTACAACCTTTACAGCATCGCCATGGTAACATGATCAAAATTCAGATGCTTGGCAACTCACTCATATTTATGACGGTTTCAATATCCCAGGGTCATGCAATCCCCTTTTGCGACCTCCTGACAAGCAAAGTCAATGAGGAATCCAGATTCACTTAACAATCAGTTTATTAACTTAACAAATGCAATAATTCATTTAACAACAGTGGCAAGAAAAGTTGTAGAATGGAGCAAAACTCACTTAACAAATTTCTCACTTAGCAACATAAATTTTGGGCTCGATTGTGGTTGTAAGTTGAGAACTACCTGTAGATGTTTGACAAATCACCACGGTCACTAAACGAATCATGCAGTCATTAAGAGAAACCGTCTTCCCCCATTAACTTTGAGAGAAGTTGTCTGGGAAGGTCACACCCACATGATTCTGAGAAACTCCAATTGTAAATACATATCAGATGCCAACTGCCTACATGACCATGGAGATGCTGCAACAGTCTTTAAGTGCAGGGTGGAAAGTACTTTTTAAATGCCACTGTAATTTTGAAAGAGTTACTAAAGAAATAATAAATCAAGGGCTACCTATATGAATCCATTTGCCTCCAGTTTATTTTTCATGCAATCTAAATATGCACCAATATTGGAAATTCATCTGAACTAAAAAAAGTACAATTATAGGACAATGCATTATTGTAATACTTCAAAAAAAAGAACGATAAAGGGAGATAGCATAATATTAAAATTAAAAGTTATAGGAAAGTCTTCCCATAATTCTAAAAGTCTGTAGAGATTCTCAGTCATCCAGGTCATGGTTGTCCCAAAGGTGCTTTTTCAGGAGGCTACTGGACTTTCTTGCTTTTTTTTTTTTTTTTGAAGACGTTTCACTTCTCATCTGAGAAGCTTCTTCAGCTCCACTGTCCTGTCAGAGCTGAAGAAGCTTCTTGGATGAGAAGTGAAACGTCTTCAAAAAAAAAAAAGCAAGTCCAGTAGCCTCATGAAAAAGCACCTTTGGGTCTTTCCATGACTGGCAGCAAGTTTCCATACTACCAGAATGGCTCTGGTGACAGAATGTACTATTTGAAGCAGGCTTTGTTTACTCTATTTTGTTTTATCTGGAAGAGTTCCAAGCCTGACCACTAAGCAGATGGTCATAAACTGAGGACTACCTATACAATAAATTTAAAGGCAAAGACACTTAAGTATATATAATCTGATTTACTCTGTAATAATTCTCATTTATATCCCCTTTTTTTATAAATAACTCAAGGCAGTGAATATACACAATACCCCTTCCTACTCTTAATTTTCCCCACAATAATCACCCTGTGAGGTGAGGTGAGGTGAGCTAGACTGAGAGTGACTGGTCCAAGGCCACCCAATCAGCCCCAGAATATGCAATACATACATTTATTTTTTTAAAAAACACCTATTGCATAATGTCCCATGAAACTGCAAATTTAACTCAGCAGAATGAAGTAGGCCAATAGCCTTCCAAGGCGACTCTGACATCAGCAATCTTTTTGTTATCATGGACATTATTGCATTCTTTTAGTATTGTTTTTCAAACCCAAGGTAACATTCCATGCGGGGGAAAAACAGTTTTAGAAAAGATAGCACACTTCCATCCATTTGTTCCCTGAATCTTGTATATTTTAAATGCTTGGAAACATGCCTAGAATGAATCAGTTCTGAGTATGAACCGAACCGGAATTGGTTTTGGCAGAAATTATTTGGGGGAAGTAAGAATAGGAATAGGAAAACCGTAAGACAGCAGCTGAAGGGAAGAAGGGAGTGAAGATAGTGGGAAGAGCAGGTGAATCAGGGGGCAGTTGGGTGGGGGGGATGCTTGGCAGCTGGGAGCCTGTTCCAGACACTGGAGATCAATGCAATAAAGAACAGGTGCAAAGGCCATATATCAGGGGTGTCAAACTCCGCAATGACACATTGTCATCATGTGACGTATCACAACTTTTTTCCCCTTTGCTAAACTGGGATTGGGCCTGGCCAGCACAATGCATTCAGCCCGCAAGTTTGACACCCTTGCCATATATGGACAGCAGCCGAGAGAATAGAAAGGCTGGGAACACTGCAGGGGGCAGGGGGGGCTGTTGCTTGTGGGATGAAGAGAATACAGACACTGCAAAGATGGAGAGCATGGGTCAGGACAATGGGCCATGCTAAGAGAACAATGCAATGCAGTGCAATGCAGTTAAGGTGGAACATGAGGAGGATATACTGTCCTGGAAACTAACTGAGCGAAGGAGAGAAAGGGGGGGGGGGGGGCGATGCTCATTAGCCTTGACCTACTTGCCCTTAAAATTCCTCTAGGACCGTCTAGATTTTGTTTCATCCAAAACATGGAACCGCCCCATTTTGAGTTCTGTTTCTGCCACATGATGACCAATCCCAAATGGTTCAGCAAAACTGCCAAAATGCAATGGTTTGCTTGTCGTTTGAAAGAAAACATGTTTCCCATTTGTGCATACTCCGAAGACCAGATGCCTTTCCCAAGAACCTCTTTCTACCCTCTGGAAGAACAAGGATTCCAAATAAAGTTTCTTTGGCAGCCTTCACGAATGGCCAAGTCATCTGAGATTGATAGGATTTATAGCATCTGCAGGACTGACCCTACTAACAAAAAGATGATCTTAGGAATGATACCAATAGCAATATCTCGAGTGTCAAATAACCCTCGACACCACACACACGGCTCCAGAGGGGCTGAGAATAGCACTTAGACCTATATACCGCTTTACAGTGCTTTTACAGCCCTCTCTAAGTGGTTTACAGAATCAGCATATTGCCCCCAACAATTTGGGTCCTCATTTTACCTACCTCAGAAGGATGGAAGGCTGAGTCAACCTTGAGCCTGGTGAGATTTGAACTGCCAAATTGCAGGCAGCAGGCAGTTAGCAGAAGTAGACTGCAGTACTGCACTCTAACCACTGTGCCACCTAGATAACTAGATGTATTGCAATGTTAATGGCAGCATGTTTTATAGACACGTATTTCCAATTCTCCTCCAATTCCTTCCTGCTAAAAGCATTGCTACAGCCAAATAATCCAGTTTCTTCAATCTTGTCTAATTTAATGTGTTGGACATTAGCAACCACTAGCTAGTATGCTGGCTAGATAATGATGGCCCCAAATATCTGAGAACTGCAAGGATGTGAAATGAATTCATTTCAACAGTGCTCCCTTTTGGTACTCACAAGGCCATCAATAAGGAAAATCCAGCGATGTACAGGTTTCTCTGGGCCCGGAAGAGCTTCATATGAAAATGCTCCACAGCCCCAGGATTGTTCTGCAGGTTCACTTTCTCTGTCACATCATCGTATTTCCGGATCTCACGAATGGCATCTGCAAGTCATTGAGAAACAATCAAAGCTCTGAATAATAAAATTCATTTACAAATTCCAGCCAGTTTGCAGAAACATAGTCCAATGGCTTTATATGTGTGATTATTTATTATTAAGAACATCTCAGACAAATACTCAATGTAAATACCACAAAATAGGATACCCAACAGAGCCCGTTCACCAGCAGAGCAGATTTACCTCAAACATGTTCCTAAGTTATTAGTGGGGATCCCACGAACACCATCCAATGGAACTGAGCTGCAGAGGTCTGCTGATGCTAAACTACTATCATTTACTCCAAAATATTTGCTCCTAGGCCCAAGAAATTAATCTCAGTAGCGAGGCAAACTAGTTGTACTTATTGCCACATTTTATTATTCTTTGACTGTAAATCAGAGTTAAGAACAAAATTATAGTATTTCTAATTGCTGTGAGTTTTCTGAATTGAGACAGCCTTCACAGGCTGCAGTAATCACAGCCTTCCTGCAGAGATTACCTCACACCACTCTGCAAGCAGGCACCATTCTCGCAATCCTTAAAGGGGAGCCTCCTTAAAGGATTGCAAGAAAAACATCTGCTATCAGAATGTTGCATAGCAGCCTCTGGAGAAGGCCAAACCTCACACTGGCTGGGTGCATCTGTCAAAAGATGCAGAAAAACAGAACTGTTGCATACTCTAGGCCCTGGAGCCATCCAAGGCCTCCCACACATGACTGAGTAAGAAGTAGGCTAAAGGGTCCAGGGTACACAAACACCAGTAAGCTCTGGAATTGGCTAGCACATAGCAGTTTCCACATGCCAGCGGCTCTGACTCTTCCTTGCCCTCCAAGGAAACTCGCCACTCTATTTAACGACTGCAATTGCATGCTCCAGGATTGCAGTTGTTGAATGGAATACCGTGTTTCCCTGAAAATAAGACCCTATCTTATATTTTTTTGAACCCTGAAATAAGCGCTTGGCCTTATTGCCATGCGCTCAAAAGCCCGATTGGGGTTTTTTGGGGAAAACAGGGTAGTCATATGACATCTCACTTAATGACTTCACTCAGTGACTGAGATTCCAGGTGTAAATGTGGTCTTAAGTCAAGTATTACCTGTACTGCAGCAAGCTATTATCCTTGTGAATTTTTGAAGGAAGTTTAAAGTCTATTATCAATCTTTGTTGTGTTTCGGCATCATCTTAGGGTTCTGTTTAGTACAAAGCAACACACTGGCCATTGCGCTTTGTTCTTTCACTTTCAACAAGAGATTCCTTAAAGTTTTCCTCATTTCTAATGTTCTGAGCAGCAGCATATCTGAGGCGGTGATTGTTTCCCCCAGCAATCTTATTTCTATTTCTTCTAGATTTTCTCATGTTGATTTTGCATGTAATTAAATCAACTGACAGTAATCAAGCTTGGAACACTCCTTTTCCAATTCTGAACTGTTTAACTGATCTGTATTTCATTCTAATTGATGTTTCCTAGTCATGAAATAAATTCTTCAATAGGCAAATGGGATGACTTAATACTGGTAGTCCTCGACTTACAACAATTCATTTCATTACCGTTTATAAAGTTACAACGGCACTGAAAAAAGTGATTTATGATCGTTTTTCATACTTACGATCTTTGTAGCATCCCCATGATCACATGATCAAAATTCAGATGCTTGACAATTAATTCATACTTATGACTGTTGCTATGATCACATACCCAAGGTCATGTGATCATGATTTGCAACCTTTTGATAAGCAAAATTAAAGGGGAAGCCAGATTCACTTAATAACCTTATTATTATTAACTTATCAACTGCAGTGATTCACTTAACAAGAGGCAAGAGGTCGTAAAATGGGGCAAAACTCACTTAACAAATGTCTCACTTAACAACAAAAATTTTGGGCTCAATTGTCATAAGTCAAGGACTACCTGTATTATCTGAGGAACCATCTCACCCCAATGGGACTAGCCCACCCGACTCAAGACAGCAGAAGAGGCCTGCTATGGATCCCGTCTGCTAAGGAATTCCAGTGGGCAGGACCAAAGAAAAAGCCTTTTCCGCTGTGGTCCTGTGCCTGTGGAACACTCTACCACTGGAGGTCAGGACTGGTTCCATCCTTTTGGCCTTTCAGAAGGGTAATAAAACTTGGGTTTGCAATCAAGCAGGCAGGAAGTTGTGGACTTCAACTCCCAGAATTCCTCAGCCAGCAAAACAAAGCTGCCAAGGTTGGAGACCCCTGTTCTATTGGGTAAGTTTTTTTCTTCTTTGGGGGCTTTAAAAAAAATAGTTAATTGGATTTTTTTTTAGTTGTTCTTTTTTAGACCTAGCCATTTAAAGTTTAGGAAGTTTTAAATTTAGCTTTCATATAAAAATAAACATAAAATAAAATAAAATAATATTTGTGCAGCTTTCTGAGATTTAGTGTGTTTCTGTAGTGTTTCACTCTAACTACACAAACACACAAAATCTCATAAAGCTGTATGTGGAATTTTGTGTGTGTAAAGTGTGAAAGTTGGGTTTTTGGGCTTTTTGTGTCTGTGTGAGGTTCCTGCTTGTTGCAGGGGCCATTTTGGGTCTAGCACAGCTGCTTTTACATTGTGGGTGAGCCAGTTGTGTTGCATTGTGTGTGTGTAAAGTGTGAAGGTTGTTTTTTTGGGCTTTTTGTGGCTGTGTGAGGTTCCTGATTGTTGCAGGGGCCATTTTGGGTCTAGCACAGCTGCTTTTATATTGTGGGTGAGCCAGTTGATGTTTTTTAATTTTTATTTGGTGTGCGTTGGAAGAGGGGTAGTCTTATACGGCGAGTATAGCCCAAACTCTATATTTTAACAGGAAAAGTCAGGGGTCGTCTTATACGCCCAGTCGTCTTATACGCCGGAAAATACGGTATCCATAATCAAAGCCACAAGCAAACATAAATAAATATCTTTGGTTTTTCATTCTCCAGTGGATATCAGCTATGTGATGTCTGGTGCTTTGCCATTTCTGAATTCACCTTGTACATCTTGGTACTTGCTGCATGTACTATTGAAGTACAAACTGCAAAATCTTCAGCATTATTTCAGTTGTGAGAGAACTGCAATTGTTCAAGAGTTTGAGCTACTTCCTGCATAAATTATTTTATAAGATTTAAATTATAATATTTGTATTATTTTGCTGGCATTTAATCAATTGAGAGCAACTTTTTAATTTCATTTCCCAGACTGCCTCGTCCTAATTCAGTGATCTTAATACGCATCATTGATTTGGGCCATTTTTCTACATTTTTTCATGTATCTACACTGTCTTTCTCTAGTCTAATAGATCTTTGGCCTTTTCTTGTCTTTTCTCAGCCCATCTTTGCATAAACAGTCCTTTGATTTATGTAACATGCTTAAATAATTCTTTTGTCCTTCTCATTCAGTTGTTATCCTCAATTCATTGGTGTTGTTTATTTAGATGTAATTTTTGGTCTTTTTCTCTGCAACTCAGCAGTTGGGCAAATTCTCCTCAGTTATCTATTGCCCTTTGTTTTCTTTCTACAGCTGTTCCCAACTTATCATCACAATCTACGTGTCTTATTTTGATTTTCGCATGTGGCGTATTTTCATTTCATTGTTAACAGCATCACACATTTCAATCTTCTGTAGGAGAGCTCTTCAACTGCCACATCATCTGCATCTGTGATTGAAGCACAGAGGCCGTTGTTATTGGCTGGTTTGCCTTGGGTTCATTTGAGATCATTTTCTAACGTAGGGGGTACCTGAGCACCGGCTGTGATCCTCTTTTGCTAAACATTGGTGGCTATTCCATTTCTTTTGTGCTTTTCTCATCCACAGCAGAAGATGCAAAGCTTTACTGGTGTGAAGGCAGGCATTTCAGTCCATTCGTTTTGCTGATTCCCAAAACTAGTGTTCAGTTTCACATTTCTGCTCTGCAAACATCAAATTGGCCTTGGTTCATGGATCTGACATTCCATAAACCAATGATACATGGGACTTTGGAGCATCAAACTTTCCTTTTGCTTCTGGATAGATCAGTAGCTTAACATCTTTTCAATCCAACATCAATATTAGTCATGCTTGCCCACTGTTCTTCCTCAGTAGCTGGTTGGACACCTTCTATCCAGTGGTGGGCTGCTGGTTGTAACAACCAGTTCGCCCGTAATTGAAAATGTGAGCGTGCGCAGCATCAAAAAACCGGCGATTATATAGGATGTGATAGTGCCAGGGGCTAGCCATTGGTCGGAACTACCGGTTCACTCAAACCGGCGGCAGCCCACCACTGCTTCTATCCTGGGGGCTTATCTTCCAGCTTGTGCTGACTTATGATCATCCATTTGGCTCTCTTGGAAGAAATATGGGGCTAGATACTTCCTTCCCCATTCCTTTTTTTTTTATTTTCCATAAATATATGCTAGCTGCCAACTGCCTGAATTTTGATCACGTGACCTTGGGGATGCTGCAATGATGACAAGTGTGGACCACTGGTCATAAGTCACTTTTTTCATTGCCAGTGAACGGTCACTAAATGAATGGTCGTAAGTCAAGGATTACTTGTATGCACATAGGCACACCTTTATGAATAAGTGATATTAATAATACTGTCAGCAGCAAGGACCAGTTGCAACTTCAAGGACCAGTTGCACAACTTCTACTTACCAAGAAACAACAAAACAAGGATGATTATAAGTACGACAAAGAAAGTGTTTCCGTAAATCACAAGGAGCTGCACCAAACGGGACTTGAAGATTTTCTGCCACCTGTAGAAAAATATCCAACATTAAATAAGGGGTGGGGGGGATGTACCCATTGGACTGCATTGCATGTTACAACATGGCTTAGCAAACGTTTTAGATATTGGCTGCTGCCTCCCAAATAACTTTTAAAAATGACTGAAACCTCATGATTATGACAATTATACTGCCAAGGAAAAAAGAGCAAAGGAACAGAGGCATAACATGAAACATCATGTGACCCATGCCTGACATATGTCAATTCATCATTTCTGACACTGGTTGTTAAGCAGGATGTCACATGCTTACCATTTGCAACGTTCTGCCAGCTTCTCCATTGATTTCGCTTTTTGGAAGATGCGCGTGAAGGACCCAAAGGGCCATCGTGCGACCACAGAATACTATGGCCACCATGAATGCATGCCAACTGCCAAGCACTCATGTGCTTGGCCATGGGGACCATGGGGACGTTGTGACAGCCATAGCTTCAAGGACCAGTTGTCTCCCTTTTTAGTGCAGTTATGACTTTGACCATCACTGAACAAATGGTTGGTAAGTGAGGACTACTTGCACTATGCATTCTTTTAAACTTGTAAGCCACTCATAGTCTTTTCTGAGTAAATACTTAGTCCTCGACTTACGACCCATCATTTAGTGACTGTTCACAGAGTCACAACAGATCCAAAAAAAAGTATCTACAACCCAGATTTGAAGTTCCAACCATCTCCCCATGGTCATGAGACCGTATTTTGGGTGCTTGGCAACCAGCATGGATTTATGGCTATTTGCAGCACCCTATAGTTTTGCTGGACACTGGTGTGTATTTCTGGTTTCCACCCAAAAAAAATCTCCCAGCAACAGTTTGCTTAATACTTGCTGCAAAAAAGATGATAAAATCAGGCATGATTATGTGATGATCTACTTAATGACCATCATAGTTTACAACCATAATTGTGGGATAATTATGATCTTTCTTAGAAGACTGCCTGTAGCCTCAAAACCTAAGTAGCTAATTAATACAAACTTGAGCAACTCTTTACGTTTAACACACAAGCACGTACAGGCCAGTTATCACAGCTTCCTTCTGATTCTTGGCATTGGTTAAAAATATATTTTCCTGCCTGCTTTCAGGTATTAATTACTCTTACCCATCATCCCAAGATCCTTTTTCGGTATCATCTCTCTGCAATCCTCTGGAAACCAAGCTGAGTCTTGACCTACATTTTTGCATTTCTCGGCAGCCTAACCCATCATGGTTTCAGGGACCCATCCTAGCTCCTCACCTTGTTGCTGAGATAAAGGGAATGCAGAGGAGAAACACAAGGAGGACTTCTGCATAGAGAAAAGTGGCCACAGCTGCCCACTGGAGACTCATCATGGAAGTATGGGAAGGAAACGGCTCCAAGAAGAGCTGAGATTCACCGCTAAACAGAACTTTGAGCTGAAAGAAAGGGAGGGGGAAAGGCTATTAGAATACAAAATGTACAATGTGCATATACCACGTTGCTCAGTTTCTGTCTGGGTGTTTTATCCTTGGGGAGGACAAGCTTCTGCCTTAGTGTATTCTTGGGTTTGAAGTGTGCACTTATGTTATGTTGGTTGAAACTCCTCATGAGGTATATGCAGTACAATGCAGTGAGCCATGTGCAGATCTGTACATTGGAGAAACAAAACAACCACTTCATAAACGCATGGCACAACATAGGAGAACAAACACATCAGGACTAGATTCAGCAGTCCAACTGCATTTAAAAGACACAGGCCGCTCTTTTGAAGACAACAAAGTTCATACTTTGGACAGAGAGGATCGCTGGTTTGAAAAAGGGATTAAAGAGGTCTTCTATGTCAAAATTGAACACCCACCATCTTTCTCAACAGAGGGGGAGGGATACAACATCATCTATCTCCAATCTACAACACAGTCCGTTCCAAGGCGGCTCCACACCAATTTGCTCCACTCAGGTGACTCTGATGACACAGAAAAACCTCCAGGTGACCTTAACGACCCACTAAAAGAATGCAAATGACGAGCTGTCTGCAAGGAGTATAAATCCTTCCATTCCCCACCATCCAGTCAGAGTTGAAGAAGCTTCTTGGATGAGAAGTGAAATGTCTTCAAAGAAAAAGCAGAAAGTCTAGTTGCCTCTTTGGGAAAGTCTGATGACTGCTCAGATAGTCCTCTCAGATCAAAGGTAGAAGATGCAAATGCTGTTCCCAGTAATGGCCACTCCCCCCCCCCATCTCCTCTTTTCAGTAACAAAGTTCTCCAGGTATCTCTGTGAAGATCAATCTGTCAGATCAAGTTCTCTCTATAAACCACATGTGACAACGCCTGCCTAACTCTCACCAGGTGGATTCAAATAAGCGTTGCAGTGTTACACAGCTTCAATGCTCCCACACCCCAGATACATTTGTTACTGCTACTGATGAAATTAAGAAGTTAAAAAACTCCCAGATGCTGAACTACAACTCCCAGCAACCCCTGTAAGCGCTACCAATGAAAAGGAATCCTGGGAGATATAGTTCAGCACTATAGGAGAACTGGTTTGCAGTTCCTAAATTATAGTAATTTCTCTGCCTTTTTCCTACAGGTTTAAAATAACTATCAAGAATTAAAAGAATACCAATTTAAGAGATAAAAGAGGTAGCAGAATGCATGCAAAACAAGTTATAAAATCAAAAAATAAACCCCCAGGAAAAAGAAATATTGTGCCTCAGGTTATGAAAATAACCTGAGGAAGAGAAATCATTTCTTTTGATCCAAGAGAAAATTGTACACATAGCCTCTTAAGGTATAATGTCACTTGGCAACCAGTCTGCATTTATTTATTTATTATTTATTTATTAGTCCAATTTATATGCCGCCCTTCTCCATAGACTCAGGGCGGCTTACAATGCATTATAACAATAGCCTGCATACTTTTATGTATATACCTGCTTATTAGGGCTTTCGCGCCGCCCCGCCCCCCCGCAGTGTTGTTCTATATAAAGCTGGCTTATTGCCCCCACAATCCGGGTCCTCAATTTACCTACCTCGAAAGGATGGAAGGCTGAATCAACCTTGAGCCTGGTGAGATTTGAACTCACACTAATTGCAGGCAGATGGCAGCTAAGTGCTAGCACTTAACATCACTTAGTCCGCTGCACCACCGAGGAATTTGAGGTCGTTTGAATTATTCCACGGTCACATGATCACCATTTATGATGTTTTTGCCAAAAACTTCAGGGTTGCAACAAAAATGCCCCATGGCAAATAATGGGTTTCACAAAAAAGGTTATAAAATCAGATCTGGTAACAAGATGACCCACTTTACAACTCTTACTATTTGCAACTAAAAGGGGCAGGCTCCACTACAGTCATAAGTTGAGGACTACTTGAATAGGATAAGAGTGAGATTTAAAATTGCTGCTATCCTTCAAAAATTAGGAAAGCAAAAACAGTGCTACTTCTCAGATGGCAAGAATAATTTTTCCACAGTCAGAATACAAGCTTGAATCCGAAGCGGTTACCACATACTTTGTGGCTTGATGTAGGCATAAGTCATCATTTGCTTACAATAAATGAATGAAATGGCAGTTTACTTGTATTTCACTAAAAGTAAAGTGTTAACCAGTCACTTTTTTTAAAATAAAGGAAGGCATCCAGAAAGCAGGAAAATAAGGAGGGGGGGGGAAGGGCAGCGAGCAAGAACAGAGAATGTAGTTGCCAGATCTGAAGGTGCTTTTTCAAAAGTTCAGTTGCCTTTTGAAAAACCACCTTTGGGACAACCATGACCTGCATGTCTGAGAATCTCCACAAACATATAGTTGCCAGACTATACAGGTCAGAAAGAGGTAAAAAGATGACAATTCGTGTAAAAAAAGGAAAAAAAGTCACAAATAGCCCTTATAATTAAGCCCTCATAGAGGATTTATCATTTGTTCACATAATGGCCAGTATAGTAAACATAATCAGTTTCAAAGCAAGCATTCATCGAAAGGCTAGCCACTACCTTTTCTACCTCCCCTCCTGCAGGGACTCCCATCTATCCTAATAGTTTCCTTTTTATCTGTTAAGAGTGGGAGAATTCAAAGAAGAATTGAACTCATTCAACTTTGTCATTTTTGAAGAAAACCTAGGAGGCCCACATAAAGCCCCAAAGCATTCTGGGGATGGTAGTGAGAATGATACTAGAGGCTTTATACACTCCTCTATAGTATTTTAGCTTCCCATTAAATTATCTTTTAAATATAAACAAAGATTGGAAATTGGATAGGTACCAAGGAAGCTATCTGCAGATTTTTTGTACACTTGTATATTACAACAGAGTCTCAGAATGACCATCTTTTCTATTTGTGCTGGTGTGTTAGATTCTATCTTCCATGAGTTGAGCACCTTAGGAAGGTGAATAACCCATAATCACAAATATTGAAACACAAAATATACTAAAGAAAAAGAAAGTAGAAGAAGGAAGACCTCACTGAGAGAACTACATTGTAAAAAATTCAATGCAGAGTCATATATTTGTCCCACAAACTTATATGCACAAATTCGCTTTCTATTTGTGGATTTAGTAGAAATGTTAATCATGCATCTAAGGACCCTTTCTTACTGACCTCATCAAGAGAAAGCTATCCACACAAAAGTAGCAACTTTACAAAAAGAATATATGATTATATGCTATCTTTGTACAGGCTAATGATATTCCTTTTATTCATTTCATAGCTTGGTTTGAAATGAAAATTTATATGGCTGCTGAATTAATTACCAAGTCATCTTATTTGGACTTCTGAATTTGAAACACAAATGCAAGTAGTCCTTGCCTTACAACCAGTCATTTAACAACCCTTCAAAATTATAAGTCTGGAATAGGTGCTTTATAGCCTATAAAGCACGCCTGGCTGTTATATTATGCCCCCCACCCCCAAATACATTACTGTATTTCAACGGCTTGGCAACCAGTTTGACTTTACAACCAGTTGCAGCATCCCATAGCCTTGTGACCATGATTTGCAGTGTTTTTTGCTGGTTTCCGGTAAAAAACACACATTTGGAGTAATGGGTTTGCACTTATGACCATGTATTTGCTTAATTACGGCAGTGCTTTGCCTAAAAATCATTGTAAAAATGTTGTAAAATTGTGTCCAGTCATGTAGGTGCCTTACAACCAGAATGATTTAGGACCTGAAATCTGGTCCAACTGCAGTCATAAGTCGAGGGCTACACCTGTGTGTCTGCATTTGTGGGCATGTATTTAAGCTAGGTTGTAGAAATCAGCTGAATGGCAGCTCTCCTACATTTACTATAGAGCAGGGATGTCAAACTCAAGGGTGCTTAGATCTGGCCCGCGGGACCACACTGGAAATAATGAAGGCCGGTCTGCAGTGCCTCTGTCAGCAAAAATGGAGCTCAGGAGGGCCGTGAGCCCTCTTCCAGCAAAAATGGAGCTCAGGGGGACGGCCAAGGAGGCCACAAATGGAGCCCGGGAGGCCCCATGCGGTCCCTCCAAGCTCCATTTTCCCTGGCAAAGGGGTGCAGGAGGCTGTCGCGGACAAATATGGAGCTTGGGGGCCCATTTTCGCTGGCAGAGGGTGCAGGCCATAGGCGCCCCTGACATGAGTGATATCACACTGGCCACGCCCCCCACCCCCAGGATCAAACACAACCCTGATGCAACCCTCAATGAAATCAAGTTTGACACCCCTGCTATAGAGCATGAATGCAACAAGTTCACTCGCATCCATTTTTTGATCCTCATGCCATCCCAAGTAAACAAGAGTTTGGGTTTTTTGGAGTTTGGGGATAGGCCTTAGGGCAAAATGGATAATGAGGCTTAAGATTTCATCCATTAGGTCCCCCAAAAGTCCTCTTTGGACTGCAGCTCTTAAAAGAGCATGTCCATAAAACTAAAAACAAAAACAAAAAAACCTTTCGAGTACTAAATTATGCAGTCTCCAAGAAAGATCTGCAAATTGAGCAAGCAAAAAGGGAGATTAAAAGAGCACGACTGCCAGGGACAGCTGAAGCATTGCAACACTTGCACAATTCCACTGAAACATTTGGTGCATCAACTGAGAGGGGGGAAAAAAGAGGAAGAAATTTAAATCAGCATGTATTCCAGGCTGGGAGGCATGCTGTTCTTTCTCTGCACTGCCCACCTACTTTAAAGAAAACATAAGACCTATTTTTCTTTAAAAAGCTATTTCAGAGACAATTTGACACAATAAATTCCACCTCTCACCCCCCCCTCCCCCCTCCCCAGAGACTGGAAGCCAACTCTTGTTAAAAGTTATGTGCTAGCCCAAACTTCCCATATAAAATGAGGAAAGCTGAATGCAAACCTCAGGAATTGGCATATGAAATACCTACTTAATTCGATTCCCTAGGATTTTAATATTATGCCAGCGAGGAGTTCGCTTTCTCAAGAGCCCCATGACTGACAGCCAGGAGAACAAGTCAGACTACTACCACCTTTTTGGAATTCTCTTTGGAGACGGAGGAGATTGTAAGGCTTACAGGACAGGCCTATGCCTGTTAACACACTCCTTCGCAAATACGCACCCGCTCCGGCTCCATAGGGCCTCCTCAACGCATCTTACACCTACCCACCCACCCTCTCGTTCGCGCAGCCTCCACCAGATTAATGGCCCCTTGCAATATTCGTCCAGCCTACCCCTCCCCCGTTCCTAAAATTTGCACTCAGGAAGGAGGAGGGGAAGGTAGGCTGCTTCCAGAATGAAAAAAGGAGGTGGAGAAAGCAGGTTGCAGGTAAAGCAGAATTGCATTCAGGTGTGTTACGGGAAGACGCCGCAGAAACGTGGGGATTTAAAATTAGGGGTGCTTCGACTACTCCTTGCAGGAGAGGCGTCCCGTCTTCCCCCATTCTTTCGAAAGACGGGGAAGAAGAAAGCCATTTAAAAGCGGGAGCGCCTTCTTTTTAACATAATTTGGCTTTTTTTCCCGAATAACCAGCCTCGCTGTCCCTATTCCTTTCCTTTCCCGCCCCCCTCTCCCCAGTTCTGCGGGAGGGACCCCGATACGTACCAACCAAGCCCCACAAACAGCTCGCGCTCGACCGCAGGCAGAAATAGAGAACGCTCGAAACCACGCCCCCCCCCCCCCCCGCTTTCGTTGGGCGTGGTCTGGGTGCGCTCTCCGCCCAATCGCGAAGCAGGTTTTCTAAATAGAGACGAAGGGTGGGGGAGGGTAAAAGCCGAAGTTGCTCCGTCAGGGTCGCAGGCGTGGCTGCGTGTCGCAGTTTTCGACGTGTCTATTTTTTAAAAAATCGGGGGGAGGGAAAAGGAGGGACGCTTCATAGGAAGTATGGGAGAGGTGAAGGAAGAAGCTGGGCTATGAAATGCGTCGGACTACAGTTCCCATGATCTCTAGCGAGGATGGCTCACGGTCCCGCCCTCACGGGGTTTAAAGCAGAGGTCTCCAACCTTGGCGACTTTACGGCTTGTGGACTTCAATTCCCAGAGGTCCTCAGCCAGCGGAGGTTCCTGAGCTTTGCTGGCTGAGGAATTCTGGGAGTTGAAGTCCACAAGTCGTAAAGTGGGCAAGGTTGGAGAGCCCTGGTTTAAAGGAATTGCTAGCGTGCGGAAGCTCTAATGGCTTGGTCGCTTTGCTCTTGTTTTTCTTCAAAAGGGCTGAGCGAATTCCCAATTTTCCTTTTTCCAGACAAAAGTATCCTTTTCGCTCACTCACTATTATTATTTTTTTATTGTTTAGGATCCTCCTTCCTTGCCTTTTATTCATTGCTCCCGTTTCCTTTCTTTGATACATTAAAGTGCTTTTGGAGTAACGACTTGTAGAATTGCCAATTCAAGAGCGGCGTTCGGCTACACTACAGCTTAATAGAACAACGATGTTTCCGTTCTCGTGCACATCCCGATTGGAGCTACGCAGATATAAAATGCCTGGTTCTGCTTTATGGCTTTTGCAGCACAAGGTGTGGACCAAAAGCCATACGTCTCGTTTTAGTTGACGTTCTGAACTTCTGCATTTTTTCTCTTAACCGCTAGAAAACCACCAGATTTGACACGAACTGTTTTTTTCTGTTGTGCTCTTGACACATAGGTCAGTATCCAAGCTGGAACAGGAAATAAATTAGGAAGAATTTATGATACTGCAGTATGTTGTTTTTTCCCCATCTCTGGTTCCTGCCCCCCTGCTCAGAACCAAAATCCTGTTTGGCTCTTTTAAAGGGACTAACTGGATAATTTTCGAAAATGAGGATGGGAAAAATAATAAAATGGCACATTTTGGCAGTGGTTTGCTCTCCAAGCTTGTTTCAATTTAGTTTCTGAATGTTTTATTACCAGAAGCAGGATTTTCTTGTCCTATTCTCCTTAGCTTATAAAAAAAACCCGAGCTACAAATATTTTCTGTTATTTCAAAATGGCACATTATTCACATATAGGCCAATAATACCTTGCATGTCTATTTCCATAATTTGGATGGGTGGGGTGGGATTACTTAATTATGCTTGAGGTCTCAGTATGATGGTTACAAGTGTCTCCTGTGTTAAACAGATGATATTCTTTTAAAGACCAAAAGGATTTTCTTTTCTGAGAAGCAATTACAGCCCCCCACCCCCACCCCCACCTGTCAAATTGGCACTGGAAGTTAAATTGTGCAGCTCTAATTTATTAATGTATTTACTATTAGAATGCTGACAAAGAGGCCAGGTTGCTAGAGGTTGTTCAATGAAAGCGACTTCAGGTTCCTGTTTGCAGCAGATGGCAGCACTCAACATAAGTTCAAAAGGAACAACGTTTTCTTCAATGGGAGGCTGGGATGAGGTGTAGAAGCCAAGTCACATGTTGAAGACCCTAATATCGATAGGAACTATATAAGTATCTTTGGGAAGAGATGAGCACTTCTGTGTCTAGTATATAACACATGGACAATAGTGCCTCATGCTCTGCCCTCTTCCATTGGCATCATAGCAACCAATTTTAGATATACAGTGAGAAAGCTCACATAGTGTTCAAGATTAGAACCGGGGAGACCTAGTTGTAGTCCACCCTCAGCCACTGGATGTTTTGGGGACTGATATTCTCTCTTAGCGTGTCCTACCTTGCAAGGTTATCCCTGTAGGGAAAAGTACAAAAAATAACTATACACCTCAGTTTTTGCAAGAAAACTGGGTTATAAATCTAAAAGTAAAAACAGCTCCAGGAACTGCAGCTTCAAGGCAACAGTTGCTATAGCCTGCGCAATCACTTAGCTTTTAGATGATGCTGTATCAAATAGTATCAGGGTAACCAAGCTTGGCAATCACTCAATTTAAAAACACACCTGGAAAAAAACAAGCCATGTATTCATAGATAAAATATTAATCAGCCTGTGATTTCTTTGCAAACCTATTGGCGAGTCTTTCTTCAAAACTATTTTGCCCTCTGGCTTTTGGTTATATAAGGAGCCTAAGTATATAATAGCCTAAGTATCGATACAACTGTTTGATGAAATACATTGAGTTATGAAATCCCTTTTTTGGAGCCAGAAAAAAACCAGCAGCTGTGTTGTAAATGATATATTAAAATACAGTATCAGGAATCATTACATACTTTGAAATAACAGATTTTTCTCCTGGAATTTGTAGTGAGATGAATGAAATGGCTTCAGAGCGGTGCTGCTCATATGAGTTTTTGTGGACTGTTATTTGTTCCTCAGATTCCACAGTGATAACAATCAAAGTAGATTCTACTTTTAATCTTTTAATTGTTTTGAACTCTCCGATTCATTTAGTCAAATTATTCCTAAAGCTTTTGGAAGTTGCCTCTTGCAAATAACTGAGTCAGCCACCAGCACTCAATCAACAACCAAAAAAACCCCATTCCTCCCACGCAAGTTTCCTTTTTGTGTCCCTTCTTGTAGCTCTGATGAAGTCACACCTTCATTGTGGTTGTTCAGACGATATTTGAGTCTCGGTGTAGGGACAACAACAGTTTCTGCCTTCTGTTAACTCTTCGTGGGTTCGATGTAGTAGCTGCATTTCTCCAATCTTGCAGCGTAGTAGTGAGAGATAGAATGGAGACAACTAGCACTAACACATCCTGATTAGCACGCCGTATCTCTAACGCGATCCTGCAAGTCTTTAATAAATTGTCTTTATTCGCAGACGCGTTACATACAAATGACCACTTGACCCAATGATACGGTATTATAACTACAGTCATCTGATAACGTAGCTCTCCATTTCAGTTTATTATTAGGAGCGGGTGGTGGAAGCCCCGATTCCAGCCCTTGCGGTAATAGCAATTCCAAAGCAAACATATTCATTTGCAAAACTACTATATAGCACATTGATTTCTTTGAAGGGATGGGCCATTTATATTCAAGGCTTTGGAGAAGCGGACTGAAGAGGGATAATAAGGACAAGGATAACAACGTCACGTCACGGGACCGCTTTCGAAGCTTGGCGTGGTGTTTTTTTGGGCTTTTCTCAGAACGAAGTAGAAAGCTCCTCCTTCCCGGCCTCGCCCTCTACCGGCCACCTGTAGAAACGTCCTCCCTATCTCGTCCTCTCTATGGTCGGAGGGATGGCCTGCCTTCAGTTCCCTCCCCCTCTTGTCACTCCGAGGGTTGGGCGTTGTGGATTGAGAGCCGACTCCCGGCTTGAGAGTCAGCCCCGCTACAGTTGGCCGGAGGAAGCTGCCTTCTTGCTGGGAGAGGAAAAGCAAAAGCCCGAAGCGGAGGCACTGCCTCCCACCCTTTGGGATTATGCCCTTCACCACAGCCAAAGTAGCCACACGGCTGAGCCAAGGAATCACCGCCAAAAGAGCAGCCGTGGCACTGTTGTTGGCAGCATATGGGGCTAGGAAGTTGTACCCCATCCTGCGGAGACAGTGGGCTGCCTCAGTCCTCCAGGTGAATGCAGAGACCACCAGCCCCAGAGAGTCAACAGCAAAGTGGAAGGAACTCGAGGTGGACGCTGCATCACCACCTGGTGTCAACAAGGTGTTTTTCCTCCGTCTCCTCCGACTTCTGAGGTTGCTGTTCCCCGGGCCACTGTGCCGGCAGACAGGACTCTTGGCCTTGCATTCAGCTGCCCTTGCTAGCCGCACCTTCCTCTCGGTTTACGTGGCCCAGTTGGATGGACGCTTGGCCCGCTGCATTGTCCGTAAGAACCCACGGGACTTTACGTGGCAGCTTCTTCAGTGGCTCCTCATTGCCCTGCCAGCCACTTTTGTCAACAGTGCCATTCGGTACCTGGAAGGACAACTGAGCCTGGCCTTCCGTGGACGCTTAGTGGACCATGCCTATCGTCTCTACTTTGAGGGTCAGACCTACTACCGGGTCAGCAACATGGATGGACGGTTGCGTAACCCGGACCAGTCGCTCACCGAAGATTTGGTGGCCTTCGCTAATTCCGTGGCACATCTCTACTCAAACTTGACCAAGCCTGTCCTTGATCTCATCGTGACTTCCTATACCTTGGTCAGTTCAGCTAGGTCAAAGGGGGCCGACACAGCCTGGCCTTCATTTATTGCAGGTTTGGTAGTTTGCATCACTGCCAAGGTGCTACGTGCCTGTTCACCAAAGTTTGGCCAACTGGTAGCTGAAGAAGCACGCCGGAAAGGAGAGCTGCGCTACATGCATTCTCGTGTGGTGGCCAATTCAGAAGAGATTGCCTTCTATGGCGGGCATAAGGTAAAGTTGGAGGCAGAATGCCAATATTCTTTAGTAGAAAAAGAAGATTTAATTTTTTAGAAAGAGGAAGTCTGTGTGCTACTTGGACTCTTCCAGTTCCGAATGAGGAATGACAACACAGTCTACTTAGAAAAGTAGAGAGAAGATACTGTGTTTTTATTTTCTGTATTAGTAATTTACCACCATCTCCTGTAGAACTCTGCCTAAAGCCCCTGTAGCTAACTCAGTTTCAATTCTGCCTTAGGTGAAATGAAGCTGTCCCAAAACAGATTTAGACCAGCACCCTTGTTTACTTCCTTCCTTTGTTGTCTCCTTGAATATGTCCTGAGGCATATCTGGGACTCTAACCTTAATTATAATCTATAATCTGTCCTTGTTGCTAACTTCAGTCCTTTCCAACTTCCTGCAAAAATCTTTCTTGGTTTCTGTTGATCCTACCTAATTCTAACAGTTGAAGTAGCCTCAAGGCCTTCTAAGTTTGGCACCGGCTTGTCTTCCTACATTCCCAGGCAGAGGAGTGAACTGAAGGGCAGTAAATGTCTATGGTGTGGGGAATTTCTGATTCCCAAATATAGAAATAAGGAATACCAGCAAGGAATATTGGGGTAAATCAAAACTCCTGCTAATAAAGAATGGAGAAAGAAAGGATGTTTTAACACCGGGAAAGAGAATTTGATACTAATAGTCCTATCTTTCATATATCTTACTTTTCCCCATTCTTCAGTGCTAATGCCGCCTTCCAAGGCCAAACATCTCTCCCTGTAGTAACTTCTCTTCATAATTAAGAGCCATTTAAAGTCATGTTTACACAAAAATCACAAGCAAATGGGAATAAATTTTTTCTGCCTTTTTCAAGGTTCACCTCGAATTAAAAAAAAAAGGATCAAAGTGCAACAGTTGCTTTTTCAAATAAGAGCTCAGTAATACCCCATGACCAGAATTAGACATAATAACGTTTATTATGTGATAGATGTCTGCATTGTATCAGCTATTGGATTTTGTAGATGACATAGGGAAGTTTAGAGGATTCTTAGAGGCATGTATTTATTCCATGGTTTGTGACTCTTCAGTTTATCTTTGCAGTTTGTATTACCTGTTTGCATATAAAAGCTACAATAGAAGGACTGTAATAAAGAGTGCATGTATACATACACCACAGAGCTAACCTAATGATTCCTTTATACTATGCCTGATGCGGATGAGGAAATGTCAATTAAACTACATTAGGAATTCATGGAATTCTGATCCAAAGGCTATATGCTCTGAGAGATTAATAAGGCCTGAAGAAAGTGTACTGGGACAGATGAGAGAAGATAAATATTAGATAAGAAAATGTATAGATGAATTAGAGAAGATAAGGAAATGAACAAAAAATGGACAAAAGGGCTGCAATTTTAAATTCTTAACTAAAATTGGGATGAGGAGAGTTCCACTGAACTCAATTGCAAGTAGAGATTTTTAGAACTTTGCTGTAGAGCAACTAAAGTCTAGAATTCTTATCCTTAGTTTTCATCTGTTTATATGGACTGTGTGATTAAGGCTATGAGTTCTAATTCCACCTTAGGCATGAAAGCTGGCTGAGTGACTTTGAGCTAATCTCTCTCTCATCTTAACTCACCTCACAAGGTAGTTGTGGTGGGGAAAATAGGAGGAGGAAAGAATATTGGATACCCTTAAGTTGTTTATAAAAATAATAAAGGTGGGATATTAATTCTGCAGAGTGAGAGGGACAATTTGGTGCCGTTCATTCATTGAGAAATACTTACCACTGATGACAGCAAACCTCTTTCTTTTTTTTTACCCATCCCTGTTCTTTCACAATAGCTTAGCTGAAGGAACAGAAACTCATGCAGGATACTTTCCTTGGAATAGAGGTAGCAGTGCTTATTTTTACTGTTTAAAAACGTATCAAGTGACAGAAGAAGGAGAATTAAAATCTAAGCATCTCTATTCTGCTGTATTTGAGTTTATTGAGAATTATAACTAAGATGTTAGAGATTGGTTCATTTCTCTGTTATCATATTATCATATAATTGCACTAAACCGCAAGTGGGAATTAATCCATAGTGTTTCCTACATGATAGACATCGAGGGGTTGCTTAAATCTGCTACTTCTTTTTTAAAATCTTTTTAACATATCCTGTTCCAACTTCTTTAAAGACAGACTGCTGATCTAAGTTCTAATAGGAGATTTCCCCCCTCCCACCTCCATAGAAATAAAGAGTTGATGACTCTTGTATATAAATATGCTGCAGAAGGCACTGACTCTAGAGGGAGGGGGGAATAATTTGGCTGTTACTTCTCATAATTGTAGAAATAATAACAAACTAAATTCTTTCTGGGGTTCTCTGAGTTTTAGGTTTATTTGCTCTGCAATCTAATTTGCATATTATAGTAACTCATGGCATTTTTCATCTTGGTTTATTCAATAAACTACAATTGCCTAAATCTGAACAACATTCCACGTTATAAATTATGATTAGACCATTATGGCTAGATTCACACAATATACTAACCCATTGTGATTTATTTATTTTTTTAGTTTCATATGATTTGTGAGCCCAGCCTATAAGAACAGGTGTCTCCTTCAATCTAATTGTCCAATTCATTTGGTTTTTATTCTTTTCTCTGATCCAGGAACACATCAGTTTGTCTACATGCACTGGAGTTTCTTTGGTACATTTACATCGTTGAAATAAAATTTATATGGGGATGCCTTTATTTTTGTGGTCGTAAACTCAAGTCACTATGTATCCTCCTGCTACTCTTTTCAGGTGGAGCTTTCCCTTCTGCGGCATTGTTATCATCAGCTGGCCTCTCAAATCAATGTGCTGCTTCTGGAGAAACTCTGGTATGTGATGCTGGAACAGTTCCTTATGAAGTATGTGTGGAGTGCTGCTGGGCTGGTCATGGTGGCTGTACCGATCATCACTGCTACTGGCTACTCTGAAACAGGTGAGGATGGGAGAAAGAAGCAAAAAACCGCTGCTCTTCTGGGAGCAACATGGCCCAAAATAATAAAATGGACATTTAAGCTCATATATTAACAGGCAGGAGCTGGAAGAGCATCAGTATGGAATCATTAAGGATATTTTCAAGGTGATGGCTGAAACACTATTTGCTAATTGACTGGAAGGCTTAGTGAGGGCAGAATAGCCCAGGGCAACTTCTCATTGGCTCATGTCCAGGTTTCATATAAACCATTTCCAAACTACTGATTGATGGTGTTACCCAACCATTCCTCTGTCTATATCATGATGACAATGGCTGGGTGATGTAGAGATATGGATTCATAGTGGGCACAAGTGTTTGTGTGGCATCTTGTCAGTACCTCCTTAAAGCTAACATGCTTTTTTCCCCCCTATGATTGCAGGGCAACATCTGCATGATCCCAAGTAATAAATACATACTAGTTTAAAGGAATTGCTATGTGCACTTACACACGCACTCCAATTCTCACTTTCCCCTTCAGATCCAAATGTCTAGAATCACTAGTATAGCAATAGTCACAGGAAAATGCAACCAAGCACAGAAAGATGCATTTTTTGGAAGTAGAAAACTGAACAGATAGGAGAGAACTGCAACAGCCCAGGTGTGCAACACCTGAGAGCAAAAGCAGGATGTCTGAATACCAAAGACTTGAAATATCACAATCTTTTCAAGGTTGGAATAAATATTTCGCAGGTACCAAATATTTGGCCTGGGCGCATATTTATCTATGCCTGCTTGTTTTCACTTGTAACTTTGTTCTTGGTGCTGCTCCAAAGCAAGCACTTGCTCAGAACTCCAATTTGAGAGGTAGTGGAAAGAAGAGTGGGCAGCAAGACTCCGGATGATCACTATATGGCAGCAGAGAGTTTTCTGTACATGTATCTCCTTAATTTTGCAACCATGGTCGGGTAGCCATTGTAAAGGAGCAAGAGGAAAAACAGGAATGAGTGTTGGGATAAGGGAGTCAAGCTTTCCCCCATCAGCTGGTTCTCCACTAGTTCCCAAATATCTTGGTTTTCCATTAAAAGCCTAAAATCATTCATTCTTCCCCTGTTGATGGTTCCCTCTACTAGTTTGTTTTTTTTCAGTAAGGCCAAAGAATTTGAAAGAATACAATAAATTTTGTAAATAAAAATCGTGACAGTTAACAAAGATTACTAGGTACAAATAGAAATTCATTATTATTTCTATAGCAAGGAAGATAAAGCAGGAATGGTTAAATTGATTACTTTATTTAAAGGGGAAAATATGTTCTTATTTGGATATCACTTCTGAATTTGTGCTTGTGAAGAAAAAAATGAAACTTTGATCTTGGTTTTGTTGATTAGAAAGATTTGGTGGTATAGAAATGGCTAGTTATATATTAATGTGTAAAAGCAAAATGTTGACATTGGAGTGTGTTTATCCTGTACTGTGCTAGGAAGAGTTGGAAGTCAATGCCCCCTTTTCTTTCTTTTTCTCTTCCCCCTTCTATTTCACACCCCCTTTTCCCCTTTCCCTCCCTTAATTTCCTATTTTCTTTTCTTCTTTTTGTAAAAATAATGATAAATGCAGTTTGTAGAAATACAATTACCTCTTCTTGGAGACCATGTACAGGTAGTCCTCAAATTAGAGCCAAAATGGAGCCTTCCCAGTACGGTTGGAGTCAGGAGGGCTGTTAAGTGACCTGCCTCGCTTAATAAACCCCCTATCACTGCTCTTCCTGATGCATTTGTTAAATGAACACATTAAACAAACACACAGGTTGTTAAGTGGAGCATGGGGAGCCTCAAGGATGGGCAAGAGCCTGGGGGGGGGGGGGTGTTACAGGCACAAGTCCACCTGTTTCAGATTGCCTAAGGCTTCCCCTACACCTTCTGAGAGACCTGATGCTCTGCTTCCCACCCCTTGGGGTCCCCCCAGCTGCTTGGGCCTCCTTCTCCTTCTCCTCCTCACACCTTGTCACCTATCATTCACTTACCTTTCAAAGATCTTCACAGCTCAGGAGATCTGGGTAAGGAAAAAGTATAGGCCACACCATTTCTGGGCCACATGACACAATCCCACAAGCAGCCATCTGCAGCGGACATAACTTCAGGATTGGATCATAAGTACCTTTTAGAAGGGGTCTGTCACAGTGGTGAAATCCTTCGCGGTTTGCCACCAATTTGCTGGCCACGCATGCATGCTACCCGCATGCATTTGCAGCGCGCACAAACACACGTTGTGCATGGAAAAAGGAGGTAAATAGAACAGCAAGGGGGGGAACAGCTGTGCCGCGCGATTTAGAATATAAATTGCACAGCACAGCTGATTGTCAGAAATATCAGTTCAGACGAACTGGCAGCTTTTTTTAACTACTAATTCGCCTGAACTGGTAGTTTTTATTACTACAGGTTTGCCCGAACTGGTAGCATTTCACCCCTGGTCTGTCATAACTTTGAAGGATGACCAGTCTTAAATCAAGGACTATCAGTATTAACTTCCTTCATGTTATAATTCTTTCACCTGCTAGTTGTCCCAAATACATGTCAGGAAAATGATTAAACTATGTAAAATCTTTCTTCACATTTCAGCGTTTACATCTAATGCCACAGATCTTTGAAGGATTAAGGGAAACATAAAGAATGAATAGATGTCTTCCCCATGAAGCTTTATTACAGAACATTTTAAGACAATATTTGGAGTATTATTTGAGTAATAGTTTTGTGGAGGAATGCCTTTTTTTGTTCTGGCCCCCATCACAGGAGGGTTCTTATGCTGGTATTTTCAACAGGTGCGAGACTGCAGCATGAATAAGCAACCTCAGATCGGGGTTTCAACTAAAGTGATTCCTAATAAGAAAATGGGATTCTAGGCAGTAGAAGTCAGTGGAGAAACTGAGATAAGTGTTCCAGCTTTTCTTCCCTGTTGCAATTTTGTTCCACCAGATTCAGAGGCAGTGAAACAAGCTGCACTGGAAATGGAAGAGCAAGAATTGGTAAGCTTGAGGACTGAGGCTTTTACCACAGCACGGAGTCTCTTGTCTGCAGCAGCTGATGCCACAGAGAGGGTCATCTCTTCCTACAAAGAGGTACAGATGCTCAGTTGCCTGGGGAAGAATTGGGTCAGGCTGATCCTCAGATGAAGGATGTAAATAAGGATATAAAGCCTCTATGTCTTTATAATCTCCTGAGATACAATTCTAAAAGGCACATCATCCCTAAAGCATGACCTGCATTCAGGCATGGCTTCAGTCTTGCAAGTTCTGAGAGCAGAAAGGAGCCATACCTATGGCCTTTGACCTTATACCAGTGGTGGGTTGCCCCAGTTCGGACTGGTTCTATAGAACCGGTAATAAAACCGGAGGGAGGCTCCGCCCACCGACCCCAACATCATCAGAACGCTTCTGCGCATGTGGCCCCATTGCGAACCGGTAGTAAAGGTAAGTAGAACCCACCCCTGCCTTGTACTGCTAATATTTCATAAGATCAGTTTTCATCTGTTACCACCCTAAACAAACACATTGAATCCAACCATCCTTTATGCTCCTCTCTTCAGAATAAGTCCCATTTTACTAGTATAGTAAATATAGTATTCGTTTCTGAGTAGACATTCACAGGATCTGGGTAGATCTTTCTTACCTTCTCTATGGCTATCAGATCAGGTTGCAAAAATCTAGGCAGTCATTAGGTGACAGTAAAGAGATACAGAAGCCTAACTTTGCTACCATCTGGTGGTAATCTAGATTTTCACTCCAGTCTAACCATCAGGCCAACATTGGCCATGTTCATACATTATGCTAGCACCAAGCCCTATACACATCATGGTGGCTTAATTGTCAAGCCATCTCTCAGGTTTATCAATCCTAAGAGCCGCGGTGGTGCAGTGGTTAGAGTGCAGTACTGCACTTTCTTCTGCCTGCCGGCTGCTTGCAATTTGGCAGTTCAAATCTCACCAGGCTCAAGGTTCACTCAGCCTTCCATCCTTCCGAGGTGGTAAAATGAGGACTCAAATTGTTCGGGGCAATATGCTGACTCTGTACACTGCTTAGAGAAGGCTGTAAAGCAGTATATAAGTAAGTACTATTGCTATTGATGTAATCCCTATTTTACCGCCTTTCAAAATAACTGTGATGTGATATTTGTTTTGTAAAAGAAATTTAATTTCACAGAGAATAAGTTTTGTATAGTGGTGAAGGTGCTAGCCTAGAAACCAGGAGACTGTATATTCTAGGCCTCCCTTACTCATGAAAGCTGGTTGGATAACTTGGGCCAGGCACTCTTTCTGAGCCGAGCCCATTTCACAGAATCATTGTGGAGAAAATAAGCAGGAATATTAAATATGGTCACTGCCTGACCAAAACATATTCTTTGCGGTTTGGTCCTCATTCATTCTATCTATATATAAAAAAGTATTTCAAAACACTTCTTTCATATGAGTCACTCATTCAGTCCATATTCATTCAATACCCATTAGTCTTGGCCTTATTTCTTCTTGTTTTGCAATATACACTCCTAAAGTACCCCATTCCTACTGCATTTGATTGACTTATTAATTGCATTTATATCCCTCTCCCCTTGAAGCTTAAATAGTTTACATGAGGATCTTTCCTAATTTCACCTCATAAAAACTGCTGAAGCCTTAGAGAGAGACTGACCGAAACTAATCAGTGAGCTGCATAGGTGAATTGGACTTGAACTTTAAGTCTAGAACCATAACCAGTACATTGAGTTTCTATTTGTATACCTCCCAGGATCCTAGAAAAATCTGACATCAAAATTGCCTTTGTATTGGTGAGGCTTACAAATGTAACAAGAAAAATAAAAAGTTGAGATGTTCAGGGAAGAGGAGGTTTTTCAGTTTAATTGCTGATGGGCAGAGATACATTGAATATTTTAAATACAGGAACAGAACAGAATGTAAACAAAAGGTAGTTGCATTAACTGAATAATTTACTATTCCCTAATAGTAAATATGAGGCACTACTTAACTCTGTGGCTTCAAGGAAATACTGGTTACACACATTTGTCTTTTGATCTGATTGCTACAGTCTTAATTGTCATATATCTTACGGATTCTTCTTCTTGTGCCATATCCTTCATCGGACGTTGGCGATCATGTTGGCAATCCTATGGTATCTTATGGATACCTTTTGCAAATATGATGTGTATGATTTCATATATGTCTCCACTCCAGCACAGTAATTGTGCTGGAGTGGAGACATAATATGAAATCATACAGATCATAGAGCTGGATAAATGCTTTGAAACATTACTCCGACCTGTTGTGAATAGACCCAGACTTGGGAAAACAACCACCAGTGAATGCCCACTACCTCAACCCCTGGCAAAAGGTCTAATAATTTGATATGTGGGTTCCCATTCCAGATGAAAATGAATTGCAGTTGTGCCTTTCTTCTCTAGGCAACTGAACTAGCAGGCTACACTGCTCGTGTGTATGAGATGTTCCGGGTGTTTGAGGATGTGAAATGCTGCAACTTCCGACGCCCTGGAGAGCTTGATGAAGGCCAGGCTCAGGCTGGGACAGTTATGAAACATGGTATGCGTGTCGAGGGCTCACTCCAGATCCAAGGTAAAGCTCTTCAACATAGCCCCACTTGCTTATCCCTGCAGCTGATTTTGCAATGGCATCCTGCTAGATAAAGATTTCGTGTCGGAAACTGACAAGGATCAAATTAAGACTGTAGCCTTGGACACTCAAGTTTAATTAAGTATTTTCTTTATTGATGAAAGAAAGAATATGGCTGCCACTCCTGTCTTGTGACTGTAGCCACAGACATCCAGAAAGTAGACGTCTTCTAAGTAAACAAGCACAAGCTCAGTCTATGCTGTGGATTTGCTGAAAATATTTATACCCTACTGTTTAGCCTGAGTGACTCCTAGCAAAGCTTACATAAGAATAGAAACAGTCAATCCCTGCCCTCAGGCTTTCAGTCTAAAAATATATGACACAGGAAGAAAATAAATAGGACACACCCACTCTTAACAATTCACCACTCCTATAGCTGCCAGTTGTGATGGGACTGGGGTGCTCCAGAAGGCCTAGATGATGCCTTCAGCTTCAGAAGACATGGTTTCATTCCCAGTAGATCTTACAAGGGGTGGAAAAGGCCTCAGCAACAGAGAGGAGAAATGCTGGCTAGTCTCACACATCACAGTGAGACGAAAGTGTGGCTTATTGGATGTTGGTTTGGTATATTGCATGAACCCTGCCACTGTGGTTTGAAAACCATAGTTAGGATTACTGTAATCTAATCAATTGGGGTTTATTCAGGTAACCAGTTAAATAAACTATCTTAGTTTAACGTATAAAACAGATTTATGGCCTGATGCTTTTCTGTACCCACACTAAATTCTAAAGAATCGAGGAAAGTTTCCCTTGGTTTTTTTTTTATGGCCTCACATTCCCTGAACATTTAGGCTGACTGCAGGCCATGTAAAGTTCCAACAGCCTATTTTTTTACTTCCAAGTGCAGTTGGTGGAATCCAGAGATACTTATATAATTTAAGCATAATATCTGCAAAAGAAAGAAATGATGTTTCTTAATCTGGCTCTCTCCAGATATCTGGGACTCTTTTCTCCAAACAGCTCTGACCATATTGTATGGAAGCAATGGATGTTGTAGTCTAGGTAGTCTAGAACAGAGGTCCCCAACACCCAGTCCGTGGACCAGCACCAATGCCCGGCATGCCAGAAACCGGTCCGTGCAAACAAGCAAAGCCCCATCCACAGGATGCAGGCAGCAGATAAAACCACGACCCCCCTGGTCCATGGAAAAATCTCTCTCCATGGAACCGGTCCCTGATGCCCAAAAGGTCAAGTGGGAACCAATTTAGGGAAGATTGCAGTAGATTTTTTCCAGTTTTACCTGCCCTTCACTGATGTCAGCCAAGGTTGGAGAACTTACGATGATCCTATCATAGTTTCAGATGTTCTCCTGGGACTTTAAAATTAGTTCTCAGTAGTCTGCCATATATTTTAATCTGCCAAAAGCAATCCCTGCACTTTTTTTTTTAAAGTATACATTTGGTTTTTATCATTATTCCTTCTGTTTTTAAAATGACACGTATAGGAATTAATTTTTAATGTTTTATTTATTTGATATTTTATTTTAAGTCAACAAAAACTTAAAATCAATCAGCAAGATGGTTTTCATAATTTAAAAAAACCTTACGAAGGAAAAGCTTGAATGTTTTGCCTTTACATTCTGATGGTTGTATAGGATGTCCAGTTATGTGATCATAGATAGACTGATATAATAAACCTCAGGCATACGTTTACTAGGCCTTGCTACCAACTTGTCAGAACTGTCTTGGGTTGATCAGCTCATATTATTTGATTTTCTCTAGAGTCTATGTCAAACAAAAAAGAAATGAGGGATGTACTCTCAGATTAAGTTTAATTCCACACCTTTGTGTAAATTATGCAAGGTCAGCATATTTGAAAGATATAAATTTCATAATCTACTTTGTGAGACTTCCTCCTATGTCATTGGTACTAGTTTTCCTTGCCTAAACTTTAGTAATGTCCTGCCTATGATTTTACCTGTCATTACCTTGTTCAGATATATCTTTTACAGACTTTTTCTCTCTCCTCTATATGTCTTGACAGATGATTGCTATAATATTCAGTGTAGTTGTAGAAGCAAGGTGATGTAATGCCTGCAGGCTTCCCTTGCTCCTTGTTCAGTGTTTTATGGATCCATCTTTTTCATTTATTTGGTGGGGAGAGTACCGTACTATATTATTGGATACCTGTTTGCTAGGCTCAATTCAGATATGCTAAGCTATATTTTATGGGAAATGTGCCCGGTATTGATGTGCCTATTATCACACTCCAATTTTTTTTTTAAATAAATAGGAAACAGTAGGCAGCAAAGCATCAGATTTGATTGCCATTTTTATTTATAAGAATATTTCTGAATTCTACACTAATTTTACAGAGCATTTTTAGAAAATAAAAATTGCCAGATAGCCACAGGGAAAAATAGGGAAAAATTAGCAGAGGTTGCGAGGAACATCCTGCAAAGAGAGATTAGAAATAAATTGGGAAATAACTTTACCAGATCACCATCTGATGACTGGCTATTCTCTCTATGGTACCCACTTATTAAACTGTAAAGCCTCGACAGCAGCCATGAATGTGCCCGCACCAAGCTGTAAAATCTCAGAAAGTGTCTGTTGTCTCAGGTTCTACCTATGTGAAATGAGTCATAGAGCAAAAGAAATCATTGACAAAGGGTTACATTTGTTTCTTTCTACTGAGAAGGTCAGCATCTCTTGCAGTGAAATGCTTCTTTCATTGTGAATATAACACTCTTGTCTTTTCTTCTGCTTACAGGACATGTGATTGATGTTGATCATGGGATTGTCTGTGAAAACATCCCCATCATCACTCCCACCGGGGATGTGGTAGTCACCAGCCTCAATATCCGAGTAAGTGATCAAGGCATTAGTGTAGGGCAATCTGACTTTGTAGATCCTGATGAACTACAATGCCAAGCAACCTGAACCAGCATGACTAATGGAAAGAGAAGCTGGAAATTGTAGTTTGACCATTTCTGAAGTCCACGTGGAGGTGGTCTGAGTGAGTAATAGGAAGACCGGGACTGGGATTACAGCACTGAAGCACTGATGAAAGTTGAGATGTTATATATTCTAATCTAACTGCATCAGTGTGGGAAGCAATTTAAGATTACTTTCATCGAGTAAGGCTGCCAACTTTTGAACTGGCCCTCTACAGATATTATTTTAATAGGATCCTGGAATTCAGGAATTAGTAGGTGGCAGTTCTGAGAAGCTTCCCCTCGGAAGCCTGTAAGTCAGCTTGTGATCAAAGGCACAAGACCAGATCAAAACCCTTTATTTTCATGGTTAGTTGATATAGTAGATCTGTTAACATGTTAACTTGGCCTGCGTTTTGGTGGCCATGGTCTCTCTGTATATTCCTGGACAAAGTCGTGACATGGAAAGGAGAAAGGGTGTCAGGGGGTATTCTGTTGGCTAGAATTCAGAGAACGAGAAATCAAGAAGCAGCAGCAGCAAAGGAGTACAAAAGGGGAAGGGCTAGGGAGTCTCACCTGTTTCAGGGTCAGATAGGATGACTTATGTGTTGAGGGGTCAAGTGTGTTTTGATGGAACTGATAGGTAACTTCTGGTCTTTATGGTTTTGCAAGAAGGCTGGGAATACAACGGGAGCTTGAGACCAGATTAAGAAGAGAGGTAGTGAGCTGATGGGGCTCAGAGATTGCTATTAGAGCACCAAATGCAGTGGTGGGATTCAACCAGTTCACACCACTTTGGGAGAATCGGTTGTTAACTTTCTGAGCAGTTTGGCAAACTGGTTGTTGGAAGAAATCATTAGGGCGGAGAGCCGGTTGTTAAATTACTTGAATCCCACCACTGATCAAATGGATAAAATACGTTGCCTGGACAAATACAATTTCTGTTGTAAGCATTGTTGGATATTGGGGTGGGGCGTGGGGGAGAGAGCTTGGATCCTGAGAAACAATTAAAGCTGCCAAGAACTGGGGGAAAAATGGGGAGAGACTATTATTCCTATTGTTGTTGTTGTTGATGTATCATTGCAGGATGTATGCCTTTTTCAGTTGACCGATGATGTTTTATCAATGCTAGTGATAGTCAAGTGTTGCTCCAGATGTTTTGCGATATTATTGTTGTTGTCATCGTATTTTTATTCTTCCTTTTTCATATTTTGCTCTGTGCCTCCCCCTTGCAGGTAGATGAAGGCATGCACCTCTTGATCACTGGACCAAATGGCTGTGGGAAGAGTTCCCTTTTCCGCATCTTGGGGGGGCTTTGGCCAACTTACAATGGCACCCTCTACAAACCACCTCCTCATCGGATGTTTTACATTCCACAGAGGTACAGTAGCTAGTATGGCAGGGGAGGGTGGGGAACTGGGGACCAAATAATAGAGATGTTGGCCCTCTTGGAATGAGTCTGATTGAGTGAGGAATGGAATAGGAACAGGAAAACTTTGGATTCCAGAGATCTGAACTAACTAGTTTCCTCAAGGTTCTCTTTTTCATATCGGAGAAAGAGAACTGGTACACTGAAGAATGCCCTAGTTTGAATCTCTGCCCTGTCATGAGATTTTTAGATAACTTCATGCAAACTACCGTTGCAGCATTCGGGAGCTTTCCAGTTTGATTAAGTACCAGATTTCATCATCCCAGGATGGCTATTGTGCATGCTGGCTGGCAGTGATGAGAACACAGCTGAATGCCACCAAGCTCAGGAAGGTTTGCCCTCAGCTTCTGCCATCTCCATGCCTCACTTGCTCGTCTGACACAGGGACGCAGCCTTCTTTAAAGGGCTATCAACACCCTAACTGTGGAGAGTTTCAGCTGTTCTTCAAATGCCAATTAGTGTGACTTGTTTACTTGGCATTTCACTGTAGACCATACATGTCTGTGGGCACCCTGAGAGACCAGGTGATTTACCCAGATACAGCCAAGGACATGGGACGGAAAGGACATACCGATTCTGACTTGGAACGGATCTTGGATGTCGTCAACCTCAATTATATTGTACAGCGTGAAGGAGGTGCGTAGCTCCCTGGCATGGATGGAGAAGGCAGTCAAGGCAATCAAACACCTTGACTTCTTTTACTGAGGGGAAACATATCCTGTGCCTTGTCTTGCCTTTGGTTTACATGCAGGAGACAGAGAATTGGGGAGGTGGAGGAACTAGACATACAGAAAAAGTAACAGTAAAGCCTCTTCTTTAATTATTTTTCAATCAGGTTGGGAAGCTTTCAGCGATTGGAAGGATGTACTTTCGGGTGGCGAGAAGCAGAGAATGGGGATGGCCCGGATGTTCTATCACAGGTTAGTGCCTAGAACTGCATTTCCAATTGTACTTTACACCGGGGGATGCCAGAAACCATGGCATGCCAGAAACCGGGCCATGTAAACAAGCGAAGCCCCATACATAGGATGCAGGCAGCACTTGAAACCATGCCCCCTCCGGTCTGTGGAAAAATCTGCCTCCACAGAACCAGTCCCTGGTGTCCAAAACGTTTGGGGCCACTGCTTTACACCACTCCCTGGTGATGCTGGATTAAGTCACACAAAGAGCTTCCAAAAAATGTGGCTTGGGGAGAAGCAGACAGGATCCATTCCAAATGTATTGGTTGATTTAATCAAACATTATTGTAATCAAAGAAGATTCCCAGTGCTTAACAATATAGACATAAAAACAAAACAAAATTCTATAAACAGCAGCAACCACAATAATAACGATAATAGCTTAATCCAAGTCAGGAGTGGCCACTTCCTTTATTTCCTGAATTGTCTTTGAAATAATTTCACCTTAAGTAGTATTTGGAAAGCGGTCGAGCCTGCCAAAGAACAAGGTTGTTCCAGAAGGTAGGTGCCCTTTATGTTTCTAGGTCTCTGCTTCCTTCCTTTCCCATGAGGTGGTTACTGGGTAATTACTGTTTTCCAGTAGAAAGACATGGTCCTGATACTGCAAGAGACAGGAATAAAGGAAAGGAAGGGGGCAGTACAGCACGGGAGGGACAGATGGGGCCCTGGACTAGTGAAACAGGCCTTTGGGATCACTGACTTGGGCTCTCCATTCCTTGCCCCAGGCCAAAGTACGCTCTCCTCGATGAATGCACCAGTGCTGTCAGTATTGATGTAGAAGGCAAGATCTTCCAAGCAGCAAAGGATGCAGGAATAGCGTTGCTGTCCATCACACACCGACCTTCGTTGTGGTATGTCTTTTTCTGTGCCCGGGATATTATGATGCTTTACACCAGGGGTGTCAAACTCAATTTCATTGAGGGCTGCATTAGGGTTGTGTTTGACCCAGGGGGCGGGCAGGGGGCATGGCCAGCTTGACATCACTTGTATCAGGAGTGCCTGTGGCGGCCCGAGTGCTCTGCCAGTGAAAACGGGCTCCCATTCTCCATTTTTGGCTGGGACAGCCTCCTGCAACCCTCTGCCAGTGAAAACGGAGTTCGGGAGCCCGTTTTCACTAGCAGAGGCACCATGGACTGATCGTTCACTCTTTCTAGGGCGGTCCCGCAAGCCAGATGTAAGCACTCCACGTTGAGTTTGACACCCCTGCTTTATGCCTTCCCTCCCTTGCTTAAAGATCTGTGTTTTTTGTTTTTATTTGAATTGATATATCACACTTGTAGCAGATATTCCCAGGGGTTCCTGATTAGGTCCACCAAAACAACGAGGTCTCTTGTGATATTAATCTCTAAGGTATCACAAGATTCTGTTGTTTTGCATTTACTGTAGCATCAAGTTTCTATGAATTACATTCCATTTCATTAGGATATTTAAAAATGATAAAAGCAGTTGAAATACAATCAAAATTTGGGGAAGGAAACAACATTAAGAGGTCAAATGAAATGTAGGAGGTGCAGACTCACATTTACGACCTTCCTGTAAAACAAAGGAAAACTGAAGTAAGATCATAAGCACAGTTGAGTTGCCAATCCTGATTGGGGTTGCTAAACAAGGATTACCTGTACATTTGTTTGCTTTTGGATTATTACATTGTGTAAACCATAACTTTCAAATTATGATTTACTGTTGTTCTAATCCAGTCACGGTCTTTAGTAAAACATGAATAAACAAGTTAAGGATGTAATGTATGGAATGAGCTATACAGTATGTTAGAGCACCAGTTCACATGTTCTCTTAGAACATTGCGTTACACCACAGTTTTTCAAAATTATCCATAATTGGCTGCATTCATATTTCATGCTAAGCCACTTAGAATATCAGAAATAAGAACTTGTGACATTCTAAAATCAGTTAACTATAAGTTCTTTGCAGGATCTAGGATGTTCTTTCTTCTTGTATAAGTTCTTTCCTCCCTTTGCAACTGTCCACAAATGCTAGGAATTGCACTGTAATGTAGTGTCTTTGTCTTTTGTCTTTGTCTTTTATTAGATTTATATACCACCCTACTCCCGAAGGACTCAGGGCGGTGAACAGGCACAAAATAAAATACATAAATACAAAAGTTAAAACATATAATTAAAACCAGATTAAATAATTTAGCCCAAGACAATTAAAAATCCCAAAATTTAAAACAAATTAAAATTTCGATGTAAAAGAATTTTAAAACGGGAGAAAATTAGGCCAAGCCGGTTTGCTGGAATAGGAGAATCTTAAGAGCACGGCGGAAAGTGCGTAAATCCGGGATCCTCCGTATCTCTGGGGGGAGCTCGTTCCAGATAGTGGGTGCCCCCACAGAGAAGGCCCTCCCCCTGGGGGCCGCCAGTCGATATTGTTTAGCTGACGGCACCCGGAGGAGCCCCTCTCTATGAGACCATACTGGCCGGTGGGAGACTGCTTGTGGTAGTAGGCGGTCCTGTAAATAACCAGATCCTAAGCCATGAAGCGCTCTAAAGGTGGTAACCAGAACCTTGAAGCACACCCGGAAGACCACCGGGAGCCAGTGCAGCTCGCGCAGGAGAGGTGTCACACGGGACAGCCTTTTTAGCTGGAAATCAAGATTTACAAACCACAGTCGTACCAGATTCACATAGCATGCTGGGACAAAAGCAAGCAATGTCTTATGCTTTAGCACACGGGTGTCAAACATTTTTCCCATTCACGGAGCTGGGGTGGGCGTGGCCTGCGCATGAAGCATCCAGCCACGGGCCACCAGTTTGATACCCCTGCCTTAGCATGATGTGCAGACCAGTTTCATTTCTTTATCTGTTGCTCAACATCCCTTGTAGAATCTTCTGAGTCCTTTGTCTTCATGCAGAGTTGTTGGGAAAGTAAAGAAGCTGGAGAATTCTTACTAGGTCCTATCCCTGAAATCCGGCCATATATTCCTGCCTGAGAATACATCTCTTCTATTGCTGTTTGTGTGTGTGTGTGTGTGTGTGTGTCATTGCTTTGGTTAACAAAGGGAAGGAATTCCGAAAGAATTCCTGTGTTATTACTTTTGCTTACACTCATCCCTGGAATATGTCTGGCAACCCTCCATGATAGCGCCAGGGACAGGCATACGATTCTTCCTGGAAGCCTGTGCCAGCTCAGTGCTTTCCCTGACTGCAAATTCTTTCCTTGTAGAAATCCCTTTTTACCAAATTCTCACCTACTCATAGCCACAAGGTTCAGATGGGCAGGACAGGAATGTGTGCCTAGAAGCCTGGAGGCAGAATTTGCCTCTACCTTGGTGGCCAGGAGCTGGTTCCTTTTTCCTAAAGCAGGGACAAAAAAGGATTTTTTTTTTCATAGGATCTTCTTCCCTAGGAATCCTGGGCCTTTAAGAAGCTTTGTGCCAGGAAAAGAGGCATTTGCTGAACTCATTCTTTCAGTTCATACTGCAAAAGGGGACAGGGGACCTGTGTATTGAATCTGGCAAGCCTCAAGCCAATCCACTTTCCAAGCCTCAACCCTCTCCCCCCACCAGCCCCCAGTTATACTTCCTTTCCCTCCCCCATTTCTCTGTCTGTCTGTCTGTCAGTCAGTCAGTCTCTCTCTCTCTCTCTCTCTCTCTCTCTCTCCCTCCCTCTCTCCCTCCCTCCCTCCCTCTCCCCCCCCCCTCTCTCTTGTCCCTGGCTGCTCTCCCAAGCAGGGAGTCATATCCTCAGCAGGAAATTGTGTGGGCAGGAGCACCATGGTCTCATCCCTGGAGACTGAGAGTGGTTTTGTTTCTGACTCCCCTCCCAGGAGACAGCTTAGTGGAAAAATCCCTCCCCCAAACCCCTCCTACACATAGGACATTTGTCTAGAGGAATGAGGAACAGTAACAGAGCCAGTGTGGGCGAGGTTGACCTTGAGCAAGGAGAAAGATGGCAAGCTGAATGCAGAAGTTGTATCCTGGAACGGTCTCTCTATAGCCTCTATCCTTATTTTCAGGAAGTACCATACCCACCTCCTCCAGTTTGACGGGGAGGGTGGCTGGCGGTTTGAGAAGCTGGACCCTGAAGCCCGTTTCTCCCTGCGTGAGGAGAAGCAACGCCTGGAGCAGCAGCTGGCTGGGGTCCCTGAAATGCAGCAACGTCTCAGCGAACTCTGTCAAATATTGGGTGAAGATGCACCCTCTACAGTGGGATAGGTTGGTGATTTTGGTGCCTTCCAATCTCCCTTCCCTGCTGGCTTGGTGAGAAGGATCCTAACTACGACACTCTCACCTCAGGAGTTGCACAAGATGGCCAGTTTTTGTCCCAGCCACCCAAGGAGCAGTTGAGGATACCCTGCGGGAGGGCATTACTTATTTCTGGCACCCATTAATTTATTCTGCCTCAGTTTAGGGCTGGAGGAAGAAAGGGGTTGCCCCACACTGCCAATATCTCTGAAGCCAGCCCTCTCAATCCCCACACACATGGTGCCTCAATACCCCTAGATAGTACAAGTTCTTCACTAGTGGGAATTGCACTGGTCCACTGCCAGTCTCGAGCCTCTGAACTCATGGACTTTTTGGAGTAACTTCTCAGCTACTGCCACCTCACCAACACAGAAACTTCAGCCGAACCAATCTCAGCCTTTCTTCGCAGAAACACTGCACATATAGCACGAGTGAACAGAGCTTTTGCCAGCCTCTTTCTTTCTGGCCTCCACAGCAAGGCTGCAACATTTGGCTCCACTGGCAGATTTCTGGTACCCAAACCGCTCCTTCTTTAAACAGCCCTGGAGCAAAGCAGAAAGTTAAGAAATTCAGTTAGGTTGATTATGTTCTATGAAATGCACATATTTTTCAAGCACTTACCCATCATCTCGTTAAGAAACTCTTTGTGATATAGGGCAAGTTGCCTAAGGAGGTCCCGGATCCATGAGGCCCATCTTCTGAAGCTACCTTGGGATTTTGTGTCTCTCGTTCCGAGCATGCTCAGATGGTACCAGGATTCACCATCTGGTACCCTTATAGATGATTCAAACTGTGTTGCCGACAGCACATCTTTGTAACCTCTGGGATCTCACCACTGCAGTCAAAGGATGCTCAGTAAACGGGAAGAAAACCACTATTTGGGATTTACTTTAATGTTGTGATCTTGTAAGGTCAGATTTTGCAGCTTAGGCTATCCAGCCATTCCCAAGGGTTTGTCTGCATGCCTTCTGATATGGTGAAGGCCTTCACTTTGGGGAGGAAATGACCCTTTATTGAGGGAGCTGTATTTCAATATTACTCGCCGATGGAACTGGGTCCGTCAAATTGGAATTTCCTAGAGAGACTACACCAGAATTTCCTAGAAATATTTTTATTGTAAGTACTCAGATTTAGACTTCTCCGACGTTCTCATTTTCTGTAGACCATGAAAGGCTACGCCGGTTCCCAATTCATTTAGTCCCTTGCCTGAAGCAGGATACATAAAGGCATACTTATTTGCCAACTATAGAGCTTTGCCAATCTATTTGCATTGGAATAAGATCCTAGCCTCTCTTGATTGAGGATAAAGCATGTTGTAGCTCCTGTCTCAGCTACTGTGTGCATATTATTTTATCCTGCCACTTTAACTGATAGGTTTTGTAGAGGGACTACACTAGATAGGAAAAGAATAAGTGGGTCCCCTTTTATGAGACCACCTACATTAGATTATTATTCTTACTATTATTACAATATTTTTTGTCTGCTTCTCCCCCCCCCAAAAAAAAACAACCCCAAATCATGAAATGGTGAGAATTCCTACTGTCATGGTTTAAAGTACTAATATCAACTTTCTCCCTATGAAATAAAAGACCAACAAACTATTATTAATGTTAGCGCCAAGGCCCACCCAACAATTCCTTTTAGTAGGAACTTCATTAAACCTGATATCAATCTTATAGACTGTCTTGGCCCACGATTCCTTTGTTTTCCAGAATTTCGAGCCGCTGGGATCCCACTCATAACATCCTCCCGCGTATCCACATTTGGTTAAATCTGCCTGTGCAGAGTAATGAGGCACTTTGGGGGATTAAAAAAAACTGGACTGGTTTAGATTTTGCAAGCTGTTGTATTCTTTAAAATACTCCCTCACTTCTCCCTCATAATTAAACAAAACAAAGAACAGCACAACAAGGAAAAAAGCTTGAAGAACCTTTTCTCCCACACATGCCCCTTGAGGAGATGTTGGATTTCTGTGGTTGCTCAAAAGCCCAGTTCCTATCTCTACCATCCATGCCTGTAGTTTGAAGTAATACTGCTTACTTCGTCATACTCAGCTGAATGAGCAGATGCAACCTTTTAGTTCCACCATTCTATTTTGTAGAAATGAGAAAGTCACGATCCCACAGTTGCTGCTTCCTGCAGATCAAAAGAAAAACTCTTTAACAGTTCCGTGCTGCTCTCTGCCATCTCCTTGACTCCCACAAGAACTTGTGGTATTTGCTACCAGTGACCCTTCACTGGTTATGACCCTATTGCTATATTTTCCAGCCACAGACCCATCAAGCCTGGCTGTCCCAATCTCACCAGTAAAGTCCAAAACATTTATAGGGAGGTTTCGGTCAGCATCAAACTACTTGTCTTGTACCCTCTAGAACAGATCTTTAATTCAGATTGTACCAAGACAAAAGGGGATGGGTTGATTTGTGATGTAATGCAATATTGTGATTTGAAAAAAAAAAACATGGTTCTTGGCTTTGCGTGAATTCATCCAGCTATCTTAATCAACAAAACATAGTTTTGAATGAGAGTGAAGAATGATGTGTGAAACCTGTCAATATGTACGTAGATAAGAGCAGATTGGATATTGGAGGGAGGTTCCAGACGCTGAGAAGCTTGATGAAGGAAATTCATCATCTTCTTTTTCCTCCTCTCCTTTACTGTATTGTGTAAGTGACTAGTTTTATATACTGTGTGTCCGCATTTTGTAAAGTACTTTGAAATAGCATTATCAGATCTATTATGGGCCATTTTATGAGCCTGGTGTGTTCTATCTACTCTTCTAGAAAACAAGCAAGCAGAACTGTTTTATTGCTTATGGGGAAGGGGAGAGAACAGCAAAAGCCAAAGAGTGTGCCATTGAGATTGTGCATCTGTCAAATGTAAAATTCTCACTGCAGCACATAGCTATTTCCATTTATTAGCTTTGATGTCAAAATCATGCAAACTATGCAACAAAGATTTTCTTGGTAGTTTTGGACAGGCAGGACTACCCACTCTTTCTTCTGTCCTCACAGTGCCTTTTATGCTGGCAAAGCCAGGTTTATTCAGATGATGTTAATAAATATGGTGAAACACAAACAATTGTCTGTGTGATTCTGGGTTCATTAACATATGTCAGAAATTGGAATTGGAAAGTGTCAGGCTCCAAAAGTTTGAAAGATTATTTCAATAAACCAGATTATTATAATACATGATCCTTCCCTCACTCACTACAATAGTCAGTTTGGTGTAGTGGCTAAGATGCTGGCCTAAAAACCAAGAGACTATGAGTGCCAGACTGTGAGTGCCATGAATGCCAGCTGGGTGACTTTGGATCAATCCCTTTCAACCGTACCCATCTCACAAGGTTGTTGCTTTTGTTCAGAAAATAGGAAGAGGAAGGAGTATTAGGTGTGTTCCCAGTCTTAAATTACTTATAAATTAATAGAGCCAGGACAAAAATAAAATAATAGGAATAGGTGCAATCCCAAAACAACTGGAGCACCATCTGAACATCTTCATCGTTGACAAAACCATCACTGGTCAATTGCAAAAGGCATCTTAACCTGGAACAGTTTACATCCTGAGACAAAATACCTTTAACCCCATCAAATAACATCTGCCCATCCGAGGTCCTTTGGAAGGATTCAATAGGTGGGTAAAAATGCCAAACCCAGTCTAAACATCTGGCTGACTGACAAACCACAATAACAATTCTGCCTATCTAAAGATGAGCAAGATGAAATCATAAATTCATCGAGTCTGCAGGAGATTATTCCACCCACCTTTCCCTGAAAAGGACCTGTCAGAATCAAGAGACAATCAAGGTAGACAATTTGCTCTTATCATTACAGTGTAAACAGGAAGGTGAGCTCTTATCATGGTTGCCATAGAGGCAACAAGTTCCTGAGGCCTTCCAGAGCTCACCCTCTGGGCCATGTACTCCCAGAGAGAATTGTTCCAGCAAACCCTTTCTAATTACTTAATCTACCTGGAACAGGCAAAACGTGATCAACAAAACATCTATCTTATAAAGCTAAATCTTCCAGGCAGATTTGGGGTACTTTTCAGGCACTTTTAGTTCCACCATCTGCTGCTAATGAATGTTTTGCCTCACCCCTAATGAATTTGGTAATTATTTTATACTCAGAACCGGGGTGGAAAATCCGAATTACAAGTTTAGCACATGGCAGATTTGAGTAATTTAAATGATGCTGCATTGTGTTATGATATGTTTAACACCAGCAGGACATTCCACCATTATCAATTGGGAGAACAGCCTTCTCATCAGTTCCTGCTGGAGCAATGAGTCACAGATTGAGAAGGACCCCTTCGTAGGAATCAGATACTATGAATTCTAAAGGGAAAAAATTCACTTTCTGAGATTTCTGTAACCTTATCCTAAACTTTTTCAATCAATCCTGGAAAGTCTTACTTTTTGTAGCAATGGGGCAGCCAATAACTTGATATACTGGATTTTTTCCCCCTTCTATAATAGAAGAGATGAGTGTCAAAATAATTTCAGAAAACCTGCCACCCCCATACCACTGGTCCCTCTGATCATTTTCCTTTTGTAAACTCTTATTTTTCCATCAATATTTTCAAGATTCCAGAAACACACCTTTCTTCATCCTTTGCTGGAAAAAAAACCCCCACAATCCCTCAGTATTGTTGCTCATCCCTATAGCTATTTAAAAACTATACAAAAATTGTTCAGGAGTAACTACTGTTAGCAAAAGATAAATAGTTGAGTCAATTAAGGAAATATTCAAAATGTATCTGGCTTATCCAGGTCAAGGTTCCTTTCAATTTTTTAAAAAATCACCTTCACTAAGTTCTACTACCATCCTCAGAAAAGATTTCTTCTTAGAATGTAATTGTTACATATATGTTCAAAATATAGGCGTGTCACTTTTCTGGATAACCTGGTGTGGGCATTCCTTTCTAAGCACCTTGGTAAGATCCTGAACTGCTGTTCTCAACATGAGCAATGAATGTGGGCAAGGAAGATGCTACACAGGTAGTCCTCAATGTACAACAGTTCACTTAGTGACTTTGAAGTCACAACTGCAGTGAAAAAAGTGACTTATGACCAATTTTCACACTTATGACCATTGCAGCATCCACCATGGTCACATGATTTACATTTGGATGCTTGACAACTGACTCACATTTAGGTTGCAGTATCCCGGGGTCAAGTGATTCCCTTTTGTGACCTTCCGACAAGCAAATTCAACGGGGAAGCTGGATTCACTTTACAGCTGTGTGACTAATTTAACAACTGCAGTCATTCACTTAACAAATGTGGCAAAAAAAAGTCGTAAAATGGGGCAAAATTCACTTAACAAATGTCTCACTTAGCAACATAAATTCTGGGCTCAATTGTGGTCATAAGTCGAGGACTACCTGTACTCCATACTCACCACCCAACCTTTCCTTGTTTTGACTGGAATCCACTAGTTTAAGGGACCCCTCAGTGGTGAGGAACCAAAAGATTCCATTAGGATTTTTCTGGAAAGGCCCTCATCAATAAAATCACCAACCCCGTAACTTTCATTTAATGAATATTCATTGGATTTGTTGATTCCTCATAGCAAGTGCGGCAAAGTATGCCTTGGTTGCCTCACATTTGGATTAGTGCAGGAGTCTGTTGGCCAGATTACTTAATACCAAATCCTAATCTGGATCTGAAAGGAAAAACAAAGCAAAAATATTACCTTATTTAAGAGACATTTATAAATGTTTAAGCAATTATCATAATCCCTTTTTAAATTTAAAATCTGTCATTTAAAAATTAATTTCCTGAGTTGCATGACATTAGACAAGTGCCCAAGGGCACGTCATCCCATCTCAAAACCCAGTATATCAGACTGACAAGTGCAGGCTTACTTTTTAATTATCAAATCAGTGTGCAAACGTGAATGCATGAATTCTTTTTCAAAAGGCAAAAGGGGTTGTTTTGTTTATTTAGGCCAAGCTGGACATTTTGGGGAAAAAGTGCAGAGGCTGCAGTCCAGAATGTCTGTGTCAACAATTAAAAGATGTGACCAAAGATGCAATGATGATAAACCCCAAGGTAACCAAGCCTAGTTTCTTTCTTTCGAAATTCATCCTAATTGAATAAAAGCTAGTCAAGCTGCATTGAAGGGATAAGGTTATTCATGTACCACATCACTGTAGATAAAACTCGGGAGAGTTTCAGAACACATCTATGTCAAAATGGCTTGTGGTAAGTAGTGGCTGTGGTCCAGGAGTGGTATTCACTTACCTTCCCTACTGGTTGGCAAATGTGCATGCGCTTTTTTATGCTTTTGATGATTTCCCTTGGCTTTCCCAAAGAGCCAAAATCATTTCTGATTTCTCAGAAATAAGTTGGTTTCTCCCAACTTATATGTAAGAGTCGCCTGTAAATCCACATCTAACCTCACGGTTAGATTATTGCAACGCGCTCTACATGGGGCTACTCTTGAAAAATGTTCAGAGACTGCAGTTGGTCCAGAACGCAGCCACGCGAGCTGTCATGGGTGCACCTAGGTACACCCACATTACACCAATTCTCTGCGAGCTGCACTGGCTGCCTATTGGTCTCCGATCACAATTCAAGGTGTTGGTTGTTACCTTTAAAGCCCTACATGGCTGAGGCCAGGTTATCTTTGAGACCACTGCATAGCTCCCAGCGACTGGTAAGATCCCACAGAGTTGGTCTCCTCCGGGTCCTGCCAGCTAAACAATGCTGGCTGGCGTGGCTGTGGGGCAGGGCCTTCTCTGTGGCGGCTCCAGCTCTCTGGAACCAGTTACCTCCTGAGGTCCGGACCATCCCGACCCCATTGGCCTTCCAAAAAGTGGTGAAGACCTGGCTTTTCCGACAGGCCTGGAGCCGTTGATCTCGCTCTTGTGATCTGGAGAAATCCGGCCATGAATGGCGTGAATGAGTTTTTAATGTTTTTAATGTTTTTAATTTTTAAATGTTTTTTATAATGATTTTTTAAAATGTATTGTGAGCCACCCTGAGTCTTTGGAGAGGGGCGGCATATAAATTGAATTAATTAAATTAAATTAAATTAAATTTTAAATGCTTCTAGTCGCTTCAAGTGACTTTCTGTCAGAGACCAACTCTCCACTCCGTAGAGCAGGGGTGTCAAATTCAATTTCATTGAGGGCCGCATCAGGATTGTGTTTGACCTTGGTGGGCTGGTGTGGGTGTGGCCAGCTCTATATCACTCGTGTTTTGCCTGCGAAAATGGGTTCCCGAGCTCCGTTTTCTCCTGCAACGGCCTCCTGCAATCCTCTGCTGGCGAAAATGGCACGGCCTTACCAAGCTCCGTTTTTGTTGGCAGAGGCACCACAGGCTGGTCCTTTGCTGTTTCCAGGATGGCTTCGCGAGCCAGACTTAAACACCTAGGGGGCCGGATCCGGCCCTGGGGCCTTGAGTTTGACACCCCTGCTGTAGAGTATAAGCTACCAGGAATGGCAATACTGTACCTATCAATTAGTGAGGGACTATTCCAATTCCACAGACTGCCCTAAACAAAAGAGTTTACTAGAATTGAAATTGAAATTGAAAATTGAATTGTATCAAGCAATGCACAATGTTCTGTCCCTTGGTTCCAACACCATCATCCCCATCCTCTTATGAGGTAGATTAGGCTGAAAATGAGCAACTGGCCATGAGCATACAGTGAGTTTCATGGCTGAGCCAGGGTTTGAATCTGGATTTCTCTGGGCTTAATCCAAACACCTGGAATGGCTGTGAATTTTTTTTTTCCAAGTGCATCTTTTCTGGCATCTGACTCTCTTTGAGCAATGGAGAATTCCCTAGCTTAATTGGCACATTCTTTCGCTGCTTATTTATAGACAACAGATGAGCCTACAATAGATGACACTTTTCTTAATCCAAAAATTAATTCTGGGCTATAATCCAAGCTTGTTTTACAACCACATACTAATGTGTAATTGCTTTGAGAATCTCAGGCATTTCTTTATGGTAAAAATCACTATCGGGGCTTATGTAATTTAATAAGGAATTGCTTAATTGCTAACGCTAAAAACTGATGACATTCATAAAAGCAGGGGTTTATCCTTGTTCAGGAATTTGCCGTACAAACAATCCTCCAGGAAATTGAATTTAAATTGTGAATACTTCTCAACGAGGAGAATAAAGATGATCAAGATCTAACGACAACAAAGGTGTGTACCTTGTTTTATTTCCCCCTTTCTGAAAAAAAAAGGAAGAAGAAAAAAAGCATTCTTTATCCCAGTGCTTTTCCCCCCTTCATTACCCAAAACAAATTATCTGAAAGTCCTTTTTAGCCAATGTAGGTAAAATACTTTCCTCAGTTTAAATGTCCCTGTTGTGTGGCTAGTGGGTTTCTTGTGTTGCTACCCAAAGTAAAACCACTTTTTACCCCTAATTTGGGTTAATTTACCCAGGATTGGGAAGCATTGCTTTATTCTATAGATGAAGAAATGAAACAGGTGATTTATATCAGAAAAGATTTGAGAGCTAATGTGGTACAATGGTAATGGTATTACAGCAGAAGCCCAGAGAGTCAGCTTGGACAGGTAATACAACCACAATTGGGACCTGTCGCTAAGTAAGGCAGTTGTTAAGAGAGTTGTGCCCAATTTGATGACCTTTTTTGCCATAGTTTTTACATGAGTCAATGCAGTTGTTAAGTGAATCATGGAGTTGTCAGTCAGTTTCCCCCTTACACACACACAATGTTTGTTGGCAGTGGTGGGTTTCAAGTTTTTTTACTACCGGTTCTATGGGTTTGGCTTGGTGGGCATGGCATGGCTTGGTGGGCGTGGCTTGTTAGGCGTGGCAGGGGAAGGATATTGTAAAATCTCCATTCCCACCCCACTCCGGGGGAAGGATACTGCAAAATCCCCATTTCCTCCCAATCAGCTGGGACTTGGCATGCAGAGAATAGATGGAGGTGGGGCCAGTCAGAATTTTTACTACTGGTTCTTCAAACTACTCAGAATTTCCGCTACTGATTCTCCAGAACTGGTCAGAACCTGCTGAAACCCACCTCTGTTTGTTGGAAGCCGGCTGGTGAGGGTCACAAACAGAGATCATGTGACCCTGGAACCCTGCAACTGTCTTATATACATGCTGATTGCAAGCACCCAAGTTTTGATCAGGTGGCAATGGGATTGCTGCAACAGTCATCAGTGCAAGAACTGGTTGCAAATACTTTTTTCAGTGCTGCCGTAACTTCAAATAGTCACTAAATGAATGACTTAAATTGAGGACTACCTGTAGTCCACCTTCAACCACAGAAGGTCCCTGGGTGACTGTCAGCCAATCTCTCTCTGCCTGACTTACTTCACAGGAATTGCTGCTCTGAGAAGGAGGAATACTCAGAATGGCAGCTTCAGCTCTGTATAAAAAAATGTGGGATACAAATCTAATAATAACATACCTTTTTTTTCTTCTTGAAAGCAGTTCTTACGGATTAGACCAGGGTCCCCAACCTCTGGGCTGCAGCCCACTAATGGGCCGTGAGGTGTTTGCAACTGGGCCGTGGAAACGGTGGGCAACGGTGGGCAAACCTACCGACACATCCCCACTTGAATGAGCAGCAGGTGAGCATGTGCGAGAGGCACAGGTGCGTGTGCAAGACACTAGCACAAATGGAGCTGCGCATGCGTGCTTGCCAGCCACTCGTGTGGAACCATCCTCTCTCCCCCACCAATCTGCAAAGCCAGAAAGATTGTGCAACTCTGGATTAGATCTTCAAAGTACAGATCTCTAACAAATAAAGACTTTTTTTAAAAGTGGCATGAGGAGAATTAGTTGGAAATGTTTATCTGGCCCAGTTCACAGTAAAGCATGGAAAGGAAAAAGTAAAGGTTGCTGGTCTTTTAACTAGTTCTGGACACCTGCCCTGGAAAAGACAGATAAACAGAGCATGGAACAAAATGAACCAAACCAGGTTCCTGAAGGATTGTGGGAAATCCTGTCTGTACTTCTGGTAGTTCTCGAGCCATATACTGCTGGAACCTAGCTTGTAGGATTTTAAGCATAACCTTACTAGCATTTCTTTGGAACTGGAATGTAAACTGATCTTTTCCAGTCCTGTGGCCACTGCTGAGTTTTCCAAATTTGCTGGCAAATTGAGTGAATAGCTCAGCTGGAATACTGTAACCTCCACTGTAACCTCCACTAGATTTGTTGTTGCTCAGATTTCCTAAGGCCCATTTGACTTCACATTCTAGGACAGTGATGGTTAACCTTTTCACCGAGTGCCGAAACTGGAACGAGCGCCGGAACCCGAGAGAGCAGATGGCTGGTGCGCATGCTGGCCGGCCAGCTGCTCTGTTCTAGGTTCCATTGTACATGCCCGGAAGAGCAGCTGGCAACGGCGCAGGTGCCCACAGAGAGGGCTCTGCATGCCACCTCTGGCACACATACCGTAGGTTCACCATCACAGTTCTAGGATGTCTGGCTCGAGGTCAGTGACCACCCCATCTTGGTTATCAGGGACGTTAAGTTCATTCTTGTATAGTTCTTCTGTGTAATTTTGCCCCCTCTTCATAATCTCTTCTGCCTCTGTTAGGTCCCTGCCATTTTGGTCCTACCTAGTCACAAATGCTGAAGGCATGTTTTTTTAATCTTAGCAACTGCTGGCTGAGGAATTCTGGGTGATGAAATACTTTAAAGTTGCCAAGATTAAAAAACTTTGTGAATATATATATATATGAGTCCTTATTAGCACAATCTTTCAAGGTGTATGAGCAATTCCAAATAATTTTTGTAGTCCCCCCCCCTTTTTTTTTTTTTTTTTTTTTTTTTGCATGAAAGCAGCAAATGATTCTGTTACTTCAGGAATGAATATACACAGCATGTGTATATGTGTGTAAAGTGTATTATATTTGTTGTTGCAAATCTGGGCTCCCTTGCAGCATTTCAGCTTTTCTAGAAGGATTTGTTTTACTTGGGTTAGAAACAGAGTAACTTGTTTCCATTGTTTTCAAAAATTATCCACACAATTGATGTAATTGACATTATTTACCTGCAATTTACACATTTGCATGATTACTTCATTCAATTGCACAATGATTACATTCATTACTCACATGACACTAATTATTTTAATGCCATAAATTTGGACTGATGGACTTTCCACTTTAAAGGCTATCCTGTCCCTCCCAAACAACCCATTAAATTGAGGGCTATCCTCTTTGCAGCCCAGATTTCAATTCTGTTTCTCAAGATATCTTGGCAATGGAGGAAATTAGGTGTTTGAACATGCAGAAGAAGGAAAGGGAAAGGAGGCTATGACGTATCAGTCAATATAGAAGCTTATTATAAAAGTCTTTATTTTTTACCAAAGTCTTGAGCCCATAATTTTTCAGCATTATGCAAGTATATTGTTCAGGTATGATAATGATTTTGCCTTCAGATAATCTTCACTGGACCAAACTCCCAACCATAGCGAGATAGAACACAGAGATCAATTAATATATTAGGGCCAAGATTGATAGCAAATAGTGCCCTACAATCATTTATGATCAGGTGTGGGTTCTAACCGGCTTTACTACTGGTTCTCTTTGTGTGCGCGCTTTGCGCACAATTGCCTCTTCAGTCACACGCTTTGCGCGCGATCACTGCGCACATGCTTGGTTTGCTCGCAGGCACACCAACTTGCGCAAGCGTGTTGCGAATCTGCCCAGCTGAGGTGCGGCAATCCACTCTGCCGCACCTCTCAGCTGGGCAAAAAAAGAAGAAATATAAGATCAGAATAATGCAGGGGCGGGCGAGAGGGCCCAGCTCCTCAAGACAGAGAATCAGTTCGGTGACGTCATATCGTCACCGCTACTGTCTCTCACAAACCGGGCCGAACAGGGAGGAACCAACCACTGCTTATAATGTCTCAAACCAGCCAGTTTGTTAAAAAAGACAAACCCATAAGGGCCTTGCTCTAGCTCTGGCAATAAAAATACAATAAAGCCAATTAAGTACTATTTCCAGAGTGTATCCAAATGTGGTTCTTTAAATGGAGGTCTGTTGAACTGAGATTTCAGTCTAGCTCACAGTCCTATATCTAGGCAGCTGAATCTCACAACAGTAGTTTTGGTACGTCAGCTTTTATTAAACCTTAGATTTAGGGCAAGTTCCCCAATCTAAAATAATAGATAACCATCTGCTTGCAGGGTGTTAGGGGGAAAGTTTAGGGGCCAAATCAGTGGGAGGAGCCAATTGCAATAAGATTAGATTGTAGGGCTGTAAAGTAGAGTCATATATAGTCCTACAATCTAATCTTATTGGGATCAGGAACTCAGACTGAAGGAGATGTGAGTGAAGATTAATCCGTACTACCTAGCCAGACTGCTTCCCATTCTTATATAACTGCCCTTTGTAAAATTGACGCTTTGCACTATTTACCAGATCCTATATGGAATTAGACTTTCACAGGCAGAATGTGTATAAGGAGCTTCTGCCAATCAAGCACAGTCAGCTGGAAGGTTTTGATTAGGCTTGTCTTTTTTTTTTCCCTCCCCCCACTTTTTTTAAAACTTTCACATGGCTTCCTGGCTTCCTTGATGTTGCAACTGGCATCAATAAAAGGTCCTAAAAGCTCTTCTTCCTCTTTCTATGACTCTGCTGACCGGAATCTCCAGAGCGCGTTTTCAAGTCTTAAGAAATCAGGAGGCAATATCCATTCAGATATCACTCACATCTCAAACAGAAAGGGGATGTTTTCACAACAAACGGCAGAGTGAAGTTCCGGGTGAAGAACAGCATTTCTCAAGCTTTGCACATGAGACCAATGTTTTCCACGAGCTAAAATGTTTTAAATTCCTTAAGTTGCTATTTGCTCTTCCTTCCCTCCCCTCCCCCACTTTTTTAAAAAAGTATTTTTTAAAAGAAGCAAACATTTTTCAGCAAGGTGGGGTTATTTTTAAGAAAAATAAAATAGATGAGATAAAAGGTTTCTCACCCCTTTCTCTGCAGTGTGCAAACCAGAATGGAACCTGCTTTATGAAAAGGGAGATTTGGCTAACCTCAGTCACCAGATTTTAAAACGTGTGGGGTTTTTTTGTTTGTTTGTTTGTTTTGCTAGTACCTTACAAAGCTCGACAACAAAGGAAGACTATTGTGATGATACTACAGGTAGTCCTCGACTAACAACAGTACATTTAGTGACAGTTTGAAGTTACAACGACACTGAAAAAAGTGATTTATGACCATTTTTCACACTTATTTATTTATTTATTTATTTATTTATTTATTTATTTATTATTTTTCTATACTGCCTTTCTCCCGTAGGACTCAAGGCGGTGTACAGTCAAGAAAAATATAGACACACAAACATCATAAAATTGCTAATTAAAATTATTACTTAGTTTGGTCATTAAATAAAACCCAGAATTAGATAACATTTTTAAAAAAAAATCATTCACATGTTCATATGTTTAGCCCCGCCTGTTGAAACATCAGGGTCTTGAGGGCACGGCGGAAAGCACGGAGATCAGGGATATTCCGTATTTCCGGGGGCAGTTCATTCCAAAGGGTTGGAGCCCTCACAGAGAAGGCCCTCCCCCTGGGAGTCGCCAGTCGGCATAATTTGACTGATGGCACCCTGAGTAGTCCCTCCCTGTGAGAACAAACTGGTCGGTGGGAGGCTATTGGTGGCAAAAGACGGTCTCGTAGGTACCCAGGTCCTAAGCCATGGAGCGCTTTAAAGGTGATAACTAACACCTTGAATCGCACCCGGAAGACCACCGGGAGCCAGTGCAGCTTGCATAGGAGAGGTGTTACATGGGCGTAACGAGCTGCGCCCATAATCACCCGCGCGGCTACATTCTGGACCAGTTGGAGCCTCCGGGTGCTTTTCAAGGGGAGCCCCATGTAGAGAGCATTACAGTAGTCCATACGGGAGGTAACTAGGGCATGAGTGACCGTGCGCAAGGTGTCCTGATCCAGAAAGGGACGCAACTGGCGGATTAGGCGAACCTGATAAAAGGCACCCCTGGCCACGGCCGTCAAATGATCTTCTAAAGATAGCCGTGAATCCAGGAGGACACCCAAGTTGCGGGCCCTCTCTGTGGGGAGCAAGATCTCATCCCCTATTGTCAGTGATGGTACCAGCTGACTATACCGGGACGCCGGAAGCCACAGCCACTCGGTCTTGGAGGGGTTGAGTCTGAGCTTATTTCTCCCCATCCAGATCCGCACGGCCTCCAGGCAACGGGACATCACAGCAAGGGCATCATTGGGGTGGTCTGGGGTGGAGATGTATAGCTGTGTGTCATCAGCATACTGATGAACACTCACCCCAAAACCACGGATGATCTCGCCTAGCGGTTTTACATAAATGTTGAACAGAAGGGGTGAGAGGACTGACCCTTGTGGCACTCCACAAATAAGGTGCCTTGAGGTCAACCTCTGCCCCCCTGCCAACACAAACTGCGAACGGTCAGAGAGGAAGGAGGAAAACCACCGAAGCACGGTGCCCCCTATTCCTAACCCCTCCAGCCGGCGCAGTAAGATACCATGGTCGATGGTATCAAAAGCCACTGAGAGATCTAATAGGACCAGGATAGAGGAGCAACCTCTGTCCCGAGCCCTCCAGAGATCATCCACCAACGCAACCAATGCCGTTTCCGTGCTGTATCGTGACCTGAAGCCCGACTGGAACGGATCCAGATAAACAACTTCATCCAGGTATCGGGGTAGTTGTCGCGCCACCACACTCTCAACAACCTTTGCAACAAAGCGAAGATTGGAGACTGGACGATAATTGGATAATATAGCCGGGTCCAGGGAAGGCTTCTTGAGGAGGGGCTTCACAACTGCCTCTTTCAAGGCAGCGGGAAAGACACCCTCACTCAGAGAAGCATTTATAATCCCCTGGAGCCAGCCTCGTGTAACCTCCCGGGAGGCCAGTACCAACCAGGAGGGACACGGGTCCAATAAACATGTGGCAGGGTTAAGCTTGCCCAGAATCCTGTCCACGTCCTCAGGAGTCACAGAGTCAAACTCTTCCCAGATAACGCTCTCAAGACCTGCCCCTGTCTTCTCCCCTGGATCTACCCAATCGGAGTCCAGGCCTTCCCAAATCTGAGCGACTTTATCATGCAGGAATTGTACAAAATCCTCAGCTCGACCTTTTAAGGGATCTTACTGTACCCCCACCTGAAGTAGGGAGCGGGTCACCCTAAACAGTGCAGCTGGGCGGTTCTCTGCAGATGCAATAAGAGCGGAGAAGTAGTTAGACTTCGCCGCTCTTATCACCACTAGGTAGGTCTTAATATAAGATCTCACCTGTGTTCGGTCAGATTCAGATCGGCTTGTCCTCCAATCGCTCTCCAGGTGTCTTTTCCGACGCTTCATCTCTCTCAGCTCCTCGGAAAACCAAGGAGCTAGATGAGATCGGCATCGGGTCAGAGGCCGCAAAGGCACGACGCGGTCCAAGGCCGCAGTAGCCTCCCTGTCCCAGGCGACCACCAGGTCCTCAGTCGAGTCGTGAGCCAGAGTCTCAGGAAATGGCCCAAGCTCCATCAGGAACCTTTCGGGGTCCATCAGGTGCCTGGGACGGAACCATTTGGTTGGTTCCGTCTCCCTGCGGTGGGTGGAAGTGACTTGAAAGTCCATGTGAAGGAGAGAATGATCAGACCATGACAAGGGCTTGATGTCTATATCCCCTATTCTTAGATCATTCAGCCACTGATCAGAGACAAAAATCAAGTCCAGAGTGTGATTCCCCAAGTGGGTGGGGCCTTGAACTACCTGGGTCAGGTCCATGGCCGTCATGGAAGCCATGAACTCCTGAGCCATCTCCGACATCTCACCAGCGGATGGCAGGTTAAAATCCCCCATAACAATAAGTCTGGGGGTTTCTACCGCCACCCCGGCTATAATGTCGAGCAGCTCAGGCAGGACTGCTGTTACGTGGCAGGGAGCCAGGTACGCAATCAGTAGGCCCATCTGAATCCCCTGACCCCACTTCACAAGGAGGGACTCACATCCGGCTATCTGAGGAACAGTGGCCTCCCTCGGGCAAAGACTTTCTCTAATGATTGCTGCCACTCCCCCACCCCTTCCCTGAGTCCTTGGCTGATGGAATGCACGGGAACCTGGTGGGCACATTTCCACAAGGGGAACTCCTCCCTCCTGGCCTAACCAGGTCTCCGTAATCCCTGCCAGGTCAGCACCCCGCTCTGAAATAAGATCATGAATGAGGGGGGCTTTATTTACCACTGACCTGGCATTACATAACATCAGCCGTAGACCCAGGGTCTGAGACTCTGAACAACCCGGGAAACGAGCAGTGCTTTGGGGGTCGGAGTGGGCAATCGCTCGTAAACATCGAGTGCGCACTCCCGAAACATAATATGGCCCCCTGCAGCCGTCATATCTGCCCCTCCCACTTACTATACTAATGCCCATCGCTTCATCCCCCTGCATCCTTGTCAGATTTCTGTCCCCATCCTCCCCACCATGATCATCAGACCCATTACCCCTTTCAGTGGATTTATGGATCCCCCCAGATCCATTCCCACAATCCCTCCCAGAACCCCTTAAAATAGAACTTAAAGATTTATCTAAAAAACCCCAAAGCCGTCGTTTTTTTGCAAACCACCACACTTATGACCGTCGCAGCATCTTCTTGTGATTTACATTCAGATGCTTGAAAACTGGTTCATATTTATGATAGCTGCAGCATCCTGGAGTCGTGCGATCCCCTTTTGCAGCCTTCTGTCAAGCAAAGTCAGTGGGGAAGCCAGATTCATTTAACAACCGTGGAACTAACTTACCAACTGCAGTGGTTCGCTTAACAACTGTGGCCAGAAAAGTCATAAAATGGGGCAAAACTCACTTAAACGTCTCACTTAGCAACATAAATTTTGGGCTCAATTATGGTCTTAAGCTGAGGACTACCTGTATATATTTTAATTTCCCTCATCTTTGTGATATTTTATTTATTTATTCATCTACTCGTATCCCAGCTTTATTATTTTTGTAAGTGACTCAAGAAGGCAAACATCCAACACACCTTCCTTCACTTATTTTCTTCACAATAGCAATCCAGTGAGGTGAGTTGGACTGAAAGAGAGTAACTGGCCCAAAATCACCAATTGTCTAACGTGGAACTTGAACGCATGGTCTCCTCCTTTCTAGCCGAGTGTTCTGCCCCAGCTACGGACCCCAAAGAACGCAGCACCCACAAAGTCCGTACAAACCTTAGTTTACTAAAATAAAATCAGGGGTTTTTTTCAAACAAAGGCTGTTAATTAACTTTCTTAACAGCCTGCAAGAATCCAAATAATAAATAATCTTAATCTTACTATGGTTGGCAGAAAGCCCAGAAGCAATTTGCAGAGAACTAAGATCAAGGCACGAAGGAGAGTGAACGGTTATTCCCTGCAAATTGCTTCAGTCAGCGTTCTTCCTTAAATAGGCTAAGGGCCTATTAGCCCCAAGCCTTACTCTCGAGGAGACCTCCTCCTGAGGAGCCACTCCTGCCTTTTGGCAGCTCTGCGCGCCCATGCATTGAGAAGAGGCTCCTCCTCTTCGTCCTCTTCACTTAAGGGAGCTGCTGGAGGTTCTGAAGGCCCTGGCTGAATCCCCGCCTGTGGCACCACATCTTCTCCAGCCTCCTCATTGTCTGACTCAAGTGCCAGCTGCACAGGCTGCTGGCGCAGCACCACACCAGCCTCCTCGTTGTCTGAATCAGCCACTAGCTGCACAGGCCATGTACGGGCCACAACACTGAGTGCCTTAATCACTAGATCTAACTAGCCCAAAAAGATTTTATAAGTGGTAGAGTAGAACCTGGAACTATAATAGCTCTTAATCATGGTCAGTTCCAGTTGGCCAGCTTCAAGGATGACATAATCACTTTACCTTCCTGCATTCCATTATGGTGAGTACATGGTCCTGATTCACACTTACACTGCCCTTTCTTGCAGAACTAGTGTAACAATTTAACTGCAAGATAAAGGTCACAACTTCAGAGTAAAGGCTCATCCATGCTGACTGGTGACCTGTCACCAGATCAGGCAGGCAACTACTTCTGGAGGGCAGAAACAGATAATATCTGTTTATCCTTCATCTACCATTAACATTACCTTGAGGCATGTTTTTCTGCCCCATTTCAGATATCTGCTTTTCTGTGTTGTGTCCCCTCGAGCACTGTTGCCCATTTTAGATGACACAACACGCTTTTTGTGGGGTAAACCCAGCAGTTCGTCAAATCCTCCACAGAGGCCAAAACACCCCTTCCACTGAGGCAATATTTGCTATAGTCTGTAGTATCTTTCAAACCTACCAATGTATGAAGTGCTGTAAGAGGGTTGCTTATTTTGTTTTGTTTTTCAATGCCTTCGAGCCAGGGTTGACTCCTAGTGATTGCCTGGACAAGTCCCTGCAGCTTTCTTGACAAGACTTCAGAAGGGGTTTGCCCTTCCCTGCTTCTTAGACTAAGAGGGAAGGATTGGCCCAAAGTCACTCGCCTGACCTTCTGTCTAAGGCAAGATTAGAATCACAGTCGCCTGGTTTCTAGCCTGGTGCTTTAACCACTACATCAAATAGGCCCAGGCTGTAATACAAATCATTCTCGTTTAACAACCACAGGTATCGTAGTCCTCATTTAGAAACAGCCTCATGTGTAGTGACTGTTCCCAGTTATGACGGTGGAAAAAAACCAAACCCTTGCAACAAATCCTTCCATTTACAACCTATGCAAGTCTCTAAAGCAAAGCACAACAGCTGTGGATACCGTTTTACGGAGGAATTATTAAGTCTGTTATTCGTACTTGTTTAACTGTCTACTTGTCGGTACAGCAACCAAACAGGACAGGTACAGACTGATGGATAGTTTAAGACTGCAGAAAAAAAAAAAACAATTGCAACCGTCTTCCTGTATATTGTGAGGGTCAGAAAGAGGACTGAGAAGAGGACTGCAAACCCCTCACATCCTGGACATAAAATGTTTCAACTCCTTTACTCGGGACAGCGCTAAAGGGCATTGTCTACCAAAACAACTACGGTAGACACAGGGACAGTTTTTTTCCTTGTGCCATCACTCTACTAATTTTCACAGTGTTGCCTAATGCGATGATGGCGAACCTTTTACTCACCGAGTGCTGAACAGGTATGTGCTTTGCATGCACGTGTGCCATCTGTGCTAATGTGCGGCTCCTTCCCCATGCGCTCTGCGCGTAACCCCACCATCTGTGCATGCACACAGCTTTTGCACGCATCCCTACCATGCACTACATGTGCAACCACACCATCTGCGCACGCACACAGCTTTTGTACATGCCTCACACCATGCGCTGAGCGCGCAATCGCACAATCTGTACATGTGCATGGTTTTCACGTGCACGAATGCCATCTGCGCATGTGCACACTGCACACCAGTACTCTCGCACACATGCACAAATGCACATGCATGAACAGGAAAGCGCTGAAGACCAGCTGGGTCTCCTGAATTGCACACATGCGCACCAGAGGCCCGAACACCAGCTGGGGCGCGTGCGCATCCACAGCTGCAGGTGACTTGGGTGACAGCTCGCGTGCCCAGAAAAATGGCTCTGTGTGCCACTTCCGGCACGCGTGCCATACGTTCGCCATCATGGGCCTAATGTCTATGTATAGCACAGGTGTCAAACTCGCAGCGTCACATTGCCATCATGTGATGTATCATGATGATTTTCTCCTTCGCAGAGCTGGGGTGGGGTGGGCATGGCCGCCAGTTTGATACCCCTGATTTATAGCCATGCAGTGTGTATTATCTTGTGTGTAATATTATTTCTCCTTATTATCTTCTTTCCTTTCTTCCCTTTTATTGGTGGTATTATTTTTATTATTATATACTTTATTCATTAAACATGAAACTCAGTCAACTGAACATTCAAAAATGCTATTATTATTATTGTTGTTGTTGTTGTTATGGTATTATTATTATTATGTTGCTTTACATGCACACAGAGAGCTTCTTTACCAGAGACAAATTTCCTGTGTGTCTAGTCACAATTAATGGTCTAATTGGCCAAATGAAGTATTCAATTGAAGTCAAAGAAATCTAAAGTTACAAACACAGTTTCATTAGTGACTGCTTTATTTAACAACCAAGCTGTTAGGCACCAAAGCGTAGGGTTGTAACCCTTCCTTCCAAATCATTCTAAAAATGCAAATTCCCCATGAGTGGGAGGTGGTACCATCAACTAATGTGGCCTGGGGTGCCATATACACCCTTGAGGTGGCACTGAGTACCAGTGATATATTGCTGAGTTATTCTTGCTTGTGCAGGAGGCATCCTACACCAGTTGTAATTGCTAGGTAGTCTTCAAGGACAGTTGCAGATAAAACACATCCAGTCTAGAGATGATAAAGTTATGAGTTACTGTTGCCAGAGCCATTTTTTCTCCAGAAAGGGTTGCACCTGGTATACCACCATAGCTGGGTCAAGGGATTCTTGGTCATGGCTTCCCCCTGCAGGAACCATGACTGAAGGAGTAGCTGCAAGTTATAGGTCCCTCCGGAGTACTATGGTAACCCCTGGTGCCCACTGTGCTTATTTTCCCACTGTGCACCGAAATGCTCTTGACAGCAGTACAGCTTCAGTACACTTCATGGGTGCCCTCGGTCCACTGTTTTTATGCTTGTTTGCGGAGTCTTTTCCAGCCCTAGTGTGAGAAAAACAACATCAGGAAAGCAATGGTAAAATTTTAGTCGGACCCAGCAAAAAAAGGAACCAAGACAGGAAAGCTGTTACATTGTATTGGGAGCAGGTGACCAGGGAAGCCAGGTGATTTAGGGTAGTGATAAGTAAGCATTATTCTTACATCACCTCTCCTAAGCAGCAGAAGAGCTTGAGGGAAAAGCGTCAACTGGCATATTTCCAAATCAGTTGATTCTGCTATAATATGCTTGTCTTAACCTGGTTGAGACACCCTTTCTTCCCTAATGCCAATAAAGCCAGGTGGGAGAAGCAGAAAAACAAACACATCATGGAAGGGTTGGCTGTCTAAACTAACATTACTTGGCTACCCCCAACCCATCATAGAGAGCCCTTGCGTGGCCCAGTGGCCTTACACTAAGAAAGGGCTCTTCAGAAGGAAACCTTGAAAGGCTGCTTGGGGGCAGTTTTACCACACATTTTAAGAGTGGACATAGAGTGATAAGATCATCGTGCTGTCACTGTGACTGCCCAGATCAGGGGAAAGAGAAACAGGAGACATTTCCTGGTACCACCTTTAAAGCGCTCCATGGCATAGGACCCGGGTACCTTCGAGACCGACTTCTGCCACCAGAAGCCTCCCACCGGCCAGTTCGCTCCCACAGAGAGGCTCTCCTCAGGGTGCCATCGGCCAAGTTATGTCGGCTGGCGACACCCAGGGGGAGGGCCTTCTCTGTGGGAGCCCCAGCCCTGTGGAATGAACTGCCCCCCGAAATACGTAGGATCTCCGACCTCCGGGTGTTCCGCTGCGCTCTGAAGACCCTGTTGTTCCGCCAGGCAGGGCTATTAACATAACGTTTTAAATTGGGGGTATTTTAAATTTCTGGGATTTTAATTGGAGCCTAATTATTTAATGATTTTAAATTTTAAATTGTTGTTTTGTTTCTGTGTTTTTAAATAGGCTGTACACCGCCCTGAGTCCTTCGGGAGAAGGGTGGTATAGAAATAAAATTATTATTATTATTATTATTATTATTATTATTATTATTATTATTATTATTATTATTATTATTATTATTATTATTATTATTATTATTATTATTATTATTATTATTATTATTATTATTATTATTATTATTATTATTATTATTATTACAGGAGGTGAGACAATCTGGAGAGCCAGATTGAAATGAGCAATAATTATAAGCAATGTACATTCAGGTGTGAAGTAGCTATGCAAAATAAATTTGTGGTGGTGGCAGAAATTCTACCTGGAAAAAGTAAAAGAAATGATAGTTGGATAGAACTCTGAAGAGTGGCAATTCTAAAAGCTTATACAAAAATCAAAGTTTTTTTTTTTTAAATTTGATTTATATGCCGCCCTTCTCCGGGGACTCAGGGCGGTTTACAATGCGTTAAGCAATAGCCTTCATACTTTTGTATATTTATACAAAGTCAGCTTATTGCCCCCACAAACTGGGTCCTCAATTTACCTACCTTAGAAAGGATGGAAGGCTGAGTCAACCTGAGTCAAAGTTAATAAATAAATATTTTCCAATTGGCAAAATTAGGGATGCTGATTTTGTAGGGACTAGAAGCAGAAAAATTGGACTTCCCTGAGTCTTACCATTGGTGAAAAGGGAATGATCCTATTTCTTTAGAACTCTAGATTGGATTTGGTAAAAGTTTAGTACAACTTTCCAAACTCATTGCAAAAATTATTTTCTGCACCAGAAACAATTGTGGCTTACCTGTTTGAGCTTTTTTGCAATCCACCAATATTTTCTCATTTCTGTTGCAGTCCATTGCTTGATCCTTGATTTCCTGAGTGGAAATTCCATTCATTGGGTAGTAAATGCAGAGCCTTATTGAGATCTGGGTGGTTGGGGGCAGAAGGTTGGATTTTCTTTCTTCTCCTTGCATTCCATGGCCATTTTTTTATTATCCTCTATTGTTTTTCCTCTATGGAATGTCCATCAATGACCCAAGAAACAAGAGCTTCAGGGGAAATTGAAAACAAAAGTATTATATTTTCACTCTCTTGTTGTACTGTATTGCCTTCAGTGAAAAATATGTCACTTCTGAGCCTTTGAAATATTCCAAATACTTTAAACATACTTTGGATACAGTTCCTTCCCTAAGCAAGAGCCTCAGGTAACTATGTAATTAAATATTGTAGCACACATGCAGTAGTCTTTACAACTTCAGTGTAATGCGGCTATTTTTTTCTGTTTGGACATGCAGCGGCACTTCATTTGTTGTACCTCCTCCATTTTACACAACCAGACAGCAATTCATTTTAATTCCATGTGTTCTCTCCCCTCCCCAATGTCATCCTACAGACAATTTCATTGTGTTGGAAGAAATATCCTTCTGGGTTCTGCTCCAAGTGGGGAAAAAGACACTGGAAACATGGAGACTGCTTGGAAAGATGGTTTAATGATGGACAGGATCACATGGTTTGAGTTCCTGAACAGAACAGAAAAAGGGGCCGAGATACAGCGAGTCCCCAGGTTTTATGCTTTCTCTGGCTTTGAACTTCCTGGGGCCCAGAAAGAGTATCCTGATTGGTTGTCAGGCTCCCAGGGGCTGGGGGTCTTAGCTAGCCTTGCTGGCTGATGTAATCTTCCCAGGTGCCGTGTGGTGAGTTTCTGTCCTAGATGGATCCCATTGTGTTAGTTTCTGTTGCTATTGTGTTGCAGATTATGGCCCATTAACAAAGGTGTGTGTGGGGGAGGCAGGAAGCTGCTTTGTCTTTAAAACATGTTTCTCCATTTCTCATCCAGGGAAATACAATATTCTGCCTTTTTAATATTTCCTAAAATATTTCATTCTTCCAGGAAAGGGGTGGGTGCTAACTTCCTACAATTGGAACAGAAGTCCCACTGAATCCAGCCCAGAGATATAACCCCACACCAGTGGTGGGTTTCAATTACCTTTGCTAATGGTTCGCTCACACAGAAGGTATTTGATGACGTCCCGGCGGGTGGGTGGAGCCTCCCGCCGCCGCTACTACCGATTCACCCGAACCAGGGTGAACTGGTAGCAACCCACCACTGCCCCACACACGTTTCATGGCTTCTTAATCAAAGAAGACTTGGGGAAACTCCAAACTGGCTCCAGTAAAGCCTCCTGGTTTGGGACCAGATGGGGGACTCCCTCGCCACACATCGAGATGCCTTTTTTCCTAGTCCAGAGGGGACCCAGTTGCTGCCTGAAAGCAACCCGCGTTACTTTCTATGAGAGCAGCAGCAATCGTGGCCTTGTTGCTAAGGCACGGTGAAAGAAAAAGCTGTGGGGGAAGTTTTTCTTCCACTGATTTGCTTTTCTCGTATCTCTAGGATGGGAGGGAAACACATTGCTGTTGCTGTGCAGATGAACCCGTAGCGTTGGTACATTTCATGGCTGTTCCATATCCTTGTGGTTGAAAAGCCTACTGTGGTCACATCCATATTTGTAGACAGGTTACGAAGGGAATCTGTAGAGATTCTCAGTCATCTAGGTCGTGGTTGTCCCAAAGGTGCTTTTTCAAGAGGCAACTGAACTTTCTTGTTTTTTCTTTTGAAGACGTTTCACTCCTCATCCAAGAAGCTGCTTCAGCTCTGACAGGATAGTGGGGAATGGAAGGATTTATATTCCTTGGAGACAGCTGATCATTTGCATCCTTTTAGAGGGTCTTTGAAGCACTTTGAGGTTTATCTGTGTCCTTTGAAGAGTTACAAAGGAATGTTTGTCTGCCTTATATTTCTTCTGCTTATCTATCTCAGTCTCTTGTCCAATCCTCTCTCCTTTCCTTCTTCTGGCATAGGTACTGGCAGTAGCTATGAACATGTAGGAAGTTAGCACCCACCCCTCTCCTAGGAAAATGAGTTATTTTAGGAAATATTAAAAGGGCAGAATATTTCCCCTAAAAGGGAGGCAGAAACTCATCCCCCCCACCTTTGTCAATGGCCTGGCCAGTCTATTCAACATAACAAAGATCTACCTCCTTCAAGCAAAGCCATAATAGGAATTGCCAAAAGCCCCTTCATTATTACATCATCACCCAGCAAGAGTCAACCAAACTTGGGACTCAAAAACACAACCTACAAAGTTACCCCTGCATGGCCCCATAGGAGTCTGACAACCAATTAGAATATAAACTCAAATTCAAAAGCTCAGGCACTCTCAGCATCTCTTCCCTTTTTTTTTCTCTTCACCCAAGATCTTCAAGGCATGTGATCCTGTCCACCATTAAAACTATCTTTCCAAGCAGCCCCCATGTTTCCAGTGTCTTTTTCCCCACTTGGAACTGAACCCAGAAGGATATTTCTTCCAACAAACACACACACAGATTATTGGACTAGTTGTGTAACCAAAGTTATAGATTTCTGGAGATTATCTGTGCAGAATTTGCAAAAACTTTTCTTTAAAATGTCCCTTCTGGAAACTTTGAAAGCACACATGGCAGGTCCATGCTTGGATACCCGAGTCCAGTCTAAATTAAAACTAAGGATGAATATATAGACCATTCAGCTGAAAACAGCCCATAACAATTTACAATGCTGGCATTCTGGAGCAAGATTAGGATGCAAGTATATACAATAGAATCCAAGAATTATGAAGTTAAAAGGCATTGCAATGGTCATCCAACTCTCTGAAATGTACAGGAAAACAATTAAATCAGGGCAAATATCTGTTTTATTGCTACGGTGATGGGAACCTATGTCAGAACCAAATCCAAGGAAGAAAGCCATTGTTAAATTAACATTAAATAGGGTGACCAGATTTGAGACACAAAAATCCAATGGCCACTAGATGGCAGCAGGGGAGTGCAGAACATTCTAAATCTCTTGGTTGCCATTTAATGGTAGTCCGGATCTTGGCAATCAGGGTAACCTAATGAGCCATCAGCACCAAATCCTGAGGGAGCAAAGCTGAATAAAGAAGCTACAAGGGAAGAAGACTTTGCATCTATGCTGTTTCTCCCCATTCATATTTTGAGGAAGAACGGATACAAAAATGGGCTGGTCATTACAGAACTGGAATTTTTAAAAAAAAAATTTTTGATTTATATGCTGCCCTTCTCTGGAGACTCAGGGCGGCTTACAATGCGTTAAGCAATAGCCTTCATCCTTTTGTATATTTATACAAAGTCAGCTTATTGCCCCCACAAACTGGGTCCTCATTTCACCTACTTAGAAAGGATGGAAGGCTGAGTCAACCTTGAGCCTGGTGAGATTCGAACTTACAGTAATTGCAGACAGCTGGTGTTAATCACAATGCTATCAGTCTGCTGAGTCACCAGGCCCTTAAGAATTGTCTTAAAACTGTCCAAACCTGTTGTGCAGGTTGCACATTCAAAGATCCGGTGGCCGGACTGAATACAGGTAGTCCTTGAATTACCACAGTTCGCTTAGTGACCGTTCAAAGTTACAATGGCACTGAATAAAGTGACCATTTTTCACACTTATGACCCTTGCAACATCATCGACTCACATTTAGGGCAGCTGCAGTGTCCTGGAGTCATGTGATTCCCCTTTTGCGACCTTCAGACCAGCAAAATCAACCGGGAACCCAAATTCACTTAACAACCATGTCACCAGCTTAACAACTGCAACGATTCCCTTAACTAAGACGCTGAGCTTGTCGATCAGAAAAGTCGGCAGTTCGGCGGTTCGAATCCCTAGTATAGGTCTCCTGCGTGAGCAGGGGGTTGGACTAGATGACCTCCAAGGTCCCTTCCAACTCTGTTACTGCGGCAAGAAAGGTCGTAAAACGGGGCAAACCTCGCTTAAGAAGTCTCTCGCTTAGCAAGCTACATTTTGGGCTCGATTGTGGTCGTACGTTGAGGACGACCTGAACCCCTGGAACGCCCGTAACTCACTTTAGTCAGCAGGGGGCGCTCCTGACTCTCCAGTCCTAGCCAGCCTTCGGGCTTGGGGAGGTGGCGGCTTGCCTTGCCTTGCCTTTGCCTCGCCTCGCCTCGCCTCGGTTGAGCTTGGAATGGGCTGCGGACGGCCGAGGAGAGACTTCAGAGTTGGCAGCGGTGCATTGTGGGGGGGAGTGGCGAGGTAGGTGCCGCTGCCCGGGAGCGGCTCCTGACTGAGCGGCGGACGGTCGCAAGTTCTCCTGAACTTCGCTGGCCAGGTAGGTAGCGCTGGCGGGGAAGGACGGAAGGAGGGAGGGAGCTGTAGGATGCGCCTTCGGGCACCCTCGAGGACCTTTTCTTAGGCTCGCATGTGTTCCGTACCTCCAGCGATCTTCATGCCTTCCTGCAACGCGGTTTCTCTGTTCTGCTCCCAGCTCGAGCTTGAGCTCGAGTCTCAACTGGGGTGCAAAAAGAACCGGACAAAGAATACCCCGAAGCAGTCGCTCTGCTTCCCAGAGGCGACCCATTAGTTGGAAACACCCCCCCCCCCACCTTCCCCTTGCTGCCTTCTTTAGCGATTCCTTCTCTTTCCAGCAACACTCCCTTTTCTCTTGAGTGCTCTCCAAGCATTCCGCCGCTCCACACCTTTTTCCACAGCTTTCCCTCCCTCCCTTCATTCAGCGCCCCTCTCTGTTCACTCCAGACATTCTTTTCCCTTCATCTTTATTATCTGTTCTCATCGGAGTTTTGCTTCGCCCGCGTTACTCGCCCAATTCCTCCCCATCTAGAACATTAAATTCCTTGGAAGGGCGCTTCTCAAAAGTAGGCGAAGTTGAAAAGTGCCTGGGACGAAATTGCCAAATTTGGAGACTGGAAGAAGAGAAGGCAAATATTCTGCCTTTTGAAAGGAAAAACAAAAACAAAAACTCGGATTTGGTGTGTTTCCCCCACCCCCATCTGTGTTAGGGACTGTTGTTTGGTGGGAATGTGCTTTGCAGTTTGTCTGCAATTGTTAACCTGAGCTGACTACAAAAACTACAGAACTGAGAACAGGTTTATAAAAATCATATACTATAAATGCCTGGGGAACATTCACCTTAATTGTGAATTTGTGAAATATCCTGTACAAGAAAGGATTACTGGTGGTGGTGTTTTTTAAAACTGAATATAGGAGGAGAGATTAATTTGCAAAAAGGATTCTTTCTAAGGATTTAAAAGTAGATTGAGTTATCCCCAAAGAAATGCAGACTGCATTTCCCATACGAGACCCACACTTCAGATATGAGGAGGTCTACCTGATCCGTAGTTGGTGTTTTCAGGCCTGTTGAAACTTGTCAGCACTATGGCTAACATTAACCACAGCAATCCTTCCTTTCCTCCCAACAAAACCAGAAGGACAATAGGGAAAAATAGGGGTGGGGGAATGGTTGGTATTCTTGATAGAGTGGGAGAGAGAAGTGTGGGGGTGAATTCTTTGGCTTGGGCAAGTCCTCTTGCTGGACTTCCGGGATATATCAAATCTGCAACACCAGAAAGTCCAGCTTGGATACACAGTCAAGCTGGTCCTTCCACTTGCAGCACAGAGGGAGGATGCCAGGTGGCTGTGCCAGGGCGATTATAGTATCCCGTTGAAGAATGACAGTAGTTGACTGTAGTTCAGTTTTGCCTGTAAAAAGCAAAAAAAAAAAAAAAAAGTTTGGCCACCACAACCCAGAACAGAGATAGCCTTTGGCGTTGAAAAGTCCCAATCATCATAAAGCTTCTTCACAGGGTGCATGAAGAAGTTGCATTCATCTCTACACTGAACAGACAATCCTGCTTTATAACTTTTTTTTAAATGAAAAATAAATTATTTAAGATGCTGTCCCCTACCTGACCTTAGCTTGATGACCCTGGTCCTGGAATCCAGGTCACAATTTGGCTTTCGCACCCTCTTCTGCACATTAGCTGTTTTACATGCAAACCTACTGTTATACTATGAAACATTATTTTTATATTAGATGTATGAAGTGGTCCAAAAACTTATCTTCTAGGTCTTTCTTTCCCTTGTCAAACCACACAAGCCTAAACATAAGGTATTTTTAAAAATACCAATCAAGGAGGGAACAATTGGGAGAATAGGTGAGCAATCTGGAAAAACTGCCACACCCATTCACCATTTGCTGAATTTAGAGAAGTCCTGCTTCCATTTCCCCTTCTTTCTCCCCTCCTGCCACTCTGCTGAATTCACACATTGCCTTGACCCGGAAAGTCATTTGCTTGGCTTTGGCTTTAGTGCATGAGCCCAACTTCTCTGATTGATAAACTTTGGCTTATGTGGCTTAGTGCAATGGTGTTAACGGTCCTAGCAAATTTGGGTTATTTATTTTATAGTACTTATAAACTACCCCCCTCTCCCAAAACCAAAGGCAGCTGACAACACCAACCAAAGCAAAAGAAAGGTAGTAATAACTAAATCCAATCAATGCCAAAACCAACCATCCAGAGCAAAGCTAAAACCCAAGACAGGTGCCTGCAGTCATTCAGCTGGGATCAACCGGTTTAAGAAGTTTTAGTAAAGTGGGGGCTGTATATAGCTCTGGGGGAAAATGTCATAAAGTGAGGGCTGTTAGAATGGGAACTGCTTCAGGCAGACTCAGGAGGGGTTGGGCTGTTGCTTAGAGGCAGCGTCTGTTCCTGGGCACTCAGGTGTAATATAGTTTGTGATGTTTTCTTAGGGTGAACAATTGTGCATCTGCCTTGGGTGGGTGAGGTGGGTGTTTGCTATTGACCAGGAACAAGTCCCAAACAGACTCGGCTATATAATTACACAGCTATTACACTAACAGTGGTGTTTGTTGGTTGCTAGTCTTTCCAAAGGGGTGTGAAGGGGAAAGGGAAGGGGCAAAATGGCCATCCTTCCCTCCCAAAATTTTTGCCTAGTTAAGCAGGGGCCGATAGTGATGCCAAAGAAGTGTGGATTTCACATGATTCTAATTCCAAGCATTATTATTCTCTTTTTTTCCCCTCCTCCCCTCACCCAAGGCAATGGGTGAGGAATTAGTGCCTGTGCTTTCTATCTACCAGCAAAGCGGGCATGTCTACTCAAATTGCATAACAAACATAGTGACACCCTCCCCTCCCCCTTTTCTTTCTTGTTCTTTCCTCCCTCTTTCAGATTGCCCTGGGTCTGGGTGGCAGAGTTGAATTTCAGCCCCTGAAAGAGACTCTGATTTTAGGGGTTGCCCTTTGTCTGCTGATGCCAAATACACAGGCTCTTTCTCAGCAAGGAAGGATGTGTCTCAGTCCTAACTCTCACTTGTTGGATACGCAGTTCTGGTGTTCAGCTGCCTTGTGGCTTCAAAACCCACTTGCTGCTGCATGTGAGGAATTATCAGAGGCCGCCCACCGTTTTTTGATGGTGTGGGCGTTAGTGACGTTGGGTGGTGGGTTGGGTTCGCCACTGTATCACCTGGTGCCGAGCAGAGCAGCCTGTAGAAAGGCAGCAGCACCACCAAGCACCTTCCAGGTGAAGGGAAAACCTGCTTTCCCACTCAAGGAACAGGTGTGTGCCCAGTGCCTGCAGCTGTTGTAAGTAAGGGATGCCGGTTGACATGCTGGAGTGTGTGTGTATGGGGTATGTTTGTATGTGGAAGAGAACTAAAACGAGCAAAGCTCTCGAGGGCTCTTTGAGGGGAACTTTGTGTGCCTGTGAGCTCAGTGAAGCAATTGCCATGAGCCCTAAAATTTGATGTGTCTGGAGTCAGGAAACAGAACATTCTGTGACAAGTTACCAGCTTCTGCCCCAAACAGTGTTACTTCCCATCTGCCTATATTTACTATTGTCTCTTTTTTTCCCCCCTTAACATTCTGACTTGCTTTGACCTTCTTTCAGTCCTTTGTGTATTTTCTTGCCCTCTTACCTTAGAAGGCACTAAAAAACCTATATTGCTTTTCTCCTGCTGGGTTGTGTGTTTCTCTGCCTTTTGAGACAACATTCTTTCCTACGCATTCATGTGGGTGAGGATGAGCCTGGAGCGGAGCGTACATGGGTGCCTTGGTGTCTTGGGCTAAGAATGGGGGCTGCCTTTCTTTCCTACCCTTTTGGGTCAAAAGCTCTGGGAGGCCTCGAGAATTAAGCTGACTAATCCTGAACTCCTTAAATCAGAATCTCTCAGCTTCTGGACTCTTATCACGGATGGCGCTATCTCTGCCCCCCTACTCTGAGGCAGACAAAGGGGGCATTCAGCAGCACGTAGATTGGCATAGCTCTCCCCATGCCTGCTTCCCGCTGTGGGGGTGGCTGTGCTGGGTGCCCGCCAAGGAACTGCAGCTTCTTGCTGACCTTGACACCTTTTCAAGCTCGCTCTCTTGCAAATGAGGGAGGCCTCAGTTGCCACCAGGGCAGATGTAGCACAGAATCTACAGGAAGTATCTGCAGTAGCAGGAAAGGCCATGTAACTCGAGCCACCCTAGATGAAGGAAGACCTTCCCAAATCCTCTTCCATACATAGGCTGACTCCTGTTTGACTTCAAGCCCTTCCCCTCCTCTCTCCGGTAGAAATGTCCAGTCCCATCTCCCTGTTTCAGCCAAATCTCCCAGATTTTTCAGCTTCCTGAAGCCAGTGATAGAAGAATCATTTGGGTTGCTTGGAAATTGTTAAATGTGGAAGGGAAGACCATGTTGCTGGAGAGAGGCAGAGAAAAGGGCTGCTTCCAAGGATTAAGGGGGAAATCAGATCTGGAGTAGGTTGGATTGTTGGTGGCGTATGGTCAGACTCTCAAAGGCATGTTCAGTCAAGTCTAGAGCCTTTCACGCACCCACCAACCAATGATGGATTAATGCAATCGCCTTATGTGGCAGCATGTTGTTGGCATCAGGATAGGAATCAGCAAGGCTTTGATTCCCCAGGAACCAGTACACATTCATTTTGCACGAGCTCTATTGACAATCTGTCCAAGGAATTTTAAACACTGAGGAGGCCTAGAGCTTGAGACGTCTAGCATTACTATTTCTTTGCACCCATAGAAGCCAGAGAAATTTGGAAGTCAAATTCCAAATTGAGAGGATAAGGGTGTCCCCGTCTTCTGCGTGCAATGCTTTGGCCTGGCCTCATCTGGCTTAATCTTTTTGCTAATTGCAAAGTCTCTGGTCAATCTTGGGCTGCTGAATGAGGTTTTCTTCCACAGACTAAAAACCAAAGAACAAAATATCACCATCATTGCCAAAGTGAAAAAGGGTCTCTCAATGCTAGCAAATCAGGCATCTCTCTATTTGCCCCCTCCAATTGATCAACAACTCCATACAAACAAATCACAAAGGATCCTTCTGTTTTCTGTTGAGGAGCTCAACTCAACCCCATGTCCTGACCTGTCCTCTTGCTGCTCCTCACAGTCTTCCACTCAGCTGATATACCAGCAGGCAATAACTGCTTTCTTTCTCCGAATTCCAGCAAGGGCCTTCATTCTGTGCTTCCAGACACTGCTTTTCCCCACCCCATTCCATTTTCTCTGGGTTGTCAGTGCCACGTATCGGAGCTGTGAGCGCTCTGTGTCAATGGGATAATGGACTCTTTAGCCCCGTGTGGCTCTGTGATGGCACAGGCAAGATAGGAACAGTGGAGACTTTGATCGGGGAGGGTTATCACAGCAGCCATTGATGCAGTCTTGAAGCACCATGGCAAACTCCCTTTCCATGTCGCTGGCACCCTGTCTTATCTCATTCCTCCTCCAGTAGGGATGCCTGTGGAGTCCTGCTGCTTGACCCTACCATGTGGGAGCTGAAATGTCTCCAGCACAGCCGGTTGGTAAGCACTGGAAGGGTATGGATGTGAAATGGTCTAGAGGGGAGATTTAAGAGGGTGATTGGGAGTCCTCTGGGGTGTAAAAATCCCTGGGTTCTATCTCTGGGACTAGTATGGGTGTATGCGGGTTGTATAGGTACATGATGGCTCAATGGGTAAGATGCTGAGCTTGTCAATCAAAAGGTTGGCAGTTCAGCAGTTCGAATACCTAGTGCCGCGTAACAGGGTGAGCGCCCATTACTTGTCCCAGCTTCTGCCAACCTAGCAGTTCGAAAGCACGTAAAAAATGCAAGTAGAAAAATAGGGACCACCTTTGGTGGGAAGGTAACAGTGTTCCGTGCGCCTTTGCCATTTAGTCATACCGGCCTCATGACCATGGAGACGTCTTCGGACAGCGCTGGCTCTTCGGCTTTGAAACGGAGATGAGCACCACCCCCTAGAGTCAGGAACAATTAGCACATATGTGCGAGGGGAACCTTTACCTTTACCTTTTATGCAGATTGTAAATTGAAGTTGACTCTGAAAAATGCCATTTATGATGGATGATTTTTTTCCTTCTGGGTCATTACTTGAAAGTAATCACTACCTGTAGTAATGCTTTGACTCAGGTGGTTCTGCTATGCAAACCCAAATATATTTGAATATTTGGAACAAGACTCCTGAATTCTTCACGGATGGATGGATGGATGGATGGATGGATGGAGATGGATGGATGGATACATAAATAGATACATGGATAGTTGTGTGTGTTTGTGTGTGTGCATGTAGAGCTTCCTTTGTCTCTAGCAGCTCCACCCCTGTGCCATTGTCTTCTGTGAGTGCCTCTCAAGCTTTCTCCTGGGATTTTGGAATGTTGCTACATTTATTCTCTTTGCTTCCTTCCAGCTGTTGCCAGGAGGGAAGGGGTGAGAGAAGAGTTACTATAAACTCCAGTAGTCCCTTGCTTCCTGCCCACCCCCCCTGCAGTGGGGGAAGATGAAACAGGAGAGAGAGAAAGAGAGACAGATGGCTTGATTTCCAGCCCAGATGTTGAATAAGTGGGCCCTCTTCCTTTCCATGCTTTAGTAGGCAGATGGCTCCATTTTCTGGGTAATTCAAAAGGGCAATAAGAGTATGTGTAAAGTAAGGCTGGGAATTCCACTACTGGAGCGAAGAGGGAGGAAAACAAATCACTTTCCGATTTGTGTGTTTAGACTACAGCCTGGAACAGAGGAATAATCAGAGTAGAGTCAGTGGGGAGAGGCTCCCCATCAAATGCTCCCTTCTTGACAGGATCCCTCTGTCTGGTTTGCAAAAAAAAAACCAGGGAGACTTGGTCTGAAGTACTGTCTTTTTTGCACATTCATGTTCCCATATTGCCACTTCGTATTGTGACTGCCTTCGTGACAAAGCTTGCCTTGCCTATCCTGGCCCCAGCTGAGGTTGTGGAACATCTGGGATTAGATTTAGTTTCCAGGGTTTTGTTTTTTTTAATCTCCCCACCCCACTCCCATTGATTTGCCTCTAGAGGCCCTTTGTCTACAAAGAAATAAGAGACAGCAAATGTTTAACTCCAATTATCACGTGCAGCAGAAGCAATCAAAGTAGAATCTGAGGTCTTCCCTGTTACTTGTTTTTCCCCTCAGTGGCTCCTCTCTGCGTCCTTCTTTGTGGCTGTGCTATGAACTCACTGAAGGAGGGAGAGCAAGGGACTCTTAATCACCTTCCCCACTGCTAGATCCCAATTGGAATCTGAAGGGTTGGGAGGGAAGTCCCATTCCTTGCTCTCCTCCCTCTCCTTTCAGCACCTCAGTCCACTCCATGTGGACGGTGCTTAGCCAACAGGGTGAAGCCTTTGGTTTCTGGTGACAAAAAGCTTGAGGAAGGGGTGAGGGAAGGTGAGGACCGAGAATGGTGGAAAGAAGGGCAGGATCTGGGGCCTGGATGATGCAGAAGCCTTGTAGTATTTGGCCTCCACTAGTAAAATAACCAGATTATAGATTGCTGTAGCAGGGAGCAGCTGAGTTTTTCCTTGGGAAGGTGAGGCATATGAACGGCGTGTCCTTGCTTCTTCTGCTTCTCCTCTTTCTGCTCCTGCTGCTGTTTCTTCTTCTTGACATTGAATTGGGATTGAATTTATGCCTTTACTTGATGGTTAGTTTTAGCAGCAACGTTGTGTAGCAAGGATACAGTATTGATTTTCTAGCTGCTCCGAATGTAGTTTGCCCTAATGCCTATGCTACACAATTACTCGTCTTTACAGCAACTTCATCCGGCCCAAAGCTCCCCAAGTTCCCAACGCCTACCTACTAACAGTAATCAGAATCCCAGTTCCCCTTGCAAATATTTAGCTGACCGAGTGGAAAGAAAACTTCCTTTGTCTCTTTGAAATGTCATCAAATTGGCAGGGTGTCTCTTCAGCACAAGTTAATCTGGTTTTACCAGCCTGTTAGGGGAGGAAGGACGGGGTTGTCCACACGGACTGTTTAGAGAATTTTTGTCAGCAGGATTTCACCGCCCAGCGAGTGAGGCGCTACATGCAAAATCCTGATCTGTGATAGCTTTTGGCACACAGTACAGACCCTACTCAGGAAGGGAGGGGGGGAAATCTGGAGGAGGCATTATTCCTGAGGCAAAAAAAAAAAAAAAAAGGATCCGCTTGGGATTAACTTCAGTCTGTCTAGTCTGGTGATTCCCGAGTGACATGCTGAGCCACAATTAAATACGGTTGGAAGATTGGCGAGTTGCAAGATGCAGACGCACTTAAAAATGACAAAGGCATCCTCAGGGTTAGCAAGGGGAGTCAGAATGACACAAGGAGTGTTGTGGTGTCTTGGGGCAAGCCCTGTTCTTCCTCTGTGTGCATCACGCACATGCTCCCAAAGGGCGGAGTTTATGGTGTGACGTTGCAGTGCTGCTTTTGTCAGTGAAGGAGACTCCCCTGAAAGGGGCCTGCAGTTTCTGCGATCAAATGAGATTGACTGTTGGGTCTCTGCTAGATTTTCTGGAACAGGCTCATTCCACCCTCATTTCTAAATTAGGATGGTCCGTTATGTGGGTAGGACAGGCTTACAACTTAATCATCTCCACACTGAGAAGGCTGCTGGTTGTGTGCCTGTGTGAGTCAATGCTTGTATGTACCTCAGCAAATAAGAAAATTGTTTTAATAACAACACAGGAACACAACAGAGAAAGAAATCCACTTCTATGCGATGAGTAATGTTTATCACAGTAGAGTAGGAATAGAGCATATGACTAGATTACCACAACACACTAGAGTTTGATTATTAAAGTAATCAATGTTCTAAGTTTGGACTACATACAACCATAAACCAACTAATCTAGCTAAAGAATAACTAAGTTAACTGACCTGGTTGAACTTGGGCAAACACAGCTGGACTTGAACTATTTAATTTTAAAATAAGCGGTTGGAGTGCAGCAAAAATGTCCACAGGGTCAGCAACTGGTTTATGTTGTTAATTTTGGTCTCTGAATATTGAATCTGGATCTTTATTATTATTATTATTATTATTATTATTATTATTATTATTATTTATTTATTTATTTATTTATTTAATTTATATACCGCCCTACTCCCAAAGGACTCAGGGCGGTGAACAGCCAAACAGTAAAAATACATAAATACAAAATTTAAAAAAGTAAAAAAAAAAAAAGTAAAAAAAGTAAAATCGAATTAAACAAATTTGGCCAAAAACATATTAAAACCCCAATCATTTAAAAAGCAATCTAAAATTTGCGTAATTAAAAAGAGAGAAAAGATTAGGCCAGGCCTGCCTGGTGGAATAAAAAGGTTTTAAGAGTGCGGCGGAAGGTGTAAAGTGTAGATGGCTTGTACTTGGAGATTTCTTTCTCCCCTTTCTTGAGGCTGGTACATAATTGTTGCACCCCGAGCTGGTTGCAGAGATGTGATAGATTAGTTGAGGACATGTAAACTGCTTTGATTTATTAAAGGATTGAGGTTTCTCAGTCAGCCTTTCCCCTTTTCTGATTTTTTAAAATGCCCATTTGGTGGCCGATTTGATAGTTATGGTGAGAGAGAGAGAAAAATGAATCATAGCCTGTAGTACTTTGGACCTCTATGACCAAGTATAAAACTATTTATTCACTCGTGAATCTGCTACTGTGCCTTTTTGCCTTTTTGCTGCAGATGGAGCTTTTTAGGTGGCAAGTAGCTTTTGGTAATCAGACTGAAGTGTTTTGGAGCATATGCATTTGGAATGAACCTGGACCAGTTACCTGTAGAGATGAGAGGAGGAATAGTGGCACCATATGGGCATCCTTTGTGTCTTCCTACTTCTTGGAAGGCAAGCTCTCATAGGATCTGTGAATGAACGCTTTGGGAAAGTGCTAGTGGTCCTCCAGGGTCAGATTAGAACTGTCCTGATCTCTTTGGACCTACTGGCTATAGATTATGGGAACTGAAATGGAATACAACTGAAGCACCCAAGGATTGGGAAGGCTGGTTCAGGATGTTTGTGTTAATTGTTGCTCATTCCTTTTTTCCTTCTGTCTAGGATTTGGCCATGGTCCTAGGCCGCCTGTTGCTGCCCCTAATGGTTACACTGATGCTCCTGCTGCCCTTGTACCCAGCTGCTCAACCCTCTTCCTATCCATTATTCGTGGTTCCCAATGGTACATTCAATCATTTGGCTCAAGCCCAGAGCACAGGGGGACTGTATGTGGGGGCCGTCAATGCCTTGTATCAGCTGGACTCCGAGCTGAGGCTTCTAGGACATGCCCGCACAGGGCCAAACCAAGACAGTCCCGAGTGTCTCCCTTTCCGTGATGTTCGTGAGTGTCCGCAGGCCCAACTGATGGACAACTCCAACAAGCTCCTCTTACCGAATGAGCGTGCTGGTGAGCTAGTGGTGTGTGGGCAGCTGTTCCAGGGAGTATGTGAGAAGCGAGCTCTGACGGATATCACCAAAGTGTTGTACCATCCTGAGGATCCAGGAGACAACCAGTTTGTGGCAGCCAATGAGCCAAAGGTTTCAACAGTTGGTTTGGTGGGGGAACACAATGGCCGGGACTTGCTCTTTGTGGGTCGCGGACTGACTGCAAAGCTCTCTGGAGGGATCCCGCCATTTACCATCCGCCAGTTGGAAGGACCACAGGCCTTCTCCAATGAAGGAATGGGGAAACTGGTTGTGGGTGATTTCTCAGACTACAACAACAGCTACGTCGGTGCCTTTGCTTCTGATGGCTATGTCTACTTCTTGTTCTTTCGGCGTGGAGCAAAGGCACAGATGGAATATCGTACCTACCTCTCCCGGACCTGCGTAGATGACACCAACCTCTATTCCTACGTGGAGCTGCCTCTCGAATGCCAACATAGTCAAGGGCAAGCTTACAACCTGGCTCAGGCTATGCATCTAGCACCTGGTTTTGCTGGAAAAGACAAAACCCTCTTTGTTGTTTTAGCTGCTGGGCAGGGCTCCACTGCAGTTCCAACTGGGCGGACTGCACTGTGTTCCTACAGCTTGAATGCAATTAATGCAGCGATGGAGAAGACGCGACAGCTGTGCTACACCACATCTGGAATAGGTGACAACAATGAAGAGGAGGCTGCCATTGAATATGGAGTGACCTCTCGTTGCAGCTCTTTATCCAAAGTGAGTGACAGGACAAGAATAACTCTACTGTTTAGGGGTAGAACAGTGTTTCTCAACCTTGGCCGCTGGATGATGTGTGGACTTCAACTCCCAGAATTCCCCAGCCAGCTGGCTGGGGAATTCTGGGAGTTGAAGTCCACACATCATCCAGAGACCAAGGTTGAGAAACACTGGGGTAGAGGATCAATTGCTCCACCCCAAGGTGGCTGTCTTCCAACCTTTTCGTTTTTCATGTTATTCATTTCCAGGAGTCCCCAGAGATTTACCCCTGTGGGGATGAACACACGCCTAGCCCCATTGCCAGCCGGAAGCCATTGGTGGCTGGGGCACTCCTGACTACTGTGCCAAGATTGACAGCTGTGGCTGCCATGGTAGAAACAGGCCATACCATTGCCTTCCTGGGAGATGGTGTTGGGCAGCTGCATAAGGTGGGTGTAATAATGGTAATTTCATCTATGTTCTTCCTTTTCCAGCCTGGTTCCTCCAGATCTATGGGAAAATAACTTTCATGGTTTGTCCAATATATCTGAAGGACGAAGGATAAGGAAGGCTATTAAAATTTAGGAGGAGGTGATGTTGGAGTAGAGAAGCTGGAGCAGTGGGAGTTGCATCTCCACTTCCAATTCATTCACTGGCAAATCACTGTTTCCAGAAGTGGAGGATACTACAGAGTGGTTCAGTTTTTGGGACAAGGCGCTTACCAAATATTTAAAAGAATTTTTATTCTCTTTTAATTCTTGCAGTAGGTGCCATGTCATGCATGGTAAGGTAATATATACAGCTGTTTTTTTCTGAGCTGGTGCCCTCCAGATGTGTTAGATTACAATTTCCGTCATTCCAGCCAATATTGGACTGAAAGGCACCAGTGTCAAGAAGGGGGGGATGAAAATTTATTCCCAGATAGGACTTCATTTCACTAGCTTGGGTTCCTAACATTGTTGGCCAGATTGTTGCAGAAATAGCTTTTGACTCATGTTCTTATTTATTCCAAACCATTCTGGCTTTCAACCACCAATACACATTGGTGTATTTCTTAGACTGGCAAATGTGTGTAAATAATTATTTAGTAGAAATAATTATTCTACTAAATCTACTAGGGTGCAGTTGCTAAGTTTCATAATTCAGGATTAGTCACGTGATCATTATATAGAGTTGTTTCTCTAACTTCTTCAAGTAACAAGATGTATGGAATGAATATGACTGTAGATGAGGGGTTTTTAAATGGAGAATTCCATGTTTGTGATATTTTAAAGTCAGATGGAGGCACATTAGGAAATCCAATATATCAAGGACAAGATGCAGCATCCTTCAGGGTTTCTTTGGTTCTTCCCATTGGTTAGAGAAGTAAACCTGTAGTGCTTAACTAAATCCACACAGACAACAAATTCAATTACAACGCCTTTGCTGCATGCAGAATTCAGCTTTTCTGAATGAGAAATGAGGCTTATTTTGAAACAAAGCTGAACTTTCCGTTTTAGGTATCACAAGGATTGCTTGGTCAGGAATGTTTTGCCTCCCTCTGTGACTCAACTTTCTGTAAATTAATGACCAATAACGTCTTCTACATGCAAGGTTGATTTGGCTCAGCCGCTTGTGGAGCAAGATTTGGCCTGATTCGTTTTAATTGTATGTTTCAAAATATTTTAAATTGCAAGTTTCATGTGTGCTGTGCCAGCACTTTATTTGAAGGCAGACAGTCTCTCCTTTTCAAACTGGGCCTGAAATTTATGACTGAGCTGCAATTAAGACTATTGTGCTGCTATGTTAGCAAGGTGGTTTACATTTGTAGTACTTGCACTGAGATGTACTCCCTTCTACCAGCATTAACATCATCCATCTATTTGTGGAGTGCAACTATGCTGTACCTGCAAAGCATGCTGGGAGCCACACTCCCAAAAGTTTGGATAGAGTCAGAACAAAGAAGTATATGGAGAGAACCCTAGAGAAATGGATGAATCTGATTTGCTCCCGTGTATGTGATACTTTTCCCTTTCATTTTTTAAAAAAAAAATTCTTTTGTCAGCAATTTTAGAGAAGCTCTGTAGTTAGGGATTAGGGCGTATAAATTGTGTACACTGCAGCAAGTCATGTTTTATAATAACAACAGCTAAAGTTATTTATCTACCGTTCATTAATGATACTGCTGATTTCTGAAAGGGTAATCCTAATACTAATTTTCAGTTCTACTCTTTTGCTCAGAATAAATGATTAAGTTCAGGATTCTTTATTTTAAATTGATTTCTTTGATTTTATATACATTAATTCTAACTTTTAGGAAAACGTAATAGACCCAAATTGGAGAGATTTTGCATAAAACTTGCAAATATTATCTAACCAGCCCTGGAAATGGATATCCCTCAGAGCCATTCCTTTTCCTCCCCCTTACAGGGACCTGGATCTTTGCTTCCATGGCCTTCTTATGTAGGGATTCTTTCTCTAGGAAAAGGAAGGTCCTTCATGTATGTGATCATGTGCTTTGTGCTCATGGCAAATGAGTGCCAGAGGTATTTCCTGCTGCCCCACTTATTTTTCCTTTTTTCAAGTTGAGTACCTCATAATTTTGCACAGCAGGGACAAATCCTTGTTTTTCTAAGAATGATCTTTGCCAAGCCTTTGCTCATCCAGAGTTGTTTATCTGGTGTGGCTCCTGGCTTGAAGTGGGAGTTACTCTAGTCTTACTAGAAGTGGATACCCACGCAACTTTATCAAAAAGTCCCTGACCACTCAACCCAATACTGCACCAACCAACCAACCAACCAACCAACACAAACCTTAAAAAGAATTACACTGCCATACATCAAGAATATCTCAGAAACCACAAATAAATTATTACAACCACCTGGAAACAGCTAGAACATAAGCCAACTAAAGCCCTTCAAAACATCCTAAACAAATCAAAAGACCCAGCAACCCCAGAAGAAAAAACAGGAGTCACCTACAATATAATGTAAGAACAGTAACAACCACTACCGGTATATAGGACAAACAGGCAGAAGACTGGCAGGACGCATCCACGAACACCAACAGGCAGTCAGAAGGCACGATGAAAATTCTTTAATTTCACAACATATAGACAGATTTAACCATAGTTTCAATTGGGAAGATGTGTCAATCCTAGACCAGGCCAAGTCCAAAGATGCCAGGGAATTTCTAGAAGGCTGGCACTCTGACAAATCAGCCATCAATAGACACATAGACATTAGCTACATCTATAGACTATGCACAGGATGCGATGGCAAAGTGGCTAAGATGCTGAGCTTATTGATTGAAAGGTCGGCAGTTCAGCGGTTCGAATACCTAGTGCCGTGTAACAGGGTGAGCTCCCATTACTTGTCCCAGCTTCTGCCAACCTAGCAGTTCGAAAGCACATAAAAAATGCAAGTAGAAAAATAGGGACCACCTTTGGTGGGAAGGTAACAGCGTTCCGTGCGCCTTCGGCGTTTAGTCATGCAAGCCACATGACCATGGAGACGTCTTCCGACAGCGCTGGCTCTTCAGCTTTGAAACGGAGATGAGCACTGCCCTCTAGAGTCAGGAACGACTAGCACATATGTGCGAGGGGAATCTTATAGACTATGCAAAAGATAGTCAACCAGCCCAAAAGAGGAAAAGACCCCAGCACTGCTCCACCAGTAATCAGCACTCAGATCAGCATAGATTAACTCCAAGGTTAACTTTAGACCAACAATCAGGTAAACAATACCCCAATCAAGAAACTGTCAAAGAGTCATCAGTAAACAGCACAACCAAAGAATCTCTTAAAACCTCCCCCACCCACACAGACAGGCAAGACACCAGAATATAAACTGACAGCAAACCCCACTAGCACCGATTATGTTCCCTATTTAGGGTAATGAAACGTCTTCAAGAAAACAAGCTAGCTCAGAAAGCACCAAGGACCCTTCATTTCAACCCTGAGCTACAAATATTCTCCTTTATTAATACTCTTGTCGTTCTGGAGGTCCTTAGTGTTTCCTATAGCTTAGGCTCTCAAGAAGTCAGCATAAGGCAGCCTTCTTTCATATTAGGAAAGATTCATGTGGTTATAATTCTTCTTCCAAAAAGAGTGCAGATTCTCCATTTGGTCACTCAAACATTATGGGAGCCACTTCTTTAACATTCTTTTGAACTACTGATACCTCTGACTTGGGTTGATTTTCCTGGTATCTCTGTTTATCTCTGTTGTTATTTCTGATTGGAATGACCTATTGGGAAATCAGTGTTTTGCTCTGGGCTTACTCTGTTTCATTGGCTTGGGATACTGGGTCTGTGCATTCTTTTCCAATAATCTTCTTAAGCACTTCTCTTCTTTTGTTATTCAAACCACTGCAAAGCTGCTTTACTGGAAGGCTTCTCTGGAAGATTGACAGACTCTGGGAGGAAAAAGGGTGTTTCAGCAATCAGCCAATTTAACACCAAAGCACATTTACTAAAGCCACAGAGCTGTCCCTGGCCCTAAAAGCTTGGGTGCAATCCTAAAAAGAAAACTCTCCAAGCTGTAATTATTTAATATTAATTGATCTAAATTAATCTACAGAGCCGAGGTGGCGTAGTGGTTAGGGTGCAGTACTGCATCTACTTCAGCTAACTGCTAGTTCAGCAGATCAGTGGATCAAATCTCACCGGCTCAAGGTTGACTCAGCCTTCCATCCTTTCGAGGTGGATAAAATGAGGACCCAGATTGTTGGGGGCAATATGCTATTTAGTATACTGTCTGGTGTAAGCCGCCCAGAGTCCTCGGAGAGTGGGCGTCATAGAAATATGAATAATAATAATAATAATAATAATAGTAATAATAATAATAAAAAATTGGGGGTCTGCAAACAGATTTAACTCCTTAAATCTGCAAACTTGGCAACTTTAAGACTTGTAGACTTCAACTCCCAGGATTCCTCAGGAGGAATTCTGGGAGTTGACGTCCACAAGTCTTAAAGTTGCCAAGTTTGCAGACCCCAGATATAAATGAAACACATGTAATTTTGCTCTTGAATCTACCCATTTCTCATGGAATCTTGGCTTTTGAAAGCGCAGTGGGACCTTGGGAATAGAAAAAGTTGTGCAGCCCTACTTGAGTTTGAGTTGACAGAGAAGGAAGCCCACTGTTCCAGGCCTCCACATCATAGGCACACTGCTTTTCAACATTACCATTGGTATTAGCAAAAAGAAACATTCCTTGAACAGGCTGGGAATGCAATGAACTCTTTTAAAAAAATGTAGAGGTGATGCTCCAGCGACCTGAGAACTGCCAGACATTTCATCCTTCCAGCCAATTCACAATCTACTATGTTTTTTAACCCAGACCTGGCAGGCTTCCTCCCCATGGGCCTGCCTCTTCTCACATTGTGGATTGCAGGAAAGCCCAGATTTGCTTATGAGGTGACATACCCCAAGGCCTTTCCCCCAGGCATCTGAACAAGAGTGGTTTTCTTCTCATGTTTGACCCTCAGAGCTGCCCCGAAGGTGGGTTAGATTGAGAGATAATGGCAGGCCCCAGGGGACCAAGATAGTGTCAAGGTGGTGAGAATTTTACATTTTTTTTCTCCACTTTTCTCAGCTGTCTGTCTGGGCAAGACTAATTTTGCCAGAAGTCTTAGCTCAATGGCACAGAGTTGGGTAGCGTCTCTAAGTAAAAAATGGGAGGTAGAGCTTGAGGCCATCAAACTCATCTCTGCTGTATGCCCCTAGGCCCATGCCTTCATTCAAAAAGGGAACTGTATTTAGCTTGCAAAAATCTAAATAACCATTGGTGCCAAGAAAAGCTATAGCAAACTGGAAAGATTAGAGGAAGCAAGTGAGAGAAAGCTATCTTAGAAAGCTACCATTGCTCCTGAGCCAGGTGATAATCCAACAATACCATTATCAACCTCCCCAGAATTGAGATTGGCTGTAATAATAGAAACTTTGAATTGTGCATAATCCTGTACCTCTCCTTCCTCCTTATTATTCAGTGAATTGGGAAAATGTCTGTTTGCGTTGTTTTCAAATGTTATCAGATAGTTCTGGACATAAAATGTTCCAGCCCCTTTTGCCTAAAACCTAAGTAATGGTTCCTGCATATTTCAAAGTCAAGTTTGTCTTCCTTACTCTCTTCAGGGAAAACTCCTCTACTGTTCTGTCTTGCAACAGGGAAGTTTCTCCCACCTACTTTCAACTATCACTGTGGAGGGGGGTCGGTATCTGAACTCTCTTGCTATTGGAGTCCCATTTGAAAGGTTATCTTGAACCCCAGGGAGTTGTACTCATGCCTTCCTCTTAACTGACCACTTGCATAGAACTTTTGAAATGATTCTGAGAGCCCATGTTAGAGCAATTTTTATGTACCATGAGGAGTATTGGTCCTGGACATACTGGTCTTGGTCTGTTCCAGACTTCCCCAACTTAGTTTTTTCCCCCTTGGATGGTTGGACTCTTGATTTTGACTCTTGATGATGTTCTGATATTTTTTTCCAAGCTAATAGATTATTATTTCTATTGTCTATATTGCTATGCCTTGGTTTCTCATAGGCTCAATTCAGCTTTGTCTCCCCATGTTCCTTTTTGATCTACGTTCTTTCTTTCTTATATACTCTACGGCAGGGGTCTCCAATTGTGGCAACTTTAAGCCTGATGGACTTCAACTCCCAGAATTTTTTTTTTTAATTTGATTTATATGCCGCCCTTCTCCGGAGACTCAGGGCGGCTTACAATGTTCTAAGCAATAGCCTTCATATTTTTGTATATTTATACAAAGTCAGCTTATTGCCCCCACAGTCTCGGTCCTCATTTTACCTAGCTTAGAAAGGATGGAAGGCTGAGTCAACCTTGAGCCTGGTGAGATTTGAACTTGCAGTAATTGCAGGCAGCTGATGTTAATAACAGTGCTTTAGTCTGCCACGCCACCAGGGCTCTAATACTGGGAGTTGAAGTCCGCCAGGCTTAAAGTTGCCAAGGTTGGAGACCCCTGCTCTATGGTGGTTCTCTCTTCTCAAGCTTGACTTTCAGGGAGAGGAGTGCTCCAATCAAATACCAGTTTGATTCTTTTCTGCCCTTCCTTTCATTTTAGCTTTTTGGGGGTAGAAAAAGAAGTAGTGAGAAAATACAGGAATCCTGTGAGTGGCAAGATAATGCCATATCTGAGTGAGGTGGAGGGATTGCACAATAAAAGTCTCATCTGGAATTACCCATGGCTACTTTTTTTAAAACCCTCCATTGTTTGACTGCTTATCTCAATTTGCTTTCTTTATTTGCTTTTTAAAGCCCTTTCTGCCCTACATAAATTGAATTACTCATTCCTCATCTTTCTTCTTCCCCTTGGTGCCTCTTTTCTTTGGAACTTACCCCCAACATGCATTTTTCACAAATACTTAGTACCTGTGGAGGAGAAATGTGTCTTTTTCTGAATGCTTAATCTCTGCCTCCTTTCTTTACCTTATTTTAGGACATCCCTCCTCCCAGTAATTTTGCCTGTATTTTTTTTTATTGCAACCACACAAAAGGCTGTATCTATTTGAAACTGATTTGTTTTAAAGTGCCTAATTGTGAATAAATATTTTAAATAGAAAAATATTACTTCTCTAGGCTGGTTTTACCACTCTTATTTGTGATTTTGCAAAATAATGAATTCATATTCAGATATATATGAAAACCTGATTGCTTTCTTTAGGTATTAAGTCTGGGAAAGTTTTTTAAATGCTTAAGTATGTATTTTAATGCATAAATATGCATAATTCTGGTTAGAGGCTGAACCAGAAATACATAGATCCAATCTTGGTGTTGTTAAATCCCAAGATATTTCATCCTTCCTCCTACCTGTCCAGAGCATGGTATATATGAGGTTTATTTTTATCCTGTTTTATCCTTAAAGTTTGAAGTAGATTTATGCTGGGAAAGGATGGCTAAGCTGCTTATGTGTTATAAATAAATGTGTTTGGGTTGGTTCTGGGTAAGCATGTTTAATTCAGCTAATTGTGGTTTTGTAAAAAGCGGTTCGGGGCTTAACATATTAAAGGCACCCAGGTTGATTCAGTAAATCATGTCTTAGCATAAAGAGATCTTCATGACATAGATAGGAAGTGAACTGGTGGCTCTCTTAGGCTGAAACTACCAGAGTTAGTCCAGAATCTAGTATAGTAAAGCTTTTAACAGGGCTCACCTCAAAGTGAGCATGTATAGAGTTGAAGAATTAGTTAACTTGTTTGTTTGTTTGTTTGTTTGTTTGTTTGTTCAATTTATATGCCGTCTTTCTCAGAAGACTCAGGGCGGCTTCATAGTAATTTTGATTGTTAGCTTCCAAACGTAATAATGTTTTCTCTTTACTTGCAAAGGCTTGTTAAAATGTATGAGAGAAAACTATTGGGCACTTAAATATGACAGTGAAGCCTTTTTCAAATGAACTAATTTGGAAGAGGTTATGCCTGTTATTCCCAATGTCCCCTATGTTGCTTTTGAGAATGAGGTTTGTTTTGTTTCTCAGATTTTTATCCTGCCTTTATTACTTTATAGGTAACTCAAGGTGTTGAACATACATAATGCTCCTTCCTCCTTCAGTTTTCTCCACAACAACAATCTTGTGAAGTGGGTTGGCTTGAGTGTGAGTGATTGGCCCAAAGTCACCCAGCTGGCTTTCATGCCTAAAGTGGGATTAGAACTCACCATTTCCTAGCCAGCATCTTAACCACTATATCATATTGTCCCCCCCCCCCCTCTCTCTCTCTGTGTGTGTGTGTGTGTGTGTGTGTGTGCAGTTACTTAAGAGATCACTCCTTTTAAACCCAGTAACATTACAGGATGAGAGAGTGCTTGAGGCATAAACATGCCTAGCTCCACAAACACACCCGTCTATGCACACAGCTCTTATCTGGCCAGGCTTTCCCACACAAAGGCCTACCTTGCATTGATGTGTTCCTCATTGCTGCTGCCGCCTTCCTGCCTGCTCATAAAGCACTTTGTAAATTTATGGCTGAGATTGCTGTCGATAAAAAACTGAGTGGGAAAGATTGCCAATGGCTACCCTAGCAGTTTTTTGCTTGGGAAAAAAAAATCCCTCAGAGTAATATCTCCCAGCACTGCATTTCAGAATAAGTGAAACTTTGATTTAACAGACCTCCCCACACCCTCATTTAGAAAAGGTTGGTTACAATGGACCAAGTTTCCATCCAGACCCCTCCCCCTTTAAATAATGGCTAAATCTATTGCATCTAGATTAGTTTAGGGAAGGCAAGTTAAATGATCTTAATTTTACGACCTTCATGAAAAATGTATACGATTTCTGTGATGATTTGCAATTGATGCCTATTAAATCATTTACATCAATTATGTAAATTCAGGATATGACAGAACTTACATTATTTGCAGAATGACATCATGATACAGATGAGATAAATCACCAGAATAACATGCTTTCACATTTAACAGACATTTGGGAATAACAGACATACCTCCTCCCAATTAAAACAAAGCTTCATTTAATATTTAAATGCCCAGTACTTTTCTCTCATACGTTTTAATATGTCTTTGCAAGTAAAAAGAAAATATTGTCATGTTTGATAGGCTTGGAAGCTAACAATCAAGGATAACTCTTCCTGGCAGACACCTTAAAGGCATGTTGGACACCAAATCCCATAAGTGTTGGCCAGAGATGGAGGTCCATCTATCTCAGTGATGGCTAACCTTTTTTTCCTTGGGTGCCAAAAGCGTGTGCATGTGTGTGAAAGTGCATGCACGTGTGCCCACACCCATAATGCAATGCCCCCTGCGCACTCCGCCCCCTGTGCATGCTCACACAACTTCCCTGCACTGCCCCGCCCCCCTGCGCATGTAGTTTATACACTGCTCAAACAACTAAAGGGAACACAAAGCTACTGTATGTAACAAACAAAGTATTTAATAAGGCTAGTTCATTCATTCAGATCTCGGATGTCTTCTGCTTGTGTTCCCTTTATTTTTTTGAGCAGTGTATAAGGTGTTATGAGATGCATTAATGTCAGCAAGGCAAGGGGTCAAAAAAAAAAGTACTGATTGGGGGGCCACAGCTGTGCAATCAAAGCCCCTTCTCTTTTGAATGTGGGTTGACATCAGATGTACACAGACACAGAGGGAATGGGGGGCCGGGGGGCTTTGATTGTGTTGCCAAACGATTGTCTTTTTAAAAAAACCTCTACTCTGCAAAGCTAGTTTATAATCCAAAAACTGGATCTTAGGTGTCAACCAAATATTTCTCTTCACAACTAACAAAACAAACAAGAAACAGGAAAAGGTTGCATGTCTTGGGGTGGAGAAATGGAGCTTCTGTTGTTCGCTTCAGTATATCAATTCATGCTGTTTTTCAGATATCACCAGAATGGGCTGGTCCTACTGCGTGTTTGAGGTGCAGTGGCTGCTTCAGGCATCACTTGTTGGGGTGTTATTCAGGGACAGCAAACTGATCATTATTTAGTTTTGCTCACCATGGGAGAGTGTCTTCATTTAGATCTTTAGCCTTAATTTCTCAGCTTCTTCTTGATGTCTCTTTCAGCTGGAAGGGAAGTCTTAAAAACCAGGCCAGTTCAGATAAAAGAAGCACCTGTGTACGTCTATACATTTCATAATTAATTTTTCCAAGCAGTTTCAGAATGCTTTAGCACATATGGTTTTTATTTGTTTTACAGAGTTTTCCCACTGACCATTCAGTTTAGAGTGGCATACATCATAAATGTAAATCAACCCTCCTCACTGTAACCTGCCCAACAACTCCTTATTTAAAGGCCATTGGTCCATTTTACAGAACTGCCTTTCCCAGAGTGCCTCTTCCAGTTGTGCCAGAACCATCCCATCATTTATAAACAGCACTGAGAGCGACCAGTAGAGAAAAGCAATTCCAGGGAATCGCAGAACATCACAGCTATTGCTACACACCTTCAAATTACACCTGGAAAATGTTTAGTTTTAAATGGAATTTAAAATAGCTACAAAAAAGAAGTGCAGACTAAAGTGCAGTTATATGTCCCTTGAAAACAAGTCTGTCCTCCTAGCCCACCATAATACATATTTACAGAACCTCTAATCCTGATTTAGGCCCAAAGTCAGCTGCATGACCTTGGGCCAGTCCTCTCTTTCTCAGCCCTAGGAAGCAGGCAAAGGTAAATCACTTCTGAAACCTTGCCAAAAAAACCTGTAGGAACTTGTTCAGGCAATTGCCAGGAGAGGAGAGGAAGAGAGAGAGGGAGAGAGAGAGAGAGAGAGAGAGAGAGAGAGAGAGAGGGAGGTGGGAGGCATCCAGACCTAGGCGTACTAGGAATTAGTAGTTGGGATTTTTGGAAACTGAAATCCATGCACATCTTGTATCAGATATATATTGATGGTCGTGCTCATTTGGTTCTATGAGGAAGTTATTTGGTCAATACAGCTTCAGGTTCAAAAGGTTGTTTTTATTATTTACATGCATACGATAATGAACAGGGTGTCCTGTTACATTTTTACCCTAACTGTATGACTCAGATGTTGAGAGGAGAGAGAGAAGTGTTGTCTCACTGAGAGAGAGAGAGAGAAAAGGGGAAGATATCCAAGTGGTTTCTAGGTAAGAGTCCAATAAGAAAGTTCATTGGCTGATATAGTCACATGTGATGTCTGTAAAGACTTAACCCCTTCTAGTCTCTGGTGCATCATATGCAGGCAATATCTGACATCTTGGTCGCTTCAGGTTAGAGACTGCTGTGCTCAGCATCTTGAGAACAGGCAGTGATGCTTCTATTATTGTATTTAGATTTACCTGAATGGCTCCGTGGCACAGATCTACAGCACAATGCCCACTGGTCAGAATTCTCCTGTCAACTCAGATCTGCTACTCGACAGTAGTGGGGCCTACCTATATATAATGACAGCTTCACAGGTGATTCATCATCTTGTTACTGTTTTCCATCTGTTTTTCAGGCAGGAAATTCTTAATTATATCTGGGCTTAAGAAAACCTGTTATGGGACCTTTGTTGTTTTCGTCTTCTGCCTGGGAGTATTTTTATATAAAAAAGTTAAGTGAAAAATACAGCATAGGTTGCTGTGTGTATATTTTCCATTAGCTCAGAGGTAAATTATTTCCCTTTATTAGATTATTGTATTATAGGGTTGATCCCTGCCTTTGGCAATCAACATGTTTCCAGAATTCTTTTTTTATTTTTAATTTGAATTTATACTCCAGCTTAACACAGGCAACTATACCAGAAACTTTTCTCTGGATCAGTTCCAACCAAATTAGAAGCTGCTCCTTTTATCCCTTACCCTTAGCCCATTTCTTAGTTAAATCTTTCATCTGCCTTTATAACTCTTGAAATTCTGCCAAAATAAACCAGCAAGCCTTGTCTTTAGAAGAGATTTGGCATTTATATAGTCTGGTAGAAAACTTGATGCAAATTAGGTAGATTCTCCTGCTTGTATCTCTTGTAAAAGTACAATTTGAATAACTTTTCCTATCCACATAAATAAAATCAGTAATAATATATTGTTCGCTCTAACTCAGGTGTCCAAGATCCCAGTCTCAGAATGCCCTAATTTCCAAGACTGTACCTCATGCCTGCATGCTGAAGACCCCTTTTGTGGCTGGTGTGTTCTACAGAGCAGGTGGGCCTCTAATGAGAGAGTGTATAATATGAAAGGGTTGTTTTAAAAGAAGAGAGATGGATTCTGACAGGGTTGTACAATGCCCTGTTCCATTGCTAACTGAAGCATGGTCTATTACATTCAATCCAATTGTCTGGATGCACTCAACACACTGGAATCATAAATCAGCTCCGCTGGCTGGGTTTACAGAATGCAAAGAATAAACAGCCAGTCTTATTTTAGCCTAGCATGTTGTACAAACCCAGCTTCTGTCTCTTCATCTCTAATATGATTGGCAGGTGTACCCGGAAATTGGAATGTGAACGCCATGAGCTGGCCAATCACTGGCTCTGGAGTTATGGAGATGAGAGCCAGTGCTTGAGAGTGGAACAAATTTTACCAGCCAATCAGAGTCGAGAAACACAGACAGAGGTGCGTGAAATAGCAGGAAACTGAGAAGTGGATTTATTATGATTTAGCAACTGACCATCATCCTATGAAAATTTGCACTTGTGAAATGAAACCCTTTGCATTGCTTGGATTAATCTCAAGCCTGTTTTCCCCCCTATGCCCCAAGGTGGGCTATATAAGAGGGATAATGCATAAACTAGTATCTCGCTCAAATTTATAAAATGCTTTGTCTTCCAAAGATTTAACGTTGAAGTGTTAAATCACATTTAAACCAAATACCTCAATTGCCTTGTATTCCAAGAAAATATGCGTGTTTCCTATCCTACTCAGATCTCCTTGTTGGTCTCCAATCTCCCTGCACTGGGTGAAGGAGAGCATTACCACTGTGCGTTTGGCACCCAAGAAAGCCAGGCCCAGCTGCAAGACTCTTGGATACGCTGCTTATCGCCTGTTCCTGAGCAGGTGCCACCTATCCAAGAAGGAAAAGGTAAGCATGGGGCTTATGTATGGCTCCTATACTGAGTGCATTAGAATGGAATGGAGTGGAGTGGAGTGGAGTGGAGTGGAGTGGAGTGGAGTGGAGTGGAGTGGAGTGGAATGGAATGGAATGGAATGGAATGGAATAGAATAGAATAGAATAGAATAGAATAGAATAGAATAGAATAGAATAGAATAGAATAGACTTTTTTATTGGCCAAGCGTGATTGGAAACACAAGGAATTTGTCTTCGGTGCATAAGCTCTCAGTGTACATAAAAGAAAAGATACATTTGTCAAGAATCATAAGGTACAACACTTAATGACAGTCATAGGGTACAAATAAGCAATCAGGAAACAATATCAAGTGCATTACATTCTGATGCTATTTAATAAGGGAAGTTTTAGCCAGAAGCCCTACAGATGCAGTGGAACTGCAGTGATAGAAAGACCATAGTATGCTAGTGGAAAAGTAATACATCAGCAATTTAGGCTTTAGCTATCTGTCATTTTAATTTAAATAATTTCTCTATCAATTAGAACAGAAGCAACCTTAGCCAATCAAATCCTGCTTTTGGGGCTACATAGCCAGTGAGGGTACTAGAGCAGGCAAGCCTACTTTTCTTATGATATGATGCCTTGACTGATCATGAGTCCCCACCCAAACTGGTGTATAAATAAAATATAGAGTAGAAAATGAGCATCAAACCCTTCTCAAATCAAGCCTATATGTTGATAAATCAGGTCACTGTTAAAATCAGAGCAGCCCTTCAAAAAGTTGCAGGCTTAGTTATTGCTTTCTGGTCATCCACATTAGGATAATTAAATACTTTTATTTAAGGAATGAAATTTCTTTGTCTTCTTCTCCTTTGAGCCCCCCTAGATGAAAAAAAAAAGCTTAAAAATCATAAGCAATGATTTAATTTACATGATAATTGACTCAGAGTGTTTGCTCTGAGAGCTTTAGTAGGATTAATGTGTGCAAAGTATTTGCCTGCCTTACTCAGATGGTACAGTGGGAGTAGCTTTTAGTTCCAGTAGCAAAATGGGAGCGTGATGGCTAAGAATTTAAAGACACTGAGCTTGTCAGCTGGAAAGCAGACAGCCCGAGTTCAAGACCCAAGTGCTACATGGCAGGGTGAGCTGTGGTTACTTGCCCCAGCTCCTGCCCACCTAGCAGTTTGGAGGCATGCAAATGCAAGTAGATTAATAGGTACCACTTTGGTGGGAAGGTAACAGTGTTCCATGCAGTTTGGCGTATAGTCATGCTGGCCAGATAACCACAGAAAATGTCTTGGGACAAAACTGGCTCCCTTGGCTAAGAAACGGAGATGAGCACTCCCCCTCAAGTCAAACACCACTGGACAAGGGAAACCTTTATCTTTACCAGTAGCAAAGCATTCTCTGTTGTCTAAGGAGACCATTGTATGAAACTACCAGTCTTCTTGCTTTATCTATTCTTGCAACTGTGCATATAGAGATAAACCCTTGCAGCCCACCTGTGACCTCTCATGAAGACCTAACAAACTTATATATGTTTCCAAGGTTTTAACACTTAACAAGAACAATTCTGATCCTGATTCTGGTTCCTTGTCTGAGTAGGTCCTTCAGAAGTAAGATTAAGGCTTAGATCTTGCTGAGATTGTATTCTTGCCTACAATTGTTCCCCTTTGGACACTTGGCTAGAACTTGTTTGGTCACTTGCCCATCATTTCATATTAAAAAAAATATCCAAATCAAGCACTACCAAGTCAGGTACAAACTTGCTACTCTGATTTCCCTGACACGTTGGTTTTCTGTCCAGAGGGACTTCCATGTATGGTGGACCTGCCCAACGTGTCAGTCCTAACCTGCAGTGTGAAGTGGTGCAGCCCTGTCATTTGAGTAGCAGCATTTCCTCTTGTTTGTTTATTTATTTATATCCTACTTTGATGGGTGGCTGCACAATATGTACATTCTGTATTCTAGGTTTCAAAACCTAGAATACAGAATGCGGAGTACAGGCTTGCGTTACATTTGCTGTCCATCTTCAAGATTACACGTCAAGCTATCTTTGTTGGTCTTTGTAACTTTGGAAGTTACAAAACCCCCCCAAAAAGTGCTGTTACGAGCTATATTATCATATAAGAAATGTATTTACATTATATACCCTGTTTTCCCCAAAATAAGACATCCCCTGATAATAAGCCCAATCGGGCTTTTGAGTGCATGGCACTAAGACCAAGCACTTATTTCTGGGTTCAAAAAAATATAAGTCAGGGTCTTATTTTCAGGGAAACACGGTAGTTATGTAGTATACAATAGGCTATAACAAATGTAATTTTCAGAAAAGTCTTTTAGCACAGGGGAAGATATTTCAAGAAGAAAAGAAGGCTTGTTTTGTATAAGTGTTGTGTGGGCATGTGTGAGAAGTTCTCTCTTGCTGGCTACTTGGATGGGGGAAAATTAACTTCAGGTATCTCTCCTTTCTCTTCCTCAGACCATGTGACTGTGACGTTAGCTCTGATGTTCCAGGATGTTGTCATAACCTCTCTGGGATTTTCCTTCTACGATTGTAATGCCGTGAGCCAACTTGCTGATTCCACCCCGTGAGCGAATGTTGAGTGGGGATGGAGGCAGGGTGGGGTGCGGGTGGCAAAGGCTGCAGGTTGATGACTAGCAAGAGGCTTTAGATTAAAGCAGCATCTTGCATTAAAATTTTGGGTTTCTGCATATGAAAAGTGGAATACTAATATTTTCTTCCAAAGTGTACAGATTCATCTATATTTCTCATTTTTCATAATTCATCCTGATGACAAAAATGTCATGTGCAAATGTCACCAAGAACCGTGATGGCGAACCTATGGCACGCGGGCCAGAGGTGGCACGCAGAGCCCTCTCCGTTAGTACGCGGGCCATTACCAGCTGCTCTTCCAGTTTCCAGCGCATGCATGCACGCTGGCCAGCTGGTCTTTGTGTGTGCCAGAATGCCGGAAATCTGAAGACCAGCTGGCCGGTGTGCGTGTGAGCACTGGCCAGCTGGTCCTCCGGTTTCTGGGCTCTGGCATGCATGCACAAATGTGCATGTACGCAGGTTCTAGTTTTGGCATTTGGTGCTGAAAAGGTTCGCCGTCACTGCCCTAGAACATGAAGCCTTCCCCTCTCATCAATGTCATCCTCCTCAGCTACCTCTGGGTCAAAGGTTCAATCTTTGGATTATTTTGCTGCTTGTTCTAAATTTGAGAAACCTACTTACTTAAGAGAAAGACGGATAGGAAGTTCTCTCGGCAGGCTGAGTTTTTTAAGAGAGTAACCTCTCTATTTCTTTACAAATCAGTTGGGGTATTGAAAAGGTTTAGGAGATTGAAATTCTGACCATCAGCAGGATATGTTTCCTAGAAGTGAACAGAATATTTCCAAAGTTGCTATGGGGATAGGGGTTGACAAGAGAAAAATCAGGTTAAAATGGGCTGGATTAATCTCTGTTTGGAATGCTGCTGATTTCTCCATGCTAAACCTCCTTTCCTTCCTCTTCCCAGGCACATAGCTCAGAGCAGAGCTAGGGTTAAGGCAGTGTTTCTCAACCTTGGAAAGTTGAAAGTGCTAGCTGGGGAATTCTGGGAGTTGAATCCACACATCTTCAAATTGCTATGGTTAAGTTAAGGGCTTGGAAAGAATTCCAGCAGCCAAGCTTTCCTTACCTTTTGCTGGTCTCACATAATCTTAGAGTTAAAGGTAGTTTTTCTTTGATCCTTCTTGCTCCAATAGATGTGGAACATGTGTAGACAGCCTCTGGATGTGCCACTGGTGTCCATCTAGTCATCGCTGTGTCTCCGAAGGGCCCTGCCCAAATACAGAGGGGCTTGTCTACAGCCACAAAGTGAGTAACATACACTTCGGAGCATGGGGTCTCCTAGCTTTCCAGAACAAATGGGCAGGAAAGAACATGAAGCCTGAAACTGCACCTAATCTGTCCATTTCTCTTAGGCATTGGCTGAAGAACTCCAGGGTCGAGCTGCCTGTCCCAGTGTGGGAGGGGATGGAGAAATCCCTCTGATTCCTGTCAATGTGGAAATGCCAATAAATCTGGTGGCCTGGAATCTAGACTTAGTGATTAGCCAGGTAAATCAAAGTCCTCAGAAGAGGCGTGGAGCAGAGGTGGGTTTCAGCAGGTTCTGACCAGTTCTGGAGAACCGGTAGTGGAAATTTTGAGTAGTCCAGAGAACCAGTAAATACCACCTCTGACCAGCCCCACCCCCATCTATTCTCTGCCTCCCAAGTCTCAGTTGATCAGGAGGAAATGGGAATTTTGCGGTAACCTTCCCCTGGATTGGGGAGGGAATGTAGATTTTACAGTATCCATCCCCTGCCATGCCCACCAAACCATACCATGCCATGCCACGCCCACCAAGCCACAACCACAGAACCCGTAGTAAAAAAATTTTAAATCCACCACTGGTGTGGAGGTGAAAATGGGAGGCTTTGAGAAAGTCCTTTGCTTTGGGATGCCTACGTGAGATGCAACATGAAATATGCTAAAGCTCTCCTCCCTTAAAGAATTCTGAATATTGGAAAAGATGTCTGTGACTCCTAGGAATGTGGGATTAAAGGTGGGATAACTTTGGGGACAAAATTGGGAAGAACAGGTGATGTGTACAGAGCCCTGTTGTACCCTCCCCTCCATCCCTTAGGCTCCAGCAACAGTCTTCTGTGTATTGGAAGTGGAAGGAGTCCCGATTTTTGTCCCAGCATCCCTGGAAGAAAGGGATGAGGAAGCATCCCATCATGTGAGGTGTCAGTCACAAACATATCGCTACACCCAAGCTCTCCCAGAACTGCGTGTGCCCCTCTATATCGTAGTGGGGGATAACCAACGCCTTGATAGCCATGAAGATTTATATGGTAAGGGAATAGGGTTTTGGTTTTGTGATATGTGCAGATCTCTGATTTAAGGGAATCTTTGCCTGATTCTAAAAAAGGAGAAATACGCTTCTACCCTCTATGGATTCAAAAACTTTTCTGAAATCTATGTGATCAGTACACTATTAAAAAGTGGTAGAATTATTTGAAAATTTCAAGATTGTGTTGGAAGAATTTTAATCAGGTTGCCAGCAATTGTCACTGTCAGTTGTGGTGCCCATTTGCTTATTCATTTTATTTATTTATTTATAATTTATTTATTTATAATTTAATTTATATACCACCCTTCTCCCGAAGGACTCGGGGCGGTGTACAGCCAATTAAAAACACAAGGTACAAACAACAGTTTTAAAATAGTTAAAAGTATTAAACAATTTCGGCCTGAATTTAAAACCCAAAATTTAAAACACCCAATTTAAAATCATTTACATAGATAGCCCTGCCTGGCGGAACAGCAGGGTCTTAAGGGCACAGCGAAACACACGGAGGTCGGAGATCTTGCGTATTTCCGGGGGCAGTTTGTTCCACAGGGCAGGAGCTCCCACAGAGCTAGGATGGCACTGGGTTGGCAAGTAATTCCCATAGATATCACACTGGGGAATAAATTGGCCAACTGGCCTAGGTCCTCTTGGGCCCAAAGCCAGATGCTTTGCCCGATGGCACCCTGAGGAGTCCCTCTCTGTGGGAGCGAATTGGCCGGTGGGAGGCTACTGGTGGCAGAAGTCGGTCTTTTTGAACAAAGCTTTGGAAATAAGATGGAGTAAAAAAAATTCAAACCATCTTTCTTGATCAATTCTTTTAATTTCAGTATGCTACACTAATTAACAGAACAAAAAGTATAGATACAATTTTAATAGCAATAGCCATAGCACTTAAGACTTATGTACCGCTTCAGTGCTTTACAACCCTCTAAGCGGTTTTACAGAGTCAGCATATTGCCCCCCAACAATCTGGGTCCTCTTTTACCGATCTAAGAAGGATGGAAGGCTGAGTCAACCTTGAGCCGGTGAGAATCGAACTGCAATCAGCAGCAGTAGCCTGAATACTGCATTCTAACCACTGTGCCGCCACCACTGCTTTTAACCATATTTTAACAATATAGGTTCAGAATTTCTCAACTGATCATTTTGAAATTATGCTGTTTTATAGTATAGCCTTTTATTGTCATTGCACATCATATATACAACAAAATTGGTTTTAATGCAGATTAACAAAGATCTAGATAAATAGTCTAGAAAGGCCTGTTAGACTGGGACTGCATTAATGGAAGTATCACTCAGATCATAAAGATAATAGTTCCATCATATTATGCTCTGGTTAAATCACACTTGGGTTACCTTGTACTGTGTTTAATTCCAGACACTGCATTTATAAAAGAGAATGGATTTGGAGGGGATTTATGGCAGGGGTTTGAAATCAACCCCTATAAGGAAGAATTAAAGGAGTTGGTCTATAAGAGAACATTGATTAGTTACAGTGGTCTAAAGCAGGGGTCTCCAACCTTAGCAACTTTAAGACTTGTGGACTTCAACTCCCAGAATTCCTCAGCCAGCAAAGCTGAGTTGAATTCTGGGAGTTGAAGTCCACAAGTCTTAAAGTTGCCAAGGTTGGAGATCCCTGGTCTGAAGAGCTGTCACATAGAAAAGGTGGACCTGTTGCAGCTGAAAGCAGAACAAAGATGACCACCTTTCAGGGATGGTTAGTGGGTCTCTGCACTGGGAAGGGGGTTGGATTAGATGTCCAATATCTTCTCTTCCAATTCATGTATTCTTATCTAAAACACGTTCAGGGTTTTCTCTTTCCTGTCAGATTAAATGCCACAAAATGAAAAATGGAAATATCTTCTACTTTAGACCAAAAAAATCTGAAAATATGGGTTAAAGAACTGCTGAAATATTAGTCTACGTCTAGAGTTTCAACGATCCGTTTGATGAAAAAGTTGTAATTGTTACACATTTTCCTTCTATTAACCACATGTCACTTTCAACTATACAAATGTCTTTCTCCTTACGAACATACACAAGACTTCTGCCCATTGCTTGTGCAATGTTCTTTCTTATTTTGAACTTGTTTATTCATGATGGTATGTTGATATTCTTGTTTTGTTTTGTTTTTTTTAATTTAAAAAAAACTGCTGGGCAGGGAAAGGAAGACAGAGGTTGGTGATTATGGTTTGGGTTTCACTCAAGAGCCTTTCCCAAAATACCGAAAGGGCCGTATTGTGCAGGACAAAATGCATGATCCAAAAGAAACAAATATTTGCCATCTCTTTTTTAAAAAATGCATAATTAATGGAAGCTTAAAATCTAGTGCAAAATACTTTTTAAGCTTGGATGTTCCCAACTTCCAGGATGCCCATCCACGTCTTGCTCTTCTGAAAAGCCTGTAGCTTTCTATTAGCTTATCGTCCCCTGAAAAGCAATGAAATTTGTCTGCCATAGAGAAGGCAGCCTTAAGCAGGACAATGTTAAACTACTGTAGTATTCACCTCTTGTCTTTTTGCCTCCCCTCAGTGACTTTGTACAACTGTTCTGTTGACCGTTTGGACTGCAGTCGCTGCAAAGCAGCCCCCCAGCATTTCCGCTGTGTCTGGTGTCAGCTGGAAAAGGAGACTGGCTGTGTCTATGAGAACTCCTGTCCATCCAAACCTGGTGTGGCTACTTGTCCATCGCCTGTCATCTACTCGGTGAGAAGTGACATCACTGGGCCCGTAGTCTCCCTGCCTACTTGTTCTATATGCAGATTTTTTTTTAAAAAAAATAGGAAGGAATATGAGGATTTCCCCCTGAAACCTCAGATCTCGGTTTACCACCTTATTCTTGCCACATACACGCATACCTACTACCCTTTCAGTAATTCACTAATTAGAGCCAAAGCTCTTCTATGGCAAGTCATCTATGGCAAGTTACTTTTCAATTCCATTGGGAGTTCCAACCTCAGGGTATAGAAGATGTGCTTGGTGGTAACATCAGTGCTAATATTTTTGTCTTTTGTTTTAACAGAATTTGAAGAAAGCAGCTAGTTTGCAAGTGCAATGCCATAATGCCATATAATCCTGTTTCCTAGATATCTCCACTCACTGGACCTTTGGAAGGAGAAATGGCTCTCACTGTGATAGGCTCCAACCTGGGTCACCGCTTTGAAGATGTGGCCAGAAGTGTGCTTGTAGCTGGGCTGCCATGTGTTCCTGATCCAGCTCAGTACATAGTTTCCACTCGGTAAGGGCCACTCCCCACACGCTGCCAGTTCTTTGAAATCAAAGCAGTGAGCATTTGGTTTAGAGTTGCGTAGAAATATGATCTTCAAGGAAATTGGCAGGAATTAATTTGACTAACATTGCTTTGCTATCAAGCCTGAATCAGTCTATATGAGCTGAGGATGATGAGTTGAATGCGCCATCTTCTTATCGGATATTAAACGTAAATACAGTGCATTCAGAAAGTATTCAGACCCACCTTCACTTTTGTCAATTTTGTTATGCTGCAGCCTAATTCTACACTTGTTGAAATTCAATTTTTTTCTCATTAATCTACACTCAGTATCCCATAATGACAAAACAGGATTTTAGAAATGTCTGTAAATGCACTAAGCTAAAATGTGACTTGCTTGTTTTTGCTTTAGCATATTGGTTGAATCTAATTATAACAGTTTGTAAAGAAGATATTTATGCCTTAGCATGATACATGAATTTGATCAACAGCAGATTATTTCACAAACTATAAGCAAATCACAATTTTGAATGATATATAAAACTAGTCCATGATTTGTTGCTTTTATGATACTAATCTATTATGTTTCAAGAATTTGCCTCAGCCTGATATTAAGTTGTCTTTCATCTGATAAAGTTCTTTCCTGTATATAGATTTGGTAATCAATCAATTTCTTGGATACCAATAGCTTTTAATACCATATTAAAGAAATAGTATGTCTCTGGAGTAGGACCTCCATTTTTTTCTACCTACATCTACAGTACTTAACACTGTTTTTTCCAATGAAAAAGCTTCAAACACAACCTTTCCATAGGGGAATGCAACGGTTTCTGCAGCATTAAGCTATGTAATTGGCATAGCATTCATTCTCAGGTGGCCATTAACATTCCCATCAAATAAAGGGCTGAGGAAAGCCAGAATGCCAGGCTGAATCTATAGCTAAGCTGAACTTTTCAGTTCTTTTGTCCAAAACCAATCAAGAACAGGAGCTGAAAACTCCTCTTATTTCTGATTCTGTACTTTATTGTTCTTAGCTAATAAAACTTATTTTGAAAAGGGGTTCTCACGAGAGCCTGCACCCCTTTTTCATTCTTTGAAAATGCAGCCCTGCTGTGAATTTCTGCAGGCTTTCTCATAATAGGGCCTTCCTGCTGTTCCCTACAGGATCATCTGTAATGTGCCCCCTGGAAAACGAGGTTTATCTGGCCCTGTTCAGGTCACCATTGGAGATCGCCCCCCAGGGATTTCCAAGAACCACTTCACCTACCAGGTCAGTGTCTGACAGAGGAGGGAGGTGGGGCGGGGAACGGACATTCAGAGTTTGTTCTAAGGAAGCTTGAAACTGGGTATAAGGACGGGCTGAGCTAGGCACATTTGTTTGCAATGTCCCTGTGACACAATGTGCCTGTGTCATGGTTAACTAGGGGGGCGAGGGGGGGTGCGGAAAGACAAGCCAGATGCTGTGAATACCATCAACACTGCCTATCAGCCCTCACAGTTGCTTCCATTCTCAGGATCCAACGCTGCTCAATCTACACCCAGACCTTGGTCCCATGGCTGGAGGAACCCGAATAACCATTTCTGGTGAAGACCTCCTAACTGGTCCTGAGATGACTGTCAGCGTGGGCAACCTGCCCTGTATTCTGTGAGTAAAATGGCTTCTTTTCATCTTCTCTCCCTCCCCTGTCTTTATTTCCTCATAATTCTCCCCAATGTTCTGTCCCCAACCCCACGCACACACACCAACAGACGTTCAGGAATTAAAGACCAAACCAGCCGGCAAAATCCTTTCCCTTAAGATAACGGAACTTGGCAACAACCTAGTGGCTGCCTGCCAAGAGTTTATTATTTACAAAGAGGAGAGATAACTTCTCCCCACTTCTGATACATCAAAGGAAAGCAGCTCAATAATTACAATCAAGTCCAGAGATAATCCAGTCTTAAAGCAAAAGTCCGGCAATGCAGAATGGCGTGGAAGCTTTCAGCTTTGTTCATCACAAGGTTTGACTGGCCACCACGCTCCCTTTTATATCCTGTGGGGTGTGGTCCAGTGACTCAGCCTAATCTCGGGCACACTTTTTCTTCTGTTGCGCGCGCTTATCTCTGCGACGCTGGCGTGGGTCCAGCCAAGACTCATTGCCCTCATCACTGTCCATCTGTGGCTGCGTGGACGTGCTTGGCCCCGGCCCTATCTCTTGCTCTTCAGCGGACACCGAAGGCATTGCCAGAGAGGAGGGTCCTGGAGAGGTAGGCCTTGCCAACTCCTCTCCTTCACTCTCTGAGTCCTCTCCTGACGATGACACAGGCTCAGATAACGGAGCCACAATACCCAAGTCCTCATATCTTTACTTTTCATTCCAACAGTGAGGAACCTGTGGAACCCAGAGCCATTGTGTGCCGTACCAGTGCCAGCTTGACATCCCAGACGGTAACTGTTCGTGCCAAGTATGGTGTGGCGCTGCGTGAATTGCTGGAGAAGCGCTTCCTTTATACACCTAATCCACAGCTCACTCGGGCCTTCCCATCTACCAGCTTCCATGGGTAAAAGCCTGAGGGGTCATCCTATCTGGCCCATGTTAATACTGTATAAATTTGCATGTCACAAAACAATTGCTTGACAAAGAAAAAGTCAGGCCTTTTTTTTTTTCAAAGAGGATACATGGTTGTATATTAGCAGCACAATCTAAAAGCATCTCTGCCTTCTTTGGTGAGAAGGGAGACCTAGGAATTGTTTCTTCATAACCATATATTCTGTGTGTGTGTGTGTGTGTGTGTGTACACACACATACACACAAACATACACACACCTCATGCTGTTCCCCTTTGCACAGAAAAAGATTAAGACGTAATAACAGAAAGAAATTAAAGGCATGAAATAAGAAAATATACCCTGCTTAACCCCAACACCCTTCCCTATATCTTTCCATAGTTTTGATCTTTGCAAATCATCCTTGCTTCCACCATGTTCGTATAGTACGTCACATTTGTGGGTGGGTGGGTATCTGCACTTATGTGTGTGCCCATGGTTTTCAAACAGTCTTGATTCCTGGTGAATACCTGGATTTGTCCCCTGCAGTATTCCTGGCAAGGCTTTTCAGAATTGGTTTGCCCTTGCCTCCTTTCTAGAACTAAGAAATAGTGACTGGCCCAAGGCTACCTAGCTGGTTTAATATGCTTAAGGCAGGTCTAGAACCTCCAGAAGCTACTTATGACGTTATGTCCACTGCATCATCCCATAATGGCGGTTGTTTGCTATTATGACTGACTGCAGGGATGTTGCAGCCCTCCTGCTTCTCTCCTCCCATACCCCTCCTACCTTGGGCCTGCTTCCCACTCCATTGGGCCCCACACCTTCCTCAACCCATGTCACCCATCAGGCAATTGCCTTTCAAATATCTCTAGAACTCAAATTAGGAAGGAGGGCAGGTTGCTCCAGTGCTGGGCCATATGGTGTGATCCTGGAAGCAGCCACCATTTTCTGAGCAGCTGCATTGAATTGTAGCTGAAAATGGCGGCCACTTCCAGGATCACATCACGTGGCTCAGCAATGGAGCAACTTGCTTTGCTTCTCTAATGTGAGCTCCACAAGATTCCACAGAGATACGTATTCTGCAAATAGGGGAAAGTTTAAGTCTAGGATTTAAGGGAGAGAAAGAAGTGGGACCAGGTTGGGGTTTCGGGGTGGAACTCCGATGTGAAGCAAGTAAGTAAGAAAGGGGGGAGTTGTTTTAGAGAGCAAGAGAGTTTTGGACAATGAAGGTAAGGGTTGCAAGGAAATTTCAGGCGTTGGGAGTAAACGTTCTCAAAGTTAAGGCTGAGTTCAGGCTCAGAGCCTCTTCCATCATAAGTTTGTTCACATGATGGCTATGTCAGACCAATGGATGGTGGCAGATTAAGACACATATCTTTGTCGATGCTGATGTTCCTCAGGGGTGGAAGGATTATCCAAGTGGAGGGGACTAATTTGGATGTGGTGCAACAACCACTCATCAAAGCCATCTTGGAGCGAGAGAAGCCGCCCACAGGCAAAAGCATCCGGAAGAAAAGATCTTGTGATTCTTTGCATGGCCCTCATGCCCCACTGTCCTCAGCTTCCTCAAGGCCCTGTGTTGAGGTGGGCGATCTGTTGGAGGTGAGTACAGGAAGGAAGAGAGAAAGTTATGACTTGGTTGGAGGCTGCAGTTTAGGAACGATTCCCCTGCCATCTTCTAACCACTTTTTTATATCTTCACAGTGCTGGGAACCTTGCTGTGCTAATTCATCCACTCTCCTACTTTGTCCATCGCCAGCTGTGCCATCCAATGCTCACTTCCGCCACCTTGTTTTTGAGCTGGACGGATTCCATGTTTCCTTTAGCAATGCCAGCGGAGGCCAAGAGTTCTCCTACAAACCTAATCCCCACCTACGGTGGCCTGGTCGGGAATCCACTGGCCGCCCTTTTAGTCTTAAACCTGGCAATGTCCTGGACATAGAGGTGAGGGGGATTAGGGGGAAGCAGATCCAGGAATGGTGGGAGCGGGAGGGGGGCTTGATACGATGTGCTAATCCTTGTTTTTCAGCATGATGACGCTTAGTAGAACCTCTTTATTAGCACTTCTGAAACCTCAGTCTTTTTTTTCTTTCTATCTTGATTCATTACAAGTACGATAGCAACAAAATTACACAGAATTGTGTTGCATTGTATGGATTCTCATGTCATAGAACTTCTGGTCATATTAGAAGACAGTAATATATAATTTGTAACATTTAAATCACCACATTTTGAAGTATATATCATCTAATCACTGGTAGTAAACGTTATCCTGCTATAGAAAATATATGCCTTGGGAGCCTGCAGAGCGAGAGAGAGATGCAGATAAGGCTTAGACACAGCATGGCCTCTAACTTGGTGGAAAGAGGATCATAATGAAGAAACTATAGTTCTTGAATGTTGATTGCACCTGTGCCCTTTTTGTGTGTGTCCCTCTTTAGGGAGAAGGTTTGAACCTCGGCATCAGCAAGAACGAAGTGAGGGCCTTCATAGGCAACAGTGTTTGCACCGTGAAGACTCTTACGCTTACCCATTTGTACTGTGAGCCCCCTCTGCAACCACCGCAGCCGCTTAATACTTCTTCTGTGTTGCCTGAGTTTATAGTGAGTTCAAAAGTGGATGGGTTTGGAAATATTATAGGAACATCACACCCATTCCCCACTCACTCACTCACTCACTCACTCACTCACTCACACATTGTTTCTGACCTCTAACTTAGACCTTTGCTGATGTTTCCATATAGTAGGAAAAGCTGTTCCTTCCTAAAAGTCTTTTGAAAAAATCTATATAATCCCAGATGTTATCAGATGCAACTCTCCCTTGTTAGCAACAGGATTTCCTTTGAGTGTATAGCATGATCACACCCTTTGAATAATAATTTGCATAATGGCAAATAATTCTGATTGCGCAGTCGCTTAGTTTCAATTCAGTTTCCCACGCCACCCATAAAGCAGAAGAAAGGTTTGCACAATACAATTATTTTGGTTTTATGGCTCTTTTAATAACTTCCTTCCTGGTCCTTTAGTGGCAGAGCAGACAATTTTGAGGAAGGAGAGGCTTTTCAAGTGATCGAACCATGTAATGTAATTATATCTTTGGAGATAAACCTCAGTTATTTAACTTTCTATGTGCCCTTAGTGCAAATATAAAGAATAAAATAATTAACAAATTAATATATGTGGGTTTCAAATTTTCATCTTTCCCAAAGGGTTTTAATTGATATTTGGGATTAGAATTGGGACACAAACTCCCAGTACAGGAATTGAATGTATACTTCTTGCATACTTAGCCCCATCCCATACAGGATCAGCGCATAACCGGCACATTTTTATTTTATTATTTTATGCTTCCATCATTTTTAAATAGCTGCCCTTCACATAAACCTGACTGTGGGTGGTGTACAATAAAAAACAAGCTATAAAATGAACATTAAAATGTTTCACAACTTTAAAAAATCATTACTATTAAAAGACTAGGAAAAAGCATATTCAATGCAAGGTAACCATTGCACCAATTCTGCATTTCCTTGAGATCCCCAAACCTTTTGACACAGTCACATTTTGAGGAACTTCTGGAGGCTACCAGGGATGGGGCCAGATTTACCTCAAGGGAAATGATGTTCCGCAGGGCAGAAATTGTGGCAGAAAAGGCCCATGGAACCCGCCAGATATAACTCCTTGACACATAGGACCCATAATACACCTCTTCTGAAACAGGCAAATATAAATAGGAAGGGAGAGGCTGTCCCTCAAATAATCAGTCCCCATGTTGTGAAGAACTTTAAAGGACATCACCAGCACCTTGAGTTGGATTCAGAAGCAAACGATAACCAATGCAGCTTGCAGAGCAGAAACGTAACGTGCCGTTTTAGGGATACACATAGCTGCACATGCCACTGCAACAATTCCCTCATGGTTGTCAATCACCCCTTAAAATGATACAGCACTCATTATAATTGCCTCTATCTTGACAACTTCAGTCATATTGAACTAGAATCCTTTTGTAGTGATGTGGTAGATACCAATATGTCTGATAAAGGTTCAGTATTTGAATTTTTGTTCTTGAGCTTCTTTTCCCCATTATTTCCTACTCATACTGAGGGCTTTCATTAGCTTCTCTTATGCAAGTGCATCAAATCTGTTCCTGATATTCAGAGAAGAAAGAAAAAGTGGATACAATTAGGCCAGAAAAGAAGCTCTCAACCCATCCACCCTTTATTTGTGTTTCCTGTCTTTTATTAGATGTGGTATAATCGGATCTAAGTGTCCATGTGCCGTATGTTCTAAATCATGCATCACAGCCCATTAGAAAGTTGTGACTTACCTGTAGATGAATAGCCAGACCCTGCAATACCACAACAGAAATAAAAAAAAACAGGTCCAGATGAATACTGAAGTGAGAGGAGCGTTACGGTTTAGTTGTTTAAATTTACTAACTCTTACCTTATGCAAATAGAGATATGTCCAAATCCCCTTCTTGCCGCTTTACTGGTACACTGAATCCCCAGATCCTAATTGGACCAATACTGGAAATTCTCTAATTCTTACTCATTCTTATTATGAGTAGTTGTTAGCAATAGCAGGCAATTAAATATTCACTGATTGATTTCTTATTTCTGTACATAAATGTAAGCTTTCCAGTGTGGTTCAATGAAGAAATTCCAATTCATCAGCCTCCCTTAGTGATCTTAGGTGGGCACCATTAGGATATTTTTGTCCAGTCTGCTTGCCCTCAGGTTCATGGACCCCAGTTCCTAGCATCCCTGTTGCTTAGGAATCATAGGAGGCGAAGCCCACAGATAAGGAGGTCATCCAGACTCATTCAGGGTCTCCTTGTATTAGCTCTTGTAAGAGACTTCTGCTTCGACAGATTTAGTCCTTATAATAGCACAAAACTACACACTTCATTGCAACAGACAACTATGTGTATATGTGTCGAATGAATCTTGTATGCTGTCTTCTGGCAGGTACAGATGGGAAACCTGCGTCTGGATCTTGGTCGTGTCCGCTATGATACAGAACCGCCATCTAGTTTTCCCCCACAAGCCCAAATCGGGCTGGGTGTAGGGGCAGCAGTGCTGGTGGTTATAGTCCTGCTTCTCATTTTAATGTACAGGTAAACATGGCAGAGATTGTGAAGGTGTGATATGTAGGCTGGGAAGCAATGTTGTTTCCTTCCACCAGCCTTTATTCGTGTGAAATTTAGTAATCTCTCTTCTTTGGTCTCTTGACAGACGGAAGAGTAAGCAAGCCTTGCGTGATTATAAGAAAGTCCTAGTGCAGCTTGAGAACATGGAGAGCAGCGTTGGAGACCAATGCCGCAAGGAGTTCACTGGTATGGAATGGGAATGGTGTTAACTTTCCCCCAATCGAACATGTCCCCTGGGTTAAACTACAAGACTACTGCTCCCATCATTTGCATCCAACAGAGCAGATGGTTGTGCAAACTGGAGATGATGAATATGTACTACAACAAATGTGCAAGAATACCTGAACAGGGAAGGTTGGATTAATTAATCTGGAGGAAAGAGGATTTTGAATTGAGGGAAAGAAGGCAGGAATAAAGTGAGAAAAGAGCTGTCTATAGATCTAAAATCTTATCTATGGTCCTCATGTATCAACTGCTTGTTCAGCAACCGTTTGAAGCTCTGAATGACAGGTACTTACAACCTGTCCTTGTACTGATGGCCAGGGGTGAAATCTACTTACCTTCCCTACCGGTTCGAAAGTGCACGCTCTGCGCTCGCTCCGCGCATGTGCCATCATCACATCCGATTTTTGACCCTCAGTGCATGAGCAAAAACTTCTGCGCATGCGCAGAGGGTGAAAAATGAGTTACTTCCTGGTTAAAACCAGGAAGTAATGACGTCTGGGCGGGTGGGCAGAGCCTCGCGCTGCCACCGCTACCAATTCACTGAACCACATGCCCTGCCGCCACTACTGGTTCATGCAAACCGGACAGAACCAGCAGGATTTCACCACTGTTGATGGCTCTTGCAGCATCCTTGTGGGCATGTGAGTGCAATTTGGAAACTTCCCTGACAAGCAAAGTCTATGAGGAAGACACAGCCTGCAGTCACAGGAGGTTGTCACTTAATGATCCACACGGTCCTTGTTTAATGACAGCAACTGAAGTTGCCAAAGCATACACTGATAAGTGGCATGATCACATGGTTTTTCGACTTACAACCACATTATTTAATGATAGTTTCCAGTCTCAAATAGCACTGGTAAGCAAGGACTTCCTGCAAACTCTTAACAGGCTATAGTCTAGACTTCTTTGAAATCTAGTGATCTTACCAGTTAACCTCTCCAGACTAGATATTTAGGGAAAGCCTTAGTTTATGGATATGGAGGATTCTACTTCAGAGAAGAGAATTAGCATATATACCATTAAACTAAGTGTGAATTTATACAAGAATCACTGTGATAGTGTAACTAAAAGTGTTCAGTAGTCTCATTTGAAGCAGAAAAGGTGACAGTGCTTGCTTGACTGTAAGTGGCTCCAGATGTGACAGCCCAGAAAAGATGTGACTTTTTAAAAGAGGTCTCTGCAGGTAAGCAAGCACCTCCACCCTGGATCCAAAGAACCTTCCTGGCTTCCAAGCAAAGACCAAGCACTTCTATCGATTACCTTGTGAGAGAAATTGGCAGCATAAAAGTTCAATAAATTAATAAACAGATAACTCCCGGAGATGATCATTGAATTGATTAGCAATGGAATGGCCTTGTTTTCCTGCCAAATTACAAATCCTTGGCTATTGCACCTAAGAGACTTTATTTGCCCTAGTGCTGAGAATTCCACAGAGTTTGGAAGAAGTAGAGTTGTTGGAGGGTGCAAGTGGGCGGAAGAGGGAGAGAGAAACTATTGGATTCTTCATTTCTGTATCCTTGTTTGAGCACATGCAGTGCCCTTGCTGTGAGGAAAGAAGGGCAGGCAGAGCTTTTGAGAAATGGGCACTGAGCAAAGCAGTGCTCTAAAACAGGGAACTTCAACTCCCAGCTTTGCTGGCTGGGGAATTCTGGGAGTTGAAGTCCTCCAGGCTTAAAGTTGCCAAGGTTGGAGACCCCTGCTCTAAAAGTTATTCTCATTATGAATTATCCTTTTCTCTATTATCGCAAACAGCAGCTTTGCAATTCCTGCTTAATTTGGGGTGCGTTGGGCTGTTGTTGAAAAGCGTTAGGGTTAGCACAGGTAAAGTGTGTGTTTTCTGGAGGGAGAAAAATGAAAGGCGCTTTAGAAGTGGGACAGCATTTATTATTGTGAATGACTGGGTGCTGAATGTTCCTTTTTGTTCTTCTTTAACCTTTTATCCTCTTCCCTTCTGTCCCAACTTCTGATCACAACTCTTCTCCTCTCTTCAGATCTCATGACTGAAATGACTGACTTGAGTGGGGAGCTGGAAGGCTCTGGAATCCCTTTCCTCGACTACAACACCTATGCTCAGCGTGTCTTCTTCCCGGCTCAGGGGGATGTGCCTCTGAGACGCGTGCTGGACCTGCCTGAAGGCCGTCGAGCCACAGTGGAGCAGGGCCTGGGACAATTCTCCAATCTGTTGAACAGCAAAGTCTTCTTGTTGACAGTGAGCACACAGGGGAAAATGGGGAGGTAGATTCTGGAAAGGAGCTGAAGGACAGAATAGATTCTCTGCCGCTGGTGGGAGCGGGACGTGTATGGAAATCAATTGTAAGTGGAAAGTCTCCCAATGTGGGAACAAGGACGAATTGCAGGAAGCAAAGCTCCTATATGAACACCTCTACTGTACCATTCAATATTGATTTAAGGAGAGAACAAGGCAAAGCTGCACACTGATAGGAAGGGACTCTAGTCTAGGAGGTCATTTGGTATCTCCTAGATCAGGGCTGTCAAACTGGCAGCCCACGGGCCGGATGCCTCACACACAGGCCATGCCTGCCCTAACTCCGCAAAGAGAAAAAAAGTCACAATACATTTTTTCCCTTTGCGGAGTTTGACACCCGTGTCCTAGATTCATCTGCAGGGAATGTTTACAAGTATTCTCCTCTGCTGCATCCATGGTTGATTGATGGTTTAAACTTCAGCTTTGAGTGGTATTTCCATCCTTGGGCAGAGGCTTCTGCAGTGTCTGATGCTTTCATCCAAATAGTGAAAGTAGTATTGCACAATTGCAGCACAAGTTCTTTTGCCCCTTTTGTGCATGAAGGCAATTCCGCAGAGCACATAGAGGAGGGATGGAAACTTCAGCAGGACACTGCCATCATCATTTCCACTTCTTGACCCTCAGAAAATCTCTGCCCTTGGGGCAGAAGAGGCATATTCTGGGCTGTAACAACACAGCTGATACTCTTCTCTCCCTGCTATCTGCAGTTAATCCGGACACTAGAGGCCCAACCTACCTTCTCTCAACGAGACCGATGTCATGCAGCATCGCTTCTCTCTCTGGCTCTCCATGGGCGGCTGGAGTACTTGACGGACATCATGCAGACCCTGCTGAGTGATCTGGCTGCCCACTGTGTTGCCCGTAATCCTAAACTCATGCTTCGCAGGTAGGTCCTGGAGCAATCACGCATAGATGCAATATGGGGAAAGGTATCCTTCTTCTAAAAAATCTTTTGATTATCTGCTTCTGCAGATAGCTTTATGCTCGCTTAATGTTACTGTGTTTCCCCGAAAATAAGCCCTCCCCAAAAATAGTTAACCGCAAGCACAGCCAGTCTGATTAGGGTTAGGGAGACAGAACTGGAAATCAGGTAGGAGGAGCCCTGTCTTGCTCCACGCACTCCAAAATAATAAGACCTCCCCAAAAATAAGGCCAAGCGCTAATTTTGGGGTTCAAAAAATATAAGACAGAATCTTGTTTTTGGGGAAACACTGTACTAATCAGCAAGCCTTCTATTTTCATAGCTAGCACTGATTCCTCATGGCTAGCAGCTGCAGCAAAAATTTACAAGTACCTACCCCAAACAATTTGGGTGAATTAATGAAGAAATTAAATCTTCTGAACTGGGCCTGGTGGCTCAGCAGACTAAAAAGCATTATGATTAACACCAGCTGTCTGCAATTACTGTAAATTCGAATTTCACCAGGCTCAAGGTTAACTCAGCTTTCCATCCTTTCTAAGGTAGGTAAAATGAGGACCCAGTTTGTGGGGGCAATAAGCTGACTTTGTATAAATATACAAAAGTATGAAGGCTATTGCTTAACGCATTGTAAGCCGCCCTGAGTCTCCGGAGAAGGGCGGCATATAAATCAAATTTTTTAAAAAAATCTTAAACTGGAATACCACTAATTGAAAAGAAATATGGTACAGTGAATGAAAAGATCCTGAGGATTACCTACCTACTTTATGTGAATATTATTTTTCTTTTTGACAGTTGTTTAAGCAGTAGTTATATACAAAAATATTGCCCTGAAAGTTTGATGTCTCATTCATACTGGATAATACAATACTGCATAATCTGCTTCAGATATTAGATATTTTGATCTCAAAAAGAATTTTCTTGAATTTAGTTAAGTTCTGTATTTATTCTTTTTTCCCTGGACAAAAGCCTCAGACAGTATAAACAGTTTATATTTTGAGTTAAGGCAGTTCTTGAGCAGCATATAGCCAATTCCTCTTCTCTTGGAGTTGGAGCTGGCTCCAATATATCATGAAATATAGGTAGTCTTCAGGTTATGACCATTCTTTTAGTGAGAGTTCAAATGATGCTGAACAAATGGTTATGACAGGTGCTTGTAGTTCCAGCCATAGGAGCATCTCACAATCAGGAGATCAGTAATTTCTGATCTTCTCTGCTGGCTTCCCAAAGCAAAGTCAAGGAAGGTGGCAAGAAATTGGGAAGTCACGGTCAGGTCGTCATTTAACATCAGCAACCTGACTGCAGGAATTGCCATTGCTAAGAATCATGGTCATGTGACTTCACATTTTAAGATTGTGTTGCTTAGTGACGGCCCAATTTCTGTTACAAGTCAATAATTACCTGTAACATTGTTAAAACTCTGCAATTATTTCATAGGACAGAGACCATGGTGGAGAAACTACTGACCAACTGGATGTCCATCTGTCTTTACTCCTATCTCAGGGTAAGCACAGGGCCCCATGCTGAATTGTAAAATCTAGATTTAAATTGATTTGATGGGGAGCAGGGCCAAGGGGAATGGGACTAGCTTTGCAACATTGTGAATCCTTTGTCTAATGTGTTGCCATTTTGTTTCCTTATTTGTTTTAAACTCTTTGTGTCTGGTACTGAAATCTGTTGAAAATCTGAGAAACATCTTACCACACTTACCACATCTGTTAGGTGTAACTTTATTTATTTCTGGCTTTTCAGTCTTCCAATTCTAAAAAGAACTTCTGCTTTCCCTGCTATCCCGCTGATCCTCACAATTTTCCTCCAGTGACCAGAGGCACTTGAGAATAGATTGTACTGAAAAACCAGCAAATAATCAATCTATATCTTTTGTGTTGCCTGGACAGTTTGGATCTGTGTTTTAAAATTTTGACCATACCACACTGGTTTTCATTGCCGTCCCATGGAGAAATTATCTGTGGATTATTTCCCCTCTATTTCATTCTTACTCTGCTTTCCAAAATCCTTCATGTGGGTGACTACATCACTTTAGTTCATGGTAGAGGAGGCCTGCATCTTGGCAACCAATCTTTGGTATAGTCTTTTCTGCTGCGCCTTTTAATCTTGAACCTTGTTTGCAAATTTTACTATAGCCTTTTTGCCACTTTCCCTCCTGTCATTCCTTGGTTTTCCTCCTCAGTGCTCCCATCCATCCACCTTCCTGAATTGCCAAAATAGTATTCACCAGTAGTAGGCAAAGAAGCCAAAAGAGATTGCCTTAGTTGCTACAAATCTATTTTTGTTTCTACATAAATTATCTTTCTTTTCCAACACAATCGGTCTATTTTATACAACAGTCAGTCTTTCACTTTAGTACAGGTAAAAACTTTTAAACATAAACCATCTCCAATTCTACAGCATGAAAGTTCTTTGAATCTGATAAGCCATGCAACTTAGGTGAATTTGCCTGCTATTTGCTTATTTTGCTTATTTGTACAGCATATTCAGACACCAATCAAGTTATTACATTGCCATGCTTTAAATTAGAAATTCTTAAAACTGTTAACTGTAGGGTTGGTTCCACTTTATTTCTTTTGTACGCCTTTTCTTTCTCTTCTTTTGTTTATTATTACCAATTTTCTTCCTTTTTTATGATAAGTCATATTATTGTGGACACAGCAATAACTAACTGATTGATTAACAGTGTATTCTGTTTTGAATTGGAATCATGCAAATAATCTAAGCTTTACCATGAGCTAATGAAAATCTTGTCTATCCTTTTGCTGGTTATTACACCCTTTATAAATGCTCTCATTGATGGATGTCTTATTTTTGTTTAAAAGATAATATCACCGCTTGTGTTTTGTGCTTGACCAGAATGCTTGGGGGAAAAAAATTCCCCCCAAAAAAATATTTTTGAAAGTCAGTACAGGTAATCTTCGACTTATGAGCCCAAAATTTCTGTTGCTAAATGAGACACTTGTTAAGTGAATTTTGCCCCAATTTACAATCTTTCTTGTCACAATTAAGTGCAGTCAGTAAGTTGGTAACATAATTATCAAGTGAATCTGGCTTCTCCATTGACTTCACTTGTCAGAAAGTCACAAAATGTGATCACATGACCCCAGGACACTGCAACCATCATAAATATGAATCAGTTGTCAAGCATCTGATTTTTTTTAAAAAAAAATAATAATCTTCATTTACATTTTTCATTAAAAAAAAGAAAGACAACACACCATATAAATAACATACAGAACAACACAACAAAAAACAAGCATACCTATAAGTAGTACCTTAATACCCTAGTATTCGATACAGTATATCTATATTATATTCTGGGAGAGACAGAACAACTTGTATACCTTTATAAATCAATTAGGTCTATCCGACCTCACTTGTATAGTATAAGCATCTGAATTTTGATCACATGACCACCATGGTGATGCCACAATGGTTGTTAAGTGTGAAAAACAGTCATAAGTCACTTTTAGTGCCGTAACTTTGAATGAAACAGTTATAAATCGAGGACTACCTGTATCTGGACCTCCTGAGGCAACATAGTGCTAGGTATACTGCAGCAGAGCAGGGACTGTTTCAACTGCAGAGAATGAGATTCATTCCATTCTGTCTTTCCTGCTGCAGGAGGTAGCTGGTGAGCCCTTGTACATGCTTTTCCGTGCCATTAAGTACCAGGTGGATAAAGGCCCGGTGGATGCTGTGACAGGCAAGGCCAAGCGGACTCTGAATGACAGTCGGCTGCTCCGAGAGGATGTGGAATATCGGCCTCTCACTCTGACAGTCTTGGTGCGGGGAGGGCCTGGTGGTGGGGCCGAAACACAGCGTATCCCAGCCCGTGTCCTCGACACAGATACTATCACCCAAGTGAAGGAAAAAATCTTGGACCAGGTGTTCAAGGGCGTGCCTTTCTCCCAGCGGCCTTCCGTGCATTCTCTTGACTTGGGTAAGATACCTCCTTCCTTTAGTCATCCCAATTAGATGAGGTTGGCTAATTTATTTGCATAGTGTTGTGTACTAGACTGTGGCTTCACAGAGGGTGCTGTTTGGGGGAAAGGGGAAGACATGAAAGTGCGAGTCTCTTACCTGTTACTTTTCTCCCTCCCGCCCACCCTCAGAATGGCGCTCAGGGGTTGCTGGCCATCTGACCCTTTCAGATGAGGACCTGACTTCAGTCATGCAGAACCAGTGGAAGAGGCTCAACACGTTGCAACATTACAAGGTACAGCGAGCAAATGAGATAACAGTGAAGAAAAGAATGGGGGGGGGGAGAGGCTGGGGAAGAACAATTTCCTGGCCATGTGCATTCCCCAATTATATTTTCCAGTTTTAAGAATATGCCAGCAAATTTCAACAGCAAAAATGCAGAAAATCCAAATCTCCAGTTTTACCCATCCCCTGACAAGGAAAATGGGTATCTTAAGCTTCCATGTGGCTTAGTACTGCAGGGGCATAGTGTTTGCTATCCTGTTTTCCATAAAATAAGACATCCCCTGATAATAAGCCCAGTCGGGCTTTTGAGTGCATGTGCTGAAATAAGCCTCCCCCCCAAAAATAAGCCCTCCCCAAAAATATTTAAACACATGTGCAGCCGATCCCTGCCATTTCCTCTGGTTAGGTTTAGGGAGATAGAGCTGGAAATCAGGTAAGATGGCAAGAGGAGCCCCGTCTTGCTCCACACACCCCAAAATAATAAGACATCCCCAAAAATAAGGCCAAGCACGTATTTCGGGTTTCAAAAAATATAAGACAGGGTCTTATTTTCGGGGGGAAACGGTATTTTTAAACTGGAAATCCTCCCCCAATCAGAAAAATTTTGCCCCCCTCTTCATTACTTACTGGCACCTTAAAAACATAAAATGCAGCCCTTGGAAGATAACAACTATTCTATCTACAACTGCCTACATTAGAGAGTATTAGCTCTCTATATAATACTAGCTGACACAGCCATTCTGCTGTGCTTCACCATTTTTCATTGTTTGAGGTCCTCCATTCCTCTTTCCGCAGGTTCCTGATGGGGCCACGGTCAGTCTCATTCCCCGCCTCCACAATGACATTTCCCAAGGCACAGGTCAAAACTTCTTCTCTGGAGAAAGTGAGTGTCTCTCAAAGCAAAGGCATGGCTGTGTTCATGCATTGTTTGTAAGCCATAAAGTGGGTTCTTTGGGGTTAAATGGATCCAGCCAATTCTGGAACACGATTGAACAAAGGCAAAAACATTTGGTTTTGAACCATTACTGCCTTAAGTAACGTGATATCTTCTCTACTATCTAGCACTGCTTAACACCAGTGATTGTATTGTCTCAAGAATAATGGGAATTATCATTCAGCACATTAGGAAGGCACCAGAAAGCATAAATCATTCCTCCTATTTGTAATGTTTTGAGATTCCCAGATGTTTCACTACTCAGATAAGTAACATTATCAACAGTGATTGTGTAGATTTTCTCTGTGATCCAGGCCTCTGTCTACCTTGTTTTTGGCTGCAGTGGCCACCCCAAAGGTTTCCTGACCCTCCTTCCTATAGGCCTTTCCTTCACACTTTTGACTGCAGCTACTGCTATTACCCAAGATTGGGGTACGGATAATTCTTACATCCCAAAGGCAAGATGGCTGTCAGGAAAATGTAGCAAAGGAAGGATTGGCTTGTCTTATAGCCAGATGAATCTCACTGCTTCCCTTCCAGACACCCCAATGCTAGAGGACGGAGAGGAGGGGGGGCTACGTCTCTGGCACCTGGTAAAGCCCACAGAAGAACCAGAAGCCACAAAGCAGCAGCAGGGCCGGCGCAGCAGCCTACGAGAGCGGGCAAAGGCTATTCCTGAGATCTATCTCACTCGCCTGCTTTCCATGAAGGTAAGAGACAAGCATGGTGTTTTTAAAATGCCTTCCCCCAGGCATCCCATTCAGTCCTCAGATGCACAGAGTCTTAGACCAGTGGCTTCACAATTAGGATTATCAAGACAAGGGGGAAAGAGAAACCAGCTTCCCTGAAAGAAAGCAGTTGTGCTGTTTAGTTCTGCATTGTATCGCAAGCATCCTGGATGTACATTTAGGGTAAATGAGGAGACCACGCAAACAGCTAAGCTAGAACCTGACTATGATAAGGCACAGGAACACAATCATGAGAACAATTTAAAATTAAATTCTGAGACATTGGCTTACTCAGACAGATGTTTCTTAAGATGGCTGCAAAGCTTTAAACAAAATTATTTACCAAAGAGCAACTGAGATAGACAAGATCTCTCCTTATGGAACAGCTCTTGGATAAAAAAACTGGAAAGGGTAGAACATGTTATTAAATCATCTAGGGCTTCCTAGAGATTGTAAGTGTCAGGAATGCAGTGATGATGTTGTAATATGTGCAACTTTTAAATATTGATATTTAAATTTTTGTTAATTGAAAAAAAAATGCAGCAGCATGTCTCTAAGACCTTTCTTTTCCTCCTCTTGACCTTCCATAGGGAACATTACAGAAGTTTGTGGACGATGTGTTCCAGGCAGTGCTGAGCGTAAACCGCCCAGTACCAATTGCTGTCAAGTATCTATTTGACCAATTGGATGAGTTGGCAACAAGGCATGGGGTTACTGAACCTGAGACTTTGCATATCTGGAAAACCAACAGGTGAGATTTGCATGGGCTGATCAATGGTAGATTTGCTCAAGATTGGAGGAAGATAGAGGTTTCAAAGGCTGAAGATATGTATGGGTTCTTTTAAAAATATGTATATGTAATTATACATATGTATGTAATTAATAATTATTATAAATAATTATACATACATATGTAATTAATGTTCTTTTAAAAAAAAATTTACGGGATATTGTTCGCATTGTTTTTTTGCTGTAAGCCGCCCAGAGTCCCTAGGGAGTTGGGCGGCATAGAAATGCGACTAATAAATAAAATAAATAAGATTAGCAGCTGGAACATGTCATGGATCCCTCAATTTTAACATATTTTTTCTTCCATCTATCTCAGTCTGCTGCTGCGCTTCTGGGTGAATACACTCAAGAATCCACAATTCATTTTCGATGTGCGTGTCTCTGATAATGTGGACGCAAATCTCACTGTCATTGCTCAGACATTTATTGATGCATGCACAACCGCTGAACACAAAGTTGGCAGGGTAAGTCTGCATATGTGCGCATGGAGTAAACATGGAGAGAGACCTGAATTTGAGTGCATGTGATGTTAGTGTGCTTCACTTAGGTGAATCAGGGCTACATACTACTGTTTTGTTCCATACCAAACAGAATAATGAAGTCTTGCGCAATCTAGTATCTTCCAGGAAGATTGAGCTACAATTCCATTGCCTCAATCTGCATAGCCAAAAGGGAGGATTCTAATTGTAAACAGGTACAATAAAGGGAACTTAGTTTGGGAATGCTAAGAGGGCATCATATTTGATCATCTGACCTCTTATCTAAATCATTTCTCATTTTAATTTCGTGGGCCAAATTTTATATATTTGTTTTCAATTGTTCTTAAATGTTGTGGTTTATATGTGTTTTAATATGGCTGTACACCGCCCTGAGTCCTTTGGGAGAAGGGCGGTATAGAAGTTCAATAAAATCTAAATCTAAAATCTAAATTTCTTCCAGACATTTAACTCCCACATTAGTCTTATCATTTCTAAAAGCAGCAGTTGAAGAGACATTGAGTTGTTGGGTACTTTTTCAAGTGGCTGCAGCTATTGGTGGCTTGAGCTAGTGCTCAAGTTTTATTTTTGTCTTCACTTTTATTTATAGTTATTTATTAATTTATACTAGGAGCCTGTTTGAGAGGTTCTTTCTGGACAAAATTTTCTGTTTCAGGCCGATCATGTCATTTTTTAATAATGCCTAGTATATCTACCTATCATGTGATAACATTTATCTGAGTCAGTTTCATTATTTGTTTCTGGAGGCAACAAGTGAACTATTACTTGTTTGTTGTAACACTCCTTCACATAACTAATTTAGGCCCCTAAAGACTCCATCTTGTCAATGATCATTCAGCTCATTAATACTTCTTTAGAAGAGGCTATGGTGAAATCAAGACTCTATCTTTAGACTGGATCAGTTTTAACAACTATCAGCTGTTGAATACTAGAGCCTTATGTAGGGGAAGTAATGCCCAATGAACAAGCAGGTTTCAGAAAAGGCAAAATGGTTAATGAAGAGAGTGAAAAAATACACGAAGCAGGCTGACTTCTGCCTCGCTGATTATAGCAAGGCCTTCTGGGGAACCATTACAAGTGAACAAAGAGATCCAGTTAAAACTGAGTTTTGGGAAACAAAATGGTTCAGAAGTGATGGGACTGAGAGAAAGGCAAAAATGCATATTAACCCAATGGTAGGAATAGAATAGAACACAGCTGGAATCACAACTGAAGGGCAAAACATTTAGTGGTTTGTGATACGTAGATAGTACTATTTGTAGCTGGTGGTAAAGAAAAGAAAATGATAGATAGCCTTGCATTCCTGATTTTAAGAATAAGTTAAAACTGGCATTATGCTGGAAAAGTAAAAATCCTATGGATGATTGATTATGTGCCATCAAGTCATTTTTGACTCCTAAATAATCACAAAGATAATCCTCATGGTATTTTTGTCTTTGTTGGTTTTGGCTTTCTTCCCTTCTTGGCAATTTTCACAATTTGTTCTGACATCCATTTTGCTTTCTTCCCTCTCTGTATTTTTGGCAGTCTCTGTTTACCTCCCTCCTTAACAATTTCTTTAAGTTCATTCTATAATTCCTCAGAAGTGGGGAAGTTCCTTAGAAGTGAGGTTCAGGACTTCAAAGTGATTCCTAATGGTTTCCTTGACCCAGGGATGAAGCAGTGACAAACTTAGGTTAGCAAGTTTATGACTGATAGTGACAATTCTGAAAGTAGTGAGCTGTGAAAACTGGATATTGTGAGAAAGAATAAACTAATATAGACACTGAAATTATGGATTTGGAGATGGATGTTTATGGTATAATGGATGGCAAAGGGAACCAATCAATGACTCCTGGAATAAATAAAGGGTAATTGTTATCTTGCAAGGGCAACAAGCAGAAAGTCACATACTTTACTTCAGATAAGCAGTATGAGCAAATGACAACTACAAAATAAATCATTATTTATTGAGGGAAATAAAAAAAGTAAAAAGACAATAGATAAGATGAATAGAAACTGGGAAATTACTAGAGTGTTCTTGGAAGAAGTTGAAGTTGTTAATAAAGATGAGTTAAGATGGTATATCCTCGCCAGCACTTGGCTAATTAGTTTCAAATATGAATATGACAACTTGTCACATTTTTAATAAATTCTTTGGAATTCTATAATACAAGAGGCCTAATGCATGAGCCCAAATCCCTTTCCACTTTCAGATCAGTTTTAATGCATTATGCATCATTCTGATTTCAAGATGTCATGGGTTGGATTTGGACGGCTTCAAACCCTCCTGTAGAAATGCTGATTGCAACAATCCTTTTGCTGATGGTGTGGGAATGGCTTTACTCCCATCAAACTCACAAGTCCATTTCCCTTTCAGGAATTTCTAGTTGAGTTACATCACTTGGCTTAATGTTCTAGATTGCAAAACATATTCTTTCCTACATCTAAAAACTTTCCCTTGCAGATATGTAAATTTATAATGTATTTTTCTCCTTTTGTGGTGTGCTATCTAAAATGGTGGATCAAACAATTCTACTTTTAAATAAATATGAATTACATTACATTAATACTACAGTATATTCTTAAGAGGGAGATAGTCAGTTGGCATAATATACTGTAGACCAGGGGTGTCAAATTCACATCATCATGGCAGCGTCACATGATGTATCGCGACTTTTTCCCCCTATGCTAAACCGGGTGTGGACGTGGCTTAGACTATATGCTGTTATGCTGCTGAACTCCCACTCAAAAATCAGATGAAATGAAGCTGGTTGAATTAGTAAATTAATAGATTTCCTATTTTTAGTTCATTTTTTTTTAAAAAAAATCATAGTTTTACTTTTTTTTTGAACTTCTTTATCCCACCTTTATTGTTTTATAAATACTGTATCTCAAAGTGCCCAAACATACCTAATGCACCTTTCTCTTCCTATTTTCTCCACAACAATCCTGTGAGGTGAGTTGGGCTGAAGAGAATGACTGGCCCAAAGTCACCCAGCTTTTTTTCATGGCTAAGGCAGGACTAGAACTCCCAGGCTCCTGGTTTCTAGCCTGGTGCCTTAACCATTTGAGGAAACTGGCTCTCAATTTTGTTTGGCACTTGGCTAGATAGGGAAAATGGCAGAACTCTCATCAATTTGACTTTATTTTTTTAAGAGCAGGCCCACCTTTTCACTATTTCATCAGTGAAGTTGTAGAAAAAATAGCTGTGAAAGGCAGCAATCTGTTAATGGAGAGGATACCGAGCATTCTTTCCATGGTGCACCATTGCCAGTTAGATTGTCTTTGCCTACAATGAAATAAAATGTAGCAGGAGGATAGACAATGCTCATTTTGATATGAAATAGAAAAGGGTGGGCAGAAGTTGCTTTTTTAGTGGTTGAGAGAGATAGAGCCATGCATTTCTGCCTTTGAAAAACAGTCAGTGGCCATACTCATGTGGGGCTTACAAATCTTTTTGGTTTTATTCATAATGACATTTGAGATTGCCAGAATGCTTATGGGGCACATCAGTCTTTGGTCTCTATATCAGGAGTAAAGGATTTTGATCTCTATTCTTTCTAACATACAGGTAGTCCTCAGTTTGCAACCACAATTAAGCCCAAAACTTCCATTGCTAAGTAAGTTGTTAAGTTTTTGTCCCATTTCATGACCTTTCTTGCCACAACTGTTAAGTGAATCACTGCAGTTGTTACCTTAGCAACATGGTTTGTTAAGTGAATCTAGCTTCGCCATTGACTTTGCTTGTCAGAAAGTTGCAAAAGTAACCACATGACCCTGGGACACTGCAACTTGAAACATGAACCAGCTGCCAAGCATCCAAATTTTGATCACATGACCATGGTATGCTACAAGAGTTGTAAGCATGAAAAACGGTCATAAATCACTTTTTTCAGTGATGTGGCAACTTCAAACTGTCACTAAATGAATGGTTGTAAGTCAAAGATTACCTATAAACACTATTTTTCATTTTTCCTCTGGTTATATTGTTTCAGGCTAAAAGAAAAAAATATTTTGTGCATGCTTAGAGACACAGGCTCTATCTATCTATCTATCTATCTATCTATCTATCTATCTATCTATCTAATATTTTTATAATTCCTTGGTCTAATACTTTATAGACTATCACGTACTGTAGTTGTTTAAAAAAAGCCTTTTTCATTAAAAAAAAACCTTCCTAATCACTGCTTAGTCTAATACAAGTAATAATCAGATGTCTGAGGAATATTATTTATAAAATGCTTTCTAATTTGCCTGGAAAGTCTAAAGCTCTAGAAAGCAGGTGAGAGGATGTGATATTCTGCAAAAAAGCTTTTACTTCTCATTTTTGCTGCAAATATTGCTTTCTCACAGTCTCCCATAATATCTCATAGAACTGGTCAGACCAAACCAACCCTTGCTTGTTGCTTCCTCTTGGGTAACTAAATAATATGTTAGTTCCCTCAGCCTTTTTTTAGCCCTTTTAGATATAGGCATTTTCATTTCATTCAAATTACTGGTCTAGTCTCTTTCTCAAAAGCTTATCCGGCGCATCTGATATTTTGCTACTTTTCCTTTCAGAACTGTCCTGCTCTGGTCATCCTAGAAAAATAACTGTTAAGGCTATAAACACGCAAAAAAAAATTGCCTGATAAAAGAGAAAGTTCTTCAAATGAAATTCCTTAAATGCCCAGCTACAAGATATAAATCACGTCAGGCTGACATAAGATTTTAGAGTGCTCAAAACCAAAATAATTTGAACAGGCTGAAATTTGAAATTACATAGGTATTCATCAGTTCTACTCCCTCTGTGTAGACATGTTAACAGTTTCCCTGCAATTTATACAGAGTGATGACTGCAGGTACCAACACATACCCAGATACTTCCACTGGAAACTGCAAGAGAGGGCAGTAAAATAATTAAAGTTTCCTATATCCCTTTGATGCTATCTACTGTCACCTAGATTTTTGCTATCCAGATTTGGTAGCCTTATCCCTTAACTTTTTAAAGGTTCCCTTAATTAATTAAAAAACTGCCAAACTGCCAAAGCATTAGTTACATATATATGTACGTACATACATACATTACTTAAGTAATGTATATACGTTACTTACTTATATACAAAAATGCAAGTGCAAGCTGGCTAGGGAATTCTGGGAATTGAAATCCACCCATCTTAAAGTTACCAAGGTTTTACCATACTAGTTTATGTTCTATTTTGACTTCTCATGGTAGCCATTTTGCAAATAGCTGGCTCCCTGCCACAGCCATTTTGTGAGTGCATCCATCGCATGCTCTTAAATGTGCCAGTAGCCCACCAGGTTATTTGTACCCTTCCTCCCTGGATCAGACCATCTGTTCCAGTGCTGTGTTCTCAATGGCAGCACTGTTGGAAAGCTCCAAAAAAGCAAGGGGTGAGGCTTTTTTGTCCCTGATCATGACATTTAGCATTATGCTACTGCCTCTTGGCTTTTATTATTTGCAGCTAAGTATCCCTGATAGAGCTATAATTCTCTCCCAATTGCTTTCTTGAAAAGTTAGCATAAGCCTGTGATTGCCCCCACATCTTCTGGAAGTGAAGCCCATTGAGTTCAGGAGGTCAATTACATGACATAGTCAGAAGTATTTAGGATTTTACACTTTTTTTTCCCCTATTTGTTGGCTGACTCCAGATTGTTTACTTATCTTGTCGCTTTCAGAATAACAGGTGTTCTTTTTCATTTCTCTCGTGGGAATGCCCTTAGCCATATTCTAAATATGGGGAGAGCTTACTGGATGAGCGTGACATATTTAACCCTCCACTGGGGCTTGTCTTTTGTAAATTGCCTGTAGCTGATTTGGAAGGGTTTAATGAGATGAAAGATATATGTTTGTATCACTGATGAAGATAACTCTACCACTGGGATACTAGTCGAGACCAGAAATACAATGTTCCATCATCCAGAAAAAATAAATAAATAACCCGTTCATATTGAAAATGAGAGTGTGAGTAAAACAACTCTTTCTTCTTCCTAACAAGCTATTCCAGTTCAAGAATCCCCCCCCCCAAATTATCCAGTATCCAGTACTTTAGTTTTCCCAATTTCAAGACTCTAAGGTACATTGGATGACAATTCATATACTGTAATTCTCAGCAATTATGGATTTGAAACCTTGGAAAGACTATCATAACTAGAAAAAGAAACATAATATGCGATGCTTGTATTGTGTACTGAGCTTGGATATCTTTTTACTCATTTTTTTAAAAAATCAGTTCCTGTTTTTCTTGCTTTTCTCTCTTACTTCAGGACTCACCAGTCAACAAACTACTCTATGCCAGGGAAATCCCACACTACAAACAAATGGTGGAGAAGTAAGTGCGAGCAAAATGTAAAATACTATTTAAAAAACACTCTTCAAGAAAACAAGAGGTGATGATAGGGAGCTGGGCACCAATACTGAGTAAAAATAAGTAGGGAAAGATTACTTTGCAGCTTCTCTGCAAATTAGTATGGCTTCCCTCCTTTTACGTAATACTCTACTATTATTAGCATTTACAAAGGAACAATAAATTAGACAGTGCACTCAGTGGTTTGCTTTTCCTCCCCCCCAGCATTTCCAACAATAGGAAATCTGATATAGCCTGCTCTTTTGGCTTTAGAGATTTCAGACTTTGCATTAACATTTCAGTTTCAAACATTATCTTCATAACCTTAGTAACAGTCAGGTATTTAATTAAGACATTTGAAAGGAAGCTGAGTTCTACAGTTTTTCTGTACTTTGGTGAAAAATATATACAACTTTTAACTCCGTCCATTCTGAGAATTATGAATTGGCAATAAATCTCCCCTCTCATGTGTTGAACCTTGCATACACATCGCAAGGACTGAAAATCCTTTCAGCCTCCCTTTTGAAATAAAAAGGGAAACTTAACAGCTGGCGTCTATCATTTGTTTATCAATACCACTAGTTTTCAACAAATGTTGCCAGTCTCTAAGAAAAGAGAAAAGAGAAATGGAGATGGTAACAGAGAAAACATATAAGACAGATGGTCAATCTGTGGTAGAGGAAGGATTCCCACATAGAAGAAACTATAATTCCTGAGTATAATTGAGCTCTGAGCCCTTTTTACTTGAACACTCCTTGTGCAAATGGAAACTGGCATGTGGAATGTACTAGGTCAATTTAATTAATGGCTCTTGAACTGTTTTAGTTATGTTTCACAAAAGCTTTTTAATTCAGAGATCCTGCTCAGTGGGGAAAAAATATCTTAACGTATCTAGCCAGTGACATTGAATCTGGGTAGCTACTAACAATGATGGAAAACTCGTGACTTTCCTTGTGTTATTGAACTATACTCCCTGACAAATCTAGCTAGCAAGATTTGACATATTAGGAAAGGTAATTCAACTCCATTTAGAATAGTTTTTTAAAAACTTGGCAACTTCAAGATGAGTGGACTTTAACTCCAAGAATTCTAAATCGCCATGCTGGCTGGGGAATTCCAAGAGTTGAAGTCCATTCATCTTAAAGTTGCAAAGTTTGAAAAACAGTGATTTAGATAGAATAAACGATCTGAAGCATTTATCCCAAGAGCTGGTTTTCTTTTTTTCTTTTCTTTTTTTTGGGGGGGGGTTTAAAAAGCAAACTTTATTAAATTTAAAAAGATAAAATTATATAAAACATTCACAACCTTAAAATACAATCAACAATACTAATCACAACAAACAAACTAAATATATGTAATATATATAAGTACAAATATACAGTGACTTATTTCCTCTTTTATCTTAATGACGGTGTACAAGAGCTGGTTTTCACTATGTATTCTTTTGTCTATTTACTTATGTTTGCCTTCCCTCCCAAACCTAATCAGGTATTATGCAGATATTCAACAGACTGTTCCTGCCAGCTACCAAGAGATGAACTCAGCCCTGACTGAACTTTCAGGGGTAAGAAGTAAATGCCAACATCCCCTTGTTCATTATTGACAACCAAAGTAGTATATTAAAAAAAAAAACCTTGTCAGCTTCACAAACTAGATATGGAAAATTAATCAGGAAGATTAAACAACCTAAACTGCTGCTCCTAAATGTCTAGTAATTATACAAGCCCAGTTTATTGTAGGCTGGGACCATATAGACCAACTTTTCCCTGTATTGGTGAACACTCATGTCAGCAAGCCTAAAGCTAACATTTGCTTCATACTACAAATAAGCCCCACTTGCATGAATTAATAAAAACACTGATAACTTCTAAAATACTTCTGCAGATTCAAACTGTGCTTCATGGTTGCTTTTTCAGTAATCTTACACTAGTTCTTTGAAATATAATAAATCCCTCTTAATCCACAAGTGAAGTAGAAGGTCCAGCTTGTACATGACAAGGATTACTTTGGGTACATTGGGTGTCTCTGCATACACGTCTTATATTTGGTGCAGCCCAACAAAGATTTATTTTAAAAACACTGCTTCTTCTTTAGTTTGACAGTAGAGACTGCTTGGAACCCTGTGCCATATTAAATGGTAGCAGCACGGAGAAATATGAGTTGACTAAAAGTACAACAGATTAGGCATGCGTTATTTGGAATGTGTTTTATTCAGTGGTGAAATCCTCCTCGGATCACCACCAGTTTGCTGTCCGTGCATGCGCGGCACACACCAAAAGCATGCTGCGCGCTCATGCACACTACATGCCAAATGTGCGCTTCCCACAGAAAAAGAACACTTCCCTAGGTAAATAGAACAGCGAGGGGTAGGGGAACAGCTATGCCGGGCGATTTAGCTTCACTAGAAAGCAGGATTTCCTGCTTTCCAGCAAAGCTAAACTGCGTTGGAAATACCAGTTCAGACAAACTGGTAGCTTTTTTTTAAACTACCGGTCCAACCGAACCAGTAGCTATCGGTTTGCCCAAACTGGTAGTTTTTATCACTACCGGTTCGCGCAAACTGGTAGCATTTCACCCCTGGTTTTATTTGAAAGTAGATCATGTTAGTTCTGAATAGGGTCCCCCAAAATGGAAACAGGTTACCAGCACAAGACAAACAAAGAATGTATTGGATGGACCTTGAATTGAGAATGCTGTGATTTGTGTTCACTTCCCTGATCTGCTAAATGGACAGAAATTATAATTTTGTAGAATTATTACAGATGCAGATGGCAAGGGTAGCCAAGTATTTGGAAAATTGTAGATATATATAAATACATACATAAAATAATGGTGATTTGCCTGCACTGATGTTCAAAAGTGATTGACAAAACTATTGCTACTATTTTTTCTTGCCTTGGCAGAAATATTCCTCTGATCTCAATTGCTTAGTGGCTCTGCAAGAACTTTACAACTATATTAACAAATACTATGACCAGGTATAGTAACACATTTACTGGAACTTAGTCAAGGGGAGTGGGGAGACATTACTCACAATGGTTCACTTAGTGACCGTTCAAAGTTACAACATCACTAAATTTTCTCACATAAGACCATTGTAGCAACCCCATGGTCACATGATTAAAATTAGGATGCTGGGCAACTGGTTCATATTTATGACCATTGCAGCGTCCCAGAGTCTTTTGACAAGCAAAGTCAATGAGAAAGCCAGATTCACTTCACAACCCTGTTACTAATTTAACAACTGAGTGATTCACTTAACAACTGTGGCAAGAAAGTTCGTAAAATTGGGCAAAATTCACTTAACTGTCTCATTTAGCAACAGAAATTTTGAGCTCAATTGTGGTCGTAAATTGAGGACTACCTGTAGTTACTGTTGGTGATGGTGGAGATAGGTTGATCGCAGAAAAGGTAGCAATTTTTTTCTGAACAGGATGAGCAGTAATTTAACTGGTTTTTGTCGGTATGTGTTTTTTGCAGATAATCAGTGCATTAGAAGAAGATCCATTGGGCCAAAAGATGCAGCTAGCATATCGACTGCAACAGATTGCAGCTCTTGTAGAGAACAAAGTGACTGACTTGTAACATTCCTAAATCAGCTGTCTATCTAGATCCAACACCACTAACTACAAACCTAAGCATATTTACTCAAAAGTAAATCTTCCCATGTTCTGTAACTACAGAAGGACAAATAGACCTATTCTGAAAATTCTCCACTATCCATTGATCAGCAACATTTTCAGGTGCCAGACAGCATTGCACAATCTCCCTCAGAGGCATCTAAAATAATTTAAAATGGCCACCACACTGCTTCCCTCCTTCCACCCCCAGTGCCTTAACTGCATGGATGCTATAAGGCTCTTTTGCACTTGGTGCTCATTCTGTCTTTTATAAAAAAAAAAAAAAATTAACTGCAAAGGGAGTAATCCCTGTTCGGAACACTGGTTTTGTAAATAAAAATGGTGTATTTATTTTGGACACCCTACAAGAAGGGTGTCAAATTACAGTGTCCCCCTTTTGAGCAGTGCGCGTTAATGGGCCATTCTGTGCTGGCCACTACAGATTGAGGATTGGGAGAATTTTATCCCTTCCAGACCTCATTTCCTTCTTATAATGCACTAATATTGCAATTGGTGATAATACCATTTTTTTAAAAAAAAAATATTTGTATAAAAATTATACTCTAATTGGTCTTTATTTTAACTCTTCTTATCTATTGTCCTCTCCTCCCCAATTTTATGTATATATGGGAGTCTTCTGCTCTGGGATTGTATTTATTTTAATGACATTTTGAAGAATTAAAAAAACTTTTCAGAAAAATACTGTTGTCTGATTTACTTGCAGATTCTAAGATGGGGTTTACAATCTGCTGTGCTAAAATTGAATGCAAAGTTATTATAATCCATAATCTTTTAATATGGCAGAAGCAGAAAATTATGAAATACACAAAGAAAATAATAAGTTTAAGAATTCTTCCTGGCACTTTATCTAGATGTAAAGGATACTTTTCTATATCTTTTCTATTACTTTTTAAAATTGCAGCTATATTAATTGTTTTCCAATTCTTGGAAATAAAAACTGACCGTCATCAATTTCATATTGGAATCCTTTAAGAATCCTGAAGTAGCTTTGTCTAGATCTGGAAATATATTTATCTTTAATTTGTCAGTTAGATATATAATTTTAATATGTTTTGTTTGCCCGAATTTATCTGATTCTTCTCCTTAAAAGATTGGTCAAGAAGTTGCAGGCAGCAGTGAATCTAATTCAAGGGGAAGTTTTCATTGGAAATGTTAAGCAGAGGTTGGATCATCATTTGTCAGGGATGTTTTAAACTGAAAAATTAGAGGATAGAGTAGAGGGTTTGAGCTCAAAGTCCTAAAGAACCTCTCCAAACTTTATCATTCTATAACGGTGATTAATGAGAGTGATTAAGATGAAAGGCAAGAGCTTTGGTCAGGGAGAGCGAACAGTTGAGCAAACCTAGATCTTTATCTATATTCTACATGCAAACATTATTTCTTTAAAAAGTTGAAGGCAGTCACTTATGCTTATTGACCATGGATATTTATCATTCCACTGAAGAGGGATGGGTCTATTTTTGGGAACCAATCAGGATTATATTTGATAATTTGGCAGAACAGTATTCCTAAATAGGATGTTTGATGCCTGTCACGATTATGAATCCTTGAGAAAACTACAAGGACTAAGATGTATTAGTATACATGTACATATGCACCAAGGCAGCAAAATAGTGGTGAAGCAGATAAATCATTATCCACCATCAATGGCAATGGTCATAAGCTATGACTATTAGGCTAGCTTGAGAAGCACATACATATTCATACGATTTCCAGCATGTTAATTTGTCTACTATAGACAAAGAAATCGAGACGCTGCAAGTATTTCCCCAAATAGAATGCCCACTCTTATTAGTGATGAAACATTCTTAAAAAGCAAAGAGTGTAAGATAAAGATTCTACAAAGTTGGGAGTGACTTCATATTTTTGGGGTAACTTACTATTATAGTACTTTTTTCTGGGGTTATTCAACCTTTCAGTCTATCCCAAGCCCAGGAACTGCCCAGTTGTCTTCTAGTTGTGTATTAAGGAAACCCAACTTCACTTATTTTTGGAACCCAAACAAGATAAGATGGGGGCAGTATGTAAAAAACAAGCAAGAAAGGCATAAAGGCCCATTTCTTGTAGCTGATGTGTCATGCAGAAGAATAATGCCTCTTTTAATGGAGTTGGGGATTCTTTCGGTGATTGATTTATAATAAAGCAATCCTTAGGTGATCTTAGGTAACAGTGCCCTGTGATGTCAGGCTGGCTACATGACCGCAGAAATGTCTTTGGACAGCGTTGACTCAATGGCCTTGAAACGGAGATGAACACCGCTCCCTATAGTCAGCAAATACTAGGTGGAGTAAAATCTGCAGTGACACCTTTTAGCTGATCGAAGCCCTACTACAAATATGTGTCTTCACGTCAACGTCAACTCTAAGTGAATATTACATAGCTTAAATTCTTTAGAATGGTCTATCACCAGCCTCGTCCTTCAGTGCCTCTATCTACTAAAACACAAGTGATATAGTATTATTTCTTCACTAACTTCTTGTAATTTCAGTTAAGATAATGAACTTATGAACTAATGAAACATATTACAAATTCAGTAACAAGATTGAATTTGTATTCAAAAGGTATTACAAATTCAATTACAGCATCCCACAAGACCGAAAGCATCATCCTTAAAGACTTTTTCTGTGTGAAGTTAGGATGGAAAAGAGATGGAAAAGTGTAGAAGCCAGATATCCAGGGCATACCCAGGAACCAGCGTGACGCAGTGGTTAGAATGCAGTACTGCAGGCTAATTCTACCCACAGCCTGGAGACTGGGGCTCAAGATTGGCTTGGCCTTCCATCCTTCAAAAGGCAGTAAATTGAGGAATGAGTTTGTTGAGGGCAATATGCTGACACTGTAAACCACTCAGACTGCTGTAAAGCAGGGAGTCTCCAACCTTTTTGTTTCTGTGGACCAGTGGCGGTAGCTGTGGTGGTGGTATGGAATGGTTTTAAGCATGCAACCTAAATCCTGGTCATGCGCAAATGAAGCTTTGTGAGCTCATCTGCTGCTTCGGCAACCTGATTCCCAATGGATTGCAGGTCGGTAGTAGTCCGCAGCCCAGGGGTTGGGGACCCTTGCACTATGAAGCAGTATATAAGTCTAACTGCTATTGCTATATAGTGCCAAAAACCAGGATGCCAAGAATTCAGTACTTGAATGCTGAATTCAATATCTGAAACATGTCGCCTGTTCTACAGAATGATAGTTTGGGCTTCAAAGTTAAGTAATTTTTTTCCAACACTTTTAAAAATATTTGCATTTAATTAAAAACCAGCTTTAGAATTGACAGTGAAGATACTGAAGACTGCTTCTGTCTTTTGAGATCAACCATCAACTGCAAAGGAACAAGAGTCAAGGAATACCCCACAGACTAGCATTTGGCAGAGCACTAATGAAAATCTTGGAAAAGGCTGGGATAAAGGCTGGGATGCGTCTTGACCATGCAAGCCACGATAGTCCCTGTAACTCTCTACGGAAGCAAAAGTTGACTTTCGGGGGCAGGGTAGGAAAAGTATTAATATCTTTGAACCATGATGTTGGAGAATACCATGGATCGCCAAGAAAGCAAATCGACGGATCATTTAAGGAATCGATCCTTACTCGTGGCAGACGACCTGGCTCATATGATCACACTTGGAAACAATATGCAAAAACTTAACTCTTTGGAGAAGGCTCTAAATGCTGGGAATGGTGGATGGTTTCAGTTACAATGGCGATGGGTACGCCGTTATAAAGTCTTCTCAGACCTCTTCTCCCTCTTTTGGACCGGGCCAAAGCTGGGAGTGGGCGGAGCAGCAAAGCAGCTACAGGCTCCTCCCCTCCGGCCTCACGTGGTGGGGTAAAAGCCGCTCTTGCGGTTGGGAAGGGGCCGGATTGCGCAGGCGCAGCAGGGTAATCCTCTGCTTGTATGGAGCTCACCGGGGCAGGGGGGCCGATGAGCAGCAAAAAAGGTGAGTGGGGGGGCGGCGGGCGGGGCTGCCCTGGAAAGTAGAAGGGCGTGCGCGCGGGCGCTCGGGGGTTGCGGGGAACTGCTAGTGGTTGCACGGAGGAGGGGGCCGCAGCAGGTGCAAGAGAGGAGGTGGGGGTTTCCACTTGGGCGGACCGTCTGCTGCCACTTATGCCGATCGCAGCCTTGCCCGCAAAACTTTTGCAGCGCGTGGGTCTCTGCAGCTCCGGCGCGCCGATCGATCTCGCGCTACTCCCCTCTTCCACAGGCCCGGGGAACAGCCGTGGCAAAAAGAAGAAACATAAGAAAGAAAAGGCGCCGCCCCCTCCGCCGGCAGAGAGCGGGATCCCCACGGGGTGAGTGTGGAGCGATACGAGCGGTGGGGTGGGGAGTGGGGATCGAGAGAGAGAGGTGGCTGAATGCGGCCTCTGAGGTTACCCGGGTGGGGTGGGGGGCAGCAACCCTGCCTTCGGCGGAATGTGAGTAGGTGTGAACTCATCCTGCAAGTTGTGGCTCTTAACGCAACGTGCTTTGCACATCAGTTGCAGGTCGTCCTGCATGTTAAATTGGCTTTTTACAGAACGGTTGCAGAAGGAGATGCCCAGGGCTTGTTCACACGTGTAAACTGCTTGTTAGGTGTTTATGTATACGAACTGGCCATCATCACACACACACACCGCCATAAGCACAGCTGATGAAAAGCAACTTTTTAGAGTTTTATGCAGATGAGAATTTTAGAAAAGTGTTGTTTTTTTACCCCCCCCCAGAAATGTTTTTCACCATAAAATATGTATCTCTTAATGTATATGTAAATAGAGACAATGCACATCAATGTGTTCGTGAAATTAGCCCCAATACTGTATTATTAGGGCTGAGAAGATGAAATAGTGGGTATAGATTTTGTTAAGTGGGCCTAAGCCTCTTACAGCAATAACTGCTGTAACTTTTTTTGTTCTTCGAGTTTTTCTACTCAGTATCACTTCATTGATGCATGAACTAGTCAGAAAAGATGCTGTGTAAGGTCATTCACAATTGTAGCAACAAAATAGTCACACTGTGCGCACTCTGACACTGAGTCTATACTAGGGTTCGAGTCTCCAATTGGCAGTCTGAAATCTCCTTTCACAGAAGCCCTTTGTGTCTATACAACCTAACTCTGCCTGCTGCCTTGGTTTGGTGGCTTCATAATGACTGCTGCCATCACCTAGCTTCTGTGGGGCACCTCCTGCCTTCTCCTAACCCTGATATGTGAGACAAATAGGGCTCCTACAACTTGTTTGTTTTCCTGGCAAATTAAAGGGGAGGGGTGGGGAGAAATAAACAAATTCTATATGTCAGGTTCTGCTCCTATAGCATTGAGACACATAACTTGAAGTCAGCCTTTCCTTTATGTGCATCACTTTCACAAGTGATAAGCAAAATCAAACTTCATTAAAAATGAGGAAATGAAAAAGTATATAGAAGTTTATTTAAAACTTGTTAAGTAGTAGTATGCAAAGCATTCATCACTTGAAGAGGTAAAATGTCAGTCAAATCACAGACAGCATTCTAAGAGAACCTCAAATAGAAAACCATAAAGGAAAATATAAGACTTCAAAGTAGATAACAAGATGGTGCTGTCTACTCTTATTCTGAGAAACCTCTGCTGTACAGAAATTTCAAGTAGCAGAAGACACATGCAGAGCTAATACAGAGAAAATAAATTCCAGATGCAAAATGTTACGTTTAAATATATACACGTGTATCAGAGCAAAAGAAATCTTTCTGCCTAGACTTGTTTACCTTTTCCTTAGAGATAAATGGATTTGTGAAGCAACAGCCTTCTTGCTTCCCTGGAGATTTTCTAGCTTCTTGTAGATGCCAGCCTTTAATCAGGGCTTAGGATGGTGAAGATGATGCTACTTCCTTCCTTTACCTTTACCTTATCCCTCTATCCTACTTCTTGCTTGCCTCCGCTCTCCTGAGGAATTACTTGCAATTTAAAAAAAGCAAAAGCCCTTCATGTGGAGAGGGAAGAGTTTTGGGGAGTCCTCTTATTGCTGGGTAGTGAAGCAAACCCCTCTCTCCTTACAGAGAACCTGCTTGAAACAAGGAGATGTGCAACTGGGTTAGTCTGTTTAGAAAAACCAGCAGTGTCTTGTATCACCTTACAAATTAGGTGATGAAGTAGATACTTGGCCCACCAACTTTATCTGCAGTAATAAGTAGGTTAATCTACAAGGTGCCGTAAGACCCTCCCTTGCTTTTGCTATGTGAATTGTATCATTTATGCAAACCCCAGTTCTTCACAGAATAATGAGAAGCTGTGCCACAACATGTCCATGACAGCTAGAGGTTTTGTTTTGTTTTTTAAGGGAAGAGCATTGTTCTTGGAATCCACACTTACCACCACCTCAGTGGCCCTAAGAAACATGGGGTTGGTTGCTTTCTCTTGCGTGTCCCATCCTCCCCACTCCAAATTCCAATTCCATCCTGGGTGGCAGCTGCTGGAAGCTGCTAGGTTATTTTTAACACCTCGTCTATCTCTTGTCTCTGTGCACATTTGGGCTCTGACAGAGAGAGGAAGTTTCTGAGCTCACAAGGTATTAATGCCTCTTTTACTAATGGAGGGAGCATGTGGGACAGATAAAGTACCAGCCACTAGCCTGCTCTGCTTTGACAGAGACTGTCTCAAGGCCTCTCATTTGTGCCAGAATTGGCAGCTCCCTCACAAATCTGAAAATTTTCCTCTGAGGAATATTATCTTCTCCCTGGGGAAGACATCAGAGACGGAGAAAGCTTCCTTTCCTTGGTCAGGAACTGAAAATCCACAGGAGTAGTCGAGTTATTCATTTTCTTGCTGCCAGTTAATTCCCCCTTTCAAGTTGGCTGCGGTGAATCTCTTCCCCCCCTTAAAGCTGTCAAGATGGGGAAAACAGCACAGATTGAAATAGAAGGCAATAGGTATGTACAGAGAATCTCCTTAAAGTGAACAATCAGAATTATTTGATAGCCTTATTATTATTTGATAGAATAATGGCAACAAAATGTTAGTGTTCACCCTATACTCTGAGGGCTGAAATTAAAGGAATTTGAGGAAATGAGAAGAATATGAACAAATGAAATTACACTTTCGAAAGCTGTTATTCCGTAATACGTTTTTTCCCGGCTTGTTAACCATTTAAGGTGTAGTCCAACCAGTCAGAAACAGTTTGCTGTAGTAATTTATGGGAGCAGTTGGCGGCTTTCAATTAGAAGCAGGCAAGGAATGTTTCTCAGCTGTTTGTGAAATAAATAACTTTGAAATTTGGAGTGCCTTCTGATGTCTCTTTTTTGCCCATATCTGCCTACCCCCCTTCCCCTCAATCTCTTCATTATTAGGCCACTTAGTCCCTCCTGCGCGGATGACCCTGCCCGCCCGCCTTCCGTGCCCCCCCTGCCTCTTCCTGCTGCAGTTGGAGGTGGGCTTTTGGGATCTGATGATGAGGAACAAGAGGACCCCCGAGATTACTGCCGAGGTATCTGAGTAATGCAGGGAATGGCCTGGGGTCTCTTAAGTGAAGGGGAGGGGCTCTTTCTGTTGCTGGCAGCGTCGTTTTGAGTCCTGGATGCAGTCAGATTCTCCTTTGCTGGAACAAGATGCTAATTTAAGAAGCTGTTTTTGTCTGATCTGTTTGGGCTTTCACTTTTACATTCCTGAGGAATAACAACAAATGAAATATATGAGCATTTGTTTTAAGCATAAGATAGAACTTGAGAATAATCAGGAAGGCAATTTGTGTGTCTGCCCATAGTTGCCTCATATACTATGACACTATGGCAGCTAGTATATTAACTGGCCTCTTCTTTGCTCTATATTAGGTGGGTATTACCCAGTAAAAATTGGGGACCTCTTCAATGGGCGTTATCATGTGGTACGGAAACTTGGATGGGGGCACTTTTCAACAGTCTGGCTTTGTTGGGACATTCAGTAAGTACAACAGTGAATGACACACTTATTTTTTTCCCCTATATTAAATATACAAGGAATGCCCCTAAAAAAGAGTAATACATATTCATTTTAAAAGTGATCAGGTTGCCATGTATTGCCAAGCTAGATGGTAGTGTCTGGTGGGCTTGGTTAATACGAAAATGAAATTGGATCTTGTTTGGACTTAGATGGGAAACTAGACTAGACTGGAGAGTTGAAAAAATATCACAGACGAAAAGAATGGTTAAGCCATACATTTCCAAGGAAAATACATGGATATGTCCATGAAGTCTTTAGGAGCTCAATTCAAGGAAACAAATTTATAAGGAGCGTTAAAAAGGAAGAGAACTAGAAGTACATAAAAGTTCTTTATATCCTGCCTAAATCCAGAGTAAGAAACAGGAAAGGTGTATCCTCCCTTTGAGATGTGAAATAGCATCTTGTCACAGGAATAGATTTGGGGGTGGGGGGTGTTGTATGATGCTGAAACTTAAAAACAAGATTAAATATTAAAATTAATATAAAATAAGAGAAAGGAGAAAGCAAACAATGCAGAAAAATAGAAAAGAAGGAAAAAAATTCAAAGTAGTGGCTTTCAATGTTCTTTACAGCAATTATAAATACAATTATATTTTAACTTCTCTTTTTAAAGTGGTATCACAATACTCTTTTTTTCTACAATCTGCCCGCCTAATCAAAGCTGTAAATAACAAATAACTCTAAAAGTTCATCCCCCCACCATTTTTATGCAAAAGGTCCAGTCCAGTTTCCAGTCACCAATAAATGTAGATGGTGCCTTTTCTCTAATCAAGTTACTTCAGGCATTTTGGCAAAATCTGTCAATTTCACTAACCATTCCTCCATAGTAGATGTTTCCATCTCTGTGCATGTAATAATCTCACTATAGTAATCATATATTGAAATAATCTTCTGTGGCTTTTGCCTGTTTATCATTATTCCTAAAAAGAAAAGTTCTGGTTTCAGCTGCATATTAATTTTTCTCTTTATCAAAATATGTATTTGAATCATTTTTTTAGCTTTTGTATATGTCTGCCAAGCATGATAAAATATCCCTTTATGGTCATATTTCCAACATACATTTGAAGTGCTTTTATACATTCTATGTAATTTCTCTGGTGTCACACACATTTTATTTTAAAAAACCTCTTTAAGGTCATAACTAAATTTCAACCCTTTTGATCATTGGTCCATTTGTATATTATAACCAGAATTCTTAACCTATACATTCTTCAACCTGTTCTTCCTGTTTCAAATTTCAACAAAAGCTTGTACATTTTAGCAATTACATGTTCATAATCAGTGCACATTTGTACTTCAAATTCTTACATACTTTGCTCCATACCATAAATCTTTTCATCCATTGTGAATCTTTCTGGTAACTGTAAATGGGAAAACCATTGACAGCTATATCCTTCTGCTGTTAATTTCTCACTTGATTTACTTTTAAATTTCCATTGATGGTTTTCCAATAATCCCCAATATATCAACCATTTGTTCTTGTCTGCTGTTTCTCTTCTATGATAAGCTTAAATTGGGAGCCATAAGAGTGTTTTTGGCCACAGCAGTATATGGTGTTTAATTCCATATTCTCAATATGGCATGTCTGATAAAGTGAGTTTTAAAATCCACATTAACTTTTTTATATCATATATATCCATGCCGTTCAAAGTTCAGGTTGTCACCTTCTGACTCTAAAAGTCTCATGTTTCTCAGCGACATCCATTCTTTCATCAAGATCAAACAACAAGCAGCAAAATACAATTTCAAATCCGGTAAATGCAGTCCTCCTCTTCCCTTTGCATTTTATAGCACTTTATATTTAATTTGTTTTCCCCCATTACCATGTATATTTAGATATATATATTGTCATTGTATAAACGCATCATCAGTTGCAAAACAAGTATTGTCTAAAACAGAAACAACATTCTTGGCAAAACGAGAGTCTCCTTAACTCTGACATTTCTAATTTCTCCCATCTTAAAATGACCTTAATTTCATCCTATGTCTTAACATAATTATTTTATGTTATTTTGAATTATGTTATTTTGAAATAACATACAATTTGTCATAGTAATTCTGAAGTATTTTATTTTTTTCTCAGTTTTAAAACCAATTTTCTCCATACTTTTATTTGATCTTCTAATTTTATATTTTTATTAACATCTTTTTCTTTATTAAGCTTAAAATTCACTTTATTAATTTTAAAACTGGCTAATATACCAAGGTCCTTTAATTTTCCCATTAATGTTTCTAGTCCTTCAACTGGATCATCTAAAATAAATACCAAGTCATCCACAAATACCCTTAATTTATAATTCTTTTAAAAATCTTAACTCCCATAATTCTCTCATCATATGTCTGTGCCTCAAGAACTAAAATGAAAAAAAGTGGAGACAGCAGACATTCTTGAGGGATAGGTATAATTGGAAAACGGACATCAGGGTGTAATTACAGAATTGCTATCCTTGATTACTCGTCAAAGAGCCAATGCCTCCTAGTCTGAGGCAAAATTTTAAGAATACCAAATATGGGAAAATGGGTCATTTTCTGATCACCTTCTGATTGAAATGCAAAATGTTAGCTAAGTTCAAAGGATGTCCTGGAGGATGGGGACAAAGATAGTCCAAGTGCATTTAATCAAAGAACTACTCTATTTTTGCTTAATTAAACTATTGTTGCTGATGTTTTAGCTCTTGTACGCTGCCCAGGATCACTAGAGGCAACCTTATAATTGTTGAATGAATGAATCCCTAAGGCTTTGTCTGCACAGATTCTCAGTCATCCAGGTCATAGTTGTCTCAAAGGTGCTTTTTTCTTCAAAAGACAGCTTTATTTAGAAGAGGAGGAGGAAGGAGAAGGAGAAGAAGAGGAGCAAAATGTTTTCTTCTTCCTTCTGAAGGAAAAAACAACCCAGTTTCCTTTTGAAGAAAAAAAAGCACCTTTGAAATCCCTGAAATCCCTTTGTTATGCTTCCTATGAACTCCATTTTTAAAAAATATATAACCCTAGCTTTGTTTTCTTACATCAGTTTTGAAGGTAATGCTGAGACTTTCAAGGAGATAATGTTGTGAAATGAAGGAAGCCAGGATTAACTAACCCTGTCCTTCTTTCCTCCCATCACTCCAGGCGGAAGCGCTTTGTGGCCCTCAAAGTGGTGAAAAGTGCTGTACATTATACAGAAACGGCTGTGGATGAAATCAAGCTACTGAAATGTGTAAGTTTGATGCTTCTCTGACCGCTCCAATTCTGAGTGAACTATTCCTCGTGAAGGAATAGTTAACATACTTAGGCCTTAAAACATGAAGTAGCAAAATCCAGGAATTACAAAGAAAATTATGATTAAAAATCCATGCGTTCTCAAAGAGCCTTGATGGTACAGAGGTTTAATGCACCCTGTTATTAACACAGCTGCCTGCAATTTCTGCTGGTTCGAATCTCTCCAAGGCTCAAGGTTGACTCAGCCTTCCATCCTTTCTAAGGTAGGTGAAATGAGGACCCAGTTTGTGGGGGCAATAAGCTGACTTTGTATAAAATATACAAAAGAATGAAGGCTATTGCTTAATGCATTGTAAGCCGCCCTGAGTCTCCGGAGAAGGGCGGCATATAAATCAAATTAAAAAAAAAAAATGCATATTTGAAAAGAAGTAAAACAGAAAAAAGAAACAAAGTATATCATTATAAGTCAACAGTTATAATATTTTGGATACACTTACCGTATTTTTCGCACTATAAGACACACTCCCCCCCCCCAAAAAAAGTGGGTGGAAATGTGTGCGTCTTATAGTGCAAATATTACTGAGGGTGGGTGGGTGGCCACCTGTCACTCCCGTTGCCGCCTGTCACCACTGCTGCTGTTCGCTACCGCCGGGGAACACTGGAGTCTTCACTGCCGACCGGCGATTGGATCGGCCCCTCGAAATACCACTGATCAGCTGTTCTAAGCGGCGGGGATTGCCGCTGCCAGCAATCCCCAACGCCATTGGCGCTGGTGGCAATCAGTGGCAATTCCTGCTGCCTAGAACAGCTGATCAGAGGTATTCCGGGAGGCCAATCCAACCTCCAATCAGCTGATCAGCAGCGAAGGCTCCAGTGTTGTCTGCCGGCGGCAGCAGCTCAGCTTAGTTGACTGGTAGTGGATGCAATGGAATGGAGCCCTGATGAGCCACATGCTGGGGCTGCGATAACGTGCTGAAGCTGTCTGGACTGTTTGCTGTTTGTTGCAAGGATGCTAGCCAGATGAATACCAGATGGATGCTGGGAGGCAGAGGCAGATTTTTTTTCCCCCTTGTTTTCCTCCTCTAAACCTAATGTGCGTCTTATGGTCTGGTGCGTCTTATAGTGCGAAAAATACGGTATATATCATTATTTTTAAGCTACTGTATTAGATTCAATCCAATCCAATCCTTTATTTTACCTACAATAAAGGATTGGATTGGATTGGATCTCATTGTGTTGCCTCTGGGCTTGAGCCTGACAGAACCAATCATAAGTCACTTTTCTCAGTGCCTTTGTAACTTCGAACAAGTGCTAAACAAATGGTCATAAATTGAAGACTACTTCTTCTATGACCCAAACGTCTTTTTGTCCCACAGGTCTATTTCAATGCCAATCTACAAAATAGATTCTAAAACAGCTAAGCAGCATTGAAATGGATTAATACCAGATGGGAGACCATCATGTAACCGAAAGGTTAAAACACAAATCTCCAATGTTTCCAAGAAACATTTCTTGAAGTATCAGGAGTCACCTTTAAGGATATTTTAGCCATTACTACAAATTCAGGCTGAATTTGTCACCTAGGTTTGTTAGATGTGCCCGCTGGCAAGGAGAACCATGGGAACACTTAGATCTAGAAGAAAATTCTGGTTTACCTTTCTGTGTCAATGTAGTTACTTGGCCTTTGTTTCCCCAGAACTATGAGCTATCCTTATGGAGAGGGTTGTTTGGGCATAGAAGTTTCTAGTTACTGATCCATATCTAGAATGCTTATCCATTTTTACCTGGTACCTCTTCCTTCTTCCAGGTGCGAGATTCTGATCCTAATGACCTAAAACGGGAGAATATTGTCCAGCTGATTGATGATTTCAAGATCTCAGGGATCAATGGTGTCCGTATCCTTCCTTAAAAGGTCCACAAACTGTTTCTGCTCAAAAAGTTGGTTCTACTTTTTTCCTTCAAAGTGCCTGAGTTTTGGCTGTAAAACCAGTTTCTGTTACAGTTTTGGTGAAAATGTCTGCAGGAGAAACAGAAATTGTTCCAAACTTGTCTTGTACATAAAAATTGGTATGCTGAGTGACGGCTAACCTTATATATATATAATTGTCTGGGAAAGCAATCAATCTTTTTGCCTACCTCCCATTCCCTAGAGTGAAATAACAAAGGACTGAGCTTTTTAGCTGCATCAGGTCTTTGTGGTAAGCATAAATGGCTGCAGTCCCTTTTAAATGGTAGGTGAATACAAGAAATCTTGCTGGGCTGTAGTAATTTTAGGTCCCTCTAGTAGAGCAATTGTACTTTTGTTTAGTTAGCACATCCACGTTTTGTTTATTGGGGCAATGCAGTTTCAAAGAAGTCTGTTAATCCGTGGGCTTTGGGGAAATATTTCTGGGTTGCTGTGCTTTGTGCTTTTCCATTCTATCACCAGCTTCCTGCTTGGCCTCTTAATAAACAAATGCACACCCACACATGTTTTCTTTATCTAATAATGACCAAGAAGACTCCTAATTGTCTGCAACAAATATTTGCTATGTAGATAAAAATAACTTTCTACTGATCCTGGATTCATCCACTCCTTATAATAAAATCAAATCTAGAAAGGAACAAATGGCCAATAAGTTTTCCCCAAAAAGGCTGTTCTGCCAAATGTTACTTTTGAAAGAAGATTCCAGGAGAATTTAATTTTCTCAAAAATTGCTTGGTTTTTGTGTTATTTGGGAGACCACAGCTGGATGCCTGCAGATTCTGTTTTACACCAGCTTTCTTTCTGTCTTTGCTCTATATCTGAGTTAGGTTGTTTTATAAGTTCTTCGTATGTACCGTAAAGAAAGGAGGGATCTATTTACTGGTGCTTTTTTAAACAACCAGATCCCTCATTCTGATGCCTGTTTTATCTCCTTGACTTGGTTTTTGCCCAGATGTTTGTATGGTCCTTGAGGTTTTAGGGCACCAGCTGTTGAAGTGGATTATCAAATCCAACTACCAAGGGCTTCCCATACCTTGTGTCAAGAGCATCTTATGCCAGGTAAAGGTGGATTTCTTTGCAAACAAATTTGGGGGTGGGGAGTGTTTTTACAGTCAGGGTCATTCATGACCGTTTTATTATGCCAAGCAGATGGGCTTAATTTGAACACCTGTTTTTCTGGGGCTTGAATACAGGTAGTCCTCGACTTACAACAGTTAGTTTAGTGATCGTTCAAAATTACAATGGCACTGGAAAAAATGATTTATGACCATTTTTCACACTTACAACCATTGCAGTGACCCCCATAGTCACATCAAAATTTGAATGCTTGGTAATGGATTCATATTTGTGATGGTTGCAGTATCCCGGAGTCATGCAATCCGTTTTTGCATCCTTCTGACCAGCAAAATCAATGAGGAAGCCAGATTCACTTAACCACTGGGTTACTGACTTAACAACTGCAGTGATTCACTTAAGAACTTAAGAGCCACCGTGGCGCAGAGTTTAGAGTGCAGTACTGCAGGCTACTTCTGCTGATCACCAGCTGCCAGCAGTTTGGCAGATTGAATCTCACCAGGCTCAAGGTTGACTCAGCCTTCCATCCTTCCGAGGTGGGTAAAATGAGGACCCAGATTGTTGGGGGCAATATGCTGACACTGTAAACTGCTAAGAGAGGGCTATAAAGCACTGTGAAGCGGTATATAAGTCTAAATCCTATTGCTATTGCTAACTGGCAGGAAAAGTTGTAAAATGGGGCAAAACTCACTAAACAAATCTCACTTAGTAACATAAATTTGGGGCTAAATTGTGGTTGTAAGTCGAGAACTACCTGCTCTGCTATAGTTGTTAATAAGATCAAGACTCCAGGGCCTTGCAGCCTCTTGACCTGAATCACAAAGAGGTTCTTATCAGTGGTGGGTTGCTCCTGGTTCGCACCGGTTCACAAGAACTGGTAGTAAAAATTTGTAGTAGTTCAGAGAACCGGTAATAACATTGGCTGGCCACGCCCCCGAACCAGTCCCCGGCCCGGTCGCCGCTCACTTACCCCACCCACCTCATCAGAGGCTTTTTTTTTAACTTTTAAAAGCATTTTTTTCTACAACCTCTCTGGCCGAAAAAATGCTTTTAAAAGTAAAAAAAAAAAAAAAGCCTCTTATGATCACGTGGCTCAGCTGGGATCTTCAGAGGCTTCTGAAAGCATTTTTTTTCTGCAACCTCTGGCTGAAGAGGTTGTAGGAAAAAAAAATGCCTTTAAAAGCCTCTGGCGATCCCAGCTGAGTTGCCTGATCATCAGAGGCTTCTAAAGGCATTTTTTTCTGCAACCTCTTAAGGTTGTAGAAAAAATGCTTTTAAAAGTAAAAAAAAGGGGGGCACGCCCACCCAGTCACATTACCCCCATCAAGCCACGCCCACAAAATAAGCCATGCCTACAGAACCGGTAGTAAAAAAATTTAGAACCCACCCCTGGTTCTTATCCTTGGCACAATTGCTTCCTTTTTCAGGTACTGCAGGGCCTTGATTACCTCCACACAAAGTGCAAAATAATCCATACAGACATCAAGCCGGAGAACATCCTGCTGTGTGTAGATGAGAGTTACATACGACGGCTGGCAGCTGAAGCTACTCTCTGGCAGCAGACTGGAGGTCCTCCTCCCTCTGGTTCTGCAGGTAAGTATACCATCCTGTTTGTAAGCAAGAGGGTTGATGATGGTCTCCTTTCTCCCAAGAATGCTAAAGGGGCACGATAGAAGCTGAGTGAATTTGCCTCTAGCAAATGAAGACCTTCATTAGATTGATGCAAACATAATTAAGGGAGCAACAGCAACATTCTTAAATGCCAAAGTGTTCAACATTCATTGGATCCAAAAGTACTAGGCAGTGGCAATGAAAGGCACAAGCTTTGCTGGTCTCTGACCGTAATAAAAATTGGTTGATTGATTGATTTAAAAAAATTCCAGAAAGGCCCAAGCCATAGGGACCATATTTATGTATCCATATATGAATGGAATAGAAATTGAAAAGGGCAGGAACTGAAACCAAATCACTCCAATATAGTCATCATCTGGGCAGCTGAATGGAGCTGAGTGTTTACTGGCCGGATGCCCTTCTTGTCGCCAATGTGGAGTTTTTTTTCAGCAGATAAATCACTCCAATACAGTGATAACTAGAAAACTGCAACTTCATCCCAAAGAATCCATGACGGAGCTTAAGTGCACAGAGTAAAACAAAAAAGAAAATCTGTTTAATAAAGTAAGATTGGTAATGAAAGTGAGCAAGTTGAACTTTTTAAAGTGGATCCCCTGGATTGCCATTATTTTTTCATATGCTTGGTCATTTCCTTGGCAAACCAAAAGCCCATTTGGCACCTGTCGAAGAGAGTGATTTGGCCTTGGGGATTCCAGGTAATAATCAGAAGGCTTCAACTCATTAGGAAAACAGGCTTCCCCATTAGCAAGCGGTAGGCTGGTTTAATCAGCATGAAGGAAGACACTAAAATGGAGGAAGAAGAAGAAAAGTTAAGACTATCTGTCTTTCTTCCATTCATGAATACAGCAAAGCAGTTTTCCCTGCCACTGTCAGAATTCAAGGATACTTCTCTTTCTAATCTGTTTTGTGTGTGTGTGTGTGTCTATGATCTGGGATAGTCAGTACAAGAGTGCCTTTCCCAACTGGATGCCTTCCAGAGGAGTTATTACTACTATTTATGGGGGTTTTTCCCATAATTTCTCTGGGAACTCCAGACAGCATACAAGAGAGCCTTCTCTCATTTTATCCCCTCTGCCACAAATGGGCAACGTAGGATGGGTAGAAAGGCAGCGAGTGACTGGCTTCTAGTTACCAGCCAACAAAATGGTTGAGTGGTTGAATTAGAACTTGGTCCCAATCTGACCCTTACACTGGCCAAACTGGCTGTCTGCAGATTAAGGGTTTTGGTCCCAACACTTCTGGAAAATATCAGGTTACAGAAGATTAGTATAAGGCCTTAACAACTAGGACAGGAGTGGCTGCTTCATTTTGCCCCCTCCCCTCTGAGCCTCCATAACTGTATTCCCAAAATTTAGCCATATGAGTCCTTTTGCTCATCATTCATCAAATAATCTGAAAATGAGAATGCTGTGGGTTTTTTTTAATGAAGTGCACACGCTCTTTGCAGACTTCATTCCTGCCCCTTTCAGTGTTGTTCTGTGTCACTGCCATATCCCAGCAACACTTCCTTATTTTTTAAGGTGAATTCCTTCCTAATCTCAGAACAATTGTTTGCCTTTAGAAATGGAGAAATTCACTAATGGAGAGGTGTGGCTCCAAATTAAAGGAAAGGCCATGAAAACCTTGTACCCAGACAAACACAGGCTTCCCTTTCCAAACACCACTTCAGCAAAATAATAGCTCTGCACCTTATGCCTCCAATTGAAATAGATTTCCATTTTTCTATTTTTTGTATCTGGTTCTCTTTCAGTTCATCATTGGGAGTGATAAAATACTAGGTATGAGTCATGAAATCCTTTCCTAACAATTATTGGGAATCTTATTACCTTCCTCCCTCTGCAGCTCTGGGTTCAGAAATCGTGACACAAGCCTAACCCTAAGCCTAAGGGCTAGGAACCTGGCCTATTTTTAGATTAAAAGCTAAGAGCCTATAAGAGGGCCCAGCAGGGAAAAAAACCTAGACACTGGATATGGCTCCTAGGGATCACTGTTATTGGACATGTGTACAGTTGAGATCTGGTAGTAAATCCAGGATTCTGCCATTGACCAGGCTCAAATTCCATTTAGAATTTTCAGACTGGAGTTCTGCATACAGAATGGCCATAAGAATAGAACTGAGGGCTAAAGTGATGGGGGAACCAGATTCTGCCTCTCCCTGGTTTTATAACATTAACCCTAGCTTTAGGGCAGAATGATCCTAATGGTGTGGGAGACTCTGGCCTTCCATATCCTCATCCTCCTCATCCTCCTTTACAGCATTACTGTACTGATTGATGTTTGTTTGCTTTGGATTTCCTGGCTGATTCTGGGAATCATTTCTGTCTCTTTCTCTCTCCCCCTTTTCTCGCCTCACTCCACCTGTGCACCTCTTTCCTCAGTCAGCTCTGCACCCCAGGAAAGCCTGGTAAGTCCCCCACCCCGTCCAGGGCTGTGATGGGGGGAAGGAATGAAGTTTTAGAGTGCCTGCTTTGGATCTCACTTGCTCTGTGAAACTCATGGACTGTTGATACCCACCATCTCCATTGCCCTTGTGTGGATGGCTCCTCCGTGTTTGGCAAGTTGCATCTAAGGCTCATGTTGCATCTGTAATTTGTCTGTCAATGTTACCATGGACACATTTTGCATATAGTGAGATGATATTTGCAGTCTTTGTTAGCTCCAGGAGAGGTTGTATGCTTTAGCCATTTTGGCAGTCAAAGAAAAGGGGGGGGAAATATACTAGGTTGGACCGTTGCCATCTAGGCTAGTTTATGTCTTCTCTGGTTTGTGACTGCAGTCTTGTGGCACAGAGACTCCTTCTTATCACTCATGTAACAGGAGACGCCTGAAGTTATTTCTCTCTATGCTCAAAGAGGGCTAAGAGCTCATCCCCTCAAGGCCAGGGATATCCCAAGAAACATGAGTCTAATTTGGGTATATAGCTCCTTCTTATGACTCAACAACCTTGTGCTGTCATTCCCATTCACTTCAGTAAGGCTGTCTCATGCTGGAGAGCTTACTGGTTGATTCTTCCCCATGGGTCAAATTCTGTATTTGGTCTGCATCTGGCAACTAAACTTAAAATCCATGGCTCAGTTGAGCCTTCTCCTTTTCCTGTTGTGTGGCTGGTCTCTTGAAGCAGGAGAGAAAAGAGAATGGCTGTTTTTAAGATTAGAATCCTCAGTTTGTGCCTCTGAATATATGTTTATTATTGTAGATAATAATTGTGTCATTTCACTGACTTGCAAACTTTGTTGTAATTTCAAAGTAGAGATTATTTTGACTGGAATGTTCTGTTAAGGATCAGAAATAGCAAAGGGAAGTGAAAGTGTTTGCAATGGGAAGCACAGGGACCAGAAGAGAGTTGTTGCCACTTTGTGAAGTATCCAAGGCTTTCTCCATGAATGCTTTCCATCACTTGGAGCAACTTGTGAACCTCCAGATGTTGTTGAACTACAGCTTTCCCACTATTGGATATGCTGACTTGGACTGCTGGAAGTTGCTGTTCATCAATATCTGGTGGGCTATAGAGTGCTCACCCAGAGTTGGGTGTTTCTGGATTGGACAGGCAGCAAGGATGCTATAGCTCATGGAGCATTGTTTGTTTCTTCCACTTTAAATCTGGCTCTTAGTTTGTTTTACCAGGTTTTTATATGCACTGAATGATTTTGCTTCTTAAGGTTGTGTGTAAAAAATGCTGTCTTAAATGGAGTGATAGCTGTCCCTTAAAAGTGGACCCCATGACACCATCAGCAAGTTTATGGGCATTGCCTCACTCTTCTCTGTGATAAGTTATTGCATTGGTTCAAATGCATTTTTTTTTTATTTGATTTATATGCCGCCCTTCTCCGGAGACTCAGGGCGGCTTACAATGCACTCACAATGCGCTAAGCAATAGCCTGCATCTTTTTGTATATTTATACAAAGTCAGCTTATTGCCCCCACAACTGGGTCCTCAATTTACCTACCTTAGAAAGGATGGAAGGCTGAGTCAACCTTGAGCCTGGGGAGATTCGAACCTGCAGTAATTGCAGGCAGCTGGTCTTAATAACAGGATGCTTTAGACCACTGTACTACCAAGGCTCTTTTCTAAATGCATTAATTATCATGGATATTAAAATTTGCTTAATCAGAACCAGAAGGTGTTTCACACATCCTGGCTAAGAATTAGTTGGTTAGTAAATTATTATTAATTATTATTAATAATATTAATAATAATATTAATACCTGGGGCTGAGGTAATTAAATTTGTGCATAATAGAAGAAACATTAACAGTCTTGTTCCTGCTCCCAGTTTTAAAATTATGGTAAAGAAACTGACAGCTTTATATCTAAACTAGCCCAAGGTGCTGGATTTTATAACATGCGCACGGCCCTTGTGTTCTTTACTGAGATGCCAATAATACACTAGGTGTGTTATGTTTTTGTAAATTCCCATTTATCTTTCCCCATATTTTTCTCTGTATGCCTGTTTCTTTACAAGTTTCTCAAGCAGAATAGCTGATTTATTGCAACTTGTGACCTGAAAACATTGGTGCAGGCCTCGGAGGGAAGGGGAGCATCACTTGGTGCTGCTTTACATTCAAGACATCCACAGTTTCTGCCTCTAACATCTCTAGTTGAAGAGGATCAGTTGGCAAGCTTGCATAAAGAAAACGAAGCCCTCCTCACTTCTTTCTGACTGGGCCCTGTGGATAAAAAGCCTAAGCTGATGGATTCCTGGGTTTAATAGCAGTGTTTGCGTGGCTTAAATTGTATCACTTGAAAGGAGAGGGAAAAGCCCCTTTTTGAACCTACCTAACCATATTAAAAACGGGTAAGGCTAGATAAGAGGAATCCTGGACATTATGCACTTGGGAGAACTCCACCTGGATTGCTTATTTGAATGGTAGAAATGTTTTTGTTTATTTATTAAACTTGTTTGCCACCCGTCTCGTCTTAACTGATGTGATGTTGATTGAATACTAGGGCTGAAGAAGCGGTGGGAGCAGTGCCCAGAGTATACATGGCTGAGTACAAGCCCAGAGAGGTGGTTGTCATTTTGGATCTGTTAACAAAAAATTAGAAGCTGTGTACCATGTTGTCCTAGGATCCAGTTTCTTAAGAACTAGATGCCTCGTAAATGAGGTGCTATAACATTTAGACAACACTACTGAAGGACATACTGGTTGGGAGTTACCATTGTACCTCTGGCACACCTTGTATGTGCCAAAGAGAAAAGGCTGTGCTGTAGAAGCCTGCTTTGTGTATTTTCCACACCTAAAACATACATAAACACATACATGTACAACTCCCAACAGCCAAGGAGATAATGGTATCCATAAAGATATGGGATAATTGGTTTGATTTTAGGTTAACTGTTGTGATCTCTTAACCATGACCTATGCTTTTGTGTCTATGGTATAGGCATAACTCCGGAGTTGATTTTCTACCCTGCCTTGATTTTGAAATACAATCTGTTTTGAATTTGCTGGTGAAAACCACCATGATTCATTTGTTCTCTGAATAGGATCCAAAGGGTATACTAGAAGTGGGGAAATACCTAGAATATCCCTCTTCTGATGCCTGGAAGGAAGGCCAAGTTCCTTGTTTTCCCTGGTTAAGGTTAGGCCACTTTATATTGGATTCTGTTCAGTAAATTCCAATTTCAGAAAAGAAATAAACTACTCAAAGGAAACAGGCATATCAGGAAAAGGCTGTGGTCTTACTTTCTCCTTTTCATGTTAGTTCTTTGTATCTTTGGAGGGTTTTTTTTGTATGGAATAGGATTTGGTCCTATGAACTGGCCCTTCTGCCTTAAGTGGAATTGCAGAAAATCAATACCTGATCTGCCATGTGTTTTTTATGATTGTTAGCCGCCCAGAGTTATCTTATGGTGAGACAGGCAGCCAATAAAATGTATAAATAAATAAAGCCGCCCACAGGTGCCTTTTGTCTGAAACTTTGGAGACCAGACCCAAAGATGGGCAGCCTGTAACCTTTCAAATATTTTTTTGGACTGAAGACTCCATAATTCCTCAAGCCTGCAGATCAGTGGTGGGTTGCTCCCGGTTCGCAAGAACTGGTAGTAAAAATTTGTAGTACTTCGGAGAACCGGTAATAACATTGGCTGGCCACGCCCCCGAACCGGTCCCTGGCCCGGTCGCCGCTCACTTACCCCCACCCACCTCATCAGAGGCTTTTTTTTTTTTTTTACTTTTAAAAGCATTTTTTCTACAACCTCTTCGGCCGAAAAATGCTTTTAAAAGTAAAAAAAAAAAGCCTCTGATGATCGCGCAGGTCAGCTGGGATCATCAGAGGCTTTAAAAGCATTTTTTCTACAACCTCTTCAGCCGAAGAGGTTGTAGAAAAAAAAATGCCTTTAAAAGCCTCTGGCGATCCCAGCTGAGTTGCCTGATCGTCAGAGGCTTTTAAAAGCATTGTTTTCTACAACCTCTTAAGGTTGTAGAAAAAATGCTTTTAAAAATAATAATAATAAAAAAGTTGGCCACGCCCACCCAGTCACATCCCCACCACCAAACCACGCCCACAAAATAAGCCACGCCCACAGAACAGGTAGTAAAAAAAATTAGGACCCAGCCCTGCTGCAGATACTGGCTAGGGAAGTGATTGGCCATATCTGGGCTTGCTTTTCCCCACAGATCCCAGCAGACCAAAAGAAGCATCATTAAGACCCAGTTTTCTACTTGTTTTACTCTAGACTAGAAAGCAACAACTAGCTAACCTCAGCAGTTCCCCAAAAGCCCCAACAGCATTGTACCTGATGAGTATTTGGAGGGAGGAACCACCGGGAAATACTAATGACGTACTGTAGATATGAGGGGAAGGAGTGTTCTAGAAAGCAGCTTTAGCAAACTGTTTCTATACATAGATGTTTCTATGAAGTCATCAGGAATGGCTTTGCTTTTTATTGTAGGGGTAGCTTTTTATAAAAGTCTTGCTTATACTGTATGCCTGTACTACCTCATGTAACAAAATCATGCTAGTGAGTAGTGCTTCAGGTTACTACTGCTCCTCTCTTGCTTTTGTTAGACCCACCTGTTTGTCTGATCTTCTTATGCTTGACTTGTGCATCCGTTTCCATTCAGATAAATAAACTGATTCAGCTAAAATATTCTGAGCTCAGTAAAGACTAAATTAGTTGAATGTGGGTATTTTGAAAGTAAAGAGACAAGTTTATAATTGTTTACTTTTTTCCCCCCTGAAAAAATAAGCAGGGCTTAATTTCCGCAGCCAAAAAGTCTAGATAAAACCCACTGGATTTGGCTTGATCAGGCAGTGGTGAAATCCATTTTTTTTTACTACTGGTTCTGTGGCGTGGCTTGGTGGGCGTGGTGTGGCTTGGTGGGCGTGGCAGGGGAAGGATACAGTGGTGGGTTGCTCCCGGTTCGCAAGAACCGCTAGTAAAAATTTGTAGTAGTTCCAAGAACCGGTAATAACATTGGCTGGCTACGCCCCCGAACCGGTCCCCAGCCCGGTCGCCGCTCACTTAACCCGCCCACCTCATCAGAGGCTTTTTTTTTTAACTTTTAAAATCATTTTTTCTACAACCTCTTCAGCTGAAGAGATGGTAAAAACAATGCTTTGAAAAGCCTCTGACGATCCCAGCTGAATTGCCTGATCGGCAGAGGCTTTTCAAAGCATTGTTTTCTGCAATGTCTTAAGGTTGTAGAAAAAATGCTTTTAAAAGAAAAAAAAAAGTTGGCCACACCCACCCAGTCACATTACCCCCCCAAGCCAGCCCCACAAAATAAGCCATGCCCACAGAACCGGTAGTAAAAAAAATTAGAACCCACCCCTGGAAGGATACTGCAAAATCTCCATTCCCACCCCACTCTGGTGCCAGCCAGAGGTGGTATTTGCCGGTTCTCTGAACTACTCAAAATTTCTGCTACCGGTTCTCCAAAACCTGTCAGAATCTGCTGGATTTCACCCCTGAGATCAGGGAATCTATATTTTATTCAGACATGAATGATACGGTATCACCAGGTGTGTGAATTAGCCGGAAAGGTTCCCGTTTTAGAATTTGCTTCAGGTATTGGTGTCAATCAATGTAATTAGTCCGAGCCTTCTATTGTACTTGGGCTAGATCACATGGACCAGCTGCTTGTTTTAGCATGGAAAACCTTTTTTGCCTGTCCATGTGTAGTTTATGTTGGATGGCTTAGCACATGCCAGGCAGACACACACTTTTCTCTTTCAGAAGAGAAGTGTTAATAACAGGCAGCCATCAGAGATACAGTACCGCATATAATTTAAACTTTCCTGAGAGGAAACTGACTTTTTACTTCTGGATTCAAACTAGGCCGGCCAACCACAGCTTAGCTTAGCATATTATACAGAGCCTAAAAATAGGATAATGAAGTAAACCGCAGTCCAGTTAATCACATATTATGCAAGGGAGTGATAAAAAACAATGAAGAAAGGCCAAAAAGCAATGGGAACAGTACTGAAGAAACCTGACCTAACCATCTTTACTGCAGTGTGGCCCATTTATGGTATACATGTAGCCCTGTGTGTGTCCCCCCCCCCCTTTTCTTTTTCTTTTTTCTTTTTTTTTTTTTTTTTGCATCAGAAGCCTTAAAATTGTGCGGAGACAAATGAACCACAATATTAGGCTTTTGCGACAATTTTTGGAGCAAAGTGGAATTGGCATATTAAGGAAAGTAAGTAGAAAATCCCACCACTGACCAATCAGGTGAAGTGCTTAATATTAGATCCCACCCACTCTGGCCTCAGCACTCCATCATTCCAAAATCTAATTCTTGGCCCTAAAGGAAGTTATCCACAATTTTGCAGAAGATTTGGGAATGTTACTTAATTCTCTATAGTGATGAATAAGTTGGCTTTTGGAACTGCTGTAGTTAATCTTTCTGTATCCTATTTCTTGCCATGGTTCAGTAGTGGAGGCCTGATCTCTTAAACTAAAGCCATGATGTGAATTCTGGCTTCTGACCACTGCTTTGGGTCAGGCCAAGCACTGGCCAGTACTCTTTCCTCCCCCTAGTGGCAATTCTGGGCTATACTTGACCTCTTGGTTGCTTTTAGCTTAAACTTGTAACTTAGTTTTTAACCACATAGCTAAAGTGTGTGGTCACCAACTTTGTACAGTGAGCAGTCTGTATGAGAGCGTGTCTGGCCAACTAAAGCCTTGTCAAGCTAAACTCCATGATTATGAGGTCAGGAACTCTGTAATTTCTTGCATGTGAGATCTATAGTTGAAAATTCCATTGTGGGTCACCCTTCTGAAACCATTTTACTGAGCTCTCCTGCAATTTGTCATTTCTAGTTGCAGCAACATTTCTACAACCTTGGAACATGTTTCGGTAAAGCTAGAAAAATGAAACACTCCCTTTTATGCTTTCCTTTAACCACATCTCTTCTATAAAGCCAGAGGGGTAGACAAGATCCTTATTATTATTATTTTTATTAGAAACCCAAATCCTCTAACCAGAACCAAGGCTGAAATGGTGGCTCAAGACTAAGAGTCAGTATATTTTTAGAATTAGTTAGCCAAGGAATTTGTTTTCAATCCCAGAGCTGAGTTCACATTCCTGTGACCCACAAATTCATCCCCACTTCTTCTGACCCAAGCTTTTTTCTCTCAGTAATCCTAAGGGTCTTTTCACCTATAAAGGTTGTGCCAATCGGAAGTCTGCAGTGCCCTCCATATTTTCACACATTTGTGGGTGTCTCAGTAAGATGTTAATCGGCTCAGCAATTGCTCCAAAGGAAACAGCAAAGATAAATGTGTTGCTTTGCATCTGTAGGTGGGGAGGAGGTGATTCCCATTGTCAGGAACATCCTCTTTATCTAGGCTCCTGGGATTTTCCCTCCTTTTCTGAATTGAAGGTGTATAGTCATTATCTGTTGCTTTCCAGTGGCTCTTGGAAATACGCTCTTGGGTATGTTGTTGTTTCATTGGTTTACTTTTTTCCTTACCGTAAAAAGCAGTCATGGTGAGTTTAGATCCAATGGCTGTAAGGACAGGCACTAAACTAGAAAGGAGAAAGCTTTTGGTACTATGTATTGAGAATAAAAGAGATTGTGGTGAATTCTCTTTGCATGGTGGTACCAAGACTGAGAGAGAAAAAGCTTCCATGCAAAGGGGAGGGTTGTGAGGAAACATTACAAAATAAAGATTTCTTTACAAAAAGCTATTTTATCTGTTTTTGTTTGCTTTCTAATCCCTACTTCCTGTCCTACATTAAACTATTATTTATTTTTATTGGTTTCTTTTATTTAGCTGGGGATGTATAATTGATGATCCTGTATCTTAACAGTTTTTAATTCTGGATCATAGAGTTTTTTTTATTCTGTAGTCTTTCCTGGTCTGATTTCTCTTCCTTTTATAGGAAGAGCCGGTACTATATTGTATTTTATTTTTACCTTTAATTTTTCCGTAGTCTGGCCCTTGTATACTTGGGCCTTTAAGATAACAGTGCCTGACAATGTAGCCCTCACAGTCACCTATGTGCCCTTCTGAAGATAAGTGGATATTTGGTGGAAGGTTGAACCTGCTTGATCTAGGTTAGCCCTTGAAGGCTACAACTGCCATTTGGGGCTTCAAACAACAGCAGGCACCCTGGGGCCAGGGCCACTTGTTTAAAAAATAAGGAGGGCTACCTAAGGGTCTGGTGTTTTTTAGAAGTAAAACCAGCTTGTTTATCTCATTCCTGCTAAATAGCAAATTGTGCCGGAATCTGATAAAAATCCACTCTAGCAATTATTGCACATTCTGCTAGATTTATGGCAAGGGAAGTGCAGGTGTGTCTCACCTGGATACCTTTTTGCTTAACAAAAGGCCAGTAATTGTGCTTCCACACGCACAGTTTAGAGTGAAACTATGTGCAAGTTCTGTCCAGATTTTTTGACTTGGGCGTAGATCAAGTGACGTGCATCTTCATTTGCTCTTAGCCAAACTGGGTGTTGGAGAGGGCACACTAATATATGGGGCCAGGACAGAAAGTGAATTTGATTCAATTTAAGCATTTCCCCTATATTTCCTCTTTCTATCCTATTAAAAGTTGTATGGATTTGATGGGCTCTGGTTATATATGATCCTGGAGTGACACAGCTTTCCTTTTAGGGACCCAGACATAAGTTCCTGCTATGAATGCCCCCCGTTGCTGCCTCTGTTGCTCCTTTGTATGAGAGGTGGGCAGTGAAGTCTTCTCTTGCATTTTGCCAGAAACCCAGGCGGTCATCTGTCGTTTCTTATGCTTTCCCTTTCCACCTTCAGTAACTGCCTGTGTAATGCCAGTATTCCTTCCTGCCCACGTAAATGCAAGATTGCCCTCTTTGTCACCTCTTCTGTTTTTTGTTTCATTCCCATTTGTGCGCTCTTGATGCCTTGTGCTCCCCAGAGTTTACACCTCTGTGCCAATTATATCCTTGTTTCTGTCTGTCAGGTTTTTGTCTGTTGCTGTGGCCCACTTTTTTCTGTGGCTTGGCAAGGGAAGGCCCATTTGACATCATGGAACAGCAGCTTTTTGCTTTGTTTAGTTGCCCCAGACCCTTTGTTGAATCAGGAAGGGCACTAGAGCTCATTGTTAGAATATGCACTGCTTTGTTGCCGTTGTTAAATATATTGTTGCTGGTTCCTGCAGTTGAGCCACCTTTAGACTCAGCTAGTTTCAATAGGCCCAACACATGCATGGCTCCCTTCTTCTCACTCTGAACTCTCTTTGCTTTGTTGCTTCACACCAGCCTCTCCTGGCAGGATGTCTGCAATTTAGGCCGAGAGCACTATGCGGTAGTAAGTCCACCTTCTTCAGGCTGTCCCATTTCAAATTGCAGGTGGTGGTTAACTGTACTGCCGAATTGTCCCCCTTGAGATTGAGCAAATGAATTCCATCGTATTAAAAAATCTACACGTCAGAAAGTAGGACTTAGTTTAGGTTTCTTCCTTGGAGCAGTTTGGGGGCTTAGGACATTTTTTTTCCAATTATGCAAGTAACATCCCCTCCAGCAGTTTGAACTGGAACAGCCTGAATTTGACCATTTGCCATTGAACTTGGCTTTACTTTCCAGTCATTTGCTTGTGACAGTCCTATCTGCTCCTTGGAGAACTGTCATGTCTTCTTGTTTCTACACACCTTCAGCTTTTCTCTTGCATGTGGTGTGTTTGGGAGTGCAACTTACATTGCCCACTGACAAACGTATTAGGGCCCACGTGATTCCCTGGACTGTTTCTTCTCCTCCTTTCCCTGCCTGCCCCAGACATAATGGGCAGGCGTCCATCTTGTTTGCCTGTTTCCCCGTCTGCTCCATTCTTATGCAGCCCTGGAGTTATGAGTGATGGGGCTGTGACATGGGGCCCTCTCATCTCCCAGAATGGGAAGCTTTCAAAGAACAAGCGGAAGAAGCTGAAGAGGAAGCAGAAACGGCAGAGTCAGCTCCTGGCTGAACGACTTCGGGACCTTCAGCAGCTGGAGGACCTGGCAGCTACAAATGCAGGGACCAGCAAGTCCACAGAGACCACAGGTAAGATGTCTATGGAGATTCTCGGTCATCCAGGTCATGGTTGTCTCAAAGGTGCTCTTTCAAGAGGCAACTGGACTTTCTTGTTTTTCTTTGAAGATGTTTCGCTTCTCATCCAAGAAGCTTCTTCAGCTCTGAAGAAAAATCAGAAAGTCCAGTTGACTCTTGAAAAAGCACCTTTGGGACAGAGGTAAGATGGGCTGAGGAGACTGGCATGCTATGGTACAATCAGGGCCCTTGAGATCATTCCCACAAGCGTGACAGAAATATATGGCAGATTTACACCTGGATCGTATTTTCTTGTAAAAAGTAGAGGACAAAAAGAATTTTAAAAATTGTTTTGGTTTATAATTTTGCTACACAAAAGAAAATTCAGAGAAAACCAAGAAAACTTTACAAAAATGCATATTTTGATACAAGTGCCTAAAATCAAGCACTATATGTAAAAAAATTTTTTAAAAAAAAAACTCAATTTTTTTCATATGAATGTGGAAGATTGCACTACAGTACAGTTTGTACTGTAAAGTTAAAACGACCAAAATAAAGGGAAAAAGTGAGTTTTTGAAAAATAAAATCCAAAGGACAGTTTTCTGAAATAAAGGATTGTCCTTTATAATAAAGGGCATATGGTCTATATATATATATATCCATTAAATGGTTACTAGACAACATGGTCCTTTTCACGAGAAAGAGATGGGGGAGGGGAAGAGAGGGAAAGAGAGGAAAAGAGAGAGAGAGAGAACACTTCGTTAGGCAGTTTGTTTTACTCTTGAATGTTTTCGTATATTCCACAGATTATTGTCCGCTTTGTTTAGTAATCACTTAGAGTCTGGACTGAAACTTTATTTAAGCCCAAATTGTAAATACAGGCATCCTGCCACATAAGAGTAGTATTTTTTTTTCCTGGGGGGAGGAATAAATGTCTAACTAAGCAAGTTTATACATTATTTCACAGCTATTATATGTATGCAGTTCTTGATTCATTTACTAGCAAAACTGCAGAAACTCTGAAGTCAGGCATGTCCAACCTCCAGGCTACATCTTGCCCTGGACAGCTAGTAATGCGACCCCACAAGATCATATTTTTAATACTATTATGGCATTTATATATGTTAACTATATATTTTTATGCGGCCCAAGACAATTCCTCTTCATTCATTGTGGCCCAGGCAAGCTAAGAGGTTGGGCAACCATGCTATAGGTCAGTGTTTTCCAAACTATGGTCCTAGGACTTTAATTGCTGTTCTCTAGCAATTAACCTTGAGTTATATCCTGCCTTTGAAGCTGGACATAAAAGCAGCTGCCTGGTGGCAGGGTCTTTAGGGGTTTATAATCCAGAATTAGTTTGTCTAATTTCCTTTTAAAGTTGGTGGCCTTTACCATACTTTATAGAACTGAATTCCATACTTTAATGAAGTTACACTACCAAGAAGTACGGTAGCTTTATTACTCTGTCTGAATCGTTTTGTGTTGGATGATCCAAGTTTTATGAAAAGGGAAATAAAAACAAAATTCTGATTTTGGATCCTTGCTTCTGAGACTTTGAATAAAACATAGAGTTTTTTTGTCAGACATCCCTTTTTGATGTGCTTTTACTTTACTCCAAAGTATGTCTCTGTCTTTTCCTCTTGGCTAATAATGTTTTCCTTCCTCTTGCTGGGATATCTTGACTTTCCATCATCTTCCGCAGAAGGCCATTGCAGTTGCCCCATCTCAGTCTCTGGAGGGGGAGAACCCTCGGGGGGATCTCTGGCCTGCAGTCCCCAAAGCCTGACGTCATCTTCTGGCTTCTACACACACAATGCCTATGACAGCTGCAATGGGCATTCCCCACCTGGAACCGCCAGCCATCATGTCAGCCCTGACTCTGCCACCTCCGGCTTCTCAGGATCGCTCTTCTCTGGATCAGCCCTCTCAGGCATTTCTAACCAGCGGGAGCGTGGTGGGCTTCTCTCACCCAGCAGTGAGTACTTACTCCAACTTTGAGGGGAGGCAAAGAGAAGTAAGCCAAGCATTGTTAAACACCCCAGCTTCCCACCTTGGAAATTACAGGCCACAATCCATCAGCCATTCCATCCCCTCCCTTCTTAACCAGTCTTTCTTAAAGTTGTGGTAGCACATTATCCCTGAATTAAATCTCCTCCTTAGCTCTGATTTCCATGTCATGGTGACCCTCCCCCCAAAATGATACTAGAGCAGCATTTCCATTCTAGAGAGGAGGTTCGTGTGCTTTTATTGCGATTCCTCACAATGGTTCTTGTTTGTTATCTCTGTTCTTTTCTACCATGTCTGGGCAGCTTTTGGCACTTCTGAATTCTTGGTGAACCCTTTGGAACCCCAAAACGCAGACAAGATCAGAGTGAAGATTGCAGATCTGGGCAATGCTTGTTGGGTGGTGAGTAATTCGTGCAGATCTTTTCCCCCTCCCCAATAATGGTTGCTGCCTTTAGGGAATGGAAAATTAGGATTGTGTTGCAAAGGGTATCTGGCTTGTTTAGGAAATTACAAAATGGAAAGTCATGAAAATTCCTATAGGAAGAATAAGGAAAACTTTTACACTGAAGTGGGGAAATGGAAACAGAATAACAGAATTGGAAGGGACCTTGGAGTCCCAACCCCGTGATTAAGGAGGAAAGCCTATACCACTTCAGACAAATAGTTGTCTGAATTAGAAAAGCAGGCAAAGCGCGGAAGATCGCTTCGCTCACAAGGGCCGTATTGGGGCTGAAAAACAGCTTTAAAAGGACAGCTGATTGTTGGAGGGAGCTCCAGTGACTAAAGCAGACAAAGCGCAGAAGGGGTAAGAGAAGGCAGCAGCTGTTCCGGGTAACCATTTTGGGCACCACACATCGCATTTTCAGCCTCCAAATGTGTCACGTTTTGGAGCAGCGATTGGCGGCAATGTGCTTTGGCGATCCCCGCAGCCTTGAAGGGCTCTCAAACGGAGAGTTTAGAGGCTGAAAATGCGATGCACGGAGCCCCAAAATGAGCCATTGTCTGTGGCAATCTGCAGCCAGGAAGAGGACGCGTGGAGACCAAAGGGTGGGGGCCGGCGGGTGGGCAAGGTTACATTCGGAGTATAAGATGCACCAAAATTTTCAGCTTCTTTTAAGAGGGAAAAAAGTGTGTCTTATACTCCAAAAAATACAGTTCTTGGAGGCATAGAGTTGAATTTCTATCTTTTCTCTAGTCAATAAATTGCTGTATACAACAGAAACAACACAGTGGAAAGTTACATGTTTGCAGAATCCAGAAATTCATGATTTTATTAACTATATATTCTACCCTTATTCTAAAAAGATCAGGATGATGTAAATGAAAATACAGATAGACCTTGGTTAACAACTACACCTTCAGTGACAGTTAGAAGTTCCAATGGTGCTGAATAAGTGGTAGTTATGACTGGTTCACAAAGTTCCGACTGTCCCAGCAACCCCATGACCACATGATTGTAATCTGGGCACTTGGCAACCAGCTTGCACTTAGCAATGGTTGCAGTGTCCCACAATCACATGATCACAACTTGCGATCTTCTCTGCTGAATTCCCACAAGCAAAGACAATGGGGAGGCTGGCAAGGAAGGTCACAAATTGCTTGGGTAAGTCTCCCCCACCCCACGCATCTTTCCCCAGCCCTTTTGCACTCATGCTACACACCTCCCTGGCAGTGGTGGGTTGCTTCCGGTTTGGCCAAGCCGGTAGTGGTAATGATGTGAAGTCACCGAACCGGTTCTCTTAGACTGAGAGCTGGGCCCTCCCGCCAGCCCCCACTTTATTCCTACCTTTATTCCTTTTTTTTTTTTTTTAGCCCAGCTGATAGGTGCGGCAGAGTTGATTGCTGCACCTCAGCTGGGTAGAAACTTAAGGCGCTTGCGCGGAGCACAAAATTGGTGCCAGTGGTGGGTTGCTCCCGGTTTGCACTGGGAGCTCTCGGTTCGTAAGAATCGGTAGTAAAAATTCATAGTAGTTCGGAGAACTGGTAATAAGATTGGTGGCTGTGCTCCTGAACCAGTCCCCGGCCCAGTCGCCACTCGCTTACCCCGCCTACCTCATCAGAGGCTCTTTTTTTTTTACTTTTAAAAGCATTTTTTCTACAACCTCTTTGACCGAGCATGCCCGCGGCGATCACGCACAAAGCACGTGTGTGAAGAGAACTGGTGGTAACACCGGTTGGAACCCATCACTGCTCCCTGGCCACCTGAACTCAAGCCTCACTGCGCTCATATTGCACCTCCCTGGCCATTCGGGTACCCACTTCCTCCTGGCATCAGCAGCCTCAAACCCTACTGCACTCATGCTGCTCCTTCATCACCACTTGCACATTCTCACACCACCCTCCCCCAGCTCCTCTTCATTTGCACTATGCCCCCCTCGAGCCACTTGCACATACACAGCCATTCGCACACAACCTGGCAGCAGCCACCCCAAGCCCCACTGCACCTCCCCTTCTGCCTTCATCCCATCTGCACTCGCACCCAGACTCCCCTGCCCACCCATGCACCCTTGCACACCTTGAGACTCACTGCAGTTGTGCCATGTCTCCCCATCCATTCTGATACCCTCCCCACCTGGCAGCAGCCATCCACGGCCCCACCACATTTGTGCCACATCTGCCCAACAATACACCTTGCTCCTTTGCTCCTTCTCCCGCTCAGCAACAGCCATTTCCCTGCCTGCCAGCCTGCTTATGAGTCACCTGGCACTTGCAATATCCTGCCCGTTTCCCCACTGACTTTGTTTCTTGGAAGCCAGCAGGAAGCTGTGAGGGGGTGCTTCCTTAACAACCCACTATCCTTGCTTAACAGCAGCAATGGAGACTACAGGGATTACCATTACTAAGCATTGTGGTCATGTGACACACATTACGACCACATTGCTTAGCAACAGAAATTCCTGGTCCCAATTGCCGTAGTAACAATCATGATCTTATATTCATATATATATATATATAATATTTTTGTAGTCAGGTTTTTTTCCTGTGTAGATCAAGTTGTTAAATGTCCATAGTGGGATGATATCTCAAATCATCACTTTCAGGCTTGTCAGACATTTTGTGTTGTTTGTTCTTAGACTTATGGGAGACTGGGATAGCACTATTTCTGTCTTTTTGGACAGAAATAACTGTTCAATCTGTTTATCTAATTTGCTAAGTTTGTATAATATTCAAAATATTGAAGTAGCCACGCTGGCTGGCTTCGCGCAACATAGTAGGTTTGTTTGTGGTTGGCTAGTTTGTAGTTCAGTACGTCATGTGGATCTGAATTTTCAGCAGTCTGAGAAATTCAGGAAATTTAAGTCATATAGCTGGAGGAGTCCTGGTTGGTGAAGATTGACATAAGAAAGTTGACTTTATGATCCAGAATTGAGCCAAGAGTTTTTTGGCTCACATTCATGAACTTGCTGAATGCTTTTCACAAATTCTGCTTTTGCCAAGATAATGTAAGCTGTGAGGCATCGTTGCTTTTGGCTTCATTTCCAATTTTCTAAAACAAATGCCTTGCAAGGTGGTTTGTTTTGGTAACTTCCACTTTCTAATTATATTGCCAGGATACACTAAACCACAATGTAACCAACCACATTGGAGCCTAATCTGTGATTTGTTGATTATATGAACTTAGCCCAGGTGATAGATTTATGGCTTGCTATCTTGGAAACCAGACAATTGGGTTAAGTAAACCGCAGTTCAATTAGCTGTGAATAATTGTTGTGCCAGCCCAGCCCTTGAGTCTATCTTACTAAAAAGAACAGGGAGACAGAGAATTGTTGCAGAACAGTGCCTGCAGATGGAATAAAAGCTTATTGAAAAGAGAGATTTTCTGCCTCAGCATTCAAGTCAAATTCAAATTGGGAACTAGACTCTGTCTTTTCCACATAAAGAGCTGTCTTCTATTTTGAGACTAAATGGGATTTGTCTGTTGTTGTTTTTTTCTCATTATGCTGTGAGGAAATTTCATGACGAATCACAGTTTTCCCCTAACCTTAAGCATTCCATGCCTTATTTTGCTGAAAAGATCCCAAATGTTTCTATTTTCTTCAGTCCCTCAGAGTTCAGGTAGAAGGTGGCAGATGTAACATATTAATGCATTGGTAGCTCAGAGCGCAAGAATTACATGAAAGCCATTTAATACCATGAACAAGGTGGGCTCTGTTCCTGGGAGAATTACTTTGTGGGTGTACATTAGGGTGGGTAGGCTAAAAATCTTGTAGGAGGAATTAGACATGGCAGGAAGAATATTTGGGTCATTGTTTGAAAGACTGTTTGTCCAAAGAGTTGAAGACGAGGATATATGCTAGGCACATACCAGAGGAGATGGATGGTTCTTCATTCTCTTCGTAATTTCTTTAGCACAAACATTTTACAGAAGACATTCAGACTCGCCAGTATCGGGCTTTGGAGGTCCTGATCGGTGCTGTCTATAGCACTCCAGCTGATATCTGGAGCACAGCATGTATGGTAAGTTCTCTTCTTCAGCTTCTTTATAACTTTTATGCCAAATTCTGCTGACAGTTGCTTTTATGCAGAATAGATTTTTAATTCCAACACATTTTTTAGTGCAAATTGCATCTAACCATTGGCTGACATATTTTTCAAGTTCTGCTGTGAATTCCCTTGCAACAACAAGTAATTTTGTCACCTAATTTATTATCCTATAAACAGCTAGCTCACAGTTTCTTCACTTCCTTGTGGCGGTTGTGATAATAAGCAAACTTATTTCAAACTGAGTATGTAAATGTTAGGTTGTTGCTTGTTTGTATTTATAAGGTAATAACTTTGCATTTAAAGCAGTGAAACAGAACAAAAGCCCTTACCAAATCCTACATTAATTATTTTAACTACCCAGAACCAGTAGGTAGGTTTTCCCTATACTTCAGAGACAGGTAGATAACTTTAAACACACAGTAAAGAATTTTGAAAGTTTCTTGTGATGCTTTTAAATGATGATTAAATGATGTGTGTGAACTGTATGTTTAGGAGTCACAACCCAGATTAATCACCTGAAATCTTTTGTCAGTAATCTGATGGGGTGATATACCACCTTCTGCTGCCAATGAGTAGCATGTTGCTGATCCCAGCCTTAAGCTAACCATGTAGTCACATTTGCTGAAGCTAATTTTAGATGAGTAATAGTAAAATCCAGCCCGCAAATAATGCCAGTGCAGTCCTTTCCCTTGTAGATTTGTGAACAGATTTTTAAGGTGTGATGAAATAAACATTTAAGCACTACTTACTCATAACTCTCAACAAAGAATAGGTTGAGAACTGGAATCCTGAAAAATGATTCATTTGAAATATCATGGGTTCTAGGGAAGGGAAGTTTTCTTTTAGCTCCACTGTATTATTATCTCCATTCACAAGATAAATTCCCTCCCTCTTTTATTCGGCAGGCTTTTGAGTTGGCAACCGGAGACTATCTCTTTGAACCTCACTCTGGAGAAGATTATACAAGGGACGAAGGTAGGGAACACTGGCCGGTTGAACTGAGGAGGGTGATGAGTGTGGAGTAGTGTTTCTCAATCGTGGCATCTTTCAAGTCCTTAATGGACTAAAGGGGAATTCTGGGAGTTGAAATTCACACATCTTCAAATTGCTAAAGTTGAGAAACACCGGTGTGGGGTGATACTGCAGATTTTTGTGAAGCAAGCTGGAACACTGGAGGGTTATGCTGAGAAAGCGACTGGACTGACTTTGAAATCATGGTCATGACAGGGAATGCTGAGGAAACAATTTCAATGTGGAAAGGGAAAGGGAAAACCCATATCGCTTTGAATTGGGCAGGTAAAGAATTCTAGGGATACGTTAGTCCAAGATCACTCCATATTACTTATCCCAGGGGTCTCCAACCTTGGCAACTTTAAGCCTGGCGGACTTCAACTCCCAGAATTCCCCTGCCATCTTTGCTGGCTGGGGAATTCTGGGAGTTGAAGTCTGCCAGGCTTAAAGTTGCCAAGGTTGGAGACCCCTGCTCTGGAACATCCTCCTTCCTGAGATCAGGATGGCCCCAGCCAACCCTGCTGGCCTTCTGGAAGGCCTTGAAGACCTGGCTATGTACCTGGGTTGGGAGCCACAAATGTGTGAAGGGCACCATTTCCTGGCTATGTTGACACCAATGGATTATATCTCTTGGCTGCTATTTGTATTTATTTTTTTGTATTGTATTTTAACCATTCCAATTTTTTATATATATATATAATTGTTCACTTCCCACTGGTTTGAGATGAGAGCCTATACAAATTGAATGAATAAATACTTCCTATTGCTACCAAAGAGAAAGTTCTTTACCTGACATTAATTCTTTTCTTCCGTTTTGAATACCCAGCCAGTTACTCAAAGATGTAGAAATAGCAGGCCCATCTCTCGGGCTTATAAATCCCAGAATCCCCTGTATTCATAGCTTGTAGCAGAGCCCCAAATGGGGGCTCATGGCACTAATGCTTTCCTTCTTTCAGATCATATTGCCCACATTGTTGAATTACTTGGTGATATCCCCCCGCACTTTGCTCTTTCAGGGCGGTACTCGCGTGAGTACTTCAACCGGCGAGGTGAGTTGGAAAATGTAACATTTGAAGGGGGACCTTTTAGAAGAAACGTTGCTCCAATGCAGGCGTGTTCAAAGTTTGTTTAAAGGAGAGAGAGTTGAGAAAGGTCAAATTCTCCTGAACAAAAAACCAGGCACAGGGTAAAGGTTGGAAACACTTAAAAGCTTTCTGATGAACCAGTACAAATAGTGGTTTACCCGCTTGCAGTAAATTGCATGAAGGTTGCAATGTTTACTGTGGTGAGATCCAGAATGAAATTGCTTTCATGAAGAAGCAGCTTGTAAACCTTTATATCATGGCTGTATGTCAGTGCCTTTAATATACAACACATTCTCCATCGATGTTCTCTTGTATCTACCTTGTACACGTATGGCCTTATGAACTTAAAACATGTTAGGTTTGCTGCTGATCACTGTCATCACAGTATCAGCTGAGATCTTTCCAACTTTCCCATTTGTTTGCCTGTCTTGCTAGGGGAACTACGTCACATAAAGAACCTGAAGCACTGGGGACTATACGAGGTCTTGGTGGAGAAATATGAGTGGCCTCTCGAACAAGCAGCCCAGTTCACAGATTTCCTGTTGCCCATGATGGAATACATCCCAGAAGACCGTGCTACAGCTGCCCAGTGCCTCGAACACCCATGGCTAAACTCTTAGGGACAAACCTTGCTAAAACAAACTGATTGGTGAAGTAAGGGAATTCTGGCCCACGTGGCATTTCCTGGCTCGTGGTATAGCCCGCTTTGCTGGAGTGATGGATGTGGGGAAGAATGTTTACTCCTCTTAGTTCCAAGATTGGAGACTCTGACTGATTAAGCTAGAGTTCATATGGCTGGCCTGGAATCCCACACATCAATTTATGGCTACTTCTGAAGCACAAATGAAAGATGACCAGGATTTCTTGCCCTTTTTTTTTTCTTCTTTTGTTAGCATATGCCTTCTTGGTTGACAGTGGCCATCGTCTCTAGATGCCATTGAGATAATGCTGTTTGACTGTTTTTAACCAGTTCTGAGATTTCTTGGTTTTTTTCTCTCTCTCCCTTTTAAGGTATGTGTTTAAAGGTTCCCACTCTTAAAAACCAAATGAGTGTGACAGAAAAGTAATTTCAGAGGAATGGGTATGTGCAAGGTGGATGGTGAATTGGATGTACCTGAGAGTTGGAGAAGAAGCTGGAAAGAGCTGCCAACTCTTGTTGATGGAAGAAAATATATCCCCTCCCCTGCCTAAATTTCTATTTTAACTCCAAGAAAATGTGGCCTTTTTTTGAGCAACAATTTATACAGGTGAATGAAATTTTGTAGCGTTACATGATATTGATGTAGAAATTTAAGTGGGAAGTATGTAGCAGTATGAGAAAACTCATGGAAAAGGAAATAGAACTACATCAATAGCAAAGTGGGAGAGGAAGGATTCTTATTCCAGTGGGTTCTGAATACTTCGATAAAGTTTTCTGGCATTTTCTGGGAAGATTCTCTAAAGTTTGATCAGCAGCTGAATAAACAGAAGGATGTAATAGTATCCCTCCTCCTTCCAGGAGCATTTATGGCCCCTTTCCATATTATTAGACTACAGCCCCCAATATGCATGCTTTTCACTAATCAGGGGTTGCATATCTGCTCATCATTTGATATCTTGAGAAACTCAATTCAAAAAATAAGTTGTGGTTGGAAAACTTTTTGAAAGATATGTAGTAAGAATTTTTTAAGCAGTCTGATTTTTCTAATATGCCTTGTGATGTCCAATGTTGTTTTTACTTCTATTCTGTTTCATTTCCTTTAGCTCATTTTTTATCCAACTTTTGAGATGGTTAGGAATAGAGAATAATCCCCATTATCATTTGCAGGATTTGGGGAGGGGGGGAGGGAAATCAAGCTAGCTGTATGTGTGCGGTTAGTGTGTTCTCTTGGCAGATGTTTGGGATTGTTCACATTGTTGCCATCTTGGGCTGCTGTTGCAACTCCTATTCTGATTTTTAATACTTGTGTTTAGCAGTTTTTTTTCAAAGAAAGAACAGCTGCTTTTGAGCAAAATTATTCAAGCTACTTTGTGCCTTTACAATGGAGTCTACCTATTGTTTGCTGGATGCACTGAATAGGGAAGGGAAGAAAAGTGAGAGCTGTTACATATAAAGCCTCCCCCACCCCTTTCCACTCCCAAATGTCCTGGGAAAGGAATGCAAAAGAAATAAAGACCTGGAGCCAGGCGTAAAGCCAAACGTCCTTTCCTTTTCCTAGAGACATTCTGTTAAAGCTAAGTTGGGATTCCTGCTTCTGTGGAAACTAGATTCAGCTGTCTTGAATCTGGAGTCTGTGGTATGAAGCTGGAAGTAAAAGATGTGGTTCTGATTCTTCTGAACACTCCAGTCTCAACCTGGGGCAGTGAATGGGGAACATCTGGGTGAAAATACTGTTTATACCAAAGTTGTGTTGCCACAGAACCAAACCCAATGAAAGCGAGACAACTGTTTTCTTGCACTGTTATCTCCCCAATGAGAAGCCATGGCCTTGATTTAGAGGTGTCCCATGTGTGCCAGTGTTGGGGGGGAAAGTATGCGTGGAAGTGTTTTGAATGCTGTGCTGTTACAGGGATTGAATTCAAAAAACATTTTTTTTCATTAAAATATTTGCAATAACTTTTGAATCTTCCTTTCTTGTGGACAAGCTGTAACAGGGATGGGAACAGAAACGGGCCAGTTTGCATGGAAGTTGAAGCTAGCAGTTTTGATGCACTTTCAAACTGGCCCTGCTCAACTATCTATTTTAAAAATCCATGCTTTCTGCAGCAGGAATATTACTTTCCTTTTAAATGAGAACAGCTCATTGAGACAGTAAGACTCAGAGTACCATGTTTGAATCTCCATTCTGCCAATGGCACAAGAGTGAATAGCCAGTCCTGGTTCAAAGTAGGTGATTTGGCTACTGTTCTCCAGACCTTGATTTTTCAGGATACTTCAGCATTCATTTTTATTCCAAGTCACTCCATTTTATTTTTATTGTTATGATTTTCTGTCAACCAGGCTAAAAATAAGAGTCCAGAAAACCTCTCTGTTTACATTTATTATCTCCAGTTCAGGGAGCTGGGTGAGAAACATTAACTTACACACTATATACAGAAGAAGGATATTTGAATAGTTTAAAATGAAAAGGTCTGCACCATTCATAAGAGTTGCTCCTTTGCTTTTACTGAAGAAAAAGAATGGGTATCTACTGTAGCTGGAATAGCTTCGGCCTTCAGCTTCATTTACTATTAAACAAAAAGCAAATGTAGTAATATTATTAGATAGAGTCTTTCAGGACAGAATCAGGCTCTGTTGCTAAATTGCTACACTGCAAAAGACAAAAGCCTAGGGCAAGGCAAGTTACATTTCAACCTGATCTTACCTACAGTGACCTCTTCTAAATGTCTTCTTGGCTTTTATTATGGGTAAAACAATTTAAAAAGAAAACCTAGAATATTTTTTCCAGCTGGCATCCTCCCAACTTGGGTCATTCCCCAAACTTTCTGTCATAGAAAATTGATGGATATAAAACTTACGTGACCAATGTCATATTGGAGTAGGCTACAATTCCTGCTGCCCATTATCCCTTTCCCCTTTTGCTTTACAGATAATCCTTCATTTACAACCACAATTGGGACCAGAATGTCTATTACTAAACAGTGTGGTCATTGAGTGAGTTGTGCCTGATTTTACAATCTTTTCTGCCGTGGTCGTTAAGCAAATTATCACTATTGAGCAAATCTGACACACACACACACACACACACACACACACACACACACACACAAACAGCTTGTTGGAAGCTCCCTGGGAAGGGAGTGATCATGTGACCCTGGGATTCTGCAACCATTGTAAATACAGAACAGTTTTCAAGTGCCCAAATTTTGATGATGATGGCAGGGACACTGCAATGGACATGAGAGGACGAATCAGAAATACCTTTTTTGAGCACCCTTGTAACTTGGGTTTGTTAAACAAATGGTCATAAGTCAAGGACTGCCTGTACATCTATTTCCTACTAAAAATAAATGCAGCTGTCTCCATATGTCTGGCATGCCCTGTAGCCCAAACATGCAATTAATTCACTGCAACCAGCTCCATCCCCAATCTAGGAACGTCTTTCTTCTATTCTCTTACCTGTGCCAGGTGAGACCTAGGCTTGATGATCTGCTTCATGATTGATTGAACGGCTGCTGAGGTGGTACCCTGGCCCCCAATATCTGGCGTGTGGGTCTAAAGAGAAGAAAATACAGAACTGTACTAAACCAGTCTCACTCTCAACTGCATTGTAGCAACAGACGTCCCACTATTGGTTGAAGACCAGTGCTGAATATCTGGCCTTTTGCAACTACGATTCCTGAGCAGGGCTGGCATAAGTGAGGATATTACTTAAAATTAAACTTGATAAGATCCTCTTCTTATTGACTTTTTGTTGTACCCAATGCGATCAGTATGAATTACATCATTGACAGCTGGGATGTTTGATGTACAGCCCCATAACTTTGCAGAGGAAGTCAAGAAACAGAGACTGGGATGTCCTGTGTATCCCATGGCTTTTTCTGGAATTTTTTTATTCCTCTCCAACGTCAAAATTCCGTTATTAGAGAAGAACCAGTAGCAAGTCTTTCCATTGTTGCAGATCAAAGGCTTTTGAGGACACTTTTTACTCTCTATTCTTGGAGAAGATCACAAAAAAGATGGCTCTATAATACTATATAAATATCAACCCACCTTTCTATTCAGAAAAATGGTTCATCTTTCACCTTTGTGTGTGTACATGTGTGCTCACCTCCAAGTCAGTGTTAAGTTCTGGCAACTGTGTGAACAAGTCCCTGCAGTTTTCCTGGCAAGATTTCAGAAGTGGGTAGCCATTGCCTGCTTCTTAGGGCTGGGAGAGAGTGATTAGCTCAAGGTCACCCACTACACCAAACTGGCTTTCATCTACAACACATCTATTTTACTTGAGCTCTTCTATGAATTTCTCCCTAGGCAAATATTAAGAGCAACTTTACTCCATTCTGGAATAGGAAAACATCTTGCTTCTACTCCCTCCAGCATGTTGTGTAATATAATGCTTATTATGGCAATACACCCAAATAGATTCTATCCAGTATCAAGAAACTCATTCCCACTTTTTCAAGAGATTCTAAGGACACTACTGGTCCCTAAAGTCCAAGTGACTAGATCTTTTTTTAAAAAAAACTTGTTACTTCCCAATATCTTGATCAAGGACTGTCCAGATCAGAATAAGAGCAACTTACTTCCGCATCATCCATGGCGGTTAGGACTGCCTTGCGGATCACAGACGCGTAGCTGTGCAACCTGTAATGGATGACAGATCTTTCTTAAGAACAGCAACCCAAACCAGCCTCTCTTCTCCCATCCCCAATATGAGGGCAGGGATTATTTATTCATTTCAATCCCACCTTTCCCTTTTAGGAACCCATCAGTATAGTCTGATCCTTCATTTAACCCTCAGGCCACCTACCTAAGGTGATCCAGCATCATACAGCTGGCGAGGAGCATTGCTGTGGGGTTCGCAATGTTCTTGCCTGCAATACTTTTGCCGGTATTGCGTGTGGCCTATGGAGAAATGGGAAAAGGAGAAAAGGAAAAGCCAAGGGATGATTTCGGTAATATCCCCAAGACATCCTCAACCTTTTGTGTGCTACGTCCCACAATAATTGTAGAGGTAGTTCTTGATTTATAACCACAATTAGGACCAAGAATTTCTGTTGCTAATCAAGGTGATTAAAGAAATTGTGCATGATTTTACAAAAAAAATTTTTGCTGCAGTTGTTAAGTGAATCATCATTAATTACTGTATTTTTCCCTCCATAAGACACTTCTTTTTCTCCCAAAAGTGGGTGGAAATGTCTGTGTCTCTTAATGGAGCGAATATGGGTGAGAGCAGCGGCAAATGACAGCAGTGATCCCTGCCACCTGGAACAGCTGATCGGCAGTATTCCGGGAGGCCAATCCAACCGCCGATCAGCTGCTTGGCAGTGAAGGCTCCAGTGTTCCCTGGCGGAGGCAGCAGACATGGAGGAGGCAGCAATGGCAGCGTTTCTGGTTGGCCAGCAGGGCTACGGGAGGCCGGGATCCAGCTGTTGCTCAGCTGACCAGTGGTGGGTGCAACCTGATGAGTCATGCACTGGGGCTGTGATAACATGCTGAAGCTGACCAGGCTGTTTGCTGCAAGGACACTAGCCAGATGAATACCGGATGAAGCTGGGAGACAGAGGCAGATTTTTTTTTCTTGTTTTCCTCCTCTAAACCTAGGTGCGTCTTATGGTCAGGAACGTCTTATGGAGTGAAAAATACGGTAAATCCGGCTTCTACAATTGACTTCACTTGTCAGAAGCTGGCTGGCTGCCAATTACATGACCTCAGATTGCTGCAACATTATAAATTCATGCCAGCTGTCAAGCGCACAAAAATGATCACAACTGGGGATGCTGCAACAATCATAAGCGAGAGTCATTTTTTTTCCAGCACCATTGTTAACTCTGGAGGATTGCTAAACAAATGGCTATTAAGTCGAGAAGTATCTATCAAAGAACCTGAGTCCTGCCATGACAGAAATAAAACAGACCACTTTTTTTCAAGGAAGACATATTTAAAGCATTCTGTCAGGTTAACTTGGGTTCTGAACAGATAAAAGAATTGGAACTCAAATGGTTTAACTAGTCTTTACCAACTCTGATTTACTGCCAATTTTCAGAATTCAAAAGTATTGTGTCAATAGCAATTGGAATAAGTTTTGCTGCTAGAGTTTCAAAACGCAAACTAGTCATGACATTATTAACTGAAAGACAAGGCAAGAAGCGAAGAGGTGCTCTGTAAGACATTTACTGCTTTATAAGAGTGATGACTAACCTTTTCCGGACCGAGTGCCCAAAGCGCGTGTGAATGAGCACGCGCACGCCTGAGCCCCCCTGGGCATGCACACACTGCCCCCCCACACGCCCCCTGCGTATGTGCGGCAGAGACCCAAAAACCAGCTGGCCGGCGGGAGACACGCGCATGTGCAGCAGAGCTGAACTGGGGCGACGGCTCGCATGGCATCAGAGGACACTGCGTGCCACAGGTTCCCCATCACAGCTTTATAAGCAGCAGTGAGAAGTGAGAGAAAAGGGAGAGTGGACATCTTGCTTCTGGCAGCAGCTTGCAAAGTCAAATGTGAGTGAAACCTAGAGGGAGCTTAATTGTAAGAAAGAGAAGGATTGAGGATCGTGATATTCTCTTAACAGCCGCAGTAGGAAGAAAACTATTCTATTGTTCTTTTCCTCTTTACAGCATCAACCAGCAAAGAACCAAACTACCAAATAAAAAGCATTTTGATCCTTGCAAAGCTCTGTCACCTCCAGATGGAACTGCTGAAAGTTCCTCAAGCCTGACCAACCAGGAGGTGCTTGAACCATGTCGATGAGCCTGTATCCCACTTAGGCTCCTCCTGCATTTCACCAATGTTATGCATCCAATAGTTGGGAAATATTGCAATAGTGGATGGAAAGATATCTGCCCGTGTTTCCTTACTGTTTATCATGACCGAGTTGTGATTTGGAGATCCATCCCTCTCAAAAACGTAGCCATCTCACGCACATTACCGTTTCAAAAACTGCATAGTCACGACCATAATTGGCTCCTGGGACCAGGCCTGGACCGCCAACCAATCCAGCGCAGACATTGTTGACAATATTGCCATAGAGGTTAGGCATAACCATGACGTCAAACTGCTGTGGGCGGGAAACCAGCTGGAGATTCAAAAAAAGCAGTGAGTTATCCCAGTATTCATAACATGCTTTTTTTCTCTCTTATCCACTCTAACGAGACACAGGGCGATTCCTCTGCATCTAAACTGAAAGTATGCATAAAGACCTCCAATTAAAATCATTTCTGTCCACCATATAAAAAAAGCACAAACCCTAATCAAGAAATAAGATTAGAAATTGCTAAATTCAGTCCCATGAACTTCAAAGCAGACTCTGCCTGGAAGCCCGGAAAGCTCCTGTTACTTATATTAATCTAATGGACAACATGGCCCAAGGGCCTTACTCAGTGTAAAGCAGCTTCCCTACAGCCGCAGCTGGACTTAAAACTAAACCAACATGACGGTACCTGCATGGTGGTGTTGTCAACAATCATGCTCTCAAAGGTGATATTTGGGTAGCCAGATGCCACCTCTTTGCAACACTGCAGGAACAGACCGTCACCCAGTTTCCTTTAGGGGAGGAAAAGAGGAACAAGTGAGCCACAGCAAATGATGGGTCTCCAGCAAAAATAAGAGAGGCAATGAGAGCTTCAGAAGAAGAGTTAAGAATATTTGTGGAGCAAGAGAAAACAGAGAAAAGGCCTGTCTCCACCCCACAGCACAAGAAAATAACTATCCTAAACCTGAAAAGGGTCTATATGGGAAAAATACAGGTACTATATCTGACAGCACTTGCCCCAGAGCTTGGTTACTATTAGGCTACAGAATATTCTACATACAATTCACACTTCATACTAAGCCACAACTTTTGTGGTAGGTTATATAAAGTCAGCCCACTATGGTTTATTCGACAAATCATAGTTCACCCAATTAAGGACTGCTGTGATACGTGAACTCAGTCTTTTATCTTCCAACTTACATAATATTGGCCTTGTGGACAGCTGTCACTTTCTTGCGACCAGCTTCGTGTGCCAACCTGAAAGCATATTCAGCAATGCGCAGCGATTTTGTTTTTGTGATGATCTTGAGGCTCTCCACCACGCCAGAGACACTCTGTGGAAAGGACATGATCAGTGCTCCTGGGTTCCGCCAGGGCCTGGTGTCTACAGGGCAAGAAAACTGAAATCCTGACTTAAGAGAACCATTTCATACAGGAAGTCAGTTCTTGGCTTGTGATTTCCCTTGTACCTATACAATCTTTGCAAGTACCTTGTCTTGCCTTAAAGGTAAAAAAAGATACATAGTAGGATAGTCTCTGGGCTGCCAACGGACAGCTCCTAAATGAAGAGGACTCTCAGTCCACAAGTTTCTGACTTGGCAGGCCATGACCTTTGATGCTCCAACATTGTAAAGACACTTAGTTCTATAGTCTTCCATACAGTGCTATCACCATTCCCTTACCTTCCTCAGTGCAGCAAAGCAAACAACTGTACACCTGTAGGACAGAGATTCTCCTCCATCCCCCGCCATGCAAATGAGGTTGAGGCTAGCAGCGAATGTGGAAAGAGAAAAGAACATCATAAGTTTCCTGAATAAAAGCACCTCATGTTCTAGGCTGCTGTATTCTCCCTCTGTGTTCTCCCGGACAATGAGGATGTCGATATCATGGTGCCTGGTTGCCACACCTCGAAGGCTCTTGCAATGAATCACATTAGCAAAGAGATCCAAATTAGTACTGTGGAGATAGAGACAGAAAAGGCAAGCTCACACAGTGGAGAGTCACTGCTTCTCAGCTGCTTAAGAAAGCACCAGGAGAAATGCAGCCCACAAAGAAACAGGCAATATCCCTCTTCTTGAATCTAGCTCAGGAGTCAGCAACCTACGGCTCTGGAGCCGCATGTGGCTCTTTCACCCCTCTACTGCGGCTCCATCACTCAAAATATACGTCACAACCACCAATGTGCGACACCTGCCAGCACGCGATTTATTGAGCTTTTCAACCCCCGGTAGGCCAACCATGGATAAATCCAAGAAAAGAAAAGTTTCAGAAGAAAACAGAATGTTTAATTCAACTACATATGCTTGTGGCCACTCAAGAAATAGTCAGGCACAGGAACAGTTTTGTGGCTCCTGGTGTTGTCTGTGGGAAATGGGTTCAAATGGCTCTTTGAGTGTTTAAGGTTGCAGACCCCTGATCTAGCTGATCAGCTTTGAACCACAAGCTGAACATCCTATCGGCAAAAGTGTTTCCCAAACATGGACCACCACCTCTGGTTCTCTAATATTAAAACCTCAGTCAAACAGACTTGTGTTGCTGTTGGAGCAACAGATATGGCTGTCTGTCTGTTTGCCTCAAAGATAACATTTGTGCAGGTCTGGCTTAAGTAGTTCCAAAGCTCTGCCTGCCATTTTAAATTGAGCCTTTATCTTACCGCAGTATGTTGTTCCGGGATTTGTGGGAAGGTGGCAGGTTATGGTTTGTCTCGATGTTTCCTATAAAGGTCAGGAAAAGAAAATGAATAAAAGGCTCTGGCTTTCTGAGCAACAAAACAAAAAGTGACCAAGAAAGGTTCTCCAAGAAATGTATTTATAAAATCACTTTTTGTTGTTTATACCTTTTAAGAAACATTTTAAAAACCCTTTCAATTAGGTTTGAAGACCACAGTGATTCTTTATTCTCACTGTAAGATTCAGGGCATTACTGAATCCACCTCCATTCCAAACTCCATTAACTTCTCATATCTCAGCAATACAATTCTATCTCTGTGCTCCATATGAACATTGGCTCTTTCCAGCCTTTTTCATTAGCACAGATAATGTCAAAGGTCCATTTTTTGTTTTAGCCCTTCCAACTCCAAGATTATCTATGTGGGACAAAGGACCATCATTACCTTTGAGAGCCACACGGTTACGGCGGATAGCCATAAGAGCATTTTGTATGTCACTTTCGGATGCCTCTGAGCTCACTAGAACTTCCTCAAAATCCACGGGTACATAGGCATGCCTGGGGCAGAGAAAAAGAGAGATCTGGGACAAACAGTCCAAGGAAAATGGAAACCTCCAGCATTACCAGGGTGAGTGATCAGAGTTAGGCTGCCTTTGTTTTAGGCATAGCTCTAGAAAGGTGGAAAAGAAAGAAACCATACCGGAACAATTCTCTGACATGAAGCATGAGCTCTGGCCCAATCCCATCTCCTGGGATCATGGTCACAGTATGGCGACCTCCATACTTGGCTGGGGGAGGCTACACAAAAAAAAAAAGGAGGGAGAGAAGGGATGATTACAAACAATCCAATCGTCCATAGTCTTCTCAAAGAGTCTGCAAGATTGAACATCATCAATCCATAAAAAAGGGGGTGGGGGGAGAATCATGAAAGTCTTTCCTGTGGCTGTCCATTGCAAGGGAGGTTGGGGGACAATTCAATGGGACAAAGAAGCCTGTGTACTATCTGATACTCTGGAAAGAATAGGGCATCCTTGGGAGACAAAGTCTGAGGCAGGTAGATTTGGGCTTTGAAAAGGAATCAGACCCAATCTCTTGTGTTATATTTGGATTCCTGGGAGTAACTGCATAGAAAAGCTTTTTCAGAAATTCTGGGGATGATCTGGCTGGTCGCTGAAAGGAAAAGATTTCTGACAATGGACCTCTGCCATCAGTTCTGAACCTGCAATAATATTTTTAATAAAAAATATAAAATTAACCATTTCTTTTGCCCAGGATTTTCCAGAATAGGGATTTACAATTGTCTTAGATATTCAGAAACTACAGGAGACAGCCTTCAGCCCTTGGCCGGCTCTTTAATTTTTCCATGCAACAATGAGGTAGGAAAATTACTTACAATACTCTGTTGCTGTAGATGATGTGACAGGAACAGGACACGGTGGAAAAGAGAGAAAAGAAAAATGCCTATTTTAATCTTAGAAAATACAAAATTAAGCATCATAACATCTGTGAATCATTTTGTTACTACTATTTTTACATTATTTTTCCAAAACACTCTCTCTCCTCCTAAGGTAAATAAATTATAAAATATATTCATAAAATACTGAATTCAGACAAAGCATTTACAATTTTTATGTCCTAAAATAAACCATAACAAACTGCAGGGTTTTACTTCAGGAAGCAATATCACTCAGGATTGCAGAGATGCCCAAGTTTCATTCAAAGACAAAAGGGACCATGAAAGATTGAAAGATTAAGTGAAAAAAGAATGAAACAAACATGTTTTAAAAAATGAAAGATTGGGAAAACATTTTCCAATGGCTTAAATCTATTGCAATCGCATGCTCTGATCTTTTACAGTATTGTTATTTGCTCTTGCTAATTAAATTAGCTATCAGAATACATGACTGGGCAATTTGGAAAAGGTCCCTATTATACATATTCCTAATGCCTAACAGTTCTGAAAATGTCTAAATATATTGAATATATATTGCTTTAACTTTGAATGAAGAGGAAGATAATTTACATTCAATATTGAAAACCACATTCCTTATGGTCCAATGCAGCATGATATTTACACAGATCCCAACCTGACCATCTAAAACAATTGCTATGGAACCTGTACCAACATGTGCAGCATCAGGTTAGGGAATGCTGTAATATGGAACAGAGTATGGTTTTTCACAACAAAATCTTTCTACAGTAAAGATGCATAAATTATACATACTGAGGCAATATTTCTGCGATTGCCATCTGTTATAGCCTGCACCTGTGAGACAGAGGGAAATAACAGGAGAACACATTTGAGAATCTAGAAGTCTGTGATTCTTAAGAGGGAAACAAGATCGGGATATATTCACATCAGCGATTTACAGAAAATCAAATTGGGACAATCAGAACAATCCACACATACTTTGTTCAAATTCAAATTAAATGATAAAAATGCACAAAAACGTTAAGGATGCAATTCTAAACTTGAATATAATTCCATTAATAGGATTTACCCACAAGCTTCCTATAACAGGAATAATTTGACATTGGCCCTAAGCCTGTTGCTGAAACCTCTCCCCACTGATATTAGTGAGAAGTGAAATGAACGCATTGTAAGCCACCCCGAGTCTCCAGAGAAGGGCGGCATATAAATCAAATTTTAAAAAAATGAGCAGCCATGCCTGCAGAGAATTCTCTTTCCCTATTGCAACAACATTGCTAGCAAACTAGTGGTTTTTAAAAGCCCTGCCGAGTACTGATAGTCCTCAATTTACAACTACAATCGAGCCCAATTTTTTTTTTTTTACTAAGCAAGACAGTTAAGTGAATTTTGTCCCATTTTACAACTTTTCTTTTGTTAAAGTGAATCACTGCAATAAATGACTGCAGTTATTAAGTTAGTAACCCCGTTGTTAAATGAACCTGGCTTCCCCACTGACTTTACTTGTCAGAAGGTTGCAAAACGTAATCACATGACCCAGGGACACTGCAAGCATCGCCCAGCGCCTGAAGTTTAATCAGGTGACTATGCTGTAATGGTTGTAAGGGTGAAAATGGTCATAAGTCATTTTTCAGTGCTGTTGTAACTTTGAAGTCACTAAATGAACTAAATGTTATAAGTTAAGGATGTAATTACACCCAACAGTCACATGTAACAGAGCAAATGGTGAGAAACACTTGGGGATAATTTTCTACACTCTTCTTTACATTTTTGCTATACAATCAGAAAAGGCAGGAAGTAGGAAAAGGGGTGGATATCCTGTGTTTTGTATGACAGAATAGAAGAAAAGTTTATGTGGAAAAACTTCAGCAAAATGTATACAAATACAGGTAAATATATTCTAAATTCTGTGTGATGGCACTCAAGGTATAAAAATGCTTGTCAATAACAGCTACAATTTCCCCCTTCTCCCCACTCACTTGTTTCTAGGTTTTCAAAACCAAAGCAAAGAGAAATTAATTAGATGAGATTATTAAACAGATCATTGCTTCCAACATGAAAAATAAAATAGTAGGCTACTGTTCAGATGTTTTACAGCAACGTATCATTTAAAAAAAGCAGTGAGTTCCCAATGACTTTGAGCAGCTATGTGCAAAAATAGCCAGAATCAATTTCACCTATCTCTAATAAATCCATAAGGCCTTCCCTACAACTATCCAGTGTTTAACAATAACAAATTGCTTTTTTCATTTAAATTAAATTAAATGAAAAAAATGAAGAAATTGTGGGTAAATTGCGGTTAAATTCTGTTCTCAAACAGGATTTTTTTGGCTACAAATTTTTGGCTACAGTAGTGGCCAAAATTGTGGAAACCTTTTGGGAAAAGTGTATTTTCTAAAATTAGCTAATAATACCACTTTTTTTTGGGAGTAGTACCATAAAATTATATATCAATGGAAAGATAATTTAATCAAGAATGTAATGTAATAACTTTTATGAAGGATTTGCTGTTAGAATAGCAGTTACAGTACAAAGAAGAAAAGTGAAGCACGTAGAAAAAATGAGATATATAAAAATGATCACCATAGAAAAAACAAGAGATACAAAAATTATCACCATGTCAGTTAATACTTAGTTTTGGTTTAGCATGAATTACGGCCTTAACAACGGCTTCCCGTGGAGTGAACCAAGTCTTTTAGTTCTGCAGCTGTTATAATGTGAAACCAAGATTGAAGGATTGCTTCTATTAACTGAGTTTTATTGCTGGGTTGCTTCTGACTAACAAGTTTCTTTAGTCAGCTCAATAGATTTTCAACTGGGTTAAGGTCTGGGCTATTCCCAGGCCATTCCAGCACTAGAATATGATTATCTTGAAACTCAAAAAAAAAAAAAAGTGTTATTAGCCATCAAACCTCAAAAATACACTTTTCTCAAAAGGTTTCCACAATTTTGGCCACTACTGTAGTTCCAGAACCTCTTCTCAAGAAGCACCTCCTTTATTTAAAACCATTTTTTTCCACCCGGGGAAAAAAATATGAATCCGTTTCTTGCAAACCAGTAAGCTTGAAGTGCATACGTTGTCTTCGTCGAGTGATTTTTATCATCCAATTTTGCAAAATAGCTGTTTTATTTCACTTTTCCAATCCAAGAGCAATAATCCCACCCACTCCATCTATATCGCCTATTTGGGAAACGCCCCTATCAAGACGTCCAACCAATGCAAAAGCCTCTTTCTCCGTTTGCGCCGCCTACCAGGCTCACCCCAACCAATCAGAAAAATCGCAGCAAGTTCCCCCATTTCCCCCTGAACAAACCAAAGTATCCTTATTTCATTTCGCATCCCGTAAACTCGAGATTAAAACCGTATATAATAACCCTCTCACCGATCGAGGAACCAGCAGAGTCGGTCTCCAAAGCTGCCTAGTTGTGCTGAAAACCACCGAAACGGCCATCCTTCAGTCTCCTTCAGAAAGACGAGCATGGAGTGGATAACAAGACCCTGGTATCGCGAGACTTAGGACAAGATCCCGTGCGCGTCTCCGTATTCGCGCGCGCATAATCGCGCGAAGCTCATGCGCCATATGTGGGAGGGGGAGAGACTCTATGGTTTTTGCAACCATAGAGATAGGAAATTTTTTCCCTCCATAGCTTTAATTACGAATTGAGTTTTTCATTCATATTAAGAGTATTCCGGAATATGGCACTGACGTTGTATGTTGTTAATGGAAATCGCTTGGAATAATTTGAATATGGCGAGATAAAACTGCTGTAATACAATGTGTTTCTCATGTCCAATGGATGCAAAATTATTACTGTTGCGTTGGTTTTATGCAAACATGCCTAGAAGTTATGTCTTTTTGTAGTTAAGTGGAGAGATGGGTTAGTCACGACCGTGTAAAAGCCTCAACAGCTTGAATTGTTTCTGAAAATTCCAATACAATAAAACTGTTCGCACCCAAATTATTTCTAAAAGCCGATTTACACAATCTTGAAATCCCGTATTACAGGATTTAACCCCAGTTTATATCTTCCCACTATAGTCTGACTGAGGCACTGAAAAATAACTTAAAACGAGACTTTGGGAACTAACCATTCACTCGAACGTTGTGGGAGAAATAGAATGCCTGTCGAGCGGTGTCCTGCACTCAAATCCAAAATTCAATCTTATTGAAATATTCTGAGATTTTAAACGAACTTGTTCCCTTCTGGTCTAACGCTCCTATGATCAAAGTTCAAAATCATGGAATAAAACAACATAAATATCCCGACTGTATCAAACGAAAAGCCTATTGTGTTGTCACCTTCATAATTCCTCCTCCTCCCCCTTCCCAACAGCATAACACACAACCCCCATTTGAGAAGCATTCGGGGTTGGTCTATCCCATTTCTCTATGGTGTGCCCTCTTATGGACTCCCCTCCCAGCAACAGGATCCCTTGGTGGTGGTGGTGGGGGGGGGGGACTTCTCTATGGTCCTAAGAGACATCCTAGAGCGGTGACATTTATAAGTGGTGCGCAGGCGCTGCCCCACTTTCTTTCCGCTCGGCGAGGTATGTACGCGTGTGATGGCGGGTAACGCGGTTCAGGGATGGGGAAACCAACTAGGCCCCAGACCGGGTCTCGTTTTGAGCGCCGGGACTGAAATACTGTACCTCTTTCTCTTTCAGAGCCGCAGTCATGGGCCGCCGACCAGCACGTTGGTGAGTTGGTGAAGCGCTTCACCCACCCCAGGATTGAGCAAAGGGAGCGTGGCTGGCTTTTCGTTGGGAAGAGGCGATGGGCTTCTTCCGGAGGAGGGAGGGAGGGAGGGAGGCTTGGCTCGTAAGACACTGTTTCTTAAAGTGAGTGTGGTCGGAGGACTTGGGGGGGGGGCAACAACCATTCAGGATGGTAAAATCAAAATAGTGTCACTATTTTCGTATTTTTTTAAAAAAAAATTTAGGTTTTTTTTCATAAAAATGATAAGATCTGAAAGGTTTAACTTTGCAATTTTTTACACGGTCCAATAAATATTCTACAAATGCATCAGTTTTATTTGATAATATAAGTACTGACCAAATATACACCATATGAACAAAAACAATATATATCCCTCTGGGCGGGGGGGGGGGTCCTCCGTAGATTTTAAAAGTGGAAAATTGCCCTGAGAACAAACTTTTTTTAAGAAACAGGGGTCTTAGAGGAAAATGCAGCAGTTGTTTGGGTCGTCCTTTGAACAGCAAATTCCTTTTGGACTTTTTTTGAGAGTTTAGTATAACTGCTGTATATGGGTTGCAGTGATCGGGACAATCACTAATGGCAACAAAAATCCTTTTGCAGCCAACATATGGGATGCTTAAATAATATTATTAACCATGGTTTGGAAAAATATTTCCTGTGCTTGTAATGCAAAGTCCATAATAAGCCCTGCATCTCTCCCCAGTGGTAGTCAGTTGTGAACAAGATATGAAGGAAATAATTATTTCTAATGCTTATCCCTGATTCTAATATGTTAACAGTACTTGGAATTTATGTAAATTATATGTGTGTGTGTTTGTGTGCATTGCCTTCATAGAATTTATGCACGAACATTTAGCAACAGTCTAATCTATCTTTGCAATGTGTATATGTAACATTTAACAGGTAAGATCATTTAAATGGCAGATCTGATTTATAGCTGTTTGTAACATACAGGGTTTGGACATGCTTTCATGCGAGTTAAAAGCTTACACCAAGCAGCATTGTTGATGTTCTCTGATGGGAGGGTGTTTAGAGAAGGAGTTCTAAAATTGGATTGCTCCCCCCTCCCCCTAAGGGTGGTTGACTTAAAATCTAATTGAGCAGACACTACAAAATAAGCTGTCAGGCTTGCAGGAGTGAAATGAGGAACATAGAATGACATTTGAGAGAAGACTAAGTCCACGAGTTTTATCCATCTGTCAGGACTAGAAACATTGATTAATGAACAGTTTCCCTCTAGCATTCAGTGTGACATGTAAAAGTATCAATAGATGGTCCTGGATAGCAAAATTCAGGATTGTCCATTATTTTACATTTCTAGTCTTTTGGTTCATGATGCAGGGCAGCTTTGAATTGTAAGTCATCACAGAGTAAGTACAGGCAAAAAGAATTCACCTGGAAATAAAGCATAAACTTTCCAGTGGCAAGTGAACAAATTGCCAAGAGGGCTGGAGTGTTCTGTTCCATTTTAATTAATATAAAAATGCAAGTATGTTCTGCAGGAAGCAATTCTCTGCTATACATCTCTGCCATTTTCCTTCAGATTAATAAATGGCTTTGTACTAGAAGGATGATATGATATGGTTTACCTCTGAAGCCAGTTTCTTGATCTCCCCTGCTGCTCCATTTCAGTAAAAGATTGACCAATTGGAAATTGTTAAGACCACCCTACTAAATAATACTCTCTCAACTTAACATTTCACCAAAAGAGAGTAATACCAATTTATTTAAATCAAGGAACTATAATTTCCCTCTCACAACTTTTATTTTTCTCTAGTTATCGATACTGCAAGAATAAGCCTTATCCTAAGTCCCGCTTCTGCAGGGGTGTTCCTGGTAAGTAGGATGTTAACACTTCTTGGGTTTAAATGTTATTTAAAAATCTATTTAATAATGTGCATAGCTGTAATTTTGGAGAGCCATGTAATACTGATTCTGATCCTTTTCTGGCTAAGAGGATCCAGTTGCCTCATCAAAATGTTGATTCTTAATCAATAATTTCACAATTGATAAAGAATATCAGAAATTGATGCTCATTTATTTCAATATGGCCATGTATAAGAATGTTTATTCCCCCCCCCTTTTTTTTTTTTTTTCAGATCCCAAGATCAGGATATTTGATCTGGGCAGGAAAAAGGCTAAGGTTGATGAGTTCCCACTCTGTGGGCACATGGTGTCAGATGAATATGAGCAATTGTCATCAGAAGGTAAGTAGCAGATAGTACAACCTATCTGCTTGAATGCTACTAATTTGAAATCTGCCATATTTATACCTTGTGTTTACTTTTAGCTCTAGAAGCTGCTCGTATCTGTGCCAACAAATACATGGTGAAGAGTTGTGGCAAGGACGGTTTTCACATCCGTGTGCGCCTGCATCCCTTCCATGTCATCCGCATCAACAAAATGTTATCATGTGCTGGAGCTGACAGGTAAAAAATGTGTTACAGAACCAGTTTTGGTGTGTCTGGTATGTGGGAAAGCATGAGAATGAACCTGCAGTCAATTAAGCCGACCAACCACTGTTGCTATCAGCGGCTGGTGTGCACTGTCTGCACACAGCAATTCTCTTGGTTGTGTACGTGCTCTGTTTGTTGTACAGAGCACCTTAAGGGACCTCGGGAACATATATTAGTCAAGTATACTAACAAGCAGAATGTGAGTGGTTGACTTCAGTGTTGAGAAATTATGCTAAAAGAGCTTGATTGGTAGTTCGCTGATGGCACCAGCATCAGTTCTATGTACAACTTGCAAATTGTGCTTTGGCTTCTTATTAGGCTCCAGACTGGAATGCGTGGTGCTTTTGGCAAGCCTCAGGGCACTGTGGCCCGTGTGCACATTGGCCAAGTCATCATGTCCATCCGCACCAAGGTGCAAAACAAGGAGCATGTTATTGAAGCGCTGCGCAGAGCCAAATTCAAATTTCCTGGACGTCAGAAGGTAGGTTTTGTAAATATGTTAAATATCTCATTTTGCTTGGGAGACCATGTCATTGCGTTGCTTATCTCTGATTTGTTACATTTATGTCTCACCATAATCAAAATAGATTTGTCAATTCCATAAGATTTTCTTTTTATTCTTTCCAAATCCATTGAGTGCTGGAAATAGATCACCTACTAGGCTTAGGATTCTTATTTGTCAGCAGGATACATTTGAATAGTGAATACAATAGGAATAAACCGGGGGGGGGGGGGTGGGGGGGGGCGCAGAAATTAGGGAAAAAGTACAAACATGGCCTAAATCTGGTTTGGGAGTGCAGAGAAAAGTAATGTCCCCAGGGAATCTATGTGGGAGAATGGTAATGTTTCTCACCCTCAGCAAATTTAAGATGTGTGGACTCTCAATTCCCAGAATTCCCAAACCAGCAGAGGCTGCCAATTGGTCCAGTGTAATTCCTCTTTTCTCCCTTCTGCTCACATGATCCAGAGCTGACTGTTTCCCAATACACATATACACTGTAGCATGCAGATGAAGTATGTGGGAAACACAAATATAGTTCAGCACAGAGAAAAAAAAATATAGAAGCCTCCTATGTCCACTGCTGATGAAGGGGTTGGGAAGCAATCCAAGAGACATGTTCTCCCTTCCCTGTCTTGTTCATATGTTATGGTAACTGCCTCTAGATGGAATCAGAATGTAGGCATTTGTGACTCTTAGCTCTTTGAAGACAAATAATATAGCTGCTGGATTCCTGGCCATTCTCATTTATTCTCTCTCTCTCTCTCTCTCTCTTCCAGATCCATATTTCTAAGAAATGGGGCTTCACCAAATTCAATGCTGATATGTTTGAGGAAATGGTGTCTGAGAAGCGCCTCATCCCTGATGGCTGTGGAGTTAAATACATACCTAACAGGGGTCCTTTAGATAAATGGCGTGCCTTGCATGCAGCATGAGAATCTGATGTAACTAGAGGACAACTGTGCTGATTTCTTGACAGAAAAATGCATCAAAATAAAGAGCTCTGTACCTGCTGTGTGATTGTTACTATTAGGGTATATCTTTTCAAGATGTACTACTCACATGAAGAAAGGTCTCTGACTTGATCTGTTACATACATAAGGAAGGAAAAGAAGCCCAACATTTGCATGGCAAAAATTCAGAATTGGATTCTTCTGTGTTTTTGGAACATTATTTTCAGTGGGAATGGCTGAAAACTGCCTAAAATGCCTGTGTGCAGTTACCAATCTAATCCTTGCAACATATCAAGTGTAGTTAGTTACTTTCTATATAGACTACTGGAGTTTATTAGTTATTAAATTGACTATATAATTTGTTCAGTTTGAAAAACTTCCTTCAGAACAGGATGTTTTAAGTGATTGAGGGTTGTTAACAGGTAAATTTGATACTGTCCATACTGCTTTTGGCAAGGATCCTAGAATAAGTTGCCTTTCTTTTTCCTCCAGTCGACCATGTTTTATCAGGACTCCACTATGACCTATCTGTCTTGGATGGCTATCCATGGCATAGCTCATAGCTTCATTGAGCAGCGCAAACCTGTTCAACACAACAAGGCTATGATCTATGAAGGTGTTTGTGGTCTTAATCTTTTTGATGTTGAATTTCAAGCCAACTTTTGCACTCTCTTTTTTTTATGAAAGTGTGCAAAAGTTGGCTTGAAAGTCAGCATTAAAAAAACAAGATCATGGCATCCGGTCCCATCATTTCCTGGAAAATAGAAAGGGAAGAAATGGAAGCAGTCACAGATTTTTATTTTATTTTCTTGGGCTCCAATATCACTGCAGAGGGTGACTAGCCATGAAATTAAAAGATGCCCCTGTCAGACCTATAAAAGTAAAAGAACTTTTTACTTGAAAGAGTAATGTTTAAGGTCTTCCTTTCCGTAATTCCAAAATTGGGACAAGCTGACAGCCCCTTGAGAGGAAAGCTATGGAAAATTTACACAGCATTAAAAAGTAGAGAACCTTGCCAACAAAAGTCCATGTAGTCAAAGTTATGGTTTCCCCAGTAGTAATGTGTAGCTGTGAGAGTTGGACCATAAGGAAGGCTGAGTGCTGGAGAAGATGAGTCCCTTGAACTTCAAAGAGATCAAATTGGTCAATCCTAAAGGAAATCAACCAGTCTGTTCTTCGGAAGAGCAGAAGCTGAAGTTCAAATATTTTGGCCACCCAATGAAAAGAGAAGACTGTTGGAAAAGATTGAAGGCAAAAGGAGAAGGGGACAGCAGAGGATGAGATGATTAGATAATGCCATCTGGAAACTTGCAGGAGGAGGACTAGTAGATTTTGTCCCACCTTTATTTTTTATAAATAACTCAAAAGTGAACATATCTATTTCCCCCATAACAACAACCCTGTGAGGTGAGGGGTTGAAAAATTGTCCTGAAATTACCCAGCAAGCATTCATCCCTAAAGTGGGATTATAACTCAAATTTGTGGTTTCTATCCTGGTACCTTGGCTAGTGTTTCTCAACCTTGGCAATTTTAAGATGTGTGGATTAGAATTCCCTGGCCACCTATCGACTGAAAGTTATCAATGTGAAGAAACATTGCACTAGACTATATCGGAATTGTTTTGTACTGAGGATAGCAAGACATTCTGGGACCAACATAGGTTAAATCAAATAGAGACAATTTAAAAACAAGGCTGACAAACTGAATAAAAATGTAAGTGATAAAAAAAATGATTCATAAGGAGCTCCAAATTTTAAATTACTTCCCGTTCATATGAAGAGCAAGGAGTCGTGTAAGAGCATGACATCTCTGCTATTCGAAATTATTTTATCTGTCTTTCCTGTTTCTGAAATGTCTGCTCTTAAATGGTTACTTGGACAGAAAAAGCTATTTAAAATCCTCCCCTTTAAATCAATATGTTAATGGGACCACAAATTAGATTTAAGCTGTAGTTTTTTTTATCACAGTTTATTGGGTAAAGTGGTGGGTTCACACAACATGGTAGATCATGAACCATATTCTACAAGCCAGAATGGCTGACTTCATACAGGATATGAATCTTAACAACTGTAATGTGATTTGATGGTTTGGTTTGGTTTGTACAGCATCTTAAATCTAAACTAATGAGACACCTATGTTCACACAACATAGCAACTGTGAAGAAACTTGTAATTTAATCTAGTTGATAAAATATCTGAGTTCTGAGTCACAAAAGAAACAGGCTCCGACTCAACCCTTCCAAGACCAAGTGGCTGTGGCTTCCGGCGTCCCGATATAGCCAGCTGGTGCCATCGCTGGTTATTGGGGGTGAATCACTGGCCCCCACGGAGAGGGCTCACAACTTGGGCGTCCTCCTGGATGCACGGCTGTCTTTAGAAGAGCATATGACGGCCGTGGCCAGGGGGGCTTTTTATCAGGTTCGCCTGATATGCTAGTTGCGTCCCTTTCTGGATCGGGACTCCCTACGCACGATCACTCAGGCGCTCGTCACTTCCCGCCTGGACTACTGCAATGCTCTCTACATGGGGCTCCCCCTGGGGTGCACCCGGAGGCTCCAGCTGGTCCAGAATGCGGCCATGCGGGGGATTATGGGAGCGACGGGGCGCTCCCATGTGATACCTCTCCTGCGCGAGCTGCACTGGCTGCATTCCATGGCTTAGGGCCGGGGTATCTACGAGACCGCCTTCTGCCACCAATAGCCTCCCACCGGCCAGTACACTCGCACAGAGAGGGCCTCCTCAGGGTGCCATCTGCCAGACAATGTCGGCTGGCGACCCCCAGGGGGAGAGCCTTCTCTGTGGCGGCGCCCGCCCTCTGGAACAACCTCCCCCCAGAGATACGTACAATACCAGACCTCAGGACTTTTCGTCAGGCCCTGAAAACTTATTTATTTCACCTAGCCGGGCTGGCTTGATCCCACTGTTTCAGTTAAATTGAATTGATTTTAATTGGGTTGTTTTAAATTGTGGCCAAAATATTTAATTATTTTTTAAACTGTTTTAAAATTTTGTATGTTCTGTTTTATTCTGGCTGTTCACCGCCCTGAGTCCTGCTGAAGAAGCACGGTATATAAATTAAAACAAATAAAATAAATAAATAAAATAATTTCATTTTAGCCTAAAATAGGCTAAAAAAAACTGCTCAGTGTTTAGTGTTTAGTGTAAACAAGCAATACATTGAATTTTGTGAGGGATTTTAAACTTGTTAAGTAATATCTTGATTACATGTTAAGCACTGTCCCAGGGTCACATGGTCATTTTTTACATCCTTCTGACAAGCAAAGTCAATGGGGAAGCCAGATTGGCTAAAAAATTGTTTTAGTAACAACTGCAGGAATTCACTTAAGAACTGTGGCAAGAAAGGTCAAAAAATGGGGCACAATTCACTTAACCACTGCTTGCTTAGCAATGGAAATTTTGAACTCTATTGTGGTAAGGGCTATCTACAGTGTAAAGGTTCCCCTCGCACATATGTGCTATTTTTCCCGACTCTAGAGGGCGGTGCTCATCTCCGTTTCAAAGCTGAAGAACCAGCACTGTCTGAAGACATCTCTGGTCACGTGGCCAGCATGACTAAATGCCAAATGCGCACGGAACCCTGTTACCTTCCCACCAAAGGTGGTCCCTATTTTTCTACTTGCATTTTTTACGTGCTTTCGAACTGCTAGGTTGGCAGAAGCTGGGGCAAGTAACAGGAGCACACTAGTGGTGGGTTGCCCCCAGTTCAGATTGTTTCTATAGAACTGGTAGAAAAACCAGCGGGAGGCTCCACCTACCGACCCTGACGTCATCAGGAAGCTCCTGCGCATGTGGCCCCATTGTGAACTGGTAGTAAAGGTAAGTAGAACTCATCCCTGGAGCACACCCCATTACGCGGCACTAGGGATTCGAACCACTGAACTGCCAACCTTTCGATCGACAAGCTCAGCATCTTAGCCACTGAGCCACCTATTGTTAAGAGGGTTTGTTTTTCATAACACTGAAATCAGGATTTCCTGCCTGTGACTCCTTAAGAGATCACCTTGATGAAGTTTTAGACTTTTGTCTGTGGAAAGAGGTGGGATGGTGAGAACTGCCTGGGACCCACCCAAAAGAAGTTCATTGTTTGAACTGGAAAAACGGACCTGTTCTCTCTATTCAAGGCAATGAAATTGGCCACTGACATGGAATCCCAGGAGTTATTTCAGTATTTGGGGTGATCAACATTGAAAGTGAAAAATAAAAATTACACTGACATTGGAAACAACGAGAAGCAAGTGACAATAATGCTCACTTCTATGACTAAAGTGCAGCCGCGCGGGGGATTATGGGAGAGATGGGCCGCTCCCATGTGACACCCCTCCTGCGTGAGCTGCATTGGCTCCCGGTGGTCTTCCAGGTGCGCTTCAAGGTGTTGTTACCACCTCTAAAGCGCTCCATGGCACAGGGCCTGGGTATTTATGGGACCGCCTTCTGCCACTGATAGCCTCCCACCAGCCAGTACGCTCCCACAGACAGGGACTCCTCAGGGTGCCCTCAGCCAGGCAATGTCGGCTGGCGACCCCCAGAGGGTGGGCCTTCTCTGTGGCAGCACCTGCCCTCTGGAACAACCTGCCCCCGGAGATACGTAAGATAGCAGATCTCCGTGCGTTTCGCCGTGCCCTCAGAACTTTTCTATTTCACCAAGCTGGGCTGGCTTAACCCCCGCCCCCCCGCCTTAGATATTTTAATTGTAACAGATTTTAGTTGGGATGTTTTAAATCTGGGCCAAAATTTGTTTAATTCTTTTAATAATTTTAAATTTTGTATTGGATGTTTTTTATTCTTGGCTGTTCACCACCCTGAGTCCAGCAGGAGAAGGGCGGTATAAAAATTTAATAAAATAAAATAAAATAAATAAATAAAGCAATGTACAAGTTGACAACATCCTACTCCTGGGCTCCATTTTACCTTTATTTAGTAGGGACCTACTGTTGTTAGACGTTACTTACTTTCCCCATTTCCCTTCACTTTATATAATAGGCCAATGGACAACTTAGAGTTCCCGCTGGGTTTTTGGAGCAAGCTTCAGCTTCACTTCAACAGGGTAGTGATCACTGATTTCTAAGGCCTATAAAAATGAGAAAATCTGAGTTCTTCAGGCTTGCCATATATAAACATTCCTTTTTTTTAAAGGAGAGAGAATAATCAAGCCTACTCACCTCTTCTTCAGACAATCCAAGTGCTTTTGTGAAATTGTATGGCTTTGCTGATCCCGACACAACAGCAGAGAGTAATTCTTCTCCATGAACTATGATTCTAAGAGAAAAACAGTGACAGTTGGGCTCTGTTTCCAGGTTTCAGAAAGATACTTTATAGGTGGGCGATTTGTGTCAGGAAGCAGAACAGTGTAACATTCCTGGAGGACTGGTAGCAGTGGTGGGTTGCTCCCGGTTCTGTCCGTTTTTTTAGAACTGGTATTAAAAGCGGTAGAAGACTCTGCCCACCCACCCGGACATAACAAGGTACAATCTGTGCATGCACAGAAGTGTGTGCGCTCCCGTTGCGAACTGGTAGTAAAGGTAAGTAGAACCCACCCTTAACTGGTAGGCCTGACTGGGGAAGGGATTCAGAAGTGTTCTGCCTGCATTTCTAACCTTTGTTCAATAGATTATTCAATAGAGCAGCCCTATCATGTTACTAATGAGTGACTGCTTGCCTCTAAGGCTGGCAATGATAAGACTGCCTGTGGGATGATGGAAACATTTTGAAGAAAGCAGATGGCTGAACTTGGATGCTGCAGTTTAGTACCTGTCATAAGAACAGCAAGTGCGGTGGCTGACGGTGGTATCTTCTTCGTCGCTGATCAGCCAATGGAAGGCAGGGTGACTGCGCAGGCGGATCTTGGCCCATGCGCTCATTGGGATGTAGGCACCGCCTGCATTCAGGTCTCCCAGCACCATCACATTCTGTTAAGGTGGAGCAGGAAGGAAGATTGGAAGCATTCCTTGGCTCATCTAGTTCAGCAATATCCAACCCCTGCTCCCAGAATGTACCTCTGTTTTCCACCAGTGCATTAGTTCCATGCATACTTCAAACAGCAGGTCAAGCTCATGGACGGCTTCCCGAGGACAGGTATGGTGCATGAGTAGCACAAAGTCTGAAGCAACTGCGTAGAGGTAATGGCAATTCAGACAACATGAGCTGATAAAAGGATTTATTTATTCACATCTACCAATACACTTGCAGAGACCAACTTGGTGTAGTGATTAAGGCACCAAGCTTAAAACTAGTCTGTGAGTTCTCGCTTTAGCAAAAGCCAACTGGGTGACCTGGGGTCAGTCATTTTGTCTCAGTTGTAGGAAGCAGGAGAGGGCAAATCACTTCTGAAAACCTTGCCAAGAAAATTGCAGGGTCTACAGCAGTCAAAAGGGGAAGGCATAAAAAAAAGCAGTCCACTTCCAAGCACCTTAGAAGGACTTTCTCATGGCAACAAAGATTGGACCCAAAATAAACATATATCATGGCAAAATTGTATCTTGTGTTGTTTTTGTCCTTTTCGTTGTTTACAAATATGGGCATTCAGTATGTTATACTTCAAGAATATTATACAGTACACTTTAGATTTATATTAAGCTTTTCTATTTAATAACTGTAAATCATCAATACTGGTCCAAAAAACTACTTGGATGTTCTTGAATACCTCAGTCAAGATAGGATGCTGAATTATTACTCCAATGTACTTTTGTTAAGCACAGGATACAAAACATCCTGCCTATAACCCCACTAACTGTTCCATTATTAGTTAGTGCTCTATAGAGTGGAAAAAACAATTAGCCACAAAACTCAGGAACAGTTTCCACCATATTTACTGGGTTATATTTCTTACAATCATGTGCTATACCTGCTTCAGAGCTGGAAAGTTGTGGTTGCAAAATACAAGGATTTCAGTTCTTGATGTTTTTTTTTTTTTTTTTGCCATATCTGACTCGGTGGCCACTGGCCTTAAGAAATTTTTGCCCAAAACAAGTTCTTACCCTGTTTTCCCAAAAATAAGACATCCCCTGATAATAAGCCCAATCAGGCTTTTGAGTGCATGGCAATAAGGCCAAGCGCTTATTTCAGGGTTCAAAAAAAATATAAGACAGGGTCTTATTTTCGGGGAAACACAGTAGATCTATGAACAGAACCACTAACTTACCTGTGTATGGGGAATGGAAACGCACAGCAAATGGTCCCCTAGCAAAATCTCTGGCATCCTCATCTCCAACTTGGCACCAAGCCATAACTGACACAGCATCCTGACTGTCAGTGAGAAAAATAATCAGGATAAAATGATTGTGTACATGAGGGTTCATTATCCAAAGAATGAACTCTTCCTCTGGCTTTTGTTTCTTTGGTATGTCAGGCTTTTGACAGTTGCCTCAAACTCGAAGTATTTCAATCCAAGCATGATTCTCACAGAATCTTTTTAACAAGGTTTATTGAAATGGAAGGAATATAAGATTTTTTGGTAATTATACCATTTCACACTGAGAACCAATTCACTTCCTACTTCCTTAGGACTTTTCTAGTTTCCTTTAATTAACTTTCCTGTAATCCAGAGAAGAGTTTTTTTTGATGAAAAAGTGAAAAGATTGTAGCTGAATTTTTAAAAGCTTGTTATCTGAATTTTAATTTGAGAACTCACCATTACATCATATATGAAGGTAAATTTAGATCTGATACAGCCTTCCCCAAATCACCTTGGACAATTACTGTTGCCTAGCATTGTAGGGCCCGAGGTTCTTTTGAAGGACCAAACTTGGGACAGACCATCCTAGAGAAAAACCTATCTGCATATATGTAATCATTAAGAGATGATATAAACTTGATGGCTCATCATCAATCACAAAGAAACCTACTGAGAAGACAAATCATTGGCAGGACAGAGATATTAGGGAATAAAGACTGGTATTTAAGTGTTGATACACAAGATAAAGTTTGGTAGCAGTTACAATAGCTTTCTGAAGATGCTTCAGCCAGGGTTGGCTTTGGTACTGGAAGCTCTGGTTTAATGCTATTTCCAGATCTGCGGATATTATTACCGATATACAAAGACATGCTGCTCTTTGTAGGTGCTTCGTCCAAGTCTCTTGCTCTCTAGGCAGCTGTAATGATGAGAAGGATCATACCTGCCATGTGGAGGACAGGAAAGGAGGAAATCAGTGATGCCATGTTAGTTAAAAAAAACAAGATACCACCTTCCCACTGAGACTGTATAGGTCAGAGGTCTTCAAACTTGGCAGCTTTAAGACTTGTGGACTTCAGCTCTCAGAATTCTTCAGCCAACTATGCATAGCTGGCTGGAGAATTCTGGGAGTTGAAATCCACAAATCTTAAAGCTGCCAACTTTGAAGACCTCTGGTATAGTTGGTTCCAGGTTTAAGGAAAATGGCCTATTGCCTCTTCCAAAAGAAGAGATAGGATCACCATTGGTGGTGCTTTCTCTTTCCCTGATTCTAAACTAATATTTACAGGGAAATACTTTGTCCCAGAAGCTAAGGTTGCTTTCTACCTTCAATAAAAAATAATTTATAGTTGCTTCAATACAATATAATTTCACTGCAATACAGAAGAATGCCAAGATACATTTACTTCCCATGTAATATACATAGTATTTAAGGATTGGCCACAGTAACACTGACATCTCAGAAGAACATTCTATAAGTGTCTTCCTTGGGATCAGTGGTGAAATCCAATTTTTTTTTACTACCAGTTCTGTGGGCATGGCTTGGTGGGTGTGGCAGGGGAAGGATACTGCAAAATCTCCATTCCCATGTCACTCCAAGGGAAGGATACTACAAAATCCCCATTCCCACCCCACTCTGGGGCCAGTCAGAGTTGGTATTTGCCGGTTCTCCGAACTACTCAAAATTTCCGCTACCAGTTCTCCAGAACCTGTCAGAACCTGCTGGATTTCACCTCTGCTTGGGATGTACAAAGGTTACAATTCATTAAATAAGAATGTGCTCTCGTTGATAACACTCAAACCTCAGAACCCAGAAGCAGCCATCTCACTCCTAGAAATAGAACTTTGGGGAATGGAATAAGACTGCAGGTCAGATGTAGAAGATGGAAGAATTAAAACATTAAAACAATCTATATGGATAATAGGTACAATATCAGTGCTACAGATTCTAATGCTTTTCTTTCTTTGGTGCACTGCTCAAAGTATGATCCTATACTTTCATCCTATGGGGTTATTGTCTGCAAATCACCTTATTCTGCGGTACATTATGATTAGAATTGTTTACTAGTACCTATTGAGCTTCTGCACTAGTGCCTGAATAGCCAGTCCCTTGGAATCACGCACCTCTTGCACAGCAGAGATATCACAGCGAGACAGGATCTGGAAGTCAGAAAGAGATACACTTGTCATTGTTATGTCCATTCTCATGACTTGAGATGCTCACCAAAGCATCTCGGGAATTCTGAAGTCCATACATTTTATAGTTGCTACGTTTGAAAAACACTGCCCTACATTATTTGTAAGAGAATCTGGTGTTGCTGCTTGGCGAATTAAAGCATCATAGGCCAATACTACATAGCAATCTGCTCTCCCATAAGTGAACAATGTTGTCAAGCCTCCCCACAGCTGGGCAAGTTCAAAGAAGAAAGGATCACACGGACTTCTGCACAGTGTCTTCTGTGCTGGTGTTGAGACACATGCAAAACCTTGGAAACCGTAAGAGGAATTCCCAACCTTTATTTATACTGAGTTCGCTAAAACAGTCTCTTTGAATGAGCTCAAGTGCTTCTTCCTGAATTTCTCACTACCTGTGATGAGTTACTGTTTATAAAATTAACTGCCAGCTGACTTGTCTTTGGTCTCCTAATTGTTTATATCTTTCCTCCCCTCCATTATTTTCTCAGCCTTCTCACTCCCTCTTCCAATTTTTCATGATATATATATCATGGTTTTTCATGATATATATCTCATAGTTCATTGAGCATTCATTGACAAGAATTAGATCATGCTGAAATCTTCGCCATCTCCGCGAAGCTGGCCATCTTCAAAATCCATTCTTCTACGGTGGGCAGAGCTTCATTTTTCCAATATTTACCTATCAACAATCTCGCTGCTGTAATCATATACAAAATCAACTTTATTTCATCCACTGTAAAACCCTCAACTATACCCAATAAAAGCAATTGTGGAGAAAATTGGATTTTTTTCTTTAAAACATTCTGCATGACCCACCAAATTTTTATCCAAAAAGCCTTAATTTTCTTACAAGTCCACCAAATATGATAATATGTAGCATCTAAACAATCACACCTCCAACATTTTGGCTGAACATTAGGGTACATACACGACAATTTCTTAGGATCTAAATGCCATCTATAAAACATTTTGTAAAAATTTTCCCTCAAATTATGCGACTGTGTAAATTTAACATTCTGAACCCAAATTTTTTCCCATGTTTCCAACATCACTGGTTCTTCAAAATTTTGTGCCCACTTAATCATACAATCTTTAACTAATTCAGTTTCCGAATCCCTTTCTAACAAAACATTATAAAGCCTTTTAATATGCATTGGACCTTTCTCTTTTATATGTCTAACCAATTCTTCCTCATGCAACATAATACCAGTTCTTTGGTCCTCTTTCCATCTCAATTGCAATTGATTATATTGTAACCAAGTTAAATTAATCCCTTCAGCCAACAGTGTCTGTAATGTCTTCAGCTGCCATCTGCCCGCATCTGTAAAAAGAACCTCTTTGTATAAAACCCCCCCGAGTGACATTATATTTGTATTCCACAAAATATGACCAAGATCCAGCCATAGCGGTATTTTATAAACCCATTTGAGTCGGTGCTTCTTCCAAACTCTCAACAAAGAGTCTCTAAATATATGGCTTTTAAATACTTTATCGACTTTGCTGTCATAAAATAAATAAGCATGTCATCCAAATTCCAAATCAAAACTTTCTGCGTTTAGTATTCCAGTCTTTTTTCCTCCAAACCAATCACTTGTTAAAGTCAGAGCTGCTGCATCATAATATAACTGTAGGTTTGGAAGTTTAAGACCTCCCCTTTCTGGAACATCTTGCATAATTTTCAATTTTACTCTTGGTTTTTTCCTGTTCCAAACAAACTTGTTCACTCCAGTTTGCCATACTTTTAGTTGTTTATCATTTTTAAGCACCGGAATCATTTGAAACAAAAAAAGAAATCTTGGCAAAATGTTCATCTTAACTGCTGCTATTCTTCCAAGTAAAGACAGCTGCAGTTTTTTCCAAGTCTCCATATCTTTTTGCACCTCTCGCCACAACACCTCATAATTATTTTGAAACAATTTCATATTTGATTCTGCAACCTGAACTCCTAGATATTTTACCTTTGGTACAATCTCAAAACCTGCCCTCCTTTCAAGCTCGTGTTTACGATCTTGTGTCATATTTTTGACTATCATCTTAGTTTTTTTCTGGTTCAGACTAAAACCTGAAACTTTACCATAGTCTTGTATAATGTCCTTCATCTGGATTATTGATTCCATTGGCTGTGTTAGGGTAACGACCAGATCATCTGCAAATGCCTTTATTCTGTAATCCTCTTGCCTTATCATTATACCTTTCAAGATATTAGAGTCCCTTATTGTATTTAGCAAGACTTCTAGTGTTAAAATAAACAGCAATGGGGACAACGGACATCCCTGTCTTGTTCCTTTTTCGATTTTAAACTCTGATGTCAGACTTCCATTAATAATAATCTGTGCCTTTTGCTCTTGGTAGATTGCTGAAACCGCCTGTATAAATTGGTCTCCAAATCCCATTTTTTTTAAAGTCTTTAGTAGAAAATTCCAATCCACTCTATCAAAGGCCTTCTCCGCATCCAAAAAAACCAGCACTGCAGAGATCTGTTTATTCTTCTCAAGGTATTCCAGTAAATCTATAACTTGCCTTACATTGTCCTTCATGTATCTACCCTCTATAAACCCAGCTTGGTCGTCATTAATCACCTCTTGAATTACTGGCATCAGTCTGTTGGCTAATACTTTTGCATAAATTTTATAGTCATTATTTAGAAGAGATATTGGTCTATAATTTTCCGGTTTTTTAGGACCTGCTTGTTCTTTTGGTATCAAAGTAATACTTAAAAGATCGCTCACAAGAGACTTATGAATGTGGATGGAAAAAGTGGATAGATTATGTGCAGAACAAATACCAAACTAAGAAGTATCAAATAGCTTTTCATCGATAGTATTATATTATATTAAGATAGAAATAGTCGAACTATGTGAAGATGAAAAATGATATGGGGGTTGGGGGGGTTCAAGGTTTTTGTATAGGGGATAATGATATTCTATGGAAGTCCGGGGGGGAGGGGAGGGTCAGGGGGGGTTTGGGAGGGTGGGTTGGGGAGTTTGGGGAGGGTTAGGGGGGTGAAAATGGGGTGAAAATGTAATTGTAAAACTTTTACAATAAAAAAAAAAGAATTAGATCATGCTAATCATGTTTAAAGAAGAAATTCTTTTGGTTTATTTATTTATTTATTTATTTGTCATATTTCTATGCCTCCCGCTCTCCAAGGACTCTGGGCGGCTTACACCAAAGACAGTATACTAAATAGCATATTGCCCCCAACAATCTGGGTCCTCATTTTACCCACCTCGGAAGGATGGAAGGCTGAGTCAACCTTGAGCCGGTGAGATTTGATCCGTTGATCTGCTGAACTAGCAGTCAGCTGAAGTAGCTGCAGTACTGCACTTAGTGTGACTGATATGTATTAACCTAGGCAGTCTTCTTATCTTTGGTGAAGCAGATTCAGTACTGTCAACTCCAAGGTTGGCAAAAAAAAAAAGAAGTCCTAGACCTTCTCCAGGTTCCCAAATTCCATTTTTGCACCTCTCCAATCCCTTCTTCCCACATTTGCTGAAAAATAGCAACAATTTCCCAACACTGTGTATCATGAATCCTAAAAAATGCAAAGTAAGCTCTAAATAGACAAAAACAGATAAAAGTAAATCCAAATTCTCTCTGAAATCACAGGAGGAAAAGAAAATCCTGCTCCTGGTCATTTTGCAAAATTCATACCTCCTCACCCTCAGACTGACAAACACAGCTCCAACCACCAAAACATAAAAGCAGTTGCAGTACTTTCCAATTCTGCTAGAGAGACCCAAAGTAAATCAGAGATCTTTCCTAACTGCCACTTTCTTTACAGTAACATGCTTTCTACTTTAGCTGAAGTGGGTGTCAATTTTTATTTTAAGATGTGGTATTTCCCAATTGATGAATGAACTGTTGCATTTCCCCTTTTTGTTCATATACTTGGATAACCTGTACCTGGCTTCTGTCACAACCACATTGGATGAGAACACTTCTGTTTCTTTGCTAGATTTATAGATCACCTTTCATTAGGATATCAAGGTGGCATACACACTCCTTTCCCCACCCCACCCACAACCGTGACCCTGTGTGATGGGTTGGGCTGAGAGAGTGACAAGGCAACCCTGTAGCGCCCATGCCTGAAGGAGGACTTGTCCATTTCTGCCCTTCACCGCTCCAGCTGTCCCTGGATCACTTCTGAATCTGGGTTGAGTGCCAGCCTCTCTCAGTGCACTGTTGTCATCACTTCCTCCACCCCACTAGTTCCATCATAAACTCACCTGGACAAGAGCTCTCATCACCCTCTGGTTGGCTGCCTTGGCTTGTCCAAAGCTTTGTATGTTGAAAGCACAGATTTTGAAAGATGCAGCCACAAGCATCATGTTCAGCAAGAGAAACAGAAAGGCGAAGGCTTGCGCCATGGGCCTAGTATGTATTTGATCGCAGGAGAGAGCATGTGTGTCTCCAGCTGCATAGGAGGAAAACAATGGTGCAGAGAACTACATGGTCACATCAGCAAGAGGGAGGATACCACCTTTTGTGCTGCATGTTGAGTTAGGCATGGAACAATGTATCAGAGAAAACGCTGGACTTTGTTGGGCTAGTCCCCTTCCATCTCATTCCTGATTCTTTAGCATCCTGTATGGATAGACCTCAGGAGCATTCTGGTAGGATCCAAAAGGTGTTTGAAAGCTCTGATTAGAAATCTCCACCCCTACCCTGTTGTCATCTAGATGTGCTGGAATGCAATTCTGTTAGTGCTCAAGCTGAGGAAGGATGAATGAATCACACTAGCCAATTTACCTTTTCAAATCAATACTTTTATTGATCCAGTTTGGTTTTTCATAAAAGATTGTCAATCCAGTTTAATTGTACAATTGCAATTGGGCATGTACAGTGTGAGCATACACCCTTTGGTATTACAAATGTGTATGTGTTTGGCTGTATGTACCCCCCTCTCTTTCTCTGTGTGTGTGTGTGTGAGTAAGCGAGCGAGTGAGCCTCCAAGTCAGTGTGGACTCCTTGGATTAGTCTCTGCAGGTTTTTCAGAAGGTTTTTCAGAGTTGGTTCACCCTTATCTCCTTCCTAGGGCTGAGAGAGAGAGTGACTGGTCCAAAGTCATCCAGCTGGCTTGGCATAAGCAAAACTAGAATTCACTGACTCCCGGTTTCTATCCTGGTACCTTAATCACTAGTCCAAATTAGCTCTCTTGTATGCACATGCATGTTTACAATAAATTTTATCACATCAAACAAAATTCTAATAAAGGAAAATATTTGTAGCTCAGGGTTGAAATGAGGGGTCCTTGGGGCTCTCTGAGCTTGCTTATTTTCTTACAGACGTTCCAAACTAGGTAACATCATCACGCTAGAAAGGAGTGCTGTTTGCTGTCAGCTTATATACTCAAGCAAGGTTCTCTGAATAACGCTGCTCGAAACAGAAACTTCCATTATATTTTCAATTAATGGTGTTGTTTAAAAAATACTGCAACTAATGGGGAAGAACAAAGTCAAAAAACAAGATTTAGTCATGGCAATAGAGCTAAGCTATAAATAAGGAGTGGCAGTGATTGAAAATAGTGCAAAGCCAGAGTTATTTTCAACACATGCCAGGGAATCTACTGAAACCAGTTCAAACAATGGTGCATCATTTAGAAAGAATTAAAAAGTTCCTGTTCAAAACCAGTGTTCATTCCTTAGTTAATATTGTATAGAGTTATATATTGCCAGACTTCTTAAAAGTTTTGAACCAGTTTTACAAGATAAACAAGTGGAATCATAAAATCAGTGCACAAAATCAATTCACAAAACTATCCATCCACCTCAATGTCCATTAACTGGCAACACCGTTTTGGTTAAAATTTAAAATTACAATAAAAGCTATCTTAATCATGTGCTTAAGTTTAGGGAGTGGTAAAAGTGCAGAAAGCACTGCAATACAGTACATGAATCATCAGAAATGCATTAAGGATTTTTTTTCATATAATAATCTAAAGTCTTCTAAAGTTTTCCTTTATCATGACAGATCTATCATGAAGATGCATATTAAAAGAATAAATGAAGGACTTAGGAAACTTACTGATTCATATGGAAAATTCTGCTCACAGGTTTATCCCTGCTTATTTAGGCCTAGATTTTTTTTTAAAGCAAGACAGGGAACTGAACTTCAACACGTAAATGTCAATGCTATTTTTGCTGCCAATTTTCAGATATTGGTATAGCTTATATTGTGCTGTAAAATTATATATTTATACTGTACAAAATGAATCCCCACTGCTTGGAGGGATAGGTTGGAATCACACACACACACACACAAAACATATACATAATTCTTTTATGAAATGTTCCCTGAGTCAAGAAGGAAAATATCAAGTATCCTATTCAGAGGTGGGTTTCAGCAGGTTCTGACCAGTTCTGGAGAACTGGTAGTGGAAATTTTGAGTAGTTCAGAGAACCAGTAGTAAAAATTCTGACTGGCTCTGCCCCCATCTATTCTCTGCCTCCCAAGTCCCAGCTGATCAGGTTTGCCATCACGGCTCTAGAATGTGATCTAAATACTAATTATTGTCATTTTTTTCTTTTAACTGAATTCTTCAGGCCAAATGAGGCTCCTCAATAAAAGGGGAAAAAAAGAAACAAACTGGCTTTCCATTACTTGCTTGATTAAAGAATGACTAGTTCTTGCTTTTCGTCTTTAGTCTCCATATCCTTTTGATCAGGGTTATTTCATTGTTCCAGAAAGCTTGGTACAATCTTCCAGACTGAGTTAAACTGCATAGCTCATATCCAGTGGTGGGATTCAAGTAATTTAACAACCGGTTCTCTGCCCTAATGATTTCTTCCAACTACCAGTTTGCCAAACTGCTCAGAAAGTTAATAACTGGTTCTCCCGAAGTGGTACGAACTGGCTGAATCCCATCACGGCTCATATCTATGGTATTTAGCTTAATTTTTGAGCTACTGCTCTTAATGTCTTTTCATCCTAATTCACTTTCATATCACACGATGAAGTTATGGGCAATTTCAAGTATTACATATGCCTTTGTATCATTTTGTTAGTCTGATTAAGATACCAGATAGACATCCTATGTTTGAGATTGTCCATTTGAGAGAGAAATCTCACTATATTTGTAGAATTCAAGATATGTCACCATCATGTTTATCACTTGCAAAACATTACAGCAAAATCGTTTGCCAGCATGACTGTTTCTCCAGATTAGATCTTCCATCAGAATATCCAAAAATATGGGTGGAGGCAGCAGCGCTATAGAGGAGCTGATTTTCATTGCATCTTGTATTTCTCCATAGTCCCATTGAAAAAAATATATTTTCATAGCACTGGCATGAAATGTTTTCTTCCCATGAACTTCAGTGGAAAGATTTTTTTTAAAAATCCATATACTAATGGATAGTTAGTCCATTTTCTGTATAACAGAACATAGAGAAAATATAGGACAAAGAAGCAGCCAATGATAACATACAAGCAACAATACATACATATCTTTGCTGCTTAATTTTTGAGTCTGGCCTAGGGAAGCCCTCTTTGTAACCTGGAAGCAAGGCTGAGTTTCTGACAGAAGGCAAGAGTGAGACAAACGCTATCCAGTATTCAGGATCCCTGAGGTAGTTGAGCCAAAGTATAATCAGGAAGCAGAATCAAGAAGTCAGCATGTGAGGATATTCAAGAATATGAGGAGATACCCAAATTCAAAGAGTCTTTGCCCATACAACAAGGCTCAACTGAATGAGAAAACCTTATACATTTTTACTGCCTGAAGGGTCCTTTTGACAATCTTGATGAGAAGGATCAATCCAAAAGTAGGTACTTTGCGGAGAACCTACTTTTACAGGATCCAATCTGGGTTGGTCACTGGGAGCAGTGGTTTAGTCTTCCAAGCTTTCAGACTTGTGTTGGAGCTCATCCTCAGGGAATGTCTCCCTAATAGAGTGTGTACTTTGGGCTGTTCTCTGTGTGGTATTTATTTGGTGCCTGGTTGTATGTAGCTTTTTAGTTGTTGACTGGGGTGTTGATGGCCGGCTATTTATTTATTTTTATTTGATTTATATGCCGCCCTTCTCCGGAGACTCAGGGCGGCTTACAATGCGCTAAGCAATAGCCTTCATACTTTTGTATATTTATACGAAGTCATCTTATTGCCCCCACAATCTGGGTCCTCATTTTACCTACCTTAGAAAGGATGGAAGGCTGAGTCAACCTTGAACCTGGTGAGATTTGAACTTGCAATAATTGCAGGAAGCTGATGTTAATAACAGTGCTTTAGTCTGCTGCGCCACCAGGATCTTGGCTGTTAAGTCATTGGCTGTTGTTTCCTTGTGCTGTCAAGCCCTCGCCTCCTAAGTACTTGATAAGCTGGCAGTAAATCAGCACTCCAGTTGACTGAGGAGGGATCCATTTCCCAGGCTTTCCCAGAATTTACTGTCTGAACATCAGGGATTCACCATAGATGGAAGCTGAATCTAGAGTCAACATAACTGATTCAAGTGCTCTTGTGAAAATAATAAGTACCCTTTTGGGTAGGCCTCCACTTATATCTAGTTCTAGGACTAGCACAACAGCCATCTTCTTCCTTCAGATGCCACATCTTGAGTCTGATATCAAAACTATGGTCAGCAACACAAGACCAGATAAACTAGCTGGCTGGAGCTTCTTACAGGATGAGCCAAGTTCCACCTCTACAGGATAATGATCACTGATCTCTAAGGCCTGGAAAGTGAAGAGAGAGAAAAAAGGATTAGAAGTGGAAATGTTCCTATTTTCTGCTCTGAACCCAAGGGAAGAAATGCCTTCATCACCAATTCATCACTTTAGCCCAATCCTTCCCACACCAGTGCTTTTCAGAGATGTGGGATTATAGCTTCCATCATCCCAAATCAACCTAATCATTGAGAAAGGTCTTGCAACTGGAACTTAAATGAAGAAGAAAAAATAAGAGAAGAAGCAGATAATCTCTCAGACATTATATGATTTAGTTATGGGGGTCATGTAGCATATCTTGACATTTAATAGAAATGTTGCTCAGGGATTGAGTTTCCAGTTTCCTGTGACTTAAACATCCCTCTTTAAATATCTTTCCCCTATCTTAGTACAGAGAACTAGTGCCTAGACTACAAAATTTTTGAATCAAACCTGAGGTTGGTACCCACAATGCCAAAAGGTCACATGGTGATCTTTACCTTTATTTTGTGGATAAAAGGTTTACACAACAAAGTAAGCCAAAATCTTATTGGCCACACTGTGACTTTTTTTTTTTTTTAATTTTATTTATATGCCGCCCTTCTCCGAAGACTCAGGGCGGCTTACAATGTGCTCAGCAATAGCCTTCATCCTTTTGTATATTTATACAAAGTCAGGTTATTGCCCCCACAACTGGGTCCTCATTTCACCTACCTTAGAAAGGATGGAAGGCTGAGTCAACCTTGAGCCTTGGCGAGATTCGAACCTGCAGTAATTGCAGGCAGCTGGTCTTAATGTGTTGCCATTTATGCCCTTTTCTCCACTAAACTGCTCTCTTAAAGCATCATACATTGTTTCTGAGCTCTATTCAAAGCACCATTTCTCTACTGCCGGTAAGTAGTTTCAGATCAAGTTATTTGAAATAATTACATCTTATGTATGATTTTCCTGTCTGTTGTGCTGAGGATTGGCAGCCCAGAGTCATTGTGAGTCCAGCAGCATACAGTTTAATAAATGATGATGATGATGATGATATATCTCACCATCTTTAAACATATATTTGATATATAAAGATTTTCCTCTTTTTTAGAAAAATTTAACTGTGCTTTCAATATAATTAAATTTTGTATTTTGGGGCTGCACAATATTATCCTGCTCCTTTATTTATTGCAGTTATGTAATCTTACTAACACAAATTACCCTTGTTATGTTTTCTGTACTTCCTTGGCTTTTTGGAAAGTTGCTTTTCATGCCCTTTTTAGAGACAAAACTGACTAAACAAAGAAATAAACAGCTTTTTCTTCTGAATGTAGTTACATCATTTCTGCCTCCCTTCCAAAAGTGACTGATACCTCTTCCTCAGAAAGTCCAAATTCCTTGGGGAAATCAAATGGCCGAGCTGATCCAGGCACAACAGCACCTAGGCAACGTTCACCATGAATCACAATCCTGTTGGGAAGAAGAAATGGATTATTAGCAGGATGGATCTGGCAACACGTTTCCCTGAGCCAAGCCTAGGATGCTGGATCCTGCTGGTGATCCAATGAAATAATAACTCTAAAAAGTTAGGATCTTATAAGCTCCTGTTTTTTTCATGATAAGGGAACCCTACTGCATTTGGGCCCTCCTGAGGAGTAGCACCCTGCCCTTCAGAGCCAAAGTCCTGCGCCCAAGCAGTCCTGATCCCACCTGTCATAGGCACAGCGGGTTTTCTCTCGAACAGTGGTGTCAGCTTGGTCTCCAATGAGCCAATGAAAGTCAGGCTTCTGGCGCAGGCGGATGTCTTTCCAACGTTTCTTGGCCACATATCCACAGTCTGCATTGAAATCACCCAAGAAAATCATGTCCTGTGTGGGAAGGAAGGGAAATAACATCCGATCTTTCAGAAATCAGTTAAGTTACTAGTAGAATTAGCGACTTAGCATTATCTCAGCTGCAGCTATTACTGGCAGATCTTCACCTAGCAATGTGATGATGTTTTACGAGAATAATACGTAGCATTTGATATCAGCAAGCGGCAGCACATGGCTGACCTTGAAAAAATAACCATGGTGGGGACTCATTAGAACATGGATGGAAGACCACCAGGAAACCCCAAGATTGTAGGCTAAACTGGGAAGCGGGGGGAAACATTTTCAAAAAGACAATAACAAAACACTTTTATATTGAGAACCAGGTTGGAGTGACAGATAAAAGGCTGGACTAGAATCGGAGAAATGGCATGGAAGCCAGCTGGGTGACTTTGGGGCCAGTCTATCTCTCTCAGTCCAACTCTACAGGGTTGTTGTGATGGGGAAAATAGGAGAAGGGGGCATAATGTATGCCACCTTGATTTGTGAGATATCAATAAATAGATGCCAAGAAATATATTGTTTCACTGACATACCTCTGTGGCCCAGCGTTCCTGAACATTCAGGAAAACATCATAGAGAGCATCAATTTCAGCTTCTGCCTTGGATGGCATCGTGTGTTGTGGGATCAGCACCAGCTCTGGAAGCTCTTGAGAGAAGCGCAAATAGAAAAAGAGAACTATAAGGATTAGCCACTCAATCTGGAAACCAAACTCAACACATTATTCTTATGAACCACTGAGGTATCTGGTTAGTCAGTACAGGATAAATTTTAAAAAGTAAAGAAACCACAACAGCAAGAAGGAAACTAAGCTTTGGAACCTCTGTTTGCTCTCCCCTGGTTATTCTGATCAGACTTGAAACAAACCTCTGAATGTAGGTATCATTGGAAACTTTGAAACTCTTATTTTAAAAAAAACTCTGGCCAGAGGTGCTTGAAAGCAAAGGGTCCCCACCCACTGCTCTACATGGCCCAAGAAAATTCTTGGGAAAGGAAAGAAAGAACATGAGGCAGCAGGGAGAGCCAACTCACCTTCCAGCATGCTAGGTCTCCTACTCAAATTATATTGCATTAAAAAATGGAAACAAACATTGCAATTTGTATATAAAAGAAAAAAAAATTGTCTTGCTAACTGGTGGCATTAGGTGCCAGTAGAAGTTCTTGTTCTGTTTCCATTATTGTTATCGTGTGGTGTGTTTTGCCTGGGGGATTTAAGGGTGAGGGAAATATCAGTATTTGCCAAGGATGATTAGTTTTCCTTCTCCAGAATAAATATAATTATGTTTTGCTTTGTGAAGGTGTGTATACAAGATAACAATGCAGGCTGAGATCCAATTGTTATCTTCTACGCAGTAAGCTTCTAAGCTAAATATCTTGTCTGTCACCTGAAATTCGTATTCTATTAAATTGATGTTTTGTTTTTGTGGGGGGGAGGGGTAGATATGTCATTAGGTATTTGAGGTCCCCACTTACTCAACCACTATCTTGTATATTGCTTGTAGAGCAGTCTTTTCTCTACCATTTTATGATAATCCCTGCTACTGACTCATTTTCTAAATTTGTCCCTGGATCCAATTAGACTGGACAATAGAGATTTCTGGGTCAGAACATTTGGTGGTAATAATAATACGACAACAACAACCTTTATTGTCATTGCACAATATATGTACAATGAAATTGGAGATTTTACAGTATCCTTTCCCTTGCCATGCCCACCAAGCCACGCCCACCAAGCCACGCCATGCCATGTCCACCAAGCTATGCCCACAGAACCGGTAGTAAAAAAATTTGAATTCCCCCACTGGTTATTTCGCATTCAGGAGTCTGACAGCCCACCGATAAAAACTGTTCTTCAGCCTATATGTGCGGCTAGCTATGCTTCTATATCTCCTTCCCAATGGTAGGAGGATAAAGATGTGCTGACCAGGGTGTGAGTCGTCCCTGAGCAATAGAGGACTCGACAAGAGATTTCTGGGTCAGAACATCTTGGTGCTTATAATCCTCTAGAACAGCAGGAGTCTTTAAAGTGGGGCCTAAGGAAAAAATGCTAGAAACTTCGCTCTGGATCATTCTCCTCCAGAGATCTGGATTATTCTTGTTGGAAACGAAATCTCATTTATAATATAGGATTTCACCTTTGTTTGCCATGCTGAAACGGGCGATAAAGGGTTCACGAGCAAAGACATCAGGTCGGTCTGGATGCAGGTCTTCATATGTATAGTAATCTAGTATCTGAATCTTCTGGTTCCTACAGGAAATGGAAAACACAGGAAAACAGGCTTGGTCCCAGGATGGAGATGAAAGTTAGTGTTAAAGACCCAACAATAGATTTTTCTCCAAGCTGGATTTCTCTTCCTAGCTCCAAAAGAATTTTCCTTGGTCGTGCAATGGGGGAAGGATTCCATTTCTCTGCTGTACCTTTTGTGTTCCCATTGATTTTTCTGGCTTTCCATTCCTCCACCTACCTTGGATGGACCACTGCATATTTACAAGTAAAGAAGGGATTAAGATTGTATTGATTCGGTAGCTCTGCTGATTTGGTCACTTTTCTTTTTTTCACCCATATTTTATATCTTATAAGAAGTGATCTTTTATGGGTATATTGTGTGCTCTGCTTAATGGATTATGCATTATGAAGGGGGAATTGGTGGAGTTATAAATTATAAGGCATAACTTGCTGACAAGTCCTAGCACATTGCTTTGTCCTTTATCCTTCTACCAATAAAAGCAGATTATTTGAAGACAAGGATTGGTCACATGGGATCTATAAGCAACCCTGTGCCATAAGATCTCCCTCGTGGGCTTATGCTAGCTAGGCCCATAAATCCAAATTATTTTCACCTCCTGCAATTTACATTGTGAGAACTTGCTATATGTGAAGTTTGTGGAATCTTACAGTTTCTTAATCTTGGGTTCCTCCAATTTTAAGGCCACGGGTGACTCTTAATGTGTTTAAAGGATGATAGTTGGGAAATAGCAGATGTATGACTCAGAAGGCATTTATTAATGTTTGGAAGTGAATCATGGTGGTGGATGGATCTGCATTCTAATCCATGTCTGCAGGTGACAGAGGATACAATGAAATGTGGATGGATAGATGGATAGAGACAGATGATAGATAGATAGATAGATAGATAGATAGATAGATAGATAGAAAGAATAGTTTGATAGATGGATGAGACATGGATAGAGAATAGATTGTGAATATGTATGTTGAGATGGAGTATATATGTGGTATGAAAACAAATAAAATAAATGGATTTGGAATGCTTGTATGTGAGCATACCCATGTGTGTTAGCCAAGGTCATCTCAAAGGCCTGATCTAGTTCCCACAAAAAATAACCCAGCTTTAGGAATTCAGAATTAGAATGGATCTGTGACAGATGCTATAAAAATATGGTGACATCATTATTATCCTTATATTCAATAACACATGTAGACCCAATCACAAATGTTGCTACAAGTAGTTGGACTAAGTAAATATACCTGTATATGTATACATATCGTTCTTGATAATTTCCACGCCCCAGCAAAGGGCTGGTGAGGTAACTGTAGCTGTGTAGGTCATCAAACCTGGGGGAAGAAAATCCCATAGGATTTAAGCATGCTATATTTGCTGAACAAACGAGTACATGGCTATGGGAAGGTGAGGAAATTTTTACCCTTAGATAATCTCCTGATCTTGCCAAACTAAAACAACTATTTGAATAAGTCTATAATGATATTGCTGCAATTGCTAGGGAGGAGCTGTTTTAACTTGAAATGGGTAATGAAAAGGAGGACTGGGCTGATATGATAGCACTGTTCCAATATCTCAGGGGCTGCCACAAAGAAGAGGGAGTCAAGCTATTCTCCAAAGTACCTGAGAGTAGGATAAAAATACAATGGGTGGAAACTAATCAAGGAGAGAAGCAACTTAGAAATAAGGAGAAATTTCCTGATAGTTAGAACAATTAATTAGTGGAATAGCTTGCCTCCAGAAGTTGTGGGTGCTCCAACTCTGGAGGTTTTTATGAAAAAATTGGGCAACCATTTGTCTGAAATGGTATTGGGTTTCCTCCTTGAGCAGGAGGTCCCTTCTAACTCTGTTATTCTGTTAACTTTATTTCTCCTGATCAGATTTTCCATGCTTCCCCCCACCCTCCCTCCTGGCAATTCAGACTACGTTACACCATAAGGAGAAAGGCAATTGCTACTTGTCTTCTTCAAATATCTGGACTACCTTTCCTGCCTCAATGGATCCTTTCCACTTTCCTTTCCTGCCTCTGATCACTCCAAATTCTCGGCCGCCCCCGACTGCTCATCTATTTATGTCCTTCTGATCTTTTGGGATCATGTTTCTTGTGCAGCCCTCAGACTCACTGGCGCAAGGCATTCATCAAAGCAGGCACTGCCTTTCCTTTTGCATCCATCACTTCTTGTAAGACTGAGATATCACAGCGAGCCAAGATCTGTAGACATAAAAGAAGGGAATAGAACAGAGTAATAGAATTAACCCCTTTGGATCCCTTTGAATTTTCTTTGGGGATGAGCTTGCTATGACTGATTGCAGCTTGTCCTGAAAGTCAGCAAAAGCAGCGAAATGAGTTCATGTATCAGGCGTGAAGGATGGAGAGGAACATAGCTGCCAGCTGCTCCCATTGCTTTTCTCTTAGCTTAACTCAATTAGAAATAAGCCCAATTTAGCTTATTTCCAATTTGAAGAAGGAATTGTATTATGGGTAGTGATGAATAACAAGGGAATCAAGAATTGTTATGTACCCAACTCTTCTTCACTTAAAATGGACTTCTAGTATTGGTACATGAACATCCAGAGCTCTGGGCATGAGGCACATTATGGCATCATTGCACACATGATGCAAATTATGCACTTATTCATGCCATGAGGCAATTGATGTCAACTACATAAGACACATAATTTGAGAGCTGATATCATGGCCTCACTGGGATTTCTACAGGATGCATAGGATGTAATAATTTTTCCCAAGCTTAGTTTCCAGAGGATAGACTAGGCCAGAGCATGGTAGAAGGGTTGTGGTTTGGCATTTCATGGGAGCCTAGTTGACTTGTCATTTTGGGTAAACCAGGCCATCACATTCAACCACAAAGAAGTGACTTATTTGTTTGGGTTTTGTATCATATGAGAATACAGCAATTATATTTGGTTAGCCCAGCTTAAGAGTTTAATATATCATCTGGACAAATCTACCATGATGTATTCACATGACATACTTGGTGTTTTTTTTTTTAAATCCAAACATTAATTTTTCATGTGAGCCCATGTCTGCTATTGTTTGCCACCCAAATACAAGCAGACTACCTTCCTATAGCTAGTCTATGATAACGTTTTAAGCCTTCCTCTTTTACACCATTTTAATTTTAAAAAGTGTATATATGCTTGTAAACAGCATTCAAATATACAAGCCTTGTTGCGTAACATAATTAATTCTTGTGAAGATGAAAGAAAATAATTCCAAGACTCCTAATTTTGCAGCCTTTTCCATTTTATGCTAATTAAACCAGTTTTCACTTGTTTTGTATTTGGAGAGTTGACTTGCTTCTGATAGACATGAGAAGTCAGTCCCATTGTACTGATTTCAAGCTCTGAACGGATATTTCAGACTTTACCAATACCTTCATAAGGGCTAGAAATTTAATTTAATTTTTTAAAAGAAGCAAAAGAAATTAGTTTTCCATATTTTTTTCTTATCAAGGGTTACAAAGAGAAAGGGGAAGGAAATAGCTCGGGACTCATGTGCTACCTTGCCACCTACCTTGACAAGTATGTCCACGACTCTAGGTTTGTTCACCTTTCCTTCAGCAAAGCGTTGAGTGTTGAAGGCACATATCCGGAAGGCAGCTGCTCCTGTGCACAGCAGCAGGAGCAGCACGGCAGGCAGAGAGCGTGGCGTTTCCATCCTTAGGAATCTAACCCTGTATGTGAAAGAATGAAGGAGAGAAAAAGGAAGAAAAGCAGCCTGCTTGAGAAACTGGAAGGGATAAGGCCATGTTGGCGAACCTATGGCACGCTTGCCACAAGTGGCACGCAGTGCCCTCTCTGTGGGAACGTGAGCCGTTGCCCGAGTTCAGCTCTGCCATGCATGCACACTTGCCTCCCATTGGCCAGCTGGTTGTTGGGTCTCTGCCACACATGCATAGGGGGTAGGGCGCATGCGTGGGGGCTGTGTGTGCATATGCAGGGGCAGGGCACATGTGTGGGGCCGTGCACGCATTTCATTTGGGGTTTTGGGCCCGCACACACGCATTTGCACGCAAACGCACTTTGGGCACTCAGCCCGGAAAAGATTAGCCATCACTGGGATAAGGGGAAGGGGAAGAGAATGATCTGAATGAAGAAATCCAAGAGATTGTGAACTAGGTTCACCCTACTGTCCACATGGCAGTGGGGTAATTTGGGGCCAGTCCCTCTCTCTCAGCCCCTGGAAGAACATAAGGGTAAACGAACCACTTCTAAAAGCGCTGCCAGCAAACTGCATAGACTTGTCCATTTAGTCCTCAGGAGTTAAAACTAAAGGCACACATACACAAAAGTAAGAACCTGAGGATTGTTATCAGGGCCACGGCATGTGTTGTATCCCTTCTATATCATAGCCTTAATCTCAACAGAATGTCCATTGAGTTAATTATAATCGAACCCTGGATATATAATTAGTTTTATCGCTAAACTCTGGGGCTTGTCCTCAGACTAACTTGTTTGCACTCTTGCAAACAGCTAATGGGAGAGTGGAGAAGCCAAGAGTAGCCTTGGGTAAAATGGGTAGCTATACAAATTTGATTAATTATAAATAAAACGAATTAATAAATAATCCAAAACCTTTCCTTCCTGTTCCATTTCACGACATTTTAGAAAAAAGAAGAATCGGTACTGAAAGCGTATTAGGGAAGGCAAGCACTAATGACGCGCTATCCAAAGTTGTCCAAAGTCTACCAGGCACGGACCCTCTTGTTAATGACTTGATTTAATCTACTTGACTAGACCAGGGATCTCCAACCTTGGCAACTTTAAGACTGGTGGACTTCAACTCTGCTGGTTGAGGAACTCTGAGAGTTGAAGTCCACCAGTCTTAAAGTTGCCAAGGTTGGAGATCCCTGGACTAGAGCAAACGAAGCAAAACATTTTTTGCGTGCGGGTTCTAAAAAGGTTTACTACGAAGTAAATCCACTGGAGAACCATAATCCGAACTTGGAAATGGGGCCGGTATTTGGTTTGACAGCAGCAGCAGCTCTTCCTCTACAGCAAAAGGGGAAGTAGCACAGGGCTGTTATTTAACCGGCTTGGGAGGGGACTGGGACGGATCTTGCGAGATTCCAGAGGGGATCGAGTGGTCGCCGCATCTCAACACTTAAAGAACAGGCTTGTTCGCTCGGGCTGAACCTCGCCTGCCGTGACACGGACACCACAAATAGGAAGGGCGCCGGACGTTGCTCCAGTTGTGCGAGTCCTCCCTCCGGCCCTTCCTTCACCTCAATTTTGTGCTTCGTACACCCGGCCCTCTTTCCCTCCCCTCGATCGCCAGGCGCTTTACTAACTTGCCACATTGAGTTCGGCGACCGCCAGCTCCAGGTCAGTCAATCCCACTTCTCGCCGCCGTCCCATCCAGGGCTGCAGCAGACGGGGGGGGGGGGGGGAGGGGGGGGGGGCTGGACGAATCCTCCAAACCGGGCGCCAACCCAGAGAGGGAGGGCGCTCGCGGACTGATCCCAGCGGCTTCGCCTCTTTCTGGAGGCCTTCTCGTCCGTGCGAGCGCCCAGTCCTTTTCTAGATCGCTTTCTCTCTGAAGTTCCTCCAGTTTTCCGTGGCTTGAGAAGATGCAAGTTGGTAGCAAAAGGGAGAAAGAGACTTGTTTACCAAGGGTGCGTCAGCGGAATCTACCCAATCAAAGATACCTTTTTTCTTCCCCCAGTTTCTGTCTCTCCACACCGCCCCCTTTTCTAGCTTCTCTGAGCTGCCTCCTTAGCACTTTTCAGCTCAAGACAGAACAATGGTACTTCCCCAGGACCTTTGTGCTGTTTCCTCCTGCACCCCTGCGCTCCTAGTTAGCCTGTAAAGTACTTCCACCCTTATGGAAAGATACGCCAGATTCGTCCTAGCGACCAGGAATCTCTGGGCCTTGCTGAACTGGTTGCAGAGAGGTCCACTGCAGTGGTGGGTTCCTCCCGATTCGGCCCGGTTTGGCCGAGCCGGTATTGGTGACAATTGTGCGCAAAGCGCGTGCACCAAGAGAACCAGTAGTAAATCCGGTTGGAACCCACCACTGGTCCACTGCTTCTTGGTCATGGGTCTCAACAAACTATCCACTTGAAGAGAATGGCAATGGGTGTTGTCCTGGCCCCAGCTGCCAGGCCCCAGCAGGTTTACTCTATCCACACCAACTGGTGGCAGGACCTCCTCTTGGGGGAATGGGGAGATGAGAAGTGGCTAGAGAACTTCAAGGAAGACACTCTTTGACATGGCCCATCAGTTGATCATTATTAATCAACTTAATCATTAATCATTATTAATCAATCTCTGTGCAGAAGCGAGTAGCCATTGCTGTGCTGTGGCTGGCAACCATGGTTTCCTACAGGGAGGTTACCCAACACTTTGGTGTTTCAGAGATCAACAGTGGGCATGATTGTTCTTGAGGTATGCTTTGCCATAGAGCATATTGTACCTTGTAATTCTTGACGAATGTTTCTTTTCTTTTATGTACACCGAAAGCATATGCACCAAGACAAATTCCTTGTGTGTCCAATCACACTTAGACAATAAAGAATTCTATTCTATTCTATTCTATTCTATTCTATTCTATTCTATTCTATTCTATTCTATCCTATCCTATCCTATCCTATCCTATCCTATCCTATCCTATCCTATCTAAAGGATATCATTTGCTTGGGTGCATACCGGAAGCTATGTTTCCAATGCACCCAATGAATGATCAAGGTTGACAAAGTTGGTTGGTTGGCTGGACAGGGGAAGAATATCCTTCTTCTGCAAGTGCCCTTGAAGCAAAACTGAACCTAACATATTCCTGCCTGCATAAAGGTGCCAGTGTGGCAACTCTCAGTCGTCTTTTCCCCATTTTTGATATTGTCTTCAGTGTCCTAAAGTTCCTAAAGTTGCATCTCCCAAATGTCTCAGATCATCCCTGAGTGCATCTTTGTTGATTTCCCCCCTTAATACTTCAGCTGGTCTCTCTTTTCATTCCTAGATCATGGATGGCTTTGGACTGATGGGCTTTCCACCCTGTTGTAGCAATGGATGATTGCCGCATACCAGTTTGTGCCCCCACTGGACAAGGGTACGAGATACAAACCACAAGGAAGTGTTATAGTTCTTCCTTCAAGGGATCGTGGATCCTTCTGGTTGCTTCACAAACATCGAAGTGAACTGGAATGATAAGAACCATGAGGAATTCACCTTAGTACACCAATGGATTCAGGTGTTTTTGTTTGTTTATTTATTTATATTTAAATTTATATACGGCCCTTCTCCCGAAGGACTCAGGGCGGTGAACAGCCAAAAGTAAAAAACATAGAATACAAAGTTTAAAAACAATTTTAAAATATATTAAACAATTTGGCCCAACAATTAAAATACCCCATTTAAAATTCAAATTAAAATTAAACAATTCGAGAGTTAGGCCAGCCCGGCTTGTTGAAATAAAAAAGTTTTGAGGGCCCAGCAGAAAGTACGTAAATCTGGAATCGTCCGTATCTCCGGGGGGACCTCGTTTCAGAGGGCAGGTGCTCCCACAGAGAAAGCTCTCCCCCTGGGGGCCGCCAGTTGACATTGTTTGGCCGACAGCACCCCAAGGAGCCCCTCTCTGTGGAAGCGTACTGGCCGGTGGGAGGCTCTCAGTGGCAGAAGGTGGTCTCGTAAATATCTATGTGCCATCTAATCCAACTATTATACTTGATAAGGTGCTTATTCTCCCATGTGTGTGGGCAGATGAAGCTTGCCCAATTCATGCCTAGCTTATGAAATCTTCTGAAGGTTATCTGGACTGGAGGAAGCTAAATTACAAGTACATCTTCAATCACTGCTGTGTGGTTGTGGGACATGCATTTGCAAGGTTGAAGGCCCGCAGGCAGTGCTTAACAGCACGGTTGCCAGTTAGAGAGGAAAATGTAGTTTCTGTGTTTGGTGTCTGTGCTGTTTTGCGCCATATTTATGAAACACAATGGCATGAACCCAGCTGCAACCTTCTAGCACAGGAATACCTTGTCATTCCACATCAAAAAATCATTGCTGAACCAAAGGATGATCAAATTTTACTGGAAGGAAGGCATGTCAAGGATGCAATTGCTGATTTCCTGCTTGAGGTTCATTGACACAGCATTTTGGTTTACTGATGCGTGCTGATTTTTGATATGATCATTCTCCTGCTTGTGTGTGATCAACCAGGCAGCTAACAAAATGTCTGTTCCAGTGGATCAACTTTTATTCTTCCATTCCTTTTGTGTTGGGACTGAGTTGTTAGAGGAGAAGAGCTGATTTCAGCAGAAGCATCTGGTTCATTTTATTGGACAGTTTCCACATGGAGCCAACAACCAAGAGCAGACCATGCTGAAAACATGCCAGATTGGCAGACCTGCCTTCTTGCAGACAGTGTGTGGATGTTGGTGGGGGAGAAGAACTGGTTAGGTATAGTGGGAAATAGAAGACATAGGAAGAAAAATGTCACTTGTGAGGGAAACTTCCTTCCTTGGCAAAGTGGAAGAAACTCTGGGCTGCTGCAAAAGAGTCACAATGGAAGAGGAGACGGCATGAGTGCTAAAATCTTAACCATGAAGATGGCAAAATAACAAAGCCTACGTCCTGGTGTCACACAGCAAGCTCCATCCCTTTGCACTTCTATTACAGCTCATGTTTCTTGACTTCCTCTCTTTTTCCCTCCAAAAGATACCTACTAAAGAAGGACTGACTAAAATTAATATCATCTCAGTATGTATTAAGAGAGCCAGTTTGGCGTAGTGGTTAAGACATCAGGCTAGAAATTTGGAGACCATGAGCTCTAGTCTTGTTTTGGCCTTAGGCCAGTCTCTCTCTCTCTCTCAGCCCTAGGAAGAATGCAATGGTAAACTGCTTCCAAAATCTTGCCAAGAAAATGGTAGGTAACCAGTCATAGTCAACACTGACTCAAAGGTGTACATACACACAATAATAGCATGTGCTGATTATTCATGAAGTTATGCAACATTGTCTTGAGGTGTTTGGAGGTTTGAAGCTAGAACTTTTAACTAAGGCCAGAAAAAGACCAATACTCACTGATAAAACACAGGTAAAATAGGATCAATAATCCTGCTAAATTATGCAAATTTTTGCTAATCAAATTTATGCAAATTATGCTAATCAAATGCAATTTCCAGCCTGCTCCCAATTGAACAGTAGCAGTCATCTTTAAAAGTTGGAATTGAAATCTTACTCAGTTTGAGTAAATCTAATTCACTAGGTCTCCTTGGGCAGAAAAGAAGACCTGTAACAAAGTGAAGACAGGCATATGCAGATGATATCATTTACAAAGGTAACATAAAAACATGTCTTGTCTTTTGAACTTAAACCCACAACAATATGCTTACCAGTTGACCAGCCTTCCCCAACCTGATACCCCTCAAAGGTACTAGGTGAGGATTCTGTCCTGTTGCCATGTTGTCTAAAAATTCTGGAAATTCAAGCATCACTAGGTCTAAGGAACCAGGAAAAACAGTTTTAGTTGCAATTAGACTTAATTCTGCCATCTTTATGTATTCTTTTCATACTGTGTATGTATGTCATTAAAGTATACATCTTTCAGGAACAACACAGGTTGACAGCATTGCTTCAGGCTCATTAAACAGGTGGAGAGCTCACACCTTAATATGTCAGTTAAATTAATATAGGTATTAAACATGGTATGTGTAATTGTATCTAACAAAGATGTAAATGTAGGACATCCAATAACAATGTTACTGATGTACATAGAAGGACCTTCCTTCTCTTTTATTTGCAATACCCTTAAACTTCCTACCAAGTAAAACCCACCTCATAATAATTGTTCATAGTTTAAGTAAAACACAGCTTCTCAAAAAACAACAACAACAAACAAACTCCCAACTGATCCTAGGATTGAAAAGCAATCCCTCCCTCCACCCCACCCCCCCAAGCTGTTGTTTGTCTGGGGAGGCAGAGGTTGCAATGTTATTTTATTTGATTGTTTAATGCTTGGTGTCAAGTATAAATACATTTGAAGAAATAAAGTTGCCTTAGATACTATAAAATTGCATTTTTAAATAATACGTGTTCCATTATTTAGTCAATGATACATTTAGTTTTTATGTAGTACTTTACACCTGAGAGGTGGGATGCAGTGGCTCAGTGGCTAAGACGCTGAGCTTGTTGATCAAAAGGTCAGCAGTTCAGCGGTTCAAATCCCTAGTGCCGCATAACAGGGTGAGCTCCCGTTACTTGTCCCAGCTTCTACCAACCTAGCAGTTTGAAAGCACGTAAAAAAATGTAAGTAGAAAAATAGGGACCACTTTTGGTGGGAAGGTAACAGTGTTCCATCCGTCTTTGGTGTTTAGTCATGCCGGCCACATGACCACGGAGACGTCTTCAGACATTGCTGGCTCTTCGGCTTTGAAACGGAGATGAGCACTGCCCCTTAGAGTCGGAAACGACTAGCACATTTACACCTGAGAACACAATAAATTCTTTATCGTTTTATCTCAATAGCATGGACATACTGAAACATATGCAACACTGCATGCTGAACCAACTGATCAGATTAAAAGAGGACAGAGGTATCTTTTTTGAGAGCAAATCAAGTGGGAGGGAGGAATGCTCAGCTTTTATAATCATATAATTATCTTTTATAATCATCTCAAATTCATCCTGAAGAACTGCCCCAGGATCTCTATTACTACAGAATAACTTCTTTATGGATTAGTTTTGCAACAGGGTGTTCAATTGTATAGAAACTTTTGCAATGGCTGTCCATCTTTTCATTTGTTCCAGATTGTGTGATAGACTGTTCCAGAACTGTATCCAGTGTGTTTCTCAAGGTAGATCTAGCTCTTGCCATCCCCTAATCATCAAAACCCATAGAAATTTTAAATATTTCTTTTTCAACTCACCTGAGGTAGTCCTCGACTTACAACAGCTCATTTAGTGACTGTTCAAAGTTACAACAGCACTGAAAAGAGTGAACATTTTTCACACTTACAATCATTGTCATGTGACCAAAATTCAGATGCTTGGCAACTGGTTCATATTTATGATGGTTGCAGTGTCCTGGGGTCATGTGATCACTTTTTGTGATCATCTGATAATCAAAGTCAATGGAGAAGTCAGATTTACTTAACAACTGGGATACTAATTTAACAAAAGGTCATAAAATGGGGCAAAATTCACTTAACAAATTTGTCATTTACCAGCAGAAATTTTGGGCTCAATTGTGGTTGTAAATCAAGGACTGCCTGTATTTTGTCATCTCTGACTGAAGTCATCCATTTAATACACATACCATAGTTAGAATAGCATTACAAAAGGACTCCATAATCTCCTTTCCTCAAAGATGTCAATTGCTCTAGCATCAGGAGAACATCACTTCCAATCTTTCACTTAGAAATTTCAATAAATGAATAATGAAAAAATTTAGAAGTTGATGTCATCATAATAACTTTAACAGGGTCATTTTCTGCAGAGGTAAGTTTTGGGATTGACTTTCTAAGGGTGAAACTAACAAGCTCTGAATGTTTTAATCAGTAACACTTTCTAAAGCTCGCTGTGTTTTTGTTTCTGTCTATGAAGAACTCTGTCCAAAACTGGAAATATTGGTCACTGATAAAGTTGAGCACATGAAAAAACAAGTGACCCATGGTTTCAATTAAAGGCACAGTAAAAGTCAGGTGTATCAATCGATAGGATACTGTAGACACAAGCATATCTTGGCATGTTCTCCGCCTTGAGAAATACATTTACTTCTCACGAGTTCTGCAGAGCCTTCTCCACAGTCCAAGTTATTCTTTACGATTGAGAACTGCCAAAAGGCTTACTGGAAACTGTTTACATCTGTGACAACATGGATCTCAGGCAACAGAGAAACAAGCTCATCATATGAACTTGGCTCAAAAAACTCGAGATAGCAAATTCTCCCATCAAGTGAATGGAATTGGTCCAGTGACATGGAACTTTCAGGGAACTTGATATGTCCACAAATCTGCAATTGTGTAACCATAAGAAGCAGAGATCGATCTCCTTTTCAGTCTGTATCATTTTGCTAATTTACTCAAGAATTTGTGAGAAATAAAAGCAGCGACAGAAACTTTAATATGACTGTGGAATCTGCTTCCTTATTGATGACAAAACAAAGAGTTAATTAATCCAGATTTCTTTGGGTATTGATCTGTTGCAGAGTTGCAGCTATGGAAAAAGACTCTTGTAAGCCTCATAGTATTTGGGAACTTTCCATTCATTTGTAGCATGTCACCAGGCCATTTGCAATATTTTCCTTCTTATGCAGCATCTTCGCATGTTTTTTTCCATGGATTTTCTGCCATAGGAGAAACATTTCAACTAGCACTATATTCCTACATCTTCCTACTAATGCATAAAGGTTTTAAAAAACTAATGCAGCATGCAAAGATCCTATTAATTGTAGCCTATAATAAAAAAATATGTATAAAATCTTGATTAAAAAAAAGTCCTAGGCCACATGACTACACTGTAATGTAAAATATGAAAGCATGCTGACAAGTTTGCTAATGACCAGAAAAAAAGCACAAAAAATGAAATATTTTAGCAATATTGGCTGTACCTAATCCTGATCTTCTGGTTGAATGAGAGGTTCATTTATATTAAGTAGAATTGTGTGCTAAAACTGTGTCTTTAAATTCCATATATATTACTTTTCCAAAACAAGATAGTTGAGTATGTTCGTAGTGCTTTTGAATAGACCCTGTACAGTACTTTTGGATGGATTCCCTGCCCAGCTCAAGTGAAACTGAAATCAAATTACCGTATGTTGGCAGGTTTGTGGATATTTGGCAAATATAGTTAGTGGAAAACATGGACATTTTCTCAAAGAGGCAGTAAGGTGAATACACTCGCTCATACACGTGATTCAAAACAACTTTAATTATATTTAAAGAGATAGTTAAGGGATAGCAATTCTTCATTCTTAACCTGTAAATCAGGTGATCATAGAAAAAAAAATCACGAAGAATTCAAGTTAAACAAACATAAAAACCGAGTTGTATTTAATATTGAGGTTTCACCGGTTTCTTCTTCTTGTGTCATATCCATCATTGGACATTGGCAATCATGTTGGCGATCCTATTTTTATCAAAAGCCGCACGAAAAAGTGCTGTTGAGTTTTGTTGAAATGAGTCCCTTAGATTTTGAAGCCATGATGTTCTTCTTCTGCCTGGACCTAGTTTGCCTTCAATCTTTCCTTAGAAGATTAAGTGAAGTATGTCCTACAATCGCCTAAGAGTATCCCAAGGCAAGAGAGGTTTGTTTAACAGACAAACAGTGGATACAATCAGCAGCATATGAGTCAGTTCTCAAAGGCCGAGAATTTTGAACAGCTTTACAGTGATAAAGCTACTAGTGGTCTGGAGTAGACTCCTCGGGGGTTCCCGGTCCCTGTCCTGTCTGTATAAATGGACAGACTCCCATTCAAACAAGTTACACATGACAAGAAGGAGCCTTGGTAGTACAGTGGTCTAAGGCACCCTGTTATTAAGCTGGTTATTAAGACCAGCTGCCTGCAATTACTGCAGGTTCGAATCTCGCCAAGGCTCAAGGTTGACTCAGCCTTCCATCCTTTCTAAGGTAGGTAAATTGAGGACCCAGTTGTGGGGGCAATAAGCTGACTTTGTATAAATATACAAAAGAATGAAGGCTATTGCTGAGCACATTGTAAGCCGCCCTGAGTCTCGGAGAAGGGCGGCATATAAATCAAATTTAAAAAAAGGGGGGCCCCGGAATGCTTGGTGTGATGGCTTACGCGGCAGCCTACACGCGAGTCACAGTGCTGCGTTAGATGTATCCACAAAGCCTTCTTCCTTTGCCTGCATAGGTTGGGGGAATTGGGATGAGACCCGGCACACCACCCTTGAGCTGCAAATGGCTTTAAGAAGCTCCTCTCATTTTCGGCAACGAGGAGAAATACGCCTTCTAATTTTCACCTCCCGCCCCTAAAGTCCCGCTATCAAAATGACAAAAACATCCACAGCTGTTTCCCGATCAAGACTTGATCGCACCTCGTGGGAATGGAGATGCAGGCTGACAAGTCTACTGGGAAATGTAGTTTATTGAATACGTGACGTGCTTCCTTCTCGCAATAGTGTGCTTTTGCGCTCATCACCCTAGATCTGTGTTTCTCAAACTTGGCAGGTTTAAGAGGTATGGCTAGCTGGGGAATTCTGGACCCAGCACGTCTTAAAGTGGCCAATTTGTGGAAACACAGCCTTAGGTTCTCACAACCAGTGGCCAATCGCATGCCTATATTGAGTCCTTTACATATTTACTGAAAGGCAAGCCTATTTTATTTATTTATTTTATTTATTTATTTTGACAAGCATATATAACAGGTAAAGTATAAACATAACTTGAATACATGAAAAGTGTAAGTAAAAAGGAATATTAGGACAGGGACCTTCCCAATGTGTAGATAACAGTAGAGCTTGTAACGAATAAGGCGTTACAGAGGCAATCCACTGATTTCACTCGATATCCTTCAAAATAAGTGTATATAATATTGAAGCTTGAAATCACATTAAATCGGATGCAATACTGGGCGACCTGAAAGACCAGTTTAGGGACAGATCCTCCTGGAAAAAAATCTATGTGATCGCAGGGAGCCGAGAACGACTTGATGTTAAGTAGTCAATTGCTCCAATCGGAAAAGAGGGGAAAATTAAAATAGCTGGGTGAGAATTATCTAGAGATATTTTATAGAGAGATTTTTATTTATTAAATTTATTTCTATCCCGCCTTTATTATTATTTTTTTACAGCTAACTCAAGTTCTTCATGCATTTATTCAAAATGTTGGGCTCCCCGGCTCTTCAGTCATAAAACCAAACCCTTTTATCGTTCCTCTTCCTCTAAAAACTGATCTGACGTTTTCCAAGTCACGGCTCCTAAAAGACAGTCCTTTGGGGCGCTTACCATAGAGACGAGGAAAGCTAGAGCGAAACCCTTCCCTGCTCGCCTGGAGAGAACCATGAAGCGAGGAACTTTTTTTTTTTAACCATTACATATTGGACCGGAAACTCAGACATTCTACCCCTCTATCCTTTTCTCTATCTCCCTGGGCTCCTCCGAAAGTGCGTCACTTGGGAAAGCCTTTTCCAGCATCCCGGGGGCGGGATCGTGCGGGAATGTTTGATGAGGTTCCCTCCTTGGAAGTCCTATTGGGAGAAGATAGCAGCGCGTGAAGGAAGAGAGGCTGCAAAACTGGGGCGCGCTGAGGCTGCGCGTGTCTCCTTCACCGCCGGAGAAAGAAGAGAAGGCAGACATCGGGGAAGCGGAGGTGAGTGAATGGGATTTGATGGGTGATCCAGGCGGAGTCAGGTCAGGAGGAAGGAAAGAACAGGCGATCCGATTAGAAGGCGTGTGCAGTAATCTGGGACAGAAGTGCCGTCTATGGGAATGAGGGTTGTGGGGGGGCTTGTATTGTGCTTCAGTGGTTGTAACCCTTGCATAGCAGGTGGAGGTTCAATGGGAGAGGTGGACTCTTGAATTTGTGGCGGGCAACTAATGCATCGACACACAGATACAAGGTGGCAATCACCCCAGGGGAGATTATGTATATATCTATATATTATATATATATATACATATACATATACATATACATATACATATACATATACACATATATATTCAGGTTTTCGCGGGTGTTTGTATGTAGGTCTTTGGTTATTCGGGTCTTCTCCCACGTAAAATTGGAAGTGTCTTGGCGACATTTCGACGAAGTCTCATTTGTCATCTTCAGGCTGGTGTTCTCGGCTTCGTGCTTCCAGGAGCAATTCTCCTGGAAGCACGAAGCCGAGAACACCAGCCTGAAGATGACGAATGAGACTTCGTCGAAACGTCGCCAAGACACTTCCAATTTTACGTGGGAGAAGACCCGAATAACCAAAGACCTACATATATATATATATATATATATATATATATATACACACACACACACACACACACACACACACACACATATATATCTATCTATAGCTATATCTATCCATCCATCCATCCATCCATCCATCCATCTATCTATCCATCCATATGTACATCTATTTATCGATCTATCTATCATCTATCGATCTATCTTATCTAACCATATATACATCTATCTATCCATCTATCCATCTATCCATCTATCTATCTATCTATCATCTATCTATCATCTATCTATCCATCTATCCATCCATCTATCCATCCATCTATCTATCTATCCATATATACATCTATCTATCCATCCATATATACATCTATCTATCTATCTATCTATCTATCTATTTATATCTATATCAATATATGATATATATGAAGAAATCGGATGCTCCTTGTGGTTTCATTGTGGTTCATTGACTTTGCAAAGTGATGAAAAGGGGAGGACTAGGCTCAAGAAACAGGTGGCTAAGACGGGTTGCTTTGAAGGTGGGGGAGGAAAGTAAATGGAATTTGGTTAGGGGTGGGTGGCTGCCTGGCAACCTGGAGATGCAAGCTTTTCTTTTTTAAAAAAAATCATATTTCAGAAGAAAATGGAGTTGCTTTCTGCTGCAGTACTTTACTGTATCCTTGTTATGAAATGTGGGGAAAGAAGGCTGATCAAAAGCTTTATATTTCAGTAGGCGAAGATGCTGATGATGTTGAATGGCATCTGGGTAGAAAAATTCAGCTGGCTGAATCAGAAGGGCAGGAAGCGACAGGTTTACTGGGGAAAATAATCAGGATTGACTCTGGGTGTGTGTGTGGAACAAAGCAGTAATATGATTTCAACATTCTCTTTCCCCTGTCATATACAGTATTTATCTTTACAAGGGATTTACAACCTTTAAAGATTGCTGCTGTCAAAATTCCAAACTGATGCTCAGATAAACTGGTTCTCTTCTGCAAAAACCCTACCATCAGCTTCTATTTAGAGTTATGCATCTCTTCATTTTTTCTCTCCTATATCTCAGCAATATTTTTGGCTATGGTATTTTCCTATGGAATGAATTGTATGCAAGCAACCAGTGTAAAAGTTGCAATGATACCTTTTTGCTTGGCTTGCTGCTCCAGGCAAATACTGAAGAAGTTGCCTGATTTCTCTGCTATCTTGAAAAGATGCTTATTAACTCAGTTCCCAAAAAGGAAACGCTAAATAATGATGCTGAAAGTATAAAGTTAAAAAATATCTACTGGCAGGCTATGTATCTATCAACATTTGTGAAACATCTGAGGCTCATATCTGGTACACTGAGGAGAGAGCTATGACAGTGTAGAAAGAAAATGAGATTGGGAGTTTCTTCTTGCACCTGAAATTATTGAACACCAGACCTCGAAAGCTGTGGAGAACCAATCTAAAGATGAATGGATACGTGTGGGCTTACTCCAGAGTGTAGTCTGTTGTACCTTCAATTATTTCTTATTTCTCTCAGATATTGTTCTTGATAAAATTTCATGTGATGTGCATCTCAAAATCTTTATTTCCCTAACAATAGTATATGTCACTAATTTCATTCCCCAAACTGGTTTTTCTGGAGTTGGGATGGATGGATCTATGACACTGACATGCTTTGTTAATAGTTTGCTTGGAGGTGTAATTATAATTAATATCAGCTTCTAAATGCCATGTATCTATAATGTGGCCATATGTCATATAGTATTACCAATATGCATGCCATTATACTTCAGTTGCATCTTTCAATTATGTGGTTTGGCTTAATTCTGATGACTAATTTTAAATAAAATTAGCAGATGTGGTCCAGGCAGAAGAAGGAACATCATGGCTTCAAAACCTAAGGGATTGGTTTGGACAAAACTCAGCAGCACTTTTTCATGTGGCTGTTGACAAAAATAGGATTGCCAACGTGATCGCCAACTTCTGATTACGGATATGGCACAAGAAGAAGAATTTTGAATAGAAAAAAGAACAATAATCTGAGGTGTTTTAATTGTGGAACAGGGTTCTGGAGAGATGGCTTTGATGTTTTTGGTCCAGCTTTCTGTTCTGTGACTGTAGCACTTCTTGCAAAATGTAGGACAATTTTTTTTAATGTTATGTGGCAATCCTTGGGCAAGATGATCCTGTAGGGGTGTGGTGCCAGTAGCAAGTTGAGACTGAAACCTCTGAGCAGAGCAAGGATTCGGCACAAGTCTGTCAGCTGAGAAATATAATGGAAATCATTGGCTAATAAATAGTCTGCTGTCTCTCCATTCACAGGGACAGCTGACAGCATTGCCTTTAGAGGATCACCAGGGATGGGAAGATGCCCCTGGAGGTGAAATGGCCGTTTCCTCAGGTCCCAAATCTGCCATGGAATTTGGCCAGCAGGGTGATCATGGGATTGGTGGGTACCTATAGCTGCTTCTGGACCAGTGAGTATTTATTATCTCTCCTCTGTTTTGACCGATGGCTGATTGAAAGATGCTTGACTGATCAAGCAAATCTGTGACCTGGGGCTTCCTTGGCCACATTATCAAGGAGGGTACTTGGAATGTTTTTTGTTGTTAGTTGCAGAAAAAAGCTCATGTTGTCACATGTCTTGGTTCTTCTGTGTATAATGCAGATTTTGGAGAAGAGGTCCCATTTTTCTGAGCTCTGGAAATTGATCTGCAACCCCAGGAGATCAGGGAGCAAAAACAATAGGGTGTATATTAGCTCATGGATGGATTGATCAACATGTTCAATAGGTTTATGTACTTTGCCTTTTCCAATGGCCAGTTTTGCCTGAGGATAAGAGCCACCAAAATTCTTGACTTGAGTCTCCTCAGATCAAGTTCAACATCAGGACATTTGTTTGCAATTTTCTTGGCAACGGCGAAGAGATAATTTCCATTCCTTTGTTTTGGAATGCTTTTATAACTTTTCGCTTATGACCTTGGGTCTCCTTGATAGACCTGTATAAATTCTTTGAACACCCAAAACGTTCAGAAGTCTAAATTCCTCATTCTGTCTGCCTTGTTAAAATCTGAATTAGATCCTGGGAACTCTATTAGTGGGATTATTAAATAAAATCCATTTGAGTGTTTTATCTAAAGTGTTGCAGTTGCTGCCTTTCACATTGTTACCTTGTTGTCCTTTGTTCAGGATATCTAAACAAGCTGAATATCCATAATGAAGAAGTTCTTTATGACCTAATTGAGAAGCGCCAACCAGGGACCCCCCTCTTGACTGTCTGCAACCATCAGTCCTGCATGGATGACCCACATCTTTGGGGTACGCTATGAGAAGGAAAGGGCTGCCAGTTTGAGAAAAACATTGTGTTTTTTCTCCTCTTTGAGACATGCATTGTTTTACATGAAAAAAAGAAAGAGAAAGGAAATGAGGGAACTGCAGAGATATGGAGCTTATATTGTTAATTTTTTAGAAACAGGTGGTTCAGGGTTTGGCCAAAAGCAAATGAGAAAGGAAGTAGTATGGTAATTAATGGATCTTGTTTGGTCAAATATTTAATCATTTTCAAATTTTGAGAAAGTTTATTACTCTGTCTGGCTATTTTTGCTGCAAGAAGGCAGTTGAGGATTTCTAGTGCAGATAATCTTGAATCAAGCAATGCTAGCAAGGGCTGTGAAACAAAAGCACATCTAAAGAGTTTATTTGATTTCAGTTATTTCTGTCTTTCAAAATTTTTTCTGATACTTTTCCTAACACATCAAAAACTCATTTGGTAAAAACACCATAATAGACCTCATGTTTAAATCTCTGAATCAATTGTTGTTGTCTGTCAGCCCTTCAAGTTGAGCCAGGTCAGGAAACATGGACTATTGAAACTCTAGGGTATCTTGAAAGCTTGCCACAATATCCTTCTTCCCCATTTTATACCAAACAGAATCAAGGCATTTATCTTAAATTTCTTTCTCAAGATTTTTTTTTAACTTTCCCAGAAAGGTTAACATGGCTCTTACATTCCTTTCTCAAGAATATCTTCACATTTCTGTTCATTGCCTCAAACAATATCTAGCAGTATTCAAATATATCTGTATTTATCTTTAGCTATTTACTACTCTGCTTTTTACAAATCATGATCAAATTGTTGAGTCTATGGTACTTGTTTAATTTGTTACTGCTTGTAATAAGTTCAGACCCACCTTGAACAAGCGTTTCCATCATAGATTATTCACACAAGCATCTTTCTTTCAAGAAAGTTCAGTGTGGTCAAACTTCTCTGCTTTCCACATTCCAACCTGTTTGAATGAGACAACTTGTACATCTCTAAAGTGGACAATCACCTAGCAGTTAAAAGTGGAATCTCAGCGAGGGTATTTTTTATTACAAATTCACTTTTAAAAATTAAATACTAACAATGCTGCAATACCACCAAATGTGAGGGATTAAAAGAGCCAGTTTGGTGTAGTGGGTAGGGTGCTAGCCTAGAAACCAGGAAATTGTGAGTTCTAGTTTTCCCTTAGATATGAAAGTTGGCTGCGTAAGCTTCAGGCCAGTCACGGGATTGTTGCTGTAGGAAAAATACAAGGCCAAAGTATTAGGGTGTGCATACTTTCTTGAATTAAATATAGAATAACAGAGTTGGAAGGGAACTTGGAGGTCTTCTAGTCCAACCCCTTGCTTAGGCAGGAAACCCTACACCACTTCAGACAAATGGTTATCCAACATCTTCTTAAAAATTTCCAGCGTTGGAGCATTCACAACTTCTGGAGGCAAGTTGTTCCACTGATCAATTGTTCTCACTGTCAGGAAATTTCTCCTTAGTACTAAGTTGCTTCTCTCTTTGATTAGTTTCCACCCATTGCTTCTTGTCCTGCCCTCAGGTGCTTTGGAGAATAGCTTGACTCTCTCTTCTTTGTGGCAGCCCCTGAAATATTGGAACACTGCTATCATGTCTCCTGTAGTCCTTGTTTTCATTAAACTAGATATACCAGGTTCCTGCAACCGTTCTTCATATGTTTTAGCCTCCAGTCCCCTAATCATCTTCGTTGCTCTTCTCTGCACTCTTTCTAGAGTCTCAACATCTTTTTTACATCGTGGCGACCAAAACTGAATGCAATATTCCAAATGTGGCCTTACCAAGGCATTATAAAGCGGTATTAACATTTCACGTGATCTTGATTCTATCTCTCTGTTTATGCAGCCTAGAACTGTGTTGGCTTTTTTGGCAGCTGCTGCACACTGCTGGCTCATATTTAAATGGTTGTCCACTTGGACTCCAAAATCCCTCTCATAGTTACAATCTTTGAGCAAGGTACCACATATACTGTACCTATGTATTTTGTTTATAACAAAATAATATAAAAAGGTGGATCAGATTACAATACACTATACAACATTGCACTCAAAAGTAGTCAGAGGAAAAATTCATTCCTGTTTTAAAAACAGGAATTTAACCACCTTTTCATGTTAAATCAAACCTGTCACATCAAGCTTTCCCCTGAATCACATTTCAAATAGTGATATGTATAAAAAAAATTCCATTCTTAACTGCAAAGCTACTTCAACAACTTTCCAACATCACCTGTTTTTTATGCTTCCATTTATTTTTCTGTTTGGTAGAAATAGGTTTGGATTGGTCCCATTAATGTTGTGTCTCCTACAGGTATCCTGAGATTACGACATGTCTGGAACTTGCAGAAGATGCGGTGGTAAATCATGAGGAAGAGTGGCTTTCCCTGGAAAAAGAAGGGGCCCCATTCAGTCCCTGTTGTGTGGGTTTGGTGAACATATGTCAGTACTGACATATTTTTATGGCTCTCTTAGGACTCCAACAGCTGCAGATATCTGCTTCACCAAGGAGCTGCATTCCCATTTCTTTAGCCTTGGGCGATGTGTTCCTGTCTGTCGGGGTATGTAGCTGGTTTACTTGATAGAGGAATAGAGACATCATGATTAGTGCGAGTTCAAAAAATGCAACATTCACTTTAGCACTAATTGTAAAATTGAATGCAGATCATGTTTAATGCCACCCAAAATTCAGTTAATGGGAGACTAGGATGACTGCTATTGAAGGTAGTGCATGCACAGTTGCACTTGGGATTTTAGACATGGCTACTCTTCATGTGTACAAAATGGAGAAAAGGAAGATTCCATCAGAAGAAAACAGTACAAGTTCAGAAAAGACAATGCTCATTATTACATTGGAGCAAAAAATTTATCTGAATGGCACAAATATGGCTATCTACATAGATATAGATATAATGTAGATATATATATCTACATAGATTTATAAATACATAGATGTAGATATAAACATCTACAACATCTTCTGTGTTACAACCAAAGAAACAAAACATGGATGTATGGATTAAGGATTGCAATTGATGTATGGATTAAAAATTGGAATAAAAATGCACTCCTCTTGGCAGAGAAGCCATTCAGAACAAAATTTTGTTTGTTTAAGAGAGTAAAAGAAAAAAAATAATGAAATAGAACAAAGGTATAATGAAGATGTTGCTTGATTTGATTGATTTAAAAATCGAATTTAACACATGTTAAAATTACTGTAATATTTACATATACACATAAACCTTTATGCATATAAACATTTATGTTTAAGATATTCCATTGCCTCTTTCTATCAAGCTGGAACCAATTACCTTATTTTCCATAGAAATATCACTTCAAATAGTGTGAATTAGAATTATGGGACTCTTCCTTTTGTGGGATTCATTAACCAAGGCAAGTAGCTCTTGGGATACAACTAGAGAGATGATATCAGGACCAAGGACAGAAGTGCCTGGAACAAATTGAAAAGTAATTTTCCATCTTGAGATCCTCACTAAATATTGAGGCAGCAAGAGGTTTTTGGACCTTTATTTCCCCAGTGTCATATTTCCATAAAAGACAGAGCCTTGGTAGTACAGGGGTTTAAGGCACCCTGTTATTAAGCTGGTTATTAAGACCAGCTGCCTGCAATTACTGCAGGGTTCGAATCTCGCCAAGGCTCATGGTTGACTCAGCCTTCCATCCTTTCTAAGGTAGGTGAAATGAGGACCCAGTTGTGGGGGCAATAAGCTGACTTTGTATAAATATACAAAAGGATGAAGGCTATTGCTGAGCACATTGTAAGCCGCCCTGAGTCTTTGGAGAAGGGCGGCATATAAATCAAATTAAAAAAAATAAAAAATAAAATAATAGTGACCAATAATGTTTTAATAGTATCTTTATTAAAATTACTATAATAAAAATACCAATTAAAAAATAGGTACAGAAAATAAAAATATACTGTAGTAACAAAAGAGACATATATGAAGAAATTACTTCCTAACTTCATAGCAAGTATAATTCATTTTAGAAACATCTTTTTCTTTAAAATATACTTTTGCAGAGTAATTTGTCATTTTCCCCCAGAAGCCTACCTATCTTACTGTTGCTGAGTAGATCCACTAAAAATTGCCAGTTGCTTTACAGATGGAAAAAGGCTCTCTAAATAAAAATCTTACAGATACTTATGTCTTTTTTCCTAGGGAGGGATGGCAAGTAGTATGGCCAGGGATATATGCTTTAGGAACCCTCTAAGTGTGTAGGTAAGGAATTTGCATGTGAGATGGAAGAGCTTGACAGTGTTCCTTCTTTTCACAGGAGATGGGGTGTATCAGAAAGGCATGGACTATATACTAGAGAAGCTCAACCGTGGTGATTGGGTCCACATGTTCCCAGAAGGTAGCAGTAGCTGAAAGCTGTTCTGGGAGGTTGCTGGGGGTTAGAAGGCACAGATGCATTTCATAGCACCTTGCTGTCATACCTGGGCTGTCAGATTCCCTGGGGCAGTGGTGAAATGTAAAATCTGTTACTACTGGTTCTGTGGGTATGGCTTGGTGGTGGGGGTAATGTGATGGTGGGCATGGCCAACTTTTTTTTTTTTAACTTTTAAAACCATTTTTTCTACAACCTCTTCGGCCAAAGAGGTTGTAAAGAAAATGCTTTTAAAAGCCTCTGACGATCCCAGCTGAGCCGCGAGATCGTCAGAGGCTTTTTTTTAACTTTTAAAAGCATTTTTTCGGCTGAAGAGGTTGTAGAAAAAATGCTTTTAACAAAAAAAAAAAAAAAGCCTCTGATGATTGCACGGCTCAGATGGGCATGTGGAGGGGCAGGGATTTTTGCTACTGGTTCTCTGAACTACCCGCTGCCATCGCTACCAGATTGGGCGAGCCGGTCCGAACCGGGAGCATTTCACTCCTGCCCTGGGGGACTTGCAGTGCACCCAATTGCTTCACATTTTCTCCCATCTTTCTTTTGCAGGTAAAGTGAACATGACCCAGGAATTCATGCGCTTCAAATGGGGTAGGTATTTTCCTAAGAACTGAGGTGCATTCTGGGGTAACTCTGTTGCCTTTAATTCTGCTTCTTTTTCTTTCTTCCAGGTATTGGGCGTCTTCTGGCTGAATGCCGTCTGCACCCCATTATACTGCCACTCTGGCATGTAGGTGAGGCCTCAATCAAAAGTGTAGGGTGAGGTGGGGAGAAGGGGAAGTAAAATTTGCACAGTGGCTACAAATTACAGTTGCCAGAATAAATGTGAGATAGGTCTCTCCAACCTAATTAATCCTCTAATGCCTATACAGGAAGAATAATATGAGAAGAGGTGGCTCTTCTCATTCAGGACCATAATAGTCTTGAAAGCGAAGCAGATGTGCTCAAGGAAGCTGGCAGGAACTCACAAGTTAGTTAACCATCTGATGAAGTAATTGGTGATAGCTTAGAGGATAATGAATAGTTTGAAGGTGCCACAAGATCTTTTCTGCAATAGAATAACATGACCACAAGAACATTTTCCTTATTGATTGACACTTTCCTTTCTGGAAATAGTTTTCTGAGAATGAGTCCGAGAGGATGATTTTAAAAGGTAAAGTGGAAAACCACCGTAGAAGGACCTTCTTGTACCTGCTAGCTCCTTCCGTGAGCAGGCAAGAAAGCACTGCAACTGGAACAACTCTTCCCTATCTACACTTACAAGCTGAACTTTGAGAATTTTGTTCTTTGTCCAAGTGCCTTGGATGAATGCAGCTCTAATACGGATCTGTTTTCTCAAAGCACAACCATTCAACTCCCATTTCCAGCTTGAGGACATATCCCCCTGATGCAGCTCATAGTCTATTTTGTATTTTGTATCTATCTGATCTGATGTAAAAGTCACATTTTCTATTTTCTCCCACATCTCCCTAATGTGCAAGATTTGCACAATGCCTGAAGCTGCTGGGGCTATAGAGCTGGTGATGTAGGAGGGCCTGGGATCTGCCCAGTTCCCGTTAGCCACTTTTGATTACCTTCCCTTCTCTCCCCCTCCCCTTCCTCCTGATTTCCTGGTTTCCTTCTGGTCATGCAAGGGTCTGATACTAGTCCTGTTGCATGTCAGATAAAATGCCAGAATGTGTGTGTGTGTGGAAGGGGGCATAACACTGATTGAAGTGGGCCCACCATCATCCTCATACAAATTGCCACAATGCCACAGGAGGATAGGGTGAGTTCAAAGTCAGCATCATTACTGGGCTGCCTGCAGGTCACAAGAGAGATAGTGCTGGCCGAAGCAGTCAGATTCTTTTCTAAAGTCACTTTCCCTTCCTGGAGCCTGAGCAGCATAACAGCATGGGCTGAAACAAGAGAATTCACTCTTGGAGCTTTCCTCTCCCAGATCTTCTCTGCGATCTGCCCACAACCCTTGTAGGAGGCTTGCACTTTAGCCAATGCTGCCCTCCCCCCCTCATGTGATCTGCCGACATGCTTGTCAGCAGACTGCAGACAAAATGTCAGATGGGAAGGTAAATAAGAGTGTGAAGATATATTTGCTAGAAATAATTTTACTGTCACAAACACCTGCCTGCCCCTCTCACCTCCAACTGCAGGCATGATCCTGCCAACTGCACGTATCACCTGCAGTATCTGTTTCATGGGATGGAATGATGTCATGTACTCTCTGTCTGTCCAGTTTGAATTAGGTGCTACAAATGACCTTTGTTATGGATAGGTGCTAGAGAGAACAGGAAGCAATAAAAAAAATTGTCAGTGTGGAATCCTGCCCCTCTTACCTAAAGGATAGTACTTGGTGCTTGTTTTTCCACACCCAGCAAATGGAAGTGGGAATCTTGGTGGTAGGGAAAATGCTGTCATAAATTGTTGCATCTAAAACTTGCTCCACAGTAAACTCTTAGGACACTGCCACTCGCTGGCCTCATTACCCAAGCAGAAGGGAAATCAGCTTTCAGGACAGAGCAAGATATGCTAGCAGGAAAGCACATTAAAACATCTAAATAGATGTGGCCTCGGGTCCCAATTTCACGATAACAATGAAGTACGTTTTTACCTTTCTATATTTTATTTTGACTAGGTTTAGGCAATCAGTACGGAGAACAAAGTTGTATATGTTCAATGTTGCTGCTGATGCCATAATTATTCTATCATGTAGAATAGGCAGCAGCATCCATGGAAAGAATATCCAAATCAGCAGGATGGAGGGTGGAGCATCATAATGGAAGCCTCACCCTTCTTTGAATGTGCAGGTTCAAATAGGGCAGGGCTTGCATTGCAGGGCTCCCATCTTCCCTTCTTGCCAATTTCCTCCTTCCCACCTTTCTAGATTGAGAATAAGATAGGGAAGTAAGCATTGTGAAAGATCCCAGATATCAAAGGTCATGGTAAAAATGAGCCTTGGTAGTACAGGGGTTTAAGGCACCCTGTTATTAAGACCAGATGCTTGCAATTACTGCAGGTTCGAATCTCGCCAGGCTCAAGGTTGACTCAGCCTTCCATCCTTTCTAAGGTAGGTAAATTGAGGACCCAGTTGTGGGGGCAATAAGCTGACTTTGTATAAATATACAAAAGGATGAAGGCTATTGCTTAATGCATTGTAAGCCGTCCTGAGTCTCCGGAGAAGGGTGGCATATAAATCAAATTTAAAAAAAAAATGCTGGAAGCTGATCTCAACAAAATCTAGAAGACTGCAAAATCCCCCAAGCTCCTGATTAGAATTTGCATAGTAAGGGCCAAATGATGTGAAGATGAGAGAAACTGGTTTGCAGGGATCCTACTTAAATAGAATAACATTAGGAAAAACTTCTAAGAACTTCTGCATAATTAGCTGAGCACAGGGATATATATCTATGTAAACATAGATATATTGTTGTCGCCCATCAATTAAAAAAAAGTCACAAAGTTGGGCGAAAAAAAAGAACATGGAATACAGATAGTCCTCAATTTACAACAGTTCATTTAGTGACCGTTCAAAGTTACGACGGTACTGAAAAAAATGACATATTGTTTTTCACATGACATTTGCAGCATCCCCACATTCAGGTGATCAAAACTCAAATGCTTGGCAACTGACTCATATTTATGACTATTGGTGTGTCCCAAGGTCATGTTACTCACTTTGTAACCTTCTGACAAGCAAAGTCAATGGGGAAGCCAGATTCATTTAACAACCATGTTACTATCTTAACAACTGCAATGATTCCCTTAATAACTATGATAAGAGAGGTTGTAAAATGGGACAAAACTCACTTAACAAATTTCTCACTTAGCAACATAAATTTGGGACTCAATTATGGTCGTAAGTCAAGGACTATCTGTACTGGAGGTTTAGAATTGCAGGTTCTTTGAGATTATATGTATGTATATATGTACATGTGTAGGAATCCTGTTTTATGTTGTCATTTGACATCCCTGCAAGGATCAGGGCCTGGATCAAAAATAAATATTCTGTCTTTCGATATCCCTAGGAATGAATGATGTACTCCCCAATGCACCCCCTTACGTGCCTCGAGTTGGACAGGTAAGGGGTTTGGGGTTGCAGGATGGAGGTAGGGAGAAGGGGTTCCAATTAGCATGGAAATTGTGAAAATGGAAAGCACTGAATCTAGAAATCCTCATTAGAAAAGTGCCATGACAAGGTATTTTCTTCCATACAGAAAATTACCGTGTTAATTGGGAAGCCATTCAGCGTCCGTCCATTGCTAGAACGGCTGCGGGCAGAAAACAAGTCGGCGGTGAGTGCAGAGTGAAAGTACTGGGAAAACTGAACTCCATGGGTGGTGATAGGACAAGTATCATGCAGCAGAGGTTGAAAGCATGGATGTCCACAGGCAACAATCACAAAAGCTTCCATGGAAGCTCAAGACATTAACAAAAATTGAAATTATCTTTAAATCTTAATGCCGGTCACTGAAAAGATTGCTAAAGCTGACTTTATTGTGATCTCCTTAGTATGATTCACATTGGACTCTTGATAATACAATGAACCTGCTAGATGGGCATGTTTAGATTTGTACCCTTTATCTGGCAAGCACCAGATTGGGAAAAGTTGTGCACTATGGCTCTAGCAAAACAGACTTGATGTGGCAAGGCATTAGCTGGATTCACACCAGAGGTGGGTTTCAGCAGGTTCTGACCAGTTCTGGAGAACCAGTAGTGGAAATTTTGAGTAGTTTGGAAAACCGCTAGTAAAAATTCTGACTGGCCCTGCCCCCATCTATTCTCTGCCTCCCAAGTCCCAGCTGATCGGGAGGAAATGGGGATTTTACAGTATCCTTCCCCTGGATTGGTGAGGGAATGGAGATTTTACAGTAACCTTCCTCTGCCACACCTACCAAGCCACACCCACCAAGCCATGCCACGCCCACCAAGCCACACCCACAGAACCGGTAGTAAAAAAATTTGAAACCCACCACTTATTCATACCCTATATGGAGCCATAATGTAGTCTATGTACTTTGGGCTCTGCGGAATGTGTGTACACAGCCAAACTAAAGCCAAAGTCTTGTTTATGACTTAACATGGTGTGTGGACCCAATCATTATAAGTATGCTTCCATTGCTTTGTTGATTTTGGCTCTTTCTGGTTGTAGACGGAGATGCGCAAAGCCCTGACTGATTTCATTCAGGAGGAGATCCAGACCCTGAAGGAACAGGCCGAGAGACTGCATCAGACTTTCAAGCTACAGGGCTAGTGTTGACTAAACTAAGCAGAAGCTCTGTTACTGAAACATGGATTATCCAATCGTGGTCTATGGCAAGACATGTAGTCTTTGCACGGACTACTTTTAACTCGTCGCTTTTAAGTTAAATTTTCTCATATCTCCACCTACCATCCACACCCTGCTGCAGATGGAGTGGCATTGCATGCAGAAGACTGGATGAAAGCTCCAATACCCCTTGTTGACCTTCGTGCTCTCCTGACTGTACTGGCTTTGGTGTCTGCCTCCCAAAAGGAGGGACGTGCAATGGCTACTGTATGTAGCTCCCTCTTACTAGAACCCAGAGGTGCTGGGACAACTGCTGGTAGTGCAAGAACAGGAAGAGGAGGGGAATGGCGGGGGGGGGAATCCGTCTCCATCCTGTTCTTCCAAATATCTCCACTCATTGAAAGAATACATAATGCATTTTGTATATTTCCTCTTTTTGTAGACTATTGGTTTGCAAATGATTTTATACTTGGAAAACTCCCCCCCACAATAAATGATTCAGACCTGTTGCACCCCGAGTTAATCTCTGAAGTGCCAGGGATTAAGGCTTTCTGCACATAATTCAAGTTTCTTCAGGAAGGAATGCGTTTCACATTAAAGTACCTAGGAGAAGGCCCTCCATTTGCTAACAGGTACACCAAATACTGTAGCTTGTGAAAAACAATTAAGGCACCACTCTTAAAAACAACCAAACAGGTTGACATAAATTTATCTGGATTAAATTTCATCAGATACAGTATATGAATGTAACCCTGTACATACAATACAAGTACCATGACTAGGGAGACAGAGTGGATTTTAGGCACTGAATACAGAAAAAAAATACAAAATTAGAGATTTCTTTTCCCCCCATTTAGTTACGTCTGGTTTTGGGAAACTGTTTGGACAAGTCCCTTCAGTTTTCTTGGCATGGTTTTTCAGAAGCAGTTTGCTAGTGTCTCCTTCTTAGGGCCAGACTAGTGCAAGGTTACCTGTACCACTATATCAAACTAACTCTCTAATTATCCATTAATAATATATATTCATAAAATCCTGAACAGTCACAGCTGTTACAGTAATTTGCCAGTTTACATAAAATGTAATTAAAAACTTCAACCATTGACCCCATTAAACCATAAAAGATGGAGTTAGATCAGTACAATACTTTAGAGAACATTCAATAGAGCACTGAGAAAATATCCACTGTAAAGAATATGGTGTCTTCCTGTCTGATACTCAGCAATGCAAGAACAGCTTCTGGCAATTAAGAACAATCTTAAAGGCTAACTGCTACCTGCTTAAAAGCACAACCCTGTGAAAAGACACCTTAAGCAGCAGGTGCTGTGTGTGGTTAGAGCAGGGGTCAGCAACCTGCGGCTCTGGAGCCGCATGCGGCTCTTTGCTCCCTCTGCTGTGCTCCCTGTCAGGTGATCCCACCACTGGCTGGCTCTGCCCCTCGCTCTCCCCTCCCAGTCACTCCTCGCCTGGCCTGAGAAGGTAAGGGCGACGGCAGGGGATGGAGAAGTGGCCAGAGCAGATACAGAAAGGGGGAAGAGAGAGACATAGAAAGATAGAGAAAGGGGGAAGAGAGATATATAAAAAGGATTTTTTGGTTCCTGGTGTTTTTTAACAACTGCCCTAATGACCGGCTAGGTAGGCATGGCTGGGGGGGAGGTCATGTGACTGGTGGAAGTGAGTGACATCAACTTGGTCACGCCCACCCAGGTTTTGTGGCTCCTGGTGTTTTCTGAGGGAAATGAGTCCAAATGGCTCTTTGAATATTTTAAGGTTGCAGACCCCTGGGTTAGAGTGATAGAGTGGGAGTCAATGTACTGGTAGTAGAGAAAATTATCCAGAGTAAGGCCTCTGAATATAATGAATGGTGTTTATATAAGGGGAGTAGGGCTTCTTATCAGATTATATGCTTTGTTAATTAGGGACAATGGGAAGGAAATGTCCCCTTCCCCCTTTCTTTGTAATGCCTGTTGAAGGTTTCTATCGTATTGGTTAATTACTGTTATTCAGTTTACAAGTGCAATCTCTTCGTAACTGACATCAAGCATTGAGTATTTTGTAAATCTATTATTAGTGCAAATATAATATCAGGAATTCAGCATCACTGAGATGTTATGTTATGACCTGTGATTCTTCGCATTACAGCTCACAACTTGATACGTCTGGGTAAATCAACCTATAAGCTTTTGGTGACTGCAGGAAAAAAAGACCATTTCCCCCCACTCCCATCCAGAGCTTGTCCATCTGTGTACAAATTCCATTCATTTTAATAGGATTTACAAAAGATCTTTTGGGCTGGGAATTAAGTTCAGAAAAGTGTGGTATATTGAAAAGTCATTGGTGGTTGCTAGAGTAGACATGTAAATGAGTTAAGACATAAAGGAATTAAGAGTACCTTCCAATGTATGCCAAAGGGATTAAAATCTTAGTGGCAGCTAAAAGCAACGCTTCCTATCCCTGGACTATTGCTGTTGATGCAAAACACCATGTATCTGCCTTGCCTTGCCTTGAAAAGTCTGCATTCCTAAAAACTGTAGAGATTCTCAGTTATCCAGGTCATGGTTGTCCCAAAGGTGCTTTTTCAGGAGGCAACTGGATTTTCTTGTTTTTTCTTTGAAGATGTTTCACTTCTCATCCAAGAAGCTTCTTCAGCTCTGACAAGATAATGGGGAATTAAGGATTTATAATATAAACAACATTGTAATGTCCTATAATGTATTGGACATTTATTAAGAATGCAGACCGAAAGGTGCTTTTTTAGGAGGCAACTGGACTTTCTTGTTTTTTTCTGTTGAAGACATTTTGCTTCTCATCCAAGAAGCTTCTTCAGCTCTGCTTCTTGGATGAGAAGCGAAATGTCTTCAAAGAAAAAACAAGAAAATCCAGTTGCCTCCTGAAAAAGCACCTTTGGGTCTGCATTCTTAATAAATATCCAATATATAGGACATGACAATGTTGTTTAAAGCATCCAACACAGATACTGATTCATTGCAATCCTAACTTTTCTGCTTGGATCTTTCCATTACAACAATCTTTTGAGATATGTTGCCACAAGATACATGTAGTCCTCGACTTATGACCACAATTGAGTCCAACATTTCTGTTGCTAAGCGAGACAGTTGAGTTTTGCCCCAATTTATGACCTTTCTTGCTGTTGTTAAGTGAACCACTGCAGTTGTTAAATTAGTAACAGGGTTCTTAAGTGAATCTGGCTTCCCCATTATCTTTGCTTGTCAGAAAGCGGCAAAATGCACCAAGACAAATTCCTTGTGTGCCCAATCACACTTGGCCAATAAAGAATTCTATTCTATTCTATTCTATTCTAAAAGAGGATCACATGACCCCAGGATATGGCAACCATCATAGCTAAGAGCCAATTGCCAAGTGTCTGGATTTTGATAATGTGACCCTGGGGACACAGTAATGGTTGTAGAAGTGTGAAAAATGGTCATGTCACCCTTTTTCAGTGCCATTGTAACTAAATGAACTCTTGTAAGTTGAGGACTATCTGTACAGTAAGTTACAAGCCCAAAACCTTTCAGTGAGTTTCTTGATCAAAGGGAAATTTAAACCTCTCTCTCTCTTTTCACTCAGTCTAGGATTCTTAAATCATGACACCCACTCAATGGTTAATGACCAGAGGCTTTGGGGATTACAAATAAAACATCCACACTAACAAGTTACTTGTTACCTGGATACAAATATATAGTTTTTATATATTAATATTTAATTTCTGCATAATGTGATTTCCTCCACATACAGGGGAATGCACTCTGAACATGTTTAAAGTATATTCCTTGGAATTGGTAAAATTTAAGCAGAGAACGAGGTTACATTTTGCTTCTTCTCACTTCCCTCCAAAAGCCCCTCCTTTTTCCACCTGGAAACGAGGGCAGGGACTTCTAAATGTCAATGACACTTTTTTTTTCTTACAAGTATAAAATTCACGTGTCCTGCTGCCTGGGCACAAGACCATGTTGCATATTCTACGCGGTGTTTTATTCTGGAGGAAGACCCAGTCAAGTCTTTTGAGTGGGAGCCACTTCTGTGCCGCTGGTTGTATGTATGTATGTATGTATGTATGTATGTATGTATGTATGTATGTAATAAATAAATAAATAAATAAATAAATCATCATCATCATCATTATAAAAAAATACAGATGCTGGCACCAGTCAGCATCAGTCAATATTTGTGATAGATTTTTAAATGTTCAGTTGACTTGAGTTTCATGTTTAATGAATAAGAGATAATATCATCATCATCGAAGCGTACAATTTATTGGTACTGCTGTACCAAGAGTCACCAGCTGAAGAAAAAGAACTGGAAAAGATCATGAAATATTGCTACCTGGCCATTGAAACTACACAATTATGGATGAAACATGTAACAGCGGTACCCATTATCATCGGGGCACTTGGTACCACATTTTATAAAATTCATCAAGAAATTGCAACTTCCTGCAATAACACCAGCGGAACTGCAAAAAACTGCGCTACTGGGAACATCGTACATTTTAAGAAGATACTTGGTTGATACCTAGGATGCTGGCAGCAACCCGTATCAACCATCAGCGCCAGTCAATGGTATTTGTGATAAATTTTTAAATGTTCGGTTGACTGAGTTCATGTTTAATGAATAAGAGATCATCATCATCATTATCACCCTGCCTGACCCAAAGTCTGCTTCAAAGAGATTACGGATTTTAATATAAACAGTCAAAATCGAATTTGGTTGAACTGGGAAGAGACTCCCGATCCCGGGAAAGGAAGTATCAGGCGGCCTAAAGTAACTCCTCATTGGCTCTTGAAGGTCCCGCCTCTTCCTCTAAATGGATGATCCCTTAAACTCGGAACGGCCTTCCGGGTTCTGATTGGTTGCAGCGACGCCGGGAAAGCAGGAGAAGAACCGTCCGTGAAGGGAACAGGAAGGAAGATGGCGTTGCGGTGGGTCGCTGGGGTTTTGCTGCTGATCCTGGGGCTGGTGGCGGCACATACGGGACAGGTGCCCTTGCTCGCTTGGTCGAGTCACAGGTATGCGGGACTCTGAAGTAGTCTACGCGGGTAATTGAGGTCATGGGGATTAGAGTCACGGGGGATCGAAGCCGCCGAAGGGATGGGCTTGAGATTGCTTTGCACGAATAGCCACCCGAGTCTTTTATTTTTGTTTTGTTCCTCTGGGTCGCTCCCTTTATCCACACCTTACGAATATTTTAAACCTTTAAAGTTCCCGAGATGCAAAACACCCGTGCTGCAAACGCATGCATTCGTATCCCCCTTGAACCCTGTCTTGGAGACGAATCTTGATTAGCTGCACTTCTGGGAAACGTGTGAGAGGCTCTCACTACTGCCTGTATGCAATTCTGGGAAACGTGTGAAAGGGTCTCACTACTGCATGTGTGCAATTCTGGGAAACATGAAAGGGTCTCACTACTGCATGTGTGCAATTCTGGGAAACGTGTGAGAGGGTCTCACTACTGCCTGTGTGCAATTCTGGGAAACGTGTGAGAGGGTCTCACTACTGCCTGTGTGCAATTCTGGGAAACGTGTGAGAGGGTCTCACTACTTCATGTGTGCAATTCTGGGAAACGTATGAGAGGGTCTCACGATCACAGATGATTCAGTCCTTAGTTATTCTGGCTCAGGATTCTGAGTGAAATGGGTCTCTGAGTGTTTCCTCAATGCAAAGCAGGGATTACTGTTTGTGGGAACAGTAAGAACTCCCCCTTTTTGCTATATGGCCCTGGAACAATATTGTGAAATACAATAGTCTGTTTGAACTGCAGTGTGCTTCGGATTTTGGAGCTCTTGAGATGTGTGTTTTTAGCATGAGCAAGGGGTTGGACTATATGACCTCGAAGATCCCTTCCAACTCTGTCACTGTTACTGTATAGGGTGAAAAATGGTTCTAGAGGTGCTATGGGGTTAAGGGGAACTGAGGTAATGAATAGCTTAGTTTTTGTGGTATTAATAGTTTCTACCAAGGAAACTGTAACTTTGGCAAAAGTATTGTTTATAACTTATGTCTTAGTTCCAAGGTGCCAATGTGACATTTCTGACACTGCATGGGAAGAGTATTTGATTTACATATAATGGCTTTTTTTTCTAAAGTAATCAGTAAAATTTGATTCTTCAAGGAGGACTTCAAGAGCTATAGGATTTTTTGCATCTGTATTGCAATGTACAGAAAAAGGATATTCCACACCCTTAGAAGAATTTATTTCCATCAGTTTTTAGGTATAGGAGAAGACTTTCCACATTGGTTTTTCCATTCTCCTTTCCATAATTTTCATTTTGATATATCAATCAGAACCTACATTCTTCATAATTTCCTCTTCTTTTTTAAAAAACACATTGCCCCCATTTGATTATATTTCCCTTTGTGTTATTGTTGTCCTTGCCTTGTGAGATATAATTGTATTGTGACCAATTGCAATTAGTAAAGGGACATATTAAAAAAAGCTAATGCAAAAATAAACAAACCAGGTGATGTGATGGGGTTTCTACTTACTCCTCTACTTAAATAATCTTAAATAATATTTTTGAGACTTTGACAAGCTTAGGTGCCATTATATTTTAGATATTCTGTGAGAATATGTTGGCGTGAGATTTTTTTCCTCCCCTCAAAAAGACTTACTTTTTAGAATAAAACTTGGCTGTACATAAAAGATATAGTAACCTATTATATTTTATCATGGCTGCTAAGCATTCTCATCTTTCTGTAGTTGGAACTCAAGCTAGAGGAATTTTCTCAATGAGCAGATATGGAATTGCAGATGGGATTAAGCCAGTTGATATGCAATACTTGTAGAAACTGAGCAGGTTGCCAAATATTGAACCTAAAAGCTCACAGAGCCTTTCTTTTTGGCTTGTGGTGGCGAAATGCTAATTTTAGTCATGCATGTTCTATCTGTGTCAGCCTCATTCCCTAAACTGGTGTCGCGTTGACTATCAGTGCTTATAATGTCCCATCAGTAGGCTGTCTGAGATTTGTTTGGGAGTTGAAGTCCAGCACACAGCAGGCTGGAAAAGACAGTGATACTGTAAGAGAAAGACAAAAGCTCCTGTGAAAGAAAAGTGTAGCTTTTCTCTCTCTCTTTTTTTTTTTTAATTTGATTTATATGCCGCCCTTCTCCGAAGACTCAGGGCGGCTTACAATGTGCTCAGCAATAGCCTTCATCCTTTTGTATATTTATACAAAGTCAGCTTATTGCCCCCACAACTGGGTCCTCAATTTACCTACCTTAGAAAGGATGGAAGGCTGAGTCAACCTTGAGCCTGGTGAGATTCGAACCTGCAGTAATTGCAGACAGCTGGTCTTAATAACCAGCTTAATAACAGGGTGCCTTAAACCACTGTACTACCAAGGCTCTTTTTGACTTGTTTTCCCCTCTGTCTTGTGAGCACAGCTCCTTATGGTCCCCTTTGGCAGCTCCACATGAGGGTCATGTGGTGACAGAAGCTCAGCTTGCATCTTTACTGGACTCGGCAGTAGACGGTGGCCCTCACAATGTATTGCTGTTCCTTCAGGAGAAAGTAAGTCATGGTGGCAGGCTTCTTCATTGTATTTATGTTACTCCTTGACAGTGGTTGCATGCTGGCCTGTTTTTGTAGACTCCTAAATCCTTCCTATTATAATTTATGGAAGTAGAAAAGTCTTTTGGAAATAACCATTTTACAAGTAGTTAATTAATACTATGGTATAAGTTTCATTGTCTGTATACTGATTTTGGTTCTTTTGGGGATTCAGTGAGTGTGTGGTGGGGAAAGCTTCCTGTTTCTTGAGAGTGCACATGGCAATAAAAGGAAGCTTCTTTAGCTTAGTCATGTTTACTGGGAACCTTGTGATTATGACATTTGATCACTTCTTCACTACATTTATCAGGATCTTTGTTGGCCAGTGCTGTAGGGTGGGGTATTTCTCTTCTCCTTCCCATATTAAAATGATAAGAAAATAATAATGCGGGTTCTCCCTAAACTGGAGCAGCAGCTTCTGTTGAAAGCTCCTTTTGCCCAGTTTTTCTTCTGATCTGTTCTGTAGGTTGAACTAAAATCAAGGTGACTTCTTGTCAGAATATAAAATGTTAAAAGTGCTGCTCACAAAGCCCTGTTGTTCAGAGGGAGGTTTAAAACCATTTGTCTTCCCTTACAGCTTAGCATTGAGGATTTCACAGCGTATGGTGGAGTATTTGGAAATAAGCCAGATAGCGCCTTCCCCAATCTGGAGGTGAGCGAGAATAATTGAGAGTTATAAATTATGCTGTATCACCTATTTCTCTTACTGTGCATGTATTTGTGTACATCAACATATATCTCTGTGTATGTATATGCATAAGTGTATATACAGAGAGAGAGAGATAAATCTTATTTAAGGTACTGATTGGGAGAAGGGGGATCCATTGTTCCTGAATGTCTGTTAAATCTTAAATTATGTCGAGTTATGGTAATTATTCCATTTATGTAGTGTCATAAATCTCATGAGTGAGATAAAATCAACTTGAAAATTAACATATATTTGACTGCATTAGTGGATACAATGCATTTGCTTAATTATTTCAGGATGGAAGTTTAGCCTTTGCATCTGAAGTCTGAGTGGAGCTCCTTGAATTGAGTTTCATTATGAGTGTTTTCTATTGCTGCTTCCAAGAAGTAGTAAAAAGAGGATCTTAAAATACAGTCATAGAATTAACATTTCCATTGCGTCCAGTTACAATTTCTTTTCTTTTTCTTTTTGGTTTGTACTATAAGCTGGAATGGCTTCTTGTTTCTTAAACATGTGGCAGCGAGGGACTGGAAGCCAGAAAAATAGGTCATTCCACTGTATTAAATAAAATGAAAAAGAAAGAGAAATCGTTTGGGGGTTTTGTTTAATAAAAAAGCAGCAGGATCGCTGGTGTGTTTTATTTTAAGTATGTTTGGTCAGGATCTCCTGAGAACTGCATTTCTATTCTCTCTCAATTGTATAGCTTGCAAACTCTCTCAAGCTAATCTTGTAACAAATGATGTCTGTGAGAAAATGTTAATTGGAGAGAGAAAACTTTCCCTAGCAGTCTTGAGCTTCTTAGGAAGGAAAAGAAATAACATTCAGATTTGATTTGAATTCTAGCTATAGTCTTAAAATTTAATTACGTATTCAGCCTAGTGAATGGGTAAAGGTCTCTTCATGTCATTTAAAAAGGGGAGATATTCAGATTTAGGCCCGATAAGGAGCTGTTTCCTATCTACTGTCAGTTTTCCTACGTATGAAATTCAAAATCATGTAAAAGTAATCAACAATTTTCCACATATGAGTTCACATAAATAAGCTGGAATATACAATGACAAATGAAAGCCTTGCACTTTAATATCAATGCTATTTATTTCAAACTGTAAATTACAAATGGAAGCTTTAAAAGCTTCTAAATGGCTTAGGCCTGGGGTACTTGCAGGACCATCTCTAGCCGTTCTCCCATCGTCCTGTGCGCTCTCACAGAGTCGGCCTCCTCAGGGTGCCGTCAGCCAAACAATGTCGGCTGACGACCCCCAGGGGGAGGGCGTTCTCTGTGGGAGCCCTGACCCTCTGGAATGGATTGCCCACTGAGCTCAGGACAGCCCCCGACCTTCTTTCCTTTTGTCGCGAGCTGAAGACGTGGCTCTTCCGCCAATTAAACTGATCCGTTTGGGGGTACACTGGTATAATTTTAAATCGTTTTTTAATTGGGTTACTGATTTTAATTTGGTATTGTATTGTGATTTGTATTGAAGTTGTCATTTTGTAAGCCGCCTTGAGTCCCTAGGGAGAAAGGCGGCATATAAATAGCAATAAATAAATAAATAAATAAATAAATAAATAAATAAATAAATAAATGTTTGATTTATCCCTTCTTTTCCTAACCCTAACCCTTTCATGCAACAATAGGCTGTTTATAGACAGTCATTGAAAATTATTGATGTGATTTCTTGCCAGATCTTGGTAATAAATGAAAAATGGGCTGTGGTAACTGTATTGAATTTGGGGGAGGATGCATTTGGCCTGACCATTAATCTACATTTAATTCTTAAATTCTAGGAAAAATATGTAATTTTAGAATTACCTATGATACAAATACCAGAGTGGATAAAAATCAATGATTTTTTTAAAAAAAATCAAAAAAATCAGATTTTTTTTATTTAAATCAGATTTTTTTATTTAAATCGGATTTTTTTGATTTTTATCGAATTTATTTTAATAAAAAACTTTCGGGGTAAAAATCTATTGTAAGATAGTTTTCTATTTAAGATACATAAATAATTTAGTTTATTCAGCATGAAATGGAGCTTAGTTATGTAGCATGAGGCTGTATATTCTGCAACACTAGGACTATTGGTGAGTCAACAGTGGGTCAAAGGAGTAGCAGAGATGACAGTTGCTCTTTAAAAATTATGATTTAAATTGAGTTGATTTAAATCAAGCCTTTTTACTAGTGATTTAAATCATGATTTAAATTGTGATTTAAATCAACTCGATTTAAATCAAATCCACCCTGACACATACTCCTTGAGTTATGACCGCAGTGGAGCCTGCCCATGGTCACTTAACCAACCTAATTTTATGACCTTTTTTGTGACAGTCATAAACATGGTCATTAAGTGAATCCATTATTTGCTATGGTGCAGTTTTGATAAAGCCCAGAAGTAATTGCCAGTTTTGGGGAAAAACGTCATAAAATGTAATCATGTGACCATGGGATGCTGCAGACAGCCATAAATGCGGTCCTGTTACCAAGTTCCCAAAGTTTGGTCATGTGACCATGGAGGGGTCTTGACTTTGAATCCAGATCATGGGTCTTTTTTATGGGTCCATTTTAACTTCAAATGATCACTAAGCCACCGGTTGTAAGTCAAGGACTACCTGTAATGCTGAAATATTAGACTAGAATGCTGAATATTAAAGTAAACTCTGGCCATGGCTTGGATTGAGATCGGGTCAGTAGCTGTTGAAAAGCAAAATATTATAGCACTAAAAAGATGCACTGTGGCAGCTCAAAATAATGAAAAAGTACCCATCCTTTTATTAACAACAAAGGAATATACTCTGTTGGGCATAGAATTGACTATTTCATTCCTTCCCATCAGAATGCCTTAGGAACAGCTCCCGCTTCCTTGGTGCTTCCTTCTGTCGACTGGTTTGCAGCTGGTGCTGTGCCTGCATTTTTGAAGGCCAAACTGGGTGTTTCACCTCTTCACGTGGACCAGAACACCTTGCAGGAGCTGCGACTCAATGCCAGCCTTCCTGCATTACTGATGGTGCGATTGCCTTACACTACTGGGTAGGTATTCAGTCTTGTGGTCCTTTTTTTGGGTTACTGTAATATCCTCCCTCTTGTGCAAATGCACACACAGATATTGTAGGGTGCAGGTGATAAAGGAATGCATTGACCTCTTTGGGGAAGGCATGAAAGAATAAGAATAAGGTTACCCAGTCCTGAAAAAAAAAGGAAAGCAGGAGAAATGAGCTCAAAATAACCCCACTTTGATTTTGTTTAGTATGAAATTGGAGAGAGCTTTCAGGAGTTCGTTCATGTCCAAAAAACATTAGTTCTGGAATCCCTGTCTTGCCTGTTTCTTGACTTGGCCTACTCCAAAGGTCTGATAACAATCTTGAAAGCTTGTTTAAGTTTTTCTCTGTTCCATCTTATACTAACCCAAGCCTAAGTTATTTTGAATTTCTTTTTCATCCTTCCCTCTATCTCAGGGCTGTGTAATTTCTTTAATGGCTCTCTCATATCTTTCCCCCCAATCAGTTTTCCAATCCTTTACATGAGCACCAACTTCCTATTGATCATTACATGTTAACATTCAGATAATCTGTTACCGTTTCTTGCTCTTGTGGATGCGGCGCATAGTATTTTACATTTCCCCCAAAGTCAACTTCTCCCAACTTACTTTGCAGTTCCTATTTCCCCTCTGTGTAGCCTATCTTGGTATTTCACCTTTTGTCTTCTTCCCCATACCTATCAGGACACATGCATGTCACACTTCCTTCAAGTTTTTCAATCGTTTTCCACTGCATAGTCTCAGAAGGCTGATCTGGACTGCCTTCTTTATGAAGTAGTGAGAAGAATGAGGCTACTGGAAATCTAGGCTAAACTTTCTCTCTCCAACTACAGTAGAGTATCATTGATGACTACAGGTAGTCCTTGACTTACGACCACAACCAATCCCAAAATTTATGTCACTAAGTGAGACATTTGTTAAGTGAGTTTTGCCCCATTTTACAACTTTTTTGCCACATTTGTTAAGTGAATCACTGCAGTTGTTAACCCTCATAAATATGAGTCAGTGGTCAAGCATCCAAATATAAATCACATGATCATGGGGATGCTGCAATGATCAGAAGTGTGCAAAATGGTCCCTAAGTCACTTTTTTTTAGGGCCATTGTAACTTTGAACGGTCACTAAATGAAATGTTCTAAGTCGAGAACTACCTGTAAAATGACAGAATCTAGATTCACAGAAAGGGAGACTGGAGACTTTTCTGTTAACAAGCTGTAATCTCTCTCTTCCTCTCTCCCCCTCCTTTCTTCTCCAGCTCTAGTCTTATGGCCCCAAAGGAAGTTTTGACCAGCAATGGTAAGCAACACCTTGAAAATCTTAACTCACTGGGGAAGAATGGCTTCTGATGGCATTTCGGGTGGACCTGCAAAGCTAATCTGCTTGAAATGTCCTGGTGTGGGATTCTGGTTTTAGGATCAGATATTCTTGACCTACAGCCATTTGTTTAGCAACCGTTCATAGTTACTATGACACTGAAAAAAGTGACTTAGGACCGATCCTCATGTTTATAACTGTTCTGCCCAGCTACAGACCCCAAAGAATGCAGCACACACAAAGTCTGTACAAATCTTAGTTTACTAAATTAAATCAGTCTTTTTCAAACAAAGGCTGTTAATTAACTTTCTTAACAGCCTACAAGAATCCAAAGAATAAATAATCGTAATCTTACTATGGTTGGCAGAAAGCCCAGAAGCAATTTGCAGAGAACTAAGATCAAGACGCGAAGGAGAGTGAACGAAGTTGTTCCCTGCAAATTGCCTCAGTCATTGTCCTTCTTTAAGTAGGCTAAGGGAGTGGCCAATTAGCCCCAAGCCTTACTCTCAAGGAGACCTCCTCCTGAGGAGCCATTCCTGCCTTTTGGCAGCTCTGCGCGCCCGTGCATTGAGAAGAGGCTCCTCCTCTTCTTCCTCTTCACTTATGGGAGCTTCTGGAGGTTCTGAAGACCCTGGCTGAATCCCCGCCTCTGGCACCACATCTTCTCCAGCCTCCTCATTGTCTGACTCGAGTGTCAGCTGCACAGGCTGCTGGCGCAGCACCACACCAGCCTCCTCGCTGAAGGAATCGGCTACTAGCTGCACAGGCTGCGTACGGGCCACAACAATAACCGTCACAGCATCCCCCTCCAGTACATTATCAAAATTCAGGTTTTTGGCAACCAGCAAGCAATTACAATGGTTGCAGCCTCTTGGGGTCATGTGATCACCATTCTCGGTTGGCTTCCAACAAGCAGAGTCGGTGGGGAAGCCAGATTCGCTTAATAAGCATGTGATTCGCATAGCAGCTGCAGTGATTTGCTTACCAACTGTGGCACAACAGATTGTAAAATGGGACACGACTCACTGAACCACCATCTTGCTTGGCAACAGAAATTGTGGTCCTAATTATGGTTGTAAGTCAAGGACTACCGGTGTTTAGTTTATAGCAGCCAGCTTTGTGGCACTCTTACAGCGGTTTGCTTTTTGCTGTATGGACTAGCTTATGCATAAGACAGGCTCAAGGCAAATTCTCACTGACAAGGGACAACAGCAGCTTTATGTGAAGCAGGGAAGTAAAGAGCAGGCATGCAGGATGAGCCAGATTCACAGAAGGCAAGAAGTGCTGCTTGCTTTTTTTGGGCTGGGGAGGTGGGGGTGGTATTCATGCCTTCAGTTTTTTTCCCCCCTTCTAACAAAATGTCTTCTTGCAGATGAGATCCTGGGGCAGGTTTTAAGCGCTCTTCATTCAGAGGATATTCCCTACACAGCCATCCTGACTGCTCTGCGGCCTTCCAGGGTACACCGTCCTTCTGATTGCCCCTTAGTTGCTCTTCTTGCTCTCCTCCCCAGTTCCTGGGAATATATCGTTGTCTGAATCACATCAATTGGCTGCCTTTGAGTCTGAGACAGCTTGATAATAATAGGCGCACAGTTCACATTACAAATGTTAAAGAGAAGTAAAACAAAGTTAAATTATACACAAGGGTACAGTGCAGAGGTGGGTTTCAGCAGGTTCTGACCAGTTCTGGAGAACCGGTAGTGGAAATTTTGAGTAGTCCGGAGAACCAGTAGTAAAAATTCTGACTGGCCCCTCCCCCATCTATTCTCTGCCTCTTGAGTCCCAGCTGATCGGGAGGAAATGGGGATTTTGCAGTAACCTTCCCCTGGAGTGGGGTGGGAATGGAGATTTTACAGTATCCTTCCCCTGCCATGCCCACCAAGCCATGCCACGCCCACAGAATTGGTAGTAAAAAAAATTTGAAACCCACCACTGGTACGGTGAAATGAGGAAGACAAAAAAAAGGGTTTCAGGACTCTTTTAAAAAATATTTGACTTTTTGTTTAAAAGAACTATAGCAGTAAGAGTTAAATTGGATTCTGCCAAAGCAAAATTTTCAGAAAATGGATCCCTGTGTGGATATCTGGGAGCATTTATTTACCTGCTTACCAGCTTTATACTGTGCCTTTATTATATGCAGCTCAAGCTATGTAATGCTCCCTCTTGCTTTCCTTACACTAATAACTCTGTGCGGTAGGTTGGACTGAGAGAGAGTAGCTGATCAAAAGTCATCTGTGTTTAAGACCGGATGAGAACATGGTCTCCCATTTCTAGCCCTGCTCCTAAACCATTGCACTAATTCTCTAAAGCAATTGTTTCTGAGGTACCGGAGAGCTCCACATGACTTCTTTGACCTCTTCCAGAACCCGTGCTATAAGGAGTGAGTGAGCCAAGCAACATCAATTTAAAAATTCATTTAGATTCAGTAGCAGGAATGTGATTACTCCTTGAATACTTGATAATTTGTTCCTTGCCGTTGCTATAAAATTTATACTTCAATAGCAACTTTTGGAGGGCTAGTATTGAAGAGCAGAGGGAGCTATATCCTTGTCTGCAAACCCTGTCTTTTCTGCCCCATTGCATTCTCTCCACCTTTATATTTTCCTCTCCACCCTCTGATAAAGTAACTTTTGGTGGGGTTTTTATATATGGTATTATAATTCTGTTTGTAAATGTCTTGGGAAACACTGGTTGTATGATATAGCATATGAAGAAGGGAAAATTCCCCTGTAGGTTCTCCGGGATGTTTCTGACGTGGCTCCAGAGAAGCTAGGGAGGCAACTGCTTCAGAAGGAGACAACATTTGCACCTGTTCGTTTCCCCACAACTGGGACCCCAAAGATACTCTTTTGGGCCAGCAATTTATCAGTGACCATCAACCACACACTGTTCGACCTAACCAATTTAACCTTTGGGCCTAGTGCTGTGGTTGATGTGCAAGACTCTGAATGGAATTCCAGTGCTTCTAAGTAAGTTGGGGCTGTGAGGATGGTGTGGGGGGGAGGGGGTCTAATGATGGGATAATATGAGCTGTTGAGGAAAACATGTATAGGTGGGTGGGAAGTTACTGGCTGCTAGGAGTTGGAGGCAGAAGTTGTGTGTACTTTTACAAATAACAAAATTCATCTTTGAATCATTCAAGCTGGCCTGTCAATCTAAACAGTTGATGTGATTCTGTTTCTGCTAGTTAGGAGGTGTGGAGGATCCTAAATTCAGGCTTTCCTATATCATTATGATTGCTCCATTTTGCCTCATGTCGACAACTGCCTGCATTTTGCCCCCAGGTTTCTCTCAAATTTTACAGATTATGAGTGAGATGTAAACACACATACACACACACAATTTGAGGGAAATAATCTCTGTGCCATGCCAGATTCTAAAATGGCATACAGATAGTCCTCTTACAACTGGTTGTTTAATGATGCAAGTTACAATGGACTTTTAAAAAGCTAGTTATGAACCATCCTCAAAATTGCAACTGCCACATCTCACCCCATTCTACCCTTTTGCCATCAGAAAACAGCAAAAAACAATATTGGATAAGCTTGATTCACTTAACCACATGATTTGCTTAATGACCACTTTCATAAAAATAGTTGTAAAATCAAATCTGGTCATGTGGTGCCTCGACACAACCACAATTTAGGACTGAAATTCCAGGCTCCATTGTGGTCATAAATCAAAGACTACCTATATTAGAATCATACTTAAAGCTTGGACTGCATTAGCTAAACGTGAAGGTTAGGTAAGTCTTTACTAAATATGGAGAGGGAATGTATAGTTTGGGACTGGTTAAATAAATAAAACTAACTCTGCTTTCTCTCCATAGATTGGTACTGAAATATCAAAATATAAATGGGAAACAGTTAAAAATCAGGTAAAGTTGGCACAGTTTCTGAGATCCTATTTTTAGAGCAGCATATATTTTACCAATTGTTACTTGTCTTTTTCAATCTGGGGGTTAAATCACCATGTTGTTCTCTATCTACTGCAGAGTTGAAATTTGGCATTTATATATATATAAAGATACAAACTGTTTAAGGGCTGGCATTTTAAAGCATGAAACATTATTTCTTGTGGTATAATTTGCATTGAAGGGTTCAGCTGGGTCTTTTTGTTAATATTCTAAAATGGGAAGTCTTGTTCCTTAGATTTTGTGTGTAGTTTTTCCAGTGTTGCCGCTGAGGTCTCATAGACAAAGAGAGCCTTAAGTTATTCTTATCCACCCCCTGTGACTTCCAAAAAACTCTGTGGACATCAAGAGTTCAGCTTGGCTCAGGTCTTCATCTTTAAAGGCCTTTTTTTTTTACTACAGTAGTTAAATGGTGACATGGTTACCTACCATTTCGAAGGGGCAATATACAGAAATAAATTTATTAAACTAGACCTAATACTTTTAAAATATGAAGCTTCCTACTAGGTAAGTGTCCTCCAAAAAAAAAAAAAAATGGAGAAAAAGCAGAACATCCTATTTCAATCCATATATATGAGCCAATGTTGTCCACTGGAACCCTTACCCGCACACACACACACGCACACACACATGTGTATATTAAATGTGATCCTGAGTCTCGGGAAGATGCCAGCCCATCCTTTCTCTTTTAGCAGAAGTATTAAGGCTTGATGAACATTTTAAGGCATTTTTAGAAATACTATGTAAACTGGGAGACAAAGTGTTTTAATGAAGATATGTGATATCTATATTAGATATGGAACCTGCCATGACTAGGCAGTTTTGGGCTAGTGTAACTCAAGCATTGACTCAGAGGATTACTAGTGGTTATTACTAAGGTTTAAAGAACTATCTAGGCTATTTTTACTTATTTTGTTCCTTCCCCCCGCCTCCTTTTGATTTTTTCTCTCTTCACAGTTTTCTAATGACAAATGCCAGTTACTCCATTTCTAAGCGGAACTGGTTTGACCTCCACACTGTGGAACTGGTCAGACCTGGAGACCCACCTGCTGTCTTCAATGTTACCCAAATCACAGCCCCTACCAACTATTCCTTCAGCTGTGCTTGTGTCAGCAGTGAACCATCTTTGGGGGGCATGTTGTTCCCGGCCAAAAATGCCACCCAGTGGGATCTGACTATCATGAGATTTCAGGTACGCTGAGTGGGGAGAATACATTCTAGCTGACTTGAAACAGTGACAGAACCCCCCCGCCGCCGCCCCCCCCGTCTTTTGTAAAGCCAAGCTGTCCCATCTTTCCAGAAATGACTCACTTTGTGCTTGTATCAACGGACCACCTTTCTTTCTAATAAATTATTCTGGTACTTGTGAGAAGAATGGGCTTTGGTTGCTTTCTGATTGGCAGCCAGGGATCAAGGCCAATCTCCCACATCTTCTGACTTCTGATAAGACTCTGTAAATGGCACTGGGCTAGAACTGTTTCTGTATACTGTAGTAATGGAATTTGTTAAGATCCTGTTGGGAATATAGCAAGGTATACGGAGATTTAAAGCAGCCTGCAATACTAATGCAATCTATTCTGTCCTTGCAGATCCAAAGTTTCCAGCTGATAAATGAAACATTTGCTGATGCTAGTGACTGTGCTGGTTTCTTTTCTCCTGGAATATGGATGGGTTTGCTCACTTCATTGCTTCTTGTCGCTATCTTCACCTATGGCCTCCACATGATCATGAGCCTCAAGACTATGGACCGATTTGATGACCCCAAGGGGCCTACCATCTCTGTGCCCCAAACAGAATAGTGGTCGCTTCACATGAATCTCGTTTTATTGAAAAAAGTGACCAGCTTGTGTATACCATTATTCTGCCTATTCCATCACTCATCATCCCAAACCCTAACACGATATACTAAATTCTACTTGGTCCTGGACCTTTACCTTGCATAGCAACTCCCTGACTCAAATTCCCCTTATTTTTCTCCCCTCAATCTAATATTCCTGGAGACAAGCTTTAAGTAAATAGAGGTATTGTTTCCATACTGGATAGAGATGGACATCTTGTGTTTTGCACACTGCTGAGAATATCTACATTGAAGTTTGCTGAGGCTAAATCTCCTCAAAGAAAACCACCATTCCCTTTACATTTCTAGTGGAAAGAAACCTTATCTTGTAAAGTAAAGTGGTGTACATTTTCTCATTTTTGTTGAATGTTTTTTCCCCTTGCCTTACCGAGATTCCTTTTTGCACCCACACTGCTGTATCCCAAATAGTTTTCTCCCCATTGTCTTTATTTATTTGTGGTTCTTGTGATTAGTTCTGTTTACGATAACTCAAGTATTTGGGACTTTGTGCTGCTTGTGATCAGGTTGGGTGGAATTTCCCTCCCATGACCCACTTGCTGTTCCAGCAATTTGAAAGTTGCAAATAAAGGAGAAAGAGTTGAATCTGTGTAATGTGCATTTTAAATATTGGCTAGCAGCCCCTTGTGAGCTATGAAGGACAACGTATTCTGAAACACCTTAAATTTTAGTTGGATCCATGGAAAATGGTTTACTATTCAAATATATTATCTTTCCTTACTCCCAGTTATGAATGCTGCTGTCTGCATTCTGACATACTGATTTTAGGTAAGTCTTAAGGCAGGAGACAGCAACTTGCAGTCTTGGATTAATTTTAATAGCCCTCCACTTAAATTCAATTTTTACAAGTGATTAATTCACACTAAAGATCAGTCTTTTCCTCAGCACTTTGTGGTATGAAATCAATCATATTGATTTATTACACTCATTGGCCAGTGATTAATAGAACTTCAGTATAGAAAACCTAAAATTAAAAAGCAAAAAAAGATTAAATGGATACATAAGTGGAATCAAAGATATAGTACAATCTTTAAAATAAGAGTAAAGTGAAATGAGGTATCGGTGATGAGATAAATTAATTTAACTGATTAATTTTAACTTTACTTGGTTAAACAGATTTAACTCTTCAAAACTAAATTGAGAGCCTAATATGCTAAAAAGATCTATAAATCAACTTTATGAAAAACAATAGTTTTCAAATGAGTTTTATTTGGTTAATAAAAAACTGCAATAAGTCTAAATTGACAGTTGGCATCAATTTGCAAGAGTATCAGTAATTACGACAGTGGTTAAAATAAAAGGATCTTCAATGTGTTTGCCCATATCTAGTCTCCTAATGATCTGTTGACAAATTTTTATTGCTGTAACACAAAATCCGGCAGGGTTCTTATCCGATAACCAATGTCTTTTCTGATAGAAGAAAATCAATGAGAAAACATTAATTTTGATTTGTAAAAATATCTGTAAAGGAAGAGTAAAAGTTGGTTCACTGACTTGGTAATAGGGGCATGTAAGCTGTGAAAAAAAAGAGTTCATGGGTGACATCAGTTTCATACAGCTCTGACATTTATCATTGCTCTTGCTATTGACAGATATAGCATCTGAAATGTGCTTCAACAACAAAAAAGGCAGTTCATACATGTATTGGAAACAAATATCTGTCTTTCCTTTTCCAGTAGTTGGTTGCATTTGAGAATCCATTTCATTTGAAAAAATGTTTCACTGTTGTTAAAAAAAACTTCCAGAAACATGTTGCAAGTAAATCACATTTAACAATGCATGAATAATTTCAAAGTATCCTAGTTAGATTTGGCACTATTAAAAGTACATTGTTAAACATTTAGTACAGTTCTATGTAGCCAGTATATTAGTGATACTTAGTTACACCTTTCTTTGTAAATATATAGAACTATAACTATACTGGGAACCAGGATTTCATATTAAATGGGAAAAGTTGGTTTCTTAAATCCTGTTTATAACAAAAGTGGATGATGGATTGCTGGAATTTGTAGGAATATGCCAAATTATTGTACAAGTAAAGGCGCTTACAAATGTTATATATATACTGTCATTTTAAAGATTCTATAATTCAGTACTATTGTAATCCGTGGTAGCTTGGTCTAATTTTAAAAAGCTTTGGGGATGCTATCAATTTACAACTCAGGCAAGGATGATAGATAATAATAGTAGTAGCTGAGGAAGGTAATATCATTGGAACGAGAACTTTTCATGTTCTACCTTTTAATAGAAAAAAACCCCCATTCCTGGATTTCTACAACAAATAAAAATGTGCAGTTGCTGTTGTTACGATCGAGAAAAAGGAAGCTTATTTCGTTTTAATGTGTATTTCCCAGGGAATTAATGTGTAAAACTAGTCTGCTTTTTCCTTTTATGTTCAAGAGAATTCAACAGAAGGAATTACGATACCTGAAGCTATTGTGGGTCTCAATTCCTCTTGTAATTGATCATGCAAAGGTATGTAAGTGCTGTTTTGTACTATAGTTCTCATGGGAAAGTGGAGAACCTTTGAATTAGATGCTTTCTACCTCTGTAGCTGAAAAGATAGAAGGAAGTGACATTTCGTTGCATTTTCATGAATAGTGCCATGGGCAAGAGGGGAAATGGCTGCATCTGTTTTGACACTAAAGCTAGTAAACTAAACACTAATACAGAGTTTCTCAGCCTTAGTAATTAAAGAAGTGCAGATCAACTCCCAGAATTCTGAAAGTTTAAAGCCCATACAATCATTATGTCTGATTTTTGTCTAGGGAGAGCATTGTCAGTAATGCCATTAGAACTGACCAATCCCTTGCATAGAATGCCTTTCTGCAAACAGCAAGAGGTAAAGACAAAGAGGCAGAATACAGCCTAAAGAAATTCTCTGTTTCTGGAGTTTCTTTAGGCTGTATACAATAGTCCTGGGCCTGCCCTCCTGAAGCCAGGAATCATACTGCTGAAGACAGAGCACTACCCTCAGCAGTATCTACATATTGGCAATGGCTCTCTAGGCTCATAGAGATTTCTTTTACCCAGTTTTGGAGAAATCAGTGTCTGAACCTATTCTTTCTGAACTCAAAATGTATGCTATCTTTATAAGATGCTGGGTTCCTGTTGGATGAAAAATCCAGTTCCAGTTCTAAGCCGGGAGTAACATGGAGGCTGATTGAAAAGATTGATTCTGTTTATTGGTAAACAGAAGCAACACACACAGCGTGCAGTTCTGGGACAGCTAACAAAATGGAGTTGAGAGTAGGGTGGGTTTTTATACCTTTATTTCTATGGGGTCGTATAGGGGTCATGGCTGGCTCTATAGGCAAAAGGGGAAATGCAAATCCTAGGTGTTTGTCTGAGCTAATCTTGTCTTGCCTAATTGCTTCTCTGGAGTTTCTGTCTGACCCAGCCTTTCTGAATGGATTACCAAATCTGCATTTGTAAAAGCCTCAGTTTCTGCTTAGGGCAGGGAGGCTGGTACTGGTTTCTGCCTCCTTTAAGATATTTTTCCCCCATTTCTCCTTTAGGAGAAATATTCTATCCTGCCTTTTTAATATCCCCCAAAATATTTCATTCTCTTAGGAGGGCGGGTGGGTGCTGATTTTCTACAATCCAAAATGGGATTCCTCCGTCTCCCCCCCCCCCACTTCCCTAAGTCAAAGTAGTTCTGTTTTATTACATATTGCAATAGAGGGGAAAAAATATGCGCTGCCGTCTGAAGCCCTTTCCCCCATTCAGACACTTAAGATGAATCAAGTCAGTGGGGCTTCCTTGGTAGCACAAAGCCTGCGGTCCTACATTGCACAGTCGACCCAAAGCCATTTTATGGCCGTCGAGGAGCGGGAATGCAGCTGGATAGTGGAAAGCAGCTTCGTAACTGACGGAAATATTAGCCAGTAGCCGAAGCGGCGTGAACCGCAGTCCCCGACACCATTAACATGCAACCAGCATGGGTCCAGCTACCGCCCTTCCCCCTCCGCATCGCGGATCTCTTTTCCTTGGCGGAATCATGTTGGGAGTCGCTGCCATCACCAAAAGCTTTTAAGATCTTTCTGACGGAGTCTTTGAGGGTGGGATGGGGAGAGGGGAGCTACACCTGGGGGAGGGGAATTATTTGTCTCCTTTATTCAGAATTACGGATCCATTTACTTCCAGCATCGGATCGGTGGTGCCACCACCCGTTGCCATGACGACACGAGGGGCAGGGCCCCCGTGATTTACAAGCCCCCCCCCGCCTCTTTCCCCACCCAAAGCGAGCAGCCCCAGAAAAGCGGCTTCGGGACTTCTTCTTCTTTTTTTTTTCTTGCTTCAAAGCGTAGGCATCACTCTGGGAAAAAGGAAGGAGCACCCACCCAGCACGCGCATCCCTCTCGTCTCGCGCACCGCCTCCCCCCCCCCCACCCACTTGGGCATCTACGGCATATCTAGGCAAAAGCGAAGTTCGCCGGGGCGGCTCCCCGCGGCGGAGAGATTCCCGAACGGGACTCGTTTTCCGGCGGAGGGATCCAGGCGGGCTACAGTACCGCGGCCCATCTTGGCTCCTCTCGGGGAGCGGGGGGGAGGCGGCTCTGTAGCCGGCACCATGGACGAGGCCTACGACGTGATCGTGCTGGGCACCGGCTTGACCGTGAGTCCTTCGGAGCCTCTTCCCCTGCGCCTCTTCCCCTTTCCCCATCCCGGCATCTTCCACCCTTCGCTTCCCTCCGTGCAATTTTGCATTTCCATCCCCTCCGGCTCCTGCATCCATGTCCGTCATCAGCAGCCCTGCCAGGTTCGGGTGGGGTTGTAATCCTTGCATTTGCCCTTATTAAGCAGCTCGGCCTTTCCGAAACCTCCCCCCCACCCCCCGTTTCTTAAGGATCGCAGCAATGCTTCCCTAAATCCAGTACTCGGCGCCGCCACACACATGCACGGACACACACACACACACACACACACCCCATCACGCGCATAGATTATACGGGAAGTGGGGGCTATTGTGCGCGTCTCCTTGCAGCAGCTGCACCCTCCTCTGCCCTTTTTTCCTCAATGTCTGTGGATGCTCCTTACACCAGTTCCCCTTCCTGAATTGCAATTGTTTTGTCCAGCCCTACATTTCATCCCGTTCTCTACTCCATAGTGAATGGTGTGTTTTGGCCCCGTTGCAGCTCCTCTGATGCAACCCGGCGCCATCAGCGCTTCTCGAAAGCGGAAAAAACGATAGGCACCAACTGCATGGATCCTTCATTTGTTCATTTTGATTCCTTCAGCATATATTCTTTTTATTTGGTTCACCAAGTCATCAGTTAGGATCTCTAGTTGCTTTTTTAATGTAGGCATTAAATTGGGGGGCCTGTTTTGTAAAAAGCTTCTCTTGCAGAAATTATGTGATTATCTGGTCCATATATCTCTAATAAAGGAGGAAGCAGGAATAATATCGCCGTGATTTCCAAGGTTGTTTTTTTTTTTTTTTTTTGCCATCTCTGGTAGATACGTTACTCTTCCTGCTCCCAGATCCTATAATACCAATGGGAACAGTGATCCTGTCTCCCATCATTGCCCAAGAATGAAGGCTCTGCAGTGCAGGATTATGTGCCCCATCCTGAGCATTTCAGGAGATGTGGGTTTATCACGAGGAAACTCAAAACAATTCATCTTCCATGAAGATGAATTTAATATTAATAGTTTATTTAATATTGAGCTATCTGTATGGTTCCCCCCCCACTCTGACTTTTTAAAACGCTACTGTAAATGCTTTTTCTGTTGAGTTTTATTAGCAGCCCCCATTCAAATCTCTGATATACAGTATAGACATACAGAATTTTTTTTCCTCCCTACTATCTTTATTATGTCAGTAATCCCCCTTTTCCCTCTTTTCTTATAAGACACTAGTATTCTCATTACATCATTGGGTCTTCTTTCTGTAACACTGAATGTTTTGAATTGTCTATATTGGTAGAAGCAGATTAGTTTCTAGTAAGGTAAGTCTTTTCCCATTGCTTGAGGTCCTTTGGTAAAACAGGGCAAAATTGGATTTTTTTTCCTTTGAAATTCAGCATAGGACAGTTTTTCTTGCCTTCTACATTGGCTTTTTAATTTTAAAAAATGGGGGGGGGGTCCACTGTTGTATGACTGTTCTGCAGTCTTAAAAGATCTTGTGTTCTCTCTGTTCCTTTTGCCAAAATATGAAATAGATACAGCCCTTATGTTATATCTATATTATATTTTATTATACACAGCCCTTATTTTGGTTCTATGATTCTTGTCATTCCAGTTGCTGGAATAAAAGCACCATCTGTCCTAATCAAGCAGTGGATCCCATGCATTTGTAATTGGGGTGGTGGTGTTGATCCATTGCACACCTTTCTCAGTCTCTTACCTTTTCCTTTAATGAACATTTAAGCAGGATTCCTCATTTCCCTGGAACATAGGAAAAGATGTCTTTTACCAAGTCAAAGCATTGGTTGAGAATTGTTTGCATTAATAGCAGAGTTTCTCCAGGGCTTCAGGAATCTTTCCTAACTCAACTTGAAGATGCCAGGGATTGAATTTGTGACATTTCACATTTAGAGTGGGTAATCTGTCGCAAAGCAATGGCCCTTCGTAAGAGAATGTACCTATTCCTGTATTGGAATGTATTGCAGAGCAACAATGGAAAGGTTATTTTGCAGAGAAAAGACGGAATCTTCCTTTGATCTATACTTTCTACAGACTTTCATTCCCTAAATCAGTGACCCACTGATGACACCAAGTTGACATCAGTGATTGTACCAAGATTACGCTGCATTGTCCCACTTCCAATGCATTGTTACAAGTAAATTTTTCAGAAGAATCCTTAACAAATGTTAGTTCAAAGATCTAATCTCCAATTTCCCGTATACATTCCTAATTGTGCATTCAAAGTGAAATTTATTATTGCAAGGAAATACAATAGATATACTATTAAAACTCTTGTGTCTGTAATCTTTAGCTGAGCAAAACTGCATCATAGGGCAAATCTTTTTCAACCAAGGTACCTTAAATGGGCTATCTTACAAAATGCATCCAAGATCCCCATGACATTGAAATTTAGCAAATTCTAAAAAACATTTTACGACATAAAAATATAAAACATTTTGTGACATAATAAGAATGTCATAAACATTTCCTGTGATCAACTCTTGATGTTTCACTGTGCTATACAATTCAGTGTAGGCTACTTTCAGGGCAGATACATCTCTGAATACCTCCCTGAATCTTGAAAAGCTTTTCAAGTACTTTAGAAGCTCTGCCATTTTTGAAGGCATTGAGGAAGACCTTTGAACCGATGACCCAAGTGATGCTGAGGAAGGCACAAATGCAGAAGCTTCTTGGATAATGTGTGAGACATCACTTATGAGAAGTGATATAGTTCCCATGCACACAGTCAGTAATCTCTGTACCATTTATAATTATTGTTTGGAGAGTTACATATCGCAACATTAGGAATGCTGTGTGTTGCTGAATCCATTTTACTATGGTCTAGAAGTAAATTTAGACAGTTTAAAAGGCGGTGAACAAATCATGTAGAAAATTTGTAAGTTGGTATGTATACATCACACATTTATAGATTTGGTAGAACTTATGTGTAAACGTCAGTATATTATCAGGATGACGTGGAAGTCTACCAAGATGATCTATTACTAATAAGACAGGCTTTGATTTTCACAACACAGAAAATCCTTTTGGAGCTTCTTTTGCTTATAGTCCTGCACATTCATACATTTGCCTTTAGCTTATCTTTAGGATTTGCCTTAAATCTCTGCCCTGCTAAGCTGTATACTGACTGACAAAAGAACATTAATCTATTTGACTCCAGATCAAGACCAGGAAGCACCAAATCAGTTTTGCTTCAGTTACCTATTAATAAAAGTCCAAGACAGATTTTTGTCCACACATTCTGGATGGGAAAGCTCTTATCAGTATCTCAGACCTTGATATCAGTTTCTGTTATGGGTCAGCCCTTCTTTTTATACACATACAGAGGTGCACACAGGTACATATGCATATATACTTAGAGAAATTCTATGACCATGATGGTGAACCTATGGCACACATGCCACAGGTGGCACGCAGAGCTCTGTCTGAGGGCACGCCAGCGGTTGCCCCAGCCTAGCTCCCCTGCGTGTGTACACGCCTCCCGCTGGCCAGCTGGTCTCCGGGTCCCTGCTACACATGCGAGGGACATGCGGGCACTGGGCGCATATGTAGGGGGTGCAGGTTGGTGTAGGAGGCTTTCTGTTTTGGGCCTGGAAAGCCTCCTGCACCAACGTGGAAGCCAAAATGGGGGGCACATACATGGGGGATGCTCGCATTGCATTTTGAGGGTTTGGGCATGCACACGTGCATTCACGCTTGCTTGCTTTGGACACTCACCAAAAAGGTTAACCATCACTGTTCTATGAAATAGATTGGGATGGTCATGAGGGTACAGAATAGTCTCAAGTGCACTCATGAGATGCTTATTTATGCATTTATGTTTCACTTTGGGGACTCTTATTGTGGAGCTTACCATGCAGTAGCAGCACATTTGAATTTATTGTAGAGAAGGCATAATGCTACTCACTTTCTACCTTAGGAATGTATCCTTTCGGGTATCATGTCTGTGAATGGCAAGAAGGTGTTGCATATGGACCGGAATCCATATTACGGGGGTGAGAGCTCTTCGATTACTCCCCTGGAGGAGGTGAGGATCCAGCCTCTGCATGTGCATACAGGTAGTCCTCAACTTATAACCACATTTGGGACCAGAACTGTTGCTAAGCGACACAGTCATTAAGAGTTATGCCCAATCTTATGACCTTTTTGCTGCAGACATTAAGCAAATTATATGGTCGTTAAGCGAATCCAGCTTTCTCCATTAACTTACCGGAATCCCCCTAGGAAGGTCTCAAATGGCAATCACGTGACCCCCAGGACATTGCAATACATGCTGATTGCCAAGCAGCTGAATTTTGATCGCATACCTGCAAGGATGCTGCAATATTTGTGTGAGGACCAATTGTAAGTCACTTTTTTTAGTTCCATTGTAATTTCAAATGGTTGCTAAACAAATGTCATAAATTGAGGACTACCTGTATTTGTATTGAAAGTCAATTGAACACAGAATAAGGAAACTGCACATTACAGCGTGGTTACTGGATTATTTTCAATTGACAGGGTACTGAATTCATGCAAGAAAACCTGAACTTCCTCAAAAAATCAGTTATTTTCCTTGTATCCTTTTCATTCCTGCTTAGATGTGCTAGGCTTATCCAAATCTATCTCCTTAGTTTTCTGTTGGAAAATAAAAGGAAATTACATTGCCCATTTTCTGTGATGTGACCTAGATGCTACAGCAAAAAAGTTTGAACACCACATGTGGTCTAGAATTTGTTCATTCTTTATAGGCTGTGCATAGACAACACATTGAACCACAACAATTAAACATCTTGCAGTTCTGTTTGCACAAAATTTGGCACTTGAATAATCAGGGTGGATTTGATTTAAATCGAGTTGATTTAAATCACAATTTAAATCATGATTTAAATCACTAGTAAAAAGGCTTGATTTAAATCAACTCGATTTAAATCATAATTTTTAAAGAGCAACAGTCATCTCTGCTACTCCTTTGAACCACTGTTGACTCACCGATAGTCCCAGTGTTGCAGAATATACAGCCTCATGCTACATAACTAAGCTCCATTTCATGCTGAATAAACTAAATTATTTATATATCTTAAATAGAAAACTATCTTACGATAGATTTTTACACCAAAAGTTTTTTATTAAAATAAATTTGATAAAAATCAAAAAAATCGATTTAAATCAAAAAAATCCGATTTAAATCAAAAAAAATCTGATTTTTTTGATTTTTAAAAAAAAATCATTGATTTTTATCCATCCTGTGAATAATACAATATGTCTTAGCACAAACCTACTGGATTAATGTATGGTTCATTATATTTCAGGAAGCCAGGCAAATATTCAGGTAATGGAATGGTATCTATGAACATTCCTATAATGTGTCTTGATTACTAGGAGTGTTTAGAAATTTCCAAACAATTACTGGTGTGCATCGAAATGTAAATGCAATGGGTACCCTCACCCAACTACAAGAAATAACTATAAGACCCTGGTTGCAAGGTTATAAAAGTAATATAGTTAAAAAAAAACTTTGCATTCCCCCTTCCCCATAGTAACAATGTTATTTACATAGGCTTCCCCCCACCCCATCACATGCCAGTTTACAACACAAAAAGGTGAAATTTATCTTTGTGTGTGCCAGTTTTCCTTCTAAAATGGTGTATATATAGGGAGAGGTATTTTTGTACTAAGAAACTTGGAAAGTAATGGGTCACAGTAAAATAAATTTGGGGTGATGAGGCTCTAATACCTATCATGTAATCTCCTTTTAGAGAATTGACAAACCTTTTTGCTGTTCTGCTCCAAAAGAAATTACAAGCAGTCTGTGTGGTGAATAAAACTCCTTTCTATATTTTGATGGCATTGATACACAGTGGTACCTTGTTACTCAGTTGCTTTGAAATTCATCGAATTTGATACTTAGTGCATGTTGACTCAAAAATTTTGTTCCAGTACTCATTGTTTGTTTGCTTGGTAGTTATGCACCAACTAGAACTTTTTGATGTCAACTGCCTTGTTACATTATTCCTTATGGGAAAAATTTGTATGGTACTTATTACACCTCCCAGAATCAATTAACAATGAGTACCGAGGTACTACTGTATTATGTTATGCTAGTATTTCTTCCATTAAATCGTGCCTGATTCTTGGGGTCTGCTTGGACAAGTCCCTGAAGTTTTCATGCCAAGGTTATTCAGAAGTGGTTTGCCAATGCTTCCCTACTAGGGCTAAGGGGGCACTTGACCAAGGATACCTAGCTAGCTTTATGCCTAAGGCAAGACTAAAACTCAGTCTCCCAAGTTTTAGCTTTGATGCCTTAACCACTATAAAAGCTGGCTCTCTTATGCTAGTAGAGCAAGTTCTAATGGAAATGTCTCTTTTGTAAGTACAATATTTTGAAGCTTATTTTGTCCTTTCCACAATTGCCAGCTTTACAAACGCTTCGAAATTACAGAGGGGCCCTCTGAATGCATGGGGCGTGGCCGGGACTGGAATGTTGATCTTATCCCCAAATTCCTCATGGCCAATGGTAAGTCCAATTCTGTTTAGATGTTTTGGTCACCTAGCCAGAGATATGGTATATTTTCCTATAGGTGAATAGTAATGAAGGAACAAAGGACATTACTACAAGAGAATCCACACTCTTAAGTCACTGGGAATATATGCTGCTGAAGCACTAGGACATGTATGCTGCTGAAGAATGCCAGGACTTTTGGCATTTTGTTGATTTATACTAATGAATAAATGTGCACATTGGTTTAGCAGCCCTTGGAGCTTTGTCCCTTATACTTGTAGCACAACTCATATTTTTCATGTGCACGTCCAAGTTTTTTATTTCTTGTTTGCAATTTCTTTGCATTCACTGAGTGGTACCTATTTTATTTATTCTAAATTATTTGAGTGCTGCCTATTTCTACAATCTCCTGCATGCAGTGTGGGAGCTCTAATGGAGGGAGGTGTAAGAATTTCAGGAACCTCTTATCATTTTCCATATAGGCCAACTTGTGAAGATGCTGCTGTATACAGAGGTGACACGCTACCTAGATTTCAAAGTGGTGGAAGGCAGCTTTGTCTACAAAGCAGGAAAGATTTACAAAGTGCCATCAACAGAGACAGAAGCACTGGCTTCCAGTAAGTTAACCTGGTTTCATAAATGCTAAATCTGATGTGTTTGAAATTATAGTAAATTTCAGTTGCATATTTATTAGGTTTTTATCATTTTAAGAGGTATATTCTATTTTATGCATTCTGTTTTACAATTCAATAATAGATCGGCAGTTGTTTAAAAAGATTAAGCAGCTGCCAAAGTACTATCAAATTGATTCTGAAAAGATTCTAACCAGGGCCATATATAATGGCATTGGCAAAATTCTAGAATGATATTTTTAGGACTTTGGATAGCCGAAGCATACTTTTTTCTCTTGAATAAGTTTTTTTAGTTTGAATTTGAAAAAAGGTCATTTGTGGAGAACCAGGTGTTCTCCAACCATTTTCTTTCTTTGTTCCCAAGTCAGTGGAATGGATATGCCTCCTTGGAAGGTAAAATCTATACCTATACGGGAATGATTAGTCCAAATATAAGCTGCTATAGAGCTAATAGGTTGTAAGGAAGCATGGTTATAATTGAGCTTCACCAGACAGCTTTCTTTACAGGTGATTCTTGGATCTTTTTAATAATGTTTTTACAGTTAATCCCTTGCAGCATAAATTTTTCAGATTTATATATCTAAATCTATATGGGCCATAATTGCCTTCCTGAATATAAATCCTTTTGCGATATTTCAAGTATTGAGATTGTGGAGTTCTAATGCTACTTTTTATATGTGAACAGATTCAAAAACATGGTTCTGATATTCCATAATCCACCTTTAAGACTGAAGGCGGAAGAGAGGTGTTCTGTCTTCCTTTGAAGATGATGCATTTGCATTATCTTCTTATGACTATAACTTTGGTGCTTGTATCTTACGATTTATATTAATTGTTTTATTTAATATCCTAGTATGATTTATATTGATTGCTTATTTAGTAGCCTATGATTATTACTGAATGTTGTTTCTTATGTTTTATGATGAATGTATTATGATTATAATCATGATTTCTCACTTGTTGCTTCTGTACAATGAGAGCTTATGCACCGGAGACAAATTCCTTGTGTGTCCAATCACACTTGGCCAATAAAGAGTTCTGTTCTGTTCTGTTCTGTTCTGTTCTGTTCTGTTCTATTCTATTCTATTCTATTCTATTCTATTCTATTCTATTCTATTCTATTCTATTCTATTCTATTCAAATTCTAGGGCTGTAAAAGTTCTATTTAGCTCTTTAACCTGCTATGCATCATCCCTCCTTTAACCCTCATTCTCACAGATCTCATGGGCATGTTTGAGAAACGACGCTTCCGCAAGTTCTTGGTGTTTGTGGCAAACTTCGATGAGAATGATTCAAAGACCTTGGAGGGAGTGGATCCTCATGTCACTACCATGCGCGAAGTCTACCGACGCTTTGACCTTGGCCAGGATGTCATTGATTTCACAGGCCATGCACTGGCTCTCTACCGCACTGATGAGTGAGTGATTGATCATAGCTTGCCTTCTTGCAATCAGCGGACCTATCTTCATACCTCTTTATTTCTGATCATACACCACACTGATTATGGTCCCACGCTTCTAATATACAATTCTTCTGGGAATGGCTGGGTCAGCTGAGAGTGAACTAGGGGTTCACTTAAGGCTTTTCAGGAGAGAGTTTATAGAAATGTCCTGCAAAATTCTTTTTTTCTCGTGTCTTTCAGTTTCTTTAATCATTAATGTCTTAGCAGATTGCAGTATTTGTTTGTTTATTAAATTTTTATGCCACCCATGTCATGGATATTGGGTGATTAAAATATACCAGGTAATATAAATACAGGATCAATACAATAATCATAAAAATATCAGTGTGTAAAGCAGTCCATAACCACTGGGAACTCAGGATTTTCCTATAACAACACCCTTCACTCTTTCTTCAGGAAGCCCCTTATTTCCCCCTTTCTTTGGGGAGGAATGACATGGTCTGTTCTCTCTTTTCACAGTTACTTGGATCAACCTTGCTTGGAAACCATCAATCGCATAAAACTGTACAGTGAATCCCTGGCCCGCTATGGGAAGAGCCCCTATCTCTACCCACTGTATGGCCTGGGTGAGCTTCCCCAGGGCTTTGCCAGGTATGGTCTGCCTCATGGACAGGCAACAATATGAGGCAGCTTTTGCTTCTGATTTTATTCTTGGCCTAGAAGGTAAATGTCTGTGGAGATTATCAATCATCCAGGTCATGTTTGTCCCAAGGGTGCTTTTCCAACAGGCAACTGGACTTTCTTGGTCCAGTTGCTTGTTGGAAAAGCACCGTTGGGAGTAGAAGATAAGATACATTAAAAAGAAAAACAACCATTTTATATCAATATTTTTCTAGCCTGGCACTCTCCAAATATGTTTGGACTTCAATGCCTTGAATTCTCAGTGAACATAGCCTTACTGTTCCTATATACTTGAGGGCTTCAAGAAAGTTGATTTAATTTATATGAGGAAGGGGGAGCTAAATTTTATTGAAAAAAGCAATAAAGTCCCTTAGTATGATACTTGAGACAGCTGAGACAGGGAAGATAATTCTTGCATGTCTTTGGCATAGCCCAGCCTTATACAGTTATTTGGCAAAATGTGGCTTTCGGGGCAGGGGTGGTGGACGTAATGGTCTGGTCAGTGCCCTTCACCATTCATTCACTTCATGCCACCAGGCTCAGCGCTATCTATGGTGGCACTTACATGCTCAACAAACCAGTGGATGAGATTGTCATGGAAGGTGGCAAGGTCATTGGAGTCAAATCGGAAGGAGAGGTGAGCAGTTGGCATTTTCATTCCATTTGGTTAAGGGCCATAAAATTGCTGCTAAGGCTAATTATATAGGGAAGATGATTCCTGAAATAGAATGTCTTTGAAAATTAGTCCATATATAATTTAAGTACTTTCTGTTTTAAGAATTTCAAGATTGCTTTTCCTACCTAACTCTATTTAGAGGCTATTCTTTCTCGTTAAAGCCCATCGTGTTAATCTTAAACTGCTCCCTATTGACTGATAGCAGTGACTGGGAGCAGTTGGAATGGGGAATTCTCCTTTCTTGAATCTCAATTGTGACAATGAAATCAGGTCTGAGTATTTAATAAAGAATGGTGGAAAATATATCTTTATGCTCAGATATTTAGTTTCAATACCAGTGCTTTCATTTTCTCTATCCTACGCCCTTTTCGGTGTATTATTGAGGAAGTTGGGGTTTCTTTTGCTATTTATTGCATTTCATGTACCTTCCCATGCCAAGTTACTCAATAAAACATGGACGGTACAAAGTCTAGAAGAGCAGAACTTTCATAAGATTGCTGATAATAGAGTCTCAGTGAAAACTTCTGCGTGCTCAATGAAAGCATCCATGCAGCATGGGTCCAAATCATTTATTAACCAGATGGAATTCAGAAAGCTATGGGTTTCTGCTGACTGTTAACACAGAGTTGTAAAGGCCCATCTGCTCTTGGCTTCCCTAACCCTCAAGAGGAAAGGAGATATCATTTTACTTAACCATTTTTCCCCACAGGCTTTGAATTTGTAGCACAAGATATTTTTAGAACAAGGGAACTTCCTTGTCAGTGCTCTGTTTTCTTGAATGTTTCCTAACAATTAGCTTTATGGCTAGCTTCTTCTTTCCATTGCACCAGGCAGTGCACCAGAGCAAGCATCAAAGGCAATAGCTGGTGCCCTGAAAGCCATACTGAAGTTGGTATATATGGTCTTTCCTCAACCCGCAAATTAAAGTGGGGGGAAAATCTGGCAATTTTTAAAATTCAGCCTTTCACTCAGTACCTTCTCTTAAAACAACATCCATCTGTAAGCGTATGCTGGCTCTTGGAAACACGAAGAAGACAGTGACAAGCTTCCTGATTTAGCACCATTGACAGTACTCCTTCCTTGTTGTCGTTGGCTTTAGTTCCTTCCTCCTTGAATTAAGCTTGCTAGGAGAAGACTGGGAGAGTGTTGGAGAAATTTCAGTGTCAGTAGTGAAGCTGAGTTCTCCCCTACAAGTGTTTCTGCTTTTGTTTCAAGAGCTACAGAAGCCCTCTTCTGGTTTCTTAGCATTCATCATTTTCTTGTGCTGCTACTGGTTAAATTACTTTCATTCAGTCATTCCCACATAAGTCATCTAATCCTGTATGAAAGCTGATCTAGTTGAAAAGGATTGAAACATTAAAATCCTCATCCAAAGGGAGAGGATTAAATGAAAACATATGACTCATGGCGAACATTTCAGTAGGCATGAGAATACACATAGTATCAAGATCAATTTATATGCAGTTGTGTGAGGATACAATATTTCATCTATACTGCTACAAAATGAATTTCTGAAATAAACATTTAGGATTCTGCATTTAAGTCCACTTTCTTCAATGGTAGAATTCTCAGCCTCAGTACTTCTAGAGAGCACTGTTGAAGAAGGCTAGGAGTTTATGGGCAGGGAAAAACCGGTGAATCCAACATTTTCCTTTTGCTAATGCTGATTCTCCCTCCAGGTGGCACGCTGCAAACAGTTGATCTGTGATCCCAGCTATGTGACAGATCGAGTGCGCCCAGCTGGAAAGGTTGTGCGTGTCATCTGTATTCTGAGTCATCCTATCCGTGGCACCAGTGATGCTAACTCCTGTCAAATCATCATTCCCCAGAATCAAGTGGGACGCAAATCTGGTAAGGATATATTGATATGGGAGTTCAGAGATATGGGAATATTGAATATACTATGCTTTGGGCTACTTCTGCAGATTGGAGTATCACACATCTGGTATCGTTCTTACAGTGGTGGGTTTTAAAATTTTTACTACCAGTTATGTGGGTGTGGCTTGATGGGCGTGGCATGGCTTGGTGGGCATGGCAGGGGAAGGATACTGTAAAATCTCCATTCCCTCCCCAATCCAGGGGAAGTTTACTACAAAATCCCCATTTCTTCCTGATCAGCTGGGACTTGGGAGACAGAGAATAGATGGGGGCAGGGCCAGTCAGAATTTTTATTACCGGTTCTCCAGAACTGGTCAGAACCTGCTGAAATCCACCTCTGCCTTCTTATGACCTTTAATTACACAGCAACTATGTGAAATAGGGTAGGCTTAATGAAGGTGGGAATCCAGATATTTATTTTAGGGATACAAGAGGTTTTTCTGTACCAAGTCGGTGGGCTCATCCATCTGATTCCATATTGTCTACTACATACTGACTGACAGCAGTTCCTCGGCGTTTCAGAGCAGCTTCCGGGTATAGTGGGAGGTATAGATTTGGGTGAATTTCAACAATCCTAACTTCTTTTCTTCATTCCCCAATCCCAGATATCTATGTCTGTCTCATTTCCTCTGCTCACAATGTGGCTGCCCAGGGCAAGTACATCGCTATTGCCAGCACTACTGTAGAGACAGATTCTCCTGAGAATGAAGTGCAGCCAGCTCTTGAACTGCTTGAACCTATTGACCAAAAGTGAGTGATTCTGGGTTGATTGTGATGACAATTGGTCCAGTGCTATAACTTGGGACAATTTTCTAACACTGTTGACAATCCACAGTCTTGAAGATAACATGTTCTGTATATGTATTAAAGAGTCTCAAGGTGAGAGAAGAACACTGGGGCACAGCTGCAATTTATTAAGGGTTGCTAAATATGGACATTCCTGAGTAATGCTTTCCAGCTTTGCTTAAGAATTAAAGCCTAAGGAAAAGAGCTGCAAATTTTTGAAATATGATGAGCAGAAGTAAAAGAAGAAATGAGTGAGACTCATGAACAGCAGCCATATGTGGTGGGCTTGTAATTTTACCATTTTATCCTGGTTCCATCCAGGGAAGAAAATTACATATTACATACAAAGAAAGAGTGAAGTCTAATTCATCAACCTTGCACAGTAATTTTCTGTGAGTGGGACATTGCCTTGTATGAATCTTACAGATTGCTGAATGCTGGATTTTTGGATGATAATTTTTTTTTAACAAAGTGGATAATGGTATAATAAACATCAAGGACAAGATGATGTACAGATAATAAAAATAGCTTTATATCAGGTCCCGGAATGGCTAGAAGAATGGCAGAAGTTCTGATGAATATTGTGAGGTATGATAGCAGTAGTGGAACATGGGCTGGAAAAATATTTGAAGCTAAAGGTGAAATATGGGTCTCAAAAATGGTTTGAAAAAAGAATCAGTGCTGATTAGTGACCAATGATTGTGGTTGGCTGGTTTCTGCATCTGTAAATTATATTGATGTGATTAGAATCGGGAATAGGAACATAAATGTGTCCATACTAACTTGTTCCATTGATTTCTACTTCTTCAATTTAAATGGTTTTAAACACTTTTCTTTCCTTATCAGGTTTGTGGCCATCAGTGATATATATGAACCCACTGATGATGGAACTGAAAGTCAGGTGAGATTTCTCAGGTTTTCTGAATTATTTTAGAAGAGGGGTCTCCAAACTCGGAAACTTTAAGACTTGCGAACTTCAACTCCCAGAAATCCTCAGCCAGCATGCACTGGCTGGGGAATTCTGGGAGTTGAAGTCCACAAGTCTTAAACTTTCCAAGTTTGGAGATCCCTGTTTTAGAGTATATTTTTCCAGAACTGGTTCTGGATCTTGCCCTTTTTTCCCTTTCCCCATTGACTCCAGTCTGTGAACTTGTATTTTGTTTCCCTGTTTTCCCCTTGCAGATATTCTGTTCACGATCATACGATGCCACCACCCACTTTGAGACAACATGTGATGACATCAAAGACATTTACCGGCGCATGGCTGGGGCTCCATTTGATTTTGAAAGCATGAAACGGCGCCAGAATGATGTCTTTGGCGAGAACGAGCAGTGACCATTTCCTTTCTTTTTCCCCTGAACCCCACCCTCCCTGGGTTTTTCCCATGTAAGGGACCACACTCCCAGCTAGGGACTGGCTTAATTCCCACACCTCAATGAGATTGGCTCTTCCTCCAGATCCTCATTCAGGCTACGCCAAATGTCTAGTAACTTATTTCCATGGGGGAAATGTAGAATAGTTTTCCTCCCCCCACCCCCGGCTGGTGTTTTTTTTGCACACAAGACAAGCCTCTTTCCAGGACTGAGGTTAGATCAAGTTAATGCAATCTCAGTCCTTTGAAGACAAGCCTCTTTCAGTTTTTCCAGTGCCTGTAGGGATTTGGGTCCAGATTATGTATTATATACAGTTGCCTGGAATTGAGTTCTGCCCCCTCCTAGGAAAAAGCACCTTTGGAGACAGGAAATTCTGCCTACTTTTCTTTTGCAACTTCTTTTTCCCTGTGGTTTCCATGAATATAATAAGGAAAGGCAGAATTAAGTACATCTAATTTTCATTGTAGGTTGCTCCATCACTAGTCTATTCTAACTGAGGAAAAGAAAAACAGCCACTGGGTTTTAAAAGCATGCATGTAACATATATTTTGGCCTTAATTCTTGCTATTGATCTCCAACTGTTACCATCTGCTCACCTTTCTTCAGTTTCCCCGTTTCCCCTCCATTTGTTGGGTGTTCTCATCTCTACCATCTGTGCCCCTCTTAACTCCTCTGAGCCTCACATTTCTCCCTTCCTGTGTATAGTGAATCAATTTGCTGCTTAACTTGCAAAGGACCATCTGGGACCATATCTTGCCATATGTATAATCAGTCTCTCCTCATTTTCCCATTTCTCCTGATTATGATGTGAAGCTGCATTCCTCTGTTTTGAGAGGAGACTGGAATTGTGTGAGGATGTGGGGGCACAAAGAGCCATTCTGAACCATCTCTTCTATACATGCTGCCCTTGCAGCTGGTCCCATGTCCCCCACCTTGCACTTGAGATTTCCACGGGCCTCTCTTGTTTGTCTTGCATCCATTTTGTCCCCTAAATTCCTTTTTAGTTTCTTTAGCCTCAAGCGTGAGAAGATTTGTATTTGTACGTGTGTATGTCTCTCTTGTGTGCTGGATATAGGGACAGGGAGACAATTCTGTCCCTTTCCACTTGCTGCCACCTGCTGTAACTTATTGTAACTTATTAATGAAGCAGGTTAATTATTTGTTGGCACTTCTGACAATTAATGAGGTTTGGGTGGGGGTTAGGCTGTGGCATGAGTACAGGGGCCTGGGGCCTGTCCTGTGTTAGAGCCTTCCTTCCTTCCTTCCTTCTGAAGCCAGCTTTATGGTTAACGATCTGTCTGTAACTCTAGGGGAATGGGAGGGGTCAGCTCTCCACCCCATAACTGCTCAGTTGTCTCAAGATAATAAATTCACTTAGTCTAGCCCTGGCTCTTGTCTGGTACCATTGCTGCAGAGGTGGGATGGGGGGAGCAGGGGAATAAAGTCCAGGCTTAACTCACACCAGCGAGAGGAAAGAGACCACATTGAATTCAGGAAATGGAAGAAATATTTTTTTAAAAAATCAGAGAAGCACCTCAATTTGGTTATGAAAACTTTTCTGAAGGAGTGGCAGTATAATATCCAGAGAGCTTTGAATGATAAAATGTACTATTTTGCATAGCTTCAGACTGTCAGATAATGCACCTTTGTTACTGTTGAAGTCTTGAGGCAAGGAAGTGATGCTAAGAACAAGACAGCATGGGAGTCTATACGGATTTGTATAGCCAGATCTCCTCTCATTTTCCCTACACTAAACTATTGGAAATTGTGCTTGAACCCAGCTGGCTTAGAAGAATTGAAAGACTAGTCATACCGCATCCATTTTCTCAGGCCACATAGAACACCAAGGACCAAAAGTTTAGAAGGGGATTTGGGGGAAAAAATCTCAATTCTATTTTGTATTTAATGCCTTAGTACTCTATATCTAATAAGACTACTATGGTTGTATTAGTTGTTTTAATATCAAATTAGAACTGCCACTATTTCAACCATTCCATGTCTTTTAGCTTAATTGATTTATATCTTTTTCCAAGTGTGTATGGAGGCAAGCTAGTGTTCCACTTGTGAATCAATACTGGCAGTAGTTCTTAACATTTTCTTTGCCTGATTCTCCTTTACAAATGGAATATTGAAATTCTACTTTTCCTGCAGATCCCTCCTATAATTTTAAGCCCCTTTCCTGTAATTATCCTTCCCTCCTCTAGCTATACAGTTGTAAAACCTGGATAGCAATAAATAAAACAACCAGGAAGGCATTTCAAGGTGTCTTCTACTGAATATCATCTTTATTCATGAAAAAAAACCAGAGCTGAAGGTGACATATTTACTTAATAATGCATCTCTGTCTTGAAAGATGCTCTGTATTTATGGGCTAGATTTTCATTCATCTGGCACAGTGCTTCTGCTATACATTAAAAAATGTGAAAAAGAAATCTCTTAAATCTAGCTTTAATGATTATTTCAATTAAATTTAAATACTGCCCTCTGAAAATATCTGGTGCCGGTCTTTGAATGTACAACTGGCACAAAGGTAGCCGCTGAGGTAAATCAGATTTTTTCAGACATTAAACTTTAAAATGGCAACTTTCTATTGATCAATAAAAATGGTGAATGTGTATCACTTCTGTATATTTTAACTTGGCATCATATGGGCAAGTTGAACATTCAGTACCTAATACAGCAAAGAAGGAATACTTCAAACAATTTCTATAAGCAATCGGTGCAAACAAAATTCAAATAATATAAAGGAAACCAGGAAACACTCTTTCCAACTGAATTGCTTGCAAATAATGACAACATACATCTCATTTAAGGATCATTAAAATACATTCATCCATATTGCGTACAACGATATGGGAAGACTATTCAAATGTCGCCAGTCCAACTTCCTTAAATTATTTTTCTTTATCCCTTTTGGCCAATAAGTGGACAGTTACAACCATGATAATCCCGCCTTTTTAAAAAGGAAAATTCAAACTGTCGTCACTGCTCATTCCCAATTGCAGTTCATAACTTCCTCCACACACATGCTGTATGGTAGTTTATCAATCTACAGTTCGTTTGTTGACACACCACCCAATTCACCAGGTTTGTGTATCCTGCTAAACCATATTTAGTAAACATGACACAACTTGTCAATTAGCACGCGTGAGTACAAAACGATTAAAAGGGTTCGTTTTGTCGCAACGCTTTTGAAGGACAGTTTTCCAGAAAGCGAGTGACGCCGATTTCGCCTTTCTTCTTAGCTTAGCGGGATCGTTTTCAATACAAGTGAATATTGAGTTTCACACAAAGGATTGCCAAACTTCAAACCCAGAACACGCTTACATTATCGACTGGAAGGGTGGGGGGCTTGTGAAAGCTGAGTTGGAGGTATCCTATCCTGCGTACAGTAAGTTTCCTATCTTCACAGAAACTGCGCTAGTTGAAAAATATTTGCCACGTTATTCGACAAGGCTTAATTATTATTCACATAATTATATGTGACAAAGCAGCAGTGACTGGTCCCCGGGGAGGGTCAACTTTTAACTTCACGATAAAAAATGAAACAAGACCCCGTTTGCCAGTTAACAAATTAAAAACAGCAGCAGCCCAACTGGCATTTTTCCCGATGCTTTAGGACTCTCGCTATCAACTTATAACTTGATTGTGCTTGGCTGAGGTTTTTGACAGCTTGGCCGATTTTGCTCAAAATCAACCCAAGCCGATTTGGGGCACGTTCGTTCCTTAATTCCCACGCCTCTTTGCAGCGGGCGAGGAAACGAATCACGAACGACATGGATAAACCAGCAATTTTATCTGGAATCTTAAAACCCAGTTATCTGGGAGTCGGTCCTATTTAATTCCTAGACAGACAAGTATCTGATTCTGTAGTAGGACTGCATTTTCACTTTCTCACAGGGAGGGAGAAGCGCAATCAGGGAAGAGGCTTCCACTGAGGTTTCTTTTTCCCTTCCTTTAGCACAGTGTTTCTCAACCTTGGAAGCTTGAAGATGGGTGGACTTCAACTCCCAGAATCCCCCAGCCAGCGCTGCTGGCTGGGGGATTCTGGGAGTTGAAGTCCACCCATCTTCAAGCTTCCAAGGTTGAGAAACACTGCTTTAGCATCTCTCTAAGAAGCTGCGTCGCCGTCTCTCGACTAAGCAGATGATTAGTCGCGCTCCTACGCAAACCACGCCCTCTCTTCCGTCTTGACTGACACTTCCGACTCCATAAACCCGCCTCGGCCAATAGGAAAAGTCGTCTTATCATAGAGGTGTCAAGGCTAGAACATTGGCAACAAGCCGTTTCTACCGGAAATTCCGGCTGTGAATCGATTGACTTTCCGAGTTTTCTTCCGTATATCGGCCGATCGTGGGAAAATAGGAAGAGGAAGGTTAGAGTTCGGTTCTGTCCTGGTACGTGCGAGTGACGTGGGCGAAGCAGCTGGTGGGATTTTGCGGTTAGAAGGTTTTTCTGGACATTTTTGGGGGGGCAGAAAGAAAGAAATTCCACGGCATTTTGACCAGGCATGGATCATAGCGATCTCTCTATATTCCTTTCACAATTTCTCATGCCAGATCCAGGAATCCCATATCTTCCCCTTACTTTCCAGTCCTTGGATCTCTTTCTGTTTTAATGGGTTGTCTTCACGATTACCATTGATGATCAGTGGTAGATCATCTACTTTTACAGGCACTCGATCCCAGGTTTGATGCAGCATCCATTAAAAGGATCATAATAAGGGGGTAAGATCGGTTAGTTTCTGGAGAGCTACTGCCTGTCGGAGAAGGCAGTAAATGTACAGCAGCTTCATTCATGTATGTGTTTTGTACCTCACAGGTCCCATCAGCGATCATGGCACAATACAAAGGAGCTGCCAGCGAGGCTGGCCGGGCCCTTCAGTTGATGAAGAAGAGAGAGAGGCAACGTGAGCATATGGAACAAATGAGACAACGCATCGCTGAGGTGATGAGAAGTAGAAATCACCGAGAGATTGGTTTTTGAATTCTTTCAGGAGATAACGCTAAGGAACACGGGGTTGTTCCTTAGAAATAAGGGTTTGTTTGGAATCATTCTGGCAAAGGTGGAGGTTTTAATGAAGGAATGGGAGAGAATGTTCTTTTCCATAGTCAAAAACAAACAAGGGCAAAAGTTTCCACAGTTAATCATGAATATATTTCTAAAAAAGTGTGCATGTTTTTAAAAATGAGAGGGTTTTTTTTAGTATTTTTGCTTCGTTTTTCTGTGATATGTGTAGGCTTCATCATGCAGAATAAAAAAGCAAAAGAGAAGAAAAGCAAGTAGATATTCTACCAAATATTTGATGTCACAGTCAAATAATTAATGCAAGGAGTGCAGCACACCAGGCTTTAAGCTGATTGTTATATTTCTGATTTGAGTACATTATTTCTTCCAGAACATATGTTCTTCAGACACTTAACCTTTCTTGTCCTTAGATTTGTCTTGCAAATAAAAACTCTTCCTATGATTTTTCCTACCCTGTTTCCCCCAAAATAAGACAGTCCCTGATAATAAGCCCAGTCGGGCTTTTGAGCACATGGCACATAAGGCCAAGCGCTTATTTCAGGATTAAAAATATATATAGAAGACAGGGTCTTATTTTCAGGGAAACATGGTATTTATTTTTCTCTGAAGCAACTATGACTCAATGTTTAGTCTTAATGTGACTTTAAGAAATTTCTTATCTTCCATATTTTGTCACCTTTTAAGAATATTTTACTCATAGTCTCCAGAATATGAATATTGCTCTAATTTTCCTTTTTTTAGTTGAAAAATCATGTCTAGCATACTCATATCTGCTCAAGACATTTACCATTTTCAGATGTCTTTTCTCTAGCGGAACAAGCTTAAATTATTCTGGTTATGTCCTGGTCATTTTATTGATTTTTTGAGAGAAAATTTGTCTCAAATGCACTCCTGTATAGACTACACTTGCTTCATTTTCAGCAAAGATGAGAGATGTAAGACATTTCTAAAAACCCTTGCAATGGATCCTTATACATAAACTTACTATTTTGTGACTTGTGTATTAAACATAAGTCTCCTAATGCAGCAGAAGAATTTTTTTCTGGACTTTTGGGGAAGAAATGACAAACTGAGGATTGCTCTGCTAAAAACAGAGCCAACAACCAGGGCAGAATGAAGAGTAGTGGGTAGACCTGCTCTTCATAATTCCTTTCTGGTAAGGAGAGGACTTGAGATCACCCACAAGTCAGGAGTGGGTTCTACCTACCTTTACTACCAGTTCGCAACTGGGCCGCACGTGCAGAAGCTTCTGTGCATGCGCAGAAGCATTTTGATGACATTGGAGTCGGTGGGCGGAGCCTCCCCCAGTTTTACTACCGGTTCTATAGAACCAGTGCGAACCGGGGGCAATGCACCACTGCCACAAGTGTTCCAGACAGTTGATCCTCATGAAAAAACCTCAGGACAGTCTTATTTGCAACTTCAATCATGGTACAAAAAAGATAAAGATGAGTATGGAATTGAGATGGTGCCACAACAATTGGACAAATTATTGATTGGCCCAGATGAAAAATTGATAACAAAAATTTATAATTACTTATTAGAATTTGATAGAGCTGAAGCTAGAGTGAAGAGAGTTATGATAGTGTGGGCAAAAAATGTCGGGCATAGTATTGAATTGTAGGATTGGGAGAAAATTTGGAATAGAAATTATAAGATAATTAAATTGGCAAAGTACAAAGAGAACTAATATAAAATGTTCTATCGCTGGCACCTGGCACCCTCTAGACTAGCAAAGATATACCCAAATTTAAGCCCGAATTGTTGGAAATGTGGTCAAAAACAAGGTACTTTTTATCATACATGGTGATTGTGCCCTGAAACGAAAAAATATTGGAAGAAAATATTTTTTTTCTTCCAGATTTACACACCTTCCGCCGTGGCCTCAAGACCTATTTATTTCAACAGGTTGGCCTGGCCTAACTTCCCTTTTAATTGTAACTTTTAAAATTGGTTTTAAAATATTAGGGGTGTTTTAAATTGTTTTGGACCAAATTTACTTAATGGGTTTTTATATTGTCTTTTAAATTTTGTAGTTTGTGTGTTTTATCTTTCTGGCTGTTCACCTCTCTGAGTCCTTCGGGAATAGGGCAGTATATAAATCTAATAAAAGGGGAAAAAAAAAAAGGAAAAAAAAAGGAAAATACATAGGTGGTTACAGGAATTAACAGGACATCAGATAGAATATACCCCGGAACTATTTCTCCTAGGGATAGTTAAAAGGAAATACAACAACAAAATAATATATATATATCATTTTACATATAATAACCACAGCAAAGATAGCTTTCGCGCAATGTTGGAGAAATACAAACATACCTTCTGATGGCTTAGTACTTAAAAAAATATTTGATTGTGCTGAAATGGACATATTAACAATTGAAATGAAAGGACAAATACTACGCAGCATGGGTTGAGAACAGAAAAAAAGAAAAGAAATAGACAAAATAGAAGTAGAATTAAAATGTGTAGTAAAAATGTATAGTGTATTTGAATTGGAATGTTATGGTATGTAAATGGTCGCAGTTATGCATAAGATGTGAGTAAGATTTGTTTATTTGTAAAAAAACAATAAAAAGAATAAAAAGAAAGAAAAAACTCAGGACAGTCTTCAGTGGGTTTAGAGCTTTGGGAGACAAGAGAATAGCCATCTTTTTGCTCAAACCATAGTCGGTGTGCCTACTGGGCTTGCATACTTTCTTTTCTAACCATTTTTGAAATTTTATTAGTTGCATTTTAGCAATTAGGAATCCTTGGATTAACAAATTTTACAGCAGTGGGTTGGTTTCCTTCAGCAAAATAAGTTTTAAACACAAGTTTAAGAACCTAAAAAAATATTTTCGGAATAAACAGCAAAAGAGTACTTAGAACTTTGATTTCAGAAAATTACAAAGAACCCAGTTGGATTGGAAATAAGATTTGGGAATTGTGGGAATTGTGGGAAAATGCTTTTTTGAATTATCTTTTAAAAATAGAATACAACTTTGAAGGTTGGACTCTAGAGAGAACCACAAGGAACTAAAGATTACAATTAAGGAAGAACACTTACAAATTTGACTTTACTAATACAGAAAAAAGAAAATATTAGAACATTGGAACAGGGAAGGATATTTGTGAACAAGGAATTCAGAAGTTAATTTTAAGAGTATCTGTCTTTATAGATAGACTGTATTTAGAAAATGTTATGAAAGAGGAACAAGTTTTACTGAAAAATAGACTAAAAGTAGAGTTAAAAATGACAGGGTACAAGAATGATATGGAAAAAGATGCTACACTGGACATACAAATGAAACTGGCTAATATCTTAATAATCAAAAGGAATATATACATAATGAACCAAAAAAAGTGCCCTGGATAACTTTCCTATATTGTATTTACAAAGAATACCCATTAAAGCCTTGAAAACAAAAAGTTGTAGTATATAATTTGAAGGGACTAAAGATCAAAATTGTTAAAAGAAGAAGGAATATAAAGTTGGTTTATCTAATCAAAGTTAAAATAGAATTGTTATCTCTGGTAACCCTTAAATTACTTTAAATAATTTAAATAAATAAAGGATTAAATAATGAGATTTGAAGGATTGCTTTATAGATAAGAGATGGGATACTGGAACAAGAGATCATTTCTTGTATTTTAAAAAAAGGTGATAAGTTATTAAAATTGCTTATACTTGTGATTAAGCAACTTTGTTGCTTTTGTTTATTTTTATTTGTTTTCATGTTTTTTCTTTTCTAGTTTTCTTTCTAGTTTTCTTTCTAGTTTTTCTTTTTTGCACTTTCTATTTTTTCTTTTGATTTTATTTTTTAGTTTGTATTAGCTTTTATCTTCTTAACTGTAATTTTTAATAAAATTACTGTAAAAATATTTTTTGACTTTTGCCTGTGCTGACACCTGTCTCTGTATAGCTTACTGTGTTCTGTTGCTGTTTCATGCAGAATTGTAAGTGGGCATCATCCTTAGGATTAAGTAACATGTTTTCCTCTTTTTGCATGATGGGATTTTAAGTTATAAATCTGGTATGGAGGTTTATATTTTAATCATTTTAGTCTGAGTGACTAATCAAAAAATATTTCATTATAAACAGAAAAGCTAAAATTCTGCAGCCTTTCTGGGAGCAAACTAGTAATTCAGAACACCTCACCTACTTCCTTTGATTGATTTGCAGGACTACAGTATATTCATACTGGCTATTCACAGATTTGACATTTCTCTTACATCAGAACCTAGTTGACTGTTTATTTTTCTGTAATATGCTTTTTTTTTTTTTACTTTACATTTTTACTGTAATAAGCTGTATTCCAGCTTGTGAACTTTTTCACCAAATGTTGATACTGACAGTTAATTCTGCTTCTTCTAACAGTGTTGGGTTGAGCTTGCTCCCTTGTGTTCACTGTGTAATTGCTGCATAAGTGCTTTCCCAGTGCTTTGTCTTGGGGTGTGCTCAGCCAGACATATGTTTCTTCCAAATGCAATAACGAATCCCCTATTTGACACTAACATCTGTTGTTCATATAATATTTCTTATCCTGATTGCCCAGGTAATTCTTGAGGATCCCTCAGTTTTCATAAGCACCACCTCATCTTTGTTGGTGCTCTTTTATCACGCAGTCTAATATAATATGCAGCCATATGTTCTGCTTGAAAATTTGCCCATCCCCACATGAACACTTACCCTTGATGAGAAGGAACATGTTTCTTTATCTTACCTTGCTAATTGAAATTCATAGAAAAAAAAATATGTAATCTATCCTGACTTCTGTGGTTAGGTTAGGTTAGGTTGTAATCTCCTACATTTGCCTAAATACAGTAAATGGATTGAAATTCCCATGTTTTCTACCTAAGATAGTTTCCATTTTTTACTGGGTTGAATCCAAAAATGGAAACCGAAATGTCACCAGGGTCTACAATACTTCTTCTGACTGATGTGTTCTTTGCCCGTGGCAGGAGAACATCATGAAGTCAAACATCGATAAGAAATTCTCTGCCCATTATGATGCAGTGGAAGCTGAGCTGAAATCTAGCACCGTTGGTGAGTCTGGATGTAGTTAAAGAGGGACCTATGTGAAAGAGGCCCCAAGCCCTGGCCTCCATTCCTTAGCTTGTGTGAATTACCTTCTCTCCTGCGTAGTGTTTGGGCCTATTTCCAGCACAGCTTCTTCCAATAGGTTTGGTGACCCTCAATGACATGAAGGCCAAGCAAGAGGCCCTTGTAAAGGAACGGGAGAAGCAGCTAGCCAAAAAGGAACAGTCCAAAGAATTACAACTGTAAGTTTGTGAGTGTGTGCATGAAATTCTGGGCAGGATAACTTGGGTCTTGGAGAATAGCTTCCATTATTTGGAAGGGAATGAGCAACCTTGTATCGTTCACCTCTTTTGACCCATAATTTATATAATCTATTGATATTAGGTGTGCTGATTTGGAATAATTGGAGCTCAAAACATCTGGGGAGAACCAGTTTATCTATTTGATAAAACTATTTTTTGTGTGTGTGAAGATGCGAGCCCCTTAAAAAGAATGAAGGACAATAGGTTTAGGACATGTAAAAAAATGTGATTTTCATGCCTCCAGATTTATGGAATTTACTACCCTGTTTCCCCCCAAATAAGATATCTCCTAATAATAAGACCAATCTGGCTTTTGAGCGCATGGCAATAAGGCCAAACGCTTATTTCAGGGTTCAAAAAAATATAAGACAGGGTCTTATTTTGGGGAAAACACAGTATCTAATCGGGTTTCAGGCCGGGGTACAGCACAGAGACGGCATTGGTTGCACTGGTGGATGATCTTTAGAGGGCTCGGGACAGGGGATATTCCTCTGTTTTGGTCCTCTTGGATCTTTCGGCGGCGTTTGATAGCATAGACTATGGTATCTTTCTGTGATGGCACGAGGGGTTGGGAGTGGGAGGCATCATTTTACGGTGGTTCTCCTACCTCTCGGGCCATACGCAAGCGGGGTTGGCAGGGGGGCAGAGGTCGGCTATGAGGCCCCTCACCTGTGGGGTGCCCCAGGGGTCGGTCCTCTCGCCTCTCCTGTTCAACATCTATATGAAGCCGCTTGGGAAGATCATCCGTGGTTTTGGGGTGCGGTATCATCAGTACGCTGATGATACCCAGCTTTTTATATCCACCCCAAACCAGCCCAGTGATACCCTCGACGTGATGTCCCGCTGCCTGGAAGCGGTACGGACCTGGATGGGGAGGAACAGGCTTCCACTCAATCCTGCCAAGACTGAGTGGCTGTGGGTACCAGCATCTTGTTCCGATCGAGATATTCCATCATTGACCATCGGGGGTGAGGTGTTACCCCCTGTGGATAGGGCCTGCAACTTGGGTGTCTTCCTGGATTCACAGTTGTCTCTGGAAGACCATGTGACAACCATGACCAGGGGGGCATTTGCCCAGGTTCGCCTTGTGTGACAGTTGCGCCCTTACTTGGACCAAGATGCCCTACGCACCGTTACTCATGCACTGGTCACCTACCATCTTGACTACTGCAACGCTCTCTACCTAGGGCTGCCCTTGAAAACCACTCGTAGGCTTCAGCTGGTGCAGAATGCGGCCGGCGGGTTGTGATGGGAGCATCCCGGCACTCCCATGTTACACCCCTCCTGCGCGGCTTGCATTGGTTACCGGTTGCCCTTCGGCTGAGATTCAAGGTGCTGGTTATCACCTATAAAGCCCTTCATGGCCTAGGCCTGGGATATTTGTTGGTCCCCTACAGTCAGCGACAATCCCCAATCGCCTGGTGCGTTCCCACAGACAGGGCCTCCTCAGGGTGCCGTCGGCCAGACAGTGTCGGCTGGCAACCCCCAGGGGGAGAGCTTTCTCTGTGGGCACACCCACCCTCTGGAACCAACTTCCTTTGGAGCTCCGGAAGGCCCCTGACCTTCGCTCGTTCCGCCGCGAGTTGAAGACCTGGTTGTTCCGTAGCCTGGACTGATGGGGTTTTTTTAATGAATTTTAAACTGTTTTAAATTTATATCGTTTTAATAAGGAACTATGCATTTTACCGTTGTGAGCCGCCCTGAGTCCTCGGAGATAGGGCAGCATATAAATTGCATAAAATAAAAATAAATAAATAAATAAATAAATCTAGTGAATTAAATTACCCTAGAATGAATTTTTAAAGGATTTCACTAAGTAACAGAACAATCAAGAAAACTCCAGAGATAAACTAACAAAGATTATGTATTTGTCTCCATGCTTTTCCTGTCAACATCCCAGGGATATCTGACAAGAGTTCAAAATGAACATGTTGAAATAGGCAGATCTTCTATTTTGTCTAACATGATATTCTTACATCAGCTGCAAAGTCTCCAGGCCACAGGTTACTTCACTAACTTTAGAACAGAGACATTTCATGATAATGTTCATCTTTTTTTAAAAAAATATAAGAATAATTTTGAACTCTTATCAGTCCTTTGTGTACAGTTTCCCTTCATTTGTAATTTGATTTATTAAAGTGTTATTTTAAGAACTGAATGAATATCACTAATAGAATAAGGAAACATTTCATCAAACAGTAATTTCCTAAATGTGGGAAAATGTCAACTGTTTGAGAATGACATACTTAAATCTGAATATAACAATTGCATGATTTGTCCAAATAGTGACTGTTTGAATACTATCACAGTGATAAATCATCATTGGCCTTGAAAGTCATTTTTCTTTCAATGTCAGTGTAACCAATTATATACTATTGCTTTGGATAGCATAACAATTCTTTTAAAAAGCTCCCTTCCTTCTCCTTCTAAGAAATGAGGTTGAATCAGTTTTGTTTTGGAATTTTTTTTCCCCTTCAGTGGTCTTATGTTTTTTCAACACCCTGCCTTTCACAGAAATCTTCTAAGAGCTCCCTCAAGTGTGCATTTCATGCCAAACTGATTTTTTATTTCCTTCTCATAGAAAATTGGAACGGATGCGGGAGCGGGAACGCAAGCAGGAACAAAAACGTAAGATCTCAAGCTTGTCCTTCACTCTGGATGAAGAGGAGGAAGATGATGCTGAGGAAGAAGATGAGGAAACAGAATTGGAACGAGAAGGTGAGGAATAGTAGGCTGGATGCATTGCAGAATGTGAAGCTGAAGTAGGCCTCGTGTGATGATAGCAATAGCAAGGGAGGGAAGTGTAGGACAGCGACTGTTGAATTCAAGCAACAGAATGTTAAAGGTAGCTCCTCATTCATACATGATTCTCCTGCTTTTCTTAGAGTTGCCTCCCAAAAAGAAGAAACTTGGGAAGAACCCAGATGTGGACACTAGCTTCCTCCCTGACCGTGACCGTGAGGTATGGTAATTACTTGTCCTGTAGGTGATGCTGATTAACTCCCATAAACTACAGCAGTCAAGAGTAATGGAGGCTGAGAGTTATACTTCACCAAAATCTGGAGGGCCACAGATTGCTTCATCCTTTTCTTTTCCACATCCTGGATTTCAGGAAGAAGAAAACCGCCTGCGAGAAGAGCTTCGGCAAGAGTGGGAGGCCAAACAAGAAAAAATCAAGAGTGAGTGATGGAAAGTGGTCTGGCATGCTTTCCAAGTGGAAGGGTGACCGTTATAATTGTGTTTAAAGAGAGGACTCTCCCATCCTTTTCATTATTTTCTTTCTTTGTCTTTGGCCAGGTGAAGAAATTGAGATCACATTCAGTTACTGGGATGGCTCTGGGCACCGCCGAACGGTGAAGGTGAGCTTTGCTCCCAGCCTGCTTGGATTTTGTTCTCAGCTTTGGAAAGCCAATGGGTGGTTTAATGCTTGAGTCTAGAATACAAGGACTCAGGTTGTTGGCTTTTTCCATACAGTACCCTGATTTTTATTGTGTGACCATCTGTATGTATTCTGTGTCCAGCTTCTTAAAATGGCTGATGCAAAATACTACTTCACAGCTGTTTAGCATTCCATCAGGTGTTCAGCTTTGTTCATTCTTAGTTCAAGACAGGAAGCAGAATTATTTATTTATTTATTTATTTATTTATTTATTTATTTATTTATTTCCTGCTTTTATTATTTTATAAATAACTCAAGGCGGTGAACATATTTAATACTCCTTCCTGTTTCCCCACAATAGCATTCCTGTGAGGTGAGGTGGGTTAGGCTGAGAGAGAGTGACTGGCCCAAAGTCCCCCAGCAGCTTTCCTGCCTTAAATTGGGATTAAAACTCATAGTCTCCTGATTTCTAACCAGGAGTCTCAATCACTAGATCAAACTGGGTCTCAGATGTGCAGTGCATCATAGCTTTTTTTAAAAAAATACTATTGTGCTAAAGTGTGGTTCCCAGTTGTCTCTCGTCATAAAAATGGTCAGGCCCACAATTGTTTCCACCCAGCAATACTATAATCTCAGATACTCACAGGCCAGGAAAAGAAACATTTCTTTTGTCATTTTTGTTCCACACCAAAACTTTTTTAAAACTCCTCCATATAAACAATTGTCGCCTTTAACCTATAACCTCTCTAAAGAAAAATCACCCTCACAAAATCTGGTAAAGGTTTCACTGACTAATCTTTCGGTTAAAGGCCAGGCTTCTAAATCTTTTATATAAACAAACATGTGGGAGTGTGGGAGATAGAAATTACTCACAGGTTGGCTGAGTATTTAGAGTATCAGACTAGTTCTGGAATGTTCCAAATTTCACTTTCCATGTAGGCATGAAAGTGGCAGCATAGAGGAGTCACCATTCTTAGACTAGCCAGGGTTACATGATCAAGTATTTATTGAGATGAAGATGAAAAATGGATTCCTTGAGTTTGTTGGATGAAATAAAGTAAACTAAGAGATATGACTCCGCAGAGAACAGTGTGAGCTTTTACTTGTGGGGGGTTGTCTGAGAGAAATCCATTCCCAACTGACTCTTCTTTTCCCTCAGTGTAGATGAAAAAGGGCAACACCATTCAGCAATTCCTGCAAAAGGCCCTGGAGATCTTGCGCAAGGACTTCAGTGAGCTTCGGTAAAGGACTTTGTGGAGTTTTATTTTCCATGCATCTGGCTGAGGAGAATTCGTTTCAATTTGCATTCATTTGTGAGTTCAAGTTGTTACCATCTGGTGAATATTACAGTTAGCCCTGGTAAACAGATCCTGGCCTTGTGCTAGCTGATGGTATCAGCCTCATCGACTCAATTGCAATGCGGAAAAAGGTTTTTAATTCAGAAGTCACTACAGGTGGTCCTTGACTTACAACAGTTCATTTAATGACCATTCAAAGTTACAGCGGCAGTGAAAAAAGGGGCATGACCATTTTTCACACTTACAACCATTGTAGCGTTCCTATGGTCACATGAACAAAATTCAGATGCTTGGCAACTGGTTCATATTTATGACAGTTGCAGTGTCCCGGGGTCATATCATCCCCTTTTGCAACCTTCTGACAAGCAAAGTCAATGGGGAAACCAGATTCCCTTAACAACCCTGTGACTAACTTAACTGCAGTGATTCACTTAACAATTCTGGCAAGAAAGGTCGTAAAATGGGGCAAAACTCACCGATGTTTCACTTAGCAACAGAAACTTTAGGCTCAATTGTGGTTGTAAGCTGAGGACTACCCATACATGAAGCATGCATTATAAAGGCCAATATCTAATGTAGATGGCAGTGAGAATTGGCAGCACTGACCTGTAACACAACTGGCTGATGTGGATTGGAAAAGTGAGCAAACTTCAGAAGTAACATATGCTTAGCCATCTTCTTTTCTAAAGAAGGAGACTCGGGTGCACAAGTCAGAAAATGTGTTTTGTTTCATTCATGGAACAAACCTCTTGTGACTTGGAAGTTCAGCCAAGACTTTTTAGGTGTCTTCCGGGCTGGTGGAATTGAAACCCCAAAGATGTTATTGTTCAGATTTTTGTCCAGGAAATCCCAGAGACTTTTAAATGGATAAATACGGCAAGGCTGATGTGCCTTGCCTCCCTCCCGTCCTCTTTTTCTGACCTTGTCTGTACTCCTTAATGACAGCTCACTAAGCCCAGGGGTCTCCAACCTTGGCAACTTTAAGACTTGTGGACTTTAACTCCCAGAATTCCTCAGCCAGCTTTGCTTTGCTGGTTGAGGAATTCTGGGAGTTAAAGTCCACAAGTCTTAAAGTTGCCAAGGTTGGAGACCCCTGCACTAAGCAGTGCTTACCTGACTGATCCTTACACTGGTCTTCCTGACCTTCCCCATGTCTTCCCTTCATTTCACATAACTCTCCACTGATTGGATTGCCCACCAATCTGCCTTATCCTCCTTCCTGACCAGCCCATTCAGCTTCTACCTCACTCCCATATTTCTAGCATTCACTTTTATCCTTACCATCCCGTTGCTTCCCTTTAAAAATGAACCACATTCCACCAGCCTGCAACAGACACACACAGCCTGCACTTTCCTAACTCTTAACTTTTGCTTAACTGCTGCTACCAATGAACACACCACCTCCAGTGGCTTTGTATTTCCCCCACTTATCGCCCACCTGGGAACACGTCTGCCTAGTACAGGCCTGTGAAACTGGATATAGCCCACGCAGGCCACATGTCCACCCTGGCACTGCAAAGGCAAAAAAACCCCATCGCGATAAGTCACGATCTGGCCCACAACACAATCAAGTTTGACACCCTTGCCCTAGTACAGATTCTCTGCTCTGTACATGCAGTAGCCACTGGGGCCAAAACATTTGATGCATCTCCAGGAAGACTTGAGAGGCTAAGTGCACATCTTTCCCTGCAGGTCAGCCGGTGTGGAACAGCTCATGTACATCAAGGAAGATCTCATCATCCCACATGTAAGTATAAGACTCTGTCTAAGGGTGAAATTCAGCAGGTTCTGGAGAACTGGTAGCGGAAATTTTGAGTAGTTCGGAGAACCAGCAAATACCACCTCAGGCTGGCCCCAGAGTGGTGTGGGAATGGAGATTTTGCAATATCCTTCCCCTGGAGTGGCGTGGGAATGGAGATTTTGCAGTATCCTTCCTCTGCCACGCCCACCAAGTCACACCACGCCCACTAAGCCATGCCCACAGAACCAGTAGTAAAAAAATTTGAATTCCACCACTACTCTGTCTCACTGTGCCACCGGCATTCCAGTCAGTGTTCCCCTACTTTGCTCTTATGCCCTCTTATGCCAATGCCACAGTGGTCTAGAAGTTCTGGATCAGTAGATCTAATTCCCTGGCTACAAGAGGAAGGGATCATTGGAACTTTTCCTCTAACACACAAAAGTGATTCGGTCTCAAGCAGGGGATAAGTGCAGAAGGGAGAGTTCCATTTAAGGCAGCCCATGGTCTGTGTTGGCGTTTTTTCATTTAATAAAGCCCATCAGTGGACTTGAACACTTTTCACGGCATCTCAGAGAAAACCAAACTCTGCCCCTCAATCTAGATATTTTGCCACCGCTTGATTTTTATAGTTGTGCTAGCCCCAATCCCAGTTGCCTTTGGGACCAATTGGGAGTTTTCCAAGCACCAGTGCTCCTGATTCCAAATAGGAAAGCTCCATGCCCACTTTAGGAACAATGGACTTCAAGAGAGAGGGAGGGAGAGAGCCACCTCTCAAACAAGTATCCAAAATGAAATGGGCTAAGGTCAGTGCTTAGCTGGAAAAAAGCAAGGCAGTTAAAGTTTTGCTTGGGAAGGAAGAAAAAAGAAGAATGGTGTCTCACCACTCTGCTTAGGATATCAGGCCAGACACGTTTGTTACCATTCCTTTTGGTGGCTGTGGTCCCTCTTTCAGTGCTTGTTGCAGCAGCTGCCCTCTGCTCTTAAATGTAGCTACTCCAAGTGGCTTGTGCTCAGATTTGGTTGGGGGAATCTTTTTGTGATGTATCTTCCTCAGCCCTTTTCTTCTGCCCATCCAGCATCACAGCTTCTACGATTTCATTGTCACCAAGGCTCGAGGGAAAAGCGGTGAGTGTCTCCTTTTGTTCCTCCTTCCTTTTCGGCTTTTGTCTTCTTCCTATCAAAGCCCTCTGGGAGGTTGGGGGTAGGGGAACACGAAGATGGCTGCTATTAGGGCAGGCAACTGGGCTGAACTTTTATCCTGCCTGGAGCGAAAGGGAAAAATCCAGGCCTTGAAATGGGAGCCCAGTTGTTCTATAAATCTCTCCTCCCTCATACATACTCTCCCTAATTCAGGCCCGCTCTTCAATTTCGACGTCCATGATGATGTTCGGCTGTTGAGTGATGCAACAGTGGAAAAAGATGAGGTGAGGAAAAGAGGTTGCCACTGAATCAGTTGGTTCTGAAAGCCTATTTGCTGAGAGGACCACCCGTTGCAAAAAAAATAAAAAAATACAGATGACCTTTACATCCAGTTGCTATTTTTTGCTTTTATCCAGACACATACTGAACCTTGCAAATATGCTTCTCTCCCCTCCCCCATTTTCCTTACTTCTTAAAAAAACACAAGCTGCCTTCCCCAATCTGGTGCTATCTAGAAGTACCCATAACCCCCAGCCAACTGTGAAAGGTATGGTTTATACCCTAATTGATCCAGCAGTTAAGAGGCAAGCTAACAGAAAGAATTTGTTCCCATGATCTGCACTCAATGAGCCTAATTTCTTGTCACTTTTTTGACTAACAAATTTCTTTTAAAGGCTTAAATTTTGTTAGTTGGAAAAGGTGCTATCACAGGACTCCTGATTTTTATTTCATACCATAAACTAACATGGGTCTCTTCCTGCCACGTCTACAACAAGAGCTATTATTAACATAAATTAGATGGGCAAAACTGTATCATGGCTTGTAATAAACAGATATTCTCCTATGTAATTTCCATATCTGCTTTGTACCTTGGAATCTCAAAATTACACTATTTCGTGGCAGATCTCAAAAACTTGGCACCTGTGATTTCCTGTGTTTTCCGCAAGAAAATTAAAATAGGAACTAGAGAAACTATCAAAATCAGTCTACCCATTTGCATGATATACAGTAATTCCATCATTTTAATTCCTTGTGGCCCCATCAAGAAAACAAATGGAGAAATTCTTCCCTTTCTCTGTTTTGAGTGTTCTGCGTGACCTTTCATTGGTTCTTTGGGAACACTTTCCTGTTCCCATCTGAGCTGATTGGGAAGATTATTTGGAAGTGATTTATCAAGTGCTTTGACTTCTGATTCCACTCTCATCCTCCTTCAGTCCCACGCAGGTAAAGTTGTACTTCGCAGCTGGTATGAGAAAAACAAACATATTTTCCCCGCGAGCCGATGGGAGCCTTACGATCCAGAGAAGAAGTGGGACAAGTATACGGTAGGGAGGGAAGGGAACTCTCTTTGGTTGTGGGATGGTGTCCAAAGAGGATGGGATCATTCGGGGGAAGCTCATGTGAGCATAAACGTCTGTCCTTTTATTCTCAAGCTATGAGCTAAAATATTAAAACACCTATTTTTTATTTTTTTTTAAATATTTTTGGTGAATATCCAAAAAGCTTGCAGTCACACATTTCATGCATTACCCTGCAGATGCCTAGATTCCACATGTAATGTGTCTGAAAGATAAGTCATTGTTTTTCTGCCTGTGCTATATATCAGAAGGGGGCCAACACTGAGAAAAAAAGTGACAATCAAGTTCATTTCTACCCTTTCCAACCAATCACCCTCTTCTTCAACTGTAACGTCCATCTAACTCAACAAACTATTCTTCACAATCTCGCTGTCTCTGAAACTTGACCTACTTCTACAGAAATCATACGGATGCTTTCTTTCCCCTATTATTTAATCATGCAAATTGCATTGTTTCTCAGTCGTGAGAAAGATCCAGGTTAAACTCTTCTGCCTGCACAGCATTGAAAAATGTAGAAACAACTTGAGATGGGAGCATTAATGAGGCTTGTAAAAGAACATCTCTTAGGGCAAAAGATGATGGAATCTAATTGCAGTCAGACCCATCCAGCATCGCCTTGGGTCAGGCTGGTTCGTGCAATAGTTTAGCAATATCGGGAGATGACAAATTGTCTTCCTTATCCCAGCAACGGGACAGAGGTATGGTGCCCAGTTCTGATAGTGCTGTTCAAATTCTTGAAAGGATGTGACCCAGAAGGTCAAGACCGACTCCATTTCTGAGTGTAGGACACTGAATAATGGGTTGAAGTTACAGGAAGGCAGATGTTGAGTGAATGTTCTAAAAAAAACCAACCCTTTCTGACAGTAAGAGCAATTCAATAGTGAAAATGTTTCTCAGAAAGGAGGTGGGTCCCCTTAATTGAATACGTTCAAGCAAAGGCTAGAGGTCCATCTATCTGGGACATTTCCAGTTGGATTCCTGCCTTGACCAGCAGATGGTCCAAATGAGAGCTTCCGATCTGAGGATTCTGTGATCCTAGTGGATTATGTGCCTTCTAAACACTGTAGTAATACAATAATACACAAAAACCTAATTGTACAGTGCATTTCTGGCAGAAAGCTTCATTTCTTATTGATTTAAAAATTAGGCCTAATCTATGCCGCAGATGCTTGCATAATAATTGGATTGCTGCCATTTGCTTTTCTAGGTCAAAGAAAGGAGGCCTCTTCCTCGCTCTTAAATGTGGGCTAACAGCCCCGGTCTAATCCTTAAATGAAAGGGTGCCATATACAGAATACTGTGCAATGCTTTCCACTTGTGCTCCATATCTGGCAGAATTTTTGCCTCCCGACTCCTGCCTAAAATATGCTTTCCCTTTCCTGGGTGGAGAAGAAAGGAGATCCCCTTCTGAAGAGCAGATTCGTTTCATGAAGTGATTTTTTTTTCCGCTTCAAAAAATGAGGAGCTTACAAGAATCTTTGACAATTATAAAAGTAGAAGGAACCAAAGACCTTACACTTGATATGAGTCAGAGATATCTGCAGCCAAATCATATATCCTTTACCTCTCCTGGAGTCACTTCTGTGGAACAGATTCTGGTCTGCACACATTAAACCAAGAAGAAAATGTCCAGCTCATGGACCTTCCTCTGGCTGCTGGGTCTTCCTAGCAGCATGATTCGTCTGTCTGTCTGTCTGTCTGTCTGTCTGTCTGTCTGCCTGTCTGTGTGAGTGTTTCTCTGTTTCTCTCTGTGTGTATATCTGTTCTTGTCATACATTCTGATATGTTTCATAGAGATTTGAGGCAAATTTCTAAAGTGAATGGAAATTTACTGTGGCATTCTAACAAATGCTGGAGACAAACAACATAATCTTTAGGCCTTGCATTTCAATTTCCAGAAGCTATTTGAAATGGATTGAGTGTCCAAACAATGCTGGGAACCCTCTGAAACAATTGATTGTGCCCTCTCCCTTCCACTATTAGGCAATATTGTATTATTATTTTGGAAGCAAATGAGGTGCAAAGAATTTAAGGGCCATGTTACGTATGAAATATAGCCTTGTGTACAACTCAGGAAGTCAGATACTGAGATTGAACAGGTGTCCGCTGCAATTAAAATAGGAGGCACACAATTGCACCTATAAAAATAATCCAAATAAAGCCATCAATTGACCCCTTTTTAAAAAAAACATACAGTACGTGCACATAACCCTCCAAGGATCTACAGTATTTGAGGGTCTGAGCTTCAATGGAGGAGTGATTTTATTTATTTATTTGTTTGTTTTATTTATGGTTTTAATGTACTGCCCTCTTTCATTCAACTTCAGGCAGTTCAGTATACAGTAGGCAATAAAATAATGAAAACATTAAAATTAGGTATAAAACCATAAAACACCCAATCCAATATTGGCCAATGGTGTCCAGCTCAACTGAGCAATCCATCCAGCATCAAGCACTGAAAGTATCATAGAACATCTCCGCTTTTAGCTTCTCAAAATACAGTGGGAGAGGTGACATTTGGACAGCTGGAAGCTACCCTAGAGGAGGGAGTTCTACCAAATTCTGTCTCCTCCCTTCAGCCTGCCCCAGCCACCTTTCCGAAGGATCCCCTCAAGGACAAAATGAACAGAGTAGGCAGGTTCAACTTGGACACAGTTCTGAAACTATCTGTAGACCAAGCCCTGCAGGTTAAACCCAGCGTTTGGACTGCACCCAGAAACATGGTAGCCAAGCTATAGTCCACAAAATCATTTTCACATGGTTGTGACTAACTATTATCCTCCAGTAGATGGGCTGCTGCCATATGCACCAGTTATAGCTTGTGAATCATTCTCAAAAGGCAGCTTCGTGTTAAAAGTCTCTTACAGGTAGTCCTTGACTTATGACCATTTATTTAATGACGGTTCAAAATTATGATGGCCTGGGAACAAATGACATCCGTTTCACCATCCCCATGGTCATGTGATCACAATTTGGGCACTAGGCAACTGGCTCACATTGACAACAGTCGCAGCATCTTGCAGTCAAGTGATCGCAGTTTTCAGTCTTCCCAGCTGGCTTTCTTCAAGCAAAGTCAAATTGGGAATGCTAGATTTACCTAACGAGCTTGAGATTCACTTAACGACCTCAGTAAAAATGGTCATAAATGTCTCATGACTCACTTAATGACTGCATCACTTAGCAACCAAAATTCCAGTCCCAACTGTGGTCATAAATTGAGGACAACCGGTACAGTAATCCAATCTAGAGCTAATCAGGGCATGAGTTATTGCTGCCACTCCAGAGAGAGCTGCTACTGATGCAGCCAAAGCTCCTCTCATAACTGTATTCCATTGATTGCTTGTGACTGTACGTAGGTTTGGTTTCTTGCTAGATTACTTCCCTAGTTGTCAGCAAAAATGATGATTTTTTAACCCGCAAGCCCACGGCCTTGTCCTTTGGCATAATTTCTTCTCTCATGGTTTATTGCTGTGGTCTATGAGGTCATTCCACATTCTCTATTACTAATTTTGTTGTTCTATAATCATCTTAAGCCACTATATTAAACTAAGCAAGGAGAGCACTTAGAGGCAGAGAGCATCTACTCTGGTTGTCCAGGGACCAGAGGTAGCAAATTGCTGATGAAATGAGACTAGTCTGGGGCAGGAATAACACTATTTCTCTACACTTCCCCCACAGATCCGCTGAGCCACCACTGTCGGAGCTCCTGATCCTCTCGGTGCGTATGTGTGTGTGTGTGCGGGGGTCAAATCTGGCTCTTGCCACCCCAGATCTCCTGCAGTACTTTTAGACCTTCCACCTCTTCATCTATGCCTTGTCCATATTTGTACCACCCTTCAGTGAAATAAACCTTTGCTTTTCCCAACCCTGAAGTGACTTGTTGGTCTTAGGGTTATTCATAGATTGTAAGATCTGATGGTCCAGCTATAAAACCACCAAGTTAATACCCAGTTTGAGACCTAAATTGATACTGGAAAATGCTTTCAGCAGCAAGGCTTGGAATCTAAGGTATAGAGTAGTATTTTCAAATTCTAGGCAGTCTGTTTACTGGTAAGAAACCACATTTCAGAACCGGTCATTTTATATTTTTATACTGCTTTATTCCAGATGTTTTAAAAAAACCCACATAACATTTTAATCCAGAAGGTAAAAAAAGGGGTTATGGAACTCTTAATTGGTGGAACTCTGCAATTGTGTAGTTCTCTGGGCAACCATCTCCGATGAATTTCTTCAGGTGAAATGAGATACTGACATTTTCATCCTGTCCTCTTGGTCAACAAGAAAGCTCAATCTCAGAAAACAAAGAAGATACGTTGGCAGTTGACTAGGGATACACTGGCTGGAGCTATAGAACTGTTAGATCCAACCCCCCCCCATTTCTGATAAACCTCTCCCCTCCCCCCCCACTAATTTCAGTATGAAACACAAGGAATAAAAGACTGGCATGATCTAGCTCTCTGTTGACTTTGGTACAAATCAGCCAATCACTGCTAAGGGGGTTTACATCATCATCATTGTCAGTTGCCTTTTAAAAAACATTTTTAGATATTTTCTGATTTTTTTGGAACCAAACAGAGTAGTTGGGGAAATGAGGCACATGAATTATTTACTTTCATCAATCATCATAAAATGGTAAGCAAAAGGAAAAAAAAATAGGGAGAGGTTTTTTTTAATTAAAAAAATGCAGGGTTGTTAGCAATATGGAATTAAAATGATTTCCTAACCACCTGCAATAATGTCACAACAACTGCATGATACAATCATGGGATTACACTGCATTTTGTTAAAAAGGGTGGCTCTGCATTCAAACCTGAGCCCAAGCAAATAACGCTATTGGGAGAACTATGTCGTTTAATACGGGCATCTGCTTCCTAACGCAGGTAAAAAAAAGTCCCATTTGCTCCTTTATCTAAAATTATCTTCTATGCACAGGAAAATTGCAAAGTTCTAACGTTCTAATTTGCCTGAAGATTTACCTTCTCCATGCTTCACCTTTGATTCATGGGTCAGTCAAGGAGGGCTGTACCACTTAAATCTTGATGAACTCATTCCTTGGCTCATAATCACAATCTTACAACATAAATGCTGGAATTGGAAACAGCTGCAGAGTCATCACCACAAAAGGCAGAATCAAGTATCCAGACAAAATAATAGGAAAAAGGGTGGGATGATAGAATGGTGCCCCCTCCCCCAAATTATCCCAATTAGCTGAGCTTCAGCTTCCAGGATTCCTGAGCAACATACAGTAGCTGTAATGGGAATTCATAGCACTGCTAAATTTCAGTGCTGAGAAGAAATAAGGAAACATGGAGGGGCAGTTAAGAAAGAGCATGAGAGTCCTTTGTATTGTATAGAAGCTGCAGCATTGAAGAGTCATATAATTATATGGAGTAGCTGACCAGCTGCCCCACTGCAGGTCCTGCAAATCTTTTACTGGGTCAGTGCATTCACATAGGTGAATCCAATAAGGGCTCGGACCAAGGAAACTCATGCCTGCTTTAATCTCATTTGCTCCTTTCATTCCACAGTCAGAAAAAGAGACTTCTCAGTTTCCCTTATAGGTATTCCTACAACATGTTTCCCAGTGGGTTTGTTTTTTTTTTTTAAATTTGATTTATATGCCGCCCTTCTCCGGAGACTCAGGGTGGCTTACATTGCGCTCAGCAATAGCCTTCATACTTTTGTATATTTATACAAAGTCAGCTTATTGCCCCCACAACTGGGTCCTCAATTTACCTACCTTAGAAAGGATGGAAGGCTGAGTCAATCTTGAGCCTTGGCGAGATTCGAACCTGCAGTAATTGCAGGCAGCTGGTCTTAACCAGCTTAATAACAGGGTGCCTTAGACCACTGTACTACCAAGGCTCTTGTTAACTGAATCATGATTTATTCGGTCAGCATTCTGGGCACATTAGAGCTGGAATTGCACAACATGCTAGTTTAAAAATCTGCTCAACTAGTTTGAGTTCGATGTGTTTTGTAAACCTAGCTGTTGTGGTTAAACTTGAGTTGGTTGGCTCTGCAGCAAGACTCTGATCCCAGAATTCATTTGGTCAGAAAAAAGGCTCCAGTGGAGAGCTAGGAGTCATCAGCATGGCTTTTTTGCTTTTAAATTGCTGCGGGGAAGAGTCATGACTCGGATATCAGATTTTTATTCCAGAGCTTTTCTGGACAGAGAAGAGTGAAACTGTTGAGAGGATCATGATTTAGGGAAAGTGTCTTGCAGCAGCCCTTCTGCTGTGTGGGCACCAGATGGCATTGTGATTGTGCAGGAACCCATCTAGCTTAATCCGTTCCCTCCCTTCCCTCCCCACCACTTAAACAGGAGGGAAGTGGGCCCCTCCATAGGCAGGTATTAAAGCAATTCATCCAGGGTGTTGCCACAAGCTGCTTAAAAGGGAAATCAGATTATGTCATCTGAATATGACATCTCCATCTACCGTGGTTCAGGCAACTTTTTAAAATAAGCTTTGAAAAAAACTTCCTTATATTTTCATTTATTTTTGAGGAATCCCCAAACGTACAGCCATGTTTGAGCTGCCTATTTCTATCTTCCTTGCTCAGAGGCTGCAGATTTGCTTCAACCTAGCTTTGAACGATGTCTTAGGAGATTTTGCACACATTCAAGCAAAGCAGTACACCTGTTTGTATCCTGTATATCCACACTGGTGGCATGTCCTCCGTTCTGCACCTACACCCAGGAATATTCCAATCACCCATCACTCTGGCCTCCAGTTCTTTATAGGTTCTCTAACTAACACGCCCCAATTGCAGCCTCTTAAAGACCAGCAACAATGCATGGCCTCATGGGCCTGGCCAGTTTTGTAGCCTGCTTCATTGAATGCATGGAATATTTTGCTGACAGATTAACAATGCCCCATGTGTCTGATGAAGTGGGTTACAGTTCATGAAATCATGCACCATAATAAATGTGCTGGCCTTTGCCTCAAGATTGTTTATTGGTTTTGCTGCAACAGATGAATGCTGGAAATTAATACTGTATTAGCCAGCAGTTTCATAGCGCGTTATGCAAACCGGAAGATTCTGGAAATCTAAAGCATGGTTGGGAAATATATGCCATCCACATAGGGTTGGATTCCAGTTTCTATCAGAAATGTCATAGATGTGACATTTACACATCATAGACGTGTAAACCCATTAATTTTTAGCTCTCCCATTGACATTTCTGCCTTCTAGCTTGGTGTGTGTACATCCCGACACACTCTATTGTTTTTCTTACAATGGATGAATGGAAATTATACCTCCAGAACATACTCAATTGCAGCATATCCAGGATCTCCATTTTCTCCTCCCTTTGGGATTTAAAGGGCCACAAATGGAGATTTGATCTAACATCATTTGGGTGGCAGAGGGAAGATTGGGCGGTGAAAATGTTCTCTCCTTAATATAGAAGCTGTAGACCTCTATTATTGGAATGGAGATGAAGTTATGGAGCTGGCTGTTGGGAAAAACAAATTATTCTAGCCACCTGTTTCTTATTTTGTATGAAAATGTACAATTACTAAATAAAGAATCTCTCAAAAATAAGAAACGTATGGCAAGCCTAGAACAAGTAACACTACCTGAAATAAAATACCAGAAATCCTATCAATCCTGAACACCTAATAAGCGTTTTAAATGAAAGCAAGAAGAGTAATGCTGGCTGAAATGGAACTTTGCTAACTTTTTTGTCTCAGCTTCCATCCTTCCGAGGTGAGTAAAGTGAATTGTTGGGGGCAATATGCTGACTCTGTAAACTGCTTAGAGAGGGTTGTAAAGCACTGTAAAGCAGTAAGTGCTATTGCTATTACAATTAAACCTGGTAAGAATTTGCATCGGAGGCTACCAGGAAATCTCAAATTGGTGGGATTATTCTGCTCCAAAGGGCAGACTGTTATCTCCAGGATTTAAATTCCAGAGAAGCAAAAACAAAATGTAAGACTGCAGGATGACTGAATTTCTCATACAAAAATATTTGTCATTATATGTAGTATTGGGAAAAATCTAGATACGAATCTTCTGTATTCTATCCTGTGAATCCTCACGTGAGATTGTAAGAATCTTGTAGGATCCCATTCTGGGGTAAGCTTTTGGGACATATCATCCATTTCCCTGGATTGTGAAGTCCTTGGTGCTCTCTGAGCTCAGTTGTGGCTTGCAAAAGTTTCACTAACCAATTAGGCAACATCACCAGTGCTAAATGGTGTGGGGTTTACTCCCTGTTTACAGTAGCTGCCAGTAAGGGTGGGGGGTGGGTTTCTCCTTGATAACTCCATACTCAGTAGCCCTGATGATGTTACCTCATCGGGTAGTGAAACATTTGTAAACAGACAACTAAGCTCAGAGAGTACCAAGGACTCCACAGTTCAACCCTGAAAAGTTATCCTGTTACTGCTAGACACAGTGGAATCTGCAGACAGGATTGTTAAACAGGGATATTAGATGGATCTTTGCTGCAGATTGATGAAAAGTGGAAAACCACTATTTCTTTTTAAATGTATTTTTATTTATTAAACTTACGTGCCACCCAACTTTTGCATTTGATTCTGTTTACAACCTGTGGTCACTCTCATGGCTACTTGGGGAGAATTTGGCCTCTGAGGAAAAACCCTCTTTACCAGCTACTGATTACACTAAATATTGCTTTTGCAGTGCCATGCAGCCTTCCATGCATTTGAGCTTGGCTTGAAAGGATTTGAGACCTTTTGATCACGGACAAAATTGCTTCCAAACCTGGAACAGAACAAACAATCTTTAGATCAAATCACCATTGAGAAGGATGCTTCCAATGTTTGTGGTGCATGAAGAATAAAACAAACTCGTAGCAAAAGGGGAGGGAACCTCTTTTATGTATAGGGGAAAATACTATCCTGCTGTCGTGTGTTTATATGTGCTTTGAGCATCTCTCTTTTGCGCACGCTAATTTTGAACCATCCCAATTTTGTTATATAGACACTTTTCGGCCCGTCTTTGCTGCTACATAGTCTTGATTTTCCTTTATCAACTCCTTCTGGTTGAACTAATCTACTTCATGCATTGTTGAATGGCGTTCAGATCTGTAAAAATAATCGTTTTAAAATTAGATACAGACAGACAATTTAATATCTAAAACTTCGACCTTGTTGTAAATTTGTGTGGGTAGCAACTGCTACTATCAAGTGCTACAGAACAGTCCAAAGGAATATGCTGTCCATATGTTCAAGGGAACCTCTCGGTGAATGATGCATTTAGTTTTCCTTCGCTGACCCTTCGGTGGAAAACGTTACTAGAGTTGCTCCAGTCCGAATTAAATCCTGACCCCTCTACTCACAGCCACCTGACCCGACCTCCCTTCCCTTCCCAGTACAGGGCACTATAACCCGAGAAAAATTTGCCTTAGCTTGGTGGGTCTGTCTCCCACCTTCTCTCCCCGTTTGTTTTTAAACGTGGAGTCACACCCGCATCCCCTCTCTGGCTCCCGCCGCTTAACACACTCCGGCGCACGTGGCCCTTGCCAAGCTCGGTAGCGCTAGCTCAGTGGCATCTGGTTCCCATTAGAGGCCTAGGGAGTGTTGAGTTTCAGCGGTTTCTGAGGGTTGCGATGCCAGGCAGCATCCAAGCCAACATCCCTCCCACCCCCATTCCCGCTTCCCTTCCTTTCTCTTCTCTGGATCCCATCCCGGGTTGGGTTGGGCTGAACCGGGTCCTCCCTCGTTTCTTCTGAAGAGAGCCCCTCCCGTGAGCCCCGCGGTTTATGACTCATCGTGAGCGAATGAATGCTAGGGGAGAAAAAAGAAGGGCGGGAGGGGGGTGCTAGACCGGACAGAGCTGGGATGGGAGTGAACGTGGGTGCGTGTGTCAAATGGAAATAGAGCATCTTGCTCGCTCCTCCGCGGCGAAATGTCTCCACGTCGCCCACCGCCCGATCTCCTTTCTTCCTCCGTGATCCATCCCCGCTCTCCATCGCCCGGCGTGCTCTGCCTCCTCCCCGCCACCCATGAGGTGTCCATCATCCCTCATCTCTTGGCTCCTGCTGCCATGACAACGTGCCCTGGATGGTACACCAACAGCAGCGGCGGCAGCCTAGCAAAGGGGTGGGGGAGAAGGAACTAGGGCTCCGTTGGGTAGCGGGGAGGAGAAAGGCCACGAGGTGCTCGAGTGGGATTCAGTGACGAAAAGACCGAGGGAGGGGGGGATACTAGGAGACGCAACCGCATATACACTCTGGTTTTACACACACAACCGTGCAACTAGTGTCTTTAGGAAGCGGCGATTCTCCGCTTTCACCGCCAGGGGTCGCCTTCTGCCCAACGTCGGTGCTCAGGCGGCTGAAGACACTAGTGGGATATGGGATGGAAAGGGTGTAAATAGGGAAAGGATAAACTAAGGGGCAAACTCATTGCTCGCATCCAGCCATCTTCCGTTTTTCTTTCTCGAGGTTTGGAGCTTCCAGCACTTTTTTCCTCAGGCGCCTTCCTTCAAATAAATGAGCTAGTTCAAACCAGAGCAAGAGACCTCGTAATAGAGACAATATGCCGGTAGATTAACGCTCCGCTTGTGCAATCGCGCTTCGTCTCCTTCTGCACAGCTACAGCTGAAGGTTTCCTCTTGAAGCCCGGATCCAGCTTTTACAAACAAACGGGAGAGAGCTCGACGGAGCCCCGCACATCCTCAATGCTGGATAGAGTTCAGCCTAGTTGCCTCGCACATTTTACAGGCATCTCCCCAGTCCCGCCGCTGCCTTCCGTCTCGTCTCTTTCAAGCACAGAGCTCAAGCTCAGCCTACATTGAAGCCACCCCGTTCCCAACACCCCGACTTTCCAACTGGCCTCAGCTCAAGGGTCTGGTCTGGATGAATGAATGCCCGGGCAATACCACTTCAGGGTCCGGGGGAGCCCGTGCATGGCGACTATTTGGCGGTGAAGAGAGAGAGAGAGAGAGAAATCCCCTGCTTTTAACCGAGGACAGGGGCGGAGGCTCAGTCCCGGAGAGTCAGGAAAGAGAGATCCACTGGGGTAAGTGGAGAGGGGCTTCCACAGCCATCTCTGATCTTTCGCCTCCCCCTGCCCACCTCCAGTGGTTCTGGCCACATTTAAAGGGTTCAGACCGGTTGGGACGGGCGCAGACGCCGAGCGACCGCGGCGGCTGGAGGCGGGAGGGCGGGCGTGGAACCGGCTGCAAACAGCGGCAGGTTAGAATTCGGATTCGCGCGAATCGCAAAGCAATCGGGGCGGGGAGAGTCGGAGTGAGGGGACGAATAGAGCAGGCAGATCGGCACCTCTCATCCTCCCCTTCTCCTTTCCCGAGCAGACGCCGTTTAAGAGGCGCCGTAAGCGGAGGAGCTGGTCGCGAGGGTCCGCGGTGCGGGGGTCTCGGATCGAGGCGGCCGATTCTTTCCGTCCCCGCCTGCGTTGGGTCTCTGGACAACAGGGCGGGGGAGAACCAGTGACCGTCTCTGTGGTGAGAGCAGACGCCCCATCTCGCGCCCTCTTGTCTTGTGTTGTTTTGGGAGGGGGGGTTGCACGGTTTTCTGTCCCCCTCCCCATTCCCCTCATTCGTTATTGCTACCATTCAAGAAGATCTCTAGTTTCCCTCCTGGTCTGGTTGGGAAAGAGGTTCTTATTGCAATCGTGCGGCCGTCACAGGAAGGAAACAGGGCCGGGGGCGTGGGGAGGGGGCGGCAGGACGACGAGACGAACAGGTAAGATAATATGTGTGAGAATGTAAAATAAGGAGGAGGCTAGCGTTTTGAGCTGCTATCTCTGGATCAGGGCGAGGTAGTGGTGGTGGTGGGGAGAGCTCCGCTTTTCCCTCCCCACAAAGGCTTGGTTTCTTATTCTGCTTGAGCCCAAGGAGGGGTGGAGAAGGCTGGCTAACGCCCATCAGACTCCAGCTGGGGTTGATTCGTTGTGGGGAGGGGGGTTTTGCTTGCTCGATAATATGCATCACCCTACCACCCCTTAATCTTGTGGTTTTCTGGGATTTGTCAGTCAGTATGTTCCTTGGTATTTTGGTGCTTGGCTTTTGCAGGAAAAGAAGAGGATCTCTCGTTACCCCATTCTTTTGTCGGAACTCCAAACCCATAATCAGATTTAGGAAAATGTTCACATGCCTTATCTTAATAGAGCTGTAACTTATGCTGGCAGCCAACATCACTAGTGCTGTGCCATTCAGAGAAGGCATATAATGGAATATATATATATTCCATTTCAAGAGAAGGGATCCCCTATGTGAGAATTGGGCCAACTTGATTGATGATGCATTCTTGGAAGAAAAGCATTTGAGATGTTCTCATTATCTACAACTGAATATGTTGCTAGAAGTGCTCTTTTTATATATATATATAAATGCCATAGGTCAAATGAAATTATCCCCATTTTACAGACTGGAAAAATCAAGAGATCAGCTTCATCCTGGAGGAGCTCTGCTTGCAAATTCTGTTGTGACACAGGTTCTCCAGTCTGGAGGGTTCCAATGGACTGCTATGAAATGCATGTGTAACAGGTTGGTCTCCTTGCCTGTCAAGAGAAAAATGGGTAGATCTTGATTTTCCAAGGTTTCTCACTTGTGAATGAATTTGGGCTTTTAAGGTATCCATTCTTAATCCATATTAGCTGGGGGGGGGGGGAGATGGCTACAGCTGCTCTTCTATCCAAGGTTTAGTTATGCTTTTTCCAGGCCTCTCTGGGAAGGAGAGGAAAATATGATATATTTGGATGGGAGAATTTTACTGCAAGGTGGATAATAGAGAAGCTTGATTTAAATAGTGTATTGGAGAGTTTATATTCTGAGTAGTGATTTCTACTTCTAGGAATTCTTTCTAAGTGGCCACAGGTAGCAGAGCTGTTTCACTGAATAAAAAGGGAAATTTGTATATGTGGATTGGATTAATCTGAAGGCAAAGTATTGAACATTAGACTAAGGTTCTAGTGTAATCCTATATTGTTATTTATTAGCATCTATTGTGAGAAACCATAGTGGGTGGGTGTGGAGGATTGAATATGATTGAAATGCAACAGAGGGTACTGTAGGTATGAATATATTCGTGGCAAGGGGGTATATTCTGTGTCTGTGTACAGTATTGCAGTCTTAGTGGCAATGAATTTTGTTTTATGTGCATGTTTGAATATTGTGAAGAAACCTCACAATGGATCCTTCCAACTACCTTCAAACTACAAACTCTTTCTTATCTCCAAATTTGGTCTATAGATCAACCATAGTGACTGGTATGCTTCTGTGGAAGATCTCATATTCTTGATTTATAAAATTTGATGATTTGGGATAAGAAAACCAGATTTAAGGTGACTAGAGATTGTGTTCTACCAATTAGAATAGGCAAAGCAGAGAGACCTATCTTAATCTGACTTCTTCCTCTCTTTACTGAATGAGTTGTGGGAGGTGGGGGGCGGGTGGCACCCAATCTTGGGAGTACATAAAAGCATGTTTGCGTGGCTGACCTACTTCTGAAACTTTTGAAGCTCCTTTACAAGCTATGTGATGGACTGTACAAATACCTCTTGGTTTTAGAGCATGAATTCTTTGTGTGGTCCATAGACCATTGATAGTCCAAGGAAATAGAGCCCCCACCTCCCCACCCCATCGTTCACAGGCAAAAGTCCACTCATTGCCTTCATTCTTGTCTTTCCACATATACTGGATTGTTGGATCATTGACTGAAAATTGGGTCATTGAAATGAAGTGGGTACTAAAATTCAGAAAATAGGCTGTAACAAACATATCTCAAGTGCAGCCATTAACTTCAGTCCACATTTGCTGTGCTGATAGCAATTTGGCATAAAGAACCCCCAACATAAAAATGCTAATAAAATGATAAATATCTAAATAGATTTAAATACCCATTCACCTCTAGACTGTTGGTACTCAGAGATATCTACTAAAGAACTTTCTTGACCAGGAAATTTATTCTAACAGTTGTTAATAGAATACATACATTGAAGTAAAAAAATGAATAAATATTTAATTTTGGATGTGTGCAAAATTTAGTTTTAAAAAGCTTTTAGAAACAGCTTTTTGAAACTAAATTTTAAATGGGAAACACACTTTAAATGAAAACATAGAGAATGGGTTGTTCATATTCTCCCCATTTTCCAAAAGTTTGTTCAGTGGTCCAGGAGCATACTTGGCTTAAGGTATTGAATTTAGAGAAAAAGAATATGAAAGCAGGGTATTGCTATCTTTCTTGACTTTTGTAAAAGTTTTTTTTTTAATGTGAAGGAATGCGTGATATTTACTGCATGAACTTAACTTTTGATAGGGCTTCGGGTGAATGGATTCGGAGCTACAACTGTTTGTTGGTTCCTATAAGCTGTAAGTACATATTGTACTTTAATTACCAATTTGTAGCAATGCACTCCTGTGGTTCTCTTCCTCCTGAACCCTCTCCTGTTACTTTCAATGTTCACAGTCAGATTCAGTCGTCTTTGTAGATCTGAGGACAATGTGTATTGTGAATTAATGCAGTTGAAATTTTAAAAGTGTGAATTTGTCCACATTAGGTGAGGAAAGATTTCTTTCCAAGTGTTTGTGGAGATGGTGTAATACTGAGAAAGGTGAGAAGAGAAATGGGGGGGAAAATATCTGAGTGGCATAAAGAGATCGTGAAGGCTATTAGCATGCACCTTGCTTGATTTCACATTATTTAACTATCTAGCTGTATGAATAAAACTAATTTAGTGGAAAGTATTGTTGGAGTGGATAGGAAAATGTGGCATTTTTCTAATGGTTCATTCACACATGCAAAATTTTCCCTTGCTGATGGAACCCATTAAGCAATGGAGCTGTTTAGCTGAATAGTTCTTTGAGGTCTCATTGTAAAGTATTGAAGGCAACACCATCCCCATCTCCATTGTGATCATGCACATCTGCTAGTGCACATGCACAGCATTTAAAGTGGGTACAAACCTGTTGCAATATGAGCTGCTAGCATGTGAGGGATCTGCAATTATGCTGCTGTAATAATGGTGCACATATGATAATTGTGGGCCGTGGGTATAAAAGTGAATGCACAATGTGCAGCACAAGAAGGTTTCTTCCTACTTCATATATTTAAACAAAGCCCCCCCCCCCCCCCGTGTGTATACTGAGAAGCCATTACATTGGAGGGCTTGTAATTGGGACTATACATGTGCATATCTGTAATACTGAGAAGGAAACTGCTGCTCAGGTGTGCAGTCTTTGCTCCTTCCTCATGACAGGTGCCATTGTTGGGTTTGGCTTTTCTGAGCTGTTGCATGTATGTGCAGGAGAAATGCAGCACTGGCTTTCCTTCTCACTCCCGCATGCCGATACTGGTAGGTGCTAAGTTGCAGCTGGAAACAGATGCTGTATGGAACAAGAAAAGGAGGGTTTTTTTTTTTTGAGGCAGTGACTGTTCCTTTGGAGAAATCGGGCTCCCTATCTTAAGTTTTATAGGGCTGTCATGATGCATTCAGAACCTCTTGGGGGCATGTAGCTAGAGGAGTCCCAGATTGGTGGGATGAGCCCAACAGACCTTATAAAATGGTCACATTTTACTAGATGGGATAAGGCTATATATGCCATGCAGCCTTGAATGCTATGCTGTGCTTTTTATTTTTCTGGATTTTTTTTCTTTTTCATTCGCAACACACATTGAAGCTGGACCTTAATTTCTGTCTCCCTTGCAGGCTGAATGATCTGCCTGCACCTGGCCCTGCCTGACCCCAGGCAACTCCCCAGTGATCATGTGGTGGCTGCTCCTTCCTGTCACCATCGTAGCTGGTGTCCTGCTCTCCTGGCCACCCCCTGTTTGGGGCACCCGTGTTGTCTTCACGGTCACAGACATGGCCCTTACCCATCTGGCTGTGCACCATGAGACTGGGAATGTCTACTTGGGTGCCATCAACCGCATCTACAAACTCTCAGCCAACCTGACCCAGATACGGGCTCACACGACGGGGCCAGTGCCAGATGACCCCAGATGCTACCCTCCCCCAGGTGTCCGGCTCTGTGCCCATCGGCTGTCCCCTGCTGACAATATCAACAAGCTGCTTCTGATTGACTATGCTGGCAACCGTCTTGTGGCCTGTGGCAGTGTTTGGCAGGGAGTGTGCCAGCTCCTGCGGTTGGAGGACTTAGCCAAACTAGGGGAGCCTCACCAGCGCAAAGAGCACTACCTTTCGGGGGGCCGTGAACCAGACGCCATGGTCGGTGTGATTGTGGAACAGCTGAGAGAGCCCAGCCAGTTCTTTGTGGGCACTTCAATCGGAGGACGTTCGGAGTACTTCCCTACACTCTCCAGCCGCCGGCTTACTCCTGATGCCACCAGCCCAGAGATGTTCAGCCTGGTGTATCAAGATGAGTTTGTCTCTTCTCAAATCAAGGTCCCTTCTGACACTCTCTCGCTCTACCCTGCCTTTGATATCTACTACGTGTCTGCATTTGTGTCTGGCGGTTTTGTGTACTTCCTCACTTTGCAGCTTGACACTGCTCAGACGCCCCTCGAGCCTGCCGGGGGTCCCGTTGGCCCTGGCGCAACAGGTGGGGAGCGCTTCTTTTCATCCAAGATTGTGCGCCTGTGTGCCAATGACACAGAGTTCTACTCTTACGTGGAATTTCCTCTGGGCTGCTCCAAGGACGGGGTGGAATACCGTCTGGTCCAAGCAGCTCAGCTGGCCAAAGCTGGCCGACAATTGGCCGAGTCGCTGGGCATTGCAGAAGGGCAAGATGTGCTTTATGCCGCCTTCTCGCAAGGCCAGAAGAACAGGGCAGCACCACCCCGGGAGAGCCTGCTCTGCCTTTTCACGCTGGATGAAGTCAATCAACGCATCCGTGAGCGTATCCAGTCATGCTACCGTGGTGAAGGGCGACTCTCTCTACCGTGGCTTCTCAACAAAGAATTGCCCTGCATCAACACGGTATTACACTATCAAGCAATCTCTGCTTCCTCATTTCCTACCTAATAATTGTCCGTTTCCATTCCCTTCTAAAATAAGAATCCCAGCCATCCCGGCCCTTGAAAATTGCTTTTCTTTTTCTTTGCTCTTTGCTCTTATCTTATCCCAAGACTGCAGCTCAAATCTGGGAACTTTTGTTTGGCCCTTGTGGTTAATGACATACTTTGATAACAGGGGCACAAATATCTGAGTAATATGCACAGACAGGGGGCTTGTTGGATAACACTGTGTACTTACGTTACTCATTCCCATGTGATGCTGACCCTCATGTCCCCTTTTTTGTGTCTTTCTAGCCCATGCAGATCAATGGCAATTTCTGTGGATTGGTACTGAACCAACCCCTAGGAGGGCTGCAGGTCATTGAGGGACGCCCGTTGCTCCAAGAACAGACCGAGGGCATGGCCAGTGTTGCTGCTTATACCTATCGTGGCCATTCGGTCGTCTTCATTGGAACCCGTGCTGGCAACCTGAAGAAGGTCAGATGTTCTTGGTGCCTGGGAAGGGGTTTGGGGTAGAACCTGGAAAGAATCAGTGGGAGGATGAAGATGATGACTAAGGGCTGAACATATACAAATGTTCAAGGGTTTTCATTTCCCCAGTATTTCTATTTACCTCTCAGAGATGTAAAGAAACTTGTGTTTATTCCCAGCTGGTGACACAGCTCTGTATACATCATCATTGTCTGTGCTCAGAGAAAAATGAGTAAGAAACTTAGCAGCAGCGAAGCCCTATTACCTGCAAAACCATTTATTTAATAGCTTTGTTTACAATGGGCTGAAAATACTAGTAATAGTGGGGTGGGCTGAGTAATATTATATTATTTAAGGGAACAATCTGATCAAATTTTATTTTCCTGCTACAACACATATGTCAGCATATGGATTTTCCCCCCTGTCCCTTATAATCCTCCAAGAAAGCTTCATAGGTGACTCAATGACAGAGCACACACATACAGAGCATACAGAAGGTAAAGGAGTCCCTGCAGATTTTACTTTGCTAGTCCTTGCCAACTCTAGGGGGCGGTACTCATCTCTGTTTCAAGGCCATTGAGCCAGTGCTGTACGAAGACATTTCTATGGTCATGTGGCCAGCATGATGTCACAGAGTGCTGTTTCCTCCCCACCGAAGTGGTACCTATTTATCTATGTGCGTTTGCATGCTTTCAAATTACTAGGTTGGCAGGAACTGGGGCAAGAACGGGAGCTCACCCCATCGCGGGGCGCTCAGGTCTCAAACCTGGTCTGCCAGCTTTCCAGCCGATAAACCCAGTGGCTTAACCACTGAGCTACTGTGTCACAACAATGCTTACAGAAAATTCCAACCTTATCCCTAAGTCTCCAAGTAAGCCTGAGCTTCTGCCAGTGAGTGTAAACTAGGTGTGTCTGATGTGGTGCCTTCTTGATGCACTGGGGCTACAATTCCCAGCTGGTGTGGCTACTCATTCCGGAAGCTGTAGTACCATCATATCTGAAGGGGAAAACAGTTGACATTTGAGCGTTTGTAAACCTGAAATTGAAAGCTGAAAACACTCCCAAGTTCGCAGCGATAATTACACTGGATAAGGAATTCTGGGCATTGAAGTCCATGCATCATTTAAATTGCTCAACTATGGAAACCCTGAGCTAAATGGAACAATGCGGTGACTAAGGGGAGATGTATGAAGTGATAAATAATATTAATAACCTAAATCAGAACTTTGTAAAATAATTAATATTCCCAGAAACTTCTCTTCCTGAGGGAGATCTCCTTCTGATACACTTGGAATTCTGAAATTTGTTGTGGGTGCCCTGACAAAATGGCTGCCACAACATGAGAGGCTACTCACCAGGCGCTCTTTTTCCAGAAGGCAAATTGATGAGGTTTCTCCCCACTGAACTTGTAGCTGGAAGGGGGCATGGAACAGCTGAGTAAGTACAGATAGTTTCTCCTATTCCCCCTCCCCTGAGACCTTTGCAGAAGCCACAGTGGCTCCAGTCTCAGAAGGTTCCAGAGGAACATCTGCAGTGGCACACTTGCTCTCAGGCCTTTTCTTCTCTGCTTGCTGCAAGCGAGAGAGGAGTCATGGTGGTTACTAGCATCCCCCTCCCAGCTGCCATTAGTTACCACTCTGTACAGTGTTGTGCCCAACAGACTTGTCACATTAAATATTAACTGGGCAGAGAAGGAGTCGGCACTCCCCTCCCCTGTCTATCTGGGCAAAGGGAGAGATTGGGAGCGAAGATAAGAACAGCTGAGCAGGAGATGAATGGTGTAAGCTGGAAAGGGGGTGTGAAGTCCAGACATTGGGCTGGCAGAGGCTGAAGCGGAGGGTCATGGATACAGTTGGCAGAAGGTTCAAACTAAGAGGTGAATGAAACAGAGAACATCTCTTTGGTTTTGAACCTGAAGCTGACTGAGGCAGTCTGGAGGTTCTGCCAAAGCATTCCAGGTTGGCCGCAGCACCTCCTCTCCCTCAGGTGCTGCCAGTTATGTCTCAGGAGACATGGCCCACTGGCTCATCTGCCCCCACTCCTGATCTCCTCGGCAGGCCTTCTTTTCTTCCTCCCTCCTCTGCTGCCTCGCTGTTGGCCATCGAGCCTGTTCTTTCCTCAGCAGCCAGAGACCACACCCCAGTATGGCACATCCCAATGGATTACTCCCCTCTCCATCTCCTCAGTGTCCTGTCTCTGCTCAGCCATGACCACCGATATGTGTAGATTTCCTCAGGCTTGGATTTTTTTTCCCACAGAACTCTGCCCAGACCAAGTACTTCTTTGTCAACATCCAGATTGTAACTCCCATTTCATTTATGGCACCCGGTCCTTCAGAAACGTGCCGACAAACTGTTCTTGCACCGTCCCTAATTCAGAGCTTGCAGCGTTAAAATACAATTTCCTTCTCCCAGAATCATTTTGCCCTGAACTCAGCATTTTCTAACCCGATTTTGCAGCTTTTGAAGTGTGTATGCATGGAGGCTGAGAGAGGGGATGGGAAATAGGTACAGAGTAGAATAGCCATTTGGAAGAAGAAAGAGTGATGTGTTGGATCTGTCGGTACTGAGAAGGAAAAAGGAATGTGAGCTAAAACTGGCGCAAAAATTATCCACACAGTTTTCATACTCAGGATTCAACGTGCACCCAAGTCTTGGATTTCCAAAGCTTCTTTTGGATGATAGATTCCATCACTGAAGCATATGAACCTATTTAGTGCCTATTAACATGAGCAGATGTATTTTCCCATCATTACTGTTCAGTTGTTTGCAGTCAAGGGTGTCTTAGAAAGCTCTTCAGCTTAATCAGATCAGCTTATCACAAGGCAAATATGAACTCCAGTATCTCTCATTATAAAAATTAAATGCTGGCTTAGGCAAGTATGCGTCTGGGTTTTTTTATATACATAGCTTCTTTGACAGTCCAGATTTTAACGATTAATCTCTTAGCTTTTCATTCTGCTCAGATTGATCTCTAAGGAGGAGGACCAAGGTGCATTTTTTGGCTTCTTGATTGAACTGGTTTGGGGGGGGGGGAAGCAACTGAATTCCCATCCCTTCTACCCCCTTCATCCCAGCTGTGGATTCAGTTTTGAAAGTGGGGGGGGGGGAGGGAGAGTTCCCCTGGAGGCTGTGGCATCTGGTCACATGGAATTAAGTTACAGTTTGCTTATATGTGTATTGGGGGTGGAGGAGAAATGCTGTTTAAACTTTTGAACCTCTAGCAGGGAGCATGAGGGGAGGTCATGACCCCCTTCTGTTCCTCATGCAAATGGTAGAGATTCAATTAGGATGGCAGGAGGCCGGGTGGTAGCCTGCCCGTGTGTCTTTGCCATTCCCAGAGCTCCCTCAGTTGTCTTCAGTACACTAATTGCCTTGTTGCTGCCTAGCCTGGAGCCTTATGCTGGAGGTGACCTGCCTGTTCCCTCAATCAAATCTGAAAAGGACTATTATCTTACTCCTTGGGGTGGGGACAGGGGGAGCTGAATCCAAATTCCCAGCTCCATAACTGTACTGACCCAGAGGTCTTGTCCTTATATGTGTGGGAGGCTCAATGGAGCTTTGTTGGTCAGGATGAAAGACCCTTTGAGCTTTCTCTTCCAGGCCAGTATGTGTCTCCTTCCCATTGTGAGAACTATCACCTTCAAATGCAGACGAGGCAGATATATCTACTTTTCACCTTAATTGATGGAGATACCATGCAATGTAGGATCGGTGTAGAAAGTAGCCCCATCCTATCACTTACCTCCTCTGTAAGGGGAGCTACGTTCTCCCCAGACTTGTTTATTTATTGGTTCGATTTATATGCCGCCCTTTTCGGGAGACTCAGGGCAGCTTACAATGCGTTAAGCAATAGCCTTCATACTTTTGTATATACCTGCTTAGTAGGGCTTTCGGCCCACCCCTAAGCGGTGATCTTTTTATACAAAGTCAGCTTATTGCCCCCACAAACCGGGTCCTCATTTTACCTACCTCAAAAGGATGGAAGGCTGAGTCAACCTTGAGCTTGGTGAGATTTGAATTTGCAGTAATTGCAGGCAGTGGTGTTACTTAACAGTGCTTTAGTCTGCTGCACCACCAAGGCTCTTTTCTCTTATATTGACTTACCTGAAAAGGTTACGGATAAATACTGAAGTTTTATCAAAATGGAGTCCTAGCCTAGAGTGCCACTTCCTGCAACTGCAAGGAGAAAGGAATGCAACATTATGAAAAGAACCAGGCAGAATTGCAGAGCTTGTTAATATGTTAATAGCAATAGCACTTAGACTTATATACCGCTTCATAGTGCTTTACAGCCCTTTCTAAGCGGTTTATAGAGTCAGCATATTTCCCCCAACAATCTGGGTCCTCATTTTTACTGACCTCAGAAGGATGGAAAGGTGAGTCAACCTTGAGCCTGGTGAGATTTGATCTGCCAAACATCTGGCAGCTGGTGATCAGCAGACATAGCCTGCAGTACTGCACTCTAACCACTGCACCACCGCGACTCATGTTAAATTAGAAGTACAGATGCCAATTTGGAAATATGTAATATGGACGCCTATTACACTTTAGTCTGATGTCCAAAAGATGACCTCAGATGGACAACTTCAAGTTCCCACCCTGTATTCTAAGTTCTTTGTCTTTAAATTTAATTTGCATTTGGCAGCCCTTCGAAAACTGAACTGCCCTGGGTAAAGTAGAATAATATAATAGATAGTCCAAACCTAGACTAAGAGGATTGAATTCTTAGTTTCTTTCAGCGTTCCCCTCCCCCATTGTCTGTGGGTTAATTTTTGGGAGATTACCTACATGTCAGGAATCACAACTTCTCTTTCTTGTCTAGCCTTAGTTAATCTAGTGCTCTCTATACATGTTGAGATTACAACTTCTAGATTTCTCAGACAGTATGCCTATCTTCACCACTGGCATTGCCTCCTGGGTGGTTGGGAGGTCTGCTGTGCTCCTTACACCTCTGAAGAACTAAAGATATTTTTTTAATAGAACAAAGCTTAGGAAAAAATGATGCTCTCCTCTCTTCTCCTCTCCTCTCCCCTCCCCTCCCCTCTCCTTCTCTTCCCTTTCCCAGCCATGAAAACTGGACTTTTTTGATGCCGAAGAATCATGTAATTTATACTGCCTTAATTTATTGGGAAGCTTTTTTACTGTTTAAGCCTTTCCCAGTTAAATTACTCTTTTCCTTTGTTGGAAGTGGTACCCTCCAGATGTCTTGAGATACAGCCGATTGGAGCTATTACTCAACACATCTGCAACATCACATTGTGGAAGGCTTTATTAACGTCCATCAAGTTTTATTCCCATTTATCAGGAGCTGGATCTGTGCATTTGATGTGTGTGTTAGGCACATCTGGGCATATAGTGCCACAGAATAACTACTCTTCCCTCCAGTAATAGTTTCTCCAGCTCATCAACATGTCTGAATCGGATTAAGTTGCAGCTGTTCTGTAATATACGAAATCTTGGCTCTACTGCATGACTGCACTTTTTTATTAAGTTTGAGAGAAAGGAAGCTATTATGTTCCATTTGCTAACACCCTGGTTCAGAAGACATTCCAGGCCTGGTTATTTATTAGGGTTGGTCATCCCTTTAGATTCAAAGGGAGAAATGTGATTTGGAGCACATTAGAGACAACATTGTTTAGAATGTCTTAGACCAAATGGATATTTTCCCAGGATTGTTTGACAGTTGTGGAGGTAGGAATCCAGAAAAAGATGTAGTTGCTTTAAGGTATCTCCAATAGGTACTATGTCTGGAATGTCTATAGCTGTACTACTGACACACATTTTAAAATAATATAAATAGAACAGACAAGTAAAGAGATAAAACACATCAATATAAACTTTTATGAGTAACTCCCCAAGCAGATACCAAAGTTATGCTTTTTTTGGTTTTATAGTTGAGATGTTCACCAACTGCAGCCCAGTTATTCTCTAAGCATGTTGTGTTTTCAGTGCAACTTTTCTTAGGAGCAAATGAATTAACAAAATTGGAGTAGCACAATAATCAGTTCTTTTGTACATTGAATCTAATCATAAGGATAAAATTATTTGTGCATTTTCAAGCTTGTCAGTTTCATATGTGTCCATTCTTTCCTGAAAAATTAATGCAAGTTAGGAATACATGAAATACATTTCGATTGTTTCTCTAACAACTTGCCATTTATTAACACATGGGGTTTTGTTTAGAAGGCAGTGAAAATTTGGAGATGTTTTCAATCCATTTGTAGTCCAGCTGATTTCATTAAAAATGCAGGTAGTCCTCAATTTATGACCACAATTAACCCCATTTCTATTGCTAAGTGAGACAATTGTTAAGTGAGTTTTGCCCCATTTTACATCCTTTCCTGCCACAGTTGTTAAGTGAATTACCGCAGTTGAAAACTTAGTAACAGGACTATTAAGTGAATCTAGCTATACCATTGGCATTGCTTGTTAGAAAGTTGCAAAAAGTGATCACATGGCACCGGGACATTGCAACCATCATAAATATGATCCAGTTGCCAAACATCTGAATTTTGATCACATGACCATGGGCATGCTGCAATGAAAAACTTTTTTCCCAGTGCCGTTGTAACTGTAAGTCAAGGACTATCTGTATAACTTCTCTGTCATCCAAGGTTAAGGCAAATTCTGAAATCGTACATGGGGAAGTTGGACAGATTAAGGAAGGCATTGAGGATTGAGCAACTGAGTCTGCTATTAGAGAACAAATGAGTATAATATGCTGCACTGATAAAAGCACTTCTTCTGCCTAGTGTAATTTAGGAAGATGAGTGGGATGGGAGATTAAATAATGATCATTAGTGCGAGAATAAGGTATCCCAAGGACAAAAGTGGTTCTCACAGCTATTTTATGCAATATGGGAGGGGACAGTAGCTGCAAGAGAATCCTCTCATTCCTCCACTGTTTTAAATTTCCCTTTGTAGGGCTGGGTAAAAAGCAAGATATTTTGCTTTATAATGTATTACGAAGCTTTAAAAATATTGTTCGGTGAAATGAGGTATTCCCTTACTGAACCCAAAACACAATCAGATAGCTAAGAAATAAAAAAGCTAAAATTGGAGTTTATTAAGGCCCATGAATGGTTCCAGGAGCTTGAAAGAAGAGTATTGGGTTGCCAGATGGTATCTGAGCTCTCAGCTTCTTGAGAGAGCCAGTGGAATATAGTGGCTAAAGTGCCAGGCTAGAAACCAGGAGGTTGTGAGTTCTAGTCCTGCTTTGGGCATAAAGCCAGCTGGGTAATCTCGGACCAGTCTCTCTTTCTCAGCCTTAGGAAGCAGGCAATTAACAAACCATCTCTGAAAAACATTTGCAAGAAAATGCATGGATTGTCCATGCAATTGCCAAGAGTCAGGATTGACCTGAAGGCACAAAAAGCAAATAAAAAGAACTGTTTCCTGGAGTCCCACTGTCACATTCTGGGGCCATTTTGAAAAGTATTTGCTAAGCTTCATCTGAATTCTATGCAAAACGGGAAGAGGCTTTTGGGAATTTGCCAACTCTTACAAGCATTCAGCTTCCCCTTTGTGATATAGCTAGGGACTGGAAGATAACTTTTTTTTTTTTACAAACAATGGTGTAAACCTGAACTAACCTGTGTTTTTTCTCTAGCTTTGGTTTAAACAATTAAACAGCCCTTTATCCAGGGTTACCGTTTTACAGGAAATGTGCGAAGAATGGATGGGGCCCCAACTGTTGTATTTCTGAAAATACTGGGATAGTATACTTCAATGTCAGAAATCAGTCTTTTGGATCTCTTGAATTTACCAGTAACTGCTAGAAATTCAGATTGTGTAAGCCTTGGAAAGAATTGATGTTTAATAAAAAGCAGCCTGTTTTTCACTTGCCATGGAGCTACTTCCTCTCCAGAACTGGCACAATGTAAAAAAATGTGGGAGTATTAATCACCCCCTGTTGTCACACAGAAGTCACTTTGGTTAACTTCTGCAATTCTGTTGGTATCTAAATGTTTTGCTTATTTTTAATTTGCCAAGCCAAGCAGCGTGCAAAGAGCAAGACTGCTGGACTGAATTAAATGACACTAAAACAAACCAGAGAGAGAGATAATTTCACTCAGTGCCTGTCACTTCTCCTGCTCCTCCCATGTGCAACCATGCTGTTTCCCAAATGTCTAAAAAACATCATGGCGGGGCTCTTTAGAATAGCAATTTCAACTTTAAGTGTCTTGCCCTTCCTCAAAATTGCTTTTCATCACCTCATAATGCCAACCCAAATGGCAGAGGCTCACTTTTTCCAATTGTTCATCTGCTATTTATCAACGGCCTCCTTCCTTATGAATGCCACATGTTGTAGGGATGATTCAAACACCTGTCAGCTCAGCTTCCATAGGATCAAACTTCAACCCTCCCCCCCCCAAAAAAAAAGAAAAGAAAAAGAAAATTTGTCATGATAGCATGTATTAAATAAAAATAAATAAAAGCAACAACATTCATCTATTTAAATAATCAAAAGTCAATTAAAAATATGTTTAAAAATTGCAGATTGGTTATCTCACATAAACTTAATATATCTTACAGCTGTTATAAAGAAATGCTATCCTGTTTCTATGAACAGTAAGGGTTGAGATTAGGGCTTCCAATTGCATTGATAGTTCATGCAATCCTTGAATTAGGAGGAGCGCACAAATGCACAACTTTAACTTTTTTAAAAAGTGTGGTGGCGGGTGATGACAATCTTGGCTGCTTGCATGTTTTTTAAATGGGAAAGCTGTTAAATGCACGACGGTTGTAACTCACACAGCAAAAAAGTGGAGTGTACTTTGTGATCTTATAAAACAGGTCATATATAAAAGCTTGGAGATAACTAGATTGCCAAGGAGTGCAGCATACACATTTTAACTTGGATTTGTAATTTGTAAGTTTGTTTTGCTTATTTATAAAGTGTTTTTAAAATAAGAAATTTTATTTTAATTGGCTGCTGGTGTCCTTGGATTGTACAATTTGAGTCCATAGCTTCACAGAGGAAGCCACCACACATCCCACAATTGCCATCGTATGCAATTTGTTTCATTATCTCATCATTATTATTTTAATAAAGTTTCTAACTCCTGGGGCTAGCTATATTGAAATGTTTTGTGTTTGTGACAACATTGTGAGGTAAATCATTGTTCTCATTTTAAGATGTAAAAATATAAGATCATGGAATCTATTTGTAAAGTGCAATTAAACAAAATGAAGAGTAAGCTGCTTTAGGTTTTAAATTTGATCCATTGAATCTATTTTTCCTATATGACATGCATGGAGAAACTACGACCATCCAGAAGTTTTCAGAAATTATCAAAATTGTAAAATTATAAGTCTCACTGATGGAATAATGGAATTTGGGAGTCCAAAAATACCCCAATTATGTACTTGCTGAATCAGTCCTTTAAAAAATTTCTACTGACATACTACACACACACACACACACACACACACAGATTTCATTTTCAATAATCCCTCCCCTCAGATACAGGATTTTTCATGAGGAATAGCCCTGACTCATTCTTTTCTTAAAGGTCTAGACTATATTATTTTCCATTTGTAATCCTGTATTTTGCCAATATTTCATCTTTTTTCTTTCTTGCCAAGAAAACATTAGAAAGAAAAAAGACAAAAATAGCTGCATTATCTTTTGAAGAGTGGCTTTAGAAGCCATCTTGTCAAGAGACCCTCTATTTCTGGTAAGGATGGAGGAAAACCCTATCCTGCTCTCCATCCTTCCAATTTGGAGAGAGAGAAAGAGCTGCTTTTGTCATTATATCCTACAGGTTCGTGTGGACAATCCGGATGAGGCCCATCTTTATGAGTCTGTGCCAGTGATGCCTGGAGAACCTATACTGCGTGACATGGTCCTGAGTCCTGACCAGCGCTACCTCTATTTGCTCAGCCAGAGACAGGTCAGCCTAAGGGAGATGGGACAGGCAGCAGCTTCTGTTGTATCTTAGCTAGGAAGGAGAAGAATAAGCCACTGGTGGGAAATTGATTGATGACAGGTCATCCTGAGAAAAGTCTATCTATGTGGTCACTAAGAATAGACCTAACTTGATGGCACTTAATCAGGAATTTTGACTCTCCATGTATGCAGTATTGAATTTCAACTCGCATCAAACTCTACCAGTGTGGCATCTGGCAGGGAGAGGGAATTGTAATTCAGACAAACTAGTAACAACTGGTTTACCTGTTCTGGGGGAAAGGGCTTTTGTTTTTGTTCATTGATTGATTGATTGATTGACTGATTGATTGTTGGCTGCCTGGCTAGCTGCCAGGTTTTATTCCAGGAGCAGAAGATAAAGAAGGCTTGCAAAGAAATTATTTACTTTAGAGTTTCCTGAATGCCATTTTGCATGGAAAGGCGGGTTTTAAATCTTATCACTAATGATGTTGTCTAATAATAATGATATTATCAATATTATTGTTAGACAACATCATTAGTGGTAGGATTTTTGGATATCTATGTGTTTTATATTTTTAGAAAATCCATATCTGTGTAAATAATGGAATTTTTAAAGTTATTATTGCTCCCTTTTAAACTTTTTTTTCCTTTTTCAGCAGATTTATACTTACCTTAGGAGAGTTAAAGCTTAATTTCAGTACTTTTTAAAAAAAATTTAATAGCTGCATTGCAACCCAAATGAGTTTAAGCTTTAGGGAAGTGTGTGCTTTACATCAGCAATAGAAATTGGGGCAAGATAACTGTGCATACATTTCAATGTGTTTAAAATGTGAAAATGAAGAGTGATTGTGAAGATTATTTCATTTTTCTAAGTGGGGTGGGAAAATCCTTTCCACACAGCTATGGCCAATTAAGGTCGAGAGCATAAGATAAAGTGCCCTGGGCAGGACTGAATTCATCAATGAGGTCTCTTCTCAATAGACAAGATGCCTACAAATGTAAGGAGTGAGGGGTGCCATGAATGTTGTATTTTCTTTACCGTGAATGAATTATTCAAATAGCAAAATGCAAAGAATGTATAAAACGCAGATGCTGAATTTGAAGGAAGGAGGTTGAGGGAGATTGGCAAATGTGAGACCGAGGGCTGCTGGGTATATGTGTATTTGCTACCTATTTTCCTAGAGTAACCAGATCTGAGCTTTAAAAATCTGGAGAAGTACACAGTGGCAGCAAAAGTGAGATGGGGATACAGAAACCCCCTTACTCTTTCCTGCCACATTTTTACAATTGTTCAAAGTTTCTGGTGGTCCTGCTCTTGCCTCAGGCAGGACTCACTTTTTCACACCTGAAGCCCAGGCAAGAATTCAACAAGTGCCTTTCTGTATAGCAGAACCCTGTTTCTGTTTCCTTCATTTTGACTCTTTATCTTACTCTGGGGAAGTAATCCCTAGGCCGATATACCTGGAGGGTGCCAGCCAGGCTAGCAAAGACTGTGGAGAAACTCCAAAGTGGATGAATGAACAGTGGGGGGGAAAGGGCTGCGGATGTATATTGATACAGCTCTTCCCTCAGGTGGTGCAGCTTCCTGTGGAGAATTGTGGGCAATATCTTTCCTGTGCCGATTGCTTGGGCTCCCGAGACCCACACTGTGGCTGGTGTGTCCTGCACAATAGGTGAGAGATCATCCTCCTTTCTACCTTCAACTATGCAAGCTGGGAGGAAGAACCCTTGATCTGTCATTCCTATCCCCCCATCCCCCCCTCATTCTTCTTGTGCTTTCACCCAAGTCTGGGGGCAAAGCAAGGAGGAGACAGCCAGTTGCACTCTTTCCTCTCCCCTGCCCCTTTTATCTGAACTCTGCAGGAGCTTTAATCCTATTAAAGCTGCCAGCACTCAGCTGACTAGGCAGGAAGAGTAAGAGGAGGTTGGAGGTGCAGGCAAGGGGGCCGAAGCAGCTCTCCTTCCCCAACTTGGAAAGGGAAGGAGGATTTTCTCTTTGCTTCTGCTCCCCCTCCTCCCCCCCCCCAATCCTTTGCTGGATATGGCATTGCAAAGTATGAGAAAGATGTTTCTGTGCTCCCTTCCAAAGGAAAGTTGGTCCTTGCTTCCCGCATCAATGTTGGGGTCCTACCCAGGGGTAAAATTCAATTTTTTTTACTACTGGTTCTGTGGGTGTGGCTTGGTGGGCGTGGCAGGAAAAGCATACTGCAAAATCCCATTCCCTCCCCACTCCTGGTGGAAGGATATTGCAAAATCTCCATTCCCTCCCCACTCTGGGACCAGCCAGAGGTGGTATTTGCTGGTTCTCCAAACTACTCAAAATTTCCGCTACTGGTTCTCCAGAACTTGTTAGAACCTGCTGGATTTCACCCCTGGTCCCACCCCATGGAAGGGACAGTGCATAGCATGGGTTGGGAGGGAGAAGCAAGATGCAAGAGAATAAGAAGCAACCTTTTCCCTGCCCTGCAGAAGCCCCCACTCTGTGTTTCTCCCAGCAGATGTTTTTCTCCCTTCTTCCCACCCTCCATCTCCTCTCCCTGTCTCAGCACCTGGTGCTGCAGCTTGCACCTCCTTCCTTAATATAGACTATGTGATAACACTTAGAAGGTGGGGCTGAAAGCAGAGGTGACACTTCCCCCCCCCACAAGCAATGGTGCGGTCGGGAGAAGGAGCAGGAAGCGTGCAAAAAAGTGAGAAGTGCTTATGCCTCCCATCCTCAGCCGAAGCGTTTCCACTTTGTTTGCAAACCGTGGACTTTCACCATCCTTTCCTATCCCCGAGCCCAGGTCTCATTCCATCCAGGATGATCTCTCTGATATTGTCCCTTTATTGGGATGGGCAATATCCCAATATTAAGATTAAGATTACTTGTGTGCTGCCCTTCCCCACTCCACCCTGCTTGCGAATGTATGGTTGCTGTCATCGTTTCTCCAGGCAGGCGCCTCAGTCCCCAGATCCCTAAGCATCCTTCGTTCCTTCTAATGTTAACAAGCCTCCAGGGCCCCTGAGCGGAAGCAGCAGGTCTGCATTACAGTCCCCAAGCTGACTTCCTCCCTCATCCCCTGGTGGGTGCACTCTCACTTGCTTAAATTACCGAGCCTTGCTTTTATTGCCCCCTCCCTTTTGATCTCAGTTCTGTCAACTTTCCCACATAAGATGTCTTTCCTATGCCTGGATTTAGTTATGAGTTGGGCTGCCGGTATGGCAATTATGCCTCTGTCCCCCCTGCCCCCCCCCCCAGTAGAGATCTCCGATACACATTCTGTCTCATGGTCCCTGCCTCTGACTGACCTCAACTCACAGGAGCTTTTGCGCCCCACTAAAGAAGAAGGAGAAGCTGTTAAGAGGAACAGAGGAAGGTGTAAGGTTGTGCAGACTTCTCTCATTTTGCTCCCTACCCCTTTTGGTTTCTGTGCCCTCAGGTGCTGTAGAGAAAGCGAGTGCCCCCGTGCTGCAGAACCCCACCGCTTTACAGCCACTCTGACACAATGTGTGCAGTTGCTGGTTGAGCCCAGTAATATCTCAGTGACAGAACCTAGCATTGTGGTGAGTGTCTGCTCCCTCCTGCCGGCCTTTTTGAACATCTGGCTCCCCTAATCCTGCTGGCTAACTGTTCTTTATCTCCTTTTTGTTTTCTCTCTCTGTTATTGGTCTCTTCGTCTTCTGTGTTTTTGATCAATTGAGCCTCAACATTCTGAGGCCAGCTACCACTCTGAAAGTGGAAATTTGACCCCACACCAATCTATAAACAAAATAGACTGTGAGTATTAGGAGAGAGGAAAGCTATTTTCTGGCGTATAAGATGACTGGGCGTATAAGACGACCCCCAACTTTTCCTGTTAAAATATAGGGTTTGGGCTATACTCGCCATATAAGACTACCCCTCTTCCAATGCACACCAAATAAAAATTAAAAAACATCAACTGGCTCACCTACAATGTAAAAGCAACTGTGCTAGTCCCAAAATGGCCCCTGCAACAAGCAGGAACCTCACACAGCCCCAAAAAGCCCCAAAAAACAACTTTCACACTCTAAACACACACAACACAACTGGCTCACCCACAATGTAAAAGCAGCTGTGCTAGACCCAAAATGGCCCCTGCAACAAGCAGGAACCTCACACAGCCACAAAAAGCCCCCCCAAAAAAACTTTCACACTCTAAACACACACAACACAACTGGCTCACCCACAATGTAAAAGCAGCTGTGCTAGTCCCAAAATGGCCCCTGCAATAAGCAGGAACCTCACACAGCCACAAAAAGTCCAAAAAACCAACTTTCACACTTTACACACACAAAATTCCACATACAGCTTTGTGAGATTTTGTGTGTTTGTGTAGTTAGAGTGAAACACTACAGAAACACACTAAATCTCAGAAAGCTGCACAAATATTATTTTATTTTATTTTTATTTTTATATGAAAGCTAAATTTAAAACTTCCTAAACTTTAAATGGCTAGGTCTAAAAAAGAACTAAAAAAACCGCCAATTAACTATTTTTTTTAAAGCTCCCGAAGGGGGGAAAAAACTTACCCAATAGAAGAGGGCTCTCCAACCTTGGCAACTTTAAGACTTGTAGACTTCAACTCCCAGAATTCCTCAGCCAGCTTTATTTTGCTGTCTGAGGAATTCTGGGAGTTGAAGTCCACAACTCCCTGCTTGCTTGATTGCAGGCAGGGAGTTGCTTGCTGATAGAATAGATTCAGGCAAGCGAAGCAAGGCAAGCGTTGGGACTAGCAGCTGAGGTAAGCAAGCTGGAGGGGGAAAACTTTTTTCTTTTTACATGGCTCTGGCCATCCCAGCTGAGTTGCAGGGAACTCAGCTGGGATTGTCAGAGCTGGGATCGTCAGAGCTGGGACTGTCAGAGCCTTTCGGGCTGGTCTGCCTGGTTACAGGAGAACGACACCCGGCGTATAAGACGACCCACGACTTTTGAGAAGATTTTCATGTGTTAAAAAGTCGTCTTATATGCCGGAAAATACGGTAGGTACTTTTTTAAAATGAATTTTGGAAGACCATGACCTCTAGCCTTAACTTCAGCAAGTTACTAAAGAAATAACTTTTTTTTTTGCTGCTGACATACACATCCCGTAAGAAAGTCAATCATTCAGTGTGAATATAGAATTTTACAGTTATTTTCAAACTGAATTGAGATACCATTGTATCTCTTGGCTCTCTTTTTTAATTGGATATATTCAAATTAGTAAATTATTATCGAAGACTGTCAACATTATATTCTGTGGACTCATGGACTATGGGGTTATATTTCAAAGATGCCATGAAAAATCACTCATTAACTTCAGCGGATCTTTGATTAGTGATAAGATTTCTTATGTCTTGCAAACTACCTTGAGTATAGAATCCTTTGGGAAACAAGAGTAATTGGTTTAGTGCTCTAAATTGTATTTATGTAGGTAATTACTGCTCTTCTTCAAGGTCATCCCCAGCCTTCATATTAGCTACTAAAAGCATAGCGGAGGATAGCTTTGATCCATAAACTATACCTCTGCTATGTCCATGGTAGGGATAGAGACTCCATGGCCCTCTAATTTAGGGGAGAAAAACATGTGGCCTTCCAGCTATTGTTGAACTGCAACTAATCACCTCTCATTATTAACTATGCTAGCTGGGACTGATAAGAATTGACATATAGCAATACAGGAGGGCTGCCTGTCTATCACTGCTCTAGATGTTGCTGAACAATAATTCCCAAGGGACCTCTCCACATGCAGCCATTGGTGAGGGATGCTGGGTTTTGCAACTCAGAGCATCTGAAAGGTCACAAGATCCTCCCTAGGCAAACAGAACCATAATGATGAGTAAGCTGCGCCCGAATAATATGATAGTCACCATACCATTCAGCTTTGTAAAAATAATCGTTTTCCTTCACTTTGTGTGTGTGTGTGTTTCTTTTTTTTAAGTAACTGTTCAGCTTTATGATTGCCAATATATGCTTGGATAATGCCTGGTAGGAATTCAGAAGCCAGATAAACTGCTGAGTAAAATTTCCAGTGGTCAAATTTCAGTGTTCTGCAGGGTTTTTTGTTTCCCATTCATCAACCATGGCTATTGCAAAATAGGGAAAATGCAGACTAAATCGGATTAACCACGATCATTTTATCCATGTCACTGCATTTAGGCTACTGTATGTCATAAAACTTGAGAAGTGTCTTATATTTATGTGTACATAGCACACATTATGATTTCCCTTCTTTTGACATAATTCTCAAACATACTAGTCCATCTAATGACATCATTCTTCTGCGCTATGTTTCCAGCTTCAGCTTACAGTCCACAATGTCCCAGACCTTAGTTCTGGTGTGACTTGCTCCTTTGAGGGCCTTGGTGAGAGCGAGGGACAGCTTCAGGTAGATGGAGAGATCCACTGCCTTTCACCTACTTTGAGGGATGAGCCCCCTGGAGAATATGGTAAGTGCTTGATGATGGGAAGGGAAGTATTGGTGTAGTACTCAGATGGAACAGAGCTAGAAAGCAAGATATAGTTCACCTTTCTGCCCTTACCTTGCCTCTGACAGAAACTTCTTGATGGCTTCAAAGAAATTCTCCTTAGCCCTGATCCTCTCCTCATAACAAGCCTAAAGTTGTATGCAAATTTTTTTTAAAAAAAGCAGATGACGATGCTCAAGATGGAATTAGAATTATAAGTCAAATGGTGTTTTGTCAGAGATTTTGGCCTTCTGCTTTTGCCTTCCTGCTTTTCATGCTGCTCCCACAGTCATTAACCAGACTGGTTGCCGCTCTATGATGCTGGGTTTTTGCATGGCTATAACTGACATGTTGAAACAGTAGTAAATAAATGCTTCTCTCTCTTCTGCAAAACTATGCTGATGGGGGGAGTCATGTAATTCTAATTTTGCTTGATGATTCTGAATGTGGAAGCAGAAGTTGATTGTGTCGGAATTCAAGAATGTGACCTTGTAAATACACCATGATTGATGTTACTTGTTCTTCCTTCTTCCTGTTTCCCTATAACTGTCTCAGGTGATGTACGAACTGTTAGGATTCAACTTCTGTCCAAGGAAACTGGCATGGAATTTGCCAGTACAAACTTTGTCTTTTATGATTGCAGCCTTCTACGCACGTGAGTTTTGAAACTGGGCACAGGCTGTTAATGGGGAAGTGTGGGGGGGGATGACTTTCTTTTTCGATCCCCATCAGTTTATTTATACATAAGACATGTGATCCACACATCATTGTTTACAACTGTTGCAAAATAAGATTTAATTTCAGCTTCCAACAACTGTTAACTACTTTCAAAAATATATATTTTCATCTTTACACTTTGCTTATAGTTAAAACATACACACTTGGTTTATTAAGTGATTTACTGTCATGTTTTTTCCTCCATTAAAAAATAACCCCTAATCAGGATTTCATTAATTCAAAACAAACAGCATACAATTGACAGTTAATTAAATTTCATTCTAGCAAAAATGAGTAATCTGTCAAAATCCCTATAAAAGATCATATTAAAAATTGATGGCCACTCACACACCCTCCCCTACCCGGCAGCAGCCACTTATCTGCCTACTGGCCTGCTTGGGAGCTGCCTGGGTCTCGTGACTTCCTACTGGCTTACTCATTTTGCTTGTTGGAAGTACCAAGGAGATCCTTACTCCTTGGCACTCACAACCCACAATCCTTGCTTAATGACAGCAAGGGAGAGTGCCGGGATAGCTCTCGCTAAGTGATGCAAGTCATTTGAAACTACACTTTACAACCACATCACTTAGCAATGGAGATTCTGACCCCAGTTTCCATTGTATCATGAGGACTATCTGCTCTTCATTAGCATGAAAGACATTTCCAATCTATATGAGGAAGACAGATCTTATCCCTAAGGTAAGAGATGGAGCATCTTAAGAGGATAGGTTTCATCTGAGTTAGAAACAGTGACACATTCACACTCTGTTGCACTAAAACATGATTTTGTTAATTGCAACTTGAGTGCAACATGCAGTATACTAAGCCATCATTAACCAAACTTCACAATTGCTTAAGGTGATGCGGTTATCCAGCCACTGAATGATTTAGGATAGTTAATCTATCCTAATCCTGAATGATTTAGGATAGTTAATCTACCTGTCTTGTAAATAGATTTTCAGATTATGTGACATTCTCAGTGTATACTATGTGCATCAGAAGAACCTGATCATCATCAGAAGCAAAGGAGCAAGTTGTTCACCTAGTTTTTCAAGTCTGGCATCAGCTGTAATCCCAGGGCAGGTGGCAATGATGGCAGTTGTCATCCTGGAACCCTACTGACTTTCAGCAGCAAATTGCTGCAGATAACCAGATGTAAGACCCTGGAGTTGAAGTTGGGCATTAGAAAACAACGAAGTTTCTTGTTGCTGTATTGGCCTCTGTGCTATACCATGACATCTCTGCCTGAGCTGTGGAATTAGCAGTGGAGAGCTAGTTCTGGGAGATTTTAACCTAATTTGAGTTGGCGATGGCTTGGGAGTTCATTCCACACAACAACCATGGATCTGACCCAGAATATTCAAGAGTCAGGACCTAATTAATGCAGGTGGCCACATGCTAGGACAGATGAGAATTATTTTCCAGGGAACTAGGAGTTAAAATGGCAGAAGAGAGGCTTAGAATGCCATTTGAGGAAGATGAAGAATGAATCTGATTGCACATGACTAAGAGACCATATTAGGGACTATGTCATAGTAATAAAAAATATAACTATTTTTCCACTCTTACTGTGTTCACAAATAGCTGAGCAGTGGCCCTTTTCAGAACGACCTGTTCTCTGCTGGGAAGGGATGATCAAGAAAAACATTTCCAGGGCCACTGGGAGAAATATTTCAGGTATCTGAAAGATAAAATTATTTGTAGTTGGACTCTGACTGTACCTGTCCTATTTGGTTGCTGTAGCAAACCGAACAGTTATAGTACTACAAATAACAGATTCAGTAATTCCTCTATAAAACCGTATCAACAGCTCCTGGGGCAGTCTGAATAAATCCCAGAATAAGCCATTTTAGGTGCTGAGTTAAAACAGGAAAAACATTCTTTGTTGTGCCTTTTTAATGATGGTTCAAATATTAAGCATCCATTTCAAGTCCTGAAGGACTTGAAGGACTCTACTGCTGATATCATGCTGTCAAATACAGTAAGAGGAGATAAAATAGAAGGGCTCCTCCTAAAATCAGAGGTGGGCTTCAACCGGTTTGGACCGGTTCAGGCAAACCAGTTGTTAAAATTCTGCCCAGTTCAGCAAACCAGCTAATCCCACCACTGGCTGGCCCCCCGCCCCCACCCATTTTTCAGGCCGTTTTCTGGGCCATTTTCTGGGCCATGAAAGAGACTAAGCTAAAGCTGAATTAACTCCTTCCTTCCTTCCTTCCTTCCTTCCTTCCTTCCTTCCTTCCTTCCTTCCTTCCTTCCTTCCTTCCTTTTTCTGCCATTTTCAGGCCATTTTCTGGGCCATTTTTCACCCGAAAAATAATGGAAAATGGCTGAAAAACAGGCTGAAAAATGAAGGAAGGGAGGGAGGAAGGAAAGAAGGGGTTAATCCAGCTTTATCTTAGACTCTTTCAGAATTGCCTGCACACAAATATTGTCAATCCTTCTCCTTCTGCTATTTATTTATTATTTTTGGGGTGCAAATGGGCTTTAATTGTAAATTGCTTCTGAGGAGTCAATGGGATTTATTGCCTCTGCCATCTCAGGTGTGAAATGTTGGCTGTTATGACACAATATATTGCTTTTTAATAAACTCAGCCTCCAATGTCTTACTTTCCTTGGTGATGGGAGCAGAATGGTTTGCTGGTCTCTCCCCATCCTTTCACTGGGGTGGGGGGTGGGATTTGCACAGTGCTGGGATTCAAGTAATTTAACAACCGGTTCTCTGCCCTAATTATTTCTTCCAACAACCAGTTTGCCAAACTGCTCAGAAAGTTAACAACCGGTTCTCCCGAAGTGGTGCGAACTGGCTGAATCCCACCACTGGATTTGCACCAGGAAACTGAGGGTTGGTTAACCCTTTCATTTCTGGAGGTGTTGCGTATAGGCCCAAGGCCTGGGGAAAGGGAGAGGGGCTGGGAGGCAGGGCTTGGTGTGAAGAGTGATGTTGAGTTGGCCACGCCTAACCAGTCACATGACCACCCAGCCACTCCCACCCAGCAAATCATTAGGGCAGAGAACCCATTATTAAATTATTTGAATCCCACCACTGCCTAAAATCCACTCCTACCTCTACAGTTTTAAGCATGTTCAGCTCCAGATTGTTCTATGGCTATATCCCAGGGCCATTTGTTCAGCCTCCCATCTATATGCAGAGTCATCATTGACTTGAATGAAGCCAATGACTGTTGATGTTGTGGTTGTTTGCCTTTCTCTTGGATGGTTCCAATAAGTATTGCCTGGAAAAGAGAGGCTGAAACCTCTTGATTTGTAGAGTGCCACATCCTTCCTGTTTAATAACTATATGAAGTCACTGTGTGAGTCATTTGTTGACATGGGTCAGTTATCATCAGTGTGTGATGATAACCAGCTGGTTCTCAAGTCTTAGTCAACTAAATGATGCTGTTGAAGATCTTGTCTCAGTGCCCGGAGGCTATTAAGGTCCAGATGGGGAGGAATGGATTTAAGCTTGACCCTAGCAATTCTGAGTGCTAATGGGTTCATGGACCATCCCGGCCTGAAGAGTTCCTATTTTTAACTTTGAAAGGGGTTCACTTCCCCAGTTAGAACTAGTATGCAGTTTGGGGGTTCTCCTGGACTTGCAGATTGAGAAGGAGATGGCAACTGTAGCCATGAAGACCTTCTCACAGATTCATCTCATCTATTAATTGTACCTATTCTTGGACCTGGAGCACCTTGTCATTGTCATTTGGTCAACTTATGTGTGGACTTTGCAGTGCCCTGTACATCAGTGGTGGAATTCAAATTTTTAAACTACCGGTTCTGTGGGCATGGCTTGGTGGGCATGATGTGGCTTGGTGGGCGTGGTGTCGCTTGGTGGGCGTGGCAGGGGAAGGATACTGCAAAATCTCCATTCCCACCCCACTCCAGGGGAAGGATATTACAAAATCTCCATTCCCATCCCACTCTGGGGCCAGCCAGAGGTAGTATTTGCCAGTTTTCCGAACTACTCAAAATTTCCGCTACCGGTTCTCCAGAACCTGCTGAATTTCACCCTTGATGTATATGCAACTGACCTTGAAAACCACTTATAACCTTTAGCTGGTGCAGAACATGGTGGAATAAGCAATTATGAGTGTGTCACAGTACATCTGCGTAACTACTTTGCTCTGCATGCTGCACTGATTATTACAGTAGTAGGCTTCCAAGTGCAATTCAAGATGCTAAGTGTCATCTACAAAGTCCTGCATGACAAAAATATTTTTTATTTGTGGGGTTCACTCTTCCATTATTTCTGCCCATCCCATAAGCTCAGACAGAATCAGCATGCTCTGGGTCCCTTCCATTACTCAATGTCATCTGATAGGAAATTTAGATATATATTATATCTGATAGGAAATCTAGGAAATTTGCCTTCTCTGTTGAGCCCATCTTCTGGAACAGAATTCTCTTAGAGTACTGTTTCCCAGAGTTGAAGTCCACATATCTTAACAATGCCAAGGTTGTGAAACCTTGCCCTAGAGATTTGAATAGTCCCGACTCTGCTCTGCTTTATACGTGTTTTGATCTGACGTTTTCCCCTGACTTTCATCTGGGATGGAAAGTGGGCTGCTTCTGTGAAAAATTCTTTAGACGCATTTAGTGGATATTTGTTCCCCTGGACAGCCATCTTACATTTCTGTCTGACTTGAGGTTTTGCACCACTCAGAGTTGTTGATGAATTGGGAGGCCTTAGACATATAAACAATTAATCAAATAAGTCCTTGCCCCCGGAGATTGCAATCCCATTTATTTCCTTAGGGGAAATTTGGAAGAGGCAAAAGATTTCTAGATTTTAGTCCCACAATAAGTCATCAGTGTTGAAGGCCTGACCCAGTCCTAAAGGTGACTGGACTTGGGAACATTTTTTTTTACTAGGACTTGCAACTTAGATGAGTTGATGGCAAGGCCTTTTTCAAGCCACAGGCCATGACTGCTTGAGCCAGCCTTATATTCTTCTTATTGGAAACATGTACTGATGTATCTGCACCCTTCCAGATTTGCTGCCCTGTGTTTTCCCCTCAGAGCATGCTGTACTTTTCCCTCACTGTTATGTAAAGTAGGAAATGCCACACACCTTCCTCTCAGTTTTGGGGCTCTCCTAGCTTACACCAGCTAGTCCAGTGGTGGGTTTCAACATTTTTTATTAACGGTTCTGTGGGTGTGGCTTGGTGGGCGTGGTGTGGCATGGCTTGGTGGGCGTGGCTTGGTGGGCGTGGCAGGGAAAGGATACTGTAAAATCTCCATTCCCACCCCACTCCAGGGGAAGGATACCGCAAAATCTCCATTTCCTCCCAATCAGCTGGGACTTGGGGGGCAGAGAAGAGATGGGGGCAGGGCCAGTCAGAATTTTTACTACCGGTTCTCTGAACTACTCAAAATTTCCACTACCGGTTCTCCAGAACTGGTCAGAACCTGGTGAAACCCACCTCTGAGGTAATCAGTAGTTTAGGTTTGCCTCCCTCTGGGCCTTGTCTCCACAGTAAGCAGATGGGTTGGACAAGATTTGAAGATCTAATTCAATCAGTGTTTCACTTCCTCCATTTCCTTCCCACGAGTTTCATATCCTTAAGTTTCATATCCTTAAGCATATCCTTCAGAGGAATAAAGGCGAAGGAAACAAGAGGAGAGAGAATTGACATCTGTAGATCAGGACATGCATGCTTTCCCCCTTTCCTGTTTTTTTTTTTAATTTTCCTCATTCTACAGGTGCTTGTCCTGTGTCAGCAGCCACTATCCGTGCCACTGGTGTAAATACAGGCATACGTGCACCCACAATGTGGCCAAGTGCTTCTTCCTAGAGGGTCGAGTCAACACTGCTGAGGTAAGAAAGGCCACTGGAGTGCTACCATCTTGAGAGAGTTTCCTGCCAGCCATTAGGTTGATTTTTGGACATGAACACCCTGTGCTTTTTCATCTTTTGTTTGTGAAACCTTCACCACTGGGGAAATCAATGGCAGTTTTATTCCCGCTGCTGACCTGCAGGGCAGAGGGAGTCGGGAGAGAGATTTCCCCATATGCTTTGAATCTACTTCTCTTCCCAGCTCAACTTCCTTCCTTGCATTTTCAAGAGCTCCCTGTTTCTGCATAACAGCAGAAATAGCTGTAGTATTTCATAGCCTGCTCTTCCAGCATTGGAGCGAACATTTGGGAGCCAAGATTCCATTTCCATGTTAATGCAAGTTATGCAACTGCATGCATACATTTAACTGCAATATTTTGACCCTCTGCAGAGCTCAAATTGCTTTGCTGAGAACGGTATGGGGTAAAAAGGGAGAAAAAGCACAAATGGAGGGTTTGACAAGAAATAAGAATCACGAGAAGGGAACATTCAAGATGCAGTATAGCAGTTCTCTCTTTCCTTTAAAACTCTGTTTTCCAACTCTGGCAACATCACAATATCTTTTCATAACAATGAGTTTTAGAAACTTGGTTCCATCAGCAGACTGAAAAGGAAAGGCTTCTGGAAGTCACATATTTAGGTTTACCCTTATGCGTAGCGTCCCCCACAGGCCTCGTATAGAAGGAATCTCAGACCACGGAATCCCAAGCAATCAGAAAAGAGTCAGCAGGTGGCAGATCAACAGCATTGGGAAATGATAATAGTACTAAAGTGCCTTTATTCGGGTGGGAGGCTGGATCGATATGGGGGAGGCCAGAGTGTTTGCTGGTAATGGGGCCAGTGGCTCGCGATCAATCGTCTGGCCCAGGCAGCGGGATCAATAGACCTAGAGACGCCCGGGGCTCGTTGTGGGTAGGTAATTGATAGCAGCTCCCTTAGAGGGGCCGGCGTTTGCGGTTGGATGTGGTGGTTGGAGTGGGAGGAGGCTGGACAGCAGGCTTTGAGGCTCTGGAAAGTGAAACGTTGCCTGTGACTCTTAGGTTAGGGAGCGCTGGCAAAACTGTTGTGCTCGGGACTTCTAGATCAGCCTGTGTGGACTTTGTTTTCAGTCTAGACTTTAAAGAATGAAAGAGCTAGAAGAGAAAATTGCTTGGCGCTTCCAGGCTCCTCTTCCCATAGGCTGGGCCTTTTGTCTTGACCCCATTGTCTTAAGCTTCCATAGGAAGTTGCACCCGGGGTTTAATTGTTCTCCAGGTCAGGACTACATTTCCTGTATTGCTTGCCAGCGTCATGGCCACCCTGTGTCTTTGCTAGCCCCGTAAACAGAGCAGCCAGCCCAGCAGGCCTTCCCCGCCCTACCTTTCCTTTGGTACCAAGGAGCAATTAACCAGACTCTGGTTTCCATGGAAACTCTGAGCGCCCAGCAGGCTCTTTCATCTCCATCTCTCTCAGGCGGTCACCACAGGCAAAGGAGGAGCCGGGAGCCAGACTCCTGGGCTTTACCCTTGTTCACTGTGGAGCTGTTGGAATATGAAAGGTTAGGCAGCTGTTTCTCCCTGGGGGAGAAGGAACCTCAGCCCCCAGGAGGGAGCGATTTGTTTCCTATCCCCAAGAATGATTATAGGTGTCTTCACACAGGAACCCAAATGACAGTCCTAAAAAAAAAAAAAGAAAAAAAAAAGAAGAAAAGCAATATCACTTTAGTCAATGTACTTCTAGTAAGCATGGGTAGGATCAGACTGTTTTTTTTTTAGAAAAAGTGTTTCGTGTTCCCTTTACGGCTACTTTGAAAGCAGTGCCAGCCTCAGTTTGGGTTTAGAACTATTTCCCTTTGCAATCCTGCCTTGAGAATATTCCTGTCATAAACAAACAAACACACGCCTGCCTGCAAACAGCACTTGCCAAAGCTTTCAGGTTTCTGAGCACATGGCTTGAATCTTTTCCTTTGCACCAGGGCTGCCCGGAGCTCCTTCCTGGTGGGGAGATCTTGATTCCTGTGGGAGTGTTACAACCCATTACACTGCGTGCCAAGAACCTTCCACAACCTCAGTCGGGCCAGAAGAATTACGAATGTGTCTTGGGAATCCAAGGTCGCCAACAGCGGGTGCCAGCTGTACGTTTCAACTCCAGCAGCGTACAGTGCCAGAATACCTCGGTGAGAATCACATCTTTTATAGCCCTATTTGTATCCCTCTTACTACTATTCTGCAACCAGGAAGACTCAGAACTTCCTGAAAACAGAATACAGCGTCTCAGCTTTCTGCAGCTGCTAACAAATCTTCCTTTTGTTTCAACTTGCCTATGAATTACTAATTTTTTAAACTTTCTTGAACATCTGTGGTGTTACTCGGGTATATTAAGGGCAGCCATCAGAATTTGTAAGCTCATTGTAGTTCATAGTAACACGGTGGTTGCAGTGTGGGATTCAGTTTGAGCCATGGACTTGCTTAGATCTACTAGTTGTTTATGTGTAATAAGGGAATACTGACCTAGATTACAGTTTTTTTGAATGTAAGAATTCATTAAAATATTTGGTACCCTCAGTAGTAAAGTCCTGTATGGTTCCATAAATGAGTTACCACATCACTAGATTTAAAGAAGCTCGGTTTTTTTTAACTGAAGTTCCCTGCTTCCCTGACCCTTGCAACTTTTAGTTTGTTTTCTTTATCTACTCATTTTCTAGCCATATTTTCCAGGATAATGTTCCTTTTGCCTAATTGGAAAAACAGAATGCAAAGAGTTGTCAAATCAGTCTGCAGCTCATGCTTATCTACATAAATACCTAGCACCATGTTAAACCTTGGTTGAATGCACTATGTGCTGATGCTGAACGTAACTAAATGCAGACTGGAATTAATTACAATCTAACTCAGAAATCTTCAAACTTGGCAGCTTTAAGACTTGTGGACTTCAACTCCTAGAATTCTCCGGCCAGTATAGCATAGCTGGCTGGAGAATTCTGGGAGTTGAAGTCCACAAGGCTTAAAGCTGCCAAGTTTGAAGACTTCTGGTCTAACTGGATCAAAGAAGAAGCCATTTTTTCACCCCAAATGGGAACCTCTATTTTTGTTGCTTGTCAATGTCTCAGACATTGTTTGTGGATGAGAAAATGGAACTTTTGCCTTGCTAGCTCTTAAGACCACACAAAGGGCATTGGGAGGTCTGCATGTGGCCTTACTACTTGTACAAAAATACTGTGGGTGATACTAATGCTCTGTATTGTATTCTTGCTTTAGGAGGATAAAGCTTCAGTGGCTATACAGATAGACCTCAACTTACGATCATAGCTGGGACCAGAATTTCTGTTGCTAAGCAAGAGTTGTTAAATGAGTCATGCCCTATTTTTAGGAACTTCTTTGCCATGGTTGTTAAGCAAATCACTTTCGTTGTTAATTTAATTATGCAGTCATTAAGCGAATCTGGCTTCCCCTGTTGACTTCGTGGTTGGAAGCCAGCTGGGAAGGTTGCAAATGGCTACCCCATGACCTCAGGACACTGTCCTAAATACATATTGGTTGTCAGGCAACTAAATTTTGGCCAGGTGACTATGGGGATACTATGACAGTCATGCAGAAGTGCAAGGACCAATTGTAAGTCACTTTTTTCAGTGCTGTTGTAACTTCACTAAATGAATGGTTGTAAGCTGAGAACTACCTGCAGCTGGATGTTATTTCCAGTAAAAAGCAGAAGCTGTCAAGTTGCCGGAGGAAATGGCACAAAGTACCATTGTATTGCAGAAGCATCTGGTTCAACTCTATTGGAACAAAATTTTGAACTAGATGTGCCTTCATCATATCCCTTTTTTTCATTCTCACAACTATCTTAGGACAAGATCATAATGGGGCAAGTTAATTGCATTTGTCAATTTGTTGGTAGCAATGGTAAAAAAAAAAAAACATTTCGGCATTAAGAAGATTGAAAGGGACAGAAGATTAATAGTACCGCAATAACTGTTGAATTATCCAAATGCTATGTTCTTGTCTTCTCATATCTATAAGATATTTAGAAATGAAAATTAAATGATAGATGAAATTGACGTAGACATGAAGCCCTCCAGATTTTATAGTACATGTAATCTCTCATGATTCCCCATCTGAAGGGCTGCATGTTGCCTATTCTTAAATTAAGAGACCTATTAGTAGGAGAAAATATATATATATATACATACATACATATATATATATATATATATACATATATATATATATATATATATATATATATATATATATATATATATATATATATATATTTAAAATGTCTGTCAAGAGAATTTGCAGCCTTCCTTTTCTCTCTCACGTAATATTGTGTTTGAGACCAACTAATACAATTGGATGTGGGGGAAAATGGGGACGGGGGGAGAGAGAAAGTTTTTACCCCTCTCACGTCATGCTAGAATTATGGCCCATCCAATTAAATGGATGGGCATGAGATTTGAGGCATGCTGAAGGACATGCCTCTTTGCCCAGTGTGCGCACTGATGAATTTTATTGCCACAAAATGGTGGTGAAGGCCAATCACTTAGATGGCTTTAAAGCAGATTCAAAAAAGCTTGTGTCTGTGCATTTACCAATGGCCATTAATCATCGTGTTTTCATGGAATTACCCATGTTCAGAGGCTGCATGCTATTGAATATGGGGGCCAGCACAGCACAAGGTTATTTCTCGTCATCCTTGTAGGCATCAGGCTGGTCCCTGTGAGATTCGAGGTGCTGGAATAGCAAAGCCTTGATCTGTTCTTTTTGCATATGATTTCAGATGCTAGAGACAAAAAATGAAAGGGAAGTCTCCTTTTGACCTCCATATGAATTCCCAGATACATCCCAGTGGTATGGCAACTTTGAATTTTAGGAGTTGTGGTCTTGTACTTCCATAATTCCCTCCCCCCCACCCCAATGGCAGAGATCTGATCTAAACAATGATTATTAAAATTAGATTAGCTAGGAGTAAAAAGCCTTGAATCGCCCTGGCCCTGCTCTGTTTTTCATCTTTACTAAAACTGCACTATTGTAATCTGATTCTTCATCAGATTCTTCAGTGAGATTGCCCTCTGCTGTCCAAACCAGTATTACATCCTCTTCTTTTGATTATTAATCTTTCAGATTGTAAATGAGGTTGAAATTATTCAGGTCACAGCCCAAGAGCAACAGGACTAAGAACAGCTCTAAACATTGTTGAGTTTGACATGGTTCTTCTCCATGTTTGTTCCTTCTCATGGCATCTAGTCTTCTTGTTTTTTCAGCTGCCAAACATCTCTTGCTATCTACAGCCATCACAAGCACCATATCATATCCTGGAATTCAAAACATAGTAGCTACAGGTAGCTTGCAACCTACAACCAATCATGATGGTCTTGTGGTGCTTTATAGCCCGTAACGCATTTATGGCTGTAAAATGTTGCATTGCCCACCACTATCACATGAGTGAATTTTGAGCACTTGGCAACTGGTTCTATCAGGCATGAAAGATCAGGTCCACACATGACGGTCTAATTAAACTGATTTATTGCTAATCACGCCTATGCACAATATTTTTTTCAACTATTAACACCTGTTTGGGATTAGATAAGAGTCAACAGAATTTAAGGGAGGGTGGACTTAGTTTGCTTGTGGCTACTTAGGAATTCTAGGCTGATCCCTCTTTTAACTCCGCCCTCAGGTTCTGCCACTCCTCCTCTTGCAGGTTCACATTTAAAACTGGTTGCCAAGTTCATTTTGATGGTGTGATCTCCATTTGCAGTCTTCTTCGCTGACTTCCCCAGAAACTCAATGGGGAAGTTGGCGGAGAAAGTTGCAAGTGGAGGGGATGTTGGATTTGAGGTCCATTCCCCCAGGGTACCAAGGTATTTCCCCTTCCTCCATGAACACTGGTGAAATCCTTCTGCGTAATGGTGGAACAGACTTCAAATCTGGCAAAACCACTACCAAATGCCAGGGTTCCGAGACTTTCAAAACTCAGGCGGTCGCTAGCATTTTCCCATCCAGAGAGGTGGGAGACAATGACGTTCACTAAAATTCTAGCAAATACCAGCATCCTGAGCCTTTTAGAATCCTGGCATTCACTGGTGTTTTAGTGAATGTCATTGTCTCCCACTCCTCTGGATGGGAAAACTAGTGAATGCCAACTTTCTGAGTCTTCCAGAGCAGTGGTGTTTGCTAAGCAAGTACTGGAGCCATTAGAGGAATGGACCTCAAATCTGGTGAAAATGCTAGTGCATGCCATTGTTCTCATAATCATTTTCCCCGTTGGGATGGAGAGATAGCCCTGACCTCCAGGGTGTGGTGAGAGGCCTGGGCCCTCTCTCTACCCCACCATGCTTAAGAGGCCCAGGCCTTCTCCCCAGCACTCTGCTCAAAACCCATATGGTCGATCAACTCACCACAGCCAATTTGCTGTTGCTAACTAGCTGTGGAACAGCTGGCCATGACCACTTCACCACGGAACAACTTATGCAGAAGAAGAGTTACACTAATATCAAACAAATAGTCAGATAGAATCATTAAAGAAAGGATGCCAAGGGAGAGACAAAATAAATGTGAATGACAAAAATTAAAATAAAATTTAACTTATTTTAAATAATTAAATTGAATTGTCCCACAGTGAGTTATCCCATGCTGAATTCTCCTGTGGCAATATTGGCTATGATGAGTTGGCCATGGCAAATTGGCCATGGCGAGTTGGTTGCGACGAGTCGTCCCATTCTGAACTGAGAGAGCCAGGATTGTGGTTATTAAGTGAAGCCACATATGTGGTGTCTTGCTTAATGACTGCTTCAGTTAATGACTGAGATTCCAGGCCCAATTGTGGTTGTAAGTGGAGGACTACCTGGACTTCTATATTTACCCATATTGTACAGTTGACTGTTGAAGTTTCCTCCTTGGACTTTATATTATTGCTTCTGCCTGGATGAAGCAGATTGGATTATACTTGACCCAACAATATTCTTTCAAGTTCGAAGACCACTAATTAAGTAGACTAAGGACTCTACTGTTGAAGGTTCCACTTCTTAAATATTGGCTCTTAACTTAGCCAATAGACCAGCGGCCCCCAACCTTTTGGGCACCAGGGACCGGTTCCATGAAGTTTTCCCACAGATGGGAGGGGGCATAGTTTCGCATGCTGCCTGCATCCCATGGATGAGGCTTCCCTTGTTTGTACAGCCCGGTTTCTGGCACGCTGAGAGGTGGTGCTGGTCCACGCACCGGGGTTGGGGATCCCAGTGATAGACTAAGAGCTTCACTACCCCACTGACATGAACTAAGGGTTCAAAGAAGACGAGAGCAGTGGTTAGTCTGGCTGTCTATCTTATAATTTTGGGTAAAGCCTGAGCATATCTGATAGGTGGCTAATTGAGGAAAGTTAGTCTAAGTTTAGCTGGAAAACTCTTGCTTGTGGTCTCCTCTGGGGTGGTATTCCTATTTTGGAACTTCCTTCCAAGGGAAATATGGTTGAGTCTATAATGCCTACGTTTAGAAGAAAGCTTAAGAGATACTTCACCCAAGCGTTTTCAGGAAGCAACTGCCCCACTACCAGATTGTTTCCAAATCAATTGCTGAGCAACATATGTTTTAATTATTAAATTTTTATTTTATATTATTAAATAAATAAAATAAAATGCTGTTGATTTTATTGTTTTATTGCAAAGTTTTTTGGGTTTTGTTTTTATTGTAAATGGCATTTTATTATTGAGGGGAAGATCTGTATACAAATAAAAATTACTATTAATACAACTTGCAGCTGCTGTACTACTAACAACAACAATAAGGATAATACCGGTAATAATAGAAGAGTTATTGAATATAGAATAGAAGATTAATTCACCATCAGTCAATTGTAAAATGCAGCTTTACTCGGAACATTTTACATTCTGCAACAATACCTCTGCCACCATCTGCCTATCCTGGTTCTTGAGAAAGACTCAATAGGTGGATAAGTATCCCAAATTCAGTCTGAACATGGCTGATTGTGCAACGAACCTCTATAATAGAAGAATTACTTTAGTTCCCTATTCAACTCCTCTGTTTTGCGTGTTGCTGTTACTTGGCAGACTGGACTGAACACATTTTCTACTGGTGTAATGATTTATTCCTGTGATTTGATGGAGGTGGTCTTAGGGTTGAGCCATGCTTACCGGATTGACTTTGGGCTTCAAGAGTTCTGTTAGGAATATTGAAGCTAAATTCTGACAAGGCAGGCAGTAATCCTGGACCAGCCATTTGATGTAGTTGCTCATAGATGTCCTTAGCTGCTGATTAGAGCTGGCCAGTTGCTTGGTAAAACTACAGAACTTTTGAGTGAGGAGAAGCGACAAGGCTACCAACTAGAACAGAAAGCAACAAAAAATGATCCTAGGTCTGATGAAATACAGAGCAGAGCTCCTGTTGACAGTGATGGCAGCAAACAAAAATGATTTTTCTGCCGCCATTGCTTTTATGCAGAGCCATCCAGGGAGCAATTTTGAAGAGTGGGAAATCTGCTGCATGTAGGTCTCTTGGGTAATTTTAATGAACCAGTGAAATTTTTCTGCCAAGCATTTTTCCAATAAAACAATCATTTTCATCTGCACCGACTTAGATGCCATTTTGGATACTGTACAAATACCAAACATTGGGCTTTTAGATTTTAACCTTTAGCAAAAATGCGATGATGCATCTTAATATTGGACCATTTACAGAATAATTTTGAATGCATCTGTGGAAGAGAACGGTTTCCTCCCGTCCCTTTTGATTATTCTCCCATTGAATTGCTTCTTCAGGTTTGGCATTTTCTCTGGGTGACTTCTGTTTCTCCTAATTTCAGTATTTGGCAAATAACTACCTCACTTCTGCACATTTTATTATTATGAGGTTAGACACTCATTTTTCTGTGGGCTTTTACACACTTCTTCACAGTGACTCATACTTTTCTGATGTAACTGCTGATAAAGCATCTTCCGTCTGAGGAATGGCAATCAAACCAAGAGGGCTTACATGTCATGCATTTGAAGTTACATTTTGATCTCCTTGGTGCTTTACAGTAAAGGCAACGTGGACTGATCTACTCCCGGTTGGGAATATTCCGGGGAATATGAATGGGGGATGAAGGCTGAAAAGATGGTGCCTGAATATGATTTTGTAAACTTCCCCTTAATTGCAACAGGAAGATAAATGTCTTTTTTCTTTCCTTTTCTCAATAGCTCTCTTTAACAAGTATATTATAGTAATTGTGTCACTCTTTTTTTTTTGTAGTGTGAAATTCTTGTACCACGATGTAGTTTGGCTCATTTGTTTAAGCTGCTCTCCCAATAAGCAGTTTATTGTGGTTCACTTGTTCTTGATGTATGAAACTGAACGTTTGGTAAAATGAATCCTGCAGTATCTAATCATCAGGAATGTGGTACTTCATTTTGCTTTACTTAATGATTCTGTAGTCTGGGATAATGCGTTCTGACATTTTGAGGATCGTACTTGGAAACCAAACCTTTTTCTTGCATTCCCATCTCTTTAAGTGCTTAGTGAATATTTCTGCACATTTATTTATTAATTGGTATTAGAATACTGATGGGATGTAGGATTCTGTTTGCCTTAAATAAAGATTGAAAGCTTTCCTTTTGCACTAGATAGACATAAATATTAGAGATTTGTTGCTGGCACTCGTTCTGTTTACTTTTAACATGCATTAATAATGTGAAAGAGGATAGATGGACTCTGAAGGGGTTCAGATGTTTTGGAGGCAATGCAGCATAATTCCAAATGACCAGGCATAAACAAACCGAGAGAGGTACATAAATAAAAAGTCAAAATTGGTTGATCAAGGAGCAAAATGTCTGACAGTACTGTGTATTAATATACATGCAAAGTACTGAGAAGGAGGCATCTCTTTTATATATCTGGAATCCTGATCAGCAATGACCGTAGTTTTATATGATAAGTTGTTTGAAAGAAGCCTTTCCCCATCCAGGTCCAGGACACAATGTGTTTTTATCCTTAATATTTATTTAAAGATCCCTGTGTTGGCTGCATTATTGATTTTCAATTAGAAGAAGAAGATAGCAGAAGTATAATATAGATCATATTCAGCAAAATATCAATTGTATATGGAGCACCCGTCAAAAATGCAGGAGAATATTGGAGAATGTTGGGAAATGATTAGAATAATAATTATGCATCCTGTACTGTGGAACAACTATATCTTTTTAATCTGGACTGTCCAGATGTGACACTGATACAGGGGTGGGTTCTACTTACCTTTACTACCGGTTCGCAACAGGGCCGTGCGTGCGCACTCTTCTGCGCATGCGCAGAGCCGTTCTGATGACATCAGGGTCAGTGGGCGGAGCCTCCCACCGGTTTTACTACCGGTTCTATAGAACCGGTGCAAACCGGGGGCAACCCACCACTGCACTGATAGAATATAAATAGTGAGTACCAGGTTAAGGAAGGTTAGTTTATAACAAGGGAAATATCTGTTCTACATAATTGAGGGTTATTTTTTTCCTCAGTTGAATTCTATAATCATTTTGGAATAGTCCAAAGGGGTGAAGAAACCAGGCTGAAATCATTTTTTATTTTGGCTGCTAGAACTTGCTGAATATTTTCTAGACATAGATGCTTGATTCCAAAAGTTTTCAGCCGTCCATTTGTAAATGTGTTGTTTGTAGTGCTAACTACCCATCATAGAAATATGTATTTGATCAGGAAAAGCCATACATTTCTCCATTTATTCCTTTTGTGTTATTTCAGTCGAGCTTTTAATTAGCTACAAACCTGAGAGTATTCTTCTTTTTAAGCCACAGTTTGTAAGCTATGTTCATTAGGACTCAATGAGGGTAAAAGACTGCTTTTACTTTTCTTCTGCTTTCATCCCATCTATTAATAGCACCGAGAAGGACCGTCTATACACAACCTAGCCATGTGTGCAATATACAATATGTGTATATAAAAAATGTGACAGAAACTCCACTATTTCTCTTAGCAACTGTGGGGTTTGTCTCTGCAGAGGCCTCCTAACAGGCTAAGAATGCAGGAAGCACCAGGAATAAAGAAATCGAATACGTAGTGATAAAGAAGTTCATCATGATGAAGCAATTTGCTTACTCCCCAATTTAATCAATTACCAAACACTGTAGCTCTTTCTCATCTATGATCCAGACGAAGAGCAGATCACAACTTGGCTGACTCAGTTCAGGGCCCTGCAGATGGCTGTTAGGTGAAGGGTTACTTAAATGTTTGTTCAGCTCTCAGGAAGTCTGTTTTTATCCTTTTCTTGCTGTTTCCCCGATAGGGAAACCCAATTACTGGGTTCCCTGTAATTACAGATCAGCATTTTAACTTTTCATCTTCAATAATTTGTTACCCATCTATTTCTTCTTTAGTATTGGTACGATGGTGAGGAGTTGGGTGAACTCCCTCTGGACTTTGATGTCATTTGGGATGGAGATTTTGCCATTGACAAGCCACCAGGATTCAAAGGTACCAGCTCTGGGTATAAAATGTGTGTAGGTTTTAAGGACACACAATTCCTCTTAGTCTATCACTGTAAAACCGGTATGAATCGATTTTGGTTTACTAGTTCCCTGGAATTAATTTTTTTTATTATAAGTAGCCTAATGAAATAATACCAGGGATTTAATTTGTCAGAACAATTATGCAGGTCGAGAATGTTCTGTTATTTAAAGCAAAGACTAAGGTTACTTCCATGTCTCATTGTTTCTGTGGCCCAATCTCTCCAGACAAGCCTGAAACAGACCTGCCTATCTTCTTTTCCCTTGTTGATCTTGCAATACCAAAAACACAGTAAGCCCATTAGTGCTATGTTTTCAGTTGACCAATCGGAATCTGCAAAAAAAACTCTCTGCAATTGTTGCCTTATGAAAACAACTGGAACAACAGGAAAAAAAAAACATCTTTTCTACCACACAAAAATAAACGAAAGAAATTGCTAGTATATCCCTTCCCTGTTTCTCCCTCCCCACCTCTTCTCATACACACATTTTCAGTATATGCTTTTTGTGTTGGTTGTTTGGGGGAGTGGGGGAAATGAACAGTTGTAACAGGATGAACTGCTTAGCTACCAAGCCATCATTCATCCTAGATTAAAAATGCTATGCTGAGCAATGAAGGTGGCACGATAACAGGTCATCAATTCTGCAGCCAGGCACTTTTCTTAATATAGTAAAGGTGGCAGCTGAAGTGAAGGACAGAGGAGGTTACAAGTTCAAAACAAAAATGCATACTTTTTAAACTACAGGAATTACTGTAATATGTCTAATTTGCTGTTCCCTCCATTTCCTTTTGGGGGAAGTAACCAAAATTCCACCTCTCTCAGGGAAAGAAAAAAAAATAATTCCAGCAGCTGCTTAGTGTTTGGCAAGCAGCTTGCTTCCTGCCAAAGAGAAAGTAGAAATAAAACTCTTTGTCAATTTCAACCTGCTAAATCAAGTCAGCATTCTGCTAAAAGGATTAGCTTGTGGCTGATGCCCATGGCGGAGAGATGATGCAAGCATTTTCTGCAGTAGGGAAAAGGGACTGTTCACAGGTTCTGCACAGTTTTATTGACACACATAAAAATAGAGATCTAGAATAACTTTCTGTCCTCACATAGAAATATCTTAAACCTTCCCCTCTCCCAACAAATCCAGCCACTTACTGAAGACACAAATCCATCTGTCCCCATACTTCACTTTCTATGATGCTCTTCAAAATGGGTCACTTCATTCTCCTGCACCAGTTCATTCTGCTATAGTGAATACCAGCCTGGATGCATTCAAAACACAAGTTAACATGAAAACTGAAAATATGAATAGTCACTTTGTTATCTTACAAGTTATCTCAGCACCATCTTTAATAGGATCAGTATAGTTATGATTATAGGTTAATTATCAGATAGCAGCTGGTGCCAAGCAATCTTTTTTTTTTTTTTTTTTTTGCTTTAATTTATATGCCACCCTTCTCTGGAGACTCAGGGCGGCTTACAATGCGTTAAGCAATAGCCTTCATACTTTTGTATATTTATACAAAGTCATCTTATTTCCCCCACAATCTGGGTCCTCATTTCACCTACCTTTGAAAGGATGGAAGGCTGAGTCAACCTTGAGCCTAGTGAGATTTGAACTTGCAGTAATTGCAAGCAGCAGTTGTTAATAACAGTGCTTTAGTCCACTGTACTACAGGTTCTTACTCTTAATCTGCAGATTCTTTATTATTTTATCTCTATTTTTTCTCCCATTTTCCTTAGCTCTCTTGTATAAGTGTTCAGCCCAGCGTTCTAGCTGTGGATTGTGCCTCAAATCAGATCCACGTTATGAGTGTGGTTGGTGTGTACCTGAACGCCGTTGCCTTTTGCGTCCTCACTGTCCAGCTTCCAGGCAAAATTGGGTGCCACCCGGTCGACGTGGGGCTCGTTGTACTCACCCTCGTATTACACAGGTAAGAAGCCTATCAGCAAATCTTCACATATGTTCTTTAGGAATTATATAACCCAATTTTTCTCAGCCTGTATCATCCCTCAGCAAGCATGGTTGTGGTACATGTTGAATGGTGAATGATGGGATTTGTAATCCAGCACATCTAGCAAATTACAGAATGAGGAACACGGGTTTTCCACATCCTTCAATTAATAATATCATAACTAATTAAAATGATAGAACCATGAATAACACCGTGGTCCTTTCCCCCAACACCAGGCAAAGAACCCACCTAACTTTAAAAAAATCAGTAAAAGATGCAACTGTTTCTTTGAAACTTTCTTTGAATTGGCAGCCTTGCCTTTATATTCTGAAATGTTATAAAGACATGAAATATAATGAGGAGAACCTATAAAAATATGGAAATGTGAGAGACCATCCCACTTTGCCATCACTTCTGTTCACCCAACGTCCTGTTTGCACTGGCATCTACTACCATTTTGTGGTATATTTCAAGCTTACACATCTTGGGTGTAGTCTTTCAGTGGTTGGGAGGCTAATATAAGTCCAGTTCCATTCTGATTATGTATCTGATGAGCATGGAAATTGATTGTATCAGCCACTTCCTAATTTGGATGATTTCTTTAGGGATGCTTTCAGTATGATTTTTATGAATGTTAGAATCTTCTCTTGTATCCCGGATGGATGGATGGATGGATGGAAGGGAGGGAGGGAGGGGATGGGGAAAGAATAAAGGAATAAAGGAAGGAAGGAAGGAAGGAAAGAAAGAAAGAGAGAAAGAAAAAGAAAGAAAGAAAGAGAAAGAAAGAAAGAAAAAAGAGGAGGGAGGGAAGGAAGGAATAAAGGAAGGAAAGAAAAAGGAAAGGAAAGAAAGGAAAGGAAGGAAGGAAAGAAAGAAAGAAAGAAAGAAAGAAAGAAAGAAAGAAAGAAGAAAGAAAGAAAAAGAATTTTCCAAGACTTTTCTTTATGAATTCCTTACTTCCCACAGCGAATGCTTTTTCCTTCTCTCCCTGTTTCATCTCCTTCTTTCTGCAGGTATTGCCACTGACTGGTCCCAAGGAAGGTGGGACTCGGGTGACAGTTTGGGGTGAAAACCTAGGGCTTCATTTCTATGAGGTCGGTGTGCGGGTAGCAGGTGTCCGGTGTAGCTCTCTCCCTGCAGAATACATCAGTGCTGAGAGGTAGGTGAACATTGGGCGAAGGAAAAAAGTGGGTAGAGTATAACCTGGGATCAGTCTAAGAACAGAACAAGGGAATCCAGAGAGGAACCGAAAGATTAGAAAAAGGCTGTGTCATCTCTTGGTAGGGTCTGATTTGCTACTCCTGTACAGTCTATCAGCCCTGGTGGAATAGGGAGTGCTTTCTTCATATGGATGGAACCTGACTTTATTTGTAATAATAACACTAGTTATTATGTGAAAAATCTCATCCTTCCCATTTCCTCTTTCACTTTTTTCACTTGATTCTGCCAAAGAGTGCTTTCTATGTAGACTGCAAAAATCTACTCCTGGATGTTATATTTCAGCTTCTTCACTATAGCCAAGGCTGAAGTCTGTTAGCAAAGTCTGTTGCTTTGTTCCTGGACATGACGTAGCGCCTTTTGGCTAACATTTCATAAGAACCTGTTGCAGCAACTACCACAAAATAGACTGAGAAATATTGGAGTATTGAACCTACCAGTAATAGATGGCATTTAGTGGTTCTAGTACTTCAATTTGTGTACAACACTTTATAAATGTTATCTTAAGGCCAAACAGTCTTGCGTGTATAATTTCCTTGAGCTTTTTTTTATTTTTCCCCAAACAAGATTTGGCTTGGAGGAATCAAATTTGAAGTTAAGAGCTGGATGGAGAACCTTAATATGTTCTTTGCCCTTAACTTTTCTCTTCAAAATTCCCCTCCCCCCCAACCCCCTCACAGTTTTGCTCCTGCTTTTTACATTTGAAAACCAGCGTGCAAAACGTCAGGGTGTGTTAAGCACATCTATGCGTAATACCTTTTTTGGTCCTCAATGAGCCTTATAAATAGCACTGGGAAAGGCAGGTTGGTTTTATTACCTTAAATGATGTGGGAAGAGGCTGCTGGACCTGCCCAACCATGCAATATGATCAAACCTATCTAAAACAGGAATGATCGTGATGAATAGATGGTAGGAATTGGTTCACTGTACCAACGCATTGTCCTTTGGCAGAGTGGGGAAACCATTTGTGTTCTGCTTTACCTAGCTAGAGCATGCAGGCTGGAGCCATGAGAAGGATAATTGAGACAGTGCCTGTGATGTGAATACCCCACCTTTGCTCTTTTCTTCTTAATGTGTGCTTTGGCTTAATAAGGAAGGATATAATTCTTTGAGCCACAAATTGTGGCTTCTTTTAGCTCGCCAATGAGCTCATTGTTGAGATGAGGTTAGGATTGGAGACTTGCCTGTCTTGCATTCTTACTCATTCTGCCTTGCACTCACCTGTTCCTCTTCAGTTTATCTGCAGCATCTTTGAAAGGACCTGATTTAATTCCTTGATTTTCTTTCCCCCTATGTCACATATTCGGTCTCAGAGTTTGTTTGAGGAGTCAGTCCTTGAAATGCAAGAGGTACTATTTCCCCCTCTTGCCACCCAGAGAGGGAAGATGCAGATAGGGAAGAAGAAGACATGCACACATAGAGTGTTAAAATGACTGATTTATGGCATTTGAGGGAATTTGACTTAATAGAAAAAGGAACACTTGTCTCATACTTCCATTTACAACCTTCATTTTGAAAAACAAAATAAACCAATTTCTTTGCTATCATAGTCTGGCATGCTAGGAAACACAAGTGGAATTATGAGGGGCTGTTCATGTTTTGTCTGCCTTGCATTGTCCCTGATTGCTTTATACATATGTACTTTGCCTTCTTTCCCAAGTCTGGCTTCCCACCCCATAGGATCTGCTGTTTGGAGGGACTGTCTCAACCTAAATCTCATAGCCTAAACTCCTGGGAATATTCAATTCCCTCTGTGCAAAAGCATAAGAGGCGGGGTGCCATTCCATCTACCCTCTCTCACAGGCAGGCCTTTGGGCTCTCCTCTTTTGTGCCAACCTCTGATAGATTTGAGTGAGGAGCATAGTAACTCTAGCAGAAAGTATTCCTGGCATCCTCTTTCTGGGCCATTGATGCCAAAGGGTATACTAGACACTTCTAGTAATGCTAACAGTGCTAACTGTTCCTGAATCCCCCACAACATTAAGAGAGAATTCCTAGGGCCGATAACAGACTTACAAAAGCTACTCTGGGGTAAATCAGGACTTCTGTATGTCCAGCCTGCTCAAGAGAGTTTCCCATTCTGAAAGAAGGGATGGTGGATAGAGAAGGGCTTATGGAAAAGGTGGGCTGGGTGCATTGGCCTTGGCTCTTCTGACAGATCTCACCCCTTCCCCTTAGGCTGGTGTGTGAACTTGAGCCCTCACTTTTGCCAGATCCTCCCCCAGGTCCCGTGGAGCTCTGCGTAGGGGACTGCAGTGCAGACTACCGGACCCAGTCGGATACTCCTTTCACCTTTGTGGTAAGCAGTTTTATAGGCTAGAGTCATTATTACTTGGATAGTCCTAGATGGTTTATAATGCAAGCAACATTTCCCAGAGAGTGGTAGTGTGGGTTTTGCCCAGGAGGTAGGTTGATTTTCTTGGGGAACAAGAAATTTTTTGAAATGTATAACTTAGCAGGCAATTCATTACTGATTTTTGTCCCCTGTAGACCCCCAGCTTTTTTGGGGTCGACCCAGAACGAGGTCCTACCTCAGGTGGGACAAAAATCAGCCTCCTTGGAAACCACCTCGATGCTGGGAGCAATGTCACAGTTGCAATTCGAGGAGCACCATGTCGCCTAATCAGGTATTATTCACGTTTCAATTGAAGGATTGAATCTTTTTGATCAAACTGGAAAAAACACAAAAGATTGCAGTGATTGGGTTTAGCATTGTGCTGAGCATTTTCGGTTTAATGTACTGTATGAAATCTAGACACAGGTTTGCAGATTATGGTTTATGGGCAGCTATATTGTATGAATTATGGCACTATGGTTTATTCAACAAGTCATAATTTAGCAGACAGTATGACCCAATGGTATTGTTACCAGCACTGGTCAATCAGGTGCTTTAATTTTAATCATAAAGCCATACTAGCGAAGGCAGTGGTGGGATTCAGCCAGTTCACACCGCTTCGGGAGAACCAGTTGTTAACTTTCTGAGCAGTTTGATGAACTGTTTGTTGGAAGAAATCATTAGGGCAGAGAACCAGTTGTTAAATTATTTGACTCCCACCATTGAGTGAAGGATTAGGGGAAATGGCTCAATGTGTCAAGAAAACACAATAGGAAGATTGTCATGCACACATGTGCCCACATCCATAATTCAATACGACCTGCCCCCCCCGCACATGCGCACATGACCCACCTGTGCTCCTCCCGCTTTTGGCATGTGATGGCATGGTGGGCCCGGTAGGCCTGTTTTTCACTGTCCCCAGGCAACAGAGGCTTTCTAGGAGCCTGGGGAGGGCGAAAGGATCCTTCCACACCCCCCGGAGGCCCTCTGGAGTCCAGAAATGGCCTGTTCCCAATTTATGGTGGGTCTGAAAATCAGCTGGCTGGCGTGCACATGCCACTGGAGCTCAGCTAGGGCAATGCTCGGGTGCTCACCAATATGGCTCCGCGTGTCACCTGTGGCACGCATGCCATATGTTCGCCATCATGGTCATAGACGTTGGTCTCCTTAGAGAGCAAATGGTCTAAGAATCAATGTAGAATTGTAGGAAAAGTGTTAAATTGGGAAGGCGCAGATACAGGCCCTGCTCAGCTTTAGAGCTCTGATTAGGTATTATCTAAGTGGGAGGGAAAATAGAGATCATCTGGTGTGAAATGGGGAGTAGTGACAGTGGAGCCTGTGTACTGTTGGAAAAAGTGCAAGATGGAGGGAGACTCATTTTACAGTTTTATTATGAGGTTGAGGCAATTATTAGGAGTCACGCCTTTAATGCTCCCTTCTTCCTTGCTCTCCCAAGGCGTAGTGCAGGGGAGATTGTCTGCCTGTCTCCTCCCTCGGCATTAGGCCCAGGTCCTGCCAACCTCAGTCTTCGCATTGATCGTGCCAACATCAGCACAAATGGGACAGTCTTCTTCCGCTATAGTCCCGACCCAGTGGTCACAGCTGTAGAGCCTGCTTGGAGTATTGCAAAGTAAGTGTTAAGCCTCTGATCGTCCTATGTGGTATCGATAGGAGAATGTTAGCATTCTGGGAGCTTCTGTTATTTCTGCTCTGAATAAATCAGATTCCCCTTTAATCAGGAGTTTTGCGACAGCATCCGGAGCGCATAGCAGAATGGCTGATCTTGGAAAGAGCTAAGCAGGGTCAGACTTGTAGAGAGGGCCACTGAGAAATCCCCGGTTGCAGGCTAGACTGGAAAGACCAAATTATCACAGAAAAAGACATTAGCAGCCGAGTTCTATATTGCTGGAACAAAATGAGCATAGTCAGATACCGTATTTTCCGGCGTATAAGACGACTTTTTAACACATGAAAATCTTCTCAAAAGTCGGGGGTCGTCTTATACGCCGGGTGTCATTCTCCTGTAACCAGGCAGACCAGCCCAAAAGGCTCTGATGAGCCTTAAACGGCTCTGGCGATCCAAACTCTGACGATCCCAGCTTTGCCTGCTAATCAGGGAACACAGCTGGGATCGCCAGAGCCATGGAGAAGGAAAAAAGTTTTCCCCCTCCAGCTTGCTTACCTTAGCTGCTAGTCACAACGCTTGCCTTGCTTCGCTTGCCTGAATCCATTCCATCAGCAAGCCACTCCCTGCCTGTAATCAAGCAGGCAGGGAGTTGTGGACTTCAACTCCCAGAATTCCTCAGACAGCAAAATAAAGCTGGCTGAGGAATTCTGGGAGTTGAAGTCTACAAGTCTTAAAGTTGCCAAGGTTGGAGAGCCCTCTTCTATTGGGTAAGTTTTTTCCCCCCTTCGGGAGCTTTAAAAAAAATAGTTAATTGGCGGTTTTTTTAGTTCTTTTTTAGACCTAGCCATTTAAAGTTTAGGAAGTTTTAAATTTAGCTTTCATATAAAAATAAAAATAAAATAAAATAAAATAATATTTGTGCAGCTTTCTGAGATTTAGTGTGTTTCTGTAGTGTTTCACTCTAACTACACAAACACAAAAAATCTCACAAAGCTGTATGTGGAATTTTGTGTGTATAAAGTGTGAAAGTTGTTTTTTTGGGCTTTTTGTGGCTGTGTGAGGTTCCTGCTTGTTTCAGGGGCCATTTTGGGTCTAGCACAGCTGCTTTTACATTGTGGGTGAGCCAGTTGATGTTTTTTAATTTTTATTTGGTGTGTGTTGGAAGAGGGGTAGTCTTATACGGCGAGTATAGCCCAAACCCTATATTTTAAGAGGAAAATTCGGGGGTCGTCTTATACGCCCAGTCATCTTATATGCCGGAAAATACGGTAACTAGCAGGAATCACATTTGATCTGAAGGAGTCCTTTGGGTTTGGTTCTTTTTTTAAGAAACTGGATAATTTCTTGTATCTCCTTACACTTCAGGGCTGTTGGAAGGACCCAGATCTCCTCCCTGCTCTTGAAGATAGATTTCTCCTAGAAAAATGACTCATGGTTGTTGTTTTTTGCCACTGATCTCCTGCTTCATTTACTCATTTAGGGTGATGTGGAAAACATTATACATTCAATTATATCTTCCGGTTTCTTTCACTGGAGTAAATGTTTCATGTTCATGGTGATACAGATGGATACTCATATCCACACATATATTATTTGTGTACACACACAGAGAGACACACAGACACGCACACACCCAATATATATGCACACAGGTATCTTATTCCAAATGCAAGGAATGGTATTACCAATGCATAAAAAGATACCCCAGTATTATAGATGCATAATGCAATTTACAGAAGCTGGAAAAAATAATACTTGGCAATTGTAAGGTCATCTATTGACTTGAAAAATATGAGCATTTTTGTATTTTATGTAATAGGGATGCAGAATATACAGGCCCATGTGTGCAGGGGCATTTGTAATTGACTTGTGGAATGTAACATTGTTATTTTCCCGCATCACCTAAAATCTGAACTTTCAAAGACAGTCGTATTCTGAAGAAAATTGAATTATGAAGTGAAGGTAGCAGGACAAATGTTGAAGAGCCTTTCTTCCTGTTCAGTTTATTGGATGCAAATTTCTTTTACTCATTTGTTTTGGATTGTATTTATGCGCTGGTAAGTATAGTTTGAATTCTCGATCTGAATGCCTCCCAGGTATTGTAGTTATAGAAGTACCCCAGGTGTGATGGCATCATGAAAATGCAGACTAGCCAGCCCTGTGTGTTCTGGAAATGCTAAGTTTCTCTTCTCTGACTATGTTTTCCTGTAGTGTTTGCAGACCAAAACCTTGATTTCTTTTCTGCCCATCTTTTTACAGTGGTAGCACAAGCCTCACAGTGAGTGGGACCCACCTCTTAACAATTCAGGAACCACGGGTTCGGGCTGCTTATGGCGGGATAGAAACCATCAATGTGAGTCTTCTATGGCAGATGAAAACCTACTGGAATCAGAGTTTAGATCTTTGCATAAGGAACAAAGAGAGAACAAGAGAGGCTGTTTCCAGGGATACTGTAGATTAATTTGTTTGTGGGGGGGAGTTGCAGAGGTCATATTTATTACAATATTCCAAGGTTCAATGTGACATCAGACCATTTTGCAGTACTGGGCAATTTGCACTCTTGTGTTTCTGTACAACCCACTGCAGTTAAAATCAAAATTAACTTAGGGAATCGCTGAGTAGAAGGAAGGTGAATGGAAGACAGGTTGACCTTGCAGTGTGCCTTCTTATTTTGTAGCCTCTGATAGATTATTCATGAGTGAAAATGGTCTTGACCAAAAATTATTACCTGTCCATTGTGTACAACCAGCTGCAATTAAGTTCAAAATTACCTTACATAGGCAACCTCTAGAAAGAGGGTGAATGGGAAGGCAGGTTGGCCCTGCAATGAGTCATGATGGCGTAATGGTTAAAGTGCAGTATTGAAGCCTGACTCTGCCCACATCCAGAAGTTTGATCCTGACCAGCTCAGACTTCCATCCTTCTGAGGTCGGTAAAATGAGGACCTAGATTGTTGGGGGAAATATACTGACAATGTAAGCTGCTCACAGATGGAGCGGCATCTAAGGCTAAGCCTTAATTGGTTTTAATTTTGATGGTAACCAAGGTTTTGGTTACCACCTTTAGAGCACTCCATGGCTTAGGGCCTGGTTATTTACGGGACCGCCTGCTGCCGCAAACGGCCTCCCACTGGCCGGTACACTCTCACAGAGAGGGACTCCTCCAGGTGCCATCGGCCAAACAATGTCGGCTGGCAGCCCCCAGGGGGAGAGCTTTCTCTGTGGGGGCACCTACTATCTGGAATGAGCTCCCCCCGGAGATACGGAGGATCCCGGATCTACGCACCTTCTGCCGTGCTCTTAAGACCTTTTTATTTCGCCAGGCTGGTCTCGCCTAACCTTTCCCATTCTTTTTTAATGTAAATTTTAATTTGTTCTTAACCTGGGGTTTTAAATTTGTCTTGGGCTAAATTGATTTAATTCGATTTTATTTCTGTTCTTAATTTTTGTATTTTATGTGTTTTATTCTGTGCCTGTTCACCGCCCTGAGTCCTTCGGGAGTAGGGCGGTATACAAATTAAATAATAATAATAATAATAATAATAATAATAATTATTATTATTATTATTATTAATTTGGCTTTCTTTTATGACTGTATGTTTTTTAACTTGTGTTAGCCGCCCTGAGTCCTTAGAGAGAAGGGCGGCATACAAATATTTGAAAATAAATAAATAAATAAATAAGCGCTATAGCACTATTCTTAGTTTGTAGTCTCTGATAGCTTATTCGTGAGTGAAAAAGAACTTGACCAAAAATTATTACCAGCCATTGTCATGCATTTGGAATTCCCTGGAAGGACAGACAAAAAATAAAAATGACAAAACCTAAAAATAAGATTACTGTCTTATTCCAAGAGAAAAAAGAATATATATCCAAGATACAATTAAGAGTGGGGCAGAGAATGTGGCAGCTCTCCTTAGGATCTAACCGGTTATGTTGAGGTGATCCATGTGGCATGGGCCTTGCTAAAGTATTGAATGGTGCATGTATAAAGTCAGAATTGTATATATTCAGAAGGCCATCCACCATGTGATTTTCTTGTTCATGGATACCTAGTTCTGCAAGTGAATGTTACTTTTAAATATGTTTCAAATGCAAAATGCATAGAGGATGCTCAGAGCATTGGACTGCTGGGAGCATACCTCTCTTCCCAATCCTTGAAAAGACGCATACTGTATAATTGAAAGCTAAGAGCAATGCAAAGATCCAACTGCAAAGATGACTATGTCTATTTTTTGCACAGGATGAGGGCTGGTTTTAGAAGGGCAGAGCTGATGGATGCCCTCTGTGGGGCTTGTGTGTTTTTTCTGGTTTGCTTCCCTGCAGAGTTGTCAAGTGCTAAATGACTCCATAATGTTGTGCAAGGCCCCGGGCATTATACCTCGGGAGCAGGCACTGCCCCTTGGAGGTGCTCACCCTGATGAGTTTGGCTTCCTCTTGGATGATGTGGCTGCCACCCGGACCCTGAACCGTTCTGCTTTTACATACTATCCAGACCCGACTTTTGAGACATTTGGGCCCAGCGGCATACTGGAAATTAAACCTGGATCCCACGTTGTCCTCAAGGTATTGAAGCAGTCTGTGTTGGGGCTTTGAAAATATAATTGTAATGAGGTTCTCCCAGTGTTTTAAAATACAGGTCTCTCCAGAACCCACTTGTTGGAAGCCACGCTTGTGACAAATATTTTTTTGCAATGTTATAAGCATTAAATCCTTTTGGTCAGAGATAAGATGGCCCAGAAGAACAGAGGGTCAGTAGGCTACTATGGCAAATGCGCAGTGGTGAAATCTAAAATTTGTTACTACTGGTTCTGTGGGCGTGGCTTGGTGGGGGGTGGGGGTAATGTGACTGGATGGGCGTGGCCAATTTATTTATTTTTTTACTTTTAAAACAATTTTTTCTACAACCTCTTCGCCGAAGAGGTTGTTAAAAAATGCTTTCAAAAGGCTCTGACGATCCCAGCTGAGTTGCCTGATCGGCAGAGGGTTTTTTTAAAAACCCTCTGCCGATCAGGCAACTCAGCTGGAATTGTCAGAAGCATTTAAAAGAAAAAAAAGCCTCTGATGATCGCGCGACTCAGCTGGGCATGGGGGGGGGGCAGGGATTTTTGCTACCAGTTCTCCGAACCATCCGCTTCCATCACTATCGGATCGGGTGATCCGGTCCGAACCGGGAGCATTTCACCCCTGCAAATGCCTCTTATTATGTTTGAGCCACACAAGCGCAGAGTTTAATGAGGGTGTATGAGTTTTAATGTTTCTTCCTTTTTCTATAATGCAACTTTTAGACCTTTGGCTAGTCATGGGATTCAAATAATTTAACAACTGGTTCTCTGCCCTAATGACTGGCTGGGTGGGCGTGTCATGTGGGCGTGGCCAGGAGGTGTGACAGGCAGCACTTGGCCTCCTGCACCCCCCTGGGAGCAAAAATGGGCTGCAGGGGGGCAACCTGGGCCTAGTACGCCTCCCTGCACTTACCTGGGAGCAAAAATGGGGTGCATGGGAACTCCTGGAAGGGGAGGGGAGGGGCCAGCCAGCAATTTAACAACCAGTTCACCTGAACTGGCCCGGACCGGCTGCCTTTGGCTGCATAAAGGCATTATGGCTATATAAAGACTTTTTTTTTAAGGGGAGGGAATAAAATTAGAAGCTGGTGCAAGATGTCCTGAAAAATATTCTAAGAATCAGGGACTCTGCTCTTCTTTCTCTTTCTTTCTTTCTTTCTCTCTCTCTCTCTCTTTTTTTTTTGCCAGTTTCTGGCATTTACTTCCAATTTCTGGCAAAAAATGCCAATCGGATAAAATGGATTCACTTAACAACCGTGGTGTTAAAAAACACTTAACAAACGCTACCAAAAATGCTGCATTCTTGGTGCCTTGACATACAACCTCAATGACTTATGATCGTAATTCTGGGCTCAATTTTGGTTGTAAGTTGAGGACTACCTTAATCAGTGGAAATGGGAAGCTTGCAAGAAGGGGCAACAGATGTTGCCCCGTATGTCCCTTACCGTCAATTCACAAGGGGGGGAAAAATAAAAGTTTTCTAAATTACAATCTTAATTGTAGTTTACAATCAATTTAAAAAAATGCTTGCTCATAGGGACCAGCTATTGTAAAAGACATAGCACAGAAGGAAAACAGTATGCCAGAGGGGATGTGTGGATACAAATTCATCAATGGTGGGATTCAACCGGTGTAACAACCGGTTCGCTGAGCGCGTGCTTTGCACATGCGTTGCGTTTGGAAACAGCTCTAAAACTTACCTTTTACTGCAGCCCTGATAAGTAAAACAGCTGAGGCGTGGCAATCCACTTTGCCGTGCGGACCAGCTGGGCTTCAAACAAAGGAAATATAGGTCGGTATAGCGCAGGGGCCGGCAGGCGGGCCCACCTGATCGTTGAAGCGAACCGGTTGGCTCTCAGCTGATCGTCGGAGCTACCTGTTCAAATAGCTGAATCCCACCCCTGAAATTCAGGCACTGATTTCTAAAGATTCTTAACAATAACCACCAGAATATAGTTTTCATGGAGGAGATGCTGATATTGTCTTTCAGCATATATAATAAAACAGTCCTGTTCTCCCCTAGATTCTCTCCCTAGTCTCTCAGTGACTCTTAAACATTAAATTAGCTCCCAAATCTAAACTGAGGGTAGTATAATCGTATATTTCCTATATTTTTCTTCTCAGGGCCGGAATCTGATCCCTGCAGTATCCGGCAGTACACGACTCAACTACACAGTGCTGATTGGTGGAGAACCTTGCACCCTGACTGTCTCAGAAACCCAATTGTTGTGTGATTCGCCAAGCCAAACTGGAGAGCAGCCAGTCATGGTACATCTGATTTGGGGGCGGGGCTGAGTAAAGGACTTCAGTGGCTTCAGCCATTCACCTCCATTCTAGGGAGTGTCACTAATGTCATGGGCAGATCAGAACTTGTCCAGTTGATGACATTTTACATGCCTTAATACAGGTAGTCCTCAGTTAGTGACCACAATTGGAACTGGAGGTCTGTTGCTAAAGCACGTTGGTTCCTAGGTGGCAAATCACATGATCGCAAATTGTGATTTCACCTCCACATTCTCCACCAACTCTGCTTGTTGGAAGCCAGTTATGAAGCGCACTTATAGCGATCATTTGATTGTGAGACACTGCAATGCTTTTAATTGTGCGCTGGTTGCAAAGTGCCTGAATGGTGATCATGGGAACACAGGATGTTGAAACAGTTGTAAATGTAAGGACTGGTTTCAAAGCTGGTTTTATTACCCTATTGTAACTTTAAATGGTCACTAAATGAAGCAGTCAGTTCTTGAGGACTACTTGTATGATATTTTTTAAAGCTGATAAATCTCTGGGGAAAGAAAAATTCCCAAGGACGTATAGTTTAGATTCAAAATTGACACAAGTGACTTTAATCATGTCCAGCTTTGTTAAATACAAGCGACTTCCAGCTACAAATTCACATCTGTACTTGAAACATTTGGATGTGGAGAAGATGCAGGGTTCCATAAGGAAGTCCTCCCATATGAACAGTAATCAGGAAACATGAGGTATTTACCCAAACTGTGGGTACTGACTCCTGACCTGATTGAAAAATGAAGAGTGAATAAGAAAGAAAGATTTAATGACCTGCTTGTGGGATCCAGACGGTATCTCACTGCCAACCGCTAGAATTCGAAAGAGACCATAAAAATGGGACCTTAGTTCTATGCAGGTAGACATTCTCATGGAAAGCCAATCATTCACTCTCAGCTCACCTCATCTCACAGGGTTGTTGTTGTGATGGAAATTGGAAGAAGGCATGTTATTTTGTTGCCTTGAGTTATTTATAAAAATAACAGAGAGAGAGGGAGGGAGGGAGGGAGAGAGAGAGAGAGAGAGAGAGAGAGAGAGAGAGAGAGAGAGAGAAATAGCATTGCTCTCCTTTCCTTGCAGATCCTGGTGGGAGGTCTGTCATTCTCTCCAGGCACCCTTCACATCTATCCTGAGGCAGCCTTGCCTTTGCCAGCTCTGGTGGGCTTAGGGGCAGGAGGAAGCCTCCTTCTGGGGGCTATCATTGGGGTACTGGTAGCCTACAAACGGAAGACACGGGATGCAGACCGTACTCTGAAGCGCCTGCAGCTGCAGATGGACAACCTGGAGTCACGGGTGGCTCTGGAATGCAAGGAAGGTACTGACGGGAATGGAAATTGACGGAAGTGCTATAAAACTGTCAAGAAGTGGCCAGAGAAAGAGGGAGGGGGCATTGTCTTTGTTTCCGAGGCTGAAACATTTCATCAATGTCTCCATTGGCATACAGCCCTGACTAACGTCATATTCACAGATGCAGTTCTCATATATCATAGTAAATAAATCTAGAATTTTCCCCAGCTCTTTATAACAAAGGGCTTATTCCCCAGCTAGTTTTGTTTGCTTCTTATAGATTAGAGGGATCCTTTGTTTTTCCCATTCTTACATCAAAACGTATTTTGTATAGCCACAAAGTCGTGGAAGAATTCATAACATTTCATTCCCTCTTCAGCTCTCCCAAGAGTTAAACTTTGGCAAGGGAGGAAGAGAGGGCACCTTGACTTCCATGCATTTGCATATGCATTTGCATATGCATATGCAACAGACCAAGTTGTGACTCACACATTGGATAAATCCAAGCCAAGATCCTTTTCTCTGCAGTGTGGCAGTGCCTTACTTTCACTAACAAAAGTGAACAGCCCACAAAACTAGACAGTAGGCAAAATTCACCAGGTGTGACTCACAAAGCGAATGCAGGCAAGCCAATATATTTTTCTTTGCAGTGTAGGCAGTGCTTTACCTTTACTTCACTAGCAAAAGCTGCCATACTCAACTTATGCAATTGTGTAGAATCCTTTAAATTGGCTCTGATGATATCAAGAGTCTGATATTGCCTTGAATTTTTTCCCCCTGAAAATCATGGGAAGAGATGGTGGGGCGGGGGGAGGGGGAGCCATGGAGAGATTCTGCTTTTGACAAAATATCTATCTCGTGCAATTTAAATTTATAAAAGGAAAAGCAAACGTGGCTGTGTTGTAAAGTTGTTTTCACAGAAAAATAAAAATGTGTATTTTGGACCAAAAAAAGCTCATACTGAAAAGTAGAATGCCAATGGTTATACAGTACATTATTTTCATGCCTCTTAGATGTACGAGCATAAGGGTGGATGGGTGTGCACACACTCACGCACTCACACACACACACACTGTCCCAAGAGAATATCCTATAGGACTAACCTAAGGTACATAACGGCCAAGCGGAGTGCATTAAATGGCATTTTCACTTCAGTTGCATAGTATCTCAAGACCAATTGTTAAGGCAATCTGAGACAGAAGATCCCACAAGCCTCCTTCCTTACCTCTCAATAGCAAGGAAAAATACACTAATAATGCCTTAAAGATGAGGGGGAATGGGTGACCATGACACCCCAAACCAAGTGGTTTGAGGCAGCTCTGCCTAATGATAAAACTCTATTTTCAACCCAGAATGTTTTAGAGTAAAGGAAGGGCAAGCAGAGAAGAGATTTGAAGAATATTATATCGCATGCTTTGAGCCATTATTCCAGTCTGAAATGATAGGTTTACTTGAGCCAGTTTCATATACATAGAGGAAGGATGGTAGCTTCAGAGACGTGATATGGTTCCAGTTGCCAGCTAGCTAGTCTCAAAGGAAAAATTAAGAATTTAGATGCTTTTACAAGAAGGCTTAGCATACACTGGTTATATGTTGCCAAAACATGCACATGTAGTATGTAAGCATGATGATCTGCAGTCTTTTCCACGTGGAATATACCTGTTCATTTTTGCTGCCTGATCTGATGAGGCAGGGCTATTGCAGGCCAAGGATGGCTTGATGGTTAATTCTTTGGCTCTGTTATGGTCAAAAGAAGCAGAGTGGAAGGAAAAGTTGCCTTTGCAAACAACTCAACATTTTTAACAGTCTTCTACCTTCTTCAGCTTTTGCTGAGTTGCAGACAGATATTAACGAGCTGACAAACAACATGGATGGTGTGAAGATCCCATTCCTGGATTATCGGACATATGCAAGGCGTGTGCTCTTTCCGGGGGTGGATGATCACCCGGCACTTCAAGAAACCAGTGTGAGTGCTTGTCATGGAAAAATGAGACCTGCGTGACATGCTGTCTTAACAATAATATTAAGTTGGGGATAAATTGAGCTAGAGAGATTGGTTTATCCTGAGGTTTGGTACACCGAGGTCTTTATGTTTCGATATCTCTGGTATCATTGTCTCCTGAACTTGTCAACTCAGGTGCTTGTTCCTGAAATTATTGAGGCTGATTCTGCTCCTGATATGATGGATCAAGGAGTTCCTTCTTTTCACAGACCAGCACAGAGACCCCTTTAGTTTGTAGATAATAGCCATCAAGCTGAACTTCTTATTGATCTTCATTTCCACTCTTGTTAGATCTACAAAACTTGCATTCAAAAGCAATATTCTTAATAGTATTAAAGAGTGGAAGCAAACAGAGGAAAACTACCCTTTTTTATGAGATTATCTCTCTTTCTGTCTGTCTGTTTATCATCTATCATTTATCATCTATCCATCTATCATTTATCATATCTATATCTATCTATTACCTATCTGTCTATCATTTATCATTATCATTTATCATATCTATCTGTCTGCCTGTCTATCATCTATCATTCATCCATCCATCCATCTATCATCTATCTATCGTCTATCTATCTGTCTGTCTTGGGGCTACTAGAAATGAAGTGGTATGATCCAGCAAGACAGTCTGCATGTTCCAAAGTGCATAGAGGTGGAACAGGTATGTGACGTCAAGGGCAGATAAAAAGACTTTCCCGGTTGTGAGCAACATCCGGCCTATGGCATGTGGAAAGCTGCAAGGAATATTTGTCATTGCCCTTGCTAGCCATGTTGCCATATTGGCTTAGGGAGTGGTTTCTGTTTTCTTGCCTCTGCAGACACCACCAAGCACAGAGAAAGGGCTCCGTCTCTTTGGGCAGTTGCTACACACTCGGCCTTTCCTGCTGACCTTCATCCACACCCTGGAAGGCCAGCGAGGTTTCTCCATGCGAGATAGAGGCGCTGTTGCTTCTCTGACGATGGTGGCCCTGCAGGGCAGGCTTGACTATGCTACTGGGGTGCTGAAGCAGCTGCTGGCTGACCTCATTGAGAAGAATCTGCAGAACCGTGCCCACCCCAAGCTGTTGCTCCGCCGGTGCGAGACCTTCTTTGATTCCCATGCTCCTCTCCTCCTGGTCCCAATTAAGTGTTGCTATTTAACAATTAAATTGGCAACAGCGAACAGTGCATGAGTCCGTATTATCAACAATATTCTTGGGATAGTCAGAACACAAGTTTCAGACGCGATGTTAGAAGAGTGGAGAGATCCAGATCCTTTTCTTCCTTTTCACAAAACGCTACTGCAGGCATAGGGGACGACTTCTTCCATCTCACAGTCGCAAGCAACACTCCTCTATCTTTCTCTTGTTCCAGGACGGAGTCAGTGGCTGAGAAAATGTTGACCAATTGGTTTACTTTTCTGCTGCATAGGTTCCTGAAGGTAAGAGTGCCTAAAACTTGGGCTCATATGAGTGCCTGAAATTTGGGCCACCTTTGGGTCTTCAGACTTATTCTGTTACAACCCTGGAATCATTAGCTTCATCAATTTAATGATATTCTCTGCCCAGTGGGAAATTTGAACAAAAATCCTGGGCATTGTTATTCAGAGATAGAACGTAAGCCTTAAATGTGGAAGACCTTAATCCTTAGGGCTTCCTTAAAAAACGAACAGATAGATTTGGTGAGAATAGAAAATACAGAGCCAGGTTTACCTATCATCTCATTTGCTACCTGCAGATTCCGATGTTTCCTGCTTCAAGCTTGTCTCTTTCTTACCTAGGAATGTGCTGGGGAGCCATTATTCATGCTGTTCTGTGCCATCAAGCAGCAGATGGAGAAAGGCCCAATAGATGCCATCACAGGCGAGGCACGCTACTCGTTGAGCGAGGACAAGCTCATTCGCCAGCAGATTGATTACAAGACCTTGGTGAGCTCTTGGGGTGGCAAAAGAAGCAGCCAGGGAGCCCACCACATATTCCACTTCAGTAAATCATGGCTATGTGTGGAAGAAGGGGCTTGTTGCCTAAGTCATTCTAAGCTTGCAATTCTGGCTTGGAGGTATCTGCGCCACCAGATTAATGAAGCATTCTCATTTTGTAACAATTGGAAACCTTCCTAAGTGGGTTAATTACTTAATTTCAAAAATGGGGGAACCAGCCTGGAAGAAGCAGAGCGTAGATAGAGCTGGGAATTATGGGTGATGTACCATGAAAGATTACATTGTGCAAAATACCATAACGCTACAGAGATTTGGGATTTGATTGGTACTCTGCAAGGTATTTCATGCTGGGCCTCAGCTATGGTAAAGACAACAGGTGCTACTTACAGACAGCTGGTTGGGAAGATCGAAAGGCTCTTCAACAAAGTAGCCAAATATTTTGTCCTTCTGTGAATGGGCCTCATCTAATTTCAGTATCACAAACCCCAAATGCAGTTCTGTTATCTACATCCATTATTTGGCAAAAGTTTTTTTAACACACTGAGCACTGAAACACTTGTTGGGAGCTGCGTTAAAATGCAGAGGACTAAATGTGTGGTTTTTCCTTAGCTATGGAAGCTGAGAGAAGTGGGATAGTTACTTCTCAATCCAAATCCTAGATCTGCAGATGTGCATACATGTGTATCTTTACCGTGATTAAAATGAGATTTCTTTTTCCTGCTAGACATTATTATGCACCCCTCCTGAGCCACCTGGGGGACCTGCAGTGCCTGTTAAAGTTTTAAACTGTGATTCAGTGACACAAGTGAAGGAGAAGCTCCTAGATGCCGTATATCGAGGAGTACCCTATTCACAGCGGCCACGAGCTGAAGACATGGAGCTAGGTATGAAGACGGGAACATGGCAGAAAGCAGGTGGGGTTGGGAGCATGGAATGGATCTGGGTAATCAGCCACTGGCTTAAATTTGTAACTAAATAGGAAGAGAGAATAATAAAGCCAACTGTCTTCCCACTCGTCTTCCGGTTTATCCCAGAGTGGTGTCAGGGTGCAGGGGGACGGACCATCTTGCAGGATGAAGACGCCACAAGTAAAATTGAGGGAGACTGGAAGCGGCTCAACACCTTGGGACATTATCAGGTATTTGCCTTCCTTTTCTGGACTAATCAACTGTGAGGTTGGAGATTCGTTCTCCGAGTTCAGAGAACAAACCTCCACCTCATCCTCCACCTGAGCTAAGGATATTCGCCACCATCCCTAATTAACTTTCTTAATATGTATGCTTCAGTTTGGGACTAAAAACTTCAATAGTGTACATGAACATATAGTTTTAGCTTTCTTTTAAAGTTCTGAGTAGTTTGTATTATAGTAGTCATGCTTACCATAATATTGCCAGCAGTCAACACATTGTGAAGAATCCTTTAGTCACCACTATATAGAATCCACTGAGATCAAAAGGGGGAAACTGAATTTCTCTGAATAAAGTCCCACCCCCGCAATGGCTCTTGGTTTTGGATTAAGGCTTACCTCAAGGTGTTGCTCTTAATAGTCTTGGATTGCCTCAGAGGTCCTCCTCATGTTGGCGGTTTGTTCTTGTATATTTTTTTTAGAAATTAGTGCAATGTATAATTGCTTAAATTATGAACTAAGAAGCTTCCTGTTCAGCTTTTGGCTGGATCATAAATTTGATCAGAGGGCTTTGCCCAAATTACCTTTCTCTTAACCACCCCAATATTTGTATGAAGGAGTGCACAAATACTGTGATGATAGAAAGTTAGTAATTCCTTTAGAGCGATCTGCAATCCAGCAGTATTGTCACCTACTGCAATCCAGTAGTATTGTCACCTACCACAGGCTACTGTGATAAACAAACAACAGCCAAAATGAAGCTCAGATCACATTAGGTAGGTCATAGTATTTATTTGCAAGTATTTATGAATTGATGTGTTGGCATATTCTCTTGACTGCATGATTGCAGATAGTTCTAAAAACTTCACAAACTTTCTTTCATTTCTATATCCTTACTCTAGGTTCTGGTAGGGGAATAATGATTCTCCTCTAATTTACAGAATTTACAATGATTGCCTAAAATGCATTGAAAGTTTGAAGTGTACTGATAGAAGAGAATATCAGGGTTAGATTGTGGGGGGCCCTTGGTGCTCTCTGAGCTTGGTGGTTTTCTTGCAGAAGTTCCATTACCAAACTAGGTGCTGGGATGGTGACATCATTAGAGCACTGATAATTTTACCTGGTTTGGTAATAAAACATCTGCAACCAAACCACCAACCTCAGAGAGCACCAAGGACTGCATAGTTTGAAGTATGCTATATTAATTCTAAGTATTATTAATGTTGTTAACTGGTCAACATTCCTCTTTCTTTTCTTCCCCCATCCCAATCCATCTTATCTTTAAACCCACTTCCCCCACCCTTCCACTCCTGCCATCTCTGCAATTTAACACACAGGTAGCAGATGGCTCCATGGTGGCCTTGGTTCCTAGGCAGGCATCAGGCTACAATATTGCAAGCTCCTTCACTTTCACCCATTCGCTGAGTCGCTATGGTAAGGAATGGCACCTCCACCCCAGCTGCCCACCCACCCCGATCTTCACCATCACAGAGATGCATGTCTGCCCTGAATGACTTGCAAATCCCGGATTTTTCTCCAGCAGCATAACCTAACATTGCAAAGAAATGCTTAATTCAATTCGGGTGTGAAGGTACTCTAAAACGTAGCAGGGCTGTTTGTGAGTTATGTGCTGCCTGGACCTCTGCCAAAGTAGTATATGAGATAGGTAGGTTGTCCCTGTGGAAGCACCCTTGGAAAGAATTATTTGTACTTTCAAAGGGTTCCCAGGCAAGGGAAGAATCCATGCTTCTTGCCCAAGGAAGTAAGCAGCATGGGTAATAGAGGGAGGGAAGGATGGGATATGGATGTAGATGACCTCAGAGTAGAGTCTTCAACAGGGTTTCCAAGGGATTGTGGCTACCTCATTAAGATTTAAGCAGATGGCTACAGACTAGGGCTATGCAGAGATCCAGATTTAAATATTATTTGGAGGGGCAGATGTGGACATGCCCTTTGTGCTTATCAGGAACACCTTAAAGCAGCCATGCATGTTCCTGGGACATGTTCCATACATGTGGGCAGGGGTGGGCTGCTGGGGTTCGGGAGAACCTCTAACTAAGATTCTGTGCAGTTTGGAGAACCCCTAAATTCCACTCCTGACTGGCCTTGCCCACCCCACCCTGCCCCTCCCAGAAGTCCCCACATGGCCCATTTTGGATGCAGGTAAGTGTAGGGTGTGCACAGAGGCTCAGGGAGGGCGAAAAACGGGCCTACCGGAAGTTCGGGCCTCCGGAGCCTGGGAAGGCCGTTTTTGCCTTTCTGGAGGCTCCAGGAAACCCTTCGGAGGCAAAAATCCCCCCCCCCTCCAGTACAGGAGGCCGACTAGACCACGCCCACCCAGCAACCAGGCAGAGAACCCCTTGCTAACATTTTTGAAGCCCACCCCTGCATGTGGGGTAACTTGCAGAGTGAACTCTTTGAAAATGTATGCTAGAGCAGTCCAGACTTTCTGACTAAGGAGCCGAATTCTACAATCTGTATACATTGTGCAAATGTTCATCCTTTCTCATTTTTTTGTAGTTTTCCAAACACTGAAAATCTTACCTGCTTGCAGTTCACTTTACATTTTTAAGGCTGTTGTTATAACCATAAGCTCTAGAAATTTGCTGGAAAGTAAGAAAGAAGTCGAAATGCTTCATTTTCTGGGCTTGCTCTTAATTCCTGCTGAGTTGCAGCATGCTTGTCCTCCTTGAAACTGGAAGGCATACCCTTGAAGTTGTATATTCTGGCATTTGGGACTTGTTTTCAGGATACAGCCTTTCCATCTTTTGTCTGAGCCCTCATAAACTGAGATTATAGCTTTGTGCAAATGAGCCTCTGTCATCTTTTTATGTGGCTTGGCATGCAGAGGCATGTCCTCTCTCTGACACACACACACACACACAGGCTTTATATGGTGCTGTGGATGCTTCTTTGCATGAGAAAGACCACCCCCATCCTATGTGTTCAGTAGCCCTGCAAACCTGAGATCTAAGAATTTCCGTGTTCAGTCTTTGACAGGCAGCTCTTGCCACGTCTGAATTTTATTCCCTGGGCTTCCTCCCAGCATTATCTTGGCCTAGCTGTAATTTTCTTTGCTATTCCAGGCACGAAATGTCTATAATTTTACAGCCACTCCCACTTTGTGGTTGGAGCAGAAGGGGTATACTTTACCTGGTCTCTGGAGGGGTGAGGATGATGGTAATAGTGGTTCTGCTCAGATTTCAGGCACTGAGCCTGAAAGAAAAAAAAAACCCTTCTTCTGGATATAGAAAGGTTTTTTTAAAAGTTTAATCTCGGCTGGAAGGAGCTGCCTGGAAAGCAGGCTCTTTGGCCCAGGATTGAATTGAGCGAACTCAAAGTGACTTCGTTTCTCTCCCTTCCCAACCCTTGTAGAGAGTTTGTTGCGTACTTCCAGCAGTCCAGAGAGCTTGCGCTTAAGAGCTCCCATCCTCACTCCAGATCAAGATTCAGGCACCCGCCTCTGGCATCTGGTCAAGAACCACGAACATCTCGGAGACCCCAAGGAAGGGGAACGAGGGAGTAAAATGGTTTCTGAGATCTACCTCACCCGGCTCCTTGCCACCAAGGTATGGTTGGAAGAGACCTGGATCTCTGAGCTAATAGACAGGTTTAGTCTTCACCCTACATCACCCTACATTAACCCTACAACCTGGAGTGGAAGCATTCAGGCAGGATAGTCTAAATTTAAATCAACCCTTTATTTATTTGTTTATTAAATGTCTATGCTGCCCATCTCGCTGATTCAGTGACTTTGGGGGACTTACAATAGAATAAAAAACAGTGCTAAACAGCAATTAAAATTTGAAAATTTGAATAGAAAAGTTAAAAGTTAAAAACCAAGATGATGGGTGGCCTGTGGATGAGAATCTTCTCTACCCATTCAGCCACCCCCAACATAGCAAGCCCCTGTCAGGGCCCCAGGCCAAGCAGCAGAGCCAGATTTTTAGGCTCTTCCAGAAGGCCAGGAATGTGGGGGAAGACTTCATCTCCAACTGGAGAATATTCCATGCAGTGGGGGCCACAGCAGAAAAGGCTCTTCTCCTGAACCCCGCCTGCCAAAATTCTTTGGTTGATTGATGTCTTTCATTGGAAGATAAGGTATTGCACAGTTTCAGAACCAGTCCTTTTAACAGCTGACCAAGAGATTTTTCAGCCTTGCCTTCAACAAAACTTTGCTAAAGAGACATTTCTCCAAATTTTCTCCCCAAAATTTCAGTTTTTGTTCAATCTTGCCAAGTTCTTCACATAGAAAGCCTGAATGTCCCTTCTGAACAGAACATTGCTTAACCTACCTCCTATCTAGCAACAGGAGCAGGAACATTGGTTCCCTTGCTGTGGACTCTATGCTATTTGGCCACGTTTCAATGTTTACCAGCTGACATCTAAATAAAGTTTCAAGTGCTTTATTGACAACGCGACATCAGATCTGGCAAAATTAAAGCTGTAAATTGCCAGGTAGCGAAGAAGAAAAGCAAGTATCATTTGAAGTCTGAATTGTAGTCGTGTATATTTGTGTTCCGTCTCTCTCTGTGCTTGATTTAATTACACTATTGTTATCTGGAACTTTGTTGTAATATTATTTGGTAATATATAGTAATGCTATCAAGATCCTCACAGAGCAATCATTCCCATGTACCTTGGCAATAGCAGCAATAAATTAAATTGATGTGAAAGTAGCTTCTGTTGAAATGTAGATGCAATTTAAACTTGTGGATTTTGAAGGGATTAATGTTATAGTTCCAAATCAGGGCCATTTGATATAGATTTATAGTCAAACTCTAGTAACAGAGTACGAGATGAGCTGGGAAAGAATATCTGAAACAAAACACTGAGCCTTGTTATTTTTCTGGGAAATATTGAGATTAAATTTATTCTCTGACAGCTGTTTACAAGCACTCCTTTTATTTTCTGTGGGATCCTAATAAGGACCTTAGTGTTTGCAAAATTAATGATTCTCCCTTTGCATAATTTAGCAAACTATTTTGATCTAGACACCATTTGGCAGTTTTCAGATCATGTTGAGGAGGCAACTGAAAAATGGGCCAGTTTGGGCATCTAGTGGAAGTAATGGGTGACAAATAAAATGCACTCTTGACGATTGCAAGATTGGCTTTCCCAAAGCAGGTGTGTACATTTTTCTCCAAGGTTATGAAGACTTGAAATGTGGTAATGAAATTGCCATTTTCAGGATCTAGGAAGAACTCCTCAGATAGATATTGTGAGCCCCCCAGAGTTCTTTGCTGAGATGGACAGCTATAGAAATGAAATCAAATGAAATCAATCAATCAATATTTCTAGATTCAAATCACAGCCTCTACCCTGCCAGATGTTCCACCTACCAAGTTCAAGGGAAAACCTCCCATTATTGATCACTTCTGTTTGTTTGTTTTTGTTTGGTGGAATTTTGGTACTTAATGAAAGGGGGGGGGGGAGTTAGGAAAGGCCGTTGTGATATCCCCAGATTAACAAGTTGTTCTTTCCAATCTCCTCAAAAGATACATTCCAGAAGTATTTGTCTTTTCCAGGGTACATTGCAGAAGTTTGTTGATGATCTGTTTGAGACAGTGTTCAGCACAGCACACCGGGCCAGTGCCCTTCCCTTGCCTATCAAATACATGTTTGACTTCCTGGATGAACAAGCAGAGCGGAGACAGATTGGTGATCCTGATGTTCGACATACCTGGAAAAGCAACTGGTGAGAATTTTGCATTTTGGTTTGTTGTCAACACATGCTGTGGCTATATGTCTGTGAACCACAGCTGGAAACCCACAGCCTAGCATGGCTGAGTACCTACGGTATCAGTCTGCTTAACTCAGAACTGAGCAGGTGTTTCCCAGAGTTTACACAGCTTTAAGCAAAACAAAACAACTTCACTCTTCAAAAGCATCAAATGGAACAATGAAATTGAACACCAGCCTTTAGCTCCCTTTCATTTTCTCTTCCTCTTGTGACAGATCATTTGGCTCAAGTGATGACAGTTCTTCCAATATCAATATCTCATACCACTTATCTCTTTCTCAATTCTAGTTTGCCCTTGAGGTTTTGGGTGAATGTCATCAAGAACCCACAGTTCGTTTTTGATATTCACAAGAGCAGCATCACGGACGCTTGCCTCTCCGTTGTGGCCCAGACCTTCATGGACTCATGCTCCACCTCTGAGCACCGCCTGGGCAAGGATTCCCCTTCGACAAAGCTATTATATGCCAAGGATATCCCTGTTTATAAAGGCTGGGTGGAAAGGTGAGGTGCTGGATAAGTGGGGTGGGGGGGAATATGGATGATGACACTAATTGGCAGATCATTTCCTCTTCTAGAAAATGGAAATTGTACCATTTCCAGATCATAGACTTCATATGCATGGCAAACTCCTGGTTAACAAAACACAATTGCTCCATTCACAGTATATGTTGTATCCAAACAAATAAACTCTCTTACTTATTAATATGATGAGCTAGTTCACACAACATGCTAAAGCAACCAAAGGGTTTCCACAACATGCTGAGATACACACTAGCCAACTGCATTTAGCTTAATCATCCGGTGTGAACTCAACAAGTATGGCTAACAAAACCAAGTTTGTTTGATTGAATCACTAAAAGATGTGTGGTATGTGGCCTCCTCTTCCTTTCATTACATCAGGAGTGTCAAACTCGCAGCCCACGGGCCAGATGCATCATGCACTGGCCACACCCACCTCTGTTTTAGAGAAGGGGAAAAAGTCATGATACGTCACATGACAACAACGTGACGACACGAGTTTGACACCACTGCATTACATAGAACAGGGCTCGGAAACCTTAAACACTCAAAAAGCCATAAAGTTCCTAACCAGAAGCCCCACCCCACCCCCCGTTCAATTGTGGAGCTGACCGGAAGTTCAGTTCCCCCCACCATAGAGTCTCCTCCTAGCTCAGCGTCCTTTTTCCTCTACCTGTCCTAACCGAAAGCCGTATCAATTGTGGAGCCGACAATTGTGGAGCCAACTGGCAACAGGGAGCTGCAGCAGAGGGATGAAAGAGCCACATGCGGCTCCAGAGCTGCGGGTTGCCGACCCCTGACATAGACAAAGGAATGGATCTCTTTTCAAGTAGCAATTAAGGCAGAGGCACAGGAGAACCCAGGTGCTAGAATACTATAGGGAGTCCTTGACATACGATCATAGTTGAGCCCCAAATTTATGTTGCTTAGTGAGTCAGTTAAGGGAGTTTTGTCCCACTTTACGACCTTTCTTGCCGCAGTTGTTAAGTGAATCACTACAGCTGTTAAATTAGTAACATGATGGTTACATGAATCTGGCTTCCCCATTGACAATGCTTGTCAGAAGGTTGCAAAAAGTGATCGCATGAGCCTGGGACACTGCAACTATCATAAATACAAACCAGTTGCCAAGCATCCAAATTTTGATCACAGACCATGAGGGTGCTGCACCAGTTGTAAGTATGAAAAATAGTCATAAGTCACTTTTTTCAGGACTGTTGCAGCTTTGAACAGTCACTAAGCAAATGGTTTTAATTTGAGGTCTATCTGTACAGTTGGACTCATGTCTTGGCCCAAAGAATGGCCAGCAGTACTGCCTCACACTCAGTATCTTCAGTAGCCTGTTGATGATTCCTGGGTAATCTTTGATGGTTTGTGTAAACTTAGGCCATTACATGACTTCACAGAAAAAGGTAACAAGAAATCGAGTTAGTTTTTTTCTAAGTTTGTATAGAATATTATCCTGCGAGAAATTTGTTTACAATACAATTTAATCCAAGGGACTCTTTCCCTAAGTATCACATCTGGCATTCCGACTCCTTCAGCCATAACTTTTAAGGATCAGTTGTATGACTTCTTGCTGTTTTGAGGTAGGAAATATGAAGATTATTTTATATACTGTAAAATGGATCAACACCCACCCCCCTAACCTATCAACTGTTCTGTGTGCTAATAAAAAGGGAAGTTATAAGAAAAAACGGTTGACCTGCCTCATGTGTATACAACTCCTTTAGGTTCACATGGCTTTCCCCCGCCCCCCACTGTTACCAGTTTTTTAGGAACTTGAGCCAGGTTTTCCCCTCATCACGTGCTGCTAATTAAGCTCTCCTGCATTCAAAGCTTGTCTTCTGCCAGTGAACTAAGGCCACCAGCACAGATCTAGTGGTTACTCCATTTGTAGAGAATAGAGTTGGCAAAGCAGGAATCGACCATTCTCATGTTAGAAAGAACTGTTATGTCAGCAAGATCAAGTGCTTTCTGAGGCCATCAAGAGAAGACCAAATATCTATTGACTCAGAAAAGAAGGAGCAAAAAAGCCTAGAGTTTAAATCTTGGAGTATTGATTTATATAACCTTTGATTTATCTGTTTATATGGCTTCAGTCTTGTCCGCAATAGAGATTAATCTTGCCAAGTCATGTTTGTGAGCCTTCAACCAAATCAGCCAATTATAGAATAAGGAATTATTTGTCTAGAGAGCCAGGATTTACAGCTATGGCTATCCGAAGCTTGACTCTGCCCAGAAATTATAGCAAAAGAATTTAGCCACGTAATCCATGATAAATCTGCCCAACTTTCTCTAATCTGGGTTGACCAATTTCCAAATTTCCCAACCCGCACAGACATTGCTGAAAATTTTAGAAGTCTTTCCACATACTGGCAGAGTATCATGATTGTGGAAAGTTAATTGATTAGGTTTAGACATTGTTTTGGTATTCTTTCTTACAATTTTCAGTTTGAGATGGGGAGCGAGTTGCCATATTAAAAATAGATCACATCATTCATTTCTTAGACTTATCTGGAAACAGTTGTAATTGCATGCTATAGATTGTGTCCAAAATTAAGGAATCATAGGAAAGAATGGGTCCATGTAGTACCTTCCACATTTTTTTAGAGTATTGCCCTTCATTATCCAACTGCCCATGGTCAAAGCTGATTTCATCTAATATATGTAGGGAGGACTGAATGAAGATTGAATTGTTCCAGATTGTAGCACTCTAGTTCCTTGACGCTCCTTTTGATTGCTTTTCTGCCTTGTCATCCCAAAGTTCCTGGCATTATAGCAGCTCTCTCTGCCAGATACCAAATTTGGCATCTATGTCCCCTCCCCCCGGCCACCTGAAGTTTGCATGCCAGACTAATGATTAAAATCAATGTTTATCCAAATATGCCATTTATGCAATATTTGAGCTAAGTATTTCAGAACGTGCAGCTGAGTGTCAAGGATGTTAGTCTGCTAAATTTGTGCGCCGGCTGCCATTGGTGTACTCAAGGCAAAAATCAATTATAATGAATCCAGAAAAATAGAATTGCATCATATTTATGTTTATAAGCAGTATGTTTAGGATTGTGCTTGTTTTTTCTCTCTCCACTGAGATGAGACGGAGTCATCTACTATATCTGCTGGTATATGAAATCCTAAAACAATATTTGTCTCTATGTTCTAGGTACTACCGGGACATCACCAAGATGGCTTCCATTAGTGACCAAGACATGGATGCCTACCTAGTAGAGCAATCCCGTCAGCACGCAGGGGAATTTAACACGTTGGGTGCACTGGGAGAGCTCTACAGCTATGTGGGAAGGTACCGTGATGAGGTGAGGCCATGGCTAGGTTGCAACTTTTCCTTCCCCCTTCCCCTTCTGAACCAGTCTGCAAACCCCCACCTGTCCTCAAGGGAGTTGCTAACTATACATCTTATAGGGCAGAGAACCTGTCTTGTTCAGTGGAGGCAGGGTGGCATTTGATTAGACGTATTCTCAGCCAACTCCTCTGGTAGCCTCTACTTTTGTTCAGCTCTGGGGCCTCTCATAAAATTAGTCCAACGGTTCAATAGCCAAGGGGTGATTTACGGCTTTGGAGAAGATATTGTAACAAATGGAGCTTTACCTTTTAATATCTGCACCACCCTTCCATCCATTTTCCTCTTCTTTTTAGTTTCCCCCTCTATGCCTGTCACACTTTTACCTCTTGTAAATAGGTATGTCAGCTTTCAGAGAAAGGGCCCTGTTTTACAGATGGTTTAATCCCAAGGAGCCAAAGATCTGTAAATCTGTCCCAGGGAAGGAAGCCTCTCTTTTTCCAACACTCTTAACTCCAGCCCAAAACTCCATCCTAATAAGTGGGCAATCATCTTGCCAGCTTTTTTTACTCCTTGCTGTTGAACATCCGTTTTCAATTTTACTGGATATTTCTCCATCCTGGTCCCTTGATCTTATACCCCTTTTTGCCCCTGGGAATTTAGTGCTTAGCTCCTCCTGGGCTCTTTTGCCTTTCTCTCTCTCTCTCTCTCTCTCCCTCCTCTTGGACTGAACATTTTGCTTTTAATCTCTCGTCCTCACCCCCGCCCCGCCTTGCCCCCAGATCCTGACTGCGTTGGAACGGGATGCTGCCTGCCGGAAACACAAACTGAAGCCGAAGCTGGAACAAGTCACCACTCTTGTTTCGGGAACAAGCTGAGGATGCTGGAGGGGGCAGGAGGGCAAAGGGAGCGGGCAGCAGGCATCCCAGAGAGGTGCCTCCGAAGGGACTCTACCTCCAACTTGGCTTGTGGCCCCACAAAGGGGAACAGACTTGATCTTTTTAACCTCCTGGGGGGAGGGAGCAAGAGACCTATGACCTTTTCCCCTGGGGTGGCAGAAAGTCGCTGTGGTGCCTCCCCTCCCCAGCCTTCAGTCTGGAAGCAATAACAAGCACCCACCCCTCCTCTGCCTCTGCCTTGGGAGGAGCCACCCAGAATAAGCAATGAGGTTGGGGTGCAGCCTGATCATGCCCCCTCCCCCTCAAGCTGGCAGCTAAATGGAACCCCCCCACCCCAAATGTTTGTGGACCCCTCCCTTCAATCATACCAATCATCTCCCTAATCCCCCACTCCTTGTTGGTAGCTGGTGGAATCTGCCCTTGTTCTGTTTTTGGTAACCATGGCAATTGGATATTTTTAATCTTACCTGACAGTGCTCCCCCCCCTCAAACATTCACTCCTACCCCACCTGTTGTGCCCTCACTGGGTGCAGTGCCTTATTCATTAATTTATTATTGCATCTTGTTAAGATTATTGGCTGTAAATGATTCCATTCCCTGGGTGTAGAGATTTCAGTGTAAAAAGTCCTTCATCCTGCCCAACCCCTCACGTACCCCCCCTCGACCCCTTTGTTCTTAAGAGTCTGTGTAAATATTTGCACTGCAGCCTGGAGGGATTCAGTCCCCCCCTTCCTCTCAAAAAATAAAATAAAATAAATTAAAAATAAGAATAAGAATCCCCCTTCAGGGATTAAAGAATTGTGGTGGGGTGGGGAATGCCCCTGCAGCAGCATGGGCTTTTTATTAGTTCATTTTATAATTACTTTTTCTTTTGCTAAATAAAAGCCTGGAAAAAAACACTGCTCTTGATATGATGTGGAGGGATTGGGGGAAATGCCAGAAAATGGGTATTCCGCGGAAACAGGCCCCCATCCAGTGGTGGGATTCAGCCAGTTCTCTCCAGATCGCGCAAACCGGTAGCGGTGACTGTGGGAGGCTCCACCCACCCGCCCGGACATAATGCGCGACTACTGCACATGCGCAGAAGGCCGTGCGTATGCACAGAGGTGGCACATGCGATCATTTTTGCAAACCGGTAAGGAAGGTAAGTGAATCCCACCTCTGCCCCAGGAGTGGGTTCTACTTACCTTTACTACTGGTTTGTAGTGGGGATGCGCGCACCAGTGAGCAAAGCGTTGAGGTCAGTGGGTGGAGCCTCCTGCCAATTTTACTACCGGTTCTATAGAACCAGTGCGAACCGGTGGCAACCCACCACTGCTCTGCCATCATCCTCTTGCATTCCGGTATTACAAGGAGATACTTTGGACATGGCATCCCCTTGGGCAGCCTGGCTGTTCTTTTGAATTGCACCTTTGGGACAATACCAGTTCATTTAGGCATTACAAATGTTGATTTTTTTACAGTATAATTCTAGCTGATTCATCTGCCTGCATCAACTTCTTCTTTTTGCCCAAGTGCGTAACCCTTTTTAGACACTGAATGTGTCTGCCACTAATTTGCTTGTGTATACAGATCAAGGAAGACTTATAACCTTAAATACCCATTGTGGACTGAGCCAATTTGGGCTGCTTACTCACCACTCTGAATGCGTCTGTCAGAAACCTTAAGAAGGATGCTTACTGGTCATGAATGGGTAACGTGTCTGCTGCACAAAGCGGGGAGCCTGTTTAACCTTGACTGGGGCAGGGAATTCCTCTGTTGAAGTGCCAGACTGACCTCCAAATACCCAAATAAACTAGGGAGAGTTGAGATAGACTGTACTATTTCTGAGGGTTGGTCAGCGGTGGAATTTACTAACATATATGAAACATCTTTCTATGAAAATGTAACATTAACAAAGCAAACATTTGCAAAGCAAAAATCCTTGCTTCGGCAACTTCCAACTGGGCTTATTTTCTATTAGCAAAAAATTATTTTAAAAAGGGAGAGAGAAAACAGTTTTAAAAAGTGTTCATCTACCTCAAACCTGTTTTGTCGGGTCAGCTTTGCACCACTTGCTGGATCACCTGGAACCAAGTTGCTTCCATTCTTGTATAGGGATTTGATGTCCGTCATTTCACTCTCTTTCTGTGGAGACTCGAATGATAAAAATTGCCAACAACATTTCAGTATATTCCTGTATTGCCTTCCCACTTTTTAAAGACATTTTCGTTGCTGGGTTGTTGTTTTTTACGTGATTGTCTTAGCAGCCTATCTAATATGTGAACTGATAAAGTGGTGTTAAGTTTTTCATGCTATTGTGCCTTTAATTAGCAGTTTCCCCTTTACAGCTTCTGCTCCTTGTTTCAGTGTGGGGATAACACCAGTGAACAACAGCAATAATTTATTCTCTGAAAGAGGGTAAGTCATGGTTGACTTCTCATTTCTCCTTTTGTTCACCTATAGTGTTATAATAATAAAATAATAATAATACTTAAAGCTCCCCCCAAATAGAAACAAACAAGACAATTAATGTATAGCTAAAATCCCACTGTTAATGCAGCAATTGGTATCCTGGGCAGAAGTCGCCAGGAGGAAACTTCTAATTAAAGCTGTAGAAACTGGGGTTGTGAGAGAATATAGTACAGTACTAAATTAAATGTGCTGTGCAACCACTGTTTTAATTTCAGTTTCATGTGCTGCAAAACAAAACAAAAACCCTCTTAGTAGCACTAGGGAGGTCAAGTGTGAAAACTATCCAAGTTATTTCACTTACGTAGAAATGTAGCTCTGCCTAATGCTTCCTTTCACCTCTTAACCACGTATGTTTGTGCACTTCCATATGTTCTTCTTTGCTGCTTCAGTGTCCATTGAATTAAAAGTTACCTGTTGCTGCCGGGGTGCCATTTGCTTCTGTTGTTGAGTTGTTCTGAGACAGTTATCCTGCTGAAATCCAGGCATTTTTAAAAAATGTTAAGCCCTCTTAAACCTTTGGGGCATCAATTAAGCATCCTGCATGGCACTGCTAGCTGACCTGTGGCATGTTCCGTTTTACTTGGTCCAAGGGCAATATTTGAGCACCAAAAGAAAAGCACCCAATTTATTCTGGGCCCAACTAACTATGAGTATGGCATAACAGAGCAAACTTTGCAAGAATAGTTAGCAATAGACAACCTTAGTTAACTCTCATATCAGAGATTTCATTATGTATCCCAGTATTCACAGAAAACAGAGCCAGGGCAGTTGTGAAATTGTAGCCTCTGTGTAGAAGGCTGAGAGCAAAGCTGTGGCCTTGTTTCAAATGGAATGTGACAGAAAGATATATCACTTACACGCTTACCTTGACAGTATGTATAAGCATACTACATCTGCTTATACCAACAGGGACCAAATATATATTTAGAGAGAGAGAGATAATTGTCAGCTCTTGAATTAAAATGTTCTGATAGTTGAATGGAGCCTAAGGCAAAATCCCTCAATCTGTTCATTTATGGCATACACTTTGAAGGGAGATTTTTTTTAGGAAATGGGAGAAAATATTTTTGTCTGGTTCCTCCCTCCTCCTACTCCAATCGGTTGGCAATCCGTGTTACTCAAAGAGCTTTTTCTGGAACAGCTCTTGCTCTCTATTCTTTTGTTTGCTATTACAATACCCTACTGTAGACAGACTAGCAGCAAGTCTATGAAAATCTACATACTTTGTTGCCTTCCCTATTTGTCCCTAACCACAGCACAAACATGCCCTGGCATATATTTCCTCCCTCCCTTCCCTTCCCTATATAACTATTGTCTTCACTTCATCCCTAACTCATCAATGAGACAGGCTGAAGGCATCCTTAGGTGTACCTGTGCTAAAATAAAATATGGTCCAGACACCCTCCAGGTGCAAAATCTTTTAGGATTTGTCACCTGATGACTTGGAGTAAAGTTGGGACTGACAGAAATAGGAAACGCAGACAGGATTAAAGTAGGCAATAGGGAAAAGCAAATTTCATGCCAGAATAATTTCCTGCTGACTCAAGGGAGGGTGGGAGGGAGTGCTTCAAATCACCTGTGCCCAGTAGGGCTGGCAAAGAGGCTAACAATCACCTCACCTGCATGAAAGGGTGTGAGTCAGTGATGAGTTTCAAATTATTTACTACCGGTACTGTAGGCGTGGCTTGGTGGGCATGGTGTGGCTTGGTGGGTGTGGCACAGGAAGGATACTGTAAAATCCCCATTTCCTCCTAATCAGCTGGGTCTTGGGAGGCAGAGAATAGAGGAGGGCGGGGCCAGCCAGTATTTTTACTACTGATTCTCCGAACTACTCAAAATTTCCGCTACCAGTTCTCCAGAACTGGTCAGAACCTGCTGAAACCCACCTCTGGTGTGAGTGGGCATCATTTTAAGTCGCATATTTAGCCCGTCCTTTCTGGATTTGGAGACCTCCAGCTTTATTTGATTGCAGGTAGTCGTCAACTTACAATAGTTCATTTAGTGACCATTCAAAGATACGACAGCACTAAAGAAAGTGACTTATGGCCATTTTTCATACTTACAACCGTTGCAGCATCCCCTTGGTCACGTGATCAAAATTCAGCCACTTGGTAACTGACTCACATTTATGACAATTCCAGTATCCCACAGTCATACGATCACCTTTTGCGACCTTCTGCCAAGCAAAGCCAATGGCTAAGGCAGATTCACTTAAGAACTGTGTTACTAATTTAAGAACTGCAGTGATTCACTTAACAACTCACTTAACACAGGTTTCACTCAGCAACAGAAATGTTAGGCTCAATTGTGGTTGTAAATCGAGGACTATCTGTACAGCCCCCATCACTTAGAAGACACCAGTTTGGGGACCACTGCTATAGAACTTGGTTCAGTGCCTCTGAAACTATCAGCAACTGAGGCCTTCTAGGAGAAGGGAAGAGTCGAGAGGATTTTTTTCTTAATTAAAAAAAAAAACACCTGGTAGTGAGGAAGAGGGCCCAGGGATTGTGCTGAAGAATGCATTGTAGGTTTCCTCGGGCACTTGTAACTATCTGGTGGAGGTGGTGGCAGGGATGGAAGAAGATGGTGTGTATTTTGATTTTTGGATGTGGGGATGAACAAACAAGCAGCACCCAGGAAGGCGGCTGTAGGGGAGACAGAAATGAGATAAAAGGAAATTGTTGGTGGCGGCTTATGAATAAGTCATGGATGCATCAGGAGCCTCATTAGCAGAAGCTCCAGGGTACGGGGGGAAGACTGTGCTTCCAAAGTATCATTCTGCCTTACAGAATTACAGCGTTTTAAACTCGGCTGTAATGTGAACATGAGGAAAGAAGGGATATATAGTCTTTAAAGGCCTGTGATATAGAACTTGCCTTCTCAAATGTATACTGCAAAGGCAGGTATGTAATTGTCAGTCATCTTCCTCTTCTTTGTTCACAAAAGGAGTGAAAACTTGTGCACTCCAGTGATTACTTATTTACTTCAGAATACTCCTTTTTTTTTTTTGTATATGTTATGATGAGTCATTTGTTCTCATTTTTCTTTTGCTCTTTTATCCTACTGGCATGTTATGTTTTCAACTTGATGTTAGATTGGGCTACATCCATGCGGGATGGGTAGAAGAAAGAAAAGGGCTCATCAAGCAGAGACAGAGGGGTGGGTTGAAAGCATTCCAAACTACCCAGCCAGGCACCCTCCCTGCCAGGGAAACCACAATCTTGGCTGCATTGTGCAATTGCAATAGCACTTATATACCACTCCACACTGTTTTACAGCAGGGGTCCCCAACCCCAGTCTGTGGACTGGCACTGGTGTGCTGCATGCCAGAAACCATACAAATAAGCGAAGCCCCATTCGCGGGATGCAGGTAGCATGTGAAACCACGCCCCCCTCGGTTCACAGAAAAACCTTTTTCCACGGAACCAATCCCTGTTGCCCAAATGATTGGGGGCAGCTGCTTTACAGCACTCTGTGAGCTTTACAAAGTCAATGTACTGCCCCCAATAATCTGGATCTTCATTTTACCGACCCTGGAAGGATGGAAGGCTGAGTCAACCTCAAGCTCCATCAGGATCGAACTCCAGACTGTGGGCAGAGTTAGACTACAATACTGCATTCCAACCACTGCACCACTAGAGCTAATAGTGCTCATTAGCATAGTAGGAGCTAAGTTTCTTTCCTTCACTTCCAACGACCCCATTGGGAAATGTGGTTTGCCTGCTACTATAATCAAGGAAACAACTATCTTGTTAGAAACACTGGAAAAGGAAAGGAGAAACTTTGAGGATTGTGCTAAAGAGGAAGCTAAGAAATTTTAGGCTGCATTTTCTTCCCAAAAATTATTGGTTGTCAACAGTGGTAGTTAATTGATGGCAGGAAGGAGCAATTGGTGAAGAGCAGGGGTGTCAAACTCACGGCCTGGATCCGGCCTGCAGGGTTCTTAAGTCTGGCCCACGAGGCTGGCCTGGAAATAGCAAAGGATTGACACCCTGCCTCTGGCAGTCAAAACAGGGTGCGGGCCACGCATGGACAGCCTCCTGCAGCACTCTGCTGGCCAAAACATCTTCCCTTCTCCTCCCTCCCTGGCCGACACACGGAGGAGAACTACAGTGATCCAGCCCTCGAAGAAATCTAGTTTGATACCCCTGGTGAAGAGTTATAGATACTTCAGCAGGCCACGGAGAAGCCACCAAGAGAGACATGTAGCTGGTAAGCCATTCCTCTGGTTGAAGTCAAGGAAGAAATTTTTCAGGGCTATTCCAAGTTTCATACATCATGTCAAAATCCATAATCTGCGTGAGCTGGCCACAGCCTATAGTTCTGGGGAGAAGGGAGTTTGAGTTCTAAAATGCCTTCCAATTTCTTTTACAGCAGATAGAAATGAAACTTAAGTTCAACTCTTAACTCTAAAATTACAAGTTTAACATCCATTTTATCATCTCTGAAAATTGCTAGTCATCAAATCCATATGTCATAATTTCATTTTTTATACTTTCTGCAAAAAGTCCAAAAGAGGATTCCAATTGGTTATAAATTTTGTTTTTTCTCTAATCAAAGCAGTCGGTTTCACCATTCCAGCCAACTCCATCAGCTTTAACAGCTACTTTTTCATTGCAGGTATCAAATCTTTCCAACATTGGGCATATATAGGCCTTTCTGCCATTATAATAATAGGAAGGTACCATGCAATTTTTCCAAGTTTTTGTCCATCCTAACAAAAATGGGTCTGAATTGCATATTGGCCTCAATGTTTTCTTAAAGTTAATATACTTTATATATTTTAGTCCAGTAGTTTTTAGCTTTTTTACAAGTTCACCAAAGATCTTGTCCCTCCTTGCTGTTTATACTTCCAACTTATCTTTGAGGTCCCTTTATACATTTTTAACAATCTTTCCAATGATAAATACCATTTATACATCATTTTATGAAATTCTCTTTTAGATTGTACATACAATAAATTTCAATTCCTTTGTCCACATTTTTCCCATTACTGCAATTGTATCTTACTTCCAAAATTTTTAGTCCATTTTATCATGCAGTTTTTAACTTGTTCATTTTCAATGGAACTTTTGTTTCAAAAAAAGTTTATACATTTTATCAATGTTTATCATTACTCTATAATTTCATTTCAAATGTTTTATCAATTTCAAAGCCATATTCTTTTATCAATTTTAAATCTTTCTGAGAGTTGCATATATGAAATCACTGAAATTTATATTTTTCTGATGCCAAATCTCTTGATTTTATTTTAAATACATCTTGAAAGTATTCTAGCAGTATATCATACCTTCACCATTTCTTTCTACCGTAGTTGCCATTTCTTTTCTATAAAATGCTTCTTTAGAGGCAGAAATAGTTTTGTTTAATCTCAAGCGGCACTTTTTGTTTAAACTAATAGAAATTATAGACTTTGGTAAGAATTGTGCGATAAAATAATGGATAAAATTGATATATACATCACAGAAAGCAAATGGAGACTTAAGAACACCCTGTGAGATTCAAAAAGGAATGAGATAAGGTTGCCCATTATTTCCACTTTTGCTTACACTGGTCTTGGAAGTGTTGAATACAGACATAAAGGTAGATGAGGGAATAATGGGTAAAGATTAAGAGACACATACATTGAGAACATTTGCAGATAATGTTATGTTAATGTTGGAAGATCTGTTGAAAGGAACAGAAGTGTTCAAGAGAGAAGAATTTTATATGTTAGCTGATTTTAAGATTAATAAAATACAAAGATGTTAACACAAAAGAAAACATGGGATCAAGTAGAATTGGTTAATAGAATGGGCTCAAGACTGAGAAAAAAGTAAAATATTTGGATGTTACCTTGACTAACATGAACTATATGTTGCTTAAGAATAATAGTTAAGATAGGAAATGAAGTTTTAAAAAGGTATTTTAAGATTGGATAAATTATAGTTGCCATTATAGGGAAGAATCTTTATGATAAAAATTAATGTTTTACCCAGAATATTATTTTTTTTCAAACAAGGCCTATTTTGACTACAGATTTACAATTTGAACAACAGCAGAAAGAGATACCTAAATTTATTTGTCAAGGTAAAAAAAAACAAAACCAAGAAGTAGGTATAAGTTCCTGCATTACTCTAAAAGACAGAGAAGGGCTAGCCGTACTGGATTTTAAAAAGTATCTTATAACTTGTTGCTTAATTTGGTTGAAAGAATGGGTTATGCTAAGAGACAGAAAATTATGGGACTTAGAAGGGCACAATTTGACACACCTGTTTATGATATAATAAGATTAAGTTTGAATGTAGATTTCAGAAATCATTTTATGAGATGTGCCATTCTGAGAATTTGGAATAAATATAAACCTAGAATATATCCAAAAGTATCTGCAAGTCTTAAGATTCTGTTCCTTAACATCTGCACAAGAAAGTGCCACTGCCTTATCTGTGTATAAATGTGTGTTCCCCCGTTTTTTAATCTGTAAGGTTATTATATAAAACACAGGTAGTCCTCAAATTATGTCCACAATTGAGCCCAAAATTTATTTTGCTAAGTGAAACATTAGTTAAGTGAGTTTTGCCCCACTGTACGACCTTTCTTGGCACAGTAGTTCAGTGAATTATTGTGATTGTTAATAATGGTGTTATTAAGTGAATCTGGCTTCCCCATTGACTGCTTGTCACAAGATCATCACAAAACCCCATGACCCCAGAACACTGCAGCCTTCATATATATGAACCAGTTGCCGAGTGTCTGAATTCTGATCATGCAAATGTAAGTGTGAAAACACTTTTTTCAGTGCCGTTGTAACTTTGAACGGTCACTAAATGAACTGTTGTAAGTCGAGGACTTTCTGTCCTTCGTTCAGAACGAGAAGTGTTTTAGTTTTGATTTGCAAAGGGTGCAAAGGGAAGAGATTGTTGATTGTTGAGCTAAAACCCTGTGATTATGTTTGTGGGGGGGAACAACTATTCTATAAACATGTATGTTTATCCTTTCTTTACCCCTACCTCTTCTAACAACTAGCAACTCCCCTGCTAATTCCATCCTTCCGGATTCTCTTCCCTTCCTGTCTGCCAATCCCAGGATCAACATTAAGTATGCAGATTTCTGAAACCTGGTTTCCCCCAGCTCTGTTGGACTTCCCTACAAGAGAACCTGACTGGGAAGGCTGAAGGAAGGGATAACCAACACTTAGAGCAGTGGTGGCTAACCTTTTTGCCATCGTGTGCCAAAAGCGTGGGGAGCATGTGGGGGTCACGTGTATGCGTGCCCACACCCATAATTCTATGCGCCCCGCCCCCAGGCATGTTTGCGCAACCCTCCCGCGCTTCCCCTGCTTTTGGCACGCAATGGCACGGTGGGCCCGGTAGGCCCATTTTTTGCCCTCCCCAGGCTCCAGAGCCTTTCTAGGAGCCTGGGGAGGGCAAAAAACGGCCTTCCCCACCCCCCGGAGGCCCTCTGGAGGCCAGAAACGGCCTGTTTGTTGACTTCCAGGGGCTCAGAAGGCCCGAAAATCAGCTGGCTGGCGCGCACATGTGCGCCAGAGCTGAGCTCGCGTGCCCCCCGATATGCCTCCACGTGCCACCTGTGGCACACGTGTGCCATAGGTTCTCCATCATGGACCTAGAGCATTGGGTACGGATGGTGATACTCCCCTTAACCCTGGAAATGGTTTCTTATTAGGAAACAGACTTTGTTAAGATTGCTGGATTGTCTTCCATTTGCAGTGCTATGAAAAGGACTGCAAAGGAACATTGTGAAAAGGAACAGCAGAAGCTATCTACCTGCCCTGTTTTAAAAAAAAGAAGGAGGTCCATGGATGTGTGCCATTTCTTACCCTGGGGCTTTAAAGGAGAAGACGGGGAGCCGTAAACACCACACTGCACCACCCATCCTCAGCTAATTCAATCTGGCTCCATCAGCTTTGACAGCGCAGCCCACAAAGGGCCACTCAGGGAAATGAAATGTTCAGTCCCATTAAACTTGCTCTGCTGACAGGCTGCAGCTGAATCCAGCTACTGCATGGCTCATGCCCTCCCCACTTCAGACCTCTCCCCGGTTATGCCTCTCCTGTTATGCATGCATGCAGCTCCTCCTCGGCTCCTGCTTGCTGCTTCCTTCAAGGCCTCTTTCTCTTCCCCCTTTGCTTCCTGCCATCCAATCATCCGTAAAATAATCCTTGGAGCCGAGAGAATTTAAATCTTCTATGTTCTTTCTCATCTCCAGCCCATCAGTGACAACCCTTCCCCCTTTCTGCTTCTCCCTGGCATTTCCCCCCTTCACAAGATTATCCCTTATTAAGGGGAAGCAGCAGTTGTGCCTTTAATCCTGCAGGAGCTGTCTGAAGCCAGCCTCTTTGAAGTTATTTTCTGTGTAGCCAGTGAAACCTTTTGCCTTGTGGCAAAGGGAAGACCCCCATTAGCTAAAGACAGGGCTGAGCTCCAGAGACTTGTTTCTGGTGGGTGCCACCAGGGGAAAGGCAACATTGCGCAAGGGTGAGTCAAGTCCTCTTCCTTTTTATGCAGGAACTTCTGTTTTGAAAGGGAGCCAAGATGTTAAATAACTGCAGTCCCGTTTGGAATTGCATTTGGGGTGAAGAAACGAGGTCAGATCAGAGGTGGGTTTCAGCAGGTTTTGACCAGTTCTGGAGAACCGGTAGCAGAAATTCTCAGTAGTTCGGAGAACCAGTAGTAAAAATTCTGACTGGCCGCGTCCCCATCTATTCTCTGCCTCCCAAGTCCCAGCTGATCGGGAGGAAATGGGGATTTTGCAGTATCCTTCCCCTGCCAAGCCCACCAAGCCATGCCATGCCCACCAAGCCACACCCACAGAACCGGTAGTAAAAAATTTTGAAACTCACTACAGGGCCAGACTATAAAGGGTTAAGACATAACCCTTTGGAATTATGATTGTTATAAAACTCCCGGATTCTCATCTGTAAAATGAGCATGTCTGATCTCTTCTCACTACAGTAGAAGAATCCAATATGGCTCCACATGGGCACAAGAATGCTCAGTCTTTTCTTGGCCTATTTGAAGGTATACTAACTATAGCTATTTACTTTTTAAAAAGTCAATGGCATCATTAATCCCATCAGATGTGCCTCTAGATCACAGGTGTCAAACTCAAGGCCTGTGGGCCGGATTTGGCCCTTGGGGTGCTTAGATCTGGCTCGTGGAACCATCCTGGAAACAGCAAAGGACAGGCCCGCGGTGCCTCTGCTAGTGAAAACAGAGCTCAGGGGTGTCGCGCGCGGCACCCTCTGTCTCTGTTTTTGGCCATGATGGCCTCCTGCAGCTCCGTTTTCACTGGCAGAGGGCTGCAGGAGGCCATCGCAACATGAGTGACATTAGGGTGGCCACACCCCCAGCCACACCCCCCAAGGTAAAACACAACCCTGATGCAGCCCTCATAAAATCGAGTTTGACATCCCTGCTCTAGATAAATGTAATTTCAAATACACTCAGCAGCATTTACAGATGGTCCTCAATTTACGATCACAGTGGAGCCCATAATTTCTGCTGCTAAGTGAGACATTGTTTAAGGGAGTTTTGCCCCCATTTTATGACTTTTCTTGCCACAGTTGTTAAGTGAATCTGGCTTCCTCAATGGCTTTGAAGGTCGCAAAAGGGGATCACATGACCCTGGACCACTGCAATCATCATAAATATGAGTCAGTGGCCAAACATCTGAATTTTGATCACATGGGGATGCTGCAATGGACGTAAGTGTGAAAAACGGACGCAAGTGTGAAAAATGGCCGAAAGTCACTTTTTTCAGTGCCATTGTAACTTTGAACAGTCACTAAACAAAATGTTGTGAATCGAGGACTATATGTACTGGTTTGGTTCTCCAAGAGGTCCACCAAGCAGAGGAAGCCCTATTGGTCTATAAAAATGATGATGTTCAAGGACAGGTAAGCATGAAAGAAGGGAAGCCATGCACTTATGTTGGGAATCTGTGCCCATGTGTTTACATTCCTGTACAGCTGGGATCCATCTTCCCAGCAAAGCCGCTCCCAACTTACCTTCTAAAGTTCAAGATTTCATTCAAGGCTTTGCCAGGAAAATGGTCCCAGAAATCTGAGACTATCTCTAGTGTTGACACGTCAAGAGTTGTAAGATTATATGGGAAATGTCACCTTCACATTAGGCTTATAATGATTTGCCCTGGGCATCCCTGCATGTTTTCACTTAAGATTTACAGGGATTCATCTATAATCTGACAACAAAGAGCATAGAGCTATGCAAGGAACGGTTCAGTAACACAGATTTTCCATCTGACAGGGCAGCCTCCTCTCTCGCCCCCCCAAGTGTTTCCTATCAACATTCAGGTCTCCCCACACTTTAAGCAATAGCTTATGTGGAGAGGAAGACCTGGGAATCCCATTGCTGACTTCATCCATTAACCTTGTGTCAGCTGTTTACCCGAGGAGGGGATGAATAATTAATTATCAACGGAAGCAGACAGTGACGGGTTAGGAGCTGAGGGAGGGTGCAGGGCTGGCTCCATCTGCTAGGTCACACAAGGATTGGGGAGACAGAAGGAGCTGAACATAGACCTCAAAGAGCCAAGCATTATTCAATGATTACTAAGCAGGCTCCATTCTCATTGGTCTGCATCTCAAGGATTTTTTCCCTCCTGAACTGTATATAGTTGTGTTTCTCTGTGTGTGTGTGGTGCTATTACCCTTTTCTTCATGGGTGATACTGTTTTGGCTATTTAAGTTTCCACATTCTGAGAAGGTCACTTCTGGAAGAAGATAATGAACCCCTATTGGCATCTAGGAGTCTGTAGAGATTCCCAGTCATCCAGGTCATGGTTGTCTCAAAGGTGCTTTTTCAGGAGGCAACTGGACTTTCTTGTTTTTTCATTTGAAGATGTTTCACTTCTCATCCAAGAAGCTTCTTCAGCTCTGACAGGAAAGTGGTCCTTTCATTCCCCACTGTCCTGTCAGAGCTGAAGAAGCTTCTTGGATGAGAAGTGAAATGTCTTCAACAGAAAAAACAAGGAAGTCCAGTTGCCTCCTGAAAAAGCACCTTTGGGACTATTGGCATCTAGTTGGCCACAGAGAGACGCTTTCCAGCAAAGCCCTTCTTATGGTCTTACACCATTTTTACTTTTGCTTGATAGAAAGGCTAAGGACATCATTAAATTTGGATGCAAAAACCAAAATGTAGGTAAGAGAACGAAGGGATTGTGCTGTATTTAATGGGGCATTAGCTGTGCCTTTGGTTGCCCTATTGAGAGTTTTAAAAGCATACCTGATCTAATATTAGATAGAAAAAAGGGGGATTCCTAGGAAATACAACCCAGTGGCTAAACTGGTTACGTTTAGGAAATGCCAGCATGAAGGCAACAGGATGATTTTAGGGCCTTCATTCTCTTTTATAATAATACATGCTAATTGCCAAACACCCAAATTTTGATCATGTGACCATTGGGGATGCTACAATAGTCGTACATGTGCAAACTGGTCATGAGTCATTTTTTTTCAGTGCCATTGTAACTTTGAACAATCACTAAATGAATGGTTGTTAAATTGAGGATTACCTGTATTGTATTTCTTCTGAATCGTGTACTGGGCAATGATGTGTGGGCTGAATGGCAATTAAAAGGATGCACAGCTCATTGAAAAGTCACACTCAGAGGATTCTCATAAAACTTTAGCAGTGGGCCACAAGATTTAGTCCTTGGCCAGTGATTTGGATAAGTAGGGGAAGGGGATGCTGATCAAATTCCAGATGGGTCAAACTGGATGGCATAAAGATGCCTGGAATAGAGTAAAGTATCAAACTGTCTTGCTAGGTTGGAGAAATGGACTAAAAATAAAGACATGGAATTTAACAAAGACACATGCAGATTTCTTTACTTAGGGAAGCAAAGTAGTTCCAGTTGGACTACTGCAATGTACTCTACAAGGGGCTGACCTTCAAAGCCGCCTGGAAATTACAACTGGTCTAGAATGTGGCAGGACCAGTGGTGGGTTCCTCCCAGTTCCGCCCGGTTCCGCCGAGTGGTAGTGGTGACGATATGACATCACCGAACCGGTTCTGCCCCCCCCGCATTATTCTTTTATTTGGCCCCACCCCTAATATATTGCTGCCTCCTGAGTCCCAGCTGATGGCTAGAGGGAAAAAAACTGTTTAAACTCTTGCCGCAGGGCTTCAAAGGGCCACCCTACAGCTGATCAGTGTTAAAAGAAAACAAATGAGTAGGTCGGTGCCTGCAAAAATACATGAGTAGATCAGTGCTTGCAAAAATAAATGGGTAGATCGGTACAGCTCTGCAAGCAGTTAAAAGCCTGGTAGGCCAGTACCTCTGCTAAATCCTAAATAATTGTCACATGACCATCAAGCCACGCCCACAAAATAAGCCATGCCCACAGAACCGGTAGTAAAAAATTTTAGAACCCTCCCCTGGGCAGGACACATAGTGTTGGGTACTGCTAGATTCACCCATGTCACATTTCTGTTGAATGAACCGCACTGACTCCCAGTTTTCTTCCGGGTGCAATTCCAGTTGGTAATTATCACTTTTAAAGCCCTACATGGCACAGGGCTAGATTATTTGCAGAATTACCTCTTATTGAGAATAGAATCTGGCCATTCCACCAGATCTCATAGAGTAGGCACACTCCAGGGGCCTTCCTTTAAATACTGCCACCTAGTGGGGCCTAAGAAATATGCCTTTTCAGTGGTAGCCCCCTTCTGAACACCTTTCGCCTGAGATCCAGCAGCCCTCCCTTCTCTTAACTTTCCAGAAAGCTGTGAAGAGGTGGCTCTTCCCCCAATCACTGGAACTGAATGATTGAGAGTTGGATGTAATTGCTGCTGGTTGCATCAAGGAAGATTGGTTGTGGCGCCAGGTTCCTCTTGCTTTTATTGGTTTTTGATTCTTTTTTAAATTTATTTTTGTATGATATCTGGTTTTATATAATTATGTGTGGTTCTAAGATGGTTGGCCATACAAGTCTTAAGCAATTAAATGCAAATGCCCAGCTATAGAATGAAGGATACTTGGCACTGGTGAAAAAAAGTGCAATAGTTATTGATTGCAAGCTAAATTTGAATCGGCAGCGTGATTTGTTGCTAACAAATTGTTGTGACCCCGCCCTCTGAGCCTATCTCATCGGAGGAAGAAAGCTCCGAACATGAGGAAGAGGAGTCAGCCAGGCCTCCCTCTCCAGGCCCCTCCCCTCTGGCACTGTCTCAGGTGCCGGCCGAGGGAGAGGAGATTAGCCAGGAGCCAGGTGTCTCGGATGAGAGCGAAGGAGAGCCGTCATTCCTGGATGCACGCCAACGAAGGCGTGATAAACGGTTGCAGCAGTTAAGGAGGCGTGCTAGGGATTAGAACTGAGTCACTGGACCACACCCCATAGACTATATAAGAGAGGGTGGTGGCTAGTAAAACTCTGTGACGAACAAAAACGAACTTTGGCTAGTCACTTGAACAACGTCTGAAGCTGCCGAAAGGGATTTTGTTTTGCTGGACTATTTGCAATGCGTATGTAATTTTATGTTATCTGTTGCAGTAAAAGCTCTTGGCAGACGGTGATTATATTGCTGCCAAGTTTGAGATAACGACCTGTGTGCATGCCAAGTACTTTCTTAACCCTCGGCTGGCTGTGTTTGTGTGTGTGTGTGGACGGGGACAGATCACAAATACTATTCATCATCAATGTAAAAAAAAAGTATAGTTTCTAATCATGAGAAGTAGCACTTCCATTATATTCTGCATTGGTTAGACTCCCTGATCTTGAATGTTGTGTCCAGATATGGGCACCAGTCTAGATTCAGACAGATTGGTACAGATTTATAGAGGAAAGCAGCAGAAATATCAAGGTACTACAATTAAAAAGTATGAAGATAGATTGAACAGCTTGAAAAGTTTAAATCTTCAGAAGATGTGAGGGAAGTAGGCGGCAGATATGGTAACACTCTTTAAAAACTGAAGGAGTGCCACAAAGAAGGAATTCTGGACTTGTTCTCTTGTTCCAGAAGGTACAACACAGAATCATGGCTATAAAATGTAAGAAGACAGATTCTGGAAGATTGTTAGAAAAAATATTATGAACAGTTTGAGAGTGCAACCATTTGCCCAAAATGATGGTGGGCTTCTCTAGATTGAATATATTCAATGGAAAACTAGGCAGCTATCTGTCGGTGATGCTTTAATTTAATTTAATTTCTGCACTGAATATAAGGTTAGATTCTGTGGCCTGAATTTTTCCTTCTAATGCTGATTCTGTAGAATTGCCCTGTCCCTTTGGAAAAGTAAGCAAAATGCAAAAAGAAGGCATAATTAAGAGTTGCCTTGATTTGCCCAACTAATGGACAAATTGTATTTACCTCTTGTATGTTTTAACCGTCTCAGCTCCAATGAATAGAGCTGTGCTGCAGATATTCGGTAACATTCAGAAGGAAAAATTACTGTTTAACAATTGTTTATTGATGGGGAAGAATGATGTTATTTTAAATATTTAGAAATATGGTGTTTCAATCTTTCTGCCAATTTGGCTATACATTGGATTAAATCAAGATAAGAAGGAAAATAGAGAAAAAAAGACAAGCAGCCAAAATAGCATGGCTAGCCTTTTTACAACTGACCCTACCCTGCAGAACTTCCTGCCTGCATACTCATGTGCTAAGATGGATACAACTCTGAAGAGTTCCCTACCTCTCCTAGATCCAGCAGGAATTTTGCAACAGATCAGTTGGGTAGCTGTAGAAAAGAGGACAACAGTAGTAAACGGGGTGTTACCATAGCTTAGGAGTAGACCAAATGTAGCAGGAGGAGAAAATCCTAGGTTCATCTCATCACAGCATCAGCTAAGGCTGGCTACTCTCTGAAGCTGATCATGTGTTACGTTTTAAATATATATACAGGCAGTCCTCGATTTACAACAGTTAATTTAGTGACCATTACAACACTGAAAAAGTGACTTATGACTGTTTTTCACACTTAGGACCGTTGCAGCATCCCCATGGTCATGTGATCAAAATTCAGCCACTTGGCAACTGACTCATATTTATGACCGTTACGGTGTCCTGGGGTCACGACGTGATCAGCTTTTGCAACCTTCTGACAAAGTCAACAGGAAAGACAGGTTCACTTAACAACCATGTTACTAAGTTAACAAATGCAATGATTCACTTAACTATGGCAAGAAAAATCGCAAAATGGGGCAAAACTCACTTAACAAATGTTTCACTTAGCAATGTAAATTTTGGGCTCAATTGTGATCGTAACTTGAGGACTACCTGTATTACAAATGTTTCCATGCCGCTTCAAAATGAATTTTGAAGTGGCTTAGAAAAGTAATAAAACATAATCATCAAAAATAATTCAAGTGGATAACAATAGCCATCAACAGGTGAGTCTCAAGTACGTTGCATCATCATCAAAATTTCGATGCCCAACTACCTGCCTAAACAGCCAAGGAGTCTTTGTCTTTCCAACTATTAAAAATTCAACTTGTTCAGAATGTTTGTTCCCCCAGTCTCTTCCCATCACACCTCATGGGAGATAGCTTGGTGTCTTCAGCCACAACCTTGGTCAGGCAGATTCTACTTGGAGCAACCAACTTACAAATCTCACAGGCCCTGGACTGTATGGAGGTTTATAAGTTACTATTCACACATTGAACTGCATCCAGAAACAAAGTGGCAGGTTTATTTATTTACTTATTAAATCGGTATGATGTAATACTGGAGTTATACGACAATATAGTGCCATCAGAAGGTGCCTCCAGGGGTAGTCCAAAGCAGAAGAAATTACAGTAGTCCATTTTGATATTAATGCGGATACAGAAGTTGTCACTACCATGCCTAAACATGAATTAAGGGAGTGTATATACTGTTGGTTATATATAGTTGATGTAGTAGGCATGTGTGCATTGGGAACGTTTGAGCTGTCTTGAGTGCTTAGATTCAGTAGTTAAGCAGGATATAAATCACACAGCTGAAGAATAAAGAAAGACAGATGTTTGGTTAGCTGAATGAAGAGTCCTGCTTCAGTTGGTAAATTGAAGTGGAAGAGAAATTAAATTTTGAGGAAGAAAGTGCACAAAAATAGTAGCATAACCTCCACAATAGGCTTACACATTTTTTAAAAAAACATTTTTTTCATTGTTGCTACCTTTCTTCTATAAGGCAAGGGTCTCCAACCTTGGCAACTTTAAGCCTGGCGGACTTCAAATCCCAGAATTCCCCAGCCAGCAAAGCAAAGCAAAGCTGGCTGGGGAATTCTGGGATTTGAAGTCCACCAGGCTTAAAGTTGCCAAGGTTAGAGACCCCTGTTCTAAGGCCTATCCTTATTATTTCCTGGGTAAGTGAAGAACATTCAGCTTTGTCAATTCCGCTATTCTCTTTGAGGACTGCGCTTGTCGAAGGACGTTTCTTAATCACGGGGTTGGGCGAAAAAACTGTTTCGAATGCAGTCCAGACCTTTGACAAGGTTTTTGAGTCTGGCTTTTCTGTCTCTCAGACTTTCCGAGTTTGAACTGATTTAGAAAGTGTTCTCTGGAATTCGGAGTGGCCTGCGCTTCTCTGATTTATATAGTACTCCCTTTATGAGCCAGGCCTTGCCAGAGAAGATTGCAGAAGATGTTGTGGAAAAGCACACTGCCTCCGTCATGTGGGTCAGCCTTTCCGTAAGCACTTTCCCTAAACTCACATCTGCCTTTCTACTTCATCCAAGGGAGTTGGGGGCGGGAAGGGGGAAGGTAAGGAGAGAAGAGAGTTGCTGTGTAGTTACATTTCCCGAATTGCTACGATGTGTGATTCATGCCGTCACCAGTTGCTGGTGTCCATTAGTGGCTGGCAGCACCACACATAACATTTTATCAAGAGCAGAAAGTAGGGTGGCTGGTGGCGGGGGGGGGTGCATCAATCCTACCCAAGGCCTGTCATAGCCCTCTTTGCCTCTCCCCCCACCCCAGTGGTGATTTCACCCACCAGCCATCGCTAATGGCCTCGTAAATGAAATTTTATTGTTTCTGTCTCAAAAAAATAAAATAAAAAATCCAGAGAGAAAAAGAGCCAAGATATAAATCCTGCAAAGGGGTGGGTGGGTGGAGAGGGGAGGGTGGGGCAATGATCTCAGAATGAGGAGAGGGAAGGAAGAATTGAATTTACTCTCCTGCTCTTCAGTTACAACTCATTTGAGGAGAGGGCGTTATGGATTGCCACGCTCCCTGCCTGCTCCCAACTTTATTGAGACAGAATCCCAAATTGGGCCAAGGCTTAACTTAATCTGGATCTGGAGGATGATCTCGCTGTCTTTTGTGCAAAGCATCCAGGGCTCCAAGTGGAAACAGACCGCCTTGCAACATCTTTGCTTCTTGGCCTGTAATAATCTCCAAACAATGCAGTAGCAATCCAAATCCTGGTGAAGCTCAGATTTCTAGAGCTATAATTCAGCGTTCTCCCTCCCAACCCCGGTCCTGGCAGTCTAGTGGGAAATGCAAATCTAAGTCAGCAAGACACATGATTATTATAGCGGATCCTAGTCTGAAATGACCAAATCCTTCACTGCACTGAGACTGGCTAAATAAAAGTAAATTCTCTTGCAGGAAGCAGGGACTATGAGCACAGAGGTAGGGAAGTGAGATGGAATTCTTTTCCATCTGCCAAAGGAAGCAAAAATGTTTCACAAGAGGATTTTTGACCTGGAGGTAGCAGCCAAAGGAATGATCGGGCTTAGGGGCTGAGCCCTTCTTCCTGCCCATCCCTACCTCAGTTTCTCTGCCTGTTCTGCTGCTCTTTCCTCAATAGTTAATATGTTTCACAGCCACAATCTACCAAAACTCAACTGCTCCTGACTTAGCAAATATTGTTAATTGCTGTTACTGTTGCCTTCCCACCATCCAAACCAAAGGGCCAAGACTAGGTACACTGTATGCATTTGCTCTGCAAAATTATATCACCCGTTGTCCAAATTGGGTTGAGCATTTCGTGCCTCTCATCTCCTCAGATGTCAGTAAAATGGTGGTGGAAAGTAGTCTTGAGAAAATGAGACAAAAGGAGGCTTGAAAAAAGTAGGTCTGTTTACAGCAAGATGGTCAGGACTGACCCAGCAGGTAGCAACACAAAAGCAGACAGAGAATTGAAGCATTGCATTTATCTTCCAGTGGACTCTCCTTCTCCCCACCCCCACCCAAGTTTGGGCATAGTTGCCTCCACTTTTTGTGTAGTGGCTCTTTTGATAGTTGCTCAAATGATGCTAATATGGCCCCAGGCCTATTCACAGTGGGGCACCCCATTGGGGGAAGTGAGACATTAGTAAGTCACTGGCTTCTATTTCAGGGATGCAATAGTTTGCACAGTGGTGGAAGTATTCTGGAAGAAGTGAGGGGAGGGGAGGGGAGGGGAGGGCAAGGGAAGGGAATGAGGAGAGGAGAGGAGAGGAGAGGAAAGAAGGAAAGGAAAGGAAAGGAAAGGAAAGGAAAGGAAAGGAAAGGAAAGGAAAGGAAAGGAAAGGAAAGGAAAGGAAAGGAAAGGAAAGGAAAGGAAAGTTCTACTTACACAAAAGGAAGAAAAAAAGCAAGAAAAGAAGAAGGGCCTCACTATAAAAAAATTGAGGATATAATTCTTCACTGAGAAAGGAGGCAAATAAGGTACTACTAATGAAAATGCCATTAGAAAAAAGAAATAACCCTTTGATATCAAAACACCAAGGAAAAGAATACCAACTGTTGGTAAATTTGATGTTCCCTGTCCTTTCTCCAGCAAGGAAAAATTGCCTTGTCTAATTTATCTAGAAAAACACCGGTAGTCCTCAACTTATCACAATTGAGCCCAAAATTTCTGTTGTTAAGTGAGACATTTTTTAAGTGAGCTTTGCCCCATTTTACAACCTTTCTTGCCACAGTTGTTAAGTAAATCATTGCAGTTGTTAATAATTCGGTTAAGTGAATCTGGTTTTCCCATTGACTTTGCTTGTCAGAAGATCTCAAAAGGTGATGGCATGACCCCAGGATACTGCAGCCGTCATAACTATGAACCAGCCACCAAGCTTCTGAATTTTGACCACGTGACCATAGGGACGCTGCAACGGTTGTAAGTGTGAAAAACAGTCATAGGTCACATTTTTCAGTGTCGTAACTTTGAACAGTCACTAAACAAACTGTTGTAAGTAAAGGACCACCTGTATGTCTCCCTGCTGTGGAAAAGCCTGATGAAGTATCAGTGTGCTTTCCAGGGGCTGCTGCTTGTTCGATATTTCCAAGATTCCTCCCTCCTACTCTTACGATTCTTGATCTTTAGCTTAGACTTGGAACTGGTGCCTTCAGATAAACACGTCTTCTCACAAGACCTCTGGTCAGTGGTGAAACGCAAATTTTTTTGCTACCGGTTCTGTAGACGTTGCTTGGTGGGTGTGGCTTGGTGAGGTCATGTGACTGGGTGGGCATGGCCAACCTTTTTTTTTTTTTACTTTTCAAAGCATTTTTTACTACCTATTCGCCCGAACCAGTAGTAAAAAATCGTTTTCAAAAAGTAAAAAAAAAAAAAAGGTTCCGATGATCGCGTGGCACAGCTGTGATTGTCAGAACTTTTTTTTTCTTTTTAAAGCATTTTTTTACTACCAGTTCGCCCAAACCGGTAATTTTCATCATTACCGATTCGCCCAAACCAGAGCGAACCGGTAGCATTTCACCCCTGCCTTTAGTTTTTGAGGGGATTAATTTGGCAGAGGAAGCCTTGGTGGAAAATTGAAAATCCAGGATGGAAAGGGGAGTAGAATTGTGAGAACAACTGCAGATAACTAAGATTGCACTGGTGACAGAAAGGGCACATCTACATGCTGATTTGAAAGAGTAAGTCAAATTTTCAACTCCAAACCTCTAGGGCAGTATTTCTCAAACTTGGCAATTTTAAGATAAGTTGACTTCCAACTCCCAGAATTCCCCAGCCACAGCATTTTCTCCAACCCCAGCCTGAATTGGAGTCAGGTTTATTTTAAAAGTTGCCAAGGTTGAGAAATGCTGGTTTAGGGCATGCTGTAACTTAAGATCTAACTGTAAAGAAATAAATTAGCTATTGGAACAACAAGTTCTTTCAAAAGGTATGTTTGCAAGTCTTTTAAAAGTAGTAAGAACATCCCAGAGACTTTTTAGCTGCCTTGGAACAGATTGAAACACTAAAACGTGGTTTTCGACTACATTTGGTCTCATTTTACATGGAGAAATAAGACGCCTTTTATTCTTCTTTGGGACCCCAAGGAGATTCCTTGAGTAGCACAAGCTGGAATACAAAACAAAGCAATAAAGTCCAAACTGCAAACCCACTGCATCAACATCAGCTATGTATATTCAAAATATTGTTAAATAAACATAGGAGAGATAAAATGCGGGTGCTGAAGCAATAAATTGAGCTGTCATAACTGCGGGCTCACATATGTTTCTGCCGGAAAAGGCCAGAGGTGGGCTATGCTTTCTGTCTGCACTTTCCTGTCAATGAATTTCCAGGCAAAATGGCACGTGACTTTTACCTACTTACCGGATTTGAAACATATGTGAGTGTACTTGCCCCGAAACATATGCCCCCCTTGATTAAGTGACTGCCATCTAACGTACGCCTTGTCAAAAGCACAATTCCCAAGATTGACACTGTTTCACAATGCTGCCTTCTGAGCTATTGCATAAATATGCCGTAATGTTTTGCATTGCAAAGGTAGAGACCACTATTAATCTGCCCCAGGTCTTTGACCCTGGATTGGTGCAGGATGGTAGCATTCAGCAGATCATGGAGAAATTAGGAAACATTTTTTCATATGCTCCTGCTTCCATAACTCCTCCAGCCCTCTACTGCTGCGCTCATCAACTTTGTAGTCCTTCCCACAGCAGCATTTCCATAAAGGAATATAAATAAAATCTCGCAATTAGAGAGTTTGTTGCAGGTTTACTATATATTACTTTAATGCCTGCCCCTCTTCCTTAACGAAGTAGCTACTGTATATTAACAGGTCAGCCTCTACAGTAACAGCAAAAGAAGGAAGGAGCTTATCTGCATTGGCAGGGTAATATTTTTAAAGGCTCACAAGCTCAAGCAAATCCTTGCATTCTGACTTTTGCTTTAGATGTATCCTGTAAGATCCCTGATCTCTTCAGCTATATTTTATTGGACAGCAAGCATGGTTCTTCAAAGGTTGGCCTTCTACTCTATCAAAATCAATAAAAACCTTAAAATGAGATAAAACCAAATAGTTCTTTTCCTCTGGACTATATGTGTCAGCCTTTGCAAATTATTATTTGACTAATTTAAAAGTGGGAGTTTTATCCTAGGGTGGGATACAGCCTTTATTTTATAATCTGGAGAGCCTCAGATGGGATCAAAACTAAAGACTTTTTTTTTTTTTTAAAAAAAAGTGAATTAGGGAAATGCGGAGTTTATGGTTCATCTTGGGTGGGGGATTATACGTTTATATTTTTAGCTTAGAATAATTCAAAGAATTTAAAATAATTTCATCCATGAACAGGCATCACTTCCTTCTTCAAAGATGGCAAGGTGATAGAAATACATAATTTGTGAGGATATTTGAATTTTAAGGGCTCATACAAATGAGCTCCTCTCAAGTAATAAGGCGGTCGTTATAAATTAACCAGTTTTCAGGGTTTGGTTTATTCAGTCTTCCTTTGCCCCAAGTATGTTTGACCCACCAACATACTTGTCCATAAGTCCATAATTTTCAGGGTGAAGAATTGAAATTGACCTTAGTGGGATTCATCATGTGTGGGACTTTGTTGAACTACAGTCCCAACAGCCCCTGCTAATTTACCCTGTTGACTTTAAAACTCAGGCACCAGAGTTTGGCATGGAACTAATTAAAACTTAATCTCTGAATTTGGGAGAGAGACTAACTTTGCAAAGTTAGTAACCCCTCCCAACAGTGTGAATCATAACTACTTCAGATAAAAAAAGAAAAGTTTTTTCTTCATCTACTGTATATAAAGGTTAAGTCTTGATGTAATGTATAGACACAGATGATACATACATCCTATATCTGTGATGCGTCAGAAAGAAACAACTCAAATAATAAGGTACATTAGTGAGAACAGGGGTCCCCAATCCCCAGTCCATGGACCAGCACCAGTCCGCGGCATGCCAGCTACCAGTCCATACAAACAACCCCATCTGCAGGATGTAGGCAGCATGCAAAACCACGCCCCCTCTGGTCCGCAGAAAAAGCTCTCTCTATGGAACTTGTCCCTGGTGCCCAAAAGGTTGGGAGCCACTGAGTTAGACCCTAAGAATTAGACCAAGTGTCTCCAACCTTGGCAACTTTAAGACTTGGGGAATTCTGGGAGTTGAAGTCCACAAGTTTTAAAGTTGCTAAGGTTAGAGACCCTTGAATTAGACAATAGAAAACACTGATTTTACATAACGCCCCACTAGTGACAAATTTATGCTTTACATCACCCTTTCCCATTTAAGTTCGTATCTTGCTTAATACTTGCAAATATATTCAAGGACTTCCAGAATAGGCTAGTTTTTACACATTAAAAGATATGGCTTCTGCTGAAAAGAAAACATGGTCTCTCAAACTTCAAAAGGAAGCAAGGATGCCATGCTAAAATGCTATTATCACCTTTATCAAAAAGGTAAAGAAAAAATTCCAGGTTAACAACCCGACGGTGAAAGAAGCTGGGAGCTGGAGTCTGACCATATTTGGAGTCTCAAGCATTTCACCCATGGCATCTATGCTCTAATGTACATTGACACTGGAGCAGGAAGCCCCAGGTGCGAGAAAGCTGGCTTTGGATCAGCACCATTACTGAAATTGTTTTTACTGAATTGTTTAATGTAAACCAAGAGACAGAAGCTTGGACTTGTAAGAGGTAGTGCTCACAAAACAGGCCTGCTCATGGCTAATTTGAACTAAAGGCACGGGGTGGGGGGGTTGCACAATGCTTAGGATTGCAATGTGGTTAGCTAACCTGTGGTTTAGGGTCATGCAAATACAGCCTGTGCCCATTGCCCATACTTGAATGACTTTGTATTTTCTGAGCTAAGGAGTCTGACTTGCAGATGAATCCTGCCACTGCCCTCCATTTGCCACAGACGCCAAACCACACATACTGCAACTATACTTCCCTGCTTCATTAGGCCTCACCTTGTGGGCTCCTGGAAGCATTAATAAATGCTTTAACATGGTTAATTGCTTCCCTGCCTGAGAAGAGGCTTGGGGGCAGCGGCTAGAATGAAAAGGGTAGCTATTAACAATCCAGCCTGAGCTTCTGTTATAACAGAATAAAGATTTCTGTGCTTTTTAAAAAGCTGGGAGGGATAGAGTGAACTGCGGTAATCTAAACCAGGAGAATGGTGCTCTGGGACAGGATGTGTAGGTTTGAGCTCCAGCCGCAAACAACCTCACAGTCGAACATATGTGGTATTAAGCCATACTGGCCTTGCAACACCCTTGAATGACATTATGCTGGCTTGGAAGGGAAACAAAGACGGAAATGAAAATGATCATAAAACCGTATTTCAAATACATGCACTACTTTGTCAATTCAGCTGGATTAACTATGGGTAGTCCTCATTTGGTGACCACAATTGGGACTGGCAACTCAGCCGTTAAGCAAAGCAGTCACTAAGTGAAATGAGGATTGTGTTTATGAACTTTCTTCAGATTTCATTTGCTTTACAGAAGGTTGCAGACGCATGGATTTGTCATAAAGTTACTTTTTTTATCATCACCATAGCTGCGAACCATCATCACTAAACGAGGCAGTCGTTAAACAAGGACTATTTGTATTCCCTTTTGAGAAATATGGGATTGGGTTACTGATATTTTTAGCACTCCATTCTGAAATAGCTGTCTGCTTCCCACAACAGTATTTCCTCCCTATGAAGGAGAATTATATAGTAGACTGGGTCTGAATTTTGATCACTTAGGTCTAAAATGGAAAATTATTTTAATGCCCTTTCTTCTCTCCTGCAAAGAGGGGTGGGGAGGAGGAATTGCAAATAAGGAAAAAGTTCCAGTTCTTCAGTTATTTAGGCAGCCTTTTGTAAATGAACTTCTTCTCCACTTCTTAGAAAGAATCAACATCATCCATTGCCTCTGTTTCAACTTGCAATGCAGCACAGGAATAGCAATAGCACTTAGACTTATATACCGCTTCACAGTGCTTTATAGCCCTCTCTAAGCGGTTTACAGAGTCAGCATATTGCCCCCAACAATCTGGTCCTCATTTTACCAACCTCGGAAGGATGGAAAACTGAATCAATTTTTCAGCCGATGAGACTCAAACTGCCAATCTGTAGGCAGCCGGCAGTCAACAGAAGTAGCTTGCAGTACTGCATTCTAACCACTGCGCCACCAAGGCTCGTAAGGGTTGATTTAGAGTTGTCCACAACTATACATAGGCGTCACAATATACCTACACTGCAAAGGGATTGATAGGTAAGCGTAGATTGCAGATGGCTGCAGAGGGGCCAATGCACACACCTTCCAAATCCCAATTATGTGCAAAGGTGCACATCCTACCTGCTGATTGATTGATCTGACTTCCTATTCTTGCTTTGCTGTTTGAATATCACCACTATCTCTCAGCCCAACTCACCAAGTTGTTGTGGGAAAAATAGGAGGAGGAGGAAGTACAATGGTACCTTGGTACTCATTGTTCACTGGCTCTGGGAGGCGCGATAAGTACCAAAAATGATGAGTGCTAAATAGATTTTTCCCATAGGGAATAATGTAGTAAGTCACAAGGCAGCCAACATTTGATAGATTCTAGCTTGTGCGTTAAATATCAAACAAATGATGAGTACAGAACAAAATATTCATGTAAAAATGCATTGAGTACCAAATTCGATTGGTTACCACTGTACTAGGTATGTTGGTCGCCTTGATTTATTTTTCAAAATAATAATGCTGGGAAACAAACAAACAAGCATATGTCATTGACTACCACTGCTGGCCATTTACTGTTTCTGGATCAGAAGCATCCTATCTCTGAATATCAATCCCCCAGGACTGGAAGCAAGGAAGTGGTTCCTTTGAGGCATATAGCTGGGCTGGGCTGACTGTTACATTCATCCAACACAACATTCCTTATTGGAGAGGGTTTTTCTGAACAAGGGGACCTGTGGTTTGAACAAAGAGAGCCACTCTAATCATGTGGAGGCCCCAGCCCCACTGGCCATTGCACAGGCCACAAGAGAGCTTTAAGATGAAGCAAATGAAAAAAACTTTTAAGTAGCAAAAGATGTAGTAAGCAACACCCCTAACCTAAGCCCCACAGTTCTGCAGTGTGTTTTGCCACAAATAGCAGACAGGGAGGGGTGGGTGGGGAATAAAGTCCTTAGTAGTTTCCCTACATTATTTGGAAGGAATCTTGAAACCCAAGCCTGTCCCTAATAGGACCAGCCCTGTAATCTTTCTATATTCTGGCATCATGAGAATGGCAATTCCATATCTCTGGAAGACCCCCATTTGACAAAGCCCACCCACCCACCCACTTGCTTTCTCATCAGTAACCAGGGTGTGGTCCCAAAGAAGAAGAAAAAAAACCCAAATGGCCTTAAACACTTCTCTCTAATTTAAAAAAAGTCTAGCACTAGGCCACAGACTGTTGTGTGCCTGTAAAAATCTCCATCCTCAGCATCTCCCCCTTCTCTCCCCCTCACATGTCCCCCCCTCCATTTCTGCCTCTGGGTAGAGAGATGCAAAAGATTATAATGTGAATCGGCTAGAAGTTCAGAGCAGCCTCATAAAGATTAATTACAATCAGGGGCCTTTTAGAACATTAATTGCGTACTGCGCTGGCATTGTGTGCCAATTGTGTCTTCAGCCAAGGAGAGGTGGGAATGGAAGAGACTCCCCTGCTATGCACCTCAGATTCAGAAACAAGGACAGGGGGGAGTGGGAGAGAGGAATACGGTATCCCAAAGCTGCAGTCAGGGGTTCAAGGGCTTGATTTGGGAGAGCCAGGAAAAATCCATCTGCTTCAGTCAAAGAGAGCCCAGGATGAAAGCTGATCAACAAATCAGCATTTCAAACCGGCAGAGAGGCAGTGCTGAATCCTTTCCCTGCTCTCCTCTTCCCACAATTAAGCCCCAATCTGGTTCCCACAGGAATAGCTGTTCTAGTAGGACAGTCTTTGAAGAATAACAGCTGATTATAAATCCAGAGATGGGAAGCCCCCGGCCCAGATGAAGGAACTATGATCCCCTTTCTTGTTTCTTTTGTCTTCGGTTATTATTTATTGCTATTAGTAAGGGCAAGGTGAGAGACAAGTAAGCATCAATAATAAGAATCCGAGACAAAAGGCACATTTTGGGATGCAGGATGATGTCAGTCTCTGTGGCCTCAGCAGCCACTTCTGACTTCTTCTATCTAGGGCGTTTCGGGGTAGGTGAAGATACCAGGCAGGGAGGGAGGTGATGGGATCTGAAGAAGGAAAAAGATCTGGGAGGTGAATGCTTTCTTTTCCCCTCTTGCTATGTGTGATATTGGAGACCTCCGCCTGAGGAAATGGGTTGCAGATGAGGGCTGGAACCCTCGCCTTGTTTCCAAAGAGGCACGTGTTCCTCGACCCTCTGCCCGGGCCTTGCCGTCAACACCCCACCCCCAACTCAGGGGGAGGGTTCTAGAGCCGGGAAGTCATGATTCCTCCCTTTCGAGAAAGCAAAAACAAAAAACGGAGGGAGGCTCAGAAAAAACTAACCACCCAAAACAAAAAAGACGTTTCATGGCTCCCTGGGAGGCAGCATTTCAGCAGCTGGAGGGGGTGCAAAAGGTCTTGGGCTGGTCGGGTTCCCCGCTCTCCCGATGCTGAACTGCAGCTTCCTTCGACGAGGAAAGAGATCCTGCGAGTTAACCGCGGCGGCGCAGCGATCGTAGGGGGGTTAGTCGTCAGAAAGGGGCGCCAACACACGCGGGTCGATTCCTGCGTCTGAAACCCTAAATCGGGGCTTCGGAGAGTCAAGGTGACGCCAGTGTAATTCGGCGAGGCAATGGCGCCATCTGGTGGCCATCGATCCATTTTGAGCAACAAGCAAGGGAGCGCCTGGAGCTAATTTTGCACGCCGCCCCTCCCCGGCACAAAAAGATGTTCCACACCCTTTCATCTGTCGCGGAACCATCTAGCAACCTTCTTCGCCCTCCCCTCTACCAATGCGCTCCTTTTATAGTAAGAAAGCGTCTGCATCCCCAGCCTATTCTAATCCCTTTTCTGGAGCATCAGATCATCCATTTCGCACACCCACATTTCCAAGGAATCGGATTCAGGAATCTGCCCCCTCCTCTTTTGGTCCTCCCCCTGCCCCCGCCCCCCCCAGATAATCTCTATCAATAGAGGTGCAAAAGTGGTGGGAGGCTAAACAGGGCATTTCGATTATCCTTTCCCCACCCCCACCACCCCCTCAACGCAGGCATCCAAAAGGAGTAAACAAGGGAAAGGGAGGAACTCCCATTGGTGCAGCCCAAGCAGGAGGATTAAAACAAAAACAAAAAACGGGCGAGCTATAATTGGCACCACCGAAAGACCTGGTGTGGGATGATTCACAGGGCTGGAATTCTGAGATCCTGCCATAAACCCTTTTTAGGAACGGGCAAATTTTGTTTTGTATGCAAAGGGAGGGTGAAACAGACAGGTCAGGGGAGCATCCTCTCTGAGTGACTGTGGGCAAGAAAATCCTATTTTCCTCACAGCTAAATGCCATCATTGGCCTCTTTCTGAGGGACAGTACAATACATGAGACAGCGTGAAACTTATTTTTTTTTACATTGCACTTTTGCAAAGAGACTGTTACTACAGGCAATTATTTCACATTTCCCCTGAAGTAATCATAATTTTGCCTAGCCACACGTTTAAGGAAAAGCTGAAAACTTGTGTGGCTTTGGAATGCTCTGCTTGCTGGTCAAATGGGCTGACAAATGTGGCTCGCAGATGATTGTGGAAACCACGTTCGAGACAGCAGCCGCTTTTAAGGTGACCACAACCTGAGCCTGCTTATTCAGGCCTGAAGCTGTGACCGAGATTTGCACAAGAGTAGACAATCTTAAGCAGATGGGAGGCTTCCCACAACTGGAGCCAGAAACAGCAATCTTTATTCTTTATTCTCCCTGAGTCTTTATTCTTGATCACCTTCCTGGGTCCACTCAGTCAGGAGCGTGGCTGTTCGTGGCTGCCCTCAGTTCACCACAACGCTTATTAGTTTAATGAAATGTTAGATGGCTAAATTAACCTCTTTGATTAGAGAAAAAACAATATCTGCATTTATGGCTGACTGGAAACCCCTACAGACTTTTTTTTGCATGAAATGAAAATAAAAATGCGCTCATGATGTGTGGTTTTGACCGGATAATAAGAAAAAATGAGCTTTTTTAAAAAAAATTCATAGATAATTTTGCAATTGTACTTATATTTGCTGGAAAGGAAATTGGAAACTTCTATTTTTTCTATTCTTTCTTTTTGTACTTTTTTTCCTTCTTTATCGTTCTTATTCTCCATTAGTTGATTTTATGATCTTCATAAAACTTTGTAAAAATTATTTATTTAAAATTAATTAAATGTAGAGGTCCAAACCTTTGAACAGCTTCAGAAGATGATGCAGTTCAGTCAAAGAATCTTTTCCTAAAATACAAAAGCCATGATATCTGGCAAAAGCAGAGTACTGGCTTTGGGAAACCTTACTCAGGCCCCCCTAACCTTGTGGTATCATTAAGGCAAGCCAGTAAAAGTTGGTGCTTGCAAGCTTGGTTGCTCTTTTCCCTCTTCAGCTTTTCTTCCTTTCATATCATGTCTATTAGACTGACTGTAAGCCTCTGGGCGGAAACTATAGACTTATAGACTTTTCAATCTATAAAGTCTCTCTGAAGTTAGACTTGGTTTCTGGAGATTTCATGTCCATGTCCATGCAGCTTTCTTGACAAGAATACAAAGTTCTTGCAGGATGTTTTTTAGCCTTCTCAGTCTCGTCTACTCCCTTGGTGCTTCCTCATGGTCTCCCCTCCAAGTATCAACCCGGTTTGATCCTGCTTACTTTTTGCCAGGATCAGATAGGTGCTATCACCAAGTATGAGTTTTAATCTGTATTCTGCACATAGCACACCTTAAGCACTTTATAAATAATTACCCTAATAAATACCAAAGAAGAGTGCTTTAGTTTGGATCTCAGGAGATGGGCCTTAATAATTCAGCGCAATCAATGGGTTGACCTGCTCCTCCCAGTGCCCTCAACAAATTGATTTTATAAGGTGGTTGCAAGGCACTGACATTGTTTCCTTATTTTTTCAAGAGGTGGCTCTTTTGAAGGAGAAGAGGTAGAAGAATCCAGCAGAAAGAGGAGATGGTGGAAAGATGGAATGCACAGGAGTGGGTGGAGCAGAAGGGTTGGGCAGCAGAAAATATTCAAGACACAACAAAGAAAATGTGGCCGGTATATTGCTTGACTTGGCACAATCTTGACCCAGTCTAGACTCTCCCCCCTCTCCACACGCACACTTATCCACATTCCACCCTGGAAAGAGATAATCACACATCTATTTTTCTGGGCCTGATCCAACAAAAAGGCTCCCCGTGCACCAAAATATACTTTCAGCCAGCAGACCGTTTCATCCAGCTTTTCCACTAGCTGAGCAAAAGAGGAAAATTTTCTCAGGTTTCCCCTCCCACTGTAGATTCCTGAAATCACCACAGTAAGGGGAAATGGTTGGAGCCTGCCAAGGAAGAGAGAAATTGGAAGAAGGATCCGTGGTTTCTTTTCCACCAGCAAGAGAATTCCAAACATCTGCTTGGGTTGACTTCTGGCAAAATAAAGATGCAGATTCTAGGCCAGTAATTGCCTTGAACTAAAAACACCAAAGGGAAGAAAAATTACTGTAGAGGTCAATACTGACAGGCTTCCCTTATGCAGAAGTCAATTCTGACAAGCTTCTCATATTCCCTTAGTTCCTCATTGCAATTTCCTTTAGTCACAAAGGCTTGATGGCCAACCTGTGTCAGGTCTGTAGTTCTTTGACCAGGTGATCCCTCACCTGTTGTTTGAACATTCCACTAGATCCAGGTGATGAATATTGTCTAGATCAGTGATGGCTAACTTTTTCTGGACTGAGTGCCCAAAGCGCGTGCGTGTGCACACAAATGCGTGCATGCGTGCCCAAACCCCCAAAATACAATGCACGCATGGCCCCCTGCATGTACCTCGTCCCCCCGTGCATACATGTGTGCTCCCTGCACATGCCCCACCTCTCCCATGTGCGCACATCCCCCCACATGCACCCCACCCCACACATGCACACGCACCCCCTGCACGCACTCTGCCTCCTCGCATGTGTGCACAGCCCCCCATGTGTGCCCTATCCCTGCACATCTGCACACACCCCTTGCACATGTCCTGCCCCCCTTACACATGCACAGCTGGTACCCGAAGAACAGCTGGCTGGTGGGAGGTACATGCGCAGCGGAGATGAGCTGAAGCGACGGCTCGCGTGCCATCAGAGACGGCGCTGTGTGCCACCTCTGGCATGCATGCCATAGGTTCGCCATAATGGCACGGGTGACATCTACTTACCTTCCCTACTGGTTCAGAAGTGCACACTCTTCGTCACATCTGATTTTTGACTCTCTGCACATGCGCAAAGCCTTCAGCACATGCGCAGAGGGTCAAAAACGGGTTACTTCCTGGTTAAAACCAGGAAGTAATGACATTCGCGTGGGTGGGTGGAGCCTCGCACTGCCACCACTACCAGTTCACTGAACCACATGCCGCCGCTACTAGTTCGGGCAAACCGGATAGAATCGGCAGGATTTCACCACTGCATTACGGATCTACATCTAGTTCAGACTGAGCTCTCAAAAAGCCAGTACTGAATGGCCAATGCTATCACACTTAGAGGTTGATTATTCTAATTCTGTATCAACAGCATAAAAAGAACTAGGAGGCCTGGAGATTAAATTATATGATGATTGGCTAAGGAAACTAGATATGTTTAATCTAACAAAAAGAAGGCTTAGTGGACACATGATAGCAATCTTCCAATACTTGAAGGGCTGTCACAGAGAAGAGGGCTCTCCATAGCACCTGAGGGCAGGACAAGAAACTGGCTGGAAGCTTATCGGAGGGAGATTGGACCTGGAAATAAGGAGAAATTAATTAATGGAAGTAGCTTGCCTCCCAGAGTTGTGGGTGCTTCATCACTGGAGGTTTTCAAGAAAAGATTGCACAACCATTTGTGCAGGATGGCATAAGAACACCCTGCTTTGGGCAGAAGATTGGACTGGAGCAGGGGTGGGCAAATGTGGCTTTTACAACCTGTGGACTTCAACTCCCAGAATTCCTGAGACAGCTTGGCTGTCTCAGGAATTCTGGGAGTTGAAGTCCACAGGTTGTAAAAGGGCCACATTTGCCCACCCCTGGCCTAGAGGATCTCAAACATCTCTACCAGCCCTATGATTGTAGGCCTGGAATGTCAGAAAAAGACCTTTTATACTTCACATATTACTCTTCTATTATTAAAATTTGTTTTATGTTATGGAACAAATGTTCAATTACAGGAAATCCAAGACTTAACAAAGCTGACCATCTTACGAATACAAGGTTAAAGCCTGCAGGATTACAACAATTTAGGAATAATTTAAAAGTACAATCACAGAATTTCAAAGCAGGCTGATTAAAAATGAGAAGGCTTAGTCAACTTTGAAGTCTAATAATGCACCACTCCAAGGATTACTCTTAGTCGCGTATATGTAAATGAACATGCAGCCCATAGTAATAAATCGTGCAATAAGACAGTTGGTCTTGCACAAATCACTCCCTCTCTCTGCTAAAAATAAGATAAATGCTTATGCTAAGAATGAGATGCTGGAGAAATTTCAGCACATCTGAAGTAACATGAATACATTCTGAAGCATTACCGCTATTGTGCACAAACAGTTCCTGTAGGAATTTAACCATCAAGAAATGAATTTAGATTGTGGCCACATGATAGAAACTGGTAGACCTTTTCCTTATTGAAAGTCACATATATGCAGAAACAATCTATTTTGAGCTTCATGGGGAAACAGATTCAGGTAGTCAAGCGCTCTTCAGGGCCAACATTATTGGTTTTTTTTAAATTTTCTAATCTTTAGAGTAGATGCAGAAGCTCAAGGATGGTATTTATTTATTTATCTACCTATCTACCTATCTATCTATCTATCTATCTATCTATCTATCTATCTATCAAATTTCTATACCGCCCTACTCCCAGAGGACTCAGGGCGGTGAACAGCCAAGATAAAATACAGATAATACAAACATTAAAAGTCCATTAAAATTATTACATATTTTGGCCGGTATGAATATGGAGTAGAGTGGGAGCAGGCTGGTGGATCTGCAGCTTCCATTGAATTATCCATATGAATCAGCGACCAATTTCATTTATCATGTTGGACCTTGTTTAACATCAACTTTAAGATTCTGTTACTCTTTATATATAAAGAGTTGATGTTATAAAGAATGCAGGAAAGAGCAACAAAAATGATTAGGGGGTTGGAGGCTAAAACATACGAAGAATGGTTACAGGAATTGGGTATGTCTAGTCCAATGAAAAGAAGGACTAGGGGAGACATGATAAGAATGTTCCAATATTCAAGGGGTTCCTACAAAGACAAGGGGGTCGAACTCTTTTCCAAAGCACCAAAAGACAAGACAAGAAACAATGGATGGAAGCTAACCAAGGAGAGAAGCAACCTAGATCTAAGGAGAAATTTCCTAATGGTGAGTACAATTAACCAATGGAACAACTCACCTTCGGAAGTTGTGGGTGCTCCATTACTGGAAGCTTTCAAAAAGAGACAGGACAATCATTTCTCTGAAATGGTATAGGGTCTCCTGCTTGAGCAGGGGGTTGGACTAGATGACCTCCAAGGTCCCTTCCAACTATTATTCTATTCTCTAAACTCCTTGACTTTTGAGCTTTAGATTGGAACGTTTTTGGGAGATATTGATGTTGGGCGAGTGTTGACCCAGGTGGCACCTTTAATTTCCCAGTTAAAAGATGGAAACCTAGGTGTGTGATATGGGCCAACTTATCTTGTTAGATTTTTACCTCCATCCCCACTCCCTGCTATCTTAATAAGAACCAGGTAATTAGTAGATAGGGCGTGGAGTGCATAGATTGGAGCAGGGGTAAAATCCAGCAGGTTCTGACAGGTTCTGGAGAACCGGTAGTGGAAATTTTGAGTAGTTCAGAGAACCGGCAAATGCCACCTCTGGCTGGTCCCAGAGTGGAGTGGGAATGGAGATTTTGCAATATGCTTCCCCGGGAGTGGGTTGGGAATGGAGATTTTGTAGTATCCTTCCCCTGCCACGCTCACCAAGCCACGCCCACAGAACCAGTAGTTTAAAAATTTCACCACTGGATTGGAGGCAGCTGGGGAGGCTGGTTAACTAGTATTGCTGACTAAGGGGATACTGAGTGCTCATAAGAAGTATCCCTGAACTTAGCACCATGTCTGGAAGTTCAAGAGGTTGGACAGCCCCCCCCCCCCCAAAAAAAAACCCTGAGGCTGGAAGGGAAACAGATGGCATTAGAGGGGGTGAAATTAATGGGGAGAAGAAGATTAAAAAACTATAGTGATGGTGTAACCATTATCACTTCATCAAACTTTAAAAAAAAACTTTCAACTAGGTTTGTATGTTACCAAGCAGCCTTTATTCAGATGCCAGCCACATCTGTCAGTTACATTTGCAAATAAAAAAAAGTTTTAAATGGATTGGCAGACCACAGAGATTTGGAATATTAGTTTTGCTGTAAGATTTGAAAAATTACATGGTTAAATAATATATTCGTGAGAAATGACTTGAAACTGAACTAAATCCATATTAGTAACTGAGGCTTGATGAAGGTTGCAAATAAACGCTAGAGGGAGCTAAAGGGCCAGGCAGAAAAGAGCTAAAATGGCTAAACCAGCCACAATAGACCTTTTTCTTATCTTAAAGAGGTTTTTTTTTTACATGGATTGAAGTATTAATAATTAGCATCGCAGAACGGATACATATTTCAATGGATAAACTTTTAGAAGCTAGTGAGAAAATTAAAAAAAAAACTTTAACCTGACATAAACATTATAAAGTTTGAAGGCATGGAAGACAATAAAATTGAGATTACTAAAATGAGATTACAGAAGCCAAATCAAGAAAAGGTTCTGGACATGAAAAAGCTGCAACAAGAAACTATGGGTGATACCTCTGTGGGATTTACAAAGAAAGGTGGTGAAGGCTTCTTTAAATACCAGAAAGTGATGAAAAATGAAATCCTGTGATGCCATATGAATGATTTAAAGGGCAAGATTCTGTAGGGCAAGAAGAAGCAATACTGTGCAGTTGGACTGTTTGACCAGGGATACACAATTTGTTTGATATTCCTGGACCTACTCCTAATGAACTTTTTGCTGAACTAGGATTGAAAAGTTAATTTTTGGACTGCTTATACAGTAAATAAGAATTAAGTTATGTGGAGAAGAGTGAGTTTTTCTATTTGTAACTTTAAAAAAGGGTGAAAAAGTATATTGGGGCTCTCCTTGAGGAGCACCCAGAGGCCCCAGCTGGTCCAGAATGCGGCCGCGCAGGTGGTTATGGGAGCGACGGGGCGCTCCCATGTGACTCCCCTCCTGCGCGAGCTGCACTGACTCCCAGTGGTCTTCCGGGTGTGCTTCAAGGTTTTGGTTACCATCTTTAGAGCGCTCCATGGCTTAGGACCGGGGTATCTACGAGACCACCTTCTTCCACCAGTGGCCTCTCTCTGACCAGTACGTTCCCATAGAGAGGGGCTCCTCAGGGTGCTGTCGGCCAAACAATGTTGACTGGCGGCCCCCAGGGGGAGAGCCTTCTCTGTGGGGGCACCCACCATCTGGAATGAGCTCCCCCCGGAGATACGGAGGATCCCGGACCTGCGCGCTTTCTGCCGTGCCATCAAAATATTTCTTTTCCAGCAGGCCGGCCTGGCCTAACCTCTCTTTTAAACTTAAATTTTTTTAAATTCTTAAATTTTAAATTTGTCTTATGAATTGGGGTGTTTTAAATTTCGTTTTTCGGGCCAATTATTTAATTGTATTTTAATATTTTTTAACATTTGTATTATATGTATTTTATTTGGCTGTTCACCGCCCTGAGTCCTTTGGGAGTAAGGCGGTATACAAATTCAATTAATAATAATAATAATAATAATAATAATAATAATAATAATAATAATAATAATAATAACTACTTACGCTGAATATGGTGGAATTTGGAAGTCACTTCTTTATTATTTTTCCCCTTCTTTCCACACTTTTTTCTTTTAATTTAAATTGGTTTTTTACTATTTAAAGACCTCAATTTTTTTTCAAAAAAGGTAGATCTTTCTGCTGTGAATGTATTCAATCCAGAGGTGGGTTTCAGGAGGTTCTGATCAGTTCTGGAGAACCGGTAGTAGAAACTTTGACTAGTTTGGAGAACAGGTAGTAAAAATTCTGACTGGACCCGTCCCCATCTATTTTCTGCCTCCCAAGTCCCAGTTGATCGGGAGAAAATTGGGATTTTGCAGTATCCTTTCCCCGGAGTGGGGTGGGAATGGAGATTTTACAGTATCCTTCCCCTGACATGCCCACCAAGCCAAACTCAGCAAGCCACACCCACAGAACCGGTAGTAAAAAAATTTGAAACCCATCAGATTCAACCCACCTTTAAACCTGAGCGGGCAATCCATTGGTTAGTTCTCCCCTTTGTCCTTTCTAAATGTCCTTCCACACAGCAAATTGTCATTATCATTCTGAATGGCAGAGTTTTGGAATTAAGACTATGGGCCAGCCAAGTGTGACTCAAAATCAAGCCATGTATGTTCCCCATTGTGTAAACCAGGGGTCCCCAACCTCCAATCTGTGAACCAGTACCAGGCCCGGCATGCCAAAAACTGGGCCATGCAAACAAGCAAAACCCCATCTGCAGGATGCAGGCAACACATGAAACGTGTTGGTCTGAGGAAAAACTTCTCACCATGGAATCAGTCCCTAGTGCCCAAAAGGTTGGGGGAGAGGCTCTGGTGTAAGCAACCAGAGCAAAGCAGAGCCACACTTGTCTGCATCCTTGGTGATTTATCAGCTTCCAAGTACTATATTGGAAGGCTATATACCTGTCAAAGGGGGTACCTGACACCCAAATAAGCTCTCTGTATTAAGTAGCTTGATTTGTGGAGGATGAAAGGATGTGTTATAAGAGCAATCGTATCTATGTATTGTTGCCATGAGCCCCTGTTGAGAAAGTAAACTGCCCAAAACATTTTCCCAATATTTCTGGCAATGGCTGCCATTCATATCAATGTCAGTTCATATTTTTGTTACTGTGTTACCCATATTCTCTGCTCAATTTTGTACTGTCTCACACTGACTTTGGGGGAAAATTGATTTATTCTCTTAAGAGTTACACAAAGTGCTTGGTGCTTTCAGCAGAAATGCAGACAAATTGTGCAGTGTCAGTTATAACTGTGCAAATTTACATGGGTTTTAACTCCATTAAATTCAATCGGGATTACTCCTAGATAAATGGGATTAGGAATTGATGGATTTCCTCGTGTTAAAAACTACCAATCGCATATTGTTGCATAACCTTCAAGGGAAAAAATATTGTAGCAAGGGAACAGAAAACAGAAAACTAATGTTTCCAACATATTTTGGCTTTGATTTGGAAAAAAACTACTCAGATGTCCAATTTCCTGTTTACATTTCAAAACAGCCCTATCAAACCAGCTGGATGGAAAAACCAATCATAGATCTGTCCATTTCATTTACTGGAGAAATCACCAGTCATAAACTCATAAGCCTTGCAGGACTTCCCGCTTGACATATTTAATAAAAAGAATAGATGATGTTTCCTGTTTCTATTTTTAGAGCACAGATGGCATCCTCTTCTGAATACTGCATCAGCGTCCCCTGATGTTTGCATCATGTTCATAAACCTTTTAATTCAGGCCACCCCCAAAAACATATTTCTTAAGATTTTGTTATGACCATGTCATTGCTCCAGCAGTTTTCTCCCATAGTCAAAAATATTTTATTAGTAAACACATGCGTAAGATGAATGGGATAATGTCATAAAAATACATATCATATAAACATAACTTTCATTAAAATTTATCTTCCCAATCTAGAATCTTAGCCAGACTGCTTATAGCTTGTAGAAGTTGAAGTCTAACATATCTGGAGAACATCAGGTTGGGGGGGTGGGGGAGAGGCCAAGACAGTTCTAAGCTTGCCTACTTCTTGGTGCACAATGGTTTATCAGATTCTTGAGCACCATAGTGCAAATACACATCTTTTTTCCCATCCTGGCTCCAAGAAAGGGCTGTCCAATGCCTTCTCTGAAATCAGCAGTGAATGGCCAAGTCCAGTATCCAACAAAATCCACAATCTTTCATGATCTGGTGTAACAGTTTATCAAGCCACGGGTGGTCCAAATAGATCCATAGTTTCCACCACCAAGGAGAGATGCTCCAAGAAGGAGTTAATGGAAACACGCAGGATCCTAGCTTCCTCTGCTCTCCATTGCCTAGAAATTAATAGTAACAAAAATAATGAATGAATAATGAATTCTACAAGACTGGTCTCACATCGACTCTGTACTTTCTACAATACCATATATTAAGTTTTATTGTCTGAATGTGCAGTTCTGACTGATTTCCCTTACTTTTTGCACTTATAATTCACCTTCCCTTAGGAATTTAACGTGGCATATGTAATAATCTCTCTCAAATTTTACCCTCCCAACAACTATAAAATAAGTAAAGCTGACCAACTTTGGCTCAGAGAGCTTTATGCCTGATCAAGAATATGAACCCAGGTCTTTCCAGTCCCAATCCACTACTTTAAACCATACAGCATGCTGGGTCTTTCATCAAACTAGCCCTGGCCACTAAACTCTGTTGCTTTCAAGTCTCCAAGGATGAGCTCTGTCAACCCAATATCTCAATGGCAAACTCAACATCACACATGAAATTGCACTAGCAAGCAGAAACCCGCAGACCCCTCCTTCTGGTTCCTCTAAGGCTGTATCTCTTGATAGATCATGCTTCCTGCCTCTTCTAGAGTTTATGCTATAGATGGAGGCCTGAGTCACACTCACACATGTAAAATGTTGTCTGTCACATTCAGTTCTTTGGTGATCCCTCCTTTGCGAGGCTCAGGATCTGGAGCCAGGGAACCCAAGGCAATCTTGGCCAATGTTGACGATGGAAAAGGAATTTTCAGTTCACTGATGTTGAGATAATCATAAGGAACATAAAATATAGAAAAAGAGTATATAGGGCAACTCCCCACTTCCTCACCCTATCTTCTCACATCATACATTCTCCCTATCTTTAAAAAGGAAATATATTAATCTCTGTTTAATCAATGTTTTTCAAGCTCAGTTCAAGAGATAGACAGGCCTCTTCACAGCTTGTGATCTCAGTATCCACCATTTCACCAAGCCTTTCATCCTGAACCTCAAGCAGTGGAGACCAGAGATAGGACTTGTTTAATTATAGCTTTCTGTCTGTATCGTTTCCTTGGGGAAATTCACCTGGCGCCAACCTGATTTCCTTTCTCTTGTTTTTCTTCCCCTACACCTGAATTTCTCAGAATCTTTTAATTATTGCTATCTTAATGCCCTCATATGTTGGGGAATCGTTTTTAGCTTATTTTTAACTTTTTTATTATTTTATTTTTATTTATAACATTGCATTCATTTCTTCTGTTGTTTTAAATTTTTATGCTGTATTATTAAGATATACCTCTTAGTAAATAAATGTTATCTTTGTACTACATAGACAAATAAATAAGCGGTTAGAGCTTCTAATACCTTCCAGTATATGTATTTAATAATGCCCATTTTGATAGCTGAGTTTATAAAAACTTAAGCATATTTGGACTAGTTAGTATGAGGATTGGCAAACATCTGAAGACAAGTGTGGGAAGATAAAAAAATATTGTAAAATGAGGTAAAAGAAACTATTTTCATATTGTGGCTAAGGAAATTACATATCCATGTAGTCACCAGGAACTGAAGTTGACTCATGGGAGCATTTCCCCCTCCTTTTTTTAATGGATGGAAAACGCCAGGACACTAGGGGCCCTCTTGTTTGACCTCAGCTCCACTTATTGCTTTTAAAAGGTTGTAGGGTTGATTTGAACTTTAAGAAATTATTAAATATTTTCATTAGCGTCCCCATCTTTTAGGTGGGACATTGCTCCGCCCATAGCTTCGGAAAGCGTCACGAATAACCGCCCCCTAGACGTTTCTCTCTTTTCCCGCCAAACTTTTTAAAATTGCAATCTAGGTTTTATTTTAAAGTTGTTATTTCAGCACAGATCTCAACAGCAAACACGCGGGGACTTGGATACACCGTAATTACACGCGTTTTGACCCCCATCGCCCTTGCCTTTTCCGCCTCTTTATTTCCCCGCAAGCAGTAGCTTCTAGCCACGCTCATCCACGAAGGGATGGCATCGGCAGGCTTATGAGAACGAGGGGATCGTCCCTGCTGAGTAAAGGAAGCTTTCCCTAACAGCTCCTGGGAAATTAACCCCAGCGCCACCCCCGCCCATCTCCTTTCACGGCTGCATCCCGCTCTCGCCCGCCCAGCCCAGCCCAGCCCAGCCTCGGATCGGGTCTTTCTCACGATCCCGTGTCCCCTTTCTGGATACAAGGCAAGGCCGGACCCCGGAACAGCCATGCCTCGGCGTCGCTCCTCCCAGCCACGTGGGTGGAAAGGGAAGGCTCCGGAGATGCCGGCTGTCAGGGGCGGAGAGAGAAAGGGTTTTTTTGTACCGCTTTAATTCAGATGTATTTAATTCATATTTATATCCAGGTTGTCATAGTCAAATAACCGCGGTTTTTCATCTGCTCAGTAGCGGAGCGTATGTTCGTGTGTGTGTGTGTGTGGAGAGTTAGATCTTTAAAATAAAATAAGACTTCAGAGGATAATTAGAACTGCAGAAAAAAAACAATTGCTACCAACCTGCCTTCCATTGAGGACCTGTATATTGCACGAGCCAAAAAGAGGGCTGTGAAAATATTTACAGACCCCTCACATCCTGAACGTAAACTGTTTCAATTTCTACCCTCATAATGATGCTATAGAGCACTGCACACCAGAACAACAAGACACAAGAACAGTTTTTTTCCCGAACGCCATCACTCTTCTAAAACAAATAATTCCCTCAACACTGTCAAACTAGTTACTAAACCTGCATTACTATTAATCTTCTCATCGTTCCTATCACCCATCTCCTCCCACTTATGACTGTATGACTGTAACCTTGTTGCTGGTATCCTTTCGATTTATATTGACTGTTTCCTAATATGATCTGATTGCTTATTTGTTCCCTATAACTATCATTAAGTGTTGTACCTTATGATTCTTGACAAATGTATCTTTTCTTTTTATGTACAGAGCATATGCACCAAGACAAACTCCTTGTGTGTCCAATCACACTTGGCCAAAAAAAATTCAATTCAATTCAATTCTGTTCTATTCTGTTCTATTCTATTCTATTACTTTTAGATTCATTTGATTTTTTTTTAAAAAAAAAATTACAATGTTTTTATCCTGCTTCTCCACTAGGGAGCAAATCGGCTAACCAACTGGTTAAAAGCATTACAATAATCTTCTACTTTAATATTTACAAAATGTGATATGTAAATTAAAATATAGAGATTAAATTTTTAAAAATAGGCAGGTTAAAAAAGAAGAGCCAGAAGGGTGCAGTGGTAAAGATGCCGGCCTAGAAACGAAGAGAGTTGAGTTCTAGTTTTGCCTTTGGGATGAAAGCCAGATCAATTCCTATCTTTCAACCCAGCCCACCTCACAAGGTTGTTGTGGAGAAAATAGGAGGCAGGCATATCAGATACGTTTTCTGCCTTGAGTTATATAAAGGTGGGATTTAAAAAACTCTAATAATAAAAATACTAGAAACAGCAATCCAGATTAGCTGCTTTCTGAAATGCTAACACCATACCCAACCTCATCAGTTTCAACAATTATTCTCTGCTATGTCTAACTCAGCTAAATCTTTACAGTTGTTTTGGGCAACAAACCCGTTCTCTTTCATGTAGGACTATTTTTATTTATTTAGATTAATTGTAACTGTCAAGCTCACAACAGGGACTCTGGACAGCAAACAAAGATCAAACAGCATCAACAATGGCATGTAACCCATGGCACGCAAGATAAAAATGGTAAACCCCAAATCATAAAACCTTTCCCTCCACATTTCTTAAGGCTATAATCCGGAAGGCAGAATTTCTATCATGTTTTGCATTTCGTTACTAGTCCATCAAGTCACCTTGACTCCCAGTGACCACAAAAACAAATATCTGCAGTTTTCTTGCCAAGATTTCAGAAGTGGTTTGTCCTTGGCTGCTTCCTAGGGTTGAGAGTGACCAGCCCAAGGTCACTCATATCTATAAGGCAGGATTAGACTCATCGTCTCCTCGATTCTAATCTAGCATTTTAACCGCTAAACCAAACAGGCTTTCATTTTATTTTTTTGTGCGGCATTTTAAACGTGGCACACCGTAAACATCTAACCAATTTAAGTTTTCCCTAGGCTGCTGTCTTCTTCATGATCATGCTATCAATTGCTTGAGTTTTCTGACAACTTGTCTCTTGAATATGCAAACCAATTCCTTTGGAAATAAAATACTGTACTGAAGGCAATTATGATAATTCAATCCGTCTTGGCCATGATTTCTATACCCTTGTCAACTAGCCCCCGAGATGCTGGGATCATGTACTAAGAAATTAAACAGTAGATACGTCTATGTGAACCAAGACAGTGTCGATGAATGAATGAGTGAGGAGAGATAAATAAGGCACCAAACAGACTTGGGACCAACCTACGTTTTTCAAACAGTAGCTGTTGAGGTTTACATTTTCATGTTCCAAAATAAATCTGCCTTGATACCTAGGGATAAAGCAGAATATAAATGGGAGTTTTATCTCTTGGCATCAATGTGTGTTATCTTTAACAGGAAAGCACTTTCAAAAGGCATGTATCACTTCCCATTTTGAGATCAAAATATCTCTGACTCTGTAACTTGAATCTTTGCCATTAAAAAAAAAACTTCCCAGCATTTTAGGAACTATGCCAAACCATTTCTCATCATCTGATTTTTCTAGCTAGTTGGGATGATGACAGAATCAACCCTGCTTAATGCTATGTGATTTGAGGCCAAGGATTCTAATGGATTCCCCACCCAAATGTTCTGAGGTATCAGTTTTCTGATTTTTGTATCTCTGCTTACCCATTCCTATAATTCAGGTAACAAGCATCCATGTATGAATCCCCTTCTGAGGAAACAGAATATATGAATAGGAAATGCTGGAAAAGTTTGCCTTTGAATCATTGTGAGGCATTGTGCAAGTTCTATTTGTGGTAATACATCTATGATGGCCATTCACATACACAAGTTATTCATAGATATTACAGTTAAAAATCAGTTCTTTCTTATTACGGAATGTGTGAATTGTTAGAAAATATTAGGCCTGACAGGAAATGAGTTGATACAAACATTCTGTCTGCAGAGTTAAGATCTGTGCAGATCTATAGTATTCACATTTTCAACCCTTACTGGAAACACAAACACGTGTCTGTATAAAAATGAATATGTAGGTTCCATGGACTTGACTTTGAAGTGACTTAAAAAGTGACTATCTCACTCAAATTACTCAGTAAGTAATTTGACATCAAAGTAAAATTGTTAAAATCTAGGCCATATTGGTATAACAACCTGAATTTGCTGGATTTTTGCCGTTAATTTTTCTCCGAGCATATAAGCATTTAGGATACAATCAAGGTTCTTTTTGTGACTCCCGTCCCACCCAAAGGCTGAGCCAAAATTACAGTTTCAAAGTTAGTTTAGAAAAATAGCTACCAAGGTTGCCCAAAATCCAGGAAAAGCTACTGCAGCTTATGTAACTGAAGATGCAGCTGCTTATAATTATCCCATCCACTTCATATTTCAACTATTTTTAAGCTACTTTTTTTGATCCCAGGGCAAAATTGTCTCTGATTTTGTGAACCCAGTACCCGCAGGAATACAGTTCTTATACAACTATATCATGGCACAATGAAAGGTCTGAACAAAAAGTGTAGGTTCCATTCAGAGTATTATTTTAAATGCTTCTACTTTCTATATCAAGACATGAAACAAATGCTGCATCTCCAGACATTTGCAGCCATGTCTTCCCTTCCTACTGTGTGGGTGCACCAGAAACTGAGTTCTAGTCTTGTTTTAGCCATGCAAGCCAGCTGGGTGTCCTTGGACCAGTCATTCTCTTTCAGCCCAATTCACCTCTCAGGGCTGCCATTATAGGGAAAATATAAGGAGGATATGTTTGCTGCCTTAAGTTATATGTAAAAATAATAAAAGGCAGGATAAAAATAAATAAATAACCCATTAGTACAGATCTGATCTGAAAATGCAATCACAACACTGACACACTACAGAGTAGGTTGTTTTGTTCAAGCAGATAAAAACTGAGGGTCATATATTAAATTAAACATTGTACAGGAGAGTTATCCGGTAACCCAGAGGCCAAAACCTGGTCCCTTGAGGAGGGAGAGCACTCCAAGTTTATTATGTGCATCACCTGCCTTCTACCCAGTGGTGAAACCCAAATTTTTTAACTACCAGTTCTGTGGGCGTGGCTTGATGGGCGTGGTGTGGCTTGGTGGGCGTGGCTTGATGGGCATAGCAGGGGAAGGATACTGCAAAATCTCCATTCCATTCCCAATTGCAATCCTGCAATTGAAACATATTTTCCAGTTCTCTGAACTACTCAAAATTTCTGCTACCGGTTCTCTGAACTGCTCAAAATTTCCGCTACTGGTTCTCCAGAACCTGTCAGAACCTGCTGGATTTCACCCCTGCTTCTATCCAGTCTCTAGCAAAGGACTCTTTATCGCTTCCACCCAGTGAAATACCTCAAGATCTGTAACCCTGGCAGCTTTGATAATGTTTCCCTTTGCACACCTCAGCTGCTCACTCCTGTACCAAAAGCAAAACAATATGAATTGGGCTGTGCGGCTAAAGTGCATAAGGGAAAAACGTTGCTACAATTAAACTGAAGCTGATTATTGGGGAGAAAGGTATTAAAGAGCCATCTGCTTGAATTTCATTCTCTGGAGAGTCACTTAGTGAACAGATACAACCTTGCTTCCTCTAGTTCCTATTTAATCAAACTATACCTTTTCCTTTTTAAAAAAAACCCTCAAAGAACCAAAAAATAAACAGTAGAGTCATGAAAAATTCCACACGTGAAAGACTTAATAAGTAGCACCAAGATCCTAATACATTCTTTGACATTGATTATACGAACTGGGCTACTGGAAGCCAAAGTTCAAATATTTGGGTATATCAAGCTGTTGACCCTTTTCATACACCATTCTTTTTTTCCCTATGGTTCTCCTGTATTTCAATGCTACCCTAATGTTCTCATCCGGGCTCCATTTCCCCCTCTGTGTCTGATTCACACCACATACTAAACCCATGCAAACACATATACCATACATTACACCATATGCCCAAACAAATGAATATTTGGCTTAATGCAATAACCTGGGTCAGGCAACACCGTCATCAATTGATTTTTTTCTCTCCCAGTTTAGGTCTCTCCAAATGCTGGGTGGGAATTTTTAAAGTTTCAGACCCAATCCATTCAAAGGTCTAAACTCTAAAGGAAAAAAGCTACACTGGTCTAGTTACTATTGAACCTGAGACCATAATTAATACTATTATAATGCTACTACTTTTGACCCTGGAAACCTAAGGTGAAGACATTTTGCTGATTATTCTGAATTGCCATTGCCACATAAGCTACTGTATAAACTTTACTATATAGCTTATGCATGTGAATGTGGATGCAATCCTGCAATTGAAACATATATGATGTAGGAGATCTGGGAAAGTGCCTCCAGAGATGGAATACTAAGTGTTACTATTTCCCTTTACCACATATGCACAAATCAAGAGTTCTTACTACTCCTGAATTTCTTAATATTTACACACATATGTGAACACACACAAACACACAACTGCAATACAGCACTTTTAGTAATTTCCTAAATTAGGCATTCATAGCGTCGTATTTGGTGGAGGAAACACTGATCACATAATGGCATTAAGTATTATGGCAGGAAGCAGCAGCAGAGAATTTTCCACCTCCCAGTGCCATTGCTCTAATCAAAAGCAGAGCTTAGTTCTTGCTGTACAGTATCCATTTCAACTTGTGGTATTGAATACTGTTGAGATTACAGCATTGTGGAAAACACCCAGCTCTGTTTTTTATTCCATTCTAAAAATATGGCTCCGGGTGACCAAGCCTGTATTATTTCACCACCAGTAGGAAAACTTATGAGAAGCTCCCATTTTTGTTAGAAGGTAAAAAATAATTACATTCACCATTTTCTGTAAGGGCTATGGTTTGAGCCCTTAAAAGCTAATCTCAGAGACACAGTTGACAGCTCAATAAAGATGCTGATTCAGTGTGAGTTATGCAGAAATATGCAAGAAGCACATTCCAGATTATGGATTGTTGCAAAAAAGATCAAAGTAAAACTGCCAAAACTTTAATACCCTTGCATCCACATCTGTAATATTCCAGACAATTCTGATAACCATGTTTGAATTTTTTTTTAATAGGCTACAGCATTTGGGATCCTATCTTAAAAAACAAGAGACATTGGAGGAACCTGATTGAGACATGTAAAATCAAGCATGGCATGGACAGATTACTAAAACATAATTCTAAAAGTGAGGTTCATTTATCAATGATTTAAAGAGCAATCATAAGTCACATTTTCATGGAAGGCTGGATATACCATACTTTTGTCTGCTTCATTTAAACCATCTCCGTAAGGATAAGAAAACATCACAGAGAAATTTGGTAAGAGGTCTTTTGTTTTTCTTCTTTCATTGGAGTCAATAATTACTTAACCAAATCCTGTTCTTGTATAACTCAGGAATATGGATACATCAATAAAAATAAGGGGTCATAGACACAATCCTTCTCTGTGTGGCTCATAATCAACTTGTAACTCTACCCCATTTTCAGGATCTGCAATAAAAAATACTACCAGGTGAAAGGGGAGGGCTTAGGTAGAGAGGCCTGGCTTTTAGCCAAGGCAGTAGATCTGCTTTTCTAGGGACATCTGCTGCCTTATTTTAACAATTCCTGAGCCCAGCCTTCCCAAATTAGGTGCTCACCAGATGTTGATTGGGAATTCTGGAAGTTGAAAAAAACCCACCACACATCTGGATTGCACTTAATTTGGGGAAGGGTGTTTTGGGCAGTGAACCAGCAAATTTAGGTGTGCTCTGGATTGCAGCTGAATCCATTGCTACAAGGGCTCAATTGATCTACCTAAGAAATATTAAACATACAGAATATATGCAGAACTCTGCCAGTAAACACTGCTTAGCCATCTGATTAACATTCAGTTATCTTGTTTCTTGAAACATTTAACAATCTAAAATATCTGACAAATGTTTTCCTATCTAACAATGCTAATTAAACAGGGGACTCGGAATAAGTCCCTTACATTGTCAAAGCTTGCGTAGTCATTCTGGAGAGCATCAATGCTAGTTTTGAAAAGTCCTAATTCAAATTTGTATTATTCAGATTTGATTTTCTGCCTGGAAGCTCCAGTGAACTTTTATGGTCAGAAAAGCCTTTGAGTAAAACAATAAAAAAGGAGTCTATTAGATGCAACCAGGCTTTGGGGTTAAACAAGAAATTCAAATATAAACAAAGCCACCCTCAACTGCAAAGGTAACTGCGTCTCTCAAGAAAAGGCAAACAATTTCTCTAAAGAATGCCATCTGTTGAACATACTAGACAGAACAGATTAATCTCACCTATCACCACTTTTAATTGATGGGGAGAAGTTACATATGCTCCGTGACCCTTTAACAGCAGTCCAGAGAAATCACTCGCATTAGGCCCCAAACTGGGCCCTGCCCAGGGGTTTACTGTCCAAAGTGATGAATAGGGCTCAATTCTCCAGCAGCTAATCCAAAAAACCCATTTCCACAGCCTCCGCTACTTCAGGATGAAGCAAGCGGGTGGCTAAACGCTCTATGTCATCTAGGCTCAGCAATCGAAGGCTCCGCTCATAATCCTAGAGAAGGGAAGGAGAGGAAGAGAAAGGACTGAATAAAATTGTTGGGCAATGGCCAAAACATTTCCAAATAAAAACAGAGAGACAGACAGACACTGGTGTATGCATTAATGCAAATACATTTAAAGCTACTGAGGCTGCAATCCTAAAATTCCTGGGAAGAAGGTCCAGGAAAGATTCTTTGCATTTCCTCCCCTGAGAACAACTAGGTGGCAGCATCTAGCTGATTTTGGCTGACCTTAGAAAGCAAAACAAGACTGAACTTGGTTAGCACTGAAATGGGAAATCACCAAGAAATACAATGGTACCGAGTTATAACCATTTGTTTAGAGATCATTTGAAGACACAATGGCACTGAAAAAAGCAACTTATGAACCGTCCTTGGTCTTCACACTTACGATCATTGCTGTATCACCACAGTTGTGCAATCACAATTTGGGTGCCTGGTAACCAGCACGTACTTACAAAACATACCGTAAGCTTTGTTCATTCCCACACAGCAAAACCTGGATATTGTGGATGCTCTGGTGTTGGAACCTGAAAGTAGCTTTGCTCTGCCATTGTATGAGCTATCTCATGCTCTACAATTACCTCATTATTATTACCTCATCTCTGGATAAAAAGAGGAAGCAGGTTCATGAGCAATTGGGCAGACTCTAGTACAGGGGTGTCAACTCAATTTCATGGAGGGCCACATCAGGGCTATGGTTGACCTCGGGGGGGGGGGGGAGGGAGGGCTGGGTTGGCGTGGCCGACTGGCTGGGTGTGGCCAACTTGATGCCACTCCCCAAACTGCTGGCATGTTTCCTCTTGCATTGGGTAGACTGGGCCGAAGCCATGCTGGCCCGATGTTTCCTCTTTGCATTGAGTAGACAGGGCTGAAGCGATGCGGATAGACCAGACCGAAGCAACGTGGGCTGGCTCCTTACATTTTCCAGGATGGCCCCGCAGGCCAGATCTGACCACATTGTGGGCCACATTCAACCACATCGTAGGCCACATCCAGCCCGCGGGCCTTGAGTTTGACACCCCTGCTCTAGAAGGTTAAAAAGAACCCAGGTTTCTAAAGGCTGAATAAAGAGGGAAACACAGATTACTTTCCTGCTCTGTAGCAGTACTTCTAATGGTGGGTATATGGCCTCTTTCTATATTATGTAGAAAGCTACAAAAAGTAAACATAATGCTATTCTTTAAATAGAGTGATAGATTTTAACTCGGGAGACCTCAATTAAAATATGTCTGTTCTGCTACTTTAATCTTCTCAGGCCAGACATTATGGCTTAGTGCAAACATGCAAGATAAAATTCAATAATAAGTTCTATGTATGAATGAACTTATTTTTATTTACAATTCTCTCCCTGCCCCCAAATAATACCCCATCTAATTCTTTTTTTCCTACTTTCTAGTGGATTCTTGGGACCGATCCCTCTCTTCTTAAGAGGCCTAAATTTGCTGAGCCCTTGCAAAACTAATCTAATACCCATGTAACCTTCTACTACTGCTACATTGCGGTTATGTTGGCATGCCTACAAACAGAGTCGCACAATGCTATCAGAGTTAGAGATCTCCCCACTATATTTCCATTCATATAGAAAGGAAAATTTACCTTCTGTACCTGCTCCAGCACTTTCTCAGTATCAGCCACAGTGTAATGCCTGCTCAGGATTTGGGCCAGCATGTGCCAGATGGTTGAACTCTGTGGGAGGCCAGCTCTGCTGGTAGGATCCTCAGGTGATGCCTTCTCCAAAGGCTTGATCACAAGGTTGAGCTTTGACTCAGGTCCAATAGAGTAATCAGACAAACGATGTTCATCTAGGAAAAAAGGAAGGGGCTGCTGAGTGAACAAGAGCATAAAGCAATCAATTCAAAGCAGATCTAATAGAGGACATCCTGCACTGAATAAACAAAATTTTATTTCCAAAAGCTTGGCTGCGTTACTATGTTGGTGGTGAAAAACAACCAACAGCTTAAGAATGAACACATACCTAATAATTATAGATTTTAAGGACCAGAGGCTATTATCACCCCATCTGCTTTCTATAATAGTAGATAAGACTTCAAGTATGAACAAGTGAACTTTCGTTCTCCAAATCCAAATAATATTCTCTTCAGAGTGCAGTACTGCAGGCCACTTCAGCTGACTGCTAGCTGCAGTTCGGCAGTTCAAATCTCACCGGCTCAAGGTTGACTCAGCCTTCCATCCTTCCAAGGTGGGTAAAATGAGGATCCAGATTGTTGGGGGAAATACGCTGACTCTGTACACCGCTTAGAGAGGGCTGATAAAGCACTGTAAAGTGGTATGTAAGTCTAACTGCTATCGCTATTGCTATTTAGTGAGATTTAGCCCAGTTTCTAAAAAGAGCAGATATTTGCTATTATTCCATTTTAAAAAGCATATAAACTTCCAAAGGTGAGGCTCCTTAGTTCTTAATGGGCATTATGAAGTAAATATTTAATGAAAGAATATTTTCCATACTGTCACAAATGTCCAGCCAGATAATGACACAGCAGAGTATCATTTGCAACTGGCTAATCAGAGGAGCCTCTATCTTTCTCTGAAATATGCTACCAGCCCATAAAACTACTTTAATTACAGATAAAAGCTTTGTACAGAAAATATTATAAACACTACTTCTCTTACACATACAGTACCTCAACACAAATGGTATTTAATATTTTTTATAAATACAGAAAACTATGTACACATCAAATGTTTACACAGATTGCTACAAACTACAATATAAGCCAGGGATCAGCAAGATAAACCTATATTATTGCTACGATACTATAGTATTGTAGAATCAAGGGGTGTTTACAGCACATAGTTAAAGTACTGCAAGTCAAGAGGGCAGGTGTGATAGTGACATTCAAACTCTGCCTGCTTTTTATGGCCATCATTGATGCAACACAAAAAGACAGGCAGAGCTTCAATTGCACTACCACAGCCATCATTTGATCTCTTTGGCTACACTCAATTTATAGGAATAATAATAATAATAATTTTATTGTCATTGTAGGTGTATACACAGTATACCTATACAACAAAATTCACTTAACAACCAAAGACCAGGTCCAACACACATAACAATCCCCAAACACACTCCCACCCACCACAAATTCCCCACCCCTAAACCACCCAAACATCCAGACAACAGACCAAGTAATGCAGTCCAACAGCTCACTGATGGTGGCCCTTTAGTTCATTGTTGAGTGCAATTATAGCTCTGGGATAAAAACTATTCAGAAAACATGTGATCCGAGTTTTAATTGTTCTGTATAATAATAAAAATATAATTTTTTTAATATAAATATATAAAAATATATATTTATTTTGTATAAAATTTATAAAAATATTTTATTTTATATATATACACACACACACACATGTATATGTGTATATATATATATGTATGTATGTATGTATGTATGTATGTATAAAAATAAAAACTATCAGGACAAGTTGCATTGCTATATTTTTGAGACTGGCGGAAAGTGGGAGCTGCTACTCTCCCATAAACCTGCAAAATTGTGTGCTAGTTTCTCTCATATCTCTGTCAAACTGGATGTCATAGAAACTATTGGTCTCATTCCTCTTAATGAATCCACCCACCTTTCTTTTTGAGACGCCTTATACTTGCTACCTTGGATGAACCTGATTGCCCTCTCTGTATCACCAACTGCCTTATGATTAACCATTCGGCACCCACCTGCCAGAGCTTTGCCTTTGAAAAGTAAGCGCTGTTGAGAGATTGGGACATTCAGCTTTTCTGAGACAAGACGCTTGAGAGAGGAGATGCGCTCATCAGGGGAGACCTGAGAAGGGAGAATGTTGTCTGGTGAGACTTACAAAAAGTGTGTCTCAATTTTATATTTGAAAGAATACAAGACCAAAAAACTGAGAGAGGGACTTGAGTAATGCTTTTTCAACTCCTGCTAGACGCCCTAGCAATACATACATCCCTAAGGATACTTATCTTTCAGCAGCTGGTCTGGTAAGTTTTCCCCATTAGCAAACTACTTGAAAAGGAATAATTTTACTTTGTATTGAATTTATGGCTGCAAACTTTCCCCCAACTCATAGAGTTGAGGTTGGTGCACAGAAAATTAGCAAATGCAATTTTTTTCAGTATAGACATTTTCTGCAGAGTATTAACTATCTATCTAAATATCTATCTATCTATCACTGGATCTATGTCTCTATGTATTTATCTATCTAAATATCTTTCTATCTAAATATCTATCTATCTATCTATCTATCTATCTATCTATCTATCTATCTATCACTGGATCTATGTATCTATCTATGTATCTATCTATGTATCTATCTATGTATCTATCTATGTATCTATCTAAATATCTATCTATCTATCAGTGGATCTATGTATCTATCTATCTATCTATCCATGTATATATGTATGTATGTATGTATCTATCTATCTATCTATCATCTATCTATCTATCTATCTATCTATCTATCACTGGATCTATCTCTATGTATTTATCTATCTAAATATCTTTCTATCTAAATATCTATCTATCTATCAATCAATCACTGGCTCTATCTATCTATTTATCTATCACTGGGTCTATGTATCTAAATATCTATCTATCTATCTAAATATCTATCTATCACTGGATCTATGTATCTATCTCTATCTATCTATCTCTATCCATGTATATATGTATGTATGTATCTATCTATCTATCTATCTATCTATCTATCTATCTATCTATCTATCTATCACTGGATCTATGTATCTATCTAAATATCTATCTATCTATCACTGGATCTATGTCTCTATGTATTTATCTATCTAAATATCTATCTATCTAAATATCTATCTATCTAAATATCTATCTATCACTGTAACTATCTATCTATCACTGTATCTATGTATGTATGTCTATCTATCCATGTATGGATCTATTTATCCATCTATCTATCTATCACTGGATCTATGTATCTATCTATGTATCTATCTAAATATCTAAATATCTATCTATCTATCACTGGGTGCTAGTCCTAATGGCTGCCTACCACCTTTAGAGACATTTGCCTTTTGAATACCTCCTTCTGGGCCACACAAAGCAGAGGGTGGATTTACCAACGTACCTCGTTGACAACGGTGGGAATAGGGATGTGGGGCCTTTGCCTGCCTCTTCTTAAGGCCTGTGATGCAGGGTGTAAGTATTATATTAATGTCAGCCATCCTGCAAATCCAGGCCAGCCTCAATCTCTTGGGTGTCTCGAGTGGGTCCTGTTTTTTTTTTAATTAAAAAAATATTCTTAATCCGCCAAGTGCAGCTCTGGCACCAGCTCGGGCCAAAGTGCTGTAAGTCAAGTAGGGGCAGCCGGGCCTTGGGAAGGAAAGGCTCCCGAAGGAAGGCCAGGGAGGGTCTTCTCTGCTCTCCTTCCAGGAAGCACCCAAGGAACCCACGGCCAAAGGAGGAGCGGAGAAAAGGATTGAGGCCCAGAAGGACCCGCTGCCCCGGGAACAGCGGAAGCGCCGCCTGCCTCGATCGCCCTGCCTGCCCGGCACAAGGCCCAAGGGGAGGCCGGGCCCTCCAGGAAGCCCCCTCCCTCTGCCCTCGGGAGAACCCCAAGCCCCCAGCGCCGATCCGCTGCGATCCCCGCCCCGGCAAGAAAGAAGGGCTACCTGGAGGCTGCATTCCCGGCCCTGGAGCGCCTTCACCGTAAGTAACATCTCGGGACCCCGCAGCTCTGGAAGCCAAGCGGCCCCTTTAAGAGAATCATAGACAACTAGAGGGACAACCCAAAACAGAGCGGTCCAGTAGGAGGGTCAACACAACGCATTCCCTACTAACCTAGGCGGAAAAAAAAAAGAAAAAAAAGACCCGGCCTCCTATCTCTACGTCAGGGTATCATAGAGAGACAGGAAGAAGAGGAGACGCGGAGTCTCTAATGGTCGGAAATAGAACTTCGGAGAGCGTTAAGCCGACCGGAAGGCGGAAAAGCCAACTAAAGGAGAGTATGTCACATGCTCCGAAGTGATTAACTATAGAGAGGAAGTCATAGTGTTAAGAGTTTGTTCAAGTTTGAGGATTGCTTGTATAGTGAGAATGCTTGCAAGGTAGAGAGTAGAACAGAGGTCTTCAAACTTGGCAGCTTTAAGACTTGTGGACTTCAACTCCCAGAATTCTCCAGCCAACTATGCTGGCTGGAGAATTCTGGGAATTGAAGTCCACAAGTCTTAAAGCTGCCAAGTTTGAAGATTTCTGGAGTAGAACATCAAGATAAGAGAATCTCCTTTATATTAAGCCTCAGGTAGCGTTCCGAAGTTGTTAATTAAATTTGGGATTTTAGTTTGGACAATTTAAAAAATCTGCCACATGTGGGGCAATCTGAGAACTAGTACGGTATATAGGAGTTAATGGAAAAATGCAAAGAAAAGGGTTAGCAAAATTGTTAGTCTCCTTTCAGTTAAGTGTCTAAGGTACTTAGATTTCCTTTATCCAAGAAACTGAGAAAAGAAGCAAATACATAATTTGCTCGTCTATTTTCCAAAATAATACTATCCACCTTCTATGCAGAGAAAAGAAAGAGCATAATGACATACAGCAGTGTTATGTGGCTATCTCCAGGAACCCTCTATTATTAGAGCTTGAGCTAAAAATGATTCAATGCGTGAGAAGTTTTGAGATGTAAATTACTACCTGAGACCCTGTTTGTCTAGTAGTTACGGCCCTAGGCTACAAATCATAGTCGCATATCTGAATCACCTGATTCTGATGACAAAATAGGATTCAAATGTCATCAGCACATTGGTAGCACGCAACCCCAAACCTCCTGATATTCTTATCTAGTGTTTTACCAAGATGCTGAACAGCATGGGTGTTAAATCCGAACTTTCTGGGATCCCCTTTGTAGTCAAAGGGCCTGGTAAAAGTACTCTAAAGCCACGCTCTGGAGCTGACTGGATATTGTCCAGGTGGACAATAATTGAAGAACACTTCTTCGACTCCAGCTCTAACCTCCAAAGGATTCCATAATTGATGCTATCAAAAGCCACAGGAAGTCCAGTAGGATGGACAGAGTTACAGTCCCTATCTTTCCCCAGAGTAGGTCATCTGTCCCAACACTTAAGGCAGTTTTAATGCCAAAACACAATTTGAAAATTGACTAAAATGAGTCTGGATAATGCATACCTTTCAAGAACAAATGATCTGCCACTGTCCTTTTAAATACCTTATAAGAGGATATTTTCAGCTGAGCAATAGTTCTCTACTTCCTGATCCACAATTGCTTTTATATATTATATTGTAGAATAGGTCATATGTTTGTTACAAAGTTATTCGTTTGGGTCAGTGCTTTTTCTCTTTTGTATTGTATTGTATATAATATATTACGTTGCTAGTAATTGGAGCTACTTTTGATTTTCCAGATTCCCCATTACATTAATAGAACAAAATCACCAGAATGGATTTATGCTGACTGACTTCAATGTCACTTAAAAATAGCTAACTTTTTCTGCGTTGGAATTGTTTGAAGTTTCTTTCCCCTGATTGTCTAATGTAATTCAGTGAGTCATAGACTATTATGTACAAATCATACCATGCAGAAAAATACAGTGTCTACATTGGTAAAACAATTAACTCCTATATTCATTGAGCCAAGGACAGAAGGGTGAAAACACATAATTTTGAATAACACATCATAGAGAAGCAATAACATCGAACTGCAGAATCCATGCAACATTGTCTTCATTATAGAAAGACAGATTATCCCCCTTAATGGATTAGCTTCTTGCTTCATTACATATATAACAATTCTCTCTCCCTTATACAGCAGCAGCCATCAAAAATATTGGTGGATAAAGACTGGTGCTATGAGTTAGCTTCCATCACAACATGCTGTACTGTTTTCAAAAAGGAAAAGTCACAGTCTCCAACCAACCTTTTAATCTAGAGGCAAGGATTCAAAATCTGTTTTTACTTCCCTGCCAAAGGAAGAATGAGGATTTACACTAATACATTGATAGCAGCAGTGGTGGGTTGCCCCTGGTTCAGACCGGTTCACAAGAACCGGTAGTAAAACCGGCGGGAGGCTCAGACCACTGACCCAGACATCATCATAGGTGATCTGCGCATGCGCAGAAGAGTGCGAGCGAGCAAAGCAAGCGTGCGCACGTGCACACGGATGTGATGTGAACTGGTAGTAAAGGTAAGTAGAACCCACCCCTGGATAGCAGCAACAACATATGGAGAAGGAGCTGAAATAATAAATATGGCTCCATTTAACATTTGATTGTTCAGTCAGCCCCAGTCTTCTTTCACAGTCTTTTTGAGAAAGTATTTTTCACAGGTACACAATATTTATTGCTACATTAAAAAAAAAATCTCTTATCCATTAAATCCCAGCAAAGAGAAGCAACAAGGACCTCCCAGCTGTATGAATCAGAAGATTAACATGGTGAAACAGTTCAGATTTTATGTAGAGGAGATACTCTGAATCTAAGGTATATAGATATGCTTTATTTCAATTTGGGTCATCTTTCCATTTTTTGCAACTCAACGTAACAAGTTGAAGCCTTTTTTTCTTTTTCTAAGCATACATTCTGTGGGACAAAAAAAGAGGAGAAACCCCTACCTTCTTTCTTAAAATGTTTGTATTTCTCAGGAAATATGGAGAGTGGCTAATTCCTCTACATAATTTCTCAGGAAATTATGGCATAGGCCAATTGCCATGGGCAGTTCTTACCCAACTCCTTGGTCACCTGTGAGGCTCACTCCTAACAACCTTTCTTTGTTTGCCCAACCAGTCCAGTGCTATTAGGCATCATCCAGGGAGGTTTCATCAACCCTCTTCCTCTAACAGCCTCTTCTTCCAAGACATCAACTTTACCACCTATTGTATACCCTCTGAGGTTTCTCCTCAAAACCAAACTCGGCGGAAAGTAGAGCTCTTTGCCCTAATAAGAATGAGCAACTTGTTTCATGTGGCAAGATGAATTTGGAACTTGCTGAATGAGAAACACTGAGTTTTAAGAATCCTGTTCTGTCCCCCTTGGTATTACAGGCAAATGTAATACCAAGCACACCTGCCAATATTTTATTAGGTAAACAGATTAGAATTCCTGGCAGACCAAGGTTTTGGCAGCAAACTGCCGAATGCCTGCCAAGACCATTTTCACTCCCATAAAGCAGAAGAGGACTTATCTTCAGTCCGTTCCAGGAGCAACAAATTATCCATGAGACAAGAGTTAGGCAATGTTCAGTCCAAAATATATCCAAGCCGAATTTCAGAGATCACGATGAGACTTTCAGGGTTTAACTTTGTCCGTCACAAAGCCTGAAGAGCAATCCCACCCACTTTTATTCCTGGTGGGACGTGGCTCCGTGACTCAGCTCAATCTCTGGCCCTCCCATGCCTCTTCAGTTGCTGCGCATGCTTCTCCCTCCGACGCTGCCTGGGATCAAGCCAGGGTTCATCATCCTCGCTCCCTATCAATTGGTGCTCCGATATGCCTTCCTCCTGGCACATCCCAGGCTGTTCCTCCTGGCCTTCGGATGGAACCTGAGGCATTGCCAGAAAGGAGGGTCCTGGAGAGGGAGGCCTTGTCAGTTCCTCCCCATCACCTTCTGAGTCCTTCTCCTCTGTTAGGACTGGCTCGGGAGTTGGGGTCACAACAAATCCTATTTTTTTTATTGTAAAGATAAAAGATGGAGGGGGTCCTGAAAGTGACCTGCGAGTAGCTTCCTCCAATCATCCCTAAGCCTCCTATAGGCAATCTATATCCAGTAGGATTTCTGCCCAGCTGATTTTTTTTATTGTTAAAATGTTTATTGTAATTAGAAATGCATGAGAAATGTGCCAGTCTTCTAGCATTGTTTTGAGGACTAGTGTCATTCCCATATAAATTTCACTCCCAAGTGTGCTTGCCTGCCCAGAAAAAGATCAGAAGATAATTAGGGTAGCAGAGAGCATCCAAGAAGGTAGGAGAGGGCATTAAGATCATTAATTTTTCTGCTAAATGAGAATTTTATAACAGGATAGGCATGGGAACCATGGCAGCCATTTTGTGAGAGTACCTACAACATGGTCTCAAAATTACAAATGTACCATCTGGCCTCAAATGTTGCCAATGCTACCTTATGCGGTTGCTTAATAGGCTTCGGAAAAAACATCCTTAGTATGCCCCAGATGACTTTCTACTAGGGACATCTGCTATGTAAATATTCTGCTGCAGAGCTTGTTAGCATTGCCTGGAACATGTACAGCTGGAGGCTGATCACTGTAGGTAGTTGTGATTTTTTTATACCCTCTCAAGTTCTTTTCACACTGAATATTCCAAGTGCTGCTGATCGTATCGAAGAGGTGAATATTTAGGGAATGTTTAGCTGGCAACACATTCTCTTTTCCTTTTTTGGGGAAAAATCCAGCAATAAGGAACTTTGTCAACAAAGTTATTGGCATAAATCCCATGTCAATTTCTAGTAAATATTCTACTAAGGGACCTAAGAATCTCACACATCTATTTTTTTCCAGCTGGTTGGTCTCTAAAGGGACCAGATTTAATAAGCAAACTCGCATCTTACCACCCAGATCTATTGCTCCATCGAGCTAATTATCATATGGATTAAATAAGAAGGAGGAGGTTGGGACAGACTCAGCTGAATTCTTATTAGTGCCATTAGCCATATCCCCAAGGATTTTTTCACAGATGTTTGTGAAAAGAAAGCAGAAGGTGAAGAACACTAGTATTTACTGCTGGAAAAAGGTTACTCTAGTCCAAACCACCAACTTTTTTTTTCTTTTTCTTTTTTTTATTATAAAATACAAACAAACAACAACAAAACATACAAATAAACAAAAATCCATCTATACATCTTCTTTTCAACTTGTCGCATCGGTAATCTATATTCATATTTATACCTTTTCTTGTTCTTATTTTAACCATCTCGTATATCTATATTCCTAATACATCGTCTCTATATATTCTCTTAAGCAACATTTTTAATTTACTATTAACCTAAATTGGAACTTGATTTCCTATCTATACTTTATATCTTCTCATTTATTTCCATATCTTTTTTCTTTTTTATTCTCCAAACAGTTATACCATTTCTCCCATACTAAATAATAATCCTTTTCCTCTTTTTCTTGTATTTCCTTTGTAAATTTGTCCATTTCTGCACATTCCATAATTTTACTAATTACTCTATCCTCTGTTGGCATATCATTATTCTTCCAATTTTGAGTCAAGACTATTCGTGCTGCTGTTAATATGTGGATGATTAAATATTTTATTTCTTTTTCATATTGTCCTGTAATTATTCCTAATAAAAAAATTTCTGGCCTCATTTCTATTTTTTGGTGTATAATTTCTTCTATCTGCATTCTAATTATTTGCCAATATTGTTTTGCTTTCTGACAGGATCATCACATATGGTAATAGGTTCCTTTTTGGAGTTGCATTTCCAGCATATTGGGGAGGTATTTGGGAACATCCTTGCCAGTCTGGCCAGTGGGAGGTGCCACCTATAGAACATTTTGTACATGCTTTCTTTATAGGGTATAGACATTGTTAGTTTATAATTTGTGTTCCATAATTTTTCCCATTTTTCCAATTCAATGTTATATCTGAAATTTTTCGCCCAAATTATCATATTTTCTTTAACCACTACTTCTTCTAATTTGTATCTTAGTAGGTAATTGTAGGTTTTTTTAATCAATTTATCGTCTGTCCCTTGCAAAATTTTATCTAATTCATGTGGTCCTTTTTGAAATCCAAATATATAAGACATATATATATGTCTTATATATAGATTTTATTTGCAAGTATGGCCACCAATCAGTGTCTGTACCCATTTCTTTTCAGTTCTTGTCTCGATCTTAGTTCCCCTTGGTTATTTAGCAGGTCTTTTTAGGTTTTCATTTTGGCAATGTCCATAGCATTAGGATAGATCTGTGCCTCCATAATCGATAGCCATTCCAGAATTTTATCGTAGTGTGTCTTTATCTCCTGCCATGTCTGGAACAATGCTTGTCTGATAATGTGTCTTTGGAAATATCCATGTTGCTTATCTTTTCCCTCCCACAGAAATGCATGCCATCCTTTTTGTAGATCAAATCCTTCTAGCGTCAGTATTCTTTTATTTTTGAGTTCTATCCAGTCTTTAATCCAAATCAGTGATGATGCTTTATAGTATGTTTCCAAGTCCGGTAGTGCTAGTCCTCCTCTCTCCCTTGTATCTTGTAGGTGTTTTATTTTGATCCTTGTTTTCTTCCCCTGCCAGATGTAATTTGCAATTAATTTGTTGAAAACTTTAAAGAAGTTCTTTCCCGGTTTTATCGGAATCACTTGAAATAGATATAGGATTCTGGGTAGCATGTTCATTTTAATCGAGGCAATCTTTCCAAGGAATGATAATTATAATTTACTCCAAATTTCTAAATCTTTTTTTATTTGTCTTGTCAATTTATTGTAGTTATCTTCTCTAATCGATGATCCTTTATTAGTGAGCCATATTCCTAAATATTTTACCTTTTTTGTCATTTGTATACCCATTTTATCCTCTAATTCCTTCTCTTGTTGGTTTGTAAGGTTTTTCGTTAATGCCTTTGTTTTTTGCTTGTTAATTTTAAGTAGGGCTACCCTTCCATATTCTTCTATTCTTGCTAATAGTTTAGTTCCTATTAATATTGGCTGTTCTATAATAAAAACCATGTTGTCGGCGAAAGCTTGAAGTTTGTACTCCTCTTTTTTGACTTTCAATCCTTTTATTTCTTTGTCTCTTCTAATTTCATTTAGTAATGTTTCTAGGGATAGTATGAATAACGGGGGATAGAGGGCACCCCTGTCTCACTCCTTTTGATATTGAGAATTGTTCCGTTATGTCTCCATTTATTGTAAATGGAGGAGTAAATTTTCTTTATCATGTTTATAAATTTATCACCGAATTTCATGTTTTCCAATTGTAGTATGAGAAATTTCCAATTTACATTGTCAAAGGCTTTCTGTGCGTCTAAAAAAATTAATGCTGATTGTTTATCCGAATTTATTTCGTAGTATTCCAATACATCAATTATTAATCTCATATTGTTTTTTATTTGTCTTTGTGGAAGAAAGCCGTTCTGATCCGGGTGAATGTATTCATTTATTACTTTTTTAAGTCTTTCTGTAATAATCAGTGTAAATAACTTATAATCTACATTTAATAATGATATCGGTCTGTAATTTTTGATTTGTGTTTGACCTGTCTCTTCTTTTGGAATAAGTGTAATAATGGCTTCAGTCCAGGATTTAGGGATTGTGGCTTCCAAAAATGCATAGTTAAGGATTCCAAGTAATATTTCATCCATTAGGTGCTAACATGTCTTGTAGAATTCTGACGGTATACCATCTGGTCCTGGGGTTTTATTATTTTTCTGCTTTTTTTTCCCCTCTATTAATTCTGTCATAGTGATTGGCCTGTTCAGTAATTCTCTGTGTGTTTCTTCTAATCCTTTGACATCTGTTTTATTTAAATATTGTTTAATATCCTCTTCCAAAATCTCTTCTTGCTCATATAGTTTTTGGAAAAATGTTTTTGCTATATTCTTTTTGTCCTCATTTCTATGGTATATCTCTCCTGTATCATCTTGTAGTTGGTGTATTGTTCTTTTCTCTTTCTCTTTTTTCTATTTATACGCCAGCCAATGTCCTGTTTTATTTGCATGTTCAAAATGGTTTTGTTTTGCTAATTTAATTTTCCTTGCTATTTCTGTTTGTGTGATCAAAATAATTTTGTGTTTTGTCAAATTTATTTTTCCTTTAATTGTTTGGTTTTGGGGTTCCTTCTGTAATTCAGATTTGTATTTTTTAAGTTCCTTTAACAAATTATCTCTTATTTGTTGTTTGTCTTTGTTTTTCTTTGCCATTTATGCAATTATCAGGCCTCTTATATAGGCTTTTGCCGTATCCCAAAGATTTTGAAGAGAGGTTTGCTCTTTTGTGTTTATCTTAAAGAATATATTCATTTCTTTTTCCATCATCTGTGTATAGTCTTTATCTTTTAGTATTTCCTTATTCATCACCCATCTTTTCTTTCTCCGATAGCCTTTCCATATTATTTTTACCAGATTGTGGTCTGCCCAAGTATTTGCCATTATTTCTACTTCCTCTACGTCTTTCCTGAGTTCTGTCGTCATCCAAACCATGTCTATTCTAGACCATGATTGGTGTGAGCTGGAATAGAATGTGTATTGTTTTTTCTCTCTATTTACCTCCCTCCATGCGTCTTGAAGACATAATTCCTGTATCATCTCCTTGAAGGTATCTGGAAGTGTCTTTGTCTTGGTTTTATTTTTCTTATCACTCTGGTAATCTTTTTTTGTGTCCATAATTGCATTAAAATCACCTACAATACAAATATTCTCATATTCCAAATCTTTTACTTTATCATGTATATTTTTGAAAAATTCATTTTGATTCCCATTTGGTGCATAGATTGAAATCAGTAATATTATTTTTAGTTCTGTTTGTATCTTGATCATTAAAACCCTTCCATCTTCGTCTGTGTATATTTGTTTTGTTTTCAGGTGTTTTTTGATGTAAACTGCGATACCTCTCTTTTTGTGTTCTGCTAATGAAGTATATAGATTCCCTAGTCTTGGATTCTCTAACATCTTTTGGTGTTGTTTTTTAATATGGACTTCCTGTAGATTTATAATATTCATCTCCAATTTTTGTAACTTTGTAAATATCTGGGTTCTTTTGGCTGGCGCATTTAATCCGTTTATATTAATCATTTTTATTTCCTGTTCCATTTTTATTCTTATCTATTTGTTGTCCTTAGTCTTCTTGTGTTTCTTGTTACTATTTGTGTTTTTCCCCTCGCTCCCTCTCTCTCCATTTTTTCTCTTTCCTATCTTCTCCTTTCCTCTTGTTCTCCTTCTGTTTCTTCTGTGGAGTGTTCTTCTTGGCTTTTATTTTCCAGTTCTTCTCTGGTTTCTTGATCTTTCTCTAATACGAAATGTTGTTCGAAAAACTCCTGGGCTTTTTCCAAACTGTCTATCCTAAATTTCTTCTCTTGCCAAGAGATTAGAATGACCTCCTGGATTAGCCAACGAAACATCATTATATTTGTTTAATTGTGAGAAAATTGTAATTTTTCCTCTGGTCCCGTACTTATCTTGGAATCTGAGTGTTATTATCTCCTTCCCTTTATACAAAATTGCCTCGTCTCTCATTTTTTGTAGATTTCTTCCTTTATCGTTTTTTTGGTGAATCTAATATGCACTTCCTTTGGCAATTTATGCCTGCGCGCATAATTTGTATGCACTCTATACACCTCACCAATGTCCCTTCGTATATCCTCTTTATCCCTCTGTGTTGTTTCTGCCAGGATCTCCGACATTATCTCTCCTAGATCTTCCTCTTTACTTTCCGCTATGTTCTGGAACCTAAGATAAAAGGATGCCTTCTCCATTTCCAGATATGTGATCGATTCTTCTAGTTCTCTGTTAGTTGACATCTGTTTTTGTTCCAACGTTTCTATCTTCTTGTCCGTTTGTTCCATTTTTGATTCCACCATTTGGATCCTTTGTTCATTTGTAGCAATATTCTGTTGTATCTTTTCTATTTTGTCATCCATTTTCTTTATATTGTCTTTTATTTCTCCCACATCAGATTTCAGATCCTCATGGTTTCTTCTTGTTTCCTCGTGATTGTTTGCAATAGATTCTTGTGTCTTATTCATTGCTTCCTGGATCATTGCCAATACTGATTAAATATTTTGTATACTGGAAGTGGAGCTTGCCTTTTCTTTATCTGCTCCTAGCATGGTTTCTATCGATCTTTGCTGTTCAGGGGATACTGTGAGAGATGCTTGGTTCGAGGTTATTTTCTTATTTATTTTGGTTATCGTCGTTGTGCCTGTGCTTGTCATTTTTACTCTTTGTTTTAGATTCTCCCAAAATTTCATACACTAGCTTACTTTCGATATCTTAAATTTGTTGTCTATAACAGTATTTAACTTCTATGTCATATGAATCTTTAAATGGCAATCTATATTTATAGTGTTGTAAATTTATCTATATAAATATTCTTATCACTCTAATAAGTACTTAACCACTTAACCACTCTATCAAGCAATATATAGTACTATATATTTTTCTATATACGTATTCAAGATTTGTAAATTCTAACTTACATATACACTTATGTTAAAGGAGAAGGAAAGTAAGAGGAGGGAAGTGAGGGAAAAAATTTAAGATTCTAACAATTCATTAATTTGTTCTTGATATAGTTAACACAATATGTATAATCAATCTATAACAATAAATAAATAAAACTAGGCGTTATTAAAATTAATATCAATAAGCACTAATTACCAATCAATAGTCAGCAGTCAACAATTATTGATAAGTAGTATATAATTCTACTCAAATTAATCAATTATATATATGATTCGTTATTCTCCTGTCATACAATCCTCTTTCACTCTTGCATCATTTTCTGCTCAGTCATCTGTACAGTTCTTTTTCCAAACTCTCTTGAAGTATAAATTTTAATGTCTCTCACCAGAAATGTTCAAATATCTAAATATCCAAATTCAACACTTTTGGGTAGCAAGTTCAAAATTCGTTATTTTCCAAGTCAAATCTGTCTATCACTCTTTTAAAGTCACCACTTCTCCAGTCACCATTCTGTTTCCACTGCTCGCTCTCTTTCTCCGATCCTTAATGGCTTCCGTCAGTCTCACAGTTCTTAATCCTAAACACCATCTTCCTGCAAATCTATTTGTTTTGTAATCCACACCTCTCTCAAGTCAATGTCCAAATGTATCTGTTAGAATTTCCTTCCTCGTCTCCGCCGCTCTCGCCTTTCACACATTCACCACCTATCAAAGTTCCTTCTTTCTCCCATCGCTCATTATCTCCTCCGATCTCTAGATGTTTTCGTCCAGCTCATAGTTCAAGTCCAAATCACCTTCCTCTATTCAATTTATTTGTTTTGTAATCCACACCTCTTTCCAGTCAAAGTCAGAGTAAATCCGTTGGAGTTTCCTCATTCCCACCGCTCTTTCTCTTTCGCAGTCACTACCTGTCAAAGTTTCTTCTTCCGCTCCTTTCAGCTTTTCGTCACCACATTATCTGGCTGCCGTTCTGCTGCTTGTCTTGGAGTCCTGATCTCTCTGCTCTCTTTTTCCACTGTATAACTGTACCTCACTCAATATACTTTTTTTTCCCTCGTTTCTCGTCCCATTGTGATCTATTGTTTCAATTTTCACTTCCTACTTTTCGGCTGTCAGTGCTTCGGGCCAGCTAAAATGGCTGGTTTTTCCACTCTGGAATTAAGAGGTTTCTCCTGAACCTTCAGGACGATTGCTTTCCCCCCGAGGTCCTTGAAGATTCCTCTTTTTTCTATTGATTTCTCCGGGATCAATAGTGCCTAAAACGGCTTCCTGGTTGGGAATATTGGAATTTCAACTTTTGTTTTCTATTTAGCATATCAGGTTATAATATTTAGCCGTCAATAAAGAGACATACAGAGTGATACATAGAGAGGGGTGAGAGGGGAAGAGAGGGAGAGATACAGAGGGAGAGAGACATGGGGGGAGAGAGGGGGAGATAGGAAGAGGGGGAGAGAGACAGAATGTTTTTGTGGCTGGGTAGGCATGGCTAGGGGGGTCATGTGACTGGATGAGTGAGTGACATCGAGTTGGCCACACCCACCCAGGTTTTGTGGCTCCAGTGTGTTTTTTTTTTGGTGGGAAACGGGTCCAAGTGGCTCTTTGAGTGTTTAAGTTTGCCGACCCCTGCTCTAGACTAACCAAACTCAATTCCTTCATATGTTTTTGTCTCCAGCCGTTTAATCATCTTAGCTGCTCTTCTTTGCACTTTTTCCAAAGTCTCAACAATTTTGTAATGTAGTTACCAAAACTGGATGCAGAATTCCAGGTGTGGCCTTACTAAAGCTTTGTAACAAGGTATTGGTTTAGAGTGGGATGGCTAAACATCTGCTTTACTATTTGTTTTTTACATCATTTACTAAGAAATGCTTATTGAATATAAGATACAACAAACATTTGTTACAAATAAACCAGAGAGAAAGCCTTTTGTGGGCTCTGTGGCATCCTGTCTTCAAATGGGATAAGTTTATATGGCATGTTTTAACTTCCCTGGTGTTGTAGTACAGGAGTGTCAAACTGGCGGCCTGTGGGCTGGTTGCGTCATGCAGACCACACCTACCCCAGATCTGCGAATGGCAAAAACATCATGAAATGTCATGTGACGGCAACGTGACAAGGTGAGTTTGACACCCATGTTGTAGTATAATGTTCTAAAGCTAAAATTTATACCTCTCCCATTACACAAAGGGTGTCATATCTTTTGTAAAGTGGAAGTAATTACTCAGCCTGATCTTATCTCATGGAAGTTTCCCTACCTACAGAGTCACCACCCAAGGCATATATGAACCCACAGATCTGCTGAGAGGATTACATTCCAGCTGCTTTGTCAGGATAGATTAACCTTGCCCTCCTATTAGATTACACCTTTCCTTTGTGTTCATCATCAACTTTTTGTCTCTGTGTCCTACTCAGAGGAAGAGAACAGGAAGAAAATGATATATACAATACTTAGTTGGCTGGTTTTAATAATTTGTTAGATTGTGGTTTATTTTATTTTATAAATAACTCAAGATGGCTAACATCCACAATATTCCTTCCTCCTTCTATTTTCCCCACAACAATATGAGTTGAGTTGGGCTGAGAGAGAGTGACTAGCTCAAAGCCACCCAGCTGGCTTTCATGCCTAAGGTGGGACTATGACTCACAGTCTTCTGGCTTTTAGCCTGGTACCTTGACCACAAAACCAAACACATATTGTCAATGTTGGCTTACTTGTGCAATGAGTGAAATCTTTCCATCTCTAGATTTTGACATATAACTGCCAAATAATTACCTTGTGCTCTGGACAGAAGAACCCATCGGATGTTTTATCTGTTAAATGGAATGCAATTTGCCTGCTGAAATAGAGGAAAGGAGATAGAAAGAATCCTGTTGTTGTTTTTTGCCCAGACAGTAGGAACAAAGTTAGATTAAACTGAAACTGACTGCCACATACCGAATCTACTGCCACCAATTATTAGATTGACATCACCCCATCATAAGCCATGGTTTTCCACCATGGGGGCTGGATTCATATTATATGCTGAGCCAAATTAAACATAGCTTAACATGAGGTGGAGCCAGTTACCGCTCATCAGAACTGCCAGCCCCTCTTGAATACTGGGGAATTCTAACAATTAAGAAAAAAGGCATATTTATCTATGGCAAATTAAGTCATTAGTTAATCCAGTTCAGTGTTTGCTCAAAAGTGGTCAATCCCCAGAGTTGCAAACTGTATGTTGTCTCAGCATTATTGGAGATAGTGGGAACTGAATGTTCTGATCCAACTACTGAGCTGTGGTCTTTCCCAGGAGAGAGACCAAGGGTGACTGGCCCACATGTGGTAGGGATTGTGTATATTTGCCCTGTTCATTACAGGGAACATCCTGGGTATTCTGGGAAACAACAGTGATGCATTTTCTGTGAGAGGTTTGAAGAGAAATAATTCCTGTTTCAAAGTTACAATAGATAAGTCTGAAAAAGGCATGGACTCCATTCCAAAATACCATTATATTTTAATTTACAGCAGGAAAGGAATGTTAGAATCAGGTTATGTAGGCAGAGGTTAGTGTGACTTACTGAACAAATCATGGCTAATGTGTAAAGCAAGCCAGAGCCTAATTCTCATTTACTTCAAAGGGACAAAATCAGAATGTTGCAATAGGAGACAGAGATAAGAAAAGAACAAAACAAAACAAAACATGTTCCTTCACTCTGCTTTCTGCTATGCCCAGATGTAGATTTTGTTCCGCAGTATCCTCTTTGCCTTCTTTTGTCCTAATACTGTATAGCTGATTTTAAACACAAACACTTTGGTGAAATGATGGATAAGCCTGTCTATTATTTCTGAAATTCTAGAGCTGTGTGGGGAGAGTGGTGTGTCTATTTATCTCTTTCTTGTCCAATCTGATGCCACACCTGTTTACCACTGCTATTATTTTATAGCTAGCATTGCAAATAGGCTAATACATCTGGCACGTATTAGGAAGGCTATTGTGTGCACAGCACATGAGAAGCATTTCTTTCCTGAATATTCATATCCTTATTTCCCCAACATATAAACGTGTATTGTTCACCACAGTGAGAGATATTTTGCTACTGTTTACAGTATAAGAAACCGGAAAGGGAAGATTTTTGAATTATAAACTTGTGAAAACGTTAAACAAGATGTTTATGTAACTGTAATTTGTGTACAGTATAACTATGCAAGTCTGTTTTATAAGAGGTAATAGTCATATTATTAGAGGCTAAGAATCAGATGAACCAACGATATAATTTAATCTGCTGTCCTGAATAATGTGCAACCTCCCACTTATCTCTATTATGAGCCTGTTAAATTGTCTTTAAAAGTCAGTGTAACAAGAAGGGACAAACTAGACTAATGACACTGGCTGTGCTTGAAAAACTGGTCAGCTCAAGCAATTAATTACTAAGTTGGCCTTACATTTTAAGTTGGTTTTATGTTCTATTACACTAATGGACACACCCAATTAAGGTGTCTCATGTTCCACTAAATATTTTTTTCAGCAAACATTTTATCTTGCTTTCCTTACAATTTTAAAAAAGAGAGTTTAAGTGTTAACATAAAGCAAAAATCCATCACATCTAGAATTTACAGCAGAGCTCCATGAAACTGGCTCAGAGTTAACTAAGGTATACTACAGGATTATATCAGGACAGGGGATTTTCAGTCTTATCTTATAAATTGAAACAGTCACAATATATTTCAATGGATCTTAACACAGAGATAATTCAAGTAGTATTTATCTATTTAATTATTTATTATAAACTGTATGGCTGCCCAATCAATCTGTGATTCTGGGTTGCTAACAATAAATAACTGCACTGACAATTAAAACCAGTTAGAACACATGATATATGTGGAACAAAAAAACTCAACAAAACAGCACACTTAATGAGTTTACCCGATAGCAAGGCCAATGTTGGAGAGAAGAGCCAGAAAACTGTATGGAAAGCCAGCAAGTTTAGGACCATCTGAATCACTGGGGGTTTGTTGTTCCATAGAGCAGACTCTGTGACAGAGAAAACAGGCTTCCTGGGTTCTATTAGATAGCATTGTTTAATAGAGAATACTCAGAGCACATTAATTTGCCATAGTAGTGTTTTTCATACTATTTTAAGTGATGGAGTAGAGAATTACAGTTGGTTTCATATATACTAAAAAAAAAAAAAACTGTATGCATAAAATTAGCATTTTATAGAGAAGAGTAGGCTGAAACTTAATTCTTGATAATACTGGATTTCTCACTGCCAGATTTTTGTGGATAAAACCATTCATGTATATTGTCCTCTGCTGATCATTAACACAGCATTGCTTCAGAAACTCTCATTGTGAAAATCACCTATATGATGACGGCCTTTCCCCCTAGGTTGCATTCAGGTGGATTTTTGAAATAGGACTTAACTTTTTTGTTCTCCCATGGAAGGAGAACAGTCTTCTGCCTACCAGTAGAATGCATTTGGCAGATATCAGTTCCTTTTTCATACATACTTTTAGTTTTCTATACATACTGTTTTTATACATACTTTAGTTGGAGTTCTCCAGTCCTGGAGAGATCAATACATCTAATGCGCTGGTTGTAACCCTTAAAACTCTACATGGCATAGGGCCTGGTTACTTGTGGGATTGTCTGCTAATTTGATCCTTCAGAGTTGGCATATTCCAGATTCTTTATTCAAACAATATCATCTATTGGGATCCCAGGAGATCTCCTTCTCTGTAACAACACCTGCTACAGATATTCCTCCTGAGATCTGGATGGCTCCCATTCAGCTGTTGTTTAGAAGGTATGTCAGGACTCAGCTCTTCACCTGGACCTTTGACAAAGAGGAGGGAGATCCCTCAATTCAACACACTTGCCATTTTTATCTTTTATGTTTCATTGATGTCATTGAAATGTCTTTGTTGTGAGTTGAGAGTCATTGAGAGTCAGGTGGCATACAAGTTTAATAAATTCTATGGCTGGTCGCACAGTCAGTCAAATACAGTATTTAAGCTTGATTTGTTATTTTTGTCCACCTAACAACTCTTTCCCAAGGATTATGGGTAGGCAGATGTTGTTTGATGGTGTTAAAGATATTAAAGGTATTGATGGTGTTAACAGGTATTAAAGCTGTACATGGTACATGTCCTCCTGGATGCTCGGCTGTCCCTAGAAGACCATCTAACGGCCGTGACCAGGGTGGCCTTCGCACAGGTTCGCCTGGTGCGCCAGTTGCGCCCTTTCCTGGACCAAGATGACCTTTGCACAGTCACTCTTGCCCTGGTTACTTCCCGCTTGGATTACTGCAATTCCCTCTACATGGACCTGCCCCTGAGATGCACCCAGAGATTCCAGCTGATCCAGAATGCAGCCACACGGGTTGTTACGGGAGCCCCTCGTTACTCCCATATAACACCCCTCCTGCGTGAGCTACACTGGTTACCAGTGGCTGTCCGGGTCCGCTTCAAGGTGCTAGTTCTCACCTATAAGGCCCTACATGACTTAGGTCCGGGATATTTGCAGGACCTTCTCCTGCCTGCCTCTCACCGTCCTGTTCGCTCACATAGGGCCGCTCTCCTCAGGGTTCTGACGGCGAGCCAATGTCGTCTTGCTATGCCCAGGGGGTAAGGCGTTCTCTGTGGGTGCTCCCACCCTCTGGAATGAATTACTTACCGAGCTCTGGATGGCTCCTGATCTCCGTTCCTTCCGTCAGGACCTGAAGACTTGGCTGTTCAAACAAATAGGCTGACTCTGATTCCGGGCTTTATTATTTACTATTAATTAGTTATTTGGTTTAAAATGGGATTTTATTGTACTTGTTTCTTAACTTGTGTTCGCCGCCCTGAGTCCTTCAGGAGAATGGCGACATATAAATACATGTAATAAATAAATAAATAAATATCCCATGATATTAGCTGTACCATGTAAAGCTGCCTTTTGCAATTGATCGATGATTTTGTCAATACTGATGCTGTTCAAATGGTGCTTTATTATATTATTTAATTAGATTTTAAAAATTACAGTAGTTTTTCTGTCATGGACCTCTTCATATCTTTTAAGTACGCTATTTTTATTTTCATACCATGTTATAATTGTTAAATGGAATATATATCTGTATTCACCTTCTTCCTGCTCAGATGCTGCAATGGCATCGGTTCCAGCCAATCGATGCAGTGAATAAACAATTGGCCTCTAAGACACAGAGGCAGATCCTGTTTCTCCTCAATAAGCCATGCTTTTTTAGTGAGGCTCATTGCTTTCCTTCTATAAATTTGCATGCAGCTTTGATCTATGAATCAGCAGGAAACAAGCCTGCCTCTTAAGGTGTAATAATTTTAGTACCTGAAAATAATCAGAGAAATGGGTCCCAAGTCAACTTGTTCAAAAAAGAATTACAAACTGGAAATTCTGGCCTGTTAGTCTGCTTCACCCTACTTGCTCTGGAGCAAAAATTAGTTCCAGAACATGTAGGGAAGGACAACCAGACAGGAATTGGTTAGGATGTTATTAGAAAGATAAGAATATATTTTGATTCCTCTGGCAATAACATTGTAAAGGAATGCAGAAAGAAAAGTCACAAAACTATCCGTTTCCTGATTACCACATTTTTCTCTTCAGAAAACGGGTTAGATTCTTGCACATTTACTTAGGCAATTAAGTTGCACAAGAATGTATTTCTACTTCCTGAGAATATTTCTGTATTCTCAGAAATGGAGGCAGATTGAGGAGAAATGTGTTGTGACGCAGGTCCAAGAAGGTATTATCAGACGCAATCAGTTCTAAACAAACAGCTTATTAGAACAGCTGAGTATTAACTCATTCTCAGCGTAGTCCAAATTTATTCAAAACAAATTCTTCATAACAGAATTCTTCAGTCTTAGCACCAACCTTGGTCTACTGTGGCAAACTACCAAAGGCTTTTCTTGGCAAAAGTTCAGAAGCAGAAGACGCCGACAAGAAAGAAATGCAGCAAGACAAGAAACAAATCTATCAATGTTGTTTTCTAACAAAGAGCCCAAGAGCCGTTGCTGGTCTTTTAAGCCTTATGGGAGGGGCCAATCATCTCTTGGCTTTATTCCCGAGTCGACCTTTTTGCTTTAGCTGCTCTTGCCTTCTCATGCATGCACTAGGAACAGGCTCCTCCTGTTCCTCTGCCTCTCTGCTGTCAGGCTCTGGAGGTTCCGGAGTCCGCACATCACTCCCAGATGGCCCTGGCCCCATCTCTGCCTCCGACGCAGAGCCCTCATCCAGGCCTTCCCCAGCCTCCAGGACTGGCCCATGTTCTTCCTCTGCCTCCTCACTGTCTGACTCTGCTGCCAGCTCCACAGGCTGCTGGCGGACCACATCAAAATGTGACTTTCAGGGAAAGATATTTTCCTAATATAAGAGCAAGCTAGGGATGAAGAAAAACCAAGAAAGGCAAGGCTAGCTGTAAAGGGTCTTAGGAAGATACCATATTTTTTTGACTATAAGACACACCGGGATATAAGACGCACCAAGATTTCGAAGAGGTAAGTAAGAAAAATAAGTTTTTGCCCTCCCTGGCCTCTAGGAGCACTCTGCAGGTCTCCCAAACTATCTGTGCTCCTGTTTTTGTGAAAAACGGGCCCATTTGTCACAAAAATGGGACAAGTGAGGCAGGGCTTCGGGAGGCCAAAAATGGCTGTATTCGGCGTATAAAACGCACCAACATTTCCATCCACTTTTAGGGGTGGAAAGTGCACCTTATATTCCGAAAAATACGGGTAATCAAGAATTCTAGAATTGTAATTGCGGAGACAATTAATTGGTAATTAATAGGTGTTTGATAGGTTTTTGGCTTTCAGAATAAAGGAACATCTTCTGAAATGGGTCCAGTGGTGGGTTGCTACCGGTTCAGCCCGGATTGGGTGAACCGGTAATGGTGGCGGTGGGAGGCTCCGGCCACCTGCCCGTACATCTCTGTGCATGTGCAGAAGCATTGCGTGAACCGGTAGCAACGGAATTTGAATCCCACTACTGGTTCAAACAGCTTTGAGTAATCCAACAACAGCAAATCATGGCCATAAAATGCCTTCTTCGGCCATTGCGAGACACTTACTATCTACTGGTCACCAGGTGGATCAAAACTCTGCATTTAAAGTTCTACTGTATCAACGGAACTCTCGATTCCTGTGTTTTGCTGAGGTAGCTGCCATTAAACAATTTGAAGCCCCCCTTGTGTGTGAAGAAACGGCTTTATGTCAATCTATGCCTCCCCTGGTCGTAAGGTTTGCCATTGATTGCTTTCCTGCATACGTTCTAGGCTTAATTGATGCTCTTGCTAGATCTTATATTTGAGGCTGATTTTAACTGTGTTATTGTAATGTAGGTACTAAAGAGTCAATGCGAAATGCTTGCATCTACCTCTATTCGTCTTTTGGCTGTACTGTTTAAATTCTAGAACTATTTGGATTTTCCCATCCACATATATCACCAACTATGAATTATCCGGGGACTGTCACCTAGGTATGCTGAGCTTTTTCCCTTATAAGGTTCATTCCAGGAAGGGCCTCCAGGCTGGTTACTCATTTATAATTAAAATGTGATCATTCCTGATTGTGCAAAAGACTCAGCCCAGGGATGCAGAAACTTATTTTTCAATCAAGGGCCAATAGTCCATGATGTACTGTTTCCCTGAAAATAAGACATCCCCTGATAATAAGCCCAATTGGGCTTTTGAGCGCATGTGCTAAAATAAGCCCTCCCCGAAAATATTTAAGCACAGAGCTGGAAATCAGGTAAGACGGCAAGAAGAGTCCCATCTTGCTCCACGCACCCCAAAATAATAAGACCTACCCGAAAATAAGGCCAAGAGCTTATTTCGGAGTTCAAAAAATATAAGACAGGGTCTTATTTTTGGGGAAACACAGCAGAAGGAGGGCCTTTACTGATCTTACTGATGGGTTGGTGGCTTGAGGTCACTTTAGACAAGCCCTAGAAAGGAAGAACTGTGAAAATACAGATTAGTGTCTAACAATCTAACAGAGTTGCATTTTCAAAGGTATCTTTCCTAATCAAGAGACAAGATATGCAGGTAGACAGTTTCAATCTGAGAATTTAGCCATAATGAAAGCCATTATCTGCTAAAAAAAGTTCCTCCTTTGCTTTAAATTTTTATTCCCAATGTGTGAACCGCACTAAGACTTCAGCAGAACCTTGCTTACTTTCTAGCTACATGATTTTAAGCCTTAAGCTACACATCCATTTTATTGCTTCTGAAAAGATGTTTCAGGTTTCTGTGTAAATTAAATGCCACCCAAAAAAGTAACAAGCAAATATGAAAAGGTAATTATAGCCACCCAGAAAATTATAGATCAATTAGTCTGATTAATATTACAACTAAAATTTATGCAAAGTATCTAGCTAATAAATTAAGGAACTAGGTCATCAATAAAAATATACTCACAGAGGAACAGGCTGTATTTAGAGCAGGATATTCAACAATTGATCGTAGTTTTTTATTAGATCATCTGATAAACAAGTATGTAAAACAAGTGTGTAAAACAAGTATGTAAAACATGTAAGTTGCCTTTGTGGATTTTCATGCAACTTTTGATTCTATTGATAGAAACAAATTATGGAATTTGGATGTTTAATTTTGATCATGGCTTTATATAAGGTAAAGGTTCCCCTTGCACATATGTGCTAGTCATTCCCAACTCTAGGGGGCTCATCTCTGTTTCAAAGCCGAAGAGCCAGCACTGTCCGAAGAGATCTCTGTCGTCATGTGGCCGGCATGACTAAATGCCAAAGGCGCATGGAACGCTGTTACCTTCCCACCAAAGGTGGTCCCTATTTTTCAACTTGTATTTTTTACATGCTTTCGAACTGCTAGGTTGGCAGAAGCTGGGACGGGAGCTGGCCCCATTACGTGGCACTAGGGATTTGAACCGCTGAACTGCTGAACTTTTGATTGACAAGCTCAGTGTTTTAGCACTGAGCCACCGCCTCCCTTGGCTTTGTCTACAAATACTCAAATTCAGGTTAGGTTCACCTCAGTAGGGCATCTGACAGATATAAAGATACCAAGACTTTTAAATGATTGAAACAAGGGTGTACACTTGCATCTTCACTATTTAATCTGTTTATTAATAATATCGTTCTAGCTGTTAGTGGAGAAAAAAAAATTCCAGTAAAACCGGGAAATAGGACCTTGTCTGTATTACATTTTGTCAATAATTTATTGCTTATATCCCATTCCCAGATAGGCTTGCAGAGACAATTAAAAGCTTTGGATTTTAAATTGTCTAACACTGAATGCAGAAAAATCAAAGGTGGTAGTATTTGGGGAGAAAAGACACAAATGCACAGAGTAATCTATTATTTAAAAATAAAATGTCTTTGCCCAAAGAAATTTGTTTAAATTAACATAAAATAAAATTGCTCCTTGGCATGTCCTTAGGATCAAAATGAAATGTGAACATTAACTGAAGTGCATTATAGTGCCATCCCTATGAAGGGCACTTACAAGACGACAGTTCCAGCAAATGGCATTAGAGACTACAGAGGGCCAATTCCTCAATATCCCATATAATATGTCTTTCTGCCATTGCTCCAAGGAAAATATAGAGTTTAGCCATTATTTATTAGATTGTCCTAGTTTTGCTTCAGCATGTAGAAAATTTCTGGTGCCTCTCTTGATAAAAAAACAAATTTTGCTTGATTCATATAAAATTGAATATCTAATGAATTTAGAGAAGAGGCAATGCTATGGAAATTAGCAAGTTTTACATGGGCTGCTGCTAAATAAGAGATAATATTTATCAAAATGTCCTAATGTTTTCCAATATTTTATTTTGTTTTAATATAAAATAATACAATATTTTGTTGTAATTTTGTTTTCATGTTTTTACTGGGCTTTGTACCTTTTAATGTATTTTATTAATGCAGGCCATTTTTGTGCAGGTTCTATACTGTTTGTTACAACTGGTGACAAAAGAATAAATAAACTGATTGATTGACAATGCTGTCTTAGTAAATTAACAAAAACATATCCTCCCCACACAAAGAGGAGGAAGCCAATAGTAATCCAAATGAAGCTACTTTTCATAATTAACCACAAGCAGCACTGTGGATCCCAGAATTGCTAAGAGGTGTCCATCCAATACGAGGTAGGATACAAGTCTGGGATTGGTAGGTTTTTCTAAGAAGCATTTTTGAGGCTCTCTAGAATAATATTATAGATGTTCAATAGACTATTCAAGGGGACAACTTGGAGGGAACAAATATGTTGATAAGACTATTCAAGGAGATAGTTCGGAGGAAACAATTGTCCTTCAAGTAGCCTTGCTTCAAACATTTTAGAAAAAAGCCCACCCAAAAATAAACAGCAATGCAAAACTAGTAACAACAGAACTCTAAAAAACGCTATACTCCAAGGCTCAGTGAGTAATCTTGCAGAAAGATCTTCTGCCAATTTCTTGCATAGGAAGTCCTACTTCTGCACCACAATAACGGGAAGGATCTGTACTATTCCATTTGCAAATGGAAAGTTTATTTTTTTTTCCCCCTCACCTAGTTTTTATACCCAATGACCAAAATAAATAAATAAATAAATCCAGAGCAAACCTTATTACATCTCCGGAAAAAGTAACTCTTGAGAGAATAACACAGCTGCTACCATCAGGATAAATTAGGATTTCCTTGTTTAAGATTCAAGAAGTGATGTGCATGATGAGACTCCGTACTGGCATCCTTCCATCAGGAACAGTTTACTGTTGTAAACTGCCCCGGGTGTTCCATGTAGATGTATTAAATAAAAAGTGAAGAAATTACTTAGCGGTATCTATAGTCAGTCTTATATCCGCAACCTAAAAATGACACAGTTGACTCTAATATGTGTCTGAAATTAATAAAGAAGTGAACAGGAGCGACCTTTATCTTATATAGTAAGGTAATTTTGACAGAGCCATTATTATTCATAGATTCAATAGAAAAGACCCCTTTGCTGCAGTTAGCATAGGAGAAAGTAACTGCGACACAGTGTGTCCTTGAGACTGGAGAATGCATTGGAAGCCATCTGGAAATCTTTTTGGGCCAGACTGAACGTTTAGGAACCGGTTGGCTACTTCCCATTTCAAATCCTGTGGGGGTTTTTCCCCTCCATACAAAAAATAATGACTGTGTGTAACTGCTCACATTAACTTAGCAAACCAAAACCATTATGAAACTACCAGTGAATTTAGCACACACTTCCTCTGTCAAAAAGTAGTTCCACTCTAGCGAAAACATGAAGAAGGGTGCAGTGAACACTTGCCGATTATAATTGCTCCCCATAGATCGAAATGTTAGAGTAGACCAAGGGAAGCAAATAGCAAACTTTAAATGTTTACCCCATGCAGTACTTACTTGCAAGATAACTATGTTTCAGGCATGCTGCATTTTGATAAAAATAATTAGACCACCGTTCGCACTTAGAAAACACAAAAGCAGTTACTTCTTGGGTTGTCATTACTAAAGCTGTTTCTACATAATCAAGTCCTTTGCCATGTTTAGCATTCTTGCTAGGACTTGATTATAGTTATTAACTCCAAAACGTACCATCCCTGAACTGCAGTACGGGGCCAAAATGACTAGCTACAGTCTCCTGAGTAAGGGGGAAAGCTGTTAAGGGGAATACCACCCCACGTCTCTGCTGCTTGATGCACTAATTCAGAACAGGGTGTTGGCCACATAAATGCACCAATCTTAAGAAAGTGCCAAATCTGGGCTGCTTTGGGATACCCGGTCTCATTCAAATATAAAATAACTTCCCAATATAACGCAAAATTAAATAATGGCAATTTGCAAGCCAATCCAGATGGGAATCCCTGACAAAGGATCAAAAGTGGTGGGAGCTTGATGGCCATTGTTTGATACTGGGGCACCACATTTTTCTGATTTGTCATCCTTCTTCCCTTCTATTGCCCTGTTAAACTACCTTCCAATTGATTGCAAACCACATTCCCATCGTAATGTCTCCCAATTCTTGACAATGCTTACCATGCATCCCTGAATGTATAGACAATATCATTCTTTTTATTATTTTTTTCGCCCCCCCCCCTTTTTTTTTAATGATGCACAATATCACAGTCAGCCCTCTGAGGCACTTCAGGTTAGAAATCAAACCCTGCAAGGATGATTGGAACTCCATTGTAGGCCCATAATAACAGAATCTTAAAAGCCTGCCAGTTGCCCTTCATCCTCTCTTATGGCATGCAGAATTGAGGCAGGATTATTTTGCTTACGCTTCCTTCTTTCCCAAGGCTGAGATTTCACGTACAGTCTCTCTTACCGTTTTAAGGTTTTTGCATTTGTTTTCTATCTCTACTTTTCTCTATATATACACATCCCTTCAGCAGTGCCTCGGAGTCAGCTGAGGCTTTTTTTTTTATGGTAAATGAGTCCAGAATAGCAGACACTGATCTCCAGGTAGTACAAAGTACAAGGATGCAGAATAGACTTCATTATCACTTGTTTTTGTTTGGTTGTAGAGTTCCTTTCTTTCTTCAAATAATTCTGGGGAGCATTCATCAATATGTCTATCCCTGTCTATCATATCTTTATAACAATAGTTGTAGAGGAGCCCAATAGCTAAGAACAAATGTCCTAATTTGTATTTGAACCCAGACCTCAAAAAATCAAGTCCAGTAACAATTCTTTTTCATTCAGGTTTGTTCCTTTCACCCTGCTCACTCTGAATTTTATGCAATGCACTCCTATTTAGGAAAGAACTCCCACTGAGCCTTAAATGGATTGAATCTCAAGCAAGAATGATGAGAGATTTAATACCATAAAATCCTCAGCTTGCTTCCCCAACATGGGGAACAGAAAAATAAAAGCAATGCACTATGAATAATTCTAGAGTTTTGAAGGAAAGAAACTGCCCCTTCCAACTTAAAGATGTTTTCATTTGACCAAAAAAGACAACTTCCCAGTGGTCACCTAATATATTAAGCCATAGTTTGATTGAATACATGTAGTGAATAAACCACAATTGGTTGTTTTTAACTTTCTTAAGCAATAAAGCATGGTTTTAAGTTTCAGTTTACAATGACACATTAAACCAAATTCAAACCAACCACATTTATGTTTTTCCTAAAACTACGGTACTAGATTAGGGTTGCAAAAATCTGGGTAACTCCGTGGATGGCAGCAAAGATTTTGCATTTTCTGTATCTCTTTGCTTCTATCTAGGGGTGATCTGGGATTCTGCAGCCCAGATGGAGTAGCTTTGGGCCTAAAAAGATGCACAAGGCCAATTTATTGCATACTTTCCCAAATATTAATAATATTCTTAGGCCACGTTGGCAAATGAAAGAAAAGCGGTATATTAAAGCAGTCATGAGGAACTCAGGCTGTTGTTGTAAGGGTGACTTGGCTTTAGGATGATGGACAAGAGAGGATAAAATAACAGTAAAGCTAATGTTTCTTGCTGGCTTCAGGCCAGATGCCAACTTCTCTCTCTCTCCCTCCCTCCCTTGTTGACTGAACATCCAACTGCAATTCATAAGCAGGTCTGCCCTCAGAACATGCCGTGCCGCTTCTCTGCACCAGCAGATGGGTGAGTGCATTGAAAACACAAGTCCCAGTCCTCCCAGCACTAACACAGGATGATGACATACCAGCACTCCTCAGGAAGAAATGAAAAGCGGTTGGAGCAATCCAACTGCCTGCTTCTAATCTATCCGTAGCCGCTACATTTTCAACAGCAATACTAGTGTGAATGACAAAAGAAAAGCTGGATTGGCAGAAGCTGGAGCACACCTGAAAATCTGTACATTTCAGAAGGACCACAACTTCTGAGAGAAAAAGCTTCTATACTGTGTGATTAGGCTCCAACTTCTCTCATTCCTAGGAAGTATAACCAAGATGACAGTTGTCACCCCATAACCTCTAGCAAGAACCCACAGCAGGAGCCTTTCAAAACTCCCAGAGAGAAGAAACTCAACTCTTTTGCAGCATAATCAAGACAGGCTTTGTGATTGAGTTTATCGATCAGAAAGGCTGGTGGTTCGAATCCCTAGTATAGGTCTCCTGCCTGAGCAGAGGGTTGGACTAGATGACCTACAAGATCCCTTCCAACTCTGTTACTGCTGCTTTCCAAATACTAGCACATCCATTATGGCCTGAGACCTGAGCTCAGGCAAGAAAAACTTTCTTAGTTGTTAAACCAGTTGGCAACTTGAAAATAGGTGACTTCAACTTGAGGGAATTGGGGAACTTGGGGAATTCTGAGAGTTGAAGTCCATCCATCTTCAAACTGCCAAGGCTGAGGAAACACCGTGTTAAACTAACGCAAGGCTATGTATTTACACATATTAATATAGATGGCCCAAGTATTTCTTCCTATTATTTTCTATACTCCAAAGGAAACTTAACATGCAAATCCAATCTTACTTATTTGTTTTTGTTACATTTTTAGCTCCCCTCCAGGCATGCTCTCAAGGCAGCTGCTTAATCATTGGTGTGATTAAGTGTCTAAGTGAATAGGTGTAAAAAAAAAAAAAATTCTCCTCCTTCCCCTGCTTTGAACATTATCCTGCTAAGCTCTGCATCTTCATCTCCTCAAGCAGTGAAATTATTTTATGTTTGAAAAAGACAGACAGAATAGATTATCTTCAGTTGTGTTTTATTCAAACCCTGTATCCCGCTGAGTGGGTGAGGTGAAATAGGACAGATTCACCCCCATTATACCCCCTCGGTCTGTGCAACTCAAATGTTAAGCTCCAGAGATACCTCTTGCTATATAGAAAAACAAGTTGAATTTAAAAAGAACAAAGAAGCTCAGGTTCCCCCCACATCACAACTTGTGGGATATGCCCCTGCAAAGGGCCCCTTGGTATCTGAGCACCCCATCATGGGTTTCAGGCTGAGGTCTTGCTTAGCCACACCCCTACCAAGGGGGTGCCTCACATCCAGCTCCTAAGGCTTTTGGTATCCATCTCTGATCAGGCCACACCCAGAGTTCAAATCTTTGGTATCTGCCTCCACTTTCCCAGGGGTCTTAAGAGCCAGTTGAACACAGTTTGTTGTATGCCAAGTTCCCCAAGACAAGCAGCAACATCTCAGACGTGCTGCTCAGGGCCACAATAAAGGGAGCTTGGGAAGCAAAGTCAGCTTGGGCCCTTTGGAAGGAGAGTTGCAGCACGGCCAAGGCCAACAGGCTATTCTGCACCCCGACCTCAATACTGACCGTCCGACGCTGTGGCCCTGGCAGTCCTAAGCACCAGGCCAGCAGGTAGCCCAGCAGCAAGCCGAAGATGGGCACAGTAACGCCAGCCAGGATGATGGGGGGCCGCACGCTGGTTAGGATAAATGCTCCCATATGGTAAGCCATGAAGAGGCCTCCAATGATGAGGGTGAAGCTGAAAGGTTTGATGAGGAGGAGGAGGAGGCGGGAGACACGGGGCAGCTTACACTTGACCAGCATGCCAGTAGAGATGGGCACTGCGATGAAGAGGAGAGTGATGAAGATCTTCAGGAAGGGTACATGCAGAGTCTCATGGGCTCCCAACAGCCATCCGTAGAAGCTGGAGGAGAGGGGCATGAGCCCAGTGGCTGCTATTGTGGATAGAAGAGTCATGGAGATGGCCACAGTGACATCTCCACCCAGTAGAAGGCTGTAGAGATAGCCACCGCCACCACCGGGGGAGGAGCAAGAAATCACTAGCCCCAAAGCCAGTGCCTTAGGCAAAGAGAAGGCCAAGGACATGAGGTAGCCATAAAGGGGCATGACAACAAATTGGCCTAAGATGCCCAGCATGATAGGATGAGGTTGGTGAACCAGGCTTCGGAGAGCGTCCACCTCTACCTTGCAGCCAAATGCACATTTATTGAGGAAGATAAGAGGCAGGAGGGCAAAGAGGATCGGGTTCTCTGAGAAGTGACCCAGGCTCATCCGTATAGTTGGCTCCAGATCAGAAGTGTCAACCCGAATCCGGAAATCAGCTCGTTCCTCAATGAGGCGATTCTGTTCCAACAATCTCAGTTGCAATGGGGCCAGGCCAGCCAAGCCAGACTGGAATCTGACTGTGAAGCTCCCTCCCCAGGAGGCACTGACATTCTCTATGACTACCACGGTAGGCTCCAGCGAAGATGCACTCAGCCAGGCATCTGATCCCGGATAGTGGCAAGTGACCAACAAAACACCCTGGCTATGCTCAGGGAAATTGAATTCCAAAACTGTTCCGTCCCCAACATTCAGATAAGGGGCACTGACTGTTGCTCCCTGGGTCCAGCCAGTTACAAAAAGTTTGAGGAAGAAGAGGAAGAGAATGCGTGTCCCAGACATGGTGCCGAAGGCTGACGAAGGCATGCTGCGGGCTCATTCCATTAGAGCTCTCCTTGCTCCAACATCATGGTCATTGTGTTCCTTCAGCGGGGATCATGCTCTTAGCCTCAGTTCCATAGGCTCTGCTGATGCCTCTCTATGAAGACCTTCCACCTAATCAGAGAAGGGGGATGAGAAGTGAGGACCGACATACAGTAATTTATGCAATGAAGTCAAGGCAGAGGGCTAGTAATCAAAGAAGTACTCAAGTAGAGGCTAAATCACTTCACCCAGGCATAACATTTTGGGGCTGCAGTTGGGGCTGATGTAATACAAACTGCATTTTTCACCTCTTAATGTTTTATTAGTTTACCAAAATATAAAATACAGAAGTACAAAGAAAAATAAAAGTCAGGGAGGAAAAGGGGAAGAGAAAAAAGCATAGGGGAAAGGGGAAAACAAAAAGAAAAGCATTGACTTCTAACTCCTTATGGTGCAGTAGAATAAAGTAGTTACATAAAACTTCAACTTTTTACTTTTATATGATAATATATACTAGCCAATTCTATAACAAACCTATCTAATCAGCAAAGCCCCCAAATCAAAGTTTCACAAATTGCATTTCTGTTAGAAAGTCACTGTCCCAATGCTTACAATTCCCAACTTTTTCCAAAGTTAAGTATTTCCAACTTTGCAGAGACAAGTAGTAGAAATATCTCTGAGCTCGGGACAGAAATCCCCAACAGAAGGCCTTGGCATGTCTTAAAGCCCTGAATCCGAAAGAACAAATGCAATAACTAGAATCAGGATATCTGTAATTATAAAGATGAGGAAATTATGCCAACTGATCCAAATCTCTGCCAGCCCCCCCCCCCCTTCATTCTCATCCTATACAGTTTAAAGCTCCACTAAATGCGTTAGCACAAAATTCTGTTGTGGGGAATATAGCGGGAGTTGAAGCTATTAAATGTTCTACAGTTATACGAGTCTCAATCTGCAAGTAATACGATGACAAAACATTATTCTGACAAAATGTTATTTTGCCTGAGGCGAGAAAAATCCTTGGCACAACCTCGCCTCTGTGTTCTCCTAAATACCTTGAGCAGATGTCAGGGTAATTTCCAAGCCACCATTGCTTTTCCTGTAATGTGTACATCTTCTCTCCTTAGGATCGTTTCAGGTAAATGAAGTTTGTTGGCAGCCCACTTCTGGGTTTTAAATCTTGTCTTCCTTGAGGAGCTTTCTTTAACCTGACCGCCCTGAATATTAGGAAACATTTCCCTCTTTTTTACAGCTTTGCCCAGGCAAAACAGATTTCCAGACGGAGCCCTCTCTGCCAAAAATTCTTCCTAGCGGGAAGGGGAGGGGAAAAAAACACCATGCTGGAGCTATTATCCCCGAGCAAGTCTTGACAGCTCCAAAGCTGGAGTCCCTCCCGCGGCAGCAGAAGGGGTGAGAGAAATCGGAGACCCGTGAATCGGCGGGTTCAGGGCAGGTAAGTCCCACTCCCCTTATTTCCACCCCCGATCCTCAATTCAGCTGAGTCACTTCTGTCTTAAAGCTACAAACACCTGTTGGGAAAGAAGCTGATGCCCCCCAAAACTTCTCCCCCTGATTTATTAGTAAGGTAAGAGGAACATCAGACATTCCTCTTTCTTCTTATACCCTTTTCCCGCATCAGTCTCCTTTCAATGCAAAGACTGCGCACCTCCTTTCACTGGGGGAGAAGGGAGATATTTCGGCTCTCAATCTCGCCCTCCCCCCCCACCCAAAACACACACATACACACCACCTACGCAATTCCCACTAAGAAAGCAGCCTCCGCAAAGCGGATCGGATCCGTTATAGCCCAGCTTTATTGTTTAGAGACCCCCATCTCTGCCCCAAGTATGTTTAACCCCACCCCACGATTAACAGCCCCGGAGAGCGGAATCGCTCCGCAATTTACCTTCGCGGGGCTTCGTTCCCAGCGTTCGTTCACCGGCACCGACCTCAACTCAACCGCTCGATTTGTTTGCTTTCGTCCGCTCCTTCCTTCCATGCCCGGCCCCGCCCACCGGGTGGTGCGCCACAGTCATAACCACGCCCACACAAGAATGCGAATTCATGGTAGGGGCCACCCTCCTCCCCATGACTTTAGGGCATCCTGGGAATTGTAGTTTTTTTAAAAAAAAATTAAAAAAAGCAAAAAATACATCCGCTTCGGTTTTAGTGGGAAGAATCCTAGTCGCTCGCCTTGTAACGGATGGGATTAGAAAAAAACGCATTTCATATCCCTGAGCAGGCAGTATTATTGTCCGAGTGTGAAAAACCATGAGGGAATAATAGCGATCTGATTGGAGAGAGCAGATAGCCACTTCTTCCCGAAATAGAAATTAATGGTACATTTTGCTCCAGGAAGCATTAAATAAAGTTGTTAGTTGATTGGCTAGATCAGAAATGTACTGTCACCCGATTGGAAGAAACAGGAACACTCTTCTATATCCCAAAAGGATTAGGCGATGATGGAAGGAAGAAAAAAAAAGTACAGCGATCATCCTGCAATTTTATTGGAGCATTGAGGGTCTTTTATCCTCAGATTGACTGACCTGGGTATTACTGTATTTTGCTGTGCTAGGATTATGAATTCATTCATACCCATTAAATAAATTGATTTAGGATTTTTTTTGAACTGGGATTAGAACTCAGGAAAGAACAGTCAGGGAATACAACATTTTCCAATTCCGCATTTTAGGGGCAACAGCTATATATGGCAGTGGAGACAAGTGTATATGGGGGAGTGGCAAAAAACAGAAAATTGGGGGAATGAGAGGAAGGTTTCAAATGGCTGGACAATGGTCCAATGCCCCTTAGAATTTAAGGATTAACAAACCAAGTAAAGATACTGTTGGAAGAAATCTCCTTCTAGGTTCTGCTCAAAGTGGGGAAACAGACACTGGAAACATGGAGATTGCTTGGAAAGATGGTTTAATGGTGGACAGGATCACATGGCTTGAGTTCCTGAACAGAAAAGGGGGCAGATACAGGGAGTCCTTGGGTTTTTATGCTCTCTCTGGCTTTGCATTTCCTGGGGCCCCGAAAGAGTATCCTGATTGGTTGTCAGACTCCCAGGGGGTGGGGGTCTTGCTGGCTGATGGCCACATGTGCTTCCCAGGTCACATGTGGTGAGTTTCTGCTGCTATTGTGTAGAGGGCTAATCCTATCTTTGGCAATTCCTACTATGGCTCTGCCTGAAGGAGGTAGATCTTTGTTATGTAGAATAAACTGGCCCAAGCCTTAATGGCCCATTGACAAAGAGTGGGGGCAGGAAGATGGGAGCTGCTTCAAAACATGCTTATCCCAGGGAAATATAATATTCTGCCTTTTTCATATTTCCTAAAATATTTCACTCTTCCAAGAAAGGGGTGGGTGCTAACTTCCTACAGTACCAAAACATGAAAGACAAAAATCTCAGAAAGATAGTTAAAAGAGTTTCAGGGAATTGTTAGAAGCAATAAATCAAGAAGGGGGAGGGATGACACCAATGAACATATACTGATTCAAAGATCAAAGTAAATACTGTACAGCAGAGATCTAGAGATGCCAAAAACCTCAAGTACTAAAATTTGAAGCTATATCAGCATTCCAGTCCTTATCAAGTTATATGAAACCCATCTTTTCCACCAAAGAGACAACCCTATTGGTTGAAGCATGCTCTTCAGATGGCAGCATGGTTCCCTGCAGTGCCTTGACCTAGCCAGCTTTCTCGTGCCCTGAATAATTTATTTTGCACGAGGAAAGGATAGCAGATGATGATGGAATGGATTATTTTGACAAGCATTAAAATAAGATTGGCCCTGGTTCAAAGATGGAGAACTTTCTGGGAGGAGGGTAGCATTTAGTCTTTGGATGGCATGTCAAGGGCAATGCTCTGAAAAAGAAGATAGGGCCAATGTTTTTTACAAAAAAACCCAGCCATGAAAAAAGCCATTGTGAATTATTTGAAAACAAGCAATTCCAAAAGTTTAAGCAAAGTTTAAGCAATATTTTGGTATTAAATTTCAAGAGCAATCATGGAAAGAGCAGTTTCTACAAAACAGACCAGGCACACTTTACCCACTCCTGTGTTAAATAACAAAAATATAAGAAATAAATTTTCTGGTAATTCAATAAATCTTTTAAGGTACTTATCTTTTTCAAAGCCCAGCTCCATCACCACCATGGTCACCAAAAACCTTACAATAAATTGCATGTATTTGGTGGAAGAGTAGAACAGTGAAAGACAGGCAGGAAGGCAATTTAAATTACTTGGTTCTCTTTTCTATTTAATTTAGACTGACCCTTTCTTCCACCCTTTCTTTAATAAGCAATTTGATTTAATCGCCAGAAAGCTACTGATAAAGCATATTAACAAGCTGCAAGCTCCACAATTTGTCTTATTCTATATGCTGCTATGCTGTGCTATACATGCCAACAGTACATGATTCATGTTTTTGATAGCATGTTTAGATTGGGTACATATTTTGAAGGGGTGGGGGGGTGGGAAGCAATATGAAATCAGTATCTAAGGCCCAGACAAATTTCCTGCCTGAAATCATCTTTCATTACCTTTTAATTTGTCCTGGAAGATACCAACTGCCAGTGACAATATTTTTGGAAGATGCTACAAAGCAGCAGCTGGTACGTGTATCTGGATTTCAAATCCTCTTCTTAGCTATGCTCATTGAGATTTACAGAAACTGCAATACATCTGGATGGCACTGGGTCAAGAAAGGCTGGATTACTTTTGCATTTGTCTATGATTGTATGTGTGTGTGTGTGTGTGTGTGTGTAGTGATCCTTGCTATTAGCTCCTTGCTACTGAGAAGCCACTCACTATTAGCCCTAGGGTTCTTTCTGCATTCTGCATTCCTTTACTGCAAGGAGGGTGAATCTGTTTGATCAGCCTAGCCCAGGTTGATGGACCCTGTTGGGTTTGGGGCTCTTCCTGATGCATGGTTTGATTTAGGCCCTGGTGACCAAGTGGAATGAAGGTCATGGCCTTGGATTAAATCACACCTGTATAAGCGCTTGCTCTCCATCGATTCCAGACAGTTTTTTGTTTTTTCTGGGGAACTTCAAGAGATGAAGCAGCAGGAAAGAACCCTACTCCATTGCTGGAAGAATAAATATGACTGAGCATGAGTAAGAAGAGCCTTTCTTCAGGATTACCTTAGGGCAATAAGAGCGGCAAAACATGAACATTTTTCTGTCAGCTACCTTTGTTTAAAGTAATCCAGTTTCTTCCAGGGAAGGAGGCTGGAGAAAAAGCTGCAGGAGTACTGTGAAGACTAAGCATGACAGATAAAATTGCTTTGATTCACAGTTAGACGCTGTTTATGCAGAAATTGACTAGGTACAGTCTAGTGCGTTTCCTTCTGGAAAGAACTGGGAAAATAGACAAAATTTTCAGTTCTGTGAGAACAACTCTGTATTAGATCCTTGTTACTCTTTGTTGATTAAGGCTTTCATAAGAGAAAAACAGCTGGATCCAGCTGGTAAATGTGTGCTTGATGGAGAGCATGATTCCTCTGGTTCTGAAAGATGAAGTGGTCTCTCTCTTCTTCAAAAAGCATCCCTAGATCCAATGGTACTCAGCAATTTTTGCTTGTTCTCCAAAATTTCCTTTTAAGAAAAACTATTGAGAAGATATTTGATTTACAGAGGACCTTGGAGAAATCAGATTATGTGGATCTCTTTCAGTGTGGTTTCAGATTGGGACCTGGTGCTGAAATAGCGTTGATCACACTTGTAGATTATCTTTAACAGGATTTGGGTGGGCTACTGCATCCATTTTAACCCTACCTGTTTTCCCAGCAATTTTTAATACCATTAATCAATCCTTCCCTATTGACTTTGAAGTAGGAGTGAGATGGATAGTGTTTTGATAGTTCTCTTCCTTCTTCCAGAATCAGTTTGAGTCAGTGTTGATGGAGGGGAATAGATCTAATTTGAGATCTCTGCTTTTACTTTATTTGATCCTATTTAATATCTACAGTACATGAAGCTGCTAGATGAGACCATCCATCAACAGGTCAGCTATCAATATCCTGATGATACCTAGTTATAAATCTATACCTTAGGGCCAAACCAGATGCTGCTGTCAAATTATCTGGAGGCTGTGAGAAAAACAGACTTCAGCTTAACAAAAGCAAGAATGAAGAGGTGGCGGCAGTGCCTTCAAGATAGTCTTGATTTTTGGCAACTGTCCAGACTAGTACCTCCAATTTTCTAGGCAATTTTTCAGAAGTGGTTTGTTGTTGCCTTATTCCTAGGGTTGAGAGAAACTTGGCTCAAAACCACCCAGCTGGTTTCATGACTAATTGCAGGACTAGAATTCAGTCTGAGTTTGTTGCATGTTGCCTTAACTACCAGACCAAATTGGTTCAGCTGTGGGTTTGGGGGATTCCCCAATATTGGAGGCTCTCTACTATTGGTTCTGGATGGGATTGGATGGGATTCCCAGACAACACTGGTGCACAATTTGAAAATCCTGTTGGATTCTCAACACTTACTGCAAGAGCAGGTGGTAGGCAAAAGTAGTTGTGGGTGTGCCCAGATAGCACTACTACCTTGCAAGCTGTACTGATTCCCTATAGGCTTTTGAGAGTAATTCAAGATGCCAGTTGTACAATACTTTAATTATACTTTCCTTCTTAGCATAGGGCTTGGTTATTTGTGGCACTGCTTATCTTCAATTAGCTTTGCTCATTCCATGACATCCAGCAGAGTAGCATGCTTTTTTTTTACCTGGGACGTGGACCTTGTGGTATCTAGAAGACAGGTGTGCCTTCTCCCTTGCAGTGACTGCCTTATGGTACAAGATTTCCTCTGAAGGTCTGATGGCCCAAACTTACTGGCTTTCGGTAAGATGATGAAAGCCAGACTTCTCCCTTCTGCATTGAGCCACAGTATTGGATGATCCCATCCAGAATTGAAAGGACTTGACTATAAGACCCTATTGTTGGTTCATTTACTCTGTTTTCAATGTTGTGTTGCTCTATTCTGGTTTTTTAGTCTTTTTCCCGTTATCCCCTAACCATTTGTAAGCCACCTAAAGTCACTTCTGTAGATGTCTGGCCATGTAATTCAAATCAATCAGACACATCGGGGTGGGAGAAGGGATCAGTGAAGAGTGATGATCGTAGAAAGTAAAATAAAAGGCAGCTGCTTTCGTAATTTAGTAATTGTCTTCTCTCCTGCCTTCCAAGTATTGTAATCTGGCTGCCTCAGTGCTCATATGATTTTTTCCCCCCATTGTAAGGAAAGGAGGTAAAAGAGAGGCAGAAGTGAAACATATAAAAATGGAGCATCGAAGCTCACGTGCAAGATATATCCTAGAGGAGAAAACTCTACCAGTGTATGAATTGGTGCATAGATAGGTCAACTGGCAATGGACAAAAGTCTACCAGCCAAAATGTTGGCGGTAGTAGTAATAAAGCTGCAATCGAAAGTTCAACAAGTGCATAATCACATTATCTTCAATTATAGAGCCCATGGGATGAACCAGGTGTTTTTTTTTTTTGGAGGGGGGAGGGGCAGGCAGCAACCATTTCAAACAACAAGCCTCAGTTGTTTTACACAGTATTTATTGAAGAAGTTGTTCAGCAACAAGGATTGGGCAAATGGAAACTTTCAACTTGGATTCCCTCAACTACACTCTATAAAAAAAAAAGTGAACATGGGCAAAAGGATGAATGAAAGACTCAGTCCTCACCCAATCCCCTCCCAAACTGAAGCACCAACATTACACTACAGGAAGCAGTAACTGGGCATTTCTCAAGTTTAGCAAACCAAGGGGAACAGCAGTGGTGTTAAAATAGAGATAAACACCTTTGGAACAGCAGTGGTGTTAAAATAGATAAACTCTGATTCAGAGTGGTTCCTTTGGCAGAACCTCATGAATACGGGACTCTTCCTTTGACCTCCATGCTTTTCAGGTGAGCATTGCAGGGATTCTACACATGCAAAGAATGCATGTTTGATTGAGATGTGCATGGATCAAAGAAAGGTGCAAATATGTAAAGAAGGCATGATAGAAGCATGTTGTGGAGATAAAGAAATGGGGGGACCTTCCCACTTTTCATGGTATCTCCCACTTACTCCCCCTGCCCAAGAGTTCTTCCTCCTGCTTTAAATTATCACAAATAAAACCCCCAGATCGGTTCTCAGTAGAGGAAATCAATTGTCTCTGCAAATTTATAGCAGGGAAGAGGGCAAGGAGGATTAGCCCCTTCACCTGGGAAAAATGTAAGGCACTAGAGAAGGGACGTGAGAACTAACCCGACAATAAGGAGTTGTTTACACGTTCTTTCTTCCCAAAATCCAGGGCAAGAAAACTTTTCTGAAAAGGGCAACTGGTTGGCCTTATTAAGGCACTGCCAAACAGGCCACTGTGGAGAAGGGAAAGAAGGCAGCTGCCACAATAAGGGTAGACAACAATAAGTGGAAGACTGGAGACTTTTTCTCCCATCCCCATGAAAAAATTCACTTGAAGTTTCGAAGAAACGGACCCTCAAAGGACCTCGGTGGTTCGCTGCGGAATGCAGCCCTCCATCTCAAGGGCTTCAGGCCAGCCCTCATACTTGTTGGAGCTTCTGCTGTTTTTCATATGCTGCAAAAAGAGCAAAGGTAAGGTCTGAATGGAGACTGACCTCTTTTTCAGAGATTATTTCAATTGATTCTTGGGACCTTCCAAAGTCCTGAACCAAATACCTGCTCAAAGGGACTCTTGTCTTGCACTCCTTTGGCTCCAACAAAGACCCAGCTGTCTCGAAAGGCCAGTTCCCGAGCAAACTTGCTGCCCAATTCTGTGAAGATTTTACGGGCCTCTTCATTCATTCTACAGTGAAGCAGAGAAGATGATTGAGGAAAAACATCTCTATGGTTTATTTTTATTTTTTACTCCATCTGATTTCCTCTTCCTTCTTGTATTTTTGGGTGGATTAAAGCAACTTCCTTTTTACCTTCTACTACTCCCACTAAGCTTCTTATTTAAATCAAAGGCAAGGACTTAAAAAAAGATTTGGAATATGGAGATTCTCAGTCATCTAGGTCATGGTTGTCTCAAAGGTGCTTTTTTACGAGGCAAATGGACTTTCTGATTTTTCTTCTGAAGAGCTGAAGAAGCTTCTTGGATGAGAAGCAAAACGTCTTCAAAGAAAAACCAGAAAGTCCAGTTGTCTTTTGAAAAAACACCTTTGGGACAAGATTTGGAATAGTTTCTCCAGCATATATATCTATAATAACTGGAAATATTCTTAGTGTTCCAATTTGGGTGGTTGACAGAAGTACATGTTTCTCTTTCAAGGAGCAATAGATTTCCTCCAAATTGTTCCAAGTGACATATTTATATGCTTTGTGAGGATTTGCTGATGCAGAGGATTCCAATCTCAAACCTGAAGATTTTTATTTCTAAAGAAACAGGTCTGCTTAGGAAATCTATTGAAACCCATGCAAATTTGTAGTTGAAGAAGACCAGTTCAGCATTTCATGGTCTAACATTTGAAATGACTCGTGAATCTACATATATACCAAACCGAGTTCTTCCAAGGAGGGAGAACTCCATCCAGAAACGCTAATGAGAAATAGCCCTTCTAGACTGTCGATTTCACAAAAGGTAGTAGCACAACTTTTGGAAGATGGAAAAACAGCTGCCTCTCCTCTTCTAGAGAAAGATCCATGTGATGCCAAAAGGCTGCCAAGGTGAAGAATTACAATCAGAATTCTTTTTCCACCTATGTGCTACATCAATGGGAGAAGCTGCTCTAGTTTCGTCTTCTGGGCAATTCTTAAAAACACAAAACTGTTCTTGGTCAGATCTGGCAACCTGACTTTTGCTCTTAAATTGGGGTATTAGACATCAGACCTTTGGGCTGCATCAGCACCCCTTTCATGGCCCGGGGGAGCCTGGGGGGAAATTTTAAGGGGCAAAATGGATGTCCTAAACTGCTATGCCAATTTCCTTAAAACACCCCCTCCGATTTCAGGCCCACTTTGACTTCTAGCTTTGCCCACTTTTGGACAGCACCCAAAACTTTATCAAGCACCTTCTGCAACCCTGAAATGACAAAAGCTTCCCCCTTTAGGCAAATGATAGTAAAGCCCAACATTTCTGAGCCTTGTATCTTGCTTCCTGAATTTATTCAAACATATCTGCCCACCAACTGATAACAGCATTTTCATCAAACATCAATCTGTGTACATAAAGCAACCATTCCCAATCAATGGGACTTTTGTCTCATGATTTTACTATTTATTTATCTTAACCGCCCTTTTCCTTCATAGGCTCTGGGTGGTGTATGCATATGTTATGTAACACATTTTTTTAAAATGCCTGTGGACTTTTATACTAAGGGTTGACCTATAAACTTGTAAAACAGTTAATTTCACATGACTTCTGACTGCTTGTCTACAAGAGCCAGTTGATATGATGACCAAAAGGTTCATTTATGTAAACAGGCAAAAGGAAATCCTTATTGCGTTGTTAAAACTATTCAAATTGCTTGTAAAGGATGTGGCTAAAGCCAATTTAGAAAGCTTTAATGGATGCTTAGGCTCTCAGTAGCTATTAGCCACACTGGGTACATGTTACTTTCACATTATATAACGTCTGAGTATTGTTGCTCAGAATCCTGACTGGGAGGATGCTATAATGTATTTATTTATTGATTGATTTATTGATTTGATTTGATTTCTATACCACCCTACTCCCGAAGGACTCAGGGCGGTGCACAGCCAAACAATAAAATATATACATACAAAATTTAAAAGTAGAATTAAAATCAAATTAAATAGTTTTGGCCCAGACAAATTAAAACCCCAATCAATTTAAAACCAATCTTAAAATTTGAATATATAAAATACTAAAAGATATTAAAAATTAAAAATCTTTTATAAAAGAGGGAGAAAATTAGGCCAGGACCGCCTGGTGAAATAATGTCTTTAGAGCGCGGCGGAAGGTGCACAGATCCGGGATGTACATAAGAATGTTTCTTAATGTTTTATGTCAATACAAATTTCATCATATGAATCAGTGTATTTTTGAGCTGAACATCATTCAATACTCACTTTGTGGCAGGATCATCATAAGAGGCAACAAATACCAATGTCCCTTCGTGCAATGACCGGATGAACTTTAGCAGCTCATTCACATCTGGAGATGAGAAGAGTTAGAGTGAAGAAGGTAGGAAGGTTTAGCTCAGCCTTCCTTACATACTGTATCTATAGCATCCTTTCATTTTTTTCCCCGGAAAACTGCCTCAGCTTCTCTCCAGACCAGAGACCCCCAATCTTTTGGGCACCAGGGACAGGTTCTGTGGAGATAAATTTTTCCGTGGACCGGAGGGTTTTGTATGCTGCCTGCATCCTACGAATGGGGCTTCGCTTCTTTGTGTGGCCCAGTTTCTGGCATGCTATGGCCCGGTGCTGGTCCATGGACCGGGGGTTGGGGACCGCTGGTCCAGATCACTCTATATTCTATCTATTAATATCAAATCCTTTCCATTACCACACTCACCTCCTGCCCACATGTCAAAAGACTTAGCATCAATCAAGTCTCCATTCACACCTGAAAGCAAAGCAGAGCAGGGTTAGTGGCCACATTTACATTACTCTCCAGCCTGTTGAGTGGGCAATTGGCACATCATCCCTGTCATCCTTTTATCATATGGTTGACATCTACTGGTGTATTTCATTTCCATCATGAGATATTTTTAAGTGTGCCATTTTGTTTGTTCTGCTTTTTAGAATTTAAGTTTTGTGTATCTCCCCTTCCTCATTATTCCAACATCCTACCCTCAATGACATTGTGCACCCGAATGACTGCCTTACCCAAACAAATAAATTGTTAGGAACCAAATCATGGTGCCTAATATTATGGATTATGAATCCAACACTAGATATATTGGAGAATAGAGGTGAGCATCTTTTGAAGCAGTGGCTTCAAAGCCTCCATGACTCGAGCCCCTTCAGTGGCTATCTGGCATTATAAAATCATACAACTTTAGCATATGTATTCCCTTAAGTCTATCTTACCATTCACCAGGGCAACATTCAGACCTCTGCCTACATTATCCTTCATGCTGCTCATTAGCCTGAAACAAATAAAAGGCCAGATCAGATCCTTCAAAAGGAGACTCTCCAGGGGTCTAGTACAGTCAGTCCCATGGATTTGCACAAATATATCCAACCATCCAAGACTTTGCCTGGCTCACATTTTATCTTCAAGGCAGATTTTGGGCCCAATAACATTGGCTGCACCGCTTGTCATCCGGAAGGCAAACGAATGCTCTGGGCAGGGCTGAGGGAGGCCACACTTGTATTTCTTTGGCCTTGGTTCTGAAAAGATAGCAAAGGTGAGATCTTGAAGTCCCTGGTCAGAAGTATACTGAAGTGGAGAACTATCTTGCATATACTTCCAGATTAGTATGGACTAATGATTTTTCTTATTACCCTTACTCCAAGAATCATAACAATGTTTCCCCTTCTAACTGTGGTGACTTAGCACAAGCGCCAGGGTACTACACTCAATCTTCAGTGTCCCAAGGACTTGAAAGACAGTTTTCAAACCAGCTTAAGAAGAGCTGGTGCCAGGCCAGTTAGAGAATTTTGAGGACCTACTCAGGAGAGGGAAATCCATTCCACCACCCAGCCAAAATCATCTTACGAATCAGGGAAAACACGCACAAAGCCTCCTATATTCAAGAATTAAAAGAAACAGGAAAGACATCTTTCCTACCTAAGCAAGGGACCTTCTGGGAAATAAGGGCATAAGGGAAGGTAGGGAAGAAAAAACATTTTAAAACTACTACACGGAAGTCCATTTATGCTATCCTGTATCCCCAATTCCTTTTCAACTCCTCTGAACTCACTGCGATGACTATTGCGGCTGCCTGCAAAATTCTTTGCCGAGACCACTCTGATCTTGTCCAAATCTGACAATGATGGATAAAGAGTCAGGATTCCAGGGATAGCAAGAGAGACACAAAGCCAGGACAGACAAGACAGACAAGTGGCATGGGATCTTGGCTTCTGACCGGTCCTTGCAATGTCTTACACCAGTCTTCCTCTACCTGCCTTCCCTCTCACAATTCTTTAGCTTTTTTTTTTTTTGTCATGTTAACTGAGAATTCTGGGAACCGGACCATCACATCTATGAGTAGCAAATAGAAACATGCTTTATATGTAATATCTTTATCTTGCACTCTGGCTATAGAAAATTCACTTCTCACCGAGTTAAGGGGAAACGTATCATTTTCCCCTATCCTATATCTGGTACCTGTAATCAGATTACAGATTCTGCAGTTACACTGCAGCAAAGAAATTGAAATTTATTACCAAATAATAAAGCTAAGGATTAATGCAAGTCTGCTTTCCCCAAGAAAACACATACAGTTACCAATGCAAGCTTCCCTTTTGTTCAGCCCTGCATTATATAATTTCTGTCTGCATTTTTACTAATTTATTCTTCCTTGTATGGGCCAAATCATATACCCCTCAGCTAGTGAGGGTGTCTGGGCAAAATAACTTGTTGACCTCCAGAACTCTTTAATTTTCTGTTAACTGTGAACAATTGTTAATCATTTTTGTTATTTCTCTTAGCCATGGCAAGCAGCATAGCGAAAACACTTCTGATAATCCTTGATTTATAACTGGTTGTTTAACGACTGTTGACAGTTATGATGATTTTTTTAAAAAGCTACTTATGACTCGTTCTTGAAGTTACAACCGCCACTTCATCACCCCCTACAGTCATGATTGCATTTTGGGTATTTGGAAACCTACTGACTGGTTGCCAAGCATCCCAAAATCACATGATTCCCATTTGCAATCTTCTCTGCCAGCTTTTCCAAAAAATCGATGGAGAAGCAAGCAAAGAATATTGCAATTGCTGCCACCTTCATGCGCTGGGGGAGGGGAAGTTCCTGTGGCAGACTGGAGGGGTTTTTTTTCTTTTTTCCCCAATCAAGCCACTGGATTTTTCTTTTGCATAGAGAGGGGAGCTCTTTTGCTCTGTCCACTTAATGACCCATCTGGTCACTTAATAGGAGAGCGAGGATTGTGTTCATTGAACAAAGTGATCACATGGGCATCTCGCATAACATCCGCAATTCCAGGATCTATTTGGTCATAAGTCAAAGATACTTGTAATGGACTGCATTTATTTCAGCTGTGCTAACAGGTACTTTTTTGTTTAGTCAGATGCAATTCAAGATCTGTGTGAAAGCTGTAATGATTTAATTGTCCAGGAATCTTAGCAAGGCCAGGTTCAGCCATGGGTTTGCAAATATAAGGATTCCTCGTACCCTAATCTTGTCTCCTTATATACAGTATATGTTATATGTATGAAGACTCCCACTACCAGCAATAAGATAGCTAGGGATGATGGAAGTCAATAGCCAACGTATCAGAAGGGCCACCTGGTTAGAGAAGTCTGTTCTACGCATGTATTGCTTGCAAATTGCTACTCCAACTAACTAGGAACAAAGGGAGAGGGCACCAGATTGGGGGAGGCTGGTAGGAATGGGCGGAAATGTAGCCAATCATCTTACCTGTAGCGGGAGTGTTCTCTGGACCTGCAAGGAAGCAAAGAAACATTAGCATCAGCAAGATATTCAATGTAGAGTTATCACTCTGTGCTAAAAGGTTTAGTCTGGTTTAGACAGATGCAAGTTATGATCTGTTTGAAAACTGTAATTAATGTTCTGCCTCGTCTGTTCAGAGATATAGAGGCAGGAGCCAGTATCAAAGAATCCTTCATTCTTCAATACTTCAGCGCAGAATGAGCCAAAGGGTTACTTTTAAAAGATTTGTTTCTGATTAAGCTTGAAAAGGATATTCAAAGCAGCAAGCTAAGGAAGACTTGCCTCTTCGGACTGACCTGACTGATGTCTTAAAGCATCAGGAGTCATTAGGTTTGTTAAACCACTCCAAGGTTCCACACTCTGAATCATTATTCAGTCTCACTCAATTACTTTACACTGTCTTTTTTTTCCTATTGAGCCTGGTTTATGAAATTGTTGCAAGAATAAATATAATAAGACCTTGAGTAAAATAAATTCATGCATCACTATACCAAGTGAAGTGGGAGTAATTAAAATGCCCTGGAATAAAAAGTGGAAGTGGGTATTCAGAAGTAATTTTGGGGGTTAAGTCACCAAGGAAAATTAAAAGTTTAGGATAATTTAAGTCTGACCACATAATAAATTATGCTTAGTAAATTATGAAAGATTTCTGCTGGGGTCTCTGAATTCTCTCTGCTTTAATCCAAATTTTTGTTCTAATTTCAGGTAAAACTGGCACATAGATTATAGCTGCACCTTAACACAGCTTTAGTTTCACTTACTTGCAGGTACAAGGCTGGTCCAGGACACTGTATAATATAAAAAGAGGCCCAAACAAACAAATTTTGTCTAAAATTCATCATACAATCCTCATGACAGTGTATGGATTTCTTCATGGATTTCTTCAGTGACTTGACAATCCAATGAAGGTGACCGGCCTTCTTTGCTATCTGTCCCTAGTACTTGGAGTTATACTTTCATATACAAAGATTTCATTTAGCTTTCCTATCTAATGGCCATGCAGATATTTCCCAAATTAAGCAACTTCTATTATATGTGGATGTCAATTCTCAAAATTTTTCAGCAGTGACCATACTGGCTGGGAAATTCTGGAAGCTGAAGTCCAGACATCTGGAGGGCACTTAGATTAGAAAAGGCATATCTAGAAGTTCTTTTATCCTTCTAAGTATTTTGATGCCCTATTGAACATTCTGCTGAATGTAATGGAGGTCAAGAGTAAGGAAATGCAGCACTTCAGATCCAAAGAAGGAAAAAAGGAAGTATGAAGAACATGCCTGCCTCTACTGCAAGGCATTTTACTTCATCCTGTCAACAACGCCTTACCTAAAATGTGCATTTTCCTGAGACTGTATCATTACAATCTGTGAATGACACACCCATCCACCTCAGGAGAAGAAGAAACTTTTTGAAGTTTTCCAACAGCTGAAATATGCAAGCTCACCTTTTCTGCTTTGGATTTGAAGCACTGCATATCCCTAGCTAACAGCAAACCACAGTGAGCATGCACAGGAAAGATGGTTGTTGCTGCCAGGGAACACTTGTTCTATGTCCTAGCACCCCTCCATCCTTCCCCTCTCTTAGTGTCCTTGTTCTTACTGTTGAGGAGGAACTGCTGCAGGCGAGAAAAACTGCTTTGGGTCCCCAACAAGATGCTGACAAGGATCCAGGTCAGCCCTGCTGTCAAGACAATCACAACAACACGAAGAGGACCTAAAACAATTAAGAAAAATGAAGTCAAGTCAAAGCAAAGCCAAAAAAGAAACCCTGGAGGAAGACTGAATCCAACTGCTACACTACAGTCATCCAGTAGTGGCTACAATTTTCCCCAACATATCCCAGAAGCTTAAATGCTCTAAAGGGCTACTGGATGTCAGTGGCTAAAAACTATTATTTTTCCTGTCTGAAGGGCTGCCTTTTGCTGTCACCATCCAGAGCTCACCTGCTAGTCTCATGGCCCCTTGAGAGTGTCCAGAACCAGTGGAAATCCAATGCTATTAGGCTCCTGAGGTAGCAGAATGGGTGAGGGAGTCTGAGGTGGGTTAGTCACATGTACCCTTCAAACTACAGAGATCAGAAATGGCAGTCAGAATCAACCCAAGGAAGATAAAACTCCTGCATGACCCCCAATACTCAGGACAAATGTCCACGAGTTCTACACTAATAAGCACACATATAAAAATATAACCTTCATAACATACAGACAACAGAAATCACAAACCGCCTTGTACGATTTTCATGGTTAGGCTGCCGGCCACTTCATGTAACACCAAACCATTAAAAATTGAACTACAACCAAATTCATCTTAAGTACATTTCTTAAAAAGTGTTTCATCAAACCTGCAAGTTAAATTGCTTTGCCATCTTATGGACAATTGAGGCAACTCCCTCAAGGCAATATAGCAGAGGGCCTTTGAATTTTCTTACTCCAGGACATCTGTAGCTATACTTTTCGTTAAACATAGTGTACACTGTAACCGCTGGATACTTTTCAGAGGTTTATGCAAAACTGTAGTCTATTCTAGTGAAATGAAACTTAATAGCTAACTGTGGAAGAGAACTCTATGTAAAAAAAAATAAATAAATCCTGAGCAGGGCAAGGCAGAATTTCCTCTTTTTCTTTCTTTTCTTGCCTGTCTGCAGGCAAAAGGCATTTTTTTAATTGCCTAAAGTAAGGGTTAATTTCCAGGGGGTTGCTAAAATCTACACAGAACTGCAAAGCTCAATTTTAACCAAGACCTCCAAAAAATGGTGTCAGTTTAGCTTGCAGGGGAGGGATACTACTAAACTTTACGCTCTGTATCAAGTTTGACTTGAACCATACTGAACTCTGCAGCACTCCTTGTTTCACCCTTTGGACTTTCCAAGACCAAAGCAAGAAAATTCCTTGGCCTCCACCTCCTTCCTTAACTGTATTCACTCTCCAGACTGAACTTTTGAGCAACTTAGTGCTACTTATTTAACCCACTTCCAAAACTGGGTGGATTCCCTTGGGAGATAAAGTCTCATTTATGTGACCTCCCCTTCATACGTATAAATATGGACTTTTATGACAAAGAGCACCCCTCTTCTACTTCTGGTTCTTTTTCTTCTTCCACTTTCTCTTAAGTGCTGCAAACAGGAAGGCAACTTAAGTTCTCACATCACCTATGGAGGTTGAACCTTGCCTCTTTCTGTCTTGTTAACATCCGGCCATGTCCAGAAGGGAACAATCCCGTAATTAAGTTCTGTTCAACTACTACCCGAAGCAAATTGGCCTCATGCTTCTTGATCACCCTCATCCCCCCCAAACCACATAAATACACCAACAACCTAAGCACGATCGTCCCGGTGGTTTCTACTCGGGTAGAAAAGCACCGGGAAAACCACCAGAGACGAGCACTGGACTGGAACAGGTCGGACAAACATCGCGGGAAACCGAATGGCAAACCCCACTTCCATATTGTTGCCAAGCGAACCGCACGAACACGTCGTCATAGTTGAGCATCCGGGAGAGAGAGAGGCTTCTGGCCCTTCTCTCAGCCGGTGGCAGAGAAGCCCCAAGACCCTGCAACCGGTCCACGGATCCCGCCTGCAGCCCGGTGCCGAACCCTTCGGGCCCTCGCGCAGGGCCTCCCTTCTTCTTACTCCGCACCCTCCTCCCCGGTTGCTGCCTGAACCCTCCCCGCTGCCCACGTACTCATCTCCCAAACACCCCAGTCGCCTCATGATTCCCTCCAGCTTCCTCCAGCGTCCGGTTGCCAATGCAATCCGCGCGGATCTTCGGTCGCTTCCCAGGAAAGAACAAGATTTTCCGGCTTGCCAAGTAATAGCAGCAGAAGCAGCAGCAGCTCCTCCTCCTCTTCTGTCGGCGGCTCCGCCCAGCCTCCTGGGTAGAACAGCTTAGCGGAGACCTCGGTGGCTCGCCTCCGCTCTGATCGAGTTCCTCTTTGGGCGTCCCGGCCCTTCGCCCCCTCCAGGCTGGGTACGGAGCCCTTCCACCCGCTCCGCCACTGGCCATCCCCGCTGTCCCACCCGCTCAGGCTTATTCCGATCGGACGCCGCTCGGGAACCGGAACTTTCCCACGGTCTACTGGCCTCATTCTCTTATTGCGCCTGCACCCGCTATTCCCGAGGAAGGCCCTCTCTTCATGGGTTAACTGGCGTAAAGAGCAAGGCTAGGGTTTCATTAAAAAAAAAAAAAACCCAAAACCAGCGTTTCGGAGAAATCCTAGAAAAGCCGCGACCTTCTTGAAAGAATTGCGGTTAGAGGTTAGGTTGGCATCCGGGCACTCCCGCGCATCCTTTGGAATCTCCTGGAAACCAAATTACGTCCTGGAAAGGGGAGGGGAAAAATGACCAAATAAAGCTACACTGGGAGAGAGCAGTGCTCCTTCAGTGTGGCTTTATGTGTTTCTAAATTGTTAAGATTTATACAGCCTGCTTTTCCTCCAGGAGCATCCTTTTTCCATTTTTCCACAGTAAATTTCGAGATACCAGAAAGTAGCTGGCCACAATTCACCCAGTCGTCTTTCATTGTGAGGCAGGGCTTCAACCTAGTCTAAGTGTCTGTGGAGATTCTCAGTTATTTACCACAGGTCGTGGTTGACAACCTAGTCGACAACCTAGCTGACAATCTAGTCTGGACAACCTAGTCTAGTCCTTTCTGGAATCAGACCAACACTTTAACTTAATTGCACCAGAGGTTAACAAATAGTTTGCCTTTGCCTCTGTGGCTCCACCCAATAGTTTAATTTACACCCACAACTCCATAGTTCTAAAACTTCTGAATTATTCTGACAGATTTTAAGTTACATTATATTTGGCATAATAAAATGTTAGCAGTCAACAAGTCACAGGTTATTTTATACAGCATAAAGTGTTAGAAATTGTTCATTCCGATTTCCAGGGTTTCAGTACTGTAATCCGTAAAACTCTCATGTACCAATAAAAGAGAGTATCTGTAGCTCAGGGTTGAACTCCCATGTACTGTTTTTTATTATTATTATAAGTTATTATTTTTTAAAACATAAACAAAAAATACATCTTTCAAGAACGAAGCCTTGATCTGGTCATAAGTAGATACAATCACACCCCTCTTTATCAAGCTCTTTCCCAAATCTCCGCCATTACATCTTTTAAAATGAACACCAAAACATAAATTTTCCCCACAATTATATCTTAATCTAAACATTTACCATTCTATTATTTCACCAAAAATCTTAATTTCCAAATAACACAACTCAATATTTAATTACAATTATTTGCCCTAAATTCTATCTATATACCCATCCCATGACCCATTACATTGAATCTTTAAATCCTAATCTCTTTTATCTAACACCAATATTTCTTAGACTTATCACATATACACTCTTCATTATACACAGAATCAATTCATTATCGCAGTCTTATTATCTTCATTTTGTTATTCATATCAAACATAGTCACCTTTATTTCTAGTGTTAATCCCAACGATCATTTTATTATTACTATCAATTCCAATTTAAGTCATATTTATTTTTACCTTTTTATCTCTTAATCATTTTCTTTCTTCTTTTATCAGCATATTCACCTTTATTTTACTTTCAGATCCAGTATACACCTCTCCCTCTATTGTTATGGCTGTTTTCCAGCATATTCAGTTATTGTTTGGCTGTTTACCAGCATAATCTTCTAGTGCTTTGGCTGTTTACCAGCATATTCCCCTTACACCTCTCCCTCTATTATTATGGATGTTTTCCAGCATATTCAGTTATTGATGGCTGATACCCAGCATAATCTCTATTTGTTTTGGCTGTTTTCCAGCATATTCAGTTATTGATGGCTGATACCCAGCATAATCTCTATTTGTTTTGGCTGTTTTCCAGCATATTCAGTTCTTGTTTGGCTGTTTACCAGCATAATCTTCTAAACACATTTTAATATTACTATTTATCTCTGTGTAATTCCCTATTTTATTATACCTTCCATTTACATGTTAGTTCTGTATATTTAATCTTATTATCATTCTCAACTTTGTTTACAATTTAACATTGAGACTTAGTTCTTAATCAAACATCACCACATATAAATCAATAAAGTTTCTTGGATTTTTCTCATGTTCATACACAATCTTATTCACTTATAATAAACTCCTTTTTATCAATACATTCCATCTTTACTACATTTTCCTATTTTAGTCACATTATTTTATTTTCCATCCTTGTATGTCTTTAAACACCTCCTTTTATAATTAATATTCATGTAAACAGTACAATTCATTTATTAATCAGACTATTTCTATATTCTTCTTTCCAGTCGTATATATTTTATTTCTTCACTTCCTTGTCTAGCAATTTATAACCCATGTCAAATTCAATGTTCCCAAAATTGTTTCTTCGTATATCATTTTAGTTCTTTTTATTACTTCAATTCCCTGCAAAGAGACTTCCGGTTTGATGTCGCAGCGAGTCAGTCAGGGAAATAGCGGTCTCTGATAAGCCCCGCGAAAACCCCGGCTGCTGAACCACCGCCAATGGGTCTTTGGACTGAACCTGTCTTGCAGGGATGGCGGAAGAAGAGGGGCGCCTCAAACGACCGAGAGGAACAGGCAAGTTCCTCAGAGGTTGGAGGGAACCCTCTGTGAGTCGGCGGCGGGGGCGGCAGCCACGGCGGCTGCAATGAAGCTGGGACAAACCGAAACAAGAGATGTGCAGGAGGAAAGTGAAAAGAACGAAGCTCTTTGAAGCCGGGTGAGTGACACCAACCTAGGCTTGAAACAACGCTGGAGCAATAATTTGTACTTGTAAGACCCCCTAGCCTTAAACAGTGGCTGTGGATTTGAGGGGCTTAGAAGATTTTGAAAAGTGACATTAGAAGGAAAAGATCTGCAAAGAAAATTACTTTGGTATTGAATTAATTGGAACAATTGAACATTGAGGCAGGTTGAAAAACCTGGAAAGAACTTTTAAATTAGAATTGGACTTGGGGGAAAAAAAAGGAGGATTTAATATTTTTAAAACTCAAAAGAAGACGAGAGTTAAATTGGACTGTTATATAATCACAACAAAATGGAGACTGGCGTGACTAAGGGAAAGTGTGGATTGCAGAGCAACACTTTCCATTTTAAAAGGAAACATTGTAACTTTGTTTAGGAGAGTCATTAAATTATTGAAAAAATAATGGTGGAAAGAAGGAAGAAATACAACGGAACTTTTATAATCGTGACTAATTGGCGCAGGAACAAAAGAAGTCAAGCGTTGTAGGAACAAAAGAAGGGAAGTTGAACTCCCATGTACTGTTAATCCTCTCATGCAATGCAATTTTCTTCAACCTAGTACCATATGTCATGCACCACTAGCCATAGTGTACTGATTGAGAATTATGGAAGTTGTAGTAAAGCACAGCCATAGAAAATCAAATTAGGAAAACTGCAAGATTTCATTCTTAGCCTTTAATTTACAATAGGATCAAAATAGGTTTACCCAGTTTCCTATTACAAACACTAGAACCCACATTGAACAAGAAGCAACTGCAGAACAGCTATTATATAGCAGAAACGCACAATGTTTAATGGCATCAGTTCTGTACTATGATTGGCACGTTCAGGGTTGCATTCCACAACCGAATACATCCAAAGCCCATTTTTGGAGGGCCTGGAGATTTTAAGGAAGAAATGCATGCTGTAAACCTCTGCAGGGTATGACACCCATCCAAGGAGGAAATGCAGTTCTATAGTATGCAAAGTCCAACTATTTCTTTCTTTCTTCTTTCTACTTCTGAAACATCCTTTTATAATGTACAGATCCTATCAGCCAAGGAATTTCAGGGAGTGAGGGCGAGGAGAAGACCCTTCTCTGCCTGGTCCCGTCCTCTGAAACATCTTGCCACTGGAGGTGAGATCTGCCTCCACCTTTCTGGCCTTCTGGAAGGGCCTTAAAACCCGGCTCTGTTGGTTGGTTTGGGGCCCCAAGGTGGGTATTGCTATGGTAGAGGTGGTTGGTTGGTTGAGAGTAGTAGTGGGTTTCAAATCCCGTCGCTACTGGTTCGCTCGTGGTTGTGCATGCGCTTGCACGCGCAATGCTTCTGTGCATGCGCAGAAGCGTCCGGGTGGGTGGGCAGAGCCTCCCACCGCTGCTACCAGTTTGCCCGATCTGGGGCAAACCGGTAGCAACCCACCACTGGTTGAGAGACCAAAACCTACCGCCAACAATGCTGTTGATTTTTAACCTGTATTTTTAAAGCTTTTACACCATTCTAAACCTCCCAGAGTCATTCTAGATAGTGAGACAGGCAGAATATAAATTTAATAAATAAAATTAATCCAGAGGGAATTGGAGCTATCCCATTGGCTCATTCTACCATACTAGGCCTCCAACTCATATTCAACTGAAGGGCAGTAAAACTTTATAGAATTTGGACCATCAAACACACAGAAGCCTACTTGGGTGAAGTACTATACCTGTACCATAATGAATTTAGCTAAACACAGGTAAGTATCTCCTTTGTCCACATGAAGGCAAGGGAACAGGATCTGTGACATTCTTGAACACCAAGGCATTGCTTTGCAGCATAGTTTGCTTGACTTCTGGTTCCTTTGCAGTATTTCCCCACCTTATCAACTTTCTGATCCTTGTTCTTCAGTACCCAGTATTCTCCAGCCAGTATGGCCATTGTTTCAGTATTCTGGGAATTGAAGTCCATACACCCCAAAGTTGTCACGGTTGGGAAGCAGTGCATTAGCAGTGCACGGGTCAAGCAGTGGGCCTTTATATATTCCATCAGGACATGCCTCATCTATTTTTTAAATAATCAGTTTAACATTATTAAAAAGAAAGCTGCACCAGCATATAAGAGCGTTATTATTTTGTAGCAATATTTTTGGGTCCCATTTCACTGAAATAGCATATAGCATCTTGGCAGGCAGTGTCCTCTTTGTAAAAGGGTAACAACTAGGGATGCCCACCAGAGCAACCATTCTGTGAACTGACATAACTGCTGTGGCAGCCATTTTATCTGCATCACCTTTTCAAGGTCTTGAAATTTCCTCCTCAGCTTGCTATTAGAAAGAAAAAGAAACAACTCTATGTTTCTGACAAGCAAGCATTAACCAACAAATCTTTGGTTAGCTGAAACCAAAGCATGAAAAACAGGAGCATGAAAAACAGGAATCCCTACTGTAACAGCTTTTTCTTCATATACAATTAAAAAACCCTATACATTTAAGACAGCAGCAATATGTGTGTAAATCAGATTTGACATCTGATTTGACATGGAAGAAGCTAATTAACTTTTGCAATGATTAAAGAAATAGGAAATATTTTTAGTGAAGAATTGGAACCAAAATCAACATTAGAATTTGCTACAACCTGTTTCAACTTCATCCAAACCCACAGTAAAAGGCCAGACAAGATTATATTGTCTCCCAGTGCAGCCACTTTCAACCTTCTGTATGGAGAAAATGAACAGCATTTGCTCTGGGATTAGCATTAGCAGATTTATTTTTTTAATATTAAGTTATTATTGAATCAGCCTTTGCTCCTGTCTATTGAGAGATTGGAGCAGATCTACTGCACTGTCCTCAAACCTGGTTACACAGCATCCAACACACAACTGCACAATAAATCTTCTATAAATCAAATCACAACTGCCACATTTATTCACCAGCCAAAACAAAGTATTATTTTTCATCTGCTGCTCACAAAGTTATCCATCACAAAACACACTCTTCAATGATTGCCAAAACAGTCAGGAACCATTTGAGGATAATGTAAAGCCAGCACAAACAACTGATTGTGGCAACATTTGGAATATATCTTGATTGCTGCTCCTGCTCCCTCACTTCTAATTGCTAATTTATTCTCTTGCTGCTGATTCAAGATGTGCTTCCACTGGTTGTAATCTTTTGCTTCACTAGTTCCAGTTTTTACAAGCAGGTAGTTTGTTTTCACTGATAATGCTGGTGTTTATACTGCTTTCCAAGGATGAATGGATGGATGGATGGATGGATGGATGGATGGATGGATGGATAGATAATGTATTTAAATAGACATGTGAAATTTTCTAATTGTCTTGATATATATAACTTGTGATATTCCCCCCAAAAAATATAAAAGTGGGGAGTACTCAGAACCATTCATTTATCACATTAAAACGAATATTAGTTGTGCTTACCACAACTGGCACTGTGCAGTCTCAACACAATAATTTCCTTCATTCACAAAAGATTTCACAATAAATAAAATTAAATTCTAAAAAGACGGATTCCACTATACCTTTTTCATTGCCATTATCTTTTTCTAATAATATATTCCCATGTGAAAATAATCTACTCTACCTAGAACTGTGCTTTCATCCTTCCTACATTTAATGGTACTGCTGGTATATAAATTTACTGTTTCAGTGAAACAAAAGTGAAACCCTCAGCATTAATTAATCTACTTTGTGCTTCCTGCAGAAATTTCCTGACCTCTGAAGCCATTCATGGAAGATGTCATATGCATTTATTACAACTTAATCTATGTGCTAGATTCATATCCCTCCTTTTATCCAGGAACAAAAAGTAGTAGCACACTATAGAGATCTCCTTTGATTACCCACTAAATAGTATACCTTCTAGTAAATTAGTGATAGGAATTATCTTTTGAGCCAAATGACAGTTTTTCAGGATGATGCAGAAACACTAGGACATTATTTTATTATTTATTTCTTAAATCTGCATCTCATCCTTAATCTAAAGCAGGGGTGTCAAACTGGCGGCCCATGGGCCAGATGTGTCATGTGCAGGCACACCCACCCCAGTTCTGCAAATGGGAAGAACACTATGAAATGTCACATAACGGTAATGTAACATGATGAGTTTGATACCCGTGATTTAGGGCTCAAGGCATCTTATATGGAGATCTCAATATTATCCCCACAGAAGCCTTATGAGATAGTTTGGAATAGAAGAGTAATTAGACTAAAATCATCTACTGAATTTCCAAAGCTGGAGTGGATTTGAATATGATTCTACCAGTCAGTACATCAATCTGGTTAAGTTTCTTTCCTTACCAGCGGGTAAATTCTACCACAACCAGTTTCATAGAGCTAATAACTCAGATGAAACAAAGAAGCATCTCTAAACCACAGGGCCACATGAACCCAAAAATGAACTCAGGTTTTATATATAAGCAGTCCCAGGTTCAAATCTGCAGGTATAACCCTCAAACATCCTGGAAAAAGGCTGGGGCCAAGGAAATCAGGAGGTCTGCATGAAGCAACTGCATGAAGCAACAGCAACGTCCCACACGTATCATGTCATTCTTCTGATTTCCCATATGAAAAATCCTTCTCCCCTAACCCTAATATTTTGTCCAACAGGCCTCCATCTCATCAGCATCGTTTCCCTCCCTCATAGTTCAACTTCTTCCACACATTTGTATGTAGATTTCTGCCTTCACACTAAGAATGTTTTCTTCCCAAGTTGACTTACTTATGACAGCAACGGCATCTATTTGGTGCCTTCTCTTTCTGATGGGTCTCATCTTTGTTGAGAGAAGAGAGTTTGCCTGGGGAAGATACAAATAACACACTAAATATGGGTTGGAGAAATTTACCCTATTTTAAACAGGCAAATATTGTTTGTATACTGTGGAGGCCCATCCTTTATCCCCAGGAAACCAATGCTGCTACCCCATATCTTTAAATCCACCTAAGACAGTGATGGCTAACCTTTTGGCCATTACGTGCCAGGAGCATGGGGGTGTAAGGGGGGTCGTGCACACGCATGCTCACATCCATAATTCTATGGACGTCACGCATACGCTTGCAACCACCACCACCCCGCTCCTGGCACGTGATGGCCCGATGAGCCCAGTAGGCCTGTTTTTCTCTCTCCCCAGGCTCCAGAGCCTTCCTAGGAGCTGGCCCCCAAAAAAACAGCCTCCCCCCCCCCCCCGCTGATGCCTTCCGGAGGCAGGAAACGTCCTGTTTCCCTACTTCTGGTGGGCCCAGAAGGCCCAAAAATCAGCTGGCTGGCGCACACATGCATGCTGGAGCTGAGCTCACGTGCCCACCGATATGGCTATGCATGACACCTGTGGCACGTGTGCCATAGGTTTGCCATCACGGACCTAAGACATAGTTTAAACAGTTTAATTTAATTAAGTGTCACCTTAACTACTGTGGCTTATTCAATACAACATGGTTAAAATAAACTATAGCTTAGCATAACATACAGATGCAATCAGTGATAGGATTCACATAAACCCTAAACCTCTTGGGGGCACTTTTAATGTGACATATAAGACTAAGTATCTTTCTTAGCTTGATTTAGATTAGTTTACCTTAAGCATAACCCAGCGTGCCATCTCAATCTGGTGTAATAGGGCAGATTATTATTATTATTTATTACATTTATGTACTACCCATCTCACTCTGAAAAGCAACTCTTTTGGTTAAGCCGCCATTAGTCCTCCAGGAAAATGAGGCTACATTCAGGAGTGGCCTCATAGGAGAGCTTCTCCACATTAACAGGGATACAAAGAGGTGGAAGTTTAGGCACGGCTGGAAGATTCAAGATTTTTCTTCTTTTGGTAGGCAACAACTAGTCAAGGATGCCAGGCCTGGCTTGTATTAATCTGCATGACTATAAAAATGAAGTTTCTTGTATTGCTCTTCTGGTGTCTGGAGATTTCCAGCGCAGATCTAGACTAATTTGCCAGTCAGCAGAAAAGTTGCAGGGACACCAACAAAAAGAGAAGGACTGGCAATAAATAGTTGTGGGCTAAATTATGCAGTTAATCATATTTACTAGATAAGTACCTTGAGATACCCCAAAGGAGATGAGAGACTGTATGCAGACAAGATACAAACTGGTATAGATGTATTAGAAGAGAGTATGGTTTACAAAGATAGGGAATTAGTGAAATGTGCTGGTGTAGAGTAAATTTTGCTAGCTTTCCTTTTCTCACATGTCTCACATGTCCGTGTAGTCTTAGCGACCACTTATTGATCATTCTAAGTTATGCCAGATTCCCCACCCCCCCAAATACTTATGACCTGATTCTGAGGTTATGTCTGCCATAACTTTCCTCCCCAGGAGCAAGTGTCTTTTAAATTCTTGGCTGCGATCCCCATCTGCGGTGATCTTGGAGCCCAGGAAAATAAAATCTGTCCATTTTCCCCATTTATTTGCCAGGAATTGAGAGGGCCAGTTGCCATGATCTTAGTTTTCTTAATGTTGAGTTTCGAGCCAACTTTTGCACTTTCCTTCTTCATCCGCATCAAGAGGCTCTTTAGTTTCTCTTCACTTTCTGCCATTACCAAATACCCAAATTTTGATCATATGACCATGGGGATGCTGCAACAATAGTAAGTGTGAGGATTGTTTGTAAGTCACTTTTTTCAGTGTTGTTGTAACTTTGAACAGTTGCTAAACAAAAGCTTGTAAATTGTGGACTTTGATAGAATATATAGTTGCATATTATTGTTCACTTTTACTCTGGTAAACATTAAATTATGTAATTGTATAAGGTATCATGTATAACTGATTTTCATTTGAGGAAATATTCAGTTCAGATTGTTTCTTGCTTCCACAAAATTTTGTGGAATTTTTTTGTAGCTTAATACTGCCTCTGTAACCTATATCTCATTTTACACATCCAAAGGCTCTTCAAAACATAATCTTGAGTGCAACCTGCTATAGACATTTATCAAATCTCAGCAACTATGTTTTTCATTCTACCCCTATTATAATTCTACCTATCTTTTATGTACACTGAGAGCATATGCACCAAGACAAATTCCTTGTGTGTCCAATCACACCTGGCCAATACAAAATTCTATTCTATTCTATTCTATTCTATTCTATTCTATTCTATTCTATTCTATTCTAATTTTATAATTATTAAATTGATATGAATAAAAACATCATTGCATAAAGAATTTGGATATATATTTGGATATAAAATATACCTGTGAGCAATAGTATATTTAATATAGAGCAGTCTTCATCAATCTAGATGTTAGACTTTATTTCTCATAATCCATCAGTCAGCAGTGTTTCGAAAGGTGAAATCCAAAACTAAATTAAATAAACCCGCTTCTAGAACAAAATGAATTTAACAATAGACTTAAAGGAGCCAGGCTTCAAAAGTTAGCCTTGCCACGGATAGATCACAAACTACATAGATAAGATTTTTATCAGCACCACGATGCAGCGTATAAACCCAGCGAAAAGTCTGAATCGAGCCAAACCAATTGACAGCTATGAGGCTCCCGCTGTAGTTCTGACAACCGAATAGGCGGTGTTACGATTAGCTCCGCCCATTCAATTCTTCTTCTTATCCTCCTCCCCCTCCCCCTCCCCCTCCCTCCTCTTCCTGTTTTCTGTCGTCTGGCGCAGGCGCGGTGCGGCCCTTTAAACGTGCGCAAGAAGTTCCAGCGATTACATCTCTTGTTAGTTGTATCCTTCCGCCTCGGCCCTGAGGGACTTTTTTATTTGGCTTTATTTTGGTTTTAAAGCTTCCAGCGTAAATCAGCGGTCTTTGATGAGTCTTAGAAGTTGCAGTCTTTGTATCGGAAAGATTACCCTAGGCCGGTGTGGTGACGTTTCCAAGAGGTTCCTTTGAACCTTTGGAGGCTGGCGGAGGGAGACGTTTTGTTGTTGATGGGCAGCGGCTGTGGAGGATATTGAGAAAGTCCAAAATGGCGGCGGCTGCCAGATCGAGAGGACCCGGCAGGCCTTGAATTTAGGGAGGGGAGAGAACAAGAGGGACTCCGGGCCCGGAAAAGTGCCGGGAGATCCCAGAGAGGAAGAGGGGCGAAGCTGAGCAACCGAGCACCGGGGAGAAAAGCTCCGGCTGAGCGGCCTAGTTCCCCCGCCCGTTAGGCCTGGTGCTCGAGCGAGGAGGAGGAGGAGGAGGAGGGGCCGGGCATGGCCCCCTGAGGGGCCTCCCAGAGAGCAAAGGAGCCGGTGGAGGGTATGGAGTCCAGAGAGGAGCAGGTGGAGCAGAGCGAAGGGCCAGACCAAGGGGCCTGGGGGGAGAAGGGGCCCCTCGGGGACCAGGGCGACTGGGTGTCCCGTGGGGAGAAGGGGGAGAGGGGAAGCCGGGGCTTGAGGGGGGAACGTGGCCTTTCAGGGGAGAGGGGAGAACATGGGGACTGGGGAGAGCGCGGCTCCAGGATGGAGAAGAGCGAACGGACTGTAAAGGGTGAGCGGGCTCCCCGGAGTGACAAGGCCGAACAGGGCGATGGGGCTGCCCGGGCTGATCGAATCCTCCGACCGCCTCGAGCGTCAGAGCAGGCGGAGCGCGGCTTGTGGAGCGCAGAGCCAGGCGAGTGGATGGAACGTGGCCCGTCCTGGGCTGGAGATCCCGACCCCCTCTTGCCTCCCGAGGACTTTTTGCCGCCACCCGAGTGTCCTGTCTTTGAGCCCAGCTGGGCCGAATTCAGCGATCCGTTGGGCTACATCGCCAAGATCCGACCCATCGCAGAAAAAAGTGGGATCTGCAAGATTCGTCCTCCCGCCGTAAGTACCGGCAAAGGCTGTTGGGTTTTAGGAGAAACTGTCAGCTGGGCAAGCAGAAGCAGGATTTGGGGGTTAGTGTAAGTGATTCACAGGTACTGGTGATGTTTGTTTGTCTTTTTAAAAAGAGAGATGTCTCTTCTGGTGACCATAATGAATTGGATGGAAGGAAATGTATTGGAGAGCTTGTGTGCCAGGATGAGAGTTGCAGACTTGAACCAGTGTGTCTTTAGATGGGAAAGAGTTCTTGGGAGCATTTGTTACTGGAGACAGTCACGTTATTGAGTGAGTTGACTGATACAAATGCAGTATTTCTGAGGAAGAATAAGACTATTGTGATGCCTTAAAAGAAATAACTGAACACAGGCCTGGTTCAACGGACAAATAGAGTGGGTGGTAGAAGTTACATAGCAGGCCCTGCTGACTAGAAATGGTGGTAGTTCAGTACATTTGAAGGGCACCAAGTTGGGAAAGACTGTTTTATGGAATTGATGAGGTTTGAATCATTTAGGTGCCTCCCATGATGTAGTAGGACAAATTGAATGTAGGTATTGAAAGCAGTTGATGTGATGCAAAAATATAATGTGCGGTATAAGTCAACACTCAGATATAGATTTGAATACATTATGGGAAATAGGGTAAAGCGTATACTACAGGGACTGGGTTTCTTTGGAATAGTTGGCATATAAGAGCTTTGTGTTTTGAACAGTCAAGTTCTACAGTTTTGTGCATGTAAATTGTTGTCTCTGTGATAATGGTGGTGCCTGTGTTGACATGTAGCTGTTACCATTTTGCTTGCTCTTTCACCACGCTGGAAAACTTGTATGGGTTGTGTCGTATTTCTGCTATTTTCCTCTACATCCTACATCTAGGCCTCAGCTGCAGGCAAAAAGAAGAAAAGAAATCCCCCTATTCTAATTCAGTATAGCAGGAAAGAGGTTTTCCAAGTCTTTTCCTGCTGTATTTCTTAAGTCCATTTAATAATATTTTTGATTATTTCATAATAACAGGTCATCTAGTATGACTGCCAGTTGCAGAATCTTTGTCTAAGAAGGAATGCAAGACTAGGAAATATTTGAGGACCTTGGTTTTCTTTTGTACAATTACAGTGCAGAAGATGCTGAAGCAGATCTCTTGCTCTCTGGTCCCAATTAAAAAAACACTTCTGCCAATCTTTTTAATCCTCTTTGAGAAGTCATTGTGATATTTTTAATTGGGGCAGCAAAATATTAGCATCTGCTTACCCAATGCAAATGGAGTGTTTAAATGAATCTTGCTTTTTTCTGTAGGCTGTAAATTATAGTTCAGGTTAGTCTGCAGCCTTCAGATCAAAAGTTTCTGTCACAATTCAGTTGGAGGAGAACCTGTCTCGCTGGTGTGAGTCTTAAGTATTATCATGCTAAAGTATTATCCTGTTAGCAATATTTCATTTTTCCCTTCTCTTGAAAGTTCTAGGATGACTGTTTAGCACTTCCTAACTTACTATATTTTGATTTGGACGGTGAATTTATTTCAGTATGTCTAATAAAAGGAAATACAATTCTGTCATATTTGTGCTTTTGACATACAATTTAGCACCATGTGAAAACGCTCTTAAATGAGAAGCCAAGGCTTTTCCAACTTAATCACCCACTTTAGTACAAACTAATAAATATTTCACTAAAAATACAAGAAAGAATATACATTCATGAAATTCAACAGGCCTAACTGTGATTCCAACTTCTAGAAATCAAAATTTTGCATAGTCAATTTGACTCCCTTCTGGTAAAGTTTATTTTAAGACTATGTGGTCTTTCTCACACTTAGACAAATAACCTTAGCTTCAGTGGCCTTTCTCTGTCTTGCTGTCTCCAACAGTTCTTGATGATAGTTACTCCATCTTTAAAGTGATTCCTTTGTACCAGAACAGTAGATTTTGAATGTGTAATGCCTTGGGATATAATACTTTAGATTGTTTAAAGGGACATCAAAGTTATCCTTTCCCTTTTCTCAGGCTTCCTATACATAAACAGTAAAGATGAACGCTTTGCAGTGCTTAGTGTGTTCCTGTTTTATTAGGAGGTGTTCACTATGTTTCCTTCAAATGTCAGTTTTACCTACTTAAGTCTCTGTCTCTCTTCAGCACTGAATATCACATACAGTAGGTTAAAGGCTTTCATTGTCTCAGGTTTGTCCTGTGGTAGTTTGTGTAATCCATTCTTGCATTTATATTCTGTTAGCTGTGAAATTAAATTCTGATTCTGTAGAGCTGTTTTCAGACTGAGGGTAGATCTTTGGTTTAATTCTTATGGTGTATATGTATTAGAAAAAGTGTTGGATCTCTTATTAGCTGGTAAATAGACTTTGAAATGTATGATGCTGGGATTATAATTATGTTGCCTTTCTGTTTCTTCCTCAGGACTGGCAACCTCCCTTTGCTGTGGAAGTTGACAACTTCCGGTTTACTCCACGGATACAGAGGCTCAATGAACTAGAGGTGAGTCCTTTGCCGAAGACATAATAGAATTGTAATGTAGTGCCATTCACATTTCTTTACATTTAACAGGATAATTAAAATAAACAATTTTACAAGAAAAAATGCCAAGAGCTATCAATAAATAATAAATGTAAAAATATAGTGATATATAATTTAAAAAACAAAATGCATTAGTTTTAAACAACTGTTGTCCAGTGGTTGTGTTGGACTACCATTGAAAGAATTGACTTCAAAAATTATGTCAGGTTGCCTGCTTATACAAGTATAAATAAATGGTTTTGTGATTTATTTCAAAGTAGTTCTTAGGATTGAAATGAGGGGCCTTGGCGCTCTCTGAGCTTGGTTGTTTTCTTGCAGGCATTTCATTACGTAAACTAGGTAATATCTTCTGTTCTAGACACTCATCTAGCACTGATAATGTTACCTAGTTTAGGTAATGAAATGTCTGCAAGAAAACAGCACCAGAGAGCACCAAGCTGTGTTTAATTATCCAGGTTTTTATATTTTTGACAGGATTTTTTGCAAAATGAACCTTTTGACTTGCATTTATATGAAATGAGTGTGTGTATCTTAGTACTCTTAAATAAATTTGCATCCCCATGAATAACTGTTTTCTGTTAAAATGATGAAACTCAGCATCTTTTTAGAATGAATGTATTCCTATGTTTTTAATTAATTTCCTACCTTTCCTCAAGGCAGTATACCCTGTAATCCTTTTCTCCGATTTTATCCTCACAATATTATCTTTTTAAGGTATGTTAGACCAGGGATCCCCAACCCCCAGGCTGCGACCCACTTCCAGGCCGTGGCCTCAACCAGGCTGCAGACCAGTACACATGTGAGTGTGCAGCTTGACTCAAGTGAGCAGCAGGTCGGCACATGTGTATGTGTGCACAGCTCAACTTGCAGTTGAGCTGCGTGTGTATCTGCATGCCGACTTGGCACGGCCCAGTTCCCCTCTACCCGCTCCGCCCCCCACTAGGTCCCTGGGATAAATAACGTGTAGCTGTATAAAGCACCTGTTACAGGAAATCTCCCAGGTCCCAAACCAGTTCAGTGTGCAAATATATACTGTTTACAACTTCATTAAAATTTGGTGTTGCTGGTATGAAGATATATTTGAAAGATGTATGGTTAAATGGGAAGCCATTATATGTTATTGGCTTGAGAAAGGCTAACTTCAGTTTATTCCATTAACAGGCACAGACCAGGGTAAAACTGAACTATTTAGACCAGATCGCAAAGTTCTGGGAGATTCAAGGTTCTGCACTGAAAATTCCCAATGTAGAGAGGCGTATCCTTGATTTGTACAGCTTGAGTAAAGTAAGTTATAATTACATTCTTCCCAAAAAGAATTAGAGAAAATTACATTTTTGTATTCAGGCTAATGAGGTTAATTACTGACACTGGCAGATTCAATGAAAATTCATCTGTGACACTGATGGATCTTAATAAGTTGTTGGTCTTAGTTTGGAATTGGGGATAAGGAAAATCAAGTACTTGATTTAAAAAAAGTATATGTTCATGTAATTGTACCTGATAATTTGTAGTTTTTCAATATTCCTGTATTTTTAGATTGTGATGGAGGAGGGTGGATATGAAGCCATTTGCAAGGATCGCCGATGGGCACGGGTGGCCCAGCGACTTTCTTATCCATCAGGAAAGAATATTGGTTCCCTCCTTCGTTCCCACTATGAGCGTATTATCTACCCATATGAGATGTACCAGTCTGGTGCTAACCTGGTGGTGAGTATCGGGACCCAGAGTATAGAGTTCTCCTGTAACTTAATTTCATATTACATTTCCTCCACAGACTACAAGAAAACCCCTCTTTCTAAATAGACTTCCCTTGGACATTGTTTCCTACCCTGGGAAGAAAATAGCTTGCTAGGGAAGATGGCAGAGGCTCATGCTTAGCCAGGAAAATCATATCTAAACTTGTCATGCTTTTGTTCTGCCACGGGATAGTTTGGTTAGGCCCTTGCTTTTTAATCCAGTGATGAGCAACAGGAGAAGCTTTACTCAGTCTTAATGCTATTCCTTTCTCCCAGCAGTGCAATACTCACCCATTTGATAATGAAGAGAAAGACAAAGAGTATAAGCCTCATAGCATCCCATTGCGCCAGTCAGTACAACCTTCCAAGTTCAACAGCTATGGGCGGCGGGCCAAGCGACTGCAGCAGGAGGTGAGTGTCTCACACACCTTCAACCCTAATTACAATTTTGTTTTCGGTTGGACCAGTTCATAATTCTGAGGGCAATTGTACACACCCCGTGCTCTGACTCAACGGAAAGCATTATTTTTTCTCAGGTTTGGGATAGAACCATTTAAATGTCAAAGAAGTCTCATCCTACTAGAATGTTAAAACTAAAATTGTGATTTTAAATGCAACAGGATAGTTTTTTAAAAATATATAAGGTATAATAATTTTAAATATATTTCATGTAGTTTGTCCCATGTAGTTTAGTATGATCCGCCCGCTCCCTGAAATTATCTGAAGAGATTTGTATAGTATTCATCTTTTCTGTCATAGTGACCTGGGGTTTAAGCTCAAATGGTGTAGTTCTCCAGCTATTTTTAAAAATAAGTTTTACTCTGTATTACAATTAAAAAGATAAAAACTCATATGAACTAAAAAGAATAGAATAAAAAGAAAAAATAGAAAGTGGAGGAAGAAAAAAAAAGAAAAATAGAAAAAATAAATATTAAAGAGATAAATAAATAAATGACTACCCTCTTTGTGACAACAAGTATAAACAATTTTGGTAACTTATCACCTCTTAAATATAAAATGGTCTCTTCTATATCTATCATCTGTAAGCAAATATTTAAAACCATATCTATTTTAACCTTAATCAGATAACCAATTTTATATTATTTCCTGTTACTGTTAACAATCTTGACCGTCAGTTCCCTTCAACAGGGTCCTAGAATTTGATTTCTTCTAATTTTTGCTTTGTCCCTTCTCACAAAAATTTTCAGAACTTTAACATAAGTTCAACATAAAAAAGTCATCCAGATTGCTTTCAAGATTAGTTAAGACATCAGTCAGCTTTGTTTGTATATCCAGTGTAGCATTTCCTTCTACATTATTACTTTAGCGCATCATTTTAAAATCTACTTTCAAATTAGTCTCAGTCCTATCCAGTAAAACGTGTTTCTCTTCCATAACATCTTTTAAACAAAGCGTCTATAGAGGCAGACATTCTTAAAATTAACTTCTGGATCCCTTGTTCACAAATATCTTCCATTATATCTAGTGTTACTTTATTTTGCTCCATTCCGTATTAAGAAGTCAAATTTAAGTATTCTTTTCCTTTAATTGTAATCTTTAGTTCTCTTACGTTTCCTCTAGCATCCAGCCTTCAAAATCGTATCTTATCATATTTTTTAAAATATTCAAAACAACAGCAAGTATGTGAACTTAGTGTCCTTTCAAAGGCACCAACCCTGAGTTGAGCAAGATGGCTATTCCCATATCTTCTAAACCCATCAGAGCCTACTGTCATGCAGTCCCCTTGGAAGGAGTAACTATCTGGAGTGCTTGTGGGAAATCCAAAATCCTCTCTTTCAGTTTGCCATTTCTTCCCTGGAAGTCCACCTCTCCAAACCAATAACGTGCTCACTATTGAATGGAAGGACTAACCTCTTCATTGTTTTGTTAAAAAGGCATTTAAAACCAGCATCTTTCAATAGGTTTTTAATTGTTGAAGAATTAATACACACACATTCATTGTTTCTGGTTTTAACGTGGTTTTGTTTGTTTGATTTTCTTAATTACAAAGAGATTTCAGCAAGTGATATAAACATTGAATAAAATATAAATAATTCCATATTAAATGTTAATCAAAACAAGATTTTATCACATGTGGCACCTGGCATTTCACTTCATTTTCAGGATCAAGTTGATCTTCACAAACTTAAGTAACACCATGGTGGATAAAAGCCTGGAATGTATAAAGTTTTTTTTTTTTTGCATAATGAATGCTGTTTCCCCTTTCTTACTTGTATTTATAGTTTAACAATTTAGTTGTAAGCCTTTTTGATTAGTTGCTATTCGTTAAGTGTTTGAAGAATGTAAGAGTTTATGGCTGTATCTGTATTTGTTTTTAAAGGAAAAAAGCATGACTATCAATTTTGCATCAGTTTAAGGAAACATTGAATCTTTTAATTACATGGGTAAAAGTCTTTTGATAAAATTCAAGGCTGTAGACAAAGGCCTTCAAAGGTCAGATAAAGATACAGTCCTGCATTTTGTTTAAATTATTCCAAACAATTAGTAAGTGGTTTTCCAAGGTTGAGTAGAATGTCAAGTCTCTTGCTAGGAATGTGCAGCTGGAGCTTAGTCTCCATGTGTATTTCCAGTAAAAGACTGAATGAGGGAGACAGAATTCTTCTTTCCAAATTAGAAAAAAAAACAAGTATGTATTTCATATGGGCATCCTCACCATAAAATCTGAAACTTATCTGTAACCCCTAATTCCATCATTCCATACCCCAAGTCATGAAAGTGAATTAGAATCCCAATCTTTTCTACAAAAGCTTTTACTGAAAAGCTTACCAAACTCTATATTAAGTATCTGATTAATTTATGTTAAAGGAAGCAAAGGCAACATGCAGTTATTTTTAAAGTTTTTCTTTGTTCCCGAATTCCCTCATGCTTCTGTTCTTCCTCTCTAAAATAGGAAATAAAATGTCATTGTGCTTTCTCTCCTTACCTTTAAAATGTTGTTTCCTAAACCCCATGCATTCTGTAGTTATTGTAACGTTTCCATTTGTTAACTCCCTTGTTGTAAAACACCATAATCCTTATACTTTTTATAATAATAATAATTCATGACATTTATATGCCACTCGATCCTTAGCAAATCTAGGCACTTAAGGGGAAATGGTATCCGGCTTCTTCACTATGATCCAATAATGATTTCCCCTTTTATTTCTCTTGATGCCCTTTCTACTACTCCTAGAGCCTTGTTGATCCCCACACCCCACACATTTTGTCGCCCTCTTGCAGGAATCCGACTCATACCCTGAACCTGCGAGTTCCCCAGCTCTGTTACCTGAGCAAGCACATCAAGCATGGGTACTGTTCCTGTTCTGTCCACCTCTGCTGCCTCTCTTTCACTCCACTTATTTGTCCTGCTTCGTGGCTAGAAGTCCTCAGACTCCGTCCAGCAGGAGATGTGTCTTAAATGTCTCAATGTACACTGTTTTATTTCAGCGTGCAATGCATTCTAGGACAGTCTCACCTTGTTGGTGTATCCAGCCAGAGGCTTGCTCCGAAACAAGATGACATTTCTGTCATAGGTGTTCAATCACGACCTCAGCAATGTCTATCATTAACCAATTGTCTTTCTGAAATTAGTTCTCCTTTCTCTGGGACTCAATTTATTCTTTTGTTTCTTTTCCTCCCTCTGCTGCTGCTGCTGCTGCTGCTGCTTTCTGAGAATCTTTGAAACATGATTTTAAAATTCATGTCTTCATATTGTCATTCTGTCCTAACTATCTTTCTTGCAGCCAGAGCCAACAGAGGAAGACATTGAGAAGAACCCAGAATTGAAGAAGCTGCAGATTTATGGTGCTGGTCCTAAAATGCTGGGACTGGGGCTTGTAGCCAAGGACAAGAACATGCGCAAGAAAGGTGGGAATGGAGGGCTAGCTGCACAATTAGGGAGCCCAAGGAGAAGTTTGTTCTCTTCGTTCTAAGTTTATGTCTTCTTAATATAGACAAGGAGATGCCTGAGTGCCCCCCAACAGTGATAGTAAAAGAGGAAGCTCCTGTTTCAGAGGTGAAGCTGGAACCCACTTCACCCCGAGGCTATGCAAAAATGAAAGAAGAGTTGAGGCACAGTCCAGAACCCTGCACCAAAATGACTATGCGCCTCCGTCGCAATCACAACACTCAGTTTGTAAGTTCTCACTTCAGTTAAGTTCTGCTCTCTTATTTTTGGTAAAGATTGTTTCCACCCCCACCCCTCCATCACTATCAGTAATATAGACTGGCCAATGAAAATTATTAGCTGGTAATTGTGAGCTCTGTGATAACATCCATAGCCGCCTGCCTCCTTAAAAAATGCATGAAAGGAAATAATAATTCTGCTGAATTTTTGCTTGTTCTTTGAAGTTGTCATTGCCTGGAAAAAGAAATCACTGGGTATATTTAAAACCCCTGTAGAGAGTCATTAGGAGTCAACACTTGAAGGCACCTCACAAAAATATTGAACAAAACAAGAGGTATTTGCTTTTGTGTGTAAAACAGCATTTCTTATACTTCCTCCTCTTTTAGATTGAATCTTATGTTTGTCGGATATGTACTCGGGGAGATGAGGATGACAAGCTGTTGTTATGTGATGGCTGTGATGACAACTATCACATCTTCTGCCTCTTGCCTCCTTTACCTGAGATTCCTAAAGGCGTCTGGAGATGTCCCAAATGTGTCATGGCGGTAAGGAAGCTTTATTTACCCTTGACAAACCCAGAGGAACATTCTTGCCTCACCAGAACATCTGGGTTTGAACTTGATCAGCTATTGAGAGATCCGAGAATTAGATTTGAACTATTGATCACACAATTCTTCAAAAGCATAACATGGACTCCATTTATTGTAGTATGGGTGGAAAAAAATAATTCCTTACTTGTGATCCCTCTCTCATGTTTTCCTTGTTTTTTCCTTTCCCAGGAGTGTAAGCGGCCCCCAGAGGCTTTTGGCTTTGAGCAGGCCACTCGGGAATACACACTACAGAGCTTTGGGGAGATGGCAGATTCTTTCAAAGCCGACTACTTCAACATGCCCGTCCATGTGAGTTCTGCTTCTTTTGCTGTGAGCACAGACAAATAGTATCAACCATGGTTTTATTTATTGTGTTAATAACCCATCTTTCCTCCAGAGGCTCTCAGGTTATTTACACACAACAATCTCTTAATTTTATCAGCAATAAACCATGTGAGGTGGGTGGATTGACCGAAAGTGATAAATCAGTTCTGGTTAAGTGTGGGCAGGAATCTGGATCTTTTTTGTTCTTAACCTCCACCGTACATCCCATTCTTGGCAATTTCATCATACGTGTTTCTAGTATCCTATAACTGAGGATATAGAGTGCATATTCCTGACTGCCTCTCCTACTTTCTTCCCCAGATGGTGCCAACAGAGCTTGTAGAAAAGGAGTTCTGGCGCTTGGTGAATAGCATTGAGGAAGATGTGACGGTGGAATATGGGGCTGACATTCATTCCAAAGAATTTGGAAGTGGTTTCCCCATCAATGATGGAAAAAGGCAACTCTCTCCAGAGGAAGAAGTATGTTCCCTTTGTAAGGCAGAGGGCTCCCTTTCCCTATGTTTGGGCTTCTTGTTCTGCCCCTCAAGGCTGACCGATTGTGGTTGGCCCTATCTGCTTTCTTATCTTTTGCCTTGCCTTGCCAGGAGTATGCAGCCAGTGGCTGGAACCTCAATGTGATGCCAGTGCTGAAGCAGTCGGTGCTATGCCACATCAATGCTGATATTTCAGGCATGAAGGTACCATGGCTCTACGTGGGCATGGTGTTCTCTGCTTTCTGCTGGCACATCGAGGATCACTGGAGTTACTCTATTAACTACCTCCATTGGTGAGACTTCAGGAGGGAGGGAAACAAATCTGCCATCTAGAGCAGCTTTTTGATAGTGAAGTACCGATAGCCCTCGACTTACAACAGTTCGTTTAGTGACCCAAGTTACAACAGCACTGGAAAAAGTGACTTATGATAAATGTTCATACTTAACGACCGTTGTTGCATCCCCATGGTCACGTGATCAAAATTCAAATTCTCGGCAACTGGCTCATATTTTTGATGGTTGCCATGTCCCGGGGTCATGTGATCCCCTTTCGCGACCATCTGACAAGTAAAGTCAATGGGGAAGCCAGATTCATTTAACAGTCACGTTACTAAATAACTGTAGTGATTCACTTAACTGTTAACAGAAGAAAAGTCATAAAATGGGGCAAAGCTCATTTAACAACTGTCTTGTTTAACAACAGAAATGTTGGGCTCAATTGTGGTTGTAAGTCGAGGACTACCTGTTGTGATAATGGTTTCCACAAATGGAAATAGCATACCAGTTCTTATTAAAATAGTTACATTTCAAAACTGCAATTATTTTTTATTTGTGCAAGAGAAGAATTGAAATAGAAGACTAATGAAAGAAAGTTTGTATTTAATGACATTTTGTATAGCATTACATGTCTGGACCTTTTAAAGTATGTGGCTCTTCAGCATCACATCTATATTCCTTAATGACCCTTATTGCATTCCTATCATTTGGTGGCAAGCCCTCGAGACCTTTAAGGCTCTGAATTGCAAAAAATTGCTCCCTTCTGATTAAAGGGGACTGTAATTGAACTCTCCATTAAAACCAAATGTTCAGAAAGAATCATCCCATTATCTTCCTATAACAGTGTTTCAGTTTTCTCTCCCTTTGTTGGACAGTATTCTCAACAAGCTTATTTTTTTAGGGGTGAACCTAAGACTTGGTATGGGGTCCCATCCTTTGCAGCTGAACATCTGGAAGATGTTATGAAGAAACTGACCCCAGAGCTTTTTGAGAGCCAGCCAGACCTGTTGCACCAGTTGGTGACACTCATGAACCCTAATACACTCATGGCTCATGGCGTCCCGGTGAGTCATCTTTACCTGCTTGGGTGTACCTTTTCCTTCTCTAGGTATACTCCCTGCTTTCATGGTTTCTCTTCTCTTCGGTAGGTTGTCCGGACCAATCAGTGTGCTGGAGAGTTTGTAATTACCTTTCCTAGAGCTTATCACAGTGGCTTCAATCAGGGCTACAACTTTGCCGAAGCAGTTAACTTTTGCACTGCTGACTGGGTAAGTTTATAACCAGCAGGAATTTCTCGTGTTTGCTTGCATAATTCTTTAAAAGGCTGTGTTAAAAGTAACACAGAAGAGGAGTCAGGAACGGAGAATCAGGTTTGCAGTTCATAGTTCTCAGCTGTAAAAGTTGTGCATGGGACCAGAATTCTTCATATACTTCTAGATTTCTTTTTCCCCCTCTGCCTCATGTTCAGCTGCCAGCTGGTCGCCAGTGCATTGAGCACTATCGGCGCCTTCGCCGTTACTGTGTCTTCTCTCATGAGGAGCTTATCTGCAAAATGGCTGCTTGCCCTGAAAAGTTGGACTTGAACTTGGCTGCTGCTGTACACAAAGAGATGTTTATCTTGGTCCAGGAGGAGCGTAAATTGCGAAAGGCTCTTCTTGACAAGGTGGGTTGACATGGCAAGTGAATACTGTCCGAAGCCAGGATTAGTTGGGAATGATCAAGCCGCTCATCAATTTTCTCTGCTGCCCCAGGGAATCACTGAAGCAGAGCGAGAGGCGTTTGAGTTGCTTCCAGATGATGAGCGCCAATGTGACAAATGCAAGACAACCTGTTTTCTGTCAGCGCTGGCTTGCAATGATTGTCCAAATTGTCTTGTCTGCCTTTACCACATCAATGACCTCTGCAAGTGCCCGAGTAGCAGGCAGTACCTCAGGTGAGTAGAAACGGGCTATTCCACCAATGAGTCATCTTAAGTTAAAATATAGTCCCTTATTGAGTTAGATTTATATGGCTGCCATTCACAAAATGGTACTTAGGGTGGCTTACAATTTGTAGGAGCATAAAAAAGGAACTAGAAAATACAATACAGTACCATAAGCATAGAACAGAAAGGAGTACAATTTGAATAACAAAACAACGGAATTAACAGATCAACCAGCACATATCTCATGTAGGATCTCTCTAGAGAAGCTCATCCTGGGTTCTGGGTAGAGTTCATCTGAACCACGGGGGAACATTTTACAGGATAGGCACTGCAACAGAGAACATCTACCTGCTTAGTTCTGTCAGGAGATACTGCTTCATAGAAGGGATGTGAACCTGCTGGATCTCATGGGCCAAGCAAAGATAACTGGATCCCACAAATAACCCAATCCTATGCAAAGAAGGCTTCATTGGAGATAACCCATACCCTGAATTATGCTCAGCTTATGATAGCAAGACAATGCAGCTTGCAACCTTACGATGTACTAAGGCAGTGGCCCTCAACCTTTTGGGCACCAGGGACTGGTTCCGTGGAGATAAGTTTTTACACTGACCAGAGGAGCTATGATTTCGTGTGCTGCCTGCATCCCACAGATGGGGCTTTGCTTGTATGCACAGCCCAATTTCTGGCATGCCGCAGCCTGTTACCAGTCCATGGACTGGGGGCTTGGGTATCCCTGTACTAAGGTATGCCATACCTATTTACACAGCTGCACTTTCGACCATTTGCAGATTCCAGGTTAGTTAGTTTACTTAGTTAGTTTATTATATTTATATACCGCCCTTCTCCTGAAGGACTCAGGGCGGTGAACAGCATGGTAAAAAACAATATACAGCAAAATTTAAAAACTTAATTAAAATAATTCAATCATTGGCCGAATTTAAAACACCCAACTAAAATCATTTTAAAACCCCTATCAAAACCCAATTTAAAATCGTTTATCACGTCAGACCAGCTTGCTGGAATAATAGGGTCTTTAGAGCACAACGAAAGGCGCCGAGGTCGGGGATCCTTTGTATGTCTGGGGGCAGTTCATTCCATAGGGCCGGGGCCCCCACAGAGAAGGCTCTCCCCCTAGGGGTCACCAGCCTACCAGTTTGGCCGACAGCACCCTGAGGAGGCCCTCTGTGGGAGTGTATGGGTCTGTGGGAGGCAATCGGTGGCAGAATGCGGTCCTGTAGATAACCAGGTCCTAAGCCATGGAGCGCTTTAAAGGTGGTAACTAACACCTTGAAACGCACCTGGAAGACCACCGGGAGCCAGTGCAGCTCGCGCAAGAAAGGTGTTACATGGGAGCGACGAGTTGCCCCCATTATTACTCGCACTGCTGCATTCTGGACCAGCTGAAGCCTCCGGGTGCTCCTCAAGGGGAGCCCCATGTAGAGATCATTACAATAGTCCAGACGGGAAGTGATGAGGGCGTGAGTGACTGTGCGCAGAGCATCCCGATCCAGAAAGGGACGCAACTGGGAGATCAGGCGAACCTGATAGAAAGCCCCCCTGGCCACGGCCGTGATTTCAAGGACAGCCTCATGTAGAGTGCAGTGCAGTAACCCAAATATGAGTAGCCCATGGCATGAATTGAGAAAGCCTCCCATTCCAGAAATGGGTGCAATTGATGTGTAAGAGAATTTATGCAAAAATTCTCCAGCCATGTCTGCCACCTCAGCAGGAGTTGAGGATCCAAGAGGCCAATACATTGTGCAGTAGTAGTTCTTTTTGAGGGAGTGCAACCCTATCCAAGGGACACAGTGGCTCAGTGGCTAAGACACTGAGCTTGTCGATCGAAAGGTCGGCAGTTCAGTGGTTCAAATCCCTAGTGCCACGTAACGGGGTGAGCTCAGGAACTTGTCCCAGCTTCTGCCAGCCTAGCAGTTCGAAAGCACGTAAAAAATGCAAGTAGAAAAATAGGGACCACCTTTGGTGGGAAGGTAACAGCATTCCATGCGCCTTTGCTGTTTAGTCATGCCAGCCACATGACCACGGAGACGTCTTTGGACAGCGCTGGCTCTTCTGGTTTTGAAACGGAGATGAGCACCGCGCCCTAGAGTCGGGAACGATTAGCACATATGTGCGAGGGGAACCTTTACCTTTACCTTTAACCCTATCCAGGACAAGAGGTAAAGAATCCCGAAGGTCAGGGGATTCCGAAACTCAACAACAGCAGCATTTTGCTTGGTTAAATTGAAAACTATTTTCCCATTTCGGACCTCCACAACCTTCATCCACTGAGAAAGAACCCCAGTGGCATCAGCCTAGAACAGAGCTGTAACTGAGCATTAGTAGCATATTAATCATTTTTAACCTATAAGCATCATCTTTTTTTTTTAATTTGATTTATATACCGCCCTTCTCCAGAGACTTAGGGCAGCTTACAATGCGCTAAGCAATAGTCTTCATCCTTTTGTATATTTATACAAAGTCAGCTTATTGCCCCCACAAACTGGGTCCTCATTTCACCTACCTTAGAAAGGATGGAAGGCTGAGTCAACCTTGAGCCTTGGAGAGATTCGAACCAGCAGTAATTGCAGGCAGCTGTGTTAATAACAGGGTGCATTAAACCACTGTACTACCAAGGCTCCTTGGGAAAAGGCATTGCTTGTGGGACCAACTGAAATACATTTACCGTTTTTCTGCTGTGAATGTCCTTCCTCATTCAGGTATCGGTATACTCTGGATGAACTCCCAGCCATGTTACATAAATTGAAGGTCCGAGCTGAATGCTTTGACACATGGGCCAACAAAGTTCGCATTGCTTTGGAAGTGGAAGATGGACGCAAAAGAAGTAGGTGGTCCACCCATGTGCTCCTTGATTTTGGGGTCTTTTAAGAAGTCAATCCCTGAGGTCTTAGTGTATTGCTACCACATTTTTTCAGGCATGTTGTGTGGAGAATTTGAATCCTTATTGGATTATAGGTTTGGTTGATTGGAGTGGAGATGGCAGCATTGAGTCCTAGAAAGAGGCTTCTGGATGAAATGGAATTACTAAGTCTGGAATGGGAGGAATAATGAAGTAACTGAGGACTAGATGACTGTCATTTATAAAACTCAAAAGCCTCACTTTTTCCGGGAGAGTCGAGAGTAGCTGGACCAATCCAATGGGCATGGATGCTACAATGTTCTGTGCTTTTTACAGCCTTGGAGGAGTTGCGTGCCCTGGAATCAGAGGCACGTGAGAGGAACTTCCCTGAGAATGAACTTCTTCATCGGCTCAAAACCTGTCTGAGTGAAGCGGAGAAGTGTGTCTCAGAGGCCCTGGGTCTGATAAGTATCCAAGAAACAGAGTGAGTGCAGAGAGTCGGTTTTAAGTAGAATTGTATCGATAAGACAAGATGCCTTTCCCTCCTTTTAAATCATCCCATGAAGCCTTTTACCCCCTTTTTAGACTAGCTTTTTTGCTTTTGTTTTCTGGTAGATAATTATACTTTTCAGGAAGTCTTTTCTCATATGTAATGGTGTTCTCTTTATCTGTTTGGTATTTTCATGTCAAGCTGTTTTTGAGATTTATTTTCTGGAATTATAATGAGACATCTTCCACTTTCTTCCTCCTTACTTACAGAGAGTCATCAGTCCATATGACAGTAGAGGAATTACGTGCCTTCCTAGAGCAAATGACAAACTTGCCCTGTGTCATGCACCAGATAAAGGAGGTCCAGGTGAGCAACAGAGAGTTATGGTATGATTATTGATGATCACAATAAAGGGAAGAATTAGTACTGTGTCTGGGTGGCACACTGGTTGCACAAGTGGGTTGGCTGTGATTGCCATGTGTCATTTTCTAGGACGTGTTGGAGAAGGTGGAAGCTTTCCAGGTGGAAGTTCAAGAGGCCCTACAAGATCTTTCAGGCAATTCCCCAGAGCTGCACAAACTACTGGCACAAGGAACACGATTAGGGGTTGAGGTGCCAGAGATGGAGCTGCTAGAGAGGCAGGTGCAGCAGGCAGTCTGGCTGGAGGAGGTCAAGCAGACTCTGCGTTCACCCCAGGATAAGGTTACGCTATCTGTCATGAGAGCACTCATCACCTCTGGCTGTGGAGTTGCCCCTAGTCCTGCTGTGGATAAGGCGATGGCTGAGTTGCAGGAGTTGCTCACTATTGCTCAGCGTTGGGAGGAAAAAGCGCAAATGTGCCTAGAGGCTAGGTAAGCTTAAGTCGTGGGGAGTCTCTGGCTCCTAGAGGAGGGTTCATACCAATTTAGCCAGGCATCGCTTTGTAGAGATGCCCCGTGACAATTTATTTGACAATCCTGCCCATCCCTGATTACTTGCAGGCAGAAGCATTCGCCAGCTACGCTGGAGGCCATCATCAAGGAGGCAGAGAACATCCCAGTGCACTTACCCAATATCCTGTCGCTCAAGGAGGCACTGTCTAAAGCACAGGCTTGGATTGCTGATGTGGAGGAGATCCAGGTGGGCTGTAGCCCTGGGCCGGGGGCAGTGGAACGTGAGCTTGCTGCTTCAACTCTAGAGTACTCTAGTCTATGTTGTGTCCTCTTCACAGAATGGAGACCATTATCCCTGCCTGGATGACCTGGAGGGCCTTGTGGCTGTGGGTAGAGATTTGCCAGTGCACTTGGAAGAATTGCATCACTTGGAAGTACAAGTGGTTACTGCTCATTCCTGGCGGGAAAAGGCCTCCAAGACCTTTCTCAAAAAGAACTCCTGTTACACGTTGCTTGAGGTTAGGGGGTGCTTTTGGAACTGCTAACGATGGGGATTTAAAGCCTCACCTCAGAGGCAAAAAGCTTCATTCTTCAATGTCTCTGTCAGGTGCTGTGCCCGTGTGCTGATGCTGACTCCGATAGCGTCAAACGCACTAAATGGCAGCGGGAGAAGGAGCCAGGCCTCTACAATTCTGACACAGAGAGACTGGGCCTCTCAGCACAGGACCTCAGGGACCCCGGCTCTGTTGTGAGTAGCTGGCTTAGGAAACGCGAGGGTGTTGCTGTGACTAACACACTGCAGGATTTTTTAATTCTTGGTTGTGCTATTCTAGTTTAGCCAGATTAGTCATCTTGAGACGAAATGCTTTTAACCTGATAAAACGGTCAAGCTGTAAATACTGGTGAAGGCAGAATTCGGCTAAAAAATTTGCAAGAACTATTTGTAAGGCTTTAAAGCAGGGATGTCAAACTCGAGGCATGGGGTGCTTAGATCTGGCCTGCGGAGCCGCCCTGGAAACAGCGAAGGATCAGCCCACGGTGCCTCTGCCAATGAAAACTGAGCCCGGGAGGGCTGCGCAGGAGGCCATCGCAGCTGAAAATTGAGCCTGGAAGGACCACTCCGTCTTTGCTGGCAGATGGCTGCAGGACATCAAGCTGGCCATGCCCAGTCCGCCGCCCCCCCCCCTCGCCCCCCCAGTCAAACACAACCCTAATGCAGCCCTCAGTGAAATAGAGTTTGGCACCCCTGCTTTAAAGGATTGAGGCAAAACTGCACACAGAGCAGAGATTGGTGTTAGGAGAGTCACACAGATGGAAGAATTGGGAGATGAGGTTACAGATTTCACTGATTGCTAATTGCTTGTTTGTAGTTGTGTATTTTATTAGATGACACACAGCTCACAATACACCAAACAATATAAAATATATATATAATACAAAACAAACCAGAGAAAAAGTAGTGTATGCTTTGTTAGGTCAAAAGTGCCCAGAGAATCACAACCATTCATTTTATGCCGGCAGATCTTGGTCTTCAAAGAAGGCGAACAGAAGGAGAAAGCAGGGATCCTACGCCTACGCCAGTCAAATACCCAGAAGCCTGTGCCATCCATCCATAGTCCTTCTGGGATCCAGTACTGTGTGTGTTCCCAGCCTCCCAGCCCTGCTATGTTGCAGTGTGAACTGTGTCAGGACTGGTTCCACACCACTTGTGCAGCTTGGCCTCGCCTGGGCAATCCCCGGCCTTCTCCAGCATGGTGGGAGTGGGAAGCAAAATTCCTGTGTCCTCTATGCCAGAGGTCCCGCCGGCCGCGCCTGGAGACAATCCTGGCTTTACTGGTGGCTCTGCAGAAACTTCCTGTCCGGCTGCCTGAGGGAGAAGCCCTCCAATGCTTGACCGAGCGTGCCATTATGTGGCAGGACCGCGCTCGCCAGCTCCTAGGCTCCTCCGATGTAGTTGCTGCCTTGGGACGTTTAGCTGAGCTACGGCAGCGACTGCTTGGGGATTCGGCCAAGGACGCAGGTGCACTCAAAGAGAGCAGCTGCAACGAACAAACAAGGGTGAGTGGAGGAGATGAGCTTTCTTCCGGCCTGGCTAGTCCTCTCCAAGGGGAAGGGAAGGCAGGTACCAGCTTTGTCACGCATGTTTCCTGAGGACAGAATTTGAGGCAGGGCCTTGCAGTGTGAACCCTTCACAGAAGTTTATCTGCTGTGTTTGGATTTTTTGAAAAAATAATGAAAGAACCCGAGAGATTTGAAGCAACTATTCATTTCCTTTTACAAAAGCATTTATTGTAGGGGAAACCGGGTAAGGAGACGTCTCTCACCACTCCTGCATTGTGCTTATAATATAAAACATTGTATCTGTACTTCAAGTCAATTAATTGGTTGAGTTATTTATTTGATGTCTATACAGATAGCCCTCGACTTAACAACAGTTCATTTAGTGACCATTACAACAGCACTGAAAAAAGTGCCTTCTGACTGTTTCTCCCACTTACAACCATTGCAGCATTCCCCCATGATCATGTGACGCTTGACAACTGACTCATATTTATGACGGTTGCAGTGTCCTGGGGTTATGTGATCACCTTTTGCAAACTTCTGACAAGCAAAGTCAGTGGGGAAGCCAGAGTCACTTAACAGCCATGTTACTAACTTAACAGCTGCAGTGATTCACTTAACAAATGTAGCAAGAAAGATCATAAAAAAAGGCAAAACTCAATTGTCTCTATCAATTGTGGTTGTAAGTTGAAGACTACTACTAACTGCCCGTATCAACAAGTTAGTTGAGCTCATAAAGCCAATAAACATACATGGGCCCTCACAGACACACAGTCTTGCAATTATTCTGCTCTCACTGTGCTGGCCACATTATTCCCTTCATAATAGAAATTGCCATTGGCAAAATTTCTCAAAATCCAGCACTTCCTGTCTCTCAGACCAATTCCTCTCGGAGACATGTAGGCATCTTGATCTCTGCCCTTTTTTTTTTTTTTTAATAAGCTCCTTGCCTGCTAGTTTCTCGGAGCGCTGTTTACTTGGTTCTGCTTTCTTTTAAACGCTCTTTCTTGACTCTTCTCCCTTAGTCTACAGTTCATATTCTTAAACACCAGGACATTTTTCTTGCCTCCTCTCTGATCAATTACTTTGTTAGATTTATATCTCATCTTTTCCGTATATGCCCAAGACTTGTATAATACTCTTTTTATTTGCTCTCCATCACAGCAATCTTGTGAGGTAGATAACACTAAGAACGTGCCTGGCATAGTCATACAGGAATTTCTGTGGCTAAAGGTGAACTAGAACCTGAATTTCTCTAGTCTAGCCTGGCACCTTAAGCCTGTACTACCCTGGCTCTCTTTTATCGTAATTTCTTAATCCCCAAACCTTTCTGTGGATTTACAGAGTTGTGTACCCTTAATTCATTTCCCAAGGTTATACAAAGTCTTGTGACTTCTTCAGAGTTTTATGTTTTTTTCTCCTCAGTGGCTGCTCACTGATTTCATTTCTGAAGGAGCCGAATATTTATTGTTGTCTTAGCAGCTCAACCAATCTGTCTTGGTGATGTCGCTGCCATTAAGTGTAATGCAGTAAATGTTTTTGTTATTCTGCATTAACAAAACCACGTTTATCTTGACAAGAGCCATTGTCCCTGCCCCTGCCATTAGCTGAAGAGCTAGGGTAGGTCCTGATGGGGATGATATGAAAATGTGCATTTGTGGCTCAAAAATCTCTTCCCTCACACTTCTTCCCTCCCTTCCCTCAGATTTCCTTAGAGAACGGAGATGCCACAACTCCAGAGAAGAACAGCTCCTGTGCCTCAGGTACTGGTCTAGTAGGATCCTATATTGTTAAGTCTTTAAGTAACTGGCCAGTTTTCTTTGCTTTCTTGAAAATACTGAGAGTTGAAATATGGACTTGGGTACTGTTCGTCTACCCCACCCCATCACTCTGGGTTGAGACTTGTCTAACAGTTGTTTGTGGGAAGATAATTCCCTGTTCTGTGATTTTTTTAAAAAAAATAAGTTGGGCTGTTCCTTTACCCTGGGGTACCTTTGTGCTTCTCTTGCAGACCTGGAGATGCTTTGTTCTTACCTGCCCCAGCTGCAAGGCCCTGTCCTAGAGCTGGCAGATGCCGTCCGTCTACCTTTGGAAGAGCTGCTAATGGAAGGGGATCTTCTCGAAGTGACGCTAGACGAGAGCCAGAGCATTTGGCGCTTGCTACAGGCTGCTTGCGCTCCTCAGCTTCACAAATTCCAGCAGCTACTGGATGTGAGTGTCATTCAGCAAATACTCCGAGCTGTCTTGTTTGTGTGGGTATCCGTGTCTTCTTTGTGAAGGTGTGAAGGCTGCCTCTAATAAAAAGGCTAGTAGAGCATTTTTAGCCACAAAATTTGCCACTTTTGTTAGTATCTCAGGAGCTGAGTCAGATTTTAAGATTCTTTGGAAGTTGGTATCACACAGGAAAAGTAAATACGTGTGCTGCTTTACCACAAAACAGTGGCAATCAACTACAGAAATGAAAATGGTTTTTTTCCCTTCCTGTGTGATGGCTTTATAGTAAGAGACAGAGATACAAGCCAGGAAATCTGAATGCAGATTTTTTACATCACTTATACGTTGCTGAAATCATTTGATTGAAAAGTTATATTATCTGTATGGAGGACTTGGTGAAAGTCTGTTGAGATGTACAATATGAAAGGGGATGATTCGTATGCTAACAGCTAATGTGAAACAACTCATTTTTAGGGATATCTTAGGGATCTTTCAAGCAGATCATTTTTCAAAACTTGGGATTTTTAAACTTCGTTCCCCCCCCCCCATTTTTCAGTAATTGCAGCAGTTGTTATCTTTTAAATGTCAAAGAAAAACAAAATTGCAGCATTCTAGCCCTTTGCTTTTTCTAACTGTACAGCTAGCCCTCGACTTACAACCATTTGTTTACTGACCGTTGAAAGCTACAGTAGCACTGAAACAAGTGGCTTATGGCTGTTTTTCCCACTTAAGACCAGTGCAGCATCCCCATGATTGCGTGATCAAATTTACGTGATCAACATTCACGTAATGCAACTAGCATGTATTTAGGACTGTTGGAATGTCCTGGGGTCATGTGATCACTTTTTGCAACCTTCTGACAAGCAGTCTGTGGGGAAGCCACATTCACTTAACAACTGTATTACTATTTTAACAGCTGCAGTCATTCACTTAACAACTGTGGTGAGAAAAGTCATAAAATGGGACAAAACTCACTTAACAACTGACTTGCTTAGCAGCAGAATTTTTGGGTTCAATTGTGGTTGTAAGTCAAGGACTACTTTATTCCACATCAAGCATTTTTTCAGTAGCTATGATCTGGGCCTGTATGTTCACAGATTTTTGTTGTGTTCTTATAGAGGGGAATACTAAAGCCTTCAGTAAATGATGGAAAATTGAAAGATGGGAAATGAGCAAAGGTTTTTCTGGTTATAGAAGCTTTCTTTTTTCAGCATTTTGTGATGGGGGGATTGCATCTTCAATATACTTTCCTTATTCAAGAACTGCAACTATGATGGTCAGAAATATGTAATTACTACAAAAAAAAAACCCAAGCCTCCTGAGTATGTAATTATACCTTTTAGCCACATTATCGTGTTTATAAAATACAACCACATGACGCCACATATATATATAACAAGAGAGGGCCTAGTTTTCAGTCCGTGCATTCTTGTCTTTTTCCAGCTGGAGCAAGCGGAGCGGCGTGTCGCCCGTGGGCGAGGCCGAGACTCAGAGCGGCGGCGGAAACGCAAGACAGAGCGTGGTGATTGCCCAGCCCTGCCTAAGGAGGAATTAGAGCCAAAGAAGATCCGGGCGGCAGACCCAGTGTTGTCCCAAGGTGGCACTCCCCCTGCAGCAGGCACAGACTGCAGCCACAATGGAGTCGGAGTAAGTGAAGAAGAAGGATGCCACCAAGTTGTCTAGGGGTGTTTACAGGGCAGGTAGGGCTTTTTGCAATGGGCTGGCTAGTTCCTAACCTGTAATAATTATCTTCCCTAGCAGTTGTGACGGCTAGAAGATGCCTGGATTTCTCCTTCCTGGACTATACTGCACTGTAAGGGACTCTGGCAGCCCCAGGTCACTCAGTTGGCTTGACTAGCACTCTGCATGGGGAGGCACCCAGCCGTAGAAGTTGCGGCTGCATCTCCCCCCACCCCCAGGACTTGGCACTGGCCCTGCATCAGACTATTTTTCAGATGATGTAATATTTTATTTTCTTTTTCCTCCTTTTGTATTGTCGATACTGCGGAAAGGGGAGGCATTGCAGGGGTCACCAACAAGCAGGGCCCGCATTCTCTTTGGCAGAAGCAACTGAGGGCACCACCACGTTGCTGTAAGGACCGAAGCCTTGCAGAGATCCAGGCCAGGTGGTAGAATGTGCTGGGACAATGCCCAGCTCCTCGCTTCAGGCAGTGAAAGGAGTTGGGGCCTCTCCTGAGAGGAGTGTCCTCCTTTTTGTACCAGCATTCCCTGGATACTGCAGGGACAGCACCTCCTGTTGCACAGAGGGGCAGCTCTCCCTAGACACCCCTATCCTCCTTCTGGTACCTGTTGGGTTTTATAGGAATTGTGGTAACCACTTTATTCTCTAGGGTGGTGGAAAAGGCAAGGAATATTTTAGTTCCACTCCAGCCACTACTCCACCGTCATCGTCCCACCCCCAAATCATGGGCCCCATACTGCCTCAGGCTCCGACACTAAAAACCTTTTGTCTTTCTCTTTTTAGTGTTTTCCTTTATTTTCTCCAGCAGAGAAGGGTGGGATGTTGGGGGTAGGGAGGGGTGTGTTATTTTATTGTATTATGATTTTTTTATTATTATTAAACTTTGGAGGTTAACAAATTTACTTGGATCTTGGGATAAAGGCGACCTGGTCAGTTAGAGTTGCTGGTGGCAGTTGTGAGCATGCCCAGTTTCACATAACATATTGTCAGTACTGTAGCTTGTTTTCTAATTTCCTACTATGTAGGAGCATGACCATTGAGTAATGAGAAGCCCTGAGTATGTGTTCCCTTGTTTCAAACCTGAATTTTTGTATCATGGTTCTCAGTGAAGTGTAGTGTGAAATGGCCCTTTCACATTACTAATAGTTGTAGATAATTCTATTTTGTTTCTCCAATTGTTAGATACACATAATTAGAGAATTGCAATTTTTGCAAAAATAATATATTGCCAATGACAAAAAGCTATTAGGAACAAATCTTTCAGACCAATGAAAAGTAATAAAATTTCCTGAAATATTTCAGAAAAAAACAAACAAACCGCCATCCAGAGAAGTAGTAGGACCAGTAGGTGAAGACAAAAAAGTAGAAATATGATAAGGCAAGTGAATGGAACATGAATTCTGTCAGTTTTCATTCCAGATGAATTTAAGAATCTTTTTGGAGAATGCACCTTTAAAGATACGCTAAGCAGAGGTGATCAGAGGGCTCATGATAATTAAAGGAGAAATTGTTAATATCAACTGGGCTACATATTATTTAACCACAATTTCTTAATTTTAATATAAAAATTTGAGCTAAAATGTATGACTTATAAAAAGTGGCATTTTCTGTATATTTGTAGAAAGCAGCATTATACTAAAGTTAGTTGAATACACCTTGGGCAAGCCGAGGAACAACTAGCATGAATTCTGTGAGAGAAAAATCTTAGAATTCTGTGTCTCAAATGTGAAATTAGTGATCATTGAAAGATCATTGTGTACTTGAAATTTTCAGATGCTTTTCACAAAAATCTCATACCAAAGCTTATGTTGAATGAAGAGGGTATATCTTCCCATGCCTCAATATTTATCTAGGAAAAAATGCAAGTAATGACACCAAAATACTCTGTTAAATTTAAGAAATGAGGCATAGCAGAAATAAATAGGGAATAGCCAAATTGACATTTGGGTTTAGATTATGTAATCCCAACCAGCCTGGAAAAGGGCTTCAAAAGAGTTTCCCATCATCACATACTCTGGAATTCATTCCATGAGCTGTAGTGATAACCCCCCTTCTCCCCTCACTCCCTGAGTCCAGTGGCTTTTTAAAAATATTACATTCTTCAGGAATAAAGCTGGTAAGACCTATCAACAGTGCAAAGTAAATGAAATTTAAATGTGTATTACAATTGGGAATTGGCGCAGAGTATGGATCAACTGTAGATGAAACTTGGTTTGATCTAATACAGAATCAGTTGGTTCTTGTTCTGGAAGAGCTCATAATCTGCAGCGTTCTTAACCATTTCTGTTAAAATTATCAGAAAGATGGAGGTAATGGAGAGAATGTGTTTCTGCCATAAAAAGATACTTCCTCCAAAGAAGTTGCAACTGTAATTAATACCAAGATAGCATCTGTAATGGGTTAAAGCCTCCTGCTTTCTTTTGACTGAAAAGCAGTTGATACAGATATAGATTTGGCATATATTAGATTGGCATTTGTATCACTAAGCCCATATATTCTGTATTTCCTTATTCAGTTACAGGCTGGACAAAAACAGGAACGATGTGAGTACTTCCACTGAAGCAAAGGTTCCGTTTAATACCTGTGGCGTAGGCAGTACTCAGGATAAACTACTAAACTCGTTAACATTGCCCTCTTTCAGTTTGTGGCAGGGCTTGATTCTGACAAGGCTGGGTCTTAAAACTACTTGTAACATTGGGCTCACTGTGCATGGAAATGTTCTTCCTTTCACAAATCCACAATGGCCCTTTTCCATTTTGTTTAGAAAATAAACTGGTATTTTATTTTCTGCTACATGCTTCTGCAGCATAGGGTTAATAAAATGATGGTGTTAATGTTGAAGGAAGCTCCACAGTTTTCCTTCTATGATGTGAGAGGATGGCATAAGGTTGGGAATGAATACTGTAAAAAAAAAAAATGAATGCCAAAGCCTTTGCAATTAGCACTGGCCACCTTTCCATTTCAGGAAAGAACCAGTAAGCCCTGGTCCTAAAAACCCTGGAATTAGCTTGGACACACCGCACCCCACACTTTGTTAGCAATAGTGTTGTCCCCTCAATCTGGAGGAAGCAAAGAGGTTTTTCCCCATCTCTGGATCCACTCAGCTCTTTACAAAGAGTCCACTGGAATGTCATTCTCTCGCGCCAAAGATTAGGTCAAAGCCCCTCCCTGCCCACTGTCTTCCATCCAGCTCAGCTTCGAGGTGGAGTTCGATGCCCTGCCCATGGCTTGGAGCGGTGGTGGTGATGGCGGTGGTGGTGGGGGCGACGGCGGCTAGTGGTGCTGCCGCTTTGCGAGTGATGGGGAGTACTGGTGGTCCAGTTCAATGATTGCTGCTGAACAGCTCTGTACCAGTTGGACTGCTGTTCAGAACTCCACAGGCTGGGTCCAGCATGGGACTGGTGGCCGCCCTGCCTATGCTGGATATCTTGGGCTCTGTTGAACTGTTGCCAGTAGCTCTCACAAATACCCAGGGTGGGTGCCTCTTCAGAGGTGATGGCCCCCTCCAGCAAAGACCGTGGAAGGACATGCAAACGAAGCCGCCGCAGCGTGTGGCGAAAGCGATTCTCGGTGCCTACGCATTGGTAGAGCCCACTGTCGGATGGCATCACTGGGCCTAAAAGCACACCCTGAGGTGTTTGAAGCAATATGCGATCCCGGGGCAACTGGGAAGGAAAGAGCATGTGACATAATTGAAATTACTTTGCTTTTTCAATTCGCATCTTACACAGCTGTTTCACTAGTCAGTGGCCTAGTCTGCATAAGCTGTAATGTGGTTGGTTTTGATCTAACCAAGTGTATGCGAGTGTGATTACAGGTTTTGTGAATTCAGCAAAGTTTCAGTTGCCAACTTCAACATCCACCATGAGACAGTGACTTTAGATTTTGTTTTCTTAAAAAGTGCCCACCATATGATCAGATTTTTCCAATCCTCGGTTTCAAGTTCCCACAGTATCGGCACACACAGCATAAGGCCACGTTCAGTAATGTTTAGCAGGACTTACCACTTTGCGTTTGGTAGAATCGTCTGTTTGCATAAGCCACTTGATGGTCGCGTGGGGAGATCGGGGTTCACACTCCAGAAATACACTTCCTCCTTCTAGTCCGTATTGAATCTGTTCACTTAATTGCTGTTCTGCTGTGATGGGGGCAGGGGGACCGGGAGGGGAACAGCATTCCTTGAGTTCTGAGACCCCACTGCATTTCAGTAAAGGCTGGAAGTAGACAGTCTGCTAAGCACAAGTCTGGCTTCCAAAAAGTTTTTGCTGTAAAAATATTTAGTCTTAAGAAACCCAGAAGCTATCACCAAATTTCTGCTAAAATGAACGCAATAGGGCTGCTCATTTCTGACTCATTTCTAAAGTACTATGCTACTACAACGTACCACCTACGTTCTTTCAACTTTTACCAGGGAAGAGAGAACAAAATTAAAGGATTTCTCCCAACTTGAACGCAGTTAAAAATTAAGCTTTTGTAGGAAATGGTCCTTGGATGCAGTAGACATTATAAAAACCTGTCACCCCTGTGTTGTCCTGGTCAGAGCGAGGACAATTCAGTAGTTGTCCACTGTAAAAATGTGTGCAAAGCTAAAGCAGACTCCTGGTTAAAATTTCAAGTACTACAAAGGCAACAAAATAAAAGTTTTTTGCAATTCAGCTTTTGCCAGTGTCTGTGCTATCTTGGGCTGATGGGAGTTGAAGTCCAAAACATCTGGAAGTTATTAACAATGTAATCTACCCAAGACTGCTTAGAAGTAGGCCCCTTTTCATTCCCCAGAAGTTTGAAGAGAGCGTGTCCACAAGTACAGTCTTATAGGAGCATACAGTCTGTTGCTAAACATCTTCCTTTCTGCCTGTTTTTTAACATTGTTACTAAAGTGATAACGGGTTCTGCCACATAAAGGGGACTTGCCTAAGTGTGATGGCTTGCTAGCGCAATGGGGAACTTGTACAAAAAAAGGCATCATGTTCTCTTTGTGGCTCAATGTCACACTTTTTCCATGGATCAGCTGTGCAAGGGAACAATGACAAGGTGGCAGTGGGGAGTGATAATCAGTGAGCAAGTATACATGTATGTGAGAAGTTGAATATGCAGAGTGTGTAATGGGGCTGAGAGAGAGAGGTGAGATATATGAATATATGGGACTATGACTTTGGATTTAGCCACTGCCGGCTTCAGGAAAGTTGTTCATAAAAGAGATGCAATCTGAGTTAAGCGAATAATTTCTTAAGCCAAGTCACAAAAATATGAGATCTGTTCAAAATATGATACAATTATAAACTGCATCAGGAAGAGTAGCTTAATAGGTGCAGCCCTTTTATTTGCACAAGTGCTAATACGTTATCCAGGGAGCCTAAAGAAAGACGCCATGTGCCTTTTGATTGAGAATTTTATCAGTTCCCATGGAGATTTAAGTTACCAAAAAATAGGATGGTGGAAACGATGCACTGGTGTTGAGGTCCACTTCATGTAATTTTCCTGGTTGGGCTACAGAAACACCATCTGGAATGTTTCTCAACTTCCTCAGTCTAGCCAAGCATCTGAAAGAGGTCACTCTGTAACTTGGCAGAAGCTACACTAAATGCTCCATGGAGAAAGAATCACTAGAGCTACTGCTAGGTCTTGCACCACAATGCACGTGGTTCACTTTTCCTTTACAGATTTACAGTAGGTAGTCATCTGACATACTGCAGAGATGGCTTATGTGAAGTCCTCAATTCACTATTCCAATAACCAGGATGATTTATTTTAGAAAGCAAAATAACAGTTCCCCAAAGAATGATTTCCTTGTATCTGTCTAGCGGTAGATACATCTACTACCACCTTCTATTACCTCCTAGGTTGTTGCACAATTTTACTTTTGCAATTAGGGGGAGAAGCAATGCCAACTGAAATATGAGGTGCTGTATTCAGAAAATCTAAATAGATAAAACCCAAACTGTGACCCAGCCCTTTTAGAAGTTAAAGTTAAAAAGACACGAAAGCCCCAAAAACAGTGAAGAAGGTAGATGCAATGGACAGAAAAATCTAGGAAACATAATGAAAAAATATAAATCACTTCCCCCGACCTGGTGCCCTTCAGACATTAGTATCGGATATTCTCTAATCTCTGGGGAGACAAGTGAACAATCATTACCAAAGATAACCCCGCTTCACCAAGCAGGAGGAGCCCACTACTTAACATACAAATGCAGGAAAGTCTTAAGATTATTAATTCCAGTTGTAAATGTCAAGGAGCTGATATCTAATTATAGCTGTGCAAAATCTATGTATCCGGCTCTCAATAAATGTATGAAAATAGCATTGAGGGGAAAAAAGCACAGGAAGAGCTAAATTAAAATGCAGTGCTTTTACTCAGATGAACTTTTATTTCCCACTGTACAATTTTGCATCCTTTTCCAATATACGCCTGGCCAACCAGACAAGCAACTTATCCTTGTTTCCGTTCCAGTAGCCAGCCAACTGCTGTTTCCTCTACCATGCCTAGCCATCGGTAGAAGAAGAGCAACACCCAAGAATTCTTTATTTCCCAATACTTCCATGCTCCAGAGAGGAAGATAAACAATTTGGAAAGAATCAGGAAACTTGTATAATTTCGCTAGCAATAACTAAATTAATTTTCTGATCCAGTAGTTTCCAGGTCTGTGGATATTCCAGCCTCCAGTCCCTTAGGTTATGATTACTAAATCAAGTTAATAATGTGTATTTACATAATATTGCACTAATATCAGCCTGCACTGCTGGTGACACAAGTTAACACAAGCCATCTCCACTCACAGAACTGTACTTGTTTTGCGACTCCCTACAAATTATCCGGTTCTAAGAAGCCTCAACTCTGCTTTCCCTTTCTAGAAGAATGGGTCTTACAGCTAGCCAGCTTCCTGAATGGTCAATTAAATCCTGCTCCTGCCTCAGTATGAGGCTGCCCTCTAATCATGAATGCTGGAGAATAAGTACAATTTCACTTTATAAATCTCCATTATACTATTTAACGTTCCAAGTACAACCTTTCTTCCTCCTTGCAATCTGGGAATAACACGAGCATTGAAATCTGCCTAATATATAACAGGCAATTGGTGCACCTAGCCAAATATTGCCTACAAAATTGCAAAAACTTTCCACTTTGCATTACCATCATGTATCTCCTGATACTTCTTAACATGAGAAATGCCAAGATTCCTTTTGGCATGCAAAGTAGGTATGTTTTCCATGGAATAATGGTTGTACAGGTAGTCCTTGGTTAACAATCATTTGTTTTGCAAGTGTTCAAAGTTACAATAGCACTGAACAAGAAGACCCATAGCTGGTTCTTGAAGTTGTCAAGAACCAACTTGCAGCCTCCCTGTAGTTATGTGATTGCCATTTGCAACCTTTACTACATGGGGATTCCCCTAACAGCTGCAGCCAGAACTGCTGGAATTACCATTGTAAGTCAGTGCGTTCACATGATATTGCGCTTTATGACTGTGTCACTAAGTGACAAGCGTCCCAATTACCGTGGTTAACCAAGGAGTACCCATACTTCTATTATCCTTCATTAAGACATAATTTTTGCAGATGTGTGCTGCAAAAATCCAGAGGACGTGCAAAGAATGAACATTTTTTATCTTTTTGCTGTTATCTAGTGAACATTTTTGCAGCCTAGATTTGGCCTAGAATGGGTAGCCTTCCTGTTACTCCTCATTTAAGAAGAAAATCTGACTGGAATTGGGCAACTCAACCTTACAGCTAAGTTTTCTTTAGACTTTTACTTCACCATTTTCTTTCCTTCAAAAATGCTGACCACTAGAGATCCTGACCTGTGGAAGGGATGTGAGAAAAATGTGCCTTTTTTAAAAATTATTTGATTTATATGCCGCCCTTCTCTGAAGACTCAGGGTGGCTTACAATGCGTTAAGCAATAGCCTTAATACTTTTGTATATTTATACAAAGTCAATTTATAGCCCCCACAATCCCCTTTTCATCCCCTATGCCAGTCTGTTCCCCAGGCTGCTAAATTACTTCTGTGTCCATTATAAAAAACCAAACCAAACCAATATTGGTTGGCAAATAGACACTGACAACCATTCATAGGCAGATCTGGAGAGACTTACCCTTGGCATTAAATCCACGGCACTGCCTCAGGGGATCGCCATGCTTGATATCCTGGCGACGGCTCCTCCTGGTCAGAGACAAAAGATACACCCTTTATTGCTCACTCTCTTTCTTACGCAGCAACTGAGGAAATGCATTGTTCACAACAAATACAATGCGATTACTCCCCATATGTTTCTTCTTTATGACTTGATGGCAAGAGCAACGTAGCCATCATCTTGTCTTCAAAGCAACTTTTATACACAATGGTCTTGTTTACAACACTTGCTAACCAAGGAAGGGCAAGAGTCGAGGCAGGAAAACAGGAAAACAGTGAGGCAATTAATCCAGAGAGGATTGATTTTGGCTCCAAACAGACCTCGATTTGTTTAGAGCTCAACTAAGTTCCCTCAGTAGACCAAATTACCTGAAAATTAACTGCCCCTTTCAATGCCTGTTTCTTCTCCGGGCACTTCATCTCAATTAGCATTTCCTTTCCACAGGGGTACACAAGTAATGTTTGTATGAAAAAACAGAACGAGGTAGGGAATGGGGGAAGTGATGCTGCCTTGCTGATATTAATTGCACCAAATACATGCATATGTATGTGTACACACACACACACACATACACACACACACGTATATTCCTCTGCTGCCAGCTCATGAAGGTGGTAAGGAATCATGGTCAAACCATACTGTAGGAATACAGCTGCCAATGAACAGTATTATTTTCAATCTCAACAGAGGGTGTTTTCCCGAGTTGGTCATGTCATGTCCCTAGATAATTCCACATTTGGGGGAAAAGAATAGAATAACAGAGTTGGAAGGGACCTTGGAGGTCTTCTAGTCCAACCCCCTTCCTAGGCAGGAAACCCTACACCACATCAGACAAGTGATTATCCAACGTCTTCTTAAAAATTTCCAGTGTTGGAGCATTTGCAACTTCTGGAGGCAAGTTCTTCCACTGATTAATATTTCTAACTGTCAGGAAATTTCTCCTTAATTCCAAGTTGTTTCTCTCCTTGATTAGTTTCCACCCATTGCTTCTTGTCCTGCTCTCAGGTGCTTTGAATAATAGCTCAACTCCTTCTTCTTTGTAGCAGTCCCTGAGATACTGGAACACTGCTATCATGTCTCCCCTAGTCCTTCTTTTCATTAAACTAGATATACCCAGTTCCTGCAACCGTTCTTCATATGTTTTAGTCTCCAGTCCCCTAATCATCTTTGTTGCTCTTCTCTGCACTCTTCCTAGAGTCTCAACATCTTTTTTAAAAGAGGAGGAAGACACTCAGGATAAGTGGAATGGAACCATATTAAGACCTAAAAAACGTCAGTTTTATTGATATAACCTAGAGACATAGAGATTATTTTAGAAACACTGTTTCTTGAAAATAGGAAACCTGGAGGCTTTCATTATAAAAAACTTGGTTTTGGTGGAATTTCATAAATACACATGTAGAAATAACTGTTCTTTTTTAATCCCTACAATGTTTACTTACATATATATATATATATATATATATATAATATATATACAGGTTGTACTAAACATCAGTTCCCATGGACAACGTATTATATAAATTACACTTAAATATTTGAATTGGTTGCCATTTTCTTCTAAATGCTACTTGACTCTTTTGATGCGTGACCTTTGAACACTCCTAAGTACAGAAAAATTTTCTTTGGGAAAAAAATAATAAAATATACCTTGATTGGCTAGGGGGGCTGACTTTTGGGTTAGTGTATGTATGTATGTATCTGTGTGTGTGTGTGTGTGTGTTTATATAGAGATACAGATTTATAAATATGTAGAGATACAGTATATAAATAAACACAAACATACGTTTTCTGTTTCAGTCAAAAAAAAGAACTCAAGCAGTTCTTTGATTTGCTGCGCTCAACCTTCTCTTTTAGTGGACTGACTCCAAATTCTGTTGTCTTGAGCCGACTCACTTTTTCTTGCCATGTGTACAAATCTGCCTTGACTCATGTCTCTGTTTATCTGTGCATGGCTTAAAGTCTGTCTCATGATTATACCGTAAGGTTAACCCTCTGCTTGTCTGCTAAACTGCCCTGATTTCTGTTCTTGTCAGCAGTGCAGTAGGGCGATGCCATCTCGGTGAAAAGAGGAAGCTAGATCAGGCTGGGAACAGCTAAAATCCAGGCCGAGCAGTCAGGATTGGTCCTGCCACATGCTGCTTCTCACAGGCAATTGACGGGATAGAAATGCTCATTCAAACGCGATTCTGGCTCTCTCACCAAGACACACACAGAATTCTGACCCTGGTTGGCTTTGCCTCCAAACTCTGCAATGTGCATTAGCAGTTTTGGAAAACTGACCTTTTGGCTGTGTGACTGTAGCGGGCACAACGTTGCCCATCCCATGCGCAGTAGGGGTCCCGGGCCAGACAGCAATCAGCACAGACTTCACCATATTCCCGGCATCGGTGGAGGGTCAACTGGGAAACGCCCATGTCAGAGGAGACATAGAGCTGTTGCTACAAAAAGAGGAGAGTGGGATAAACCTGGGGCTTTTGCTACTCATCCGCTCTTCCCACAGCCCTTTGCCTCTGATAAAATGAAGGCATTCTTCCTTCCCCCACTGATAGGCAACTCTTATAGAGTAACTCTTTCTTGGTGCCCTGTTTAATTCCTTGGCAATATATATCCTGAACAACCACCTACTCGCTTTGAGGATATCCACAGTGTCTTCACTGGAGCTGGTACCTATAAGGCAACAATAAAGGGGGGAAAACCTTGAGAAGAGCAAAAATGGCGAAGGTTAAACAACATAGCAAGAGAGAGTCATGACTGGGCTTGTCTATTTGCTCACCCTGAACACCTCAACTTCCTCCAGAGTCAGTTCTTCTAGTATCCCTTGTTCCTTGGGCAACACAATCACCTTTTGCACTGTACCTTGATCTGGAGAGAGAAGATAGAAGCATTAATCAGACAACGCTTTTGCTGCTCAGTGAAGGGCACATGACTGATCCATTTCTGAGGATAATTAAGACAGCACTGTTTACCTTCAAAACCCACTCCTGTATGGAAATGGAAAGAAAGCTGGTTTTCATGTCAACTTGCCAGCAAAGGGCCCTCTTCTCTAAATAGCAATGATCAGAAACGGGGGGCGGGGGGGGCAAAGGAACATGGGGACTATTTTACAGTGGGCTCCCCTTCTATGGAAATCTGTTCCCTTGAAAGCTGTAAATAAGAGTCTGCTTAAAAACTTTTTCTTGTCCCAATTTTTTTTTTTTTGAAGATTTAGGGCAATTAGCGATTTATCTCAGACGTGAATTCAGCATTTATTGTATCCTTTAAGCATTTAATAGCCTATTTAACTATAGTGCTTGGAATATTATCCCCAGCACTTGTTCAGAAGTTTCTTTGCTCCTGCCAAAAACCTCATAACCGTCCCATCCATCTTGCAGAGAAGACCTTCTTCTCCTGGGCAAAATCCAATGCTTTGCTTTCTATGACTTTAGAAAAGACACTATAGCAATAGCACTTAGAGGTATATACCACTTTACAGTGCTTTACAGCCCTCTCTAAGCGATTTACAGAGTCAACATATTGCCTCCAACAATCTGGGTCCTCATTTTACCTGCCTCGGAAGGATGGAAGGCTAAGTCAACCTTGAGCCTGGTGAGATTTGAACTGCCAAATTGCAGGCAGCCGGCAGTCAGCAGAAGTAGCCTGCAGTACTGCACTCTAACCACTGCACCACCGTAGCTATAACAATTCTCCTTCACAGGATACTCTTTGCTCTTGTCCTTGGTTCTCATGTTCTGTTGCATCCTATCAAGTTGGAGACCTGGATTTAATACTCCAGCTTTGTCAACTATTTTGATAATTTGGATAAGGAAAAAATAATTTTTCTAAAATTTTTCAACTGATTTTTTTTTTACAAAGCTTCCCTAGTTCTCCTTAGTTGCTATAAGTTGCATGCTAAGCTGCTAATGTAGAAGCCAACCCTGTCATAGCTGTTGGAATAACTTCCCCTGTCTGATCTCACACTGTATGATCAATTAGTAATTTTTAATTGAGTGTTTTCTTTTATTCTGATCTTGGATGAATTTAATCTGGGTATATATTTGTTCATCTGACTATAACTACTTTCTATTATTATTCTCATTATTATTACTTGGAATCAAAGCCTAATTTAGGTTACAAGTCCTTTTGCCTTTTAGAATGAGAAACTAAAAAGTAACACAGGCCATCACCACGTTCTAAGCTGGTCCCCAGGTGAAATTGCAAAGTGCTGGACATACCTGTGCCAAGGAAGAGCACCTCGTAGCGCCCATCCACCGCATCCACAAGATCCACAGCCAAAGTAGTGAAGCTGTAAGGGACATTGGTCCTCACCAGGAGGGGACGGCGCTGGAGGGGATAGACTGCATGGAACATCAAGGGATGGGCTCTCACAAAGGTTACCAGCTCATCAGAAAACTCACGTGTAGAGCGAAGGCCTGGGGTGAAGGTTCCTCCCGGGCACTAAAAAAAAGGAAAAATGATCCCATAAACTCATAATTGGAGAAAAATTAAACAATTCGGATTCGGATTTTCTTTTCTTGCTTAAATTAGAAGCCCTTGCAGAATTAGAAGCGAGCCAAGAGGTTACTGGAAGGAGTTTACAGAATAAGAGGAAACAGGAAATGAAATCTTGAACACTTGGAGGGTAAGATGTTTGAGACTCACGGCTCCAGGACGAGGGTAGGGCACACGTCCTGTGTATGGCCCCCACTGGTAGTTGTGTCCTTCCTTGTGAGCAAAGGGCCCGTTGAAGACAGTGCGGATGTCAGCCATGGAGTAAACACAGACTGCTGAGCCACGGAACACTGACCTTGGAGGAGAAGAGGCAGAGACAGAAGGACAGAGGAGGGATGCTGGGATCTTCTGCACAGGCTCTCCCCACCCCCATCACATGGACTTTACTCACCCCAGTGTGGAGAAGACCCCATAGAGCAAGGGATGCTTCTCATCCTGAGTCGGCAAAAGGAAAACGTCACCTGGGGAAAGGAAACAAACCAGTCGAGCACCTTGAAGGAGATGCGTGTTCAGAGTTTGCATGCAAAGCTTTAGGGCAGTGTTTCTCAACCTTGGCAACCTGAAGATGTATGGACTTCAACTCCCAGGGTTCCCCAGTCAGCATAGACAGATCTATTTCATGCTTGGAGGCTTAACTTCCCCAACCTGGAAACCTCCAGATGCGTAGGGATTACAAATGCTTCCAGTTGCCAGCTGGCACAAGAAAGTTATTTTAAGAAACAAATGAAAAGAGAAAGACGTTTAAGTGAAGGAGTGTGTGTGTGTGTGTGTTTTAATAGCCATTTCACATACTAGATTCAGAAACTGTTTATAAAATGGCCAGGATCAACAACACTGCCAAATCCAAATGGGTGCTAGATTACATTGACTTGAAGGTCTGCAGCTGGGTTGTTCTACAACACTTAAGACACTTAATACTTTTAGAATGGCCATAATACACTGATGCTAGATTTCAATGGCTGTTTTTTGTCACTGCTTAAGCACAGCCCATCTTTAAGTCCTTCAGCTGGAATCTCTCCCCAAAATGTGGCAGAATTTCTGGCTCGAATCCTTGAACAACCCAACCCAACCCTCTTTCGTCAAGTCTCAATTTTCCATGCCTTCACCGCTATCACTACACCCCAACCCTGTCTGCTCTTCTCCTAAGAACAAAACTCTCTCTGTCCAAAAGAAGGGCTCACGCAGCTCATCAAAGAAAGTCTCCACGCCATCCTCTCCAATCACAGAGCACACGAGACGAGCTTTAAGGAACGTCGTCCACTTGTTCAACAAGGAGCGCTGTCCCCCATCGTCATTCTGGAAAAAAAACCCCAAGAGATTTATTAGGATGACCCCGTGATTCCGCAGAAACATAAACCTTGAGATAAGAAAGTAACGGGACCACTTCTGAGCTGCAAGGGGGCAAAAAGAGCTGTTTGCACCTGGGAATTATGGCACTGTTTCAGCCTGCAGGATGTGAGTAACAAAAATTAGGCTGAATCAAAGTACAGGGCAGAGGAGACCTAGTAGAACAGACTTCTTCATCCAAAAACCACCACATGAATGGGGCTACACCTACCATTGAGCCAAGACAGCTGAGTCTGTTTGAGAAAGGCTTCTTCCAGGTTGGGGGAAGATCTGAAGACCTCAACTGAGTACAATGGGAAGCTTTAACACTACAGTTGATAGCAATAGCACTTAGACTTATATACCTCTTCACAGTGCTTTACAGCCCTCTCTAAGCGGTTTACAGGATGGAAGGCTGAGTTAACCTTGAGCCTGGTGAGATTTGAACTGCCAAATTGCAGGCAGCCGGCAGAAGTAGCCTGCAATACTGCATTCTAACCACTGCACCACCACAGCTCAATAGGTACAACAATGGCATGTGGTCTCCAAAATCTGTGTTTCTTCCAACAGCTGTCATCCAATTGCAATGTGCAACATGACCAAAGGAGGGGGGAATTATTAAAAGACAAAAAAAAAAAATCACAATTTTATAAATTTAAATTTAATTTAACTGAAATGTATCTTATTAAATCGAATTTAGTTTTAATCCTGGCTGCACCTGACTTTCTACATGTGGTTGCTGACATGCCAAAGGCTGAATTCCTTTGGCTGGAACAACTGCTCACCCTTGATCGGAAATCTCCAGATTAAATACTTTTTTTTTTTTTTTTTTGCAACTTCCCACCACGGAGAGCCATGCCAAGAGAACAATGGGGCTCTAGGGAAGATCTCATTTCCCACTTCTAATTGTGGACATGGGCCTCCCCAGGGCTGAACAAGCCATTTGGCTGTGCAGTAGCATTTCAGCCCTTCACACTGCCTGCACTCCTGAGAACTCACCATAAATTGCAACGCTGCTCCCTCACCACACGGTAGGGTTGCACTGGCCATCCTCCCATTTGCTGGGAAAAAATTAAATCTACCAAGGATGATTCTCAAGGAAATACCCCAGTAGGTTAGATTCATGACTGTGTATCCCCGGAGAGCAGGACGGATACATGCACACTTACCATCTATGCTGTCCATAGGGTATGTATGTGCTCTGCAACAGGCAAGGGACAAAATTGCATGTATCTCTTTGTACCTTTCCCTTGCCCCCAACACATTTCCATCTACCTCCCCCAAGGACCACTATGTTTGCTTCATCTTCTCTGTTCAGTTGCTGCTGTAAAGCTGGTTCTTTTCACCCTTTATTTTCACCCAATTCTCCAAAATTGATTGCTACTTTGGCAAATCTTAGAAGGAGGGGAGTCCTTATCATGTGATCCTTTTTATGTCTCACGGAAGACTTTAGCATTCCTGTCCCATCAGCACTTGCCAATTATGTTTGCTCTTAAAGATCCAGCTTGGCACTTTCAAGAGGGAGGCTTACAAGCGGCCGACACTTATTCTTTCCTAGCATAGAGTGGAAGTCAAGCTTGGTTTTGGCTCCTGGATCAAACCTTTCGTTCCCTTGGGCACATTTTAGAATCGCTAAGGAGAACATCAGCTCTGCAGTCAAAGAGGTCCCCAGCAGCAGCTCCCAGTGGCTTGGCCCTTCTCAGCCCGCCTTGCCCAACCCTGCCCACCTCCCCAGCAATGATAAACCCCTCACTCTGCTCACCAGGCACACCCGTCCCACCCGAGCGAGTACGGCAGGCCCCACGGCACCCTCCAGTGCTTTTTCACGGAAAAAGAAGTAGAGCTTGTCATCATTGTGGTCGGAGCTGTCAGGAATGACGTGGGCTTGGAGGAAAACGGGGTCTGAGGAAGGGGAAAAGAGAGGCCATTGCATGGGTTCCCCACTAGATGGAGACAGCAAGTGCTCTAGCTTAGCCTGAAGCAAACTTTTGGGAAGAGATGCTGCCAGAACACAAGTCCAAAGTATAAGGTCCCTGTCCTTGGTATATACAGTTCCTCTACAGGTCACTGTTTACTCCTGCGCCTTGGGACACTTTTGCCTGCAGACCAACCAACTGAGGCCTTTAGAGGCTACAATAGAATGGAGGACAGAAAATCTACTTGGCAGACTTTGGCTCTTTGGCAGAGGTATTTCATTGGCTGCAGGCTCCACAGTGTAAGAAGCACGCTGAAGCCATGTCTTGCAGTCACCAGAGTACAATTTTTAATCGGACAGAAGCAGCTGTACATCAATGGGGGAGCAATCGTATGAAATTGCTTGCAACACAATATGGTTCTCCTGTTCCTGCCCACATCTGGCTTGCCAGTCAAACTCCAAGAACAGCCCTCACCCTGGCAAGGCTATCTACCTTTTTCTGGGTGACTGGCAAGTCCTGGCACCAGCCTGATGTCCTCCTCCTCCCACCCACCCCTAAGATATTCACACTATAAGAATTCACTCTTGTTATCCATCATGGTCTCTTATCTCATCCTTCAGTCCAATTTCCCCCTTGCTTTTTCTCTAGATGGTGTTTGGCCTCCTACCATAGAGCCATCGGGAATCATGCTGCTCTGTGCGTATAGCTGGGCGTGGTCCCATGGTCCGGAACAAGGCAGCATCGGTGCCCATGAAATCCACATGAACTCCAGCATACAGCGTGTTATCTGGAGGGGTGGATCAGGAAGAAGAGGAACAATGGAACATCATCGGGTGTAATCATGTGCAGATATAACCAGGGAAACTCTGGAAGATCTGGAGTTTTGAGAACATTAAAATACAGGGAGGTGCCTTAGGCTTTGTCAATAAAATCTACTCAACAGCACGGATATCCTTGAGGGTGGGGTAAGGAAATGATAGAGTACGCTTGGGTGTGATGATGCCATTTGCACAAAGGCCACAATTTATGTACTTGTATCAGATATTGTGACATCAGAACGTATTGGTGCACTTCAGCTGTGTCATCATCACAGGCATGGCATCATTGGGGCATCATTAGGGCTTCTGATAGATGCTGCTGTTGCTGCTGCCTACAGACACGGTCAGACAATGGTACTTCTCAGCCCTGCTCCCTCCAATCCTTTTAAATGAAATGCCAGGGATGAACATGAGACCTCAGCCATCCCAAGCATTTCTGTGCAATTAATGAAAGCTTCTCTCGCAAAGACCCTTCCCAAGTACTTTGTTCCCCTCCAGTCAGCTGTTTACTTCCTGCAGCCCTGATAACAAACCAAAAGCCACAAAGATCAGATAGGAGCTATAGATAGCAGGGGCTGTGCAGCAATTCAGATTCAAAGGAAACCTGCAATTCAAAGAGCACATGGACATACACACACACACAGAGCACATGTCAGCAACTGCTTAAACCAATCACCATTTTTTTTCGTGGGATTGTATGACAGCTGTGGAGGGCAGCCATGCCACCCAGGAAGAAGCAGCTTGGGTTTAACAGCTACAATACAGTCTCCACATGGGTATTGAGTTGACCAGAAGGATGCCTACGCAACAGCACAGTTGGACTTTACACCTTAGCAATACTTCATCCAACTCAACTCACTCAAAGCTACTTACTGATAAGCACAGCCATGCTGGACTGCCGGGGGTCATAAGGACATTTCCCCTTGCCTGGTTCCAGTGAATGAGGCACTATGCGGAACAGGTATTCCTGCAGAGGGGCAAACAGGGAAAAGACAACAGGGCCATCATCATGAAAACTTACTTTGATTTCCAATCATTTAGAAATGAACTCTACAGGGTAAGGGTTCCAGTCCCTGCTCCCAATTTCTGTCTTTGCCCTGCCCTCTTTTCTCGACTGTCCCTTCATAGAAGTGACCTCATATCAAGGCAGACTACTAGCCAGTTGAGTTAATTACTACTTTCTGCTCTGATTATCTTTCTCAAAGTTCCCCTGAAGATGCGACAGATTGAGAATATAGAGAGAGATGCCTTCTATCGCTAAGATACTCTATGGTTCTTTTCCAGCAGGAAGACATGGAGTCGCAGGTCAGTTTTCTTACTTCAGAGCGCCAGCCGCGATTGATAAGGCTGCAGACTGGATGATAAGCCCCCGTTCCGCAGGCATAGAGATGAGTACGGTTCAAAGGCTCCATAAGCCGTATGTAGTTGAAACATTCACCCTACAGGACATGAAGAAGTAAAATATGAGCTGGAAGACATAAGGAGTTGTCAGGCAGGAGTTAATATCGTCTCCATCTTCCCGGGAATACATAGATTAAGGATCTTGGACTGTATAGAATCCAAAAACTAGCAACCGAGACAAAACCAAAGCAATAATTTTCTTTCCAGAGATGCAAGAAATCAGATAGCTTTTCGACATTCAAAACCAAATGTCTTTTTTCTTTTAAATCGAAAATTTTAAATCTGTTTTTAAATTATTGGGATGTTTTAAATTTGTCTCAGGCTAAATTGTTTAATCTGGTTTTATTTCTGCTTTTAAATTTTGTATTTATGTATTTTATTTTGTGCCTGTTCACTGCCCTGAGTCCTTCGGGAGTAGGGCGGTATATAAATCTAATAAAACAAACAAACAAACAAATATATTTCCAGTTCACCGATGCATTGAAGCCAGAAGTGGGCTTCACATAATTTAACAACCAGTTCGCTTAGTGCAAAACCGAAAATGTGAGCGGCGATTTCATGCTCACAGCTTCCAGCACACTTTCTCGGGCAGCTGCGGTGAGTAGAACAGGCAAGGTGTGGAAATCAGCTGGGCTCTATGGGCGGGGCAAGCGAGCCAGAGAGTGAGATGTATAGGACAGGATAGCACAAGGGCGGGTGGGCGGGCCCAACCTGTGATCGGAACTACCAGTATGGGCGAACCGGCAGCAGCCCACCTCTGATTGAAACCAAGCCAATAAACACACTAGGTACAGGGTAACAGTGAAGGAACAGAAAATTGCCACTTACTCTCTGCCCTTTCCCTGCCAAGCGACACTCATTCTCCTGGTTTGGTAATGCTGGCCAATGAATCTGAAGAAATAAAGAGAGAGAGAAAGAAAGATCGTCTTCAGACGCCACTCCTTTTGGATTTCTTGCTTCTCCAGCCCTTTTTACAGTTGGCCTTTCTTAGTTTGAGCTACAACCCAATGAATCCTATCCATCTTGCAAGGTATATACCATATTTTTCAGAGTATAAGACACAGCTTTTCCCCCCCTAAAAGGGGGTGAAAATTTAGGTGCCTCTTATACACCAAATGTAGCCCTTCCCACCCACTGGCCCCCACCCTTTGGCCTCTGCCTCCCAGCAGTTTATCTCCTTGCAGCAAGCAGCAAGAAGAAACAGCCCATTTCAGCTTCAGCACAGCCTAATTAGCACAAGTTGATTGTCCGTTGAATCGACCTCCTGACTCTCAGCTGTTGCCTATTGCTGCATGGGCCTCTGCTGCTTGCTGCAAGGAGGTAAATTGCTGGGAGCAGGTTTTTTTTTCTTGTGCTAATCAAGCTATGCTGAAAACTTAAATGAAAGTAAAGCAGGCTATTTGCTGTTTGCTGCAACGAGGCAAAATTGCTGGGAGGCAGAGGCAGATTCCTTTTTCTTGTTTTCCTCACTAAAAAAGATAGGTGCGTCTTATACTCTGGAGCATCTTATACTCTGAAAAATACGGTATGTTTCTTTATCCCACTGCTTTATTTACTCTATTGTCAACCCAGCCCAAGGCAGTTAGCAACCACTGCAGAAAAATGTTGGACATGATGAACATTAGCGGTCATCATGAACATTGGCTCTCCGAGTTTGATTGTTTTCCAGCAGACGTTTTATTACCCAAACTAAGTAATATCATCAATGCTAACAATATTCTGAACTGATCCAGCAGGATTTTTTTTTTTTAGACTTACAATTAGTGGCTCCTTGTTGATGTTGTGAAGATCCAAGGCCACTAGAAAATCTCTTGCCCCCAGGTAGAGACGTTCCTGGTCTTGGTCCACCAACAAGATGCGATAATCACTGGTGTTAAAGTTGAAGCTGAAAGGACGAGCAGTGCGGGTCTCTAACAACTCTGTGGAGGGAGAGCCTCAGAGTCAACTATCAGTCTCACGGTTTCCTACTTCTCAGGAGTAGGACACCATTTACGCACCGAGAAAAAGAGAGGTCAGGCTTGCCTAAATACATTTTTAGGAATCTTTATGTAAAGCGAACTTTGGTTATCTTACTAGAGTGGGGAAAGCTGTAACTTAATAATTCATTCAATAGAGCCTTGATAGTACAGTGGTCTAAGCACCCTGTTATTAACACAGCTGCCTGCAATTTACTGCTGGTTCGAATCTCTCCAAGGCTCAAGGTTGACTCAGCCTTCCATCCTTTCTAAGGTAGGTGAAATGAGGACCCAGTTTGTGGGGACAATAAGCTGACTTTGTATAAATATACAAAAGTATGAAGGCTATTGCTTATTGCCTATTGCTTAACGCATTGTAAGCTGCCCTGAGTCTCCGGAGAAGGGCGGCATATAAATCAAATTTTTTTAAAAAAATAATAATAAAAAAATAAAAAATTTGCTGCCGGAAGATTCAACATTGATGGGCAACTCCAGGGTCTTCACTTCTCCTTACTCTTCCCACCTACCACTCTTTTCATCTGAGCAAGGTCCAAAAAAAGTCTGCTTTCTTAGAGATATCTGGCCCCTGACCATCCTTCTGGAAGAGGACAGTCCTCTATGATGAATTTAGCCTGGCCCACTGTCTACCTGACCATACAAACAACAAGAACCCAGAATCCCAATCTGCCTTTTTTTCTTACCCTTCCCCATCCCCTCGCACACAGAAAGGGCAGCAACTAGATCATGTTGACCCATGTGATGGGTGGGGTGGACTGGCTTGGCTTGGGCTGAGCTCAAGGGGTATTTTGGTCCCTTGAAGTGGCAAAGGCGGAGCCAACGTGGGTGAGGGGGTTGCTCAGCGGCTGGTACAGCAAAGAGTCTAAATCCCCCAGCAATCCCCCAGCCACATTCCATGGGCACAGATCAGAGAGCGATGTGGTGGACTTCCCACCTGTGGTGACCTTGGGGACGAGGCCAGAGGACACCAGCCAGGCCCAGTTATGCTCTATAGTCAAGTCTAGATCAGGGACCAAAATTGGCCTAATCCCTCTAGGCAAGTGGGCTAAAGACAGGAAGAAAAGCAGATTTCCAGGAGGTCAAAGAGGAACAGATGCAGGGGAGAAATGAGTCTGGGGAGGTGAGGAATTAAAATCAAATTAAAGAAACAACCAAGCTGAGAGTAGAATTGCAGGATTCTGACCAATCTCTCCTCTCTCTGCCCAGTTCAGCTGACATCTCCCATTTCTTCTCTGGAAGCTGGGAAGGAACTCTGGAAACCTGATGGAATTCCCCAGGCATTAACACATGGCAGGTGGGAGACTATCATGCTCGCCCCAAGAAATAATGGCAATATGCCCAGGGGTAGGTTGTGTCATGCATACTACCCAGTTTTGATATAGAATGACCATTATATAACACTGGGGGTAATATAGCAGTGGCATTAATCTCTTCTAAGACAACCTAGCAATGTTAGGTTATTGGTTATCCTTGATTGTGATGGAGAACGAACTAAGTCCTTCAAAGCAGAACATCTTGAAAGCATCTTCCCAACGCTTCTTCCTCCTGCACCCATTTATCACCAACGGAATGCTGATAATGGAGACAGAGGTTTTTTGGATGTCAGATGAAGACGGTCTCACTCCCCTGCTGGACTTCTCTGGGACAAATACATAATTCAGGTGCAATTGCTGTACCATCAGGATTGTGTGGGTGGAAATCGCTGGTGGTATAGAGAAAACAATCCATTCACAAGATTTTTGTGGATGCCATCTTGAATTAGGAGGGACGGTGGCACAGCAGTTAATACGCTGGGCTTGGCAGCTGGAAAGCCGACAGCCCAGGTTTGAGACCTGAGCTCCATGCTACGGGGTGAGCTCCCGTTACTTGCCCCGGCTACTGCCCACCCAGCAGTTTGAAAACATGCCAAGGTGAGTAGATAAATAGGTATCACTTTGGTGGGAAGATAACAAGATTCCGTGATGTCATGCTAACCACATGACTGCAGAAATGTCTTCGGACAATGCTGGCTCAGTGGCCTTGAAACGAAAATGAACATGCCCCCTAAAGTCGCCTACGACTAGTGGAGTAAAATCCACAGAGACTCCTTCACCTTTTTTTTTAACTAACTGGAATTTCCATACCCAGAAGAAGCCCATTCTATTGCAGACAAGCAAGCCTTTAGGTAAGAGTATGCCTTGGCAGAAATGGAGCCCTTAGGTCCCACAAACCCCTTACTGTTCGATCTCATAAGCCCCCACACTTGGAAAGAAGGATGGATGGCCTTCGGAGGAGCCAACAAGAAATCAGGAAACATTAGAACCATCTGTCATCTTACAGGCAGACTGAAGCAGGCTGTAGCCAGCCAAAACAGTCAATGGGAAATATGTGTCTGGGAAGTGCAATTGGTCGACAACATGTTGTTGGTCTTTGGCATGATGACTGAAGCTCTTTGGGCTTAATGTATCTTTTTTAGCCTTAGCTCTATCACCACCCTAATGAAATATCTCAAGAAGTTGAATTCTGCTCAGACAACTAATTGCTTCTGCAATCACAGAACTGTGACTTGTATTTCTGCGTTATTTGAAGAGTGAACCATAATGTACGTTAGTCAGAATTAGTTTCTCTATCCAGCAAAATGAAAAAAATGAAATAAAAAAGTTCAGGTAGTAAATTGATAGGAAATGAAGGAACACTTCAGATGTTCCCTTCTGTAGAGAAGAGACCCAAGTTGCCTAACCTCCAAAGCTTAAAAATTGTGCCTTCTGCTATGAGAGAGATGCTGTCCCATCACTCATTCTGAAGTGAGATTCAGCAGCTATTCCAGCTGTTTGTGTAGCTGGTACAAGAGAGTACCATTTTTGCTGCAAGAAGGGTTACCTTTCTTGCTGCTAGAGCTTTCAGTAGGGGAAGCAGAGTTAGTCATCATCTAATGGTACTTCCTACAATAACCCAGTAAAAGAAATCAGGATTATTATCCTTTATATTGCAGACGGGAGATGGGTGGACAGAGACTGTCCAGGACATTTGGTCACCTGATATGGACTTTCCTGGCTCATGCCATTACCCAGAAATGGAGCAGAATGGCAGCTGAGGATGCTTCCAACATGGAAATGGGTAACATTTTCAATTGCACCAAAGGGTAGCAGGATCGCTCAAGAGTGAGTCCAGGGCAGCTATATGCCCCATCACCAGCTCAACTCTCTAATCCCTTCCCTCTCTTCCCTGTAACCCAGCACTGGCTTTAATCTCTATAAGGGCAGGTCCAACCTGCCCACATAAAGAACCAAAGTGGAGAGAAAAGCTGGCTAAAGCTGACTGTGTTCTTGGCAAGAGTGAGGTTCATTGAGAAAATAATTCATTTTCATGAATGAAGGCAAATATACATGTCCCAGGATAATGTTGCAGGATCCAGTCTGGGTCAGACATCAGAACCAGAGGCTTAGTCTTCCGAACTTTTGGGTTTGTGCTAAAGCCCATCCTCTGAGAACTTCTCTCTCACCAGAATGTGTGCTTTGGGCTTTTCTCTGCATAGTATTTATGTGGTGCCTGGTTGTGTGTGGCTTTTTTAGTTGTTGATTGGGGTGTTGATGGCCAGAAGTGACTGACCCACAACCGGCCATCAACATCACCATGACCAATTTAAAAAGCCACATACAACCAGGCACCACATAAATACTATGCGTAGCACAAATTCTACTCAAAGCACATGTTCTTGTGTGAGAGAGGTTTTCTGAGGATGGGTTCCAGTATGAGTCCGAAAGCTCGGAACCTCTGGTCCCAGTGACCGACCCAGATTGGATCCTGCATAATTCATTCTGTTTGCCATTGTCTTTCACCAATTTTATAGAACGAAGACGCAGAGTTATTTTCTGTGGCAGACCTTGGAACAAGATGGACTATTACTTTATAACCAGCAACTACAGGGTCCTCTCAAAAACTTGAACATGCTGTAGTAATCAAAGGGCCTGTGTTTGCAGGAGCACCTCCTTACTGAGCCCACTTAATCCAAATATGCTGCCTGTATGCGGCAGACCTTGCTTAAGCCACAGCAGACATAGTCACAGGGACCTGCTGTTGTACTGGCTACCACCATCCCCAAAACCCAGAATAACCAACATGACTTGAGCTATGGCCTCTGATGGAAAAGTTCCCGTGGAAGACACCAGCCTCCCCAAGAGGACTCAGGCTGAAAGTCTCACCAGGAACCCTCCTGCCTGATGGTACACAACCTGCCCAGTTCCAGGAAGACCCAAGTCCCTGACATCTTCACTAGTTGCATATCCCTTATGGTCCATGTATGTATGTTCACGAGCCTAAGCAAGGACACAGAGTGGGTGGGTGTCTCTTTATCCAGTCGGGCACACGCGCATGTACAGAGAAATCAGAGTGATGTCTGGAGCTTTGCCTTTTATAGCCAAGGCTGCTGCCGCCCAAAGGAATGAATTGTCCTTTGGCCAAGGCTCTTGCTGTTTCTTTATGCACCCCCCTCCCTTTCACATGTTCACATGAGCTACATTTTCATAGTTGAAGGAAAGGACGACAAAGCAACTACAGTGAGAATGGCAGCAGGGTATCTATAGCAGGGAACGTGGCATGCACACCCTAGCCATTAAGCTCCTCTTCAGTCCAAGCAACCTCTCTTCCCCTGCCCCACAATGTGCTTTAGGAAGGGGAATCCATCCATGTTCTAGTCCCTTCTCTGTATGGCATGCTGGGTATTTTAAGCTCTTCTGGGAAATCCTTTCCCCCAGTGGCTGGCAAGTAATTAGATCCCGGAATCCCCAAGAACAGAGGGGAGTGTAGGGGAACCCAGCAAGGTCACAGGATATTTTTCTTTGGGTGGTGGGGGGAGAATGCTTGCAGAAGCAGGCAGACAGACCCCACAGATGACGGTATGATGTGCCTACACAGCAGTAACTTATACAACCCCTGTACAAAAACACTCTCTGCAGCAAAAACACAATCCATCCAGACAATGATTAGCAATACAGAAACGGGCAAGGGTGTGACTCGGTGTGTTGACAGCCACAAACTGATGCATCCATCATACACTGACAAGCTGCTTTGATTGGCTGCCTTGGGTCCACATGGCTAAACTGCCCTTGAAGGTGGTTCTGCACATATAAGACTCACCAGCACCATAGATTGTTTTAAACCCATACCGTAAAGCCACTGAGAAAATCTATAATCCACAGTTAGCCTTAAAAAAAAGAAGAAGAAGAAGAAGGTACAACTGGCCATCTCAAGTCAGAAATCTGGGAATATGGGAACATGAAATTAATGCAAATGCTAATGCAAAACTCGCTCCTCTTTAGAATGTACAGAAGCAGCTGTTATGTCTGTATCTGTTTTTATTAGGTCCAACATAAGACAACCACAGGAACCCATTTCCATTTCCATAAATAATATTAAAATGAAAAAAGGGGATTAGAACATGAAAACCAGAGCTGCCGCCTTGCTACAAATGACAGCAAACTTCCTCTTTGACAACAAAATCTCTCCCATGTAGCAGCTGACTCACAGAAAAGAAATTATTCTGCACTCGTAAATCTCCAAATTGTTTGGTTTGACACTAGAGGTGGAAGGAATTCTTGGCAAAAAGAAACAGATTATTGGTTTAAGCCAAACAAAGCCATTATTTTAACTGGACAGTCAATATTTGCTGTCCCACCAGAATCCACTTGTACTGTAGTTTGTTTTCAGAGATAAGAAGCGCAGACATACCACTTTCCTCTAAGCTGTTGTTGGTAGTTTACCTGGGGATTAGCTCTTTATCCTCATAGTCTGTCTATGAAGTATGTTAGACTGAGACTGATTCAGTATTAAAGTAACATTTTCTTGCCTTCCTGGACCTCGCCAATCAAAGTTGGAAATACAGCTGATTACTTTGGGCAGCAGTATCAATAAGCCGAGCAGTGATATGATGCAGGAATAATTCCTTTCCCTGTGATAACAATCCATTCCTGGGACAGCCAAAATGTTTACTCAAGCTATCAGAGCGCATAGTTAAAATTATTGGTGAGCCAGTCATTGTGTTTTCATAATCACCCCTTTTAGCATTAAACAGCAGTTAGGCAACCTGCTCAGAAAGTATGTTTAGTCCAATTTGAATGGGCGACTACAAGGAAATCTTGGGGTTGGCACCAGCAAACCAGTTCCACACTGTTGCCAAGAAAACCACGACAAAATTATCAGGAGTTGTCATCTTGAGAAGGACCATAGTTTACTTTAACAACATTATTTAGTTGTTAAAGAAGAAGTATTCCTGCTGCTTTCCTTTCCCACAGTAAAACTTTGGAACTTGTTACAATTCCCTCATTTTCAAAAGGAAGGAAGGAAGGAAGGAAGGAAGGAAATTTAGATTTACTCCAGCCTTCCTGAAAAATGCACTGTCTACCATGTACCCATCTAATTTAGGAAGAGTCTTTTAAGCGTAGTCCAACCAATATAAGGATAATTCCTTGTTCAGCTAATAAAACCTCATAGTCATATAGGGCAGATTCACTATTGTTCTTTGAAAGACTACCTTCATCTAACTTATTTTCTTAATTTTCAAGTTTTATCCCTTCAGATAATCTGCTGCCATGAAATCCCTTATCTAGGCTAACAGTCTGGGTGACTGACGGTAGGCATATAAGTCTTTAAGAAACAAAGAGAAGAACAAAAAAATAAATTAAAAAAAAATTCAAAAGGTCGCACTTTCCCCACGAATGAATTGTATTAGTCTGAAAAGAGAATACCAGCTACTTTTCTGATTTTTGAATACCATCAGACTTTCTTCTCCACAAGAAAAACGCTGTCTATTCTGTCAAGAGTTTTGCAATGGATTGCCATGCCCCACCCATGCCCACCCCAGTGCCACCTTGCAGCTTTCTCCCGTCTCCGAATAATGACATGCCCACCCAGGAGAAGAGATGCCAACGGAAGGCAAAAATACAATCTTCTTACCGGGGACTCACCTGAACGACTTTAAGCCTCTCTTACCTTTGTAGGTGAGATAGACCCGGGGCGCTCCCGTCTGGCTGCCGTGACCCAGACAGCAGCAGAACAGCAGCCCCAAAAGGAGCAGCGTTGCCCAGGGCACCATGGCGGGGTCAGTCCTAGAAGGAGAGAAAGGGTGATGACGTCCAGCTGGACCTGGGTTCGAACGACGGAGGATGTTGGAGGCAGAGGCGCCGCGTAGCTGCAGGGAAGCGTTGGAGGGGCCCGGGCCTAGAGGGCGCTGTGCGGAAGTAACCAAGATCAAAGTTCCCTTCCTCGGCCGTCCCACCGGGCCCCGGGCCAAGCAGATGTAACCCGAGTGGCGGCCGCGGCTGATGGGCACTTCAAAGGCTCTCTCTCTCTCTCTCTCTCCCGGCCAGCTCCTGTAGATCCCCCCCACCCCGCCCTTCTTGCAAGCTAACAGGCCTTTGAAGTTGGGGCTAGAGAATGGGAGATCCAAGATAGGATCTCCTTCTTCCACTACCACAAACCCCCCCCAAAAAAGGGGGGGAAGGCAGACTACCTTACCGGGCTCCGCCTGCCTGGCTAAGAGCCCCCCACTCCCTTGGAAAGAGCGACCCCTGCTGGGGTCCGACACGCAGGCGCTCCAATATAGGTAGAGAAGCCGAGCGGGGAGGATCCTTTCATCTTGGGACGGCCCCCTTCATTCTGGAGAGGGCACCGAGGTTCGAGCTGCCATTCTGGACGCAGGCTTGGGCTTCGCGATGGCCTCCTGACGCCATCACTCTCAGTACAAGGGACGCAGGAACGGCAGCAATCCTTCCCCGCACCCCAGCCGGGCTATAATCTTCCCCATGCCACAGAACAGGTGCCCGGGGACAATGCCAGCAGCAAGTCCATCCTGCATCAGCGCAGCTCCGGGATTCGGTGCCAACAGAGGGCTTTGATCCGTCTGCCAACCCCGCTTTATTTTTTTTCTTCCCCTCTCCCCCCCCTCCCCGCCCCGAAGCGGGCGGCTGCGTGCGTAATGTGTGAGTTTCTGCGCGCTCCGTCCTGTCCTGTCCGCGACGTGCTGCGACCTGCCTCTCCCATACCTGAGCCAGGTGCAGCGGAGGAAGCAACGCAGGCTGGGACTTGGAGTTCCCAACTGGCCCCCGTCGGTTGCCCTCCATCCTCAGGCGCTGAAAGACGCGTCCGCCTGCCCCGTTCGCCAGACTCGCGCGCTCGGGCGCTTTTCCCAGTTTGGCAGGAGAGCACAAAGCCGAGCTCCGCGCCTTCAGGGCGACTGCGACGGCTTTGCTCGCCTTGTTCCATCCCAGGCGGCTAAGATGCCTGGCGAGACTTCAAGGGAGCCGGGACTCCGCTCCGCAGCTGGTTGCATCTCCGCCAAAAGTTGTCGGCCATCCCGGAGGCAGGTTTCTCCCCCCCACCACCACTTCCCCTCCTCCCCCCGCCCTCCGGAGAGAAGAGCTTCCCTGAAGTCTCGCCAGGCGTCTTGCCGGCTCGCCGCGAAGAGAGCCGGGTTCAAAGCGAAGCCCAAGCGGCTTCCACGGTGGCACTGCAGGCGGTTGCAAGAAAGCGCCCGAGCAAATCGAGGAGAAGCTGAGTCCACAGGGGAAAAAAAATGGGGGGAAAGGGAAGGGCGCGCGGGGCAGAATAAGGTAGCAAAATCATTCGCGGAGGGAACGAGGGTCCGGAGCTGAAGACCGACGGCTGAAGAGGACGGGAGCAAAGAGGTCCCTTACCCCGCGGTAGCTCTCCGGTCCGAGATCAACTCCCCGGGTTTAGTTCCTGTCAGCTCTTCTGTGCCCGGGAAAAAAGTTTCTCCGGGATGGACTTCTAACCCAGCGGCTTTGAAGAGGGACGTGTCTGCCTCACTCACTCACACACACACACACACACACCGCCCCCCCTCCCCAAAAAATCCGGATTTTATACCTCTGCGAAAGGACCCATGGCGCAGGGTTTCCCACAGGGCAGGCTTGCAGCAACGGCCTTCCCTGGAGCAGATAAGCAACACCCTGCCTCCTCCGAGACGGGCTGGGACGGCTTAACCCCCTCGCGGGGCGGCTCCTCCTAAAGCCAGGAGGGAAGCCGGGCTGTAGGTGGTGGTGGTGCTGGGCGAGCCCCTCTCTTTCCCACCAGAACCAAAGGGTGGGGGGGAGGACTGGATTCCGGGGAAACCGGGATCAGGATGCGAATGGGGACATTGCTGAGGAGATTGAGCCAGTCCTGCTCCATCAGATCGCAGCGATCTGATTGCGATCAACGGGACGCTTCCACGCCTCCCTTCTCTTCCCGTTGTTGCTTATGGCTGCTATAGCCAACTCATAGAGCTGGGCCGGCCGCCTTTCACCTGAGGCGTAGTTTCTATCCAGGAAAGCCCAGAGGCCCGTTCCTCTCTGGAGCTGTGTGTGTATGCAAGCGGTTAGCCGCACCAGTTGGCTCTCCCCAGCAAGGAGGGGAGGGGGCCAGAAACAGGGGCGAGCCTGGCAAGGATCTTGAGAAGCGGGAGGGGAGATCAGGTGCTGGTGGATCGCAAGGAAAGGCGCTTTGGCAGATCCTGGAAGGCAGCAGCGAGGTGACTTTTAGGGGCAAGGCAGGGCCTCCATCTTTTCCTTCCCCGTACTGGGTTTATAATTGGGTCTTGTTCTCAATGGCCTCCAAAGTCCTTCCTGACGAGTTGCTTCGGAGAAAAACGAAACGAAACAGGGAGCAGCAATCCAGTATTCTGGATGTATCCCGGATTGGAAGGAATTAGGATTAGATCGGGGAATGCAAAACCCTGGAGCACCGCTAGGGGGCGGGCAGCAGAGACTTCCTTCCGCAGCGCTTTGCTGCGATTTAGTCTGAATCGTTTCTGGCTAGAAAACTAGGCCGGAGCCTGCCCTGCCTGCCTCAGGGCTTTGCTCTCCCTCAGCAGCACGGGTGAGCCGCAGGCATCCCCAAATGCAGCAGCAATGGCTTGCCCCCTTATAAAGGTAGGAATCAGTGGTGAAATCCAAATTGTTTTACTACCGGTTCTGTGGGCGTGGCTTGGTGGGTGTGATGCTGCTTGGTGGGCGTGGCAGAGGAAGGATACTGCAAAATCTCCATTCCCATACTGCAAAATCTCCATTCCCTCCCCACTCCAGGGGAAGGATACTGCAAAATCTCCATTCCCACCTCACTCTGGGGCCATCCAGGGGTGGCATTTGCCAGTTCTCCGAACTACTCAAAACTTCTGCTACCAGTTCTCCGAACTACTCAAAATTTCCACTACTAGTTCTCCAGAACCTGTCAGAACCTGCTGGATTTCACCCCTGGTAGGAATGCTTTCCTAACTCAGTTCAGACAAGGCTAGAGCTGCATCTGAAACTTCCAACCTGCAGTTATTGCTCAAAAGCTTCTGCTGCTCTTTCAGAGGTTATATACCCTGAAGAAGGAGAAAATAAATGTCTTTGTTTTCAAGCTTGGAATTTATTTCCTGGAGTTGGGATTATATCCCACATACATATCAGGGGAAGACCAGGCTTCCAGCCTGGTCTAGTGTGAGGCTCTTCCTTAAACTTCTGGCCAGAGGGATTAATGTATTGTAATGCTAAAGAAAGCACTGCCAACATAGCAGTACAGACACACTCCGGTACAAAGGAAACAATTAGATATAGAAAAGATAAATAGAAGAAAGTATGATTCATGGAAGCTGAACAGAGTGCATCTAACTAGGGCATGGTTTATGGAAGATCAAAAGGGGTGTTAGTAAATTACCCATTTTTTTTTCATTCACTTATCCGCAAAAGTGTATTTGAAATTTACCACATTCCAAACTAATATTTTCTAGAAAATACAGCTGAAGTTGATTTCCTGATAATACATCAGTGGGTAAGAGCTTTCTGGATTGATCTGAGGGCTTTATTTATGCTTCATTGCATAGTCAGTCAGATGTTCAGACTGGATTTGGCACTTTTGTCCTCCCGTCGAGTCCTTCCCAAGAATAGGAATAGGCAGACGTGGATGTTTGATGGTATTAAGGTATTGCTGCAGAATGTAAGCTGTTCTGAATAAAGCTGCCTTTTGCAATTGATTGGTGGTGAATTTGTCAATACTGCTGATGTTCAAGTAGTGCTCCAGCTGTTTTGGGATTGCATTGCCCCTAAGGGATCTGTTACTATTGGTACTTAACTTTGCTTTCTTTTGCTACAGTAATTCTATTTCCATTTGCAAGTCTTTGTATTTTGTTATCTTCTCTGGTTCTTTCTTGTCTATTCTGCTGTTTTCAGCTACTGCCATGCCCATTATTCAAATTTATTTATTATTTTCATCATCATCATCATCATCATCATCATCATCATTAAGTTTGTTTGCCGTTCATCTTGCTGCAAGGGTTCAGAGGAAAGCAGAGACGATCCAGTTGATCAAAACAACCCAACTGATTTGATACTCCTTTTCCTGGAGAGTCAAGCTGAACAAAATGGGAAGGTCCTGATTCATGGGTGTTTACTTAAAGTATCCTGCAGATGCAAAGGAGTGGAAGGCCAACACATGCTGAAGAGCAGTGTTTTGTAAACTTGGCAACTTTAAGATGTATAAATTCCAATTCTCAGAATTTTCCAGCCAGCATGCTGGCTGGGGAATTCTGGCATATGAAGACTACACATCCTAAGTCAAGTTTGAAAAACACTGATCTTAAGGGTACCTGTTTGGGGAAAGTAATGCTAACTGAGAGGTGTTAAAATACCCAGTTAGGATCAGAAATAGTCAACCAGCAAGATTTTTTTTTCTGGAGCTTAAGGAAAATTGAGGTTTTTCTGGTGGCTGAATTAAATATAGATTGCATGGGGAGCAGCCACAACTTAAAACTTAGGGTATGTTTGGATACAGATAGTCCCTGGTTCTGTCACTAGTTAAAATGATGCAATAAGTGATAGAAAAGACCACTCTATACCTGATATCCTGGAAGACAGTTGGGCAGAATGATGCATACTGCATTGTGCTGGAGAGACTTAGTTTTGGGAATTAAAATACTACGGCTCAGTTAAACAAAAAGCCTTAAATTCAACATCAGCATTTTCAATCAGGCTGGGAAAAAGCCTTCATCAGAAATACCGCTAGTATAGCCAAGAAGGAGTAAATAGATTGGTAGTAGTTTAAGTAGTTTTTAAAGTTCCTTATATGGACTTTTCCTAAGAAGAGTCAGTGCAAGCTGTCCCCTGAAACACCTATTTTTAAGTATAGCAAGCCAACAACCTTTTTGTATTCACGTTTTAAAAACAGCATGTCAAAAAGTTATATTGCACAAACTGAAAATAAATTTGTGCATTTTATATCGGGGGTAATTTCCTGTCCTGTGTGTGCGTGGCTTTCCGAACGACCATTCTCACCTCACCCTTCCTTATCTCCCATTTTTTTCTTACTTAAGAAAGTTTGCATGATTAAATATCCCACCATACTCCCCCGAATCTGAACACGTGGGAAATGCACAGACCGATGGGAACTCTCAAGTACAATGCTCCTGCTGGAAACAAAAAAGTAGCAGTGCACAGTGGGAAAATCTTTTTGCCCTCCACTTTCTGAGTCCTCCTCCCCCTCTGCCTCTTGCCCACATTTCCCAGACTAGTGCAAATGCTTCTTTTCATCCTATGGTCTTATTGTTAGGAATAATTTTCTAAGCAAAAGCTAGTCCTGTCTCCCGCTCGCTATCCTGTTTGCATGCCACCCACAGCAGGAAGAGTTCCCACGGCTCCAGGGTCCCCCAATCCCCTGCAAGGGGGGCTGGGGAGCATTATTAAGGGGAGGGGAAAGGGGCTACAGTGGTGGGGAGGAGAGAGCAGTGAACTCCTGATTAAGGGAGGGGGCTGTGATTATCCCCACTGCCAGCAGGTGCCCATGGAAGGCATTCCTTGGGGATCTGAGTGCTTAGCAACATGCTGTGGAGCGCAAACAGGGCAGAAGCAGATGGGACATGAAAATAAACCAGGCATGGGGGATCCGTATCTCCCCAAGAGAACATAGGATCCGGATTGCATTCCTAGGATTGGGAAATGTCTCCCAATCTCCTAAGAGGGAAAATTCCCTAGGAAGAAAACGCTTGTTTACCTGCCAATTATTTCCTGACATCAGGTAGCTTTGCAGGATGGTTCTACCTGTTATAGGCAGAGGGACATTGCTTTGCCATCTTCATTGCATCAAGGCTAACTGCTCCATGCCCGTTTCAAGGTCTTCTCCACATACCAAGACTGGGATGGGTTGGTGGGGAGGAGACAGGAAATCCGAAACAGTTTATATTGACCAAATATTCTAGAGAATCTATTTTTCCCCCATCTGCCTTTTAACTCTACTGCCTAGCTAAGTAATTTAAAGTCTCAAGGGAGGAAATCAGATTCTAGATGAATCTCTCTCGACTATACTTGCTCGGAATTGATACTCAAGTTTCTTACTATTTTGATGCAGGGCTATTCTGCTGCAGGATACTAAAAACCCATAATGTAAGCCCTGAAAGCAAGCATAACAAAGAAAATCCATTACAGGTAGTCCTCCACCACAATTGAGCCCAAACTTTCCTTTGCTAAGCAGGACAGTTGTTAAGGGTCCCCGTTTTACAACTTTTCTTGCCCCAGTTGTTCAGTGAATCACTGCAGTTGTTCTTAATAACCCAGTTGTTCAGTGAATCTGGCTTCCCCATTGACTTTGCTTGTCAGAAGGTCCCAGAAGGGGATCACGTGACTCCTGGACATGGCGACCTTCATAAATACATGCCAGTTGGCAAGTATCCAAATTTTGATCATGTAACCCTGGGGGTCCTGCAATGATCGTAAGTGTGAAAAAAGGTCATAAGCCGGGGTGAAATGCTCCTGGTTCAGACCAGATCGCCTGATCCGGTAGTGATGGAGGCGGGTGGTTCGGAGAACCGGTAGCAAAAATCCCTGCTCCCCCCCCATGCCCAGCTGAGCCGCACAATCATCAGAGGCTTTTTTTTTTTTTACTTTTAATAGCATTTTTTCTACAACCTCTTTGGCCAAAAAAATGCTTTTAAAAGTAAAAAAAAAAGCCTCTGATGATCATGCGGCTCAGCTGGGATCGTCAGAGGCATTTAAAAGAAAAAAAGCCTCTGCCGATCAGGCAACTCAGCTGGGATCGTCAGAGCCTTTTGAAAGCATTTTTTTTACAACCTGTTCGCCGAAGAGGTTGTAGAAAAAATGGTTTTAAAAGTTAAAAAAAAAATTGCCCACGCCCACCCAGTCACATTACCACCCCCCCACACACACACCAAGCCACGCCCACAAAACCGCTATTAACCAATTTTAGATTTCACCACTGTCTTAAGCCCTTGTCCCAAAAGTGCTTTTTTGGCACTTGGCAACTGGACTTTCTAAAAAGCACCTTTGGAACAACCATGACTGAGAATCTCCATAGACTTTCAGTCATAAGCCATTGTTTCCAGTACCATTGTAACTTTGGCCATTAAACAAATGGTTTTAAGTTGAGGACTACCTGCACTTCTTCCACAACAAGAAAAAAAAAAGGTTCTTCCACAACAAATTTTTGTCCAGGACCCTCTAAATCTCTTGCTGTAGCCCTCAGTCACAGAAAAGATGCCAACTCCAATTCAGATGCAGTGCATTTGGTGGGGTTAGCTGAGTCCAAGCCTTAAAGCCAGAACTCCTGAGTTGCAGGGCTGCACACTTTAGACCCCAGAAACTGGTGTGCGTTGGCTTCTTTAACAAAATGAGAAAGAAGAGATAAGCTGGAAGTGTCTTCCTGACACAAGAGCACAGAGCTGAACTAGAAGTGGCCAAGGAATGGAGAAGATAGAGCAGTTCAGAAGGGAGAAAAGATAAATGACAGAGAAAGGGTTGCAGCCTTAGGGGCCTTTCGGTGGCATGTCAGGTATTCCTTTTCCCCTCCCTACCAGGTCTGAAGATTTGTCTCTCTTCATGTCTTTCCTCTTTGATCTCTCCCCTTTCTATCCTTCACTTTTTGCCAGTCCTCTGAAAAAAATAACCCTAAATGGCATCCAGGATGGCCATCACCTGCCAACCTTTAAGTACAATTTGCTATGGCGGTTTCTAACTATTCAGCAGATGCTGGGAGTAGTTCCTTCAACTCATGCTTTTGTTTCTTCCCAGCCCATTTGTCCCCTTCCACTTGCTGTCAGAGCTGATTCTAAGGTTCCTCCAGCATGAAGGAAGCAGGAAAGGAGCCTTGCAGCAAAGAGAAATAGACTTGTTGCCTTAGCCAAAGCGCTGCATTGCTAGGAAGGGATTAGCAATGTTTTCCTGTTTAGATAATAGCAGCAATTACCATCAGTAAATGCAGCAATGAAGGGTACATGTCCCAACTTATACCTGCGCTTGATGAGAGTCATGAAGCATTAACAACAGAATTATTCTCCAAAATGAACGTTGCCTAGAATGTTGATGGAAAAATTGGTTCAGAAAGTTATTGGTTAGAAAGTTATTCCTAACCCCTGTAGTCTAGATCAGGGGTCTCCAACTTTGGCAACTTTAAGACTTGTGGATTTCAACTCCTAGAATTCCTCAGCCAGCTTTGCTTTGCTGGCTGAGGAACTCTGGGACTTGAACTAGTGATCAGAGGGAGGAGGTTTGCCTGTACAGAGGATGAAACTTTGTAGAATTTATACACACTGTGGTGGGATCATTGGAGATTTAATGGGGGAAGCTACTTTTGCAGCACAAGAAATGATGCTATAGGACTATTTAAATTACTGTTGTTGGCTTTGGACTAGGGTTACTAGGATAATTTTATTATATGGTCAAGAGAAAAAAGTGGGGTGCCAGGATATAATGGTTCAGTTGTAAACCACAAGTTTAGGGCCTCTGTTTCTATCCTACAACCCAGACTCAATCTTAGTTTACACAGTGACTCGTGATGAGGAATCAACTACTTAATATTTCACTGACTCTTCTTGCAAATTGGCTCTTCTCTACTTTTACATCATCAGTTCTTATTCTGAGTCACCTTCATTTGCTAGAATCGGTTTCTAGAGGCCAGGAATTGTGACAGTTTTTGCACAGCTTCCACAGCATCTGGATTCTGCTGATTTTGTGTGTTCTGTCATCTTTGAGGAAAAACTGTGTGCACGAATTTTCCCTATATAACTCTAAATCCCATCCATATTTTACAGAATAGAGAGGAAAAACCAAAGCCTCAGACATTGAATTGTTCGACCCCAGGATCTTTTGGAGCAGGAAGACAGATCCCCAACATCATGGGTATTCTAAAATATTGAAATAAACTACCCATCCTAAATTAGCCAAAAAAATGAGGACAGAGCACACTCTATGCAAACTTTACCTGGAGTTAGAGAACTAGCACAAGAGGGTAAGATGGAGAAGGTAAAGAGACAATCTCGCAAAATTCATCCTCTTCTTTTTCAAAGCAGTACCAACCTCTGGATATAAAATAGGAACTCTTGGAAAATTGCACATATCTCCTCCCACTAACTCCTGTTTATTGATCCATCTCTTGAAGCATTGGGGAGTTATAGTCTTTTTCACATTATGTGTTACATGAGGCTTGTCACTGACTGCATTTCTTATAGACAAGACCATCTAGATCTAAATCAATGATCATTTATTTCTTCTAACTAGAAAGGAAAACAAGCCTAACTCCAACAATCACTGCTACTGGGCAGAGACTCGCCATACCATTAATTCCCAAGGGCTTTCTGAAATAGTGCAGGTCCTCTCCTTGAGAGACCTCTGTCATTAGAAACCACAAGTGTGTCGCTTCTGTAGCAGCTCCTTTCCTTTGCTCCAGGTCACTTCCAAACTTCTTGTCACTCAGGGAAGCTACCATGAACCTGGCTGTCCCAAAAACCTTTAGATGGTATCACGGGTTCCTATCTGGCAATAGCCGATTGTTGCTAAGGAATATTTATCTCAGTATGGTTAGAAAATTGACACTGGGTTTGGAGATTAGAGATTTTTTTAAATTCCATTTTAATTTCATCTTATTGTAAGCTACTCAGAGTCTTTTGGGGAATTGGTTATTAATATAAATAAGTAGCCAATTGTACAATATGTAAACCAAGGCCAAATCTGCCAGTCAAGGAAATACCATAATTTTATTATTTTCAGATAATTTGTTACAGTATTTAAACACTGAGAAAATAAATATCTGCTTCTACATCTTTTTCATATGTGCAGGGCAGCTTTTCTATAACTATTAATCATTTAAATTGTTTTTTTTTAATTTGGAGGTGTTCTCTCTGTTGCTTTTTTCAATGCAGCTGAAAAATGGCAAAACTTAAAATTATTATTAAATTAACTTATTGATAACAGCAGAACAATGCAACAAATTGGAAAAAGGATTTTTGCATTATCCCTAGGTAAGTGATTGAGTTCCTTTGGAATCAGACAAAAATAGTCCAAAATAATTGTTTGCTGAAATAGGAATGAGGCATGTACAATTGAACAAGAATTACTTTTTAATGCAACAGGTAAGGCTTAAGCGCTTTTTAATAATTTTGAAAACAAATAGATTATAAGAAATTAAACAAAATGAGGCTTCATCCCACATATCGAAGGGAAAAGACAACATATTAGGGGGGGAAAAATCAGCCAATCTTCAGATTTCAGATTCTCTGTCAATGATCTGGAATGAGTCAATTTACTGTAACCTTATTCTACTCCGAAGGGCTGGCAGATTGGAGTCAGGAAAGATTGATCACAGGCAGGCCCCAGATTTTGAGAGGAAAAGGAATATAGAAGTTTTTGGCCACATTATTCATCAATTTTGTGATCCATGAGAATTGCCATCTTGCTCATAGGCATGGGAGCTGCTGATTCGTGCCATTTATATCTGGGCATTCATGTTATCTGCTCAAAGGATTGCAAGATGGGAATTACTTTAATGAGTTGAGAAAGCATGCCAGAGTAGGACCAAGAGAAAGGCCTTCTTCCTGGTTTCTCCTGTGGCTTAGTCCCATAAAACCAGCAGACAGAACGTTCAAGTATGGTTAGTAGAGCTGTGGAAGAAGCCCTACCTTGTGCCCGGAGATGACAAAGGTTTAGACTGCCTCAAATAGGTAGGTGGTATTATTACTATATGGTGATGGTTGTTAATTAATGAAGTTTGGAGTGATTGCCTGGTAGTGGATGTTACCAAAGTTTGTGTGGCCCTGGCTGATGGTTTACTGGTGATTGAAGATGTTGCCTGTGGTGACAAGTCAAGTTTTTCGTTCTGCTGCTTTGGGGTTTGAGAAAAGGATTTTGTTGTTCCCATTGTTACAGAGCTCCTTTTGTTCAATGGAGAGACAACAGATGACAACTGAGGTGATGTCATGGAAGATGACTGCTGTGTAGGTGTGAAGGAGGATTTGGTTGATGCCATCTGAGTGGTAGTAGGCTGTCCTGGGATGGAAGGTGTTTCCTTTAGCAGACGCCCAGAACTTGTTGGTGCCCCATGCTGTGGTTTTGTGGTTGAGGAGAAGGATGCAGATGTTGTAGGTGATGATTCATGGGCTGTTGTAAGTTTTACATTATTGGTCTCCTGGGCAGGATTTTCTGCTTTTGAAGTACGCAAAGTAGAATTCTTAGTAGTTGAAGACACTGCACCAAGTTGCTTTGCAGTTTGGTTTGTTAGTGAGATCCTTGTTGTCATGTTTTTTTCTACTGGTGGTGCTTCAGTTGTTGTAATTGTTTCCAGTGCTGGAGGACTGGATGGTGGAGATGCAGTGGTGGCTGCTGTAGTTGCTCCTAGTGATGGCAGACTGGTTGTTGGCAATTTAGTGATGGTGGTTGTAGTTGTTTCCATTGATGGTAGTTTAGTTGCTTCAGTTATTGTGATGGTTCCTGGCACTGGAGGTTTGGTCAATGGAGATGTAGTGGGGACTGCCATTGTTGCTTCTAATGGATTGCTGGTTGATGGCAATTCAATAGCAGTGGCTGTAGTTGTTTCCATTGATGGTAGTTTAGTTGCTTCAGTTACCGTGATTGTTTCCAGGGGTGGAGGTTTGATCAATGGAGATGCAGCAGTGGCTGCAATAATTGCTTCCAGTAATGGCAGATTGGTTGGTGGCAATTCAATAACAGTGGCTGTAATTGCTTCTACTGGCGGTAGCTTGGTTGCTTCTGTTATGGCAATTGTTTCCAGTGTTGGAGGTTTAGTTGGTGAAGATGCAAGGATGGCTGCCACAGTTGCTTCCAGTGATGGCAGATTGATTGATGACAATTTAGGGGCGGCTGCTGTGATTGCTTGCACTGGAGGCAGTGAGGCTTCTGATGATGGCAGTTTAACTATTTGTTTTGCAGCTGGAAGTATTACAGGCACTTGGAGAGTTGCAGATGGTGTTTGAACTGTAGTTGGTTCCAATGATGTTACCGGTTGCTGCTGTCCAGCTGCTGAAGGTAATTTGTCTTGTGTCTGGAGAGGATTCTCTAAGGCTCCCACTTGCTTCAGCCACTTTGTATGGGATAAAAGCTGAGAAGCCAGGATAGGGATTGTGCAGTTGTGCAAGCTCTGGCTTACAAGGCCCATCACCTCCCATTCCCAAGTAACTGGATCATGACAGATGACGGGACTGCCCACTGGCACCTGAAAAGAGGAGAGGGCACGAGAATCAAACAATCAAAATGACCATGGAGTCAGATCCTAAAATTTGGATACTACAAATACAAAATATTAGAATATCTCTGCTGGTAGAACATCTGAGATATTCTGCATATCTGATCATATGGATGCTCCAACTTTGCTAGCCTTTCGTAAGAGTAATGTTCCTCCAGGCATTTGGGCTGGAGGTTAAGCAAGCTCCTACTGATTGATTGGTCTTCATTGGTTTTTTTTTTCTACTGAAAGTTGAAATTGAAAGACCTTGGACATTTATTACTTGGATTACTGATGTAACTATTGTTAGTTTTAATTTCTGTACATCATCCAGAGTTGTTGGCAATGAATTGAGTGACCAAATAAGTTATTTAAATAAGTTAAATAAGTAATTCTGCCAGTGAATTTCATAGTGGTTCTGTATTCTGCAACATTACAGAACTTTTGTTACATTCTGTGTGTTTCTCCTGATATCACATAGAGGATTATTTGCTTTTCAAACCCTATCTGCCTCTGTCAGTGTAGATAGTAGATGCAGTGATTCAGAATGGCTCTGTAGCTAGAAAAGTAGAATTAGTGCTGGAGGTGGTTGAAGCGAACCTCCCTTACCCTTTGAAATAACAGTGATGAGTTTCCTCATGCCACAGAAGATAGAACAGTGGAAAATCCAAAAAGGAGTAAAATGTGCTGGAAAGCAAAGAGGAAACATTTCCCCCATTGACAGTCCAAAGGAATCCATTCGTTTGGGTTACCTTGCAAGTTGTGAGATTGTGGGAGTGTTTTTGTGCCACGCACAAGTTCCTGCCTTCTGTAGCGTTAGGCCAATGCTTGGAACAGTCAGATATGCTCAAGGCCTCAACCATTGTCTCCTTTAAGAACCATCTCATTGATCCTGTGGAGAAGGAGAGAAGGTTCCCAACCAGTCTAATTCCTAGCATTCAGCAAGAGGCTTCTTTCGTCTCCATCTGTACGCAGGAATGTGGATTTAGAATATGCAAACAAGTTTTGAAATCTCGCATTCTTGAATACTGAAAGAACTGCTTGTTCTCTCCTCCAGCTTCTCAATATGTTTTAAAATATTCCCATAGCCATAAGGGCAGTAAACATTAATTCTCTCAGAATGCCATAAAAAGGTAAAGGTAAAGGTTCCCCTTGCACATATGTGCTAGTCATTCCCGACTCTAGGGGGCGGTGCTCATCTCTGTTTCAAAGCCAAAGAGCCAGCGCTGTCCGAAGATGTCTCTGTGGTCATGTGGCTGGCATGACTAAATGCCAAAGGCGCACAGAACACTGTTACCTTCCCCCCAAAGGCGGTCCCTATTTTTCTACTTGCATTTTTTACGTGCTTTCGAACTGCTAGGTTGGCAGAAGCTGGGACAAGTAACAGGAGCTCACCCCATTACGCGGCACTAGGGATTCGAACCGCTGAACTGCCGACCTTTCGATCGACAAGCTCAGCATCTTAGCCACTGAGCCACCATGTCCCTTTTCAGTATGCCATATTCTGGCTGTAATACCAGCTTCTCTGCTTTTATAGCATTTCTCACAGATGTGCCAGGCTAAATCCATCTATAGACTGCTAGACTATGCTAAGAAAAACAAACATTACCTTTAGGCTGATACCTTTGACCATAGCCCTGGATTAGTTTGCTAAATAAATAGTATTCTAAACCATGGTATACAACACATCTAAACTCACCCTCTTGGCCTCGTTCGAAAATCCGACATTCCTCCTGGCTGTTGTATGGTTTTTTTTCCTGAGGAATACAAGCTGGCCACATGTCTTTTGCTGTTAAATCAACTGGCTGGCCAAGCAAGATGAGACCCAGGTCATTATTGGGTGCTGTATTCCGAGAACTGAAGCCCCGATGTAGCAGAAACTGACTCACTGCCATGGTGGATAAATGTCCAGGAGACCCGGTCAACTCTACTTGGCTCGGATTCCTGCAAGGCAAACATAGTGGCTTGTTTTAATCCAACCCAGGGATTTAGTTCTGTAATCCTCAACCCCAGGACCTTCTGATTAGATTGGAAGATGTTGAATATTATCTTCTCCAGTAGAGTCACCCATTCCAAGGACAGAGCTGGAGAAAAAAAAATGGCTTCCAATTCTGTCAATACTCACATCAACAAGAAGCAGTTGGCTGCTGTCAGGACCCACAAGCTGCTCAGGATAACTCCTTGGCATCTCTGGCCATTTCCATAGATGTTCACGAGCCATGGGGCTTCTGTGGCTCCACTGTATTCGGAGATCACATTAGCTTTATCCAACTTGGGATCTGGGTACTGAAGGCCACAAACTGTCGACAAAATGCATACAAGTATACAGACCCAACACATTATTCCCTTTTGGGTACGCAACTTTACTCAAAAGAGCAGAAATGTAAGTAGTACAAAGGAAATATTTACGAGACCGCCTTCTGCCACCAATAGCCTCCCACCGGCCAGTACGCTCGCACAGAGTGGGCCTCCTCAGGGTGCCGTCCGCCAGACAATGTCGGCTGGCGACCCCCAGGGGGAGAGCCTTCTCTGTGGCGGCGCCCACCCTTTGGAACAACCTCCCCCCAGAGTTACGTACAATAACAGACCTCCGGATTTTTCGTCGGGCCCTGAAAACCCATCTATTCCAACTAGCTGGGCTGGCTTGAGTCAAACTTTTAAACTATTTTAAATTGGAACTGTTTTTAATTATGGCCAAATTATTTAATTATTTTAATCAGTTTTTTAATCTTTCTATGTCTGGATTTTACTTTGGCTGTGCACCGCCCTGAGTCCTATATTGGAGAAGGGCGGTATAGAAATTAAAACAAATAAATAAAAAAACAAATAAAATGAGAGACAACAAATAAGGTGGAAAAAAGGCATCAGAGAAAGGATTCCCACTTGCTTGTCATGGCTTTGGTCATTAAGGCTTTCATGCTTCATTTTTTTTAGTAAGACATAGAAGAGATAAGCTAGGTTACCAGGATTTTCCTATCTATTGTGCACATAATGTTCCCTTATAGGAAAAACAGTATTGGTTAGTTTGGGGACATCGTGGGCAATATGCCACAAATGCAACCAAAGCCTAATTTGATCTCAGCCTATTTACCTTGATCTATGCCAGATAAAACTTTTAACCCAGAGGCTGCCTTACCCAAATCCAATCAACTGGGAGATTCATACTCTTTAACAGTCAAGATACAGTGAGTAGACAGAGCAATAAGCCCCCATCTAGACTTCCATGCTACAGGGTAAATAGATGCTTCAGGTCTTGTCAATGTGCTGATTACTCAGTTGACAAGAAGTGAACTGGGTAACAGCCCTTCAGTCATTCTTCAAAACTCCAAACCGTGAGCTAAAATCTCATATAAAGCAATGCTGTCTTTAAATGTGCGAGCCACCCAGAGTCATATATGTGAGATGGGTGGCTATATAAAATGAATAAATAAATGCTACACTTCCTCTTTGAATAATGTGCAGGTAAGTCACAGTAATGTGTTGGTAGTGCCTCCATACTGCCTGCTACTGCTGGTACCAACTCCCATTTGGTATAGTTTTAAAATTCTGCTTTTAATGGAATATTGATTTCTAAGCAAGAGTTTATTGCCATCATCTTAGTGCCCATGTTTGTATCTTCCTTTTCAAATATACCAGTTCATCCCAACATGTTCTGAGTTTTTTTCCACAAAACCTTCCTCTCTTCCTAGTCTTGGGCAACAAGACTCAAGAATATTGTTGCTTACAGTTGGAGAAGGTGGATAGAAACAGTGGGAAGAGTGTACACAGCCCAAGGAGATGGTCCATCCTTTCTTTCTGTGACAGAAGAAGGTGTGGGAAAAGCTGAGAACTCCGGGATGGAACCTTTGAGCTCACAAATGATTAATTTGTGACCTCAGCTATGGGGAGCTTTAACATCATTTTGTCCTTCTGCCAGTGACATTCTTCTGGTAACCTCTAATCCTAAATAACATTTCTTTATCTATATTTTTATTTCAAGGGTGTTCCTATTACTATATATATATATATATCAATATATATCAATATATATATATATATATATATATATATCACTAATATATATATTACTATATAATTCATTCTTCTGCCTACACCAGGGATGTCAAACTCGATCCCATTGCGGGCCGTATCAAGATTTTATTTGCCCTGGGGGGGCATGGTCTGGTCATCATGGCTGACTGGGTGGGCGTGGCTGGGTGGACCTGGGCCTGGGCCCGGGTGGCCTGGGCCGGGCCTTCTCCATCTCCGGGACGGCCCTGTGGGAAACTCTGAGCCTATTATGGGCTGAATCTGGCCCGCGGGCCACGTGTTTGACACATCTGGCCTACATCATCCCCATTACCATATATGTCTATGTCTATATCGGTGTCTATATCTAAATCTTTATATTTTACGGTGTTGTAAAATTAGGGTTTAATTATGTGATATATGGTTCTGCTGTGATGCCAAGCAAGGGACATTGCTAATTTAAAAGAAGATTCATCTGGCTCATTGTTAACACATAAAATAGAGTAGAATTGAATAAGTGTGCTTTTGCTGGATTTGTATCTGTTCACTGACAATCTTCTCCAGATTGTGACCCAATGTGAATTTCATTGGCTAGGAATACATAAGGGTATGTGGGTTTTTCCCAAGACACATTGTTAATTGTGACAGATTGTATTCTTGTAGTGTTATCAGTTAGGCCAAAGTTCTACTTATTTTCTCAGACCACATTTGCTCCAAGATACAAGCTGTTTCAGAGTCAGCTGCATTTTATAATGCACAATACATTTTCCAAATGCATTAGTGAAATAAGGTATGTTGGAATGTCAACTTCTAAGTTCCATATTTTGCAGCCTCTTGGTACATTGTTTGGATGCTTGCTTGTTTGGAGGACTACGGTGTTGTTAACAGTCATCCAGGGTTGCCATCTTTCAGCCACTCTCAATCAATGTCTGAAACAGCTTCTTGGTCTCTGGAAATGTAAGTATTTCAACCTTTTTGTAGCCGCAAAATGATAGTCATTGCTTTTCTGGCCATTTGGCAACTCTCTTGCATATACGTACATGCAGTATACTGTATATCAATACACCTTTATAAAAAGGCAAATAAGAAATGTCACCAATTGAAAGCTATGTCCTCATTTCCTTTCCGCTTTAAGTAGTTCTTTAGTTATACCATATCTCTTAGGATACTTCTTGACATGAATTTTCTCCCCCGCTTTTAAAAGAATTGTGTTGTTCTGTTTGAAAAATAGTCCTGGGATAATCTTGAGTTATCAAATGTTTTGTTTGAATGTTCACACCAGTTCTTTACAATGTAAATATGGAACAGTAAAGTTAGCTGTGCGGAGGAGTATTAACCATGTCAGAAATTCAAGTCAACTGGATGGTCCTTCAATATGGACAGAAAAAGCTATGTATAAACATAGCCTCACACTTTGCGGTTATTAGTTTGATTACTTATTAGATTACTTATTAAAAACAACAGCCCTCAAAGACACACAGAGACACTCCCCCTCTAAATAGCAGTAGCACTTAGACTTATATACCACTTCACAATGTTTTACAGCCTTCTCTAAGTGGTTTACAGAGTCAGCCTATTGCCCCCAACAATCTGGGTCCTCATTTTACCCACCTTGGAAGGATGGAAGGCTGAGTCAACTTTGAGCCGCTCAGAATTGAACTCCAGAAGTGAGCAATGAGTTAGCCTTGCAGTACTGCATTCTAACCATTGCACCATCACGGCTCTAAAAATCAGAATATGCATGGTGTATATATTTTCAGTCCTTCGCACTATTACAACCAAGGCCTATCCAAAGCTGCATATTCTATTTCTCAGTTTCAAGGAGGCATAGCTGTCTATGGTTTAGAGATGTTTTCTAGAGCATCTCTGTACTGTCGCTATATTGTGTGGAATGTAGGAGTGGAGTGAGGAAAGCCAGACTTGCACATTAACTTGATGTCAGAATGGGAGAAAATCTCAAGGCCTGACTCCACTTATAAAATGCAAGCAAATGCAGGTAGTCCTTGAGTTACGACCACAATTCAGCCCAAAATTTATGTTGCTAAGGAAAACTCTTAAGTGAGTTTGCCCATTTTATGACTTTTCTCCCCAGAGTTAAGTGAATCATTGCATTTGTTAAGTTAGTAACACGATTGTTAAGTGAATCTGGCTTCCCCATTGATTTTGCTTGTCGCAAAATCTGATCAAATGACCCCGGGACACTGCAACCGTCGTAAATATGAACCACTTGCCAAGCATCTGAATTTTGATAATGTGACCATGGGGACGCTGCAACAGTTGTTAAGTGTGAAAAATGGTCATAAGTCACATTGTTCAGTTCCGTTGTAACTTTGAATGGTCAGTAAATGAACTGTCGAGGACTACCTGTAGCAAGGATTAATTCCCTTAAGGACCACCCGAAATTTTCCTTTGCAATATTATTGGCTTGAATGAATGAATCCTGTGAAATGGTTTTTGTGATGACGCACTGCCACAATCAGGATAGTGGGTTAGGAAACCCACTTCATTCTGCCTGGTCAGCCTCTCTGGGTCGATCAAGAATGGCTTGTTTTAGCCCTCTTCAGCAGAAATGGTTGAGATGACAAGAGTGACAGTTTAGCCAAGAGTGAACATTTTCTTAACCCAATGCCTTCTGCTTGGATTATGACATCCCCTCCCCTGCACAATGCCCAGCCATCAATCATAGGAATGATGGGAGCAGTAGTCCCATCCGAGAGCACCACTTAATGAAAGCATGCCATCTCTCCTAGGTCAGCTTTTTCAAAAGATTAAGCTAGATCAATCTTCTCAAAGTAGGTTCTGTAATTCCCAATCAGCCTGGTCCATCCAGGTAACAATTGAAGTTCTTCAGTATACTTCAGCACTAAAATGAAAAAAAAAAAAAATTGGCCCAAGACAGGAAGTTCTAACGCTGCTCTTTATTGAGTAGATGTAAATCTGTTTCCTTTTTTCATTTGCTCACAAGGTTTAATGTAGAAGAGCAGAAATGAAACTTCTAAAGCTGCTTTATTTCAGTTATGAATGCTTTGTTCTTCAGAGAAACGGCACGGACCCCAGAATGTAGCTATCAATAAGCGTCTTCCCATAAGTGTCTACTCCAAAGTTCAATAGCACCAGCACCCAATTAAATGTGCCTATATCTTTTTTGTTTTATTTTGTCAACCTTTCACCAAAGCAGTCTTAGGAATTTTTTCACTAGGAATGGTTAGAAAAGCTCACTTCCACTCAGAATTACTGTTCTTGTTAGCAAAAAATAATGGAAACAACATAGAGCTGCAGTACAATTTAGACCCAGCAATAGAAATGAGAACATACAATGGAATGTAGCTTTTCTTTTCATTGCAATGGAAGAGAAAGGTGCAGACCTCTTTGTGCTGTACACAACTTGTGGTCAGTCCTATAGATATTTATTCAGCAGGAATCTACCGTATGCTGACATCACACCTCTGAAAGCGGGTGTTGTATTGGGCCATATTGGCTCTTCAACATTACAAAGGAGTTGTTGTAAGGTAAAAAGATAAAGCTTTCCCTGTCCGTTGTATCCGATTCTAAGGCACAGTGCTCATCTCCATTTCTTGACCGAGAGAGCCAGTGTCATCTGAAGACAATTTCCATTGTCATGTGGCATGACATGGCTATATGGCCAAATATGCATAGAGTGCTGTTACCTTCCCACCAAAGTGGTACCTATTAATCTACTTGCATTTGCATCTGCATGGTTTTGGACTGTTAGATAGTCAGGAGCCAGGGCAAGTAACAGGAGCTCACCCTGTTATGTTGAGCTTGGGTCTCGAACCCGGAATGTCAGCTCTCCAACTGACAAACATTTGAAATATCTTATACATTGTAAGACAAATTTCTTGTGTGTCCAATCACACTTGGCCAATAAAGAATTCTATTCTATTCTATACATTTTGTTTAGAGCATGTCCTCTTCCTTGGATCTAGTGCTGTCTGTACTCTGTTGCTAAGGTAGGACTTATTTGAAATCTCATTGGCCATACAAGGCTTTGTTTTGGGTTTAGCATTGTGCCTGTATTCCTTCTGCTATTAAGCCACATAAAAGCCATCTTATGTGGCAGATATAGTGGTTACTGTGATACTAGGACCAGAGAAACCAAGATTTAAAAAATGTCTTAAGACACAAAATTGTGACCTTGAGCCAATCACTGCTCAGAAGAAAGGAAGAATCATCTATATGGTAATTCACAGAGAAAACATACTATGTTACTTCCAAGTTTCAGTCATCTTGAACATAAATTGTTGACAATTTTTGGAAGACCCTTGGGGCTGCATTCAAGGCTTTTGTAAGTTCATGTAGCCTGGGGGCTTCAATTGTGCACTCCTTTCTATACACAATAGAGCTGGAATGCCCAGCTTTGTTGCTGGCTAACATCAAGAAGGATCAGTAAGGGCAAATTTCAGAAAACAAAGCACTGAATAAAATTATCTTTTAAATAAAGACCATGTCTGTAAATTGACTTCCGAATGCACACACATATATTCTCACACACAAGCCCCCTCATACAAATGCACACAAAACCATTTTCTCCTCCTGTTACTAAGACAAGTGTGGCACTCAAGCTCTTCTTCCCACTAACTATATATTGGCACTACCCTATTCTCCCATGCTTAAAATAGCTATGAAACTGGAGTGGGCAAGAAGCACTCTGACCCACTGGTCAATTTCAGGTGACTATTTGATGCCAGCTGATTGCTGGAATTCTTGCAAAGAACAAGGAATGAAGGGCAAAGCACCTCTTATAGTCATAGAGAAGTGAATTTAAAGATAGATTTGGGTTAATCCATCTGTTTGAGAGATCAGTGCATACTGAAATAATGAAAGACAGACACAAGGGACTAAGAAGCCAACAGTCTAAAGGGAGCAGGGGCACAATTAGAAACATTCAAAATCCTTCATAAGACTTGGAGGTAGTTATAAACAGTGACCAGATCACACATTAATCATGCAGAAAATTCCAAACTGAATATTGGCAATTCTATATAAAAAGAGTAAGCACAAATCAAAGGCTGTATTTAATGAGTTGAGTATTGCTAAATATATTTCTTTAAACTCAAGTATATGTTATCTTATAAAGCTGTGCAAACTCATATCGAAATTTTCATGTTGTGCAGAAAAACACTCCTATTTTCTAATTTATTCTTCCAGGAAAAAACGATGTAACCCACCCACCCCCCTACACCCCAATTTAGAATGTCGCTGCTTAGGAGGAAGTGACAGAAACAGGGTATACATTGTTATCTTCAGTCTTGGACTCTCCTGGCCTCTCACTACAACCATCAAGTTTTCAAATTCTGAGGATCTTTCTTCTTGTCAATGAATCAATAGCAGGCATAGATCATGAAAATTTACTTCAGGATTTTAACGTCCAGATGTTTAAACATTTGCCTCCTCATGCTTAGCAGTTCCTTTTAGTTCTCAATTAATAATCATATAGTGCAAATGGTGCAGGAATTCCGAGGAAGGTTTAAAATCCGCCCCCCCTTTCACAATAGAAAGACCTTCAAATTCAGTGGCCTGGATGAAATTTTGAGAAGTTGTGATAGTAGATGGCAGTCTTGCCAACCTGGATTTTTCTAAGTCAATTTCTTTCTCCCTTATGTGTACTGCAAATTAAAGCATCACTGATTACTCAGAAGCCCATATGGCATGCTAGTTCAATAACCTCACCGTACACAATCTGCTTTTCCCCCTAAGGATTTTCAACTTTTTATTATACCTTACTGTCACATAAAAAAAACTGCACTTTTGTTGTGGTAATCCAAAGACTTTTTTCCCCCAGCAAGGCCCACTGTTTTTTCATCCCTTCTCCTGAATGAATACAGGCACAAACAATCTTATCAAGAGTGGGCTTTTATTTTTTTTCCTTTTTTGGAATTTTTTTAAACCTTAGGTTCCCTTCCAGCAGCAAATGGGTGCCAAGGAAAGAGACCAACAAAAGAATCCAAATGCTCCCTCCCGCCGCCTAATCAACACATTCCAAGCACAAATTAAGAAATGCAAACTAAACCAAAAAATATATATATATTTGTATATATAATTTGTCTTTCTCTCTCCGGGTTGCACCCCACCCTGCTCCGCCTCCAATGACGGCTGGGGTTCTGTGGCTCTCTTCAGTAAGGGGGCAGCAGGGCACGCACACACACACAGGTGGTTGGAAAAGGAAGAGGAGCATTGCTTGGTTCCACTCCCTCCCGTTGCTCCCCAAGTCTGACAGTAGAAAAATATGGCAGCTGGAGCCACCCTTATGCCAGGCCAAAGCCTTCTGAGCATTCCTGGATGGCCAGTAGCAGCATGTGACGCAGTTTCTCATAGCTTTCATAGGCAGGGAGGTCCAGCTGGTTGAAACTGGTGGAAGAAAACAGTAATTAAATCAGGGAAGGCAAGGAACACGCAATCAGCTAGACTGTTTGCTGGCAATACTTTTGGCAATAACTCCCACCAGGGATCTGCACTCCCCTCTTTGAAAATTAATCGCCACCAATTCAAATTATATACATAGATCACCAATTCTTCCTCCATTTGTTTTTTTTTTTCTCCTTCACTCTCACAGCAGACCTAAGTGGGAAATTAACTGAAGTGGTATAAAAATCCTCCACAAAATAATTAAAACCTGCCCCAGGTATTGCAGGAAAATAGTTGCTTCAGTAGCTGTGTGTCATGGGATAAGTATAAACACACAAAAGGGCAGCAAATTTTTCCCCCCAGATCTTGCAGAAGTTGATTAAAGGCTTGGATACTGCCACAGTGCTATTCCTTTTAGATGGAGTTATTGCAGAGGGAAGCACAAAAAAAAAAAAAAGAAAAAAAAGACCTAGAGTATTATGAGAAATAAGAATGCTTACCACGTGTGAGCAGAAGGCAGTCTGTCCGTTGAGCGGTCATCTCTGTGGATCTGAAACTTCTGGATACCATTCATGCCCTCTAGGGCAGCAAAGCCCTGCAAGGGCACCTTGGATGTGCCAGTGACGAACTGCAGGAACTTCGCTCTGTCAGCCTGATCAAAGGAACGCAGTGCTCGCCAGAACCACTGGATCTATGGGTTACGAAGGAAGGAGTGGAGTGCAATGTCAGGAGTTTTGTTTTTCTTCAAAAATGATGAAAAATTTAGATCCTCCAGAAAAAAAATGGAGGCTATCCAAAAAAACATAAACGTAAGGACAATTTAATCCCAGAAAGGGACTTGTTTCAATGATGCTTTTGTAGCAATATGATGAATTCTGGAATATTTCAACATTTCCGCACCTCCCCCCACCAAAAAAAAATAGATCTTAATATTGCCTCTTGATGAAAGATAAGCAGGCACCTGCCCAGAACGGAAAGCCTAACCTGGATGGAGTTTGCCTGATACTTGTGATACTCTGTATTGGATTTCAGGTCATCAATATCAATGGTAGGTAGCCCCGAAATTAGAAGCTCCAGCTCCTGTTCAGTGAAGATGGAGATGAGGCGCTTGGGGATAATCTCATAGAAGCCCTCCAAAAAGGCAGCCAGCTGCTTGCGGATTGCCCCTGCCAGAAGGGAATGGGATACTTTGTTGGAAAAATTCTTCCTTAATTAATCCCTAATTCTCCTTAGAATACAATCTATAAATGAATTATTTTCCATATTAACTCTGTGTGCAATTTTCTATATAAAGTTTATCATCTGTCATTCAGTTAGTTGGGCACAGAAGTTTCAAAAAGCCTAAGAATGGATAAATGGGTTGGACCCTGCCCCGTCCCAGACCCATTGTGTCCCGACGCACCTGTCATTCTCATCTGACACACCAAGTGCACGTATTCCTTCTTGTTTTCTTCAGTCACAAGAATGTTGGCCCCATTGGGCTTGAGGTCACGTACCTCACATACACCAAATTCTTGAACCTATTTGGCAGGGTGGGGGGGGGAGGAGGAAAGGGCATCAAAAGAGTGCTAAAAAGTTTGAACCAGAGAATAGGACAAGGCTGCCATTTTAACATGGGGTTACCTCAGTGCTGAAGGTGAGATCATAGCCCAGTGTGGAGACATCATTCTCCAAGAGATAGACCAGTCCCTGGTAGAAATGGTAATCCTCGCTCTCCATATCTGTGTACCTGCAGGCAACTGGCTGGATTAGAAGTGGCTCCCAGATAGGAAAGCTCAGGAGATGAATCCATTCATTTAACAGTCTTAAAACAAATGCACTACTTACCTGACTGATTTGCCCAGGATATGCTTGTAGAAGGAACGGGTGAAGTAGCATTCTAGTAACCGATTGTCATATACTGCCTTTGCCACAATGCGCCCGACAAACTTGAAGTAACTCAGGTGGTTGGGGTTACAGTGGGAAGAAGGATTGATGGTGTAGGTAACCCGATCACCGGGCGACGTGCGGAAAAGTGCATACATGGGGTTAAACATCTCCCGTGAGATTATCATGTACCACTCACGTAGCAAGCCTCCAGCATCCTGGCCCTCTTCTCCTTCAAATACTATGTACCTAGCAGAAGAAAGATAGCATACATACATAATATAGCAACTGTCAAAGGCAGCTAGATATTAAAGCTGCCAAACTCAATCTTATGTCTTTAGTTTAAGGAAAAATTTAAACTACACATATATTTTATATGACTTTTTTTCTGGATATCAGGATTCAAAAACCCCAAAGAATAACAACTAATAATAATTTGTATGCCATGACACCAATTTCATCACAGGCTGTGGTGAATTTCAGCAAATTTCAGCCACTGGACAAGAATATATTGCTTACAGCCTGTTTTTCATTTCTTCAGGTGATTTGCGATGCAATTCCCGGTAAGAATCTTCAAAGACGTGATCTCGACGCACATGCACAGCCATATCTTCTTTCCTCAGCCCCTCATCCAACCTTTCCAATTCTTGCCGGAAATACCTGCAAAGGAAGATTGAGGATGCAGCATTACTGTGCCACTGGGTGGTCTTCAATGACAATGACCACAGAAAACTGGAACTAAAGCATATTTTTCTTAGCCACAGAAAAAAAATCAGCAGTCTGCCAGAGGATTTTGCTTATCGCATCTGGGAAGCAGAATAAACGCATATTTCTCCGACAACAAAAGCAAACTCTAACAAGCTCCTATTACTTGTTTTGCATTCATCCCAACGACTAGGATAATTAAAAACATCAAGAATATTCAAATGCAATAGGAGATTAATGTGTTCCAATGTGGAACAATCTGTCCTAATGCTCAAAGATGGAGCCATACTTCCACTCCCTGCTGCTGCCTTATTTTTAAAGAAGGAACCCCAAGTGTTATCCCACTTTGAAACCTACTTCCGTTTGACATCAAAGTCTAGCACTCGTATGTAATCAACAAGGACCGCAAAGGGACCGTCAGCCAGGTGGGTAGTAGACTGGCGCAGGATCTGGTTCAGCACGGTCCGATGTGTCTCTGCAAGTTGAGAGAGGTAATGATAAATCCATAGTTTTCCCAACCAGCAACTGATTTTTCAGCTACCAGAATATCTTCTGCCCCAAAGTTGAACCCAATTAACCATATAGTGCCATATAGTATATAAGTGATTTATCATTTACATTCCATCCCTTGTGAATTCTCTTATGATAATATTTCTGGTACTCTCATAAAAGAGTTCCTTTCAATTCTGTTGACTTAAGTCTGGTGTGCCTTAGTTTGAGCTTACCTGCAAAACGGAGGAATTTCTGGGTGTCCGGGGGAAGGCTGGAGGAGATATGCATGGATGAAGGCTCACGGGAGAAAAAGGGGTCAAGGGAAGAGGGTGTTGCTGGTGTCAGTGGGGCAGGTGAAAGTGGCGGGGGTTCATCCTTGATATGAGCCAGCTGACTTTCCCGAGTGTCGCGTACTGGTGGCTTGCTTTCTCGCTCTGTCGCATGCACCAAAAAGAAGGCCTCCACTGCAGGCTGTAGCACTGTAAGAGAAAGAAGAAGAAAAAAATAAGTCCCAAGAGAAAGTGAGAGCTAAACTAGTTGGACATATACAAACAACCCCGGAACCTTACCAAGCACAGCGTGTTGGTCATGGGATTCTTCCAGCTCTTTCAGACACTCGCCCAACATGTCCCACAATTCATCCAGACTAAGCTGCTCACTGAGCAAAGGAAGATCTGGAGGGCGCTCTTCTTTCTCCTTCTCACCCTGCTGGGCCCCTTCCAACACTGTGGAAACAAGGAAGTTGAGTCCAGAGAGACTGTGCTTTTAAAAGCAATCTCCCCACCCTACCTCAGATACTTGTAGATTTGTGACATGCAGTATGTTTGTCCAAAAATATGAGAACACCAAACAATGGGTATGTCAGGGGCAAATGGCAATTAAATTATTTCTTATTACCTAGTCCTGATGCGGAAAAAATAATTACATTTTCTGTGGCTAAGGAAAAGCAATGGTGTCACAGGAGGCCATTGCAGCAAAACAGTATGGAAAATGGGAAGCGTTTTCTGCCAATATCAGAAGGTCATCATTTCTCAATATTTCAGCAGTGGGCTGCTGACTGCAGAGAATTCAGGGCAGTGCAAATAAGGCTCATGCACGGATTGTCCATTGCTGGCATTCTAAGATATAATTGCTTTCCCATATTAATGGCAGCCACTGATTAACCTCCCAAGCTGATGATACTAACCAACTGACTGGGTGTCTTGTGTGGTGGGTGATGGCTGATCCACATCCATTGGGGATTCATCTCTCCTTGCAGATCCCTCTGCTTGGTTTGACTCCGACTGAAGAGAAGAGAAACACACCAGTAAATGCTGCAGTCTTCTAAAAGTACTGGGAATATAAGTGCTGGGAGATTAGCCCAATCACTTTCCCAAGAAAGGGTAGAAAATGGAATCACATTGAACTGTACATGGTAGTACTACCAATTTTCCCACCCACTCACCCACCACAAAGACCAAAAGAGGTTAAACATGCTACTGATACAAGCTAAAATTTGCAGGAAGAAAATTAAACAAAAAGGCATTGCTACAAAAGTAGAGGATAGAAAAAAGCAAGAAGCATGAGATGTATGAAGACTGATCATTTATAGCCTGGAGCAAAGGTTTTGCATGCACTTGAATGAGAAATTCTATAAAAGCAAAGAACAGTGGAAAAAAAAAAGGGGGGGGGGTGTCATCGGGGCCTTTCCTGCAGGAGAACACTTATAAATTGAAGTTACACACTGTACTAAAGCAGCTTGACTTCAATACATTGGTGACTCTATCTACTGTTTATCTAACAAGAGACATAAACAATAATCTTTACCAATCATGGCTTGATTAGTAGACCTGGTTATACTGAGAAAAATCCAGTGTGTGAGGCTCATCTCTCTACAATAGCATTTATAATGTAGCTGGCTGGAGAACCTCCTGTGAAACTGGAGAATTAGGGTCTCAAAGATGCAAATGATTATCAGTGAACTATCTGGAAAGAATGGGCCAAGGATTTCATATACTTGGTATCATCCGCTATTATTCTGTACACAAGTAAAGAATGTATTAAACCAATGTAGGTCATGCCTTATGCCTGGTATGTAATAAATTATTTCTAGCTGCTAAAAGGGACACAGTGGCTCAGTGGCTAAGATGCTGAGCTTGTCGATCGAAAGGTCAGCAGTTCAGCGGTTCGAATCCCTAGTGCCGCGTAACAGGGTGAGCGCCCATTACGTGTCCCAGCTTCTGCCAACCTAGCAGTTCGAAAGCACGTAAAAAATACAAGTAGAAAAATAGGGACCGCCTTTGGTGGAAAGGTAACAGCGTTCCGTGCGCCTCTGGAGTTTAGTCATGCCGGCCACATGACCACGGAGATGTTTTCGGACAGCGCTGTCTCTTCGGCTTTGAAATGGAGATGAGCACCGCCCCCTAGAGTCAGGAACAACTAGCACATATGTGCAAGAGGAATCTTTACCTTTAAACTTTAGCTGCTAAAACTCAGAAGTAAATGCAGTGTTGTATCTCTGAAAGGCAGCAAAAGACCGCAATAAGGAGTTGATGCATAAGCCTTCAGAGTTTGGACTTTGTAACTCAACAAATGTGATGTTCTAACCTAGGCTGTACAACTGCAAGTAAAAACTCAACTTTACTCCACAATCTCCATTGTGGATGGTACAAAATAGATGCTGGATCTAAATTGAATTAACACTACCACAGATGTCAGCTCATTCACAGCCAAGCACTTCAATCTGAGTGCTATGAAGTTTGGAAAAGAGAGTAAGGTTGAAGAGCAGGGAAAGGTAAGCCATAACCATGGTTATCGATCATATATTCAACTAATAACTCTACCTTTTTGTTTGAGATTTAATAAATTCAATAATCAAAAAAGCAAAAATGGCAAATGTTCCAAATTATCTCGTTCATAAGTGCTGTATTTCTAATTTTCAGCCAATACTCTTAGGTATTAAGAAAATTGCTGGAATTTCAAAATCATTATTTTCTTCTAATCCTGCCAAAGCTATTTGCCACCTGAGTTGTAGAGCTCCCTTATATTGCTTTGGCACATAGTCCAACCTTCCTTACTGTACATTCTCAAGTTTCAATCTGGTTTAGAAATAACAGAGTATGATTAATTTATTCACAGCAAGAAAGAACAAGCTCTATCATACTGGAGTGACTTGAGAAAGAGAGGATCTGGCATTTATTTGTATTGTCACTTTTCTCCACTGCACTACAGATCTCTCAGCACTCAAGAAAAGGTAAATAAGTTACAGTTAGCAAAAAATATGTCTAAAGCCACCAAAAGGCTAGAGACCTGCCCACTTAGAAAGAAGAACACGAAATACATGTCGAGACAGTTAAACAAAACAATTCTACATTAATGAAAAACCCTAAGGATACAATTTGTTAAGACATTCTGGAAATAGTTTTGAAGCAAGAACTGTCAACTCTAAAGAGAGAGAGATCCAGCCAGCTACAAAGAGCAATGCTTCTAAATTAACCTGCTCCTAAACTAGCCTGTTGCTGCAAGCCTTCTCTCTGAGATCTCTGTGGTTACGTGATGAAGCTCTTTCCTGCACAAAGAGGCTCTGATGACAAGAGCAGATAACCATAAAGAAGCAGCAATGAGAAAAAAAGAATGAAAAAAAGGAGTTTCAAATAAACAAAATGAGTGGCCTACAAGCGCCACAGGCACCATGCTAACCGTTGTTGCTTGCTGCTGCCTCCGGGCCCTCTGACCCTCACGTACCATTTGTATAATGGCGTCAGCCTCAGCCTCCAGCTGCCGAACAGCGGCCTGGATGCTGCTAACTGAGCCCAGACCGGAAGTACCTACACACACACAAAAGAGAGAAAAAGAATGAAGAACTAGCCCCGTCTACTGGGATTCAGCCCAATTTCAACTTTGGGTTGGGGACTCTAAATGGCAGATGCAACCTCAGGATCTGCCTGGATTGATCCCCTGCCCAACATACCTAGCCTGCCTGTCTGTTTTGCCTTTTTGTTGGCACGGCGTGTGTCATCCCGCAATTGGATGATGACCTGCAGCACCCTTAAGAAGAACTTCTGCGTGGAGGTTTTAGAGGTCAGCATAGACATTGAGGGTAGCTGGAGCTCCCGACCACCCAGGGGACGTTTCTGTGAGGCCACAATCACCACGTTTTCAGCAATGTCAAACCTGTGAGAGGGCACAGGGTTGGAAAGGGCAAAGGTCAGCGAAGTACACTCAACACGAGGAGAGAAGGACCAGCTGAGAGGAGACTCACCGACTCTGCATCTTGCCTTTCAATTTGGTGGTCTGAGGCTGCTCCTCTGGGAGCCCATCTGGTGACAGAGACTCACACTGCGCTCGGCGCTGCTGCTCTAAATTGTATTCTCGCAGCTCTGCCAACAGTGTACCTGGAAAGAGAGAATTCGGGGCTGAAACTGATCATGCTGCCTCAGGAGAATATCCCTTACTGTTATAAAAAATGTACACAAGACTGTGAACTGTATCTGACAGGATTAAAAGATCAGCAGACAATTATACCAACGTAAAAACCAAGACAACAATAACCCTGCCTGAACAGAGAACCCTTGCATCAGGGAACAGAAAGTTAATAGTGAAAAGGATTCACCAACCTTCCCAGGACAGACAATTCCACAACTGGGGTGCAGCTCTTAAAAATGTTTCTTTCACGTCAAAAATAACTGAGCTTAAGGCAAAATTAGAACTCATGGATGTTCTAAAAGGATTATTTCAATTTGTAGCAAAAAAAAAAGGCTTTTGAAACTATCCTGGCTGCAAGGAGAGATTGCTTTAAATATTGGCTACAATATATTCTCAAATGTGACTTTAAAATTGCAGATCAGGAGTACCGCACTGTTTCTTTTAAAGAAGCCCCTTTTTCTGACTTCATCTCTGGCTTGAAAAGACAAGACTTGGGCATTTAATCTACAGTGCTTCCAACAGAGGTATTTACCTATTTGTTTGCAAAGGGTGTAACCCAGTTGCCGGGCCCCGTTAAGCAGGAGCTTCAGCACAGTATCACGTGTGGTTGGGTCACCTCGCGACAGTTGCAAGAGAACATTGGCAGCATCTTCCAGGCCTTCTTCAGAGCAAGAGTGAGATGTCAACACCTGGAAGAGGAAAAGAGAGTTTTGCTGTAGAGCTAGCCGTTTCGGCCTCTACCCCCACCTCTTTGATATGTTATGTGGCCACTCCCATAACTCTATTGTCACTCACCTCCACGGACAGCTGAAGCTGGTTCTCCGTTAAGCCTGAAGCTGCCATTTTGCTATCAGTCCCACCTCCACCACCTCCTCCTTCACCCACCTTGGCTGGAGATTTGCTTGGTTTTGCGATAGCTGCAAAGAAAGAGAGACCACATGCAAAATCCATGTCATCTTGGATTTTAACTTCAGTATTTGAATGACCCAACAACCGATGAATTGAAATCTTCTCTACTTTATATGCAAGCCTCTCCTGAACTTTTTTCTGACAATTCTACTTTAGGAGCCCTCAACACATTGCAGAAACCAATAGAGATCCCTTCCACCATCCATATTTCTCCCAGTCAAGCCCTGTTTGATAATAGATTCAAGTACAACAGTTAAGGTAGCAGATGGAGAGTGGAAAGGCCCCAGTTCTGGTCTCTATTCAACTGTGAAGTTCACAGGGACTTTGGACAAGTCATTAATTCTTAGTTAATTACTTGCCTCACACAATAGTTATGCGGATCACATGAGAGGTCACCCCCCACCCCCCATCTTCTTGCTTGCCAAGAATTCTTCAAGAAGAATTCAACTTCTTGAATTTAGGGGAAAAGTGGGACATAATCATATTAATAGTAATTCTGTGAGAGCACAGTAGATATAAAAGAGTACTTCTATTACAGCTTTCAGCTTGAAAAACTTCAGCCTTCTATTCTCTTAAAATATTAACTTTTATGTTTATAGTGATATATTTGAAACCAATGGTTATGTCTAGCAAAACTTTAGAAAACAGAGATTGACTGAATAAACAACACAATATAGGATGTGAGGCAAAGTTAAAATAATCTCTCCTACCATCCAGAAAATAGCAAACTTGTGACCAAGTTTTAATATAAAAGATATTTCAGCCTCATCTTAATCAAAGTAACAGCTGACATGCCACCTCTGTTAAAGGAGGATAAGACAGAAGAGATGCACTGCTATTGAAGGAGAGATAATGGATTAACTGAAACACCAATCCCCTAAATCCAATGAAATAGAAAGTTCAGCAATTTAGATAACATGTTTCAAAAGTACGTGCATCCAGAACACTTTGGTTATAACTGAGGCAATCTTATGCTTATCTCCCAAGTAAAATATTTATTGGTCCTCAGCAATATCTAGCTAAAACATTGTCTGCTGTGGTTAAGACAGATGCACTGTAAATTAGGCATGAGAAGCTCAGGACCATTTCATTGCTAACTGATACTATTTTCAAGATGGGTGCCTATAACAGGGCTGGATTAGAATATACAGCATTCTTCACAGTCCAACTTTGGATCAATTCAGTCTTGAAAAAATAATGGTTATCCTCACTCTATGCTCATTTATCAAACTTCTTAAGAAACTCCAGTTCATCCTGACCATGATCTTCATTAGACAAAAACAGCCTGGAGATTGTAAAGGCTCCTTTCCAAAGATGCCAGAAACTTTGAATCCTGCCTAAGATTAGCAGTTATGTAGCTTGAATACAATCCTCTTTTGGAAAGATAATACCCTCAAATAACATCCCAGAAAAACCAAGGACCAAAACTTCTTAACTTTTCCCAAGGGGCAGTTATATTCTTTTCCAAAAGTATTAAAGCAAAAAATTGTTAGCAAGGTATCAATAGTATCATTTCTCTGCAAAATGACATCTATATTGATGGGTTTTGTTGTCTTGTTTGCTGTGTTTTTGGTATTTTTGATATAATTTGATATTTTTGATATCATTACACAATGTATTGCAGTTTTTATGAAGTCTGTGGAGACTTCAGTGTGCAGTAAGAAGAGATTCTGTGTTAGTTGGTCCGCTAAGCTTTTTTTTCCCCTGCGGGGTGGGGATTTTGTACACTGCACTCTTGGGTATATTGTTGCATTTTGCTAGAGGAATGGTGGACTTGCTAGTTTAACTTGCTAGTTTAGCTGGCCCAGTGGAGAGGCTTCCAAGCTGTAGGGGGAGCTCTCCCCTTCTGAACTAGTTTAACTTAGTAGCTGCAGTTATTGTTCTTTAAGCAGGTCAAATGTAAAAATAAGTGTTACTATGCTGAGCAAAGGTGTGTACTTGACTCATGATTAGTTTTTTTATATATTTAGGATATAATCATAATTGATACTTAGGATGTAAATACTAATAACCAGGCAAGGAGCAATTTTTTTATGTGTGTTTTCCAGAATGAAGCCTCTTTCCTGGGCTCTGAATGTTTCTTTTTCTCTATCAGACAAAAAGTGTATTTTAGGGTGGTTCTTTTCCATTCTCTCCTATGCTTAAAAACTCAAATGTTTTCAGTTTTGTTTTGAGTTAGCATGTTTCATTTATTCTATTTGATTTATATTCTGCTTTTCATTTTGGAGCACAAGGCAATGTACATATTGCTCCATTGTATTCTAAATATCACGGTCACATGATTCAGTGTGGAAGATTCCTAGTAGCTGGGAGTGAGGCTTAAGTATCTCTTATATTCCCTGCAAAACTAGATTAGGTTTCCCTTCCCCCCCCTCCAAATCCCAAATGAGAGGACTTACTGGACACAGCAGCTGGAACGGTTGACGTGGTAGTTACTGTGGCAGTAGCCCCAGAAGCGGCGATTGAAGCAGCAGTTGCAGCTACAGCTGCCGCTGCCAATGCAGAAGCAGGAACAGGGACTGGGACTGGGAGAGGGGCAGGAGCAGGGGCAGGAGTGGGAGCAGGGGTAGAGGCAGGGGCTGGGGTGCTGGCTGCATTAGGAACAATGTAACTGGTTGCCCCCTCAGCTGCATTCTTGTTCTCAGGAAGAGCAATGGAGATGAGAGATAGCAGGCGCAGCAGCTTTTCAGTCAGCAGAGAACTCCGTCTGATAACTGGGTGGGACAGCATGTTCATCAGCTGGCCCAGTGGAGAGGCTTCCAAGCTGTAGGGGGAGCTCTCCCCTTCTGAGCCAGAGCTCACAGGCACAGATTTGATGGAGTTCTTGCCCTTGCGGCTTACATTCATGTTATCCAGTTTGACCAACAAGTCCCAGAAGTCCGTGGAGATGCCACTTGTGCCCATTTGACCTGGGCAAGGACTGCTTGACTGCTTATTACCACGCTCCCGCTCATTTTCACAGTTGGTCTCTTTGGTCCGCTGCTGTGTGAAGTGACTGGGAAACACCTGAAAAGGTAGGGGAAAGGAAAGGAGGGGAATTACACCTCTTTCTAGGCTCTCTGAATTCATGCTGGCAGCCCACATTCAATTTAAAAAGTTTACTAGTTGTTCCCCTCTGGTTTCACAATGTAACAATGGCACTTTTTCAATTTAACTAACCTCCCCCAAGTGCCCACATGCATATACCGTCTTCTAGGGCTAGACCCTTCCGGGGTGTGTGTGTGTGTGTGTGTGTGTGTATGTGACTGAATCAAGTTACCTTGAGGTCCTATAAATGTAATAAATAATAAAATAAAATAAAAAAGCAATTAACTGCCTTGATGTTAAAGATAAGTTGGATTCTTCAGATTCAGAACCAGGCAGACCCTTAGCCTGTGTTGCAGGAATTAACAGAAGAGAATGCAGTGGAGGAGATACAATTGCAGGCCGGTCTGGCTGACCCAGAGCCTGAGTTAAATAAGCTCCTGAGTCAACCGCAGGTTACATATTATGAAGGGTAGACCAAAGAAAACCAAGCCAATTAGTTGAAAGTAAGAAGCCTGACCTAGTAAATTAGTCTAAGTGGTATCAGAGGACAACTACTTATCTGGCTTACTATGTCCTGTCTTCTTTCTTGAAACTTTACCCATATGGGGTTTGGGGTTTATCTGGCTAATCTGTGTGCTAGATGATATAGTGGTACCTCGGTCCTTGTCAGTAAATTTGTTCTGGAAGACATGCCGAATACTAAAACTGATGGGTACCGAGAAAACCATGTGACTTGCCCATATGACTGCTATTTCGGCCAGAAGAAATAGCAAATCACAAGGTAGCTGACATCATCAAGTTCTTCCCTGCACGTCGACTATTGGGAGAAAGATGAGTGGCAGGACAAGATTTCTGCTTCAAAATGTGTCAAATATCAAATTTGATTGCGCTTTGAAGCAGTCGAGTGCCGAAGTATGATTGTATCTACTCTTGGATCCTCTCTAAATCTGTGATTTGCTTCTTTTTTTTTAAAACACACTTAAAGTAGAGAGTCTTACGTCTCTCACACCCTTTTGTGTTATTTCAACTGAAGATTTATGAGTAATAAATATCTTGAGTTTGTAGCAGAAGTATCTGTGTATATAACTAGCAGCACAGAACACAAAATATACCTCTAGAAAATGTATACACAATATCCGTTTACAGCTTATTGTCAATGGTAGCTAATAAAAAGGAATGGACAGCACTAGCACTGAACAGATGCCTCTCCAAGTAGAGAACAAACTCAGCCTACCCACTTCTAAAGACTAATTTTCGAATGCTAGCATTAATATTAATAAGCATTCTTGCTCCTTGCCTAGAATAGCGGTAGTATTTCTTACACTGTAGTAACCCGGAAGAATACTGATTAATTGCAGCTCCTTTTAGATAGACATAAAGTAAATATACAACAAACCTTCATTCATTTTAAATAAATGCTGAATACAACTGGTAATATAAGGAAGATTCATAAAAATGGTGCTCTTTGGAACCACAATGTTTTTTAATGGGCAGGTCTGGAATTGGGGTGAGCCTTCCTACTGGGAAGACTTAAAGCATCGATATCCTGAAACTGCAGCGGGTAGGTGGAGAAACCACTCCAGAGTAACTTCTACCACTGAAGGGAAAAAGCTATATATTCCACGTATTTTACCTTTAAATTCACACAACTCTTGCATAAAGGAAGCGGGATCAGAAAAGACTACAGTATTTTTGTATTTCTAGTGTGGCACATGGACTTTGAGGGACAGAGTTAATGCACTGCAGCCAACTGCAACGGAATTCTGGCAGATAATCACTGGGTCAGCATAAGGGAGAAGTAAATTTACTCGTATTTCATTCTTCAAGCCTAAGAATTAAAAAAGCAGCTTGGAAATACTGAAATGAAAACTACAATTTCACTCTTCCCCATTAAAATTAGTTGTGCTTCTATATGTTTTTTTTTAAGTGTTCATGCTGGTTCTCTTTGTGGTTTTTAGCACATCAATGGACAAGATGGATTTAAATCTTGTAAATAAGATATACTATTATACATATGTGTAGTTCTATAGCTCACTATTTCCTGTTTAGGAACTTGCATTTTTTTCTGCATCTATCTCCTTATGATAATCAGCCTTATCATCTTGATTTACACATGGAATTAATTTTGTTTTTTTAACTGCAATATTTCAAACTTTTCTCTTCGACAAACTGGCCTACTTCTTCGAGTATTCCTTAAAATGAAACAAAAAAAAAAAAAAGAAGAAGAAGAAGAAGAAGAAGCTTTTCCTCATCGTATCAAGAGTAGTACATTAAAAATCTCTTGCCTTCACCTTGGCAAGTTGGATAAGAGTATCAAGTACATGGCGGCAGACCACTGGGGCAGCCTGTGGATGTATGTGAACCGTGGAACCAGCAGCAGCATGCTTCTCCGTGTGCTTGCGGCCTCCAGCTCGTTGGATCTGGAAGATGTTGGTTCTACAACCCAGAGCTGCATCCATGGAAACTGAGAGCCAAGAAAGTTGCCCTGAGCTTTTGGATTCCATTTTATGCAGCAGGTCAAGTGGCCGGCTGTCCGGACCACAGCCTTTGGCTGCCCTTTTGCCTTTATCATCTGGTGCAACAGTCCCCTTGGGTGTCTCCACACACAGTTCGCTCTCACTGCTGCGCTGCAGGATGGAAAGTAGGCTTCGAATCACCCAGTTTCGTGTCTGTGCATGATAACAAAGATTCCGCAACACCCGATGAAGCCGGCTTGTGTTCAGCTTTGGCTCGTCAACAAAAAGCAGGACTAACAGACAAGACAAGGCCTCATGGTCCAGTAGAAGGCGTCCACGCAAACGCAGCAAACTGTCTACATTGCTGCCTGATGGTCTAAGAAGCAACAATAGAAATATCAGAGAAGTTTATACCATACTACAAAAATACAAGATAATTCTTTAAGGCATCCCAGAGAAACCCTTTCTAGCAAAGAGAGACTTATTTAGTAGAGGCAGGTTTGCTTATGCCGTAACTTCAATGAGTTGGAAAGTTCTCTTTTCTTGTCAATGCTAATTCTATCTGTTAACCAGAATGAGTTTGAATCCATTAAAGTTTGAATCAAATATTGAATCAAATGCTTATCCTCAAAGCTGCTGGTTCTTAAAACTGTAGCTTGGCTCTTTATTTTCAAACCATCCAGTCTATCTTTCAGCTTACACAGTTGAAGCAGATCAAAAGGCAGGACTTTCTGGAATGTTTAAGTACACGTATTTTCTTATTTCTAGAGGCAAGATCATGACCAGTCCAATTTTTAGATTTCAAATTAAGCCCACCTCCAAGTTAATAGCATAACTAGTTTGGAGCAATTATTACAATTTTAGTTTTGAGATTCCAAACAAATCCAGTTTATCACATAGGGTATCCCTCCTCCAGAAAAATCCTGTCTCACTCAATATCTAGTACCTGCTGTGGCTGCTGCTACCACCCATCTGGAAGGTACCTCCTCTTTGTACAGCTAAGCGTGTATACTGGACACCTCTGTTTCCACTCAATCGGCTTGTGAAGGCTGGGTAGAGTGAAAAGGGGAGCAAAATAATTAAATCTAGAGCTGAGACCCAATAAACCAAAGAACATACGATGACAAAACAGGAAAGGTTTGCCTTACCTGGGCTACGCAAAATAGCAGACAAGGCAGAAGTGCTAGAGTGGCCAAACAGACGCTCATGCATTAGTTGACGCTGGCGTGCTTCTTGTTCTCGTCTCAGAGCCTGTGCCTCAGCAGCAATATCAGGAGGCATGACTGCCAATACACTATCCTCCATGTCTTCCAGCACACTGCGCCGCAGATCTGATGGCAGTGTTTGAATGAAAGTCACTGGATCCATGGGTGTGTCTGAACTTGTGCTTTGGGCAAGCTCACGCCTTTGCTGTTCTGCCCGCTGCTGTGCCAACACCTGGGATAGAAAAAAAGATTTTGAAAGTTTGGGCATGGTCAGGATCAAAATACAGAAACCAACTATTTTCTCATCACAATGGAACCTTATATGCCGACCAAGTACAGAATTAGTTTCTACAAGCAAAGCACTTTTTCAACCATATGTCCTCTAAAACAGCTACGTTTAAAATGCCAATTATCTAGTATGAATAAATGAAAGAAAGGCTGATATAATATTAAGCTTTAAGGGAGGAATGAGGAAGCTGATCCACTGCACCAGCTGATTCAGCCAATGAAATGACTTGCAGGTCACAAAATGCTTTTTAAATAAAATTTAGTTGTCAGAAAAGGTACTATCAGAACTCCTGCTTTTGTGCCATCATAGACTAACATGGTTTTCTTCCTACAATGTTTGAAAAGCTAACTAAGAAAGACCTTTTAAAAGAAATATTCATGAAATAACTAACAACTGGAATATCTGTATGAGTTTCTCAGAAGCACTTTAGCTTGATTCTGATATCATTGCATTAGTATTTTGATTAAAAACAAAAAATCTTTATATAGAAAGGCCAATTGTGGATGTCTATTTCATAAACAGACACCACAAACTTGGATAAGCATGCAATTCCTTTCCTTGGAGACTTGGCAGAAGAGAATTAGGTAAGTAAGTTCACAGAAAGAATACTGGAAGCTTGGAACCAGCTTCCAGCAAGGTCAGTCATCAGTAACTGAGTTTAAACATGCTTAGAATAGTCCATCATCCAACAAAAATTAAAAAACAAAGTAAAAATAAATAAATAAATAAATAATAATAAATTAAAAGAAAAGAAAAAACTCGAAGGGTAGATTCAATGGACCACAAGGTCTTTTTCTGCCATTAATTTTGTATATTTCTAAATATGACTAGAGAGTGATATAATTAAACACAATCCTATTTTATGAAATGCAATACGGTGGATCACAAGGATAGCTTCAGTTTCTTATTTCTACGAATTGCTTCGATTCTGTGTTACCCCCTTAAGTAATCTATAATAATACCTCTTCCTGGATAGCTGGGGGCAAAGCAGCTAAGAACTCAGGACTGACTTCTGTCACACCAGGATTGCCCACTACAGGAGGGGTAGGAGTTGTGGCCGTGGTGGTAGGGGCCGAACGGGCAGGAGGCCGGATACCCAACTGATTCTGCAGCACTTCACGTCGAATGTCATCAGGCAGGGCAGCCAAAAAAGATGGGTCGACACCTTCAGGAAGATTTATTCCTGTTGGATAGGGACGTTAGGTATACAATTGTTTGTGCTACAGAGAAAAGTTAACTATTGTAAAACCCAGCACTGTTATCTTTTTCGCTTCTGTAATGTTTACCTGCCAAAGGATCTTCCTCTTCACTGCTGGTGGAAGGCAGTGGCTCTTCCAAGATGCCCCGAGAATCAGCACCAGAAATGGCTACAGCTGAATCTCTGGTGGAGGAGCTCTCAGAGGAGGAGGCAGGTGGGGAGCTGCATAGCAGGGAAGAGTGGTAATAATTAGTGCAGGGCTGACACAAATAAAACAGGTCACCATCTTATATTTGATTTCTGGCCCTTACCCATCATCCACCTGCTGGCTGGGATCAGGCTGTCCCTCCCTAGCAGTATGGGCATTTGGCCCTTGTTGGGTTGCATCGGTTGCTGCCACCACAGCATCTGTGGCTGTCTGTTCCACGGTGCTAGCTCCACCACTCTCCGCCACGCCTTCTTCCAGATTGCATGAAGCCAGGCTGCTGGTGTCCATGGGTGAGCCCTCCAACTGGCTGCTGACAGCAGTCAAGGCATCTGAGTCTTCAGCTCTCTCTGGAGAGAGCGAAGCTGGTGGGAAAAGCAAGACAAAGGTTTATGGCAAGGAACTCAAATTCTCTAATGGAGATTCACAGAAGAACACAGCTCTCTGGGATGTGAAGTCCTCTCCAAGAAATTAGGACAGAATATATTGCTTGAAATAGTGGACTGAAAATCTGTTGTTAATCAAGATTCCTAGCACCAGGTTGAATTGAAAGAAGCTATTCTTTCCATTCAACAAAACAATGCCATATTTTGGCTGTAATGTACTAAAAGACTTTGGAGTGGCAGACTGCAGAACTTTCCTGGAAAAACTATCAAAGCAGAAGAGTAACCCAAATAAATTGCCCCAACATTTCATTATTTGAGTGTCAAAATTTGAAATCACTCCTCCATAAAAAGACTGAGTTTTTAAAATAAAGAACGTTTATTTTTTTAAAACGATTGATATCACCAAGACTATATCACAGTGGGGATTGTTACACAGGCATTAATGTTAAAATTTGTATGAACATACCCATATATAAACATAAATCCTTGAAAAAATATGCTGAATGTTTGGACAAAGGTAAGAAACATGACTGCACAGGTATGTACAAGGGACAGAAAGGGGCAACAGTGGCTGCAGGATGAAGCCTAAGGCCACTTACTGATGGTGGGGGCAGGTGAAAGCTCCATCTGCGTGGCCTCAGCGTCTGTACTCAGCCTCCCGGGGCCCGAGTCCTCCTGCTCCACTGGCATCAGCAGTTGCCCAGAAGCCTGAGCAGTGGACTGCCCCACCAGCTCCGAAGGGAGCTCTCCTGCCCCTGTTGCTTGTTGCTGTTGCTGCTGGGGGCTCTCCAATGTGACCAGAGTCTGCTTAGGGCCAGCCGAGGTGTCTTTGGCGGCAGCTGAGACTGCGGGGTAGCCGTCAGGATGGGTGGCACCATCTGGGAGCCAAGAAAGGGAGGGAGGCTGGCTTAAAACCCAACCTGCTGAGCAGCAGGAGGATTTCAAATGGGGCCTTGGCTTCCCCCCATTTTAGTAAAACAAAGCTCTGAGTTCACACAAAACTAGGTGCATTGAAAAAAACCAAAACACAATATTGGGTACTATACCCCACACAGGGAAAGTAGTAAGTTGTATAGTTATCTCTGATTTGGGGCACAAATCCCTACCCCACAACAATACAACTTACTACCTCACCCTGGTAGGAGCAAGAAGCACAAAGGCATATAGTATGAAGGCAAAGTATTATTTCTATTGTTTACGCTACAGAAGATCCTCCCTTATCCCTGAACTGATTCTTATAGATTGAAGAGAATACCCTCATTGGAATTTCTCTACTCAAAGCACACAACTATGGTTTGTAAGATACAATAGCCTACTGCAAACATCCCTGCCAAATCCAGCAATGGAACAACAAAAAATCTCCCATGTTGCATCCAGACTTTGGGGCTTGGATTCCCAGTTCCTTACTGGAGTTAGGTGTAATATTTCAGTAGCATCTTTCTTCTTCTTCAGAGTAGGCAATGGTGGCAAGATGGAATTAGGAATCCTCATAGGAAAGACAGTAGATTGTATAGTTATCTCCAAGACCGGGTATGACCCTAAAACTATACAATCTACTACCTCATCCCAGGGGGCCCAGGAACAGCATCTGCTTGAGCTAAGCTTGGGGAGGAAAATAAGACACCAATCAAACATCCAGAAGAAAATAGATTACCTGGAAGATTCTGCTCAGCTGAATTGTTTGACTGTGGCACTGGTCCCTACAGAGGCAACAAACATACAAAATCAAAGTGTTGCAGAATTCAATCAATCCATCTCAGGCTCTGAAGACCCATGTAGGTAGGAAAATGCTAATCTACAACTCCTTTTTAGGACAGGAAGGAGATAATGTGTTACTCCCACTCAGTGTCTCCATCTGTGTTTTTTCTAGTCCTGTAAAGCAAACTTAACGACAATTCCACATAAAAGCTGGTAAACATATTCTATACATTGCTATTAAACACATCGAAAGACGTAATTGCTAGCTCTGTCCTAAAATCCAAAAATACAATGCATATAAAAAGAAATGGAGATAATATAAGGCTATTTATCCCCTTTAATTAACCATTATTCTTGTTAAACTGTTTTACAAATATCAAATATTTAGTATTTTATTATTCATAGTAAGAAAAAACCCCCAAACTGCCATATGCTGGAAGGCACTGTATACTGTTCTAAATCTATTGAAGTTTTGCTAATACTTAGTAAGCATCCTAAATATTTTCTTGAAAAACTGCAAGAATATTATTCAACCAATTTATAGAAAGATAACAGAAGTCATTTCTATTTTATATTTGAGTATTTCATTTTTCCTATTTTGTTCAATTAAATTCTTCATTTGTTTTTCTGCTGTCATGAACTTCTGCAAGTAGTAATCTACAGTATGTCATTATTAATCATATTTAATAAACCAGTCTCCTTTATTTTGTTGCTGAATTGGAACATAAGCCTTATTAAATAAAGAAGAAAAAAGATCTGTAGGAATTGGGCTATGTTTAGGAGAAAAATGTGATGATTCTGGGATAAAGTCACTTAGAAACAATAAATGGTTAGGGCCAAGTATCCTTTCCTTTCATAAACAGAGGTTGTTTGTATTCTGCAATATAAAGTGCTAACTTAACTAAACATATTTCCAGCTGCTGATCCTTCTTCAACTAACTTAAGGAGCCATGCCAGCTAGAAAAGGCCTTGAAAGTCTAAAGCCTGGTTTTTAGGGGCACCCTAAAGAAAATCCACAAATAGTCAAGTTTGACTGCCAACCTGAGGATTCTGCTCCTTGTCTTCTGAATCTTTGGCCTTATCTGACACTTTGGCCTCTTCCTCCGCCAATTGCTTGCGTCTTTTCTCTCTTCTTTCCTCTAGCTCTTCATCCCTCAAGGCTTCCAGGTGGTTGATAATGGGAACTTTGACCACTGAATGGAGGAAAGGCTTCCAGTCAAGCACAGTCAATTTAAGGGAGGAGGATGCTATCTGAAGGAACTACTCATTAGCTCACCTGAAACACAATCATGCATGCTTTCCGCATCAAGTACTTTGCATTCTTCCGTCCAGCGTGTCAAGGCAGTTGGGATGCTTGACAAAGTTCCTAAAGAAATGAATGAAAGGGACGATGGTTTTGAAAGAATTCAAACAGCAACCCTTGCTCTTTTCAGTAATTGATGTATCAAGACATAACATTTTGGAGGAGCAGGCTCCATAGAGACTGAAGGCAGGCTTGGCATCCCTTGAATAATGCATACCTATGAATGTGGGCCAAGTAAATCCCATTAACTTAAATTAATTTGCATATATGTGAATATGCATAGGACTATTTCCTAAATTTTAAATGCATTTTTCTAAAAAGCATTTTCTGAGGAATTAACACAAATTAAAATCAAAAACTCTTTGGAGCAAACTTTCCCTAAGCACCAATGTTGTTTCACTGTGACTTGGTTATGGCTAACATTGGTAGAATCAAAGCTAGTGAATAGTTTTCAAGAACTGGAAGTCCTTGAGATACATCAATATACCAGAATGCTTCCTTAAAATAATGATAATCCGCCCCACAGCTTGCAAATGCTGGATTTCTAGGTTATAGACAGCTTTGGTGTTATTCAAAACTTTGGTTAAGAAACCATTATTTCAGTGTTCCAAAGCCTTAGCAATTAGTTCCCTAAAGACTTGCCTGCCTGGCTGGTAGCTGTGCTCTGGTCATGAAAGAACTCATCCAGCAACTCATCATCCGAGCGAGCAATTATGTGTACATCATCATTGCCTACCAGGAGGCGAGCACGACCTCGACTCTGCAGTGGAAGGCTACTGCTTAGCTGCAGGATGTCTGCGGCTGCTGAAGGACCCAACAATCTAAAGATGACATGCAGTAATTAAAAAGGGTTAGGAAGCAGATGTTGCAACATTTTAGGATAAGGATGATCCAATGTTTGAACAAATTTCTAAATCAAATTACTGGAAACTGAGCAACAGAGATATGGCCAGTATTGTTAACATTCAGCATTCTTCCCATTAGGCTCCTCTCTTTCTCCTCAGCTTACCTCTGCAAAATGAGAGGTGGATTGGGCTGCCGGGTGCCTGGATAATGCACATGAATTGTATGGCCCGTATTGGCCGTCAGCTGTCGTAATGTCCTCTGACTGCGACCGATGCCTTGTGCCAATCGAGTAGTAGAGGAACCGCTACCCAAAGTCAAAGAGCTATGGTCTGCATGCCGTACCATAAGTGGGTGAGTGGCAGGAATATTGCCAGGTGATGGAGGAATATCCGCTAGGAATAAAAATAGGAGAGTTAGCAGATCAAGATGGGACTATGAAGATTTAAGTAGAGAGATTTCCTTAAATTACAAAATTGGCCAGACCCTGAGGTTTAGCAAACAGGTTTCTAAAGGACTCTTGGTGTTTTTGTAAATTCAAATTCATCATCAGCCTGGACAAAACACAGGAAGAATACTTCATTCCAAAATAAGAAAAGTAGCTTCGTAGCCATCAACATTTTGCTTCCCAATTCTCACAGGTTCTAGAATATCATCAATATCCTATGGCTCGTGAGTTTCAGAATTCTTACTGGCGCTGGAGAACATGTTGTCAAATTCTATGATGAGGTCATCTTCACGGTCAAAGCGTTCAAAACGCACCAGCGGGGAGGCATTCATATCAGGATAGTCTTCATCTAACTCCATCTCTGAGCCATCATCATCATCCTCCTCTTCTTCACCTTCTTCACCTTCTTCATCATCCTACATGAGCAGCAAACATCAAAATCAACAAATGGTATCCAGGATTCTGAAATCCATTCCTTTGCATTTCTCTATAATCATGCTCAGTACTTTTGAACCAAGGAAAACTCTAAATCAGCAAAACTCTTAATTTAATTGTACATAAAGCAGACTACAAATTCAGGCATTATTAATAGTTCTTGAGACTACTAAAAACTAGCAACTTTTAATTGTTCTTCCTTGTTATTCCATGACAAGACAGTAATGTGAAGATTATAAAGTAAGTTGGCAGAAGGCTATTGTGCTGGCTCTTCTCCAGTGCCTTTACCTGATCGTCTTCATCTTCCTCCTCCTCCTCTTCTTCCTCATCTTGACTGTCATCTTCATCCTCATTGCTACCACTGCTGTCTTCTTCTTGTGTGTGCTCTTCCTCATCTTCAGGATCCAAGATATTCATAGAATCTAGAACAGAATTGAGAGTGCAGATAAATGAGGTGGCTTGTGCTAATTAAATGAAAACATTTCCAGTTATTTCTCTAATGAGATTCTCCAAACTCTTTTTTCCAAATTTGGAAAAGTCTTATGAAGCAAGATTACATAAATATTTATCTTTCTGCTTTCTAAAAAGAGATCTTAAGCCTATGAACATCTTGAAAATATAGTAGTGTCAAGTTTCTTTTCTCCAGCACTGCACCAACCCCACCGGAAGGATGTCTATCGGCATTTTTATGACTAGAGACAAATGTTTAGGCAATGCCTCACCTTCCCTGTTGGCCTGTAGTGTGGAAGCCTGGCTCAGATTGGAAGGTGCCTCATCCATCAACACATCCTCCTGAGACTCATCCTCTCCACTTCGTCCCACTGAAGGACACAAAGGTAGAGCACAGGATTTAGCAGAATCATGACTGAACAGCTTTTTTTCTGTTGAGGAATGCCAGAGCTGTCCGTTTTATCTATAAATACCCATTATGATTCTGATGTGATGCGGTAACTAAAAACAAATACACTGATGACAATGTCATGAATGCATTTGCCTCTGCCTAGCACCCTGAGAAAGAAATGAAATGTTTCTAAAGAGAGAACAGATAGCACTGGCAACTGCCAACTATTAGTACAGCTTTTTCCATGCTTTGCATGAATGAATAGCAGCCAAGAAATGGCATGAGCAGCAATTTTTGTCTATCTGGAGGAATGGCCACTCATATAAGATCGAATTCTCTATAATATAATGTGGAATTTAAATTATTCCTTTAGATTACACATGAGGAAAATAAAACAAGACACATTAAACCCTGAGATCCTAACTGATGACCCTAACATTAAATTATGTGTTTGCTCTCACCTATTATAGTACTATTTCCTGAGCCACCATCTTGCTCCAGTAATTCATCAATCAGATCCTCCAGTTCATTTTCGACCTAGAAAAACAGAGACGGGAACATCACTGAGATCCAGTTCCACATACCTTAATAAGCCTTGAACTCTAGAGAAGCTGCACTATCCTGTGTTAGTACCTCTCTACTTGTTATTCCATCACAGGTAGAAACTAATAAGCAGCCCACCCCTGGCTTCAGATATCACAATCTGAATAAAACAAGGAAAGACTATGGAAATTGGTACAAAGTTAAGCATATCAGTCCAGGTTTTATTCAGTCATTTAAAGCTCTCTTCCCCGATCTGCAAACATTCAAATATGATGGGATTTCACTTCTCAATTCCCATGGCTGTTGGCCACTTGGCTTGGGAATTTTGGAAGTGCTACGTTGGCCGAAAATGCTGTTTTACAAAAGAATTTGGTGATTACAAATCTTCACTTTTATCTTCTGTATGCAATTTAAGACAAACTTCGCCTAAATCAACATAAGCAGGAATTCAAATGATACCCCCCATTGCATTATATTTCTGTCTTAAAAGTTGCAGTCACATTTTGTAAAAAAAAAAAAAAAAGAAAAAGAAAAAAAAGAGGGAACACCCTTACAACCTCTAGCATTCATACCTGCATCTCTTGTGTGCTCAGGACTTCAGGCTGCCCCGCAATCACCACTGCGTCAGTCTCTGCTTCCCCATCCATGATGTCACCATCTGCTACTTCTGCTTGCGCAACATCGTGGTCCTCCTCGGGGGCTTCTGTTTCTCCACTTTCTCCTAAGAATCAAATAAAAGTGAGTCCTATCCTCTCTTGAACTGACTTTACTCAAGCACAAATCACTGGAGATACATATATATTAGCAGACAAAAGGAAATCTAGCCAGGTTTGCTCCCTCCTCACAAATCAAGTATAGCAAGAGATAAGGAAACTGGTAGGGAAGAGGTAAAAGTGCACAGCCATTTTAAAGAAGAATCCTTAGAAGAGATGAGGCATGTTACCTGCATCTTGTTGACCGCTGCTGGCATCTCGTGCTACTCCCTGAGCATCCTGTTCTGCCTTGCTCTTGCTTGAGGCACTTTTGCTACCGAAGAGACTGCTGGGCTGATTGACAATACGTGACAACGTCTCCAGGGGTTTCAAGGCAGCATTAACTGTGTTGGCCATGTTGGGACTTTAGAGAAAAGTACAGAGAGAGAGTAGTCCGAGTTAGAGCGAAGTCACATATCAATGAATAAACCTTAGTTCCGTGTTGGTGAACCTATGGAACGTGTGCCGGAAGCAGCACGCAGAACCATCCTGCGTGGGACGCGTGGCCTCGCTGGCTCCTCTTCCACATTCCTGTGCACACACACGTGCCAGTCAGCTGGTCTTCACGTGTGTGAGAGTGCTGAAACCCGGAAGAGCAGCATTCCATCACAAATGCGCACACTGGCATCTGAACTGTTTGTCAGGCACGTCTCTGTGCCAGAAACCGGAAGTTTGTGTCCCGGCATGTGCATGCGCAATGGAACGCTGCTCTTCCAGGTTTCGGCACTCCCGCACGCGAAGGCCAGCGAGGCCACGCGGTTCAGGTGGGATGGTTTTGTGTGCCATTTCCGGCACGCAGGTCAGCACACAGTGACTTGAAAGGTTAGCCATCGCTGTCTTAGTTGATGTAGCTATAAATAGAAATCTTTAATAAAAAGGGACAGGGTCAGAATTTTAGTTATCTCAATAAAACAGCTAATTCTATTCTAAAATAACCAGACTTTTCCCAAAAACAAATCTTAGTGGAAACCAGGGGAAAATTTATTTCTTAATTCCAACCAAATTGTTTAATACCACCATAGCCATGAATTAATTCCGCTCCATTTCTTGAACAAATTACCTGGACAGATCAAGACTGTGGGGTACTCTGGCCAAGTCATTGACCAGCCCTTTCTTGAGGAATAGGCGGATGATATTGTTCATGCCATTGTGCTGTGTCTTGGCTGTGGCGCTGCTGTAGAAGCTGGAAGTGGATGGGCAGGATTCCATGATGGTGCTGATGATGCACATTACTGCCTGTAGCCTAAAGTAAGACAGGATACCACAAACATAACATGAAAGCAATCTTTCTGTGCTTATTGGGACAATGGACACCCAACCATGGCATGTCCCAAGTCTGTGGAACGGCATTTTTTTTCGCTTTCCCATAGTAAACATCGTTTTATTTGTTACAAACTTTACAGGGAATAGCATTCTAAGTTCTGGCTACTGACAAAAAGGCATGCTTTTGGATAGCCTCTCCCTGCATGGGAAGGCACCTTCCAAAGGTATCATTAATTTTACAAGTATGGCGCCTATGTTTTTATAATATGGTGAAGAAATGTAGTTTCAAGTATCTTTCACTTGAAATCTTATCAAAGGCTAAAAAATGTCTGAACCTCTAGGTGCAAGAACTTAAGAATTACAGTGCTATAGCTTTCCTCAGGTACTGATCCACCTGGAAGCATAAATATTTCCCATATTCCTCACCTGGCATGTTTCTCGGTGCTTTCTGCCATGGCCAATGCCCGGCCCAGGGCTGCCTTCACCTCATTCACCAAGGCCACCTGGGCATCAGTGCCACTACCTGCTGCAGCCAAGCTGGCTAGAAAGAGGCGAGCCAGGGCTGGTGTATCTTTGTCTTCAGCATTCTGGGTGTGGGGCAGGAGATGGTCCAGGACAAAAGCCAAAACACTGCAGTCCTGAAAAGTTCCAGTAAGATATCAGTGGGAAAAGAAAAACCAGAATTCCCAACTTTTTCCCTTACTGACAAATTGCCACACAATTTACAACTCTCTGCAAATTTATGCTTTCCATTGTTCGCTCGATTAATTTAGGGTACCGGCCCTCAACATCTTTCCTTGCTTGTACCTTGTTTTCAAGCCCATGGTTGTCTGGCACTGGTCAACCAGTGCATTTAGACTTTCTTACCTCTTTTATAAGTTCAGACTGGCCCACAGTGTAACTGTAGTTTGCAATTAATGTAGCAATGCCCACATATGAGCGGACAAGCTCTGCCAGGAGCCGCAGAATAGTAGAGGTAGGCATAAGTGGCTTGCTCCCCTTAGCCTTTTGCTTGTTCTCCTCTGCAGCTTTATCACCATCCTTATCCTTCTTATTTTCTCTAGATTCTTCAGGCGTAGAAGCTATAGGTTAGAAAGGAAAGGATCCATCATTGGAAAAGCTGCTATCCCAAGAAATCTAATTTCAGAACATCTGAAACCAGATCAGCTTGCCCATTCTTGGTACCTTCCAGATATATTATGATTATATATACTGATATGGAATACTGAAAATTATAGTTCCAACATACTTGGAAGCTGTAGGTTAGAGAACATTAGACTACACCCAATTAAGATAACAATTTGATCTCATGCTGGAAGAGCAGGGGGAAAAAAGACAGAAAAGTTGCGTTTTTACTGCTAAAACAAGAAATTCCCCCTACAACAGAGTGACATTTAGAAACTAAACAGTTTAGTCAAATAAACTGCCAAATGCCTAAGAACATCAGAGAACATACCGGCAGAAGTATTAAACATTGCATTTAGCTTGGGATTGCATCGTCAATAAAACTGGTGCTTACCGTCACCTTGGGGAGTTCCAGACTGAGGAATCTCAGAGGCTGCACTATCAGCAGCAAAGACCTGAGCCTAGAGTGAAAGAAAAGGAAGATATAATGAATTATTTAAATTTCATCAAATGGGACAAGAGTGTTATACATGACAAGCAGATACATTTTTATGCCACTTCTTATGCTAGAATTAACAGAACTGCTTGGGTTGTTGCTGCAGAGAGAGATCCAAGGGACTCACATTGATGCCAAAGCCAGTCTGAGAATCGAAATCACTACTCTGGCGAGTCAAAGAGCGGTACTGCTGATACACATCATCTCCCATGTCTTGTAGAATCTGGCTCACTTCCTGATTAGTAGTATTCACTTTGGGTTCAGATTTATCTGCTGAAAACAGAGAAACAAAAGCAGGTCTATATATAGATAGTACTTTCAGTGGTAAGCCTGCGTATCTGGCCAAAAGAGAGTTACCTCTTCCAGAAAGATAAAGTATTGATACCATAGATACTTATCTTACTGAGTGACTTGCTTAAAAAAATATCACCTAAGAGGCCCAACTCTTTCTAGGGGCAAGGGAATAGTTAATATTAGTGCTGGTTTCAACAATGTGTGTGTATTTGGAGGAAAAAGGCAGAACTATTTAGAATAGGGTTCCCAATCAAAAGGCATGAATGCTTCTCAGCAGTCAAAAACTACAATGCCACCCATATAGAGTTCTATTATGTCCTAGGGTATAATGTACCTTCATCAGGGGCATGGTAGGCAGCCAACGCATTCAGCATGTCATAGATCACCTCCTTGATCGTATCAGGTATGACAGGTAGTGGTGAAGGTTTAACTGGAGTAGTTTTCACTAGCTGCACAGCATTGGGGCCCTTAATCCGCAAGTTCTCGAACTCGTCGTCAGAGGCTTGGGGAGCAAAAGGAGAAAGAATAAAAAGAACTAGAGCCGCCAACACTACAAACAGGACCTGGAAAAAGAGGTTGGAAAGGGGAATAGAGTTCAGCATGCTTGTATCTGCTTTTGGGGGATTTTTACACAAAAGGTCTACTACGGAAAGCATTTCTCCTCCTTGCCCCTGATCCAGATCATCTTCTCAAACATGAACAGTCAAAATCCAGGTTCTGGCATGCCTGCACACACACTTGTCTTGTTACTGCAGGAGAACCAGCAGAGTTATGATGTACTTACCAGTTCCGGAGCCACGGGGAGCGGGCAAGGCAATACGAATACAACCGTTGGCTACCTCAGTGAAGATCTCAGGATTTCGGCAAGCGGCTGGGCCCAGCACTCGCAAGATATAGTTGATTTCTCGGGAGCCCAAGCTGCCTGACACAACACCTGAAGTGGTGCTGCCTGCTCCACTAGTGGCTGCTGAGCGCACCACCTAGAATGACAGAAGGAAGAGGCAGGTGAGTGAAGGGATCTGAAAAAAATCAATACCATTAGACCAGTCTGCTGGAATTACAGAGGCAAAGTTCAAAATAAAAGGCAGGGGAACTAAGAGAAATTAGAGTTAAGATTCACAATCATTTTATACGAGATCTGCATTGATTTAGAAATACAGAGAGAATAAAAAACTACAAATATATGAATTAGGGACACCTGATTTTCAACTGGCAATGGGATATTACAAAAAAAAAAAAAAAAAAAAAAAAAAAAAGCTAATGAATTCCAAAGTTGAATCTGTTGAAAGACAGGTTTGAAATCACTCTATACTATCTGGTCAAGCTGCATCTGGAATTCTATATTATTCTGAGAATATATATTTGTACGGTAGATTGCCTTGGGCACTTGATAATCTCTTTGCCAGATATCTTCCCTTCCTGCCGTGCCTTCTTGCGCTGCATATTCTGTATTATGTGGAACAGGGCATCAGCCTAAAGTATTCTCTTATTTCTTTCCAACATGATGATTCTATGAATACAGGTAGTCCTCGACTAACAACAGTTTGTTTAGTGACCGTTCAAAGTTACAATGGCACTGAAAAACTTGCCTTATGATGGTTTTTTACAGTTATGACCTCGGCAGCATTCCCATGTATGTGATCAAAATTCAAATGCTTGACAACTGGTTCATATTTATGATCTCTGTTGTGCCCCAGGGTCATGTGATCACCTTTTGTGACCTTCTCACAAGCAAACTCAAAGGGAAAGCCAGATTCACTTAGCAACTGGGTTACTATCTTATCAACTGTGGTGATTCACTTAACAACCGTGGCAAGAAAGGTTGTAAAACGGGGCAAAAGTCACTTAAATGTCTCACTTAACAAAAATTTTGGGTTCAATTGTGGTCACAAGTGGAGGACTATGTGTATTCAGGAACTAACATTCTCAGTGTTGAGCAGAGCTGGGCCTTTTCATCCGTACAGGTAGTCCTTGACTAATGACCACAATTGAACTGGAATTTCTGTCGTAAATTGCTGCAATAGTAAAGGCAAGGTATGTGATTTCTTGTGTCTTAAAAGGCCCCAGTAAAGGCAGTGAAAAGGGTCTGAAAAGAAGGTAGCAAAAGCAGCAAGGCACTTCTGCTTCAATACTGGGTGCAAATGGCAAAAGATTGTTGCAGAGACCTGGGAGTTGGGCAAGCTGCACAGTTCTGGGACTGCTTGCTGCCTCTCAAGTCTTCTGCAGGGTGGCTAAAAAAGCAGAGATTGTAGGGGTGGGGGGTGGGGAGAGAAAGAGAATAGGAGGGGCAGGAATACCCCTGTGGTGGGAAGTGCTGGTGGGCTGCCAAGCGTCTAAAGTTTGATCATGTGACTACTGCAATGGACATCACTTTGGCCAGGGGTTGTAACTCCAACACTGTCATAATTTTGAATGGTAACTGAATGAATGGTTGTAAGTGGAGAACTATCTATATACAAATTATCCAGGAAAGCAATCAATTATGACTCCACTTCTTCCCTTGAGTAGGTAGCACAAGGCCAACTGTACCTTTTCCATAGTGTGATGCAGTGTGCAGGGATCCTCTATGATGTGTCGGAAAAGCAGGGTGACCAGAGGGGTGAAGCCGTTGAAACCAGAGCTCTGTGTCAAGCCCAGGATCATGCGTGTGCTCTTGAGTTCAGCAAACATCATGGCATATTTGTGGTGGCGGGTGAGACGCAGACAGAGGCGCAGGGTGGCGTGCAGAGTATCTGGCTCCACAGGCACACCCAACATGCTCACACAGGCCCGGATCAAGACTGTCACCATCTCCTCTGTCAGGCCTTGGATTAGGATCTCTGAGGGTTTCACCTCTTCTGGTGGTGCTTCTTTCTCCAGGGCTAGGCTATCAGTAGGCACAGGGCTATCTGATAGGGTCAGGGGAAAAAATAGAGGTGAGTGAAAAAGTTCAATCTGTGGTTTGGGGTAAAAACCAGTCCTAAGAATATGCATGTAGTACCGTTTGCCTTCTCCTCCTTAACCTTGCTTTCCATTTCTTTCCCTTCCTCCAAAGTTCTCTCCAGTTCTTGTCCGTTACTTTCTTTCACAGTCTTGCTAAGTCGGGGAACTCTGAGCAAGGTCAGCATTACTGGCCTCCTGTTTCCAGTTTCTTCATTCACCTTTGCATCCAGGAAACACACCGGAAGGTTAGAATCACCCCACGCGTTTATCCCAAACCAAACATCTGAGCAGAGAATGGGAAGTTTATACCTGCACCATTGTGGTGAACTGCACTGTGTAGCGCCGCCGCCCAGCAGTGAAACGAACACTAGTCTCTCCCGCTTTCCAAGCTGTGTCAATAGTGCTATTATTACTTGCACTATAGCTACACCATCGGCCTGAACGATCATCAAACCATCGCCAATTGTTGCCATTAGCCTGAAGGTACTGGAGAGAAAAAAATGGCTATTAGATGTACCCCTACACTATAATTCTAGGCATACCTACTCAAAAACAAGTCCTAGAAGATTACAACAGTGGTTGTATGCCTGAAAGAGTAAGCCTTCTATGAAGCAAGGTAACTCTTCAGGCATGAGACAATTAATTTCATGCAAGTTTTAATTTAATAATTGGAGTGGCAATGGAATGCAGATATTGTTAGGAACATGTTTCAAATATGAAGTTGGATACTGTGTCTTTATCGTGCATTGTATGCCAGGCAGCTTACTCCAGATTTCTACGTGAAGTGTATCTCTAAAACTACACACTATTCAGCCTTCCCCCAGCAAAGAAAGCCAATTCTAACTTAATGATAAGGACTTTGGACTGAATGTGAGGTGCAGAGAGGACATAAGGCGAGGCAGTGTTTCAGATTGAAAATATGATGGAAAACGCTGGATGATGTAAAACAAACGGAACCAACACAGAAGAAAACAACTCTGCCTTTATTTGCAAAACTAAGTACTGTCACTGTGGTCACTGACCAAAATAAAATGTATCTAACATAAAACTAGGGGAAAATGCTTGTCAATATGTTAATTTAAGAAAGCCAATTAACTTCTTAGATCTCTAATGCAAGTACTACAAGAGATGCAGCCTGTGAGTTTTTTATCACATACACACAATGGCTACACCCATTTAGTACCAATTAAAAGTATGTGGTGTATGTTCAGAGGCACTCTGCCTTTTCACATCACTTCACACAACACAAACATGGAAGCTGTCATCAATATGACAAAGGTGTCCTTCCAATTTTACAACCCACATTCACACATTCCTCCATGTGGCAATTGTGTCTGTGCCTTATTTTGCATGGTTTTGGAAGTAGCCTCCACCAACCTTTTTCTAAATACCTTCTTCAACCACCTTTATAATCAAAAGTATGATGTAAATGTCTTTTGTGTCCTTTATTCTTCTCTATTAAAAATTGTGTCCAGTTATAAATTTCACTTAAAGCAGTAGAAGAGACATAAAGAAAAGAATTAAGCTATGTATGCACACCTGCCACTAAAGAGACTCTCGTTTTATTTTTTGACTCTACAATAGTCAAGAAGATATAAGGAGCAAGGGGTGGGGTGTGATCAGTCTTACTAATTCTATCTTGAATTGGAAGGACAGGCTGCCAACTGAATAAATGTTACATCTTAAGACAATTTTTTTTGTTATCTGGGAGAATTCATTGTGAATGCATGAATAACAAGTGGCAAATTGCAGAGTTGATACATACAGAGAAATTTGGTTTTTAAAGATAGTGTATCTAGAATGATACATATGTATTAAATTTTATTGAGGAGGCTTAAAACTGTATTTTACCTGCTGAAATATTAGTACAGCCTGGATCAACCGTATGATAGCATTTACTTTGGGAAAACCCCACAGTTCAACTCTGAGCTACAAATATTCTCTTCTATCGGTACTTTGGTGGAAATTAGCATAAATGTTTATGTAGTCTAAATGTGTTTAACCACTTCATCAGTCAGAATTTTTCTTTCCAACAAGAACTTGCATCTTCTCTCTGGGCTCATACCTTGTTCATTTGGGCTCTTCTCTTGGAGGAGATAGCTGTTTTCTCATAGAAGTCAATTAACAGTAATACTGGGGTGATCCACCTATAGGAGAAATTTGATAATGCCAGGAAAGGCAGCAAATTATTTTTTAATTTATATTCTGACTTTCTGTGCAAGTGCATTCAAAAACAATCTTATTTAGTATATCTGATTCAGACTTAAGACGCATAGCCCATTTAAGATTGTAACCCTGCCAAGATAACAATATTGCCAAGGCCTTTGGCCTTTCCTTTTAGTCCAGCTAGGCTGAAAAACATGGAACTCCAAAGACCTGACAGCAGGCAGAAACCCCATCCAGTCCTAGTTAGTAAATGCATCATATGTAACTAAATTCATCAGAAATACAATTATCAAGCTGAAATTCACTTTCAAAGCACAAACAAAAAAGTCTGAAGCCAAGCCTCAGTACAGCATAAATTTGGAAAGCTGAAACTTAGGAGTTTCCAACTTTAGTCTATTACTAGTTACTTACTTTGGTGTCTGCACTTCCTTCTGTTCCTTGGCAGCTTGTAAGCAAGGTTGTACCACTTCCAACAGTTTTATCAAAACATTGAGAATACCACTTGATTCTACGACACGAGCACATGGCAACTTCAACTCCTATTGGCAGTTAAAAGGAAAAAGATCAGCACCCATGCAGTTGAAAGGAAGTAGTCTAGATAAGTGTTCATCACTGAATTAAAAAAAATGTTTCTAACTACGATATAGACAACAAAAAAGGGAATTCAAGATTTGTAGCCTAAAACTTAACATCCACTTTACTGCACAGGCCTTTATTTCATATGTGAGGGGAAAAAAAGATAACCTCATCAAATTAATCCAAATGTGCTTTTTCAAGAGGCAACTGGACTTTTTGGTTTTTCTTTGAAGACATTTTGCTTCTCATCCAAGAAGCTTCTTCAGCTGAGAAGCGAAATGTCTTCAAAGAAAAACTGAAAGTCCAGTTGCCTCTTGAAAAAGCACCTTTGGGACAACCATGACTTGGATGACTGAGAATCTCCATAGACACTCATTGAATTAAGTTGACATGGAATGCAGAGCTCTACAGCTCTTTTTTCTCTCCCTTTGCATTTTTTTTCTTCTGAAAATATTCAGTAAAATACTAAATATAGTAACCTGAACAGTTAAATAAGAAATGGAACTTTCACGCTGCCAAGCAATTACTCTTCTATAGAGAATGCTGCCATCTATCTGAATTCAAAAGGAATTGCTTACATATGCATTAACTGGGCAAGTGATGTCATCAGGTACTTTGGAATTCAACTACCACCCATCCTTGTTACCATGGCCAATGATAAGCCAATGATTGCTGCAAGCCAAAATACCTGAAGGGTACAAGCTGCCTATCTCTGTTGTAATAAATAGACTTCTAGATATAATCTTAAATAAATTAAAGGCATCCTGGCTCCAAAATTGACATTTTCTTTGCAGAGGAATTAACTTAATAGTTATTGCAGAAGTTTAGAGTAAACTCCATATTCTATCCACAAGATGCTAAAGAGCTGGTATTACATGATTCTTCACTGTGACAATGTATTGAAAAAGATGGCTATGGGTGAATAAAACAGCTAATAAATAAAAAAATACTGAATTAAGTGGTGGCTCTAATCCCATCTATACTTTTAATTTTGGAATGAAATGTAGAATAATGAAACAGCAAAAAAACAATTACCCATATGCACATACACATATCTCAAGCTACTGTCTATAATAGAACATGTAAACTGTTAAAAGTTGTGTCTTGCTCACCCTACCGCTTCCCACCCAGTCTTTCCAAGTGAAAGACAGCTACTGGATCCAAAGTGGAAAAATGTCTTGACTCTGCTGTATGGCATGCTCTTGCTGTAATGCTGGCACCTCCTTAAAGCTCGTTTCCTGAGCTCAAACCACAGACATCAGTCTCACCTCAAATAGTAAAGTTAATAGCAGGATACGCGTGGCCAGATTGGAGGCCTGAGGTAGGGTAGCCATCTGGCTAATCCATTCAGAGACAGTCTTTGTATCACTTGTAGTGAGGGGCAGAGCTGCCTTGATGAGCACATCAGCAGCTTCCCACACCTGCCAAAGGAAAAGTATGTTATCAGTGGCACTAGAAAGCCAACCAGCAGGATCATACCTGGATCCTTTATAAGCTATGTTCCTGTTTTATTAATGAAATTAATTTTCAATTTACACACTACCCAGAAAAGAATGCCATGCTTACTAGATATTTCACCTTGGATCTTCTAGTTTTTATTTCAGTCTGAGCATTATTTTTAACATGTTTCCCAAGATAGAACTAGATAATTTTTTTGCTATTTGTGAAAGATAAATACCTTTCTTATAAATATCTTATATCTTTTAAATATCTTATGAATATTATGCTTATAACCATTGCATTTAACAAACATGCATTTTGGTTTGTCATCAACTACATATATGTGAAACATTTGTGCTACTTTTCATTGGATTAACTTTTCCTGAATATAAATCTTTACACTCATATTGCTCCAAAAATCATATAAAAGTGGTGGATGTTTGTTTAGCTTAATAACTATGAATCGCTAGGCCTTGAAAAAAAATACTTTACCAATAAATAAGTAAAATATATAAACATATACAGACAACACCCCCACATCTTTCACAAACATGGGCATGTGAAAACACGGGCAATAAAACTGCAAATAAAGATGGCACCTGGATCACTTGCCGTGTAAGATCTCAAATATAAACTCCAACTAAATTCAACGTTTATAGCTTATTGTATTTCTTTGATCTAGTATGCAGAGAAATTAAAATAGTCTGATCCAGATTCTCAAGATGTTATGGGATACAATCCTTATTAGGCCCAAGGAGGTATGGTTTTGGCTAAACATGTAACCAACTAGAATCAAAAGCTCCTGGAAATATATCTTTTTTTTCCTCCTAAAGCATCTTTAAAAAATTCAGAGGCGATGCTTTCTTAGCATAAAAATTTAATCTACCTGATTCACAACTTGTTTGAGGATCATATCTCTATAATCAGCTCCATTACGTTTGATGGCAGTCATAATGAGGTCACAGACACGATAAACTGTATCTGGGAGCTCATCCAGCAGGTGAAAGCAGCCAGGTAGCATAGTGTCAGTGAAATTGTGCAACTCTTCTTGCTCAAGAGGTTCTGCATCCTGGAACTTCTCCAGACACTTGGCTTCTTCTTCCTCCTGTTTCTCTCGAGCTTTCCGTTCTTCTTCTTCTTTCCGACAAGCAGCTTCCTAGAAAGAAAAGAAAGAAAGAAAAGCTACTTTATACTTACTTTATCTGCTTATATACCTCTGGTTTAAAAGGTGGGGAGGCATTTTACAGCACAAAAACCACCTTGCCCCCTTTATCTCTCCTACATGGCAGATCATTAAAAGATGGTGGAAAGCCTTTCGGTAGGGAAAATGGCAGTGTAGATGCCTCCAAAACTCTCAGAAACATTGTAATAGCTTGATTTTTCTTCTAAACATGAACAATATTATTTTTCAATCCAGCACTCTGAATCACAATATGAAGGGTATTTTATTTATTTTTTTTACCTCTGGGGATTCAGCCCTTTGGTCCATGGGGATGTCTTGTCCCAGGGACATAGCAATGGCCCTCATCATCTGATCTTCCTCAGACATGCTGAGATCCTGCCAGACAACCCACAAACAGATCTGGAATATTAGTGATTGGCTACTGGAATCCAACTTAATCTGCAGCCTAAAGGAAACTAGACGGTTGTATTAACTGAATTTGTAACTAAATTTGTAGTTACAATTTCATGTATTAACTAACATTGTAACATTCAAGTGGGAGTAGAGCTCTCTTTTGTATACATTCATCAAAAAAGATTTTCTAAGCTAAGAGCATCAGAATCATAGTAATTAATTAAGTGACGATGGCATATTTCATCTTTTAGGATTGGGGAGTGAAGGTGTCCAATATTTCAACAGTATCTAGAATGGGACTGGAGCAATTCATGCCACTACCCTGATGTCTACACAATCAATTCAGACTCTGAGAAGAGCAATCTGGATTAACTGTTGTGATAAAAATGAAAAAATAAAATAAAGCAAAACAAGATACATCAAAAGGAGAAATTATGATCTTTCCCACCCTTTTTGGCTCTGCTTGCAGCTGGCTTAAGGCCCATTCATCACTAACATGTGGACCCCCCAATTCCAAAGCAATGCAGTTTTCAAAAGAACAAAGATTGGGAATGAACAATCTAGAATAAAGGAAGCCAAGAAATTTCTAAAAGTCAAATAATCTTAAACTGCTAGATTGCCTCACCCTTACAACCCCACCCATAAGGGGTGGAGGATGTGTCAGAAGATACTCTGTGGCTTGTTCCATGGTACTGGTGTTCAACAGAGCTTCCATAGCATGCTCTCGTGTAAAGCCCATGTCCATCAGCTGAAAATAGGCAGAGGCAGAAAACTTCATAAAGGGATTGGATATGCAAGCAGAAGACAACCAGAAGACTCAGTTTAAAAGCCAACTACATCCCCCAAAAAGAAGGGCTTCAACCAAGAATGCAACATTTGCAAAGCACAAAAATAATAATGGAATGATTTCTACCTGCTGAAGCTGCTGCTGGTTCACTTGTGGCTCCCTTCGGGCACCACCCTCTTCTTGCCCCGCCTCTTCCTCACTGCGTGCTCCCTCTTTCTCCTTGCCAAGACGCTCACGGATAACTGGTTCTCCACGCAGGATGTGACACAAGATAGCCAACATGGACTCTGCCATGCGTCCTCCATATACTTTCAATGGCTTACGGTTCCATAGGTTTTTGATGCAAGTGAAGGCTGCCTGCACAACAGAGGAGACAAGCTAGTAAAGGTAGCTCTACATGGGGTCTCCTCCTTGGAAAGTCAGAAATGATTTTGCAGTTTTTAGACATAAAAGTCACTTATAAAGAGGGAGAGGATAGAATGCACCACATAGTGCATTCTACACATATAAGTAAAGAATAAGATATGATTGATTATACAAGGGTTATGTATGAACATGAAATGCTAATAAGTTAGGATTTCAGTAACGTTTCAAACATCAAAAGAAGACAGCTCAGCTGTCATATGCCACAAGATAACAGATTCTTATTTATACTGATCACAAAGAGTTTTTCCTATAGTAAAATCACATTACAGCAGCAGCTGGCGTAACAGCATATATAGTTCTATATATTTCACTTCCATATAACCTTTGCTTTATCTGAAAAAGAAAAAAAAGGGAGAAAGAAACTGCAACTACTCACCTTCTGTGTTACCACAAGGAAACGCAAAGCACTGAATTGCAGGTAGTTCTGCCCACCTGGGAGCTTCACAGGCAAGGAATGGGGAGATTCCAGCACTGTGGTAGGATTCACCATTTTCTCCACCAACATGAGCCAGGCATCCAGAAACTCGCCTGTGCCATCAGGCAAATCTGGGTGTTCCAATCCTTCAGCAACTGGAACTTTACCTCCCATAGAAAGGGCCCAGTTGAAAGTCCTGGGTAGGGTGAGACATGAAGTAATTATACCCGTTAAGCATTCAGTTCTTTTTTTTTTTCCTACACAATCCCACTAAGGTTATATCTGACTTGAAGGAAGCTTTTCTAGATCATAATCATTACTGATAATCATACATCATTACTGATAAATCTCGTTGCCACATTCAGGAGCCAATAATGGAGTTGGCTTTAATTCCCTGTAACACTGTGTGGTTGAAATATAAGGATTTGGGTCAAGGCAGTAACAATACAAAGTGCTTTTAAAGATAAAAATTTATTCCAACCATCACAATGGTAACGTCATACATTTTTCTAAAGTATTCCACCTCTTTCAAGTGATTTCCCTTTTCTAGTTCATGTATAATAACTCTGTGGATCTTAACTAGGACATGAATTGTTGCAATAAATTCCCATTAATAGATGGTAAGTTCTTATTTACTCTTGCAAACAATGCAGTTAATTCTGTGGCTGCTCCAGAGCTGAATGCCACCCTTTCTTTCTTTCTTCTGAAATTGAATACCCAGCTCATGACAATCAGACCTTCTGCCTATGCTAGGCTCTCCAATACTGTTCTGACTGTGCTAGTACAGGTTTGGGAACCATTTCAAAGTCAAGAACTATATGACAAAACTCTCTTGGATCAGAGCACTTAGGATAGATCTCATTTGTGTTCTCCATCTCAATGTTAATGCTCTTCAGGCTTGTTAATGCTCTTCAGTACTTGTGGTCTGGTTACGCTGTCATACTAAACCATATTTCTGTGGACTGTATTATGGAAATAGACATTGTTGATACCTTCTTCCATTTCAGCTAGAACAGTATATATTCCTGCTATTTTCATCAATTTCTTCATCTTACAATTATTCTACTGTAGATCTCACTGATGACGAAAAAGTCAAAGATTACTCAAATATCCAAAGCCTCAAGCTCATTGTTTGGAAGATCAACTGGATAGTGGATTCTCAGAAGAAACAATTGGGATTTTAGCTGCGTCTTAAAAGTCTTCCATTCTCAAGCCAAGCGGCATAAAATATCTAAGTTTAATGCAGGTTTTAGACTTTCTGCTCTCCTTATTGGTGTTTTTTTCAGTTGTCCTTTAAAGTTCATTTAAAAGGTAACTTCAGCCTTTCATAGTTTGATGAAATGTTGTGTTTCTTCACTCAGTGGCTAAACATTTTCTTAACTATTTTTCAATATTTAATTGCCCAATTCTCATATCATCCTTTCATGGAATTCATCTCTGGGTGCAGTTAGCTTCCAAATAATTCAAGCTGATGGCAATGCATCGTTTGCAATAATGAAATCTTCTGCAGTTGTTGCCATGGTCTATGTTGTTCCAGAGAATTCTGATCATCACACTGTGATGAGTTTTATTTGGTCTTTTAGATAAAATCATTCTACACAAAGATCTTTCTTTCCTCTCTAAATTCTTTCATGTCTTAAGAAGAGATGCTTTTTCCAATATTCTTTCCAAACCTGGAACCTGATTAGTATAAATATTGCATTCATTTGATATTTGACAGCTGTTTTCTTTTATTTGGATAGTATTTTTTGATCCAGAAAAACTATATCTACTACCATGATGTTTTCAAAGGTTGACTCAACGCTTGTCTCCATCAAACTTTGTTATCAATTGGCTCATAAGCCGTACTTGTTCCAGTTTGAGAAACTCTACAAGGACAGTGGAACTTTCAGCAGCTTTTCTGAGAGGCATATTCTTATCTAAAATCTGCCAGGCTGCAATAGATTGCTACCTTTTAAGATGATTAAACAAAAATGTACTGGACTCATTCTAGATGCAACAACTTCTGCATTCTCTTTACTCCCTGTTTCATTCCAGGTGCAGTAACTAATCACCCATGTTTGAATTTCAAAGATCATGATTAGCTAATGAAATATTTCAAGAGTCCAAATAAACCAGCATGCAACTTACTCAAAAAGAGCATTATGGCCTCCAGAGCATAAGAATTTTTGCAGCATTAGGTGGTAGGGATATTTTCTCTCATCAAACAGCATTGGTGAGGTGAAACCGACAGAACAGATGAAAAAAGTCAAACTAAAAGCAAAAAGAATTCTGTTAACTGAGCAAACTCAAAACAGTGCTGCTGATTTCTCAAATCTTTGTAAAATGTAGCAAAGTATTATTGTCTATGAAGTCTAGGATAAGCTTTTCCCTTCCCGCAAACATTGTGGGATCAACCCAAATTACTGGTAAGCAGGTCTTACCGGAAGCGAGGGGTAGGTGTATATGGTGGGGGTTGCCAGGAAAGCCCCTTGGTGAGTAGTTTGGTGAGTGCTGAAGCTGTTGAGCGAGCAGCAGGAGTGGGAGCAGTAGTGGTGCTAGCAGCATGATGGCTCCTACGTTGTCTTACCGGGGAACCAACACACAGTTTGACCAGCAACCCAAATAATTCTGCCAAAGCACGTCCTAACCTAGACGATGCTGAGAGTGAAAGAGAGAATAAATTCAATTTTATGTTATTAAAAATGAAGAGGAAAAGTGATACGCTCCAAAGCAGAGTCTCAGTCTCAAGTCTCTTTATTTGTTAAGATTAAGAATTTGGCTTCACAGGTGTTCTTAGAAAATCAAAATGATGCATGGCTGTAGTTCAACACTTGGAAATACTGTACACTGACCTGCTTGGAAGAAAACAGTAAAGGCACGTTCTAGAAGACTAGAGAGTAGAATAAGCAGCAACTCATTATTTTATTTTCTCATAAATTGTGCTGTGATTGGCTAGGATCACGTTGATAATGCAGAAGCCTCCCAGTCAGGACCACCAGTAAAAGAACTCACAATATGCTCCCAATATTCAAAATGTGCTCATTGCTCCAGAAAAGTTGTCTACTTCTGTCATAAAAATTATTCCAGCATTTTGATATAGCTATACTAGCAAAGGTAGTAAGCGAAGGCAAGTCACAAAATAGAACTGTTCTCTAATCATAGGTATTACATTCTATTCAAAAGCTCCCGTCTTTTTTCTGAATCAGTTTCAATAGAGTTTTCTCCTCCCCTCACCTGATAGAAGAGGCTTGATCTGCTTGATTCGAGCTGCCATGGCTGGGGTTATTTTTGACTTCCCCTTTGGATCAGAAGAACTAGGCTCATCAGTTTCCATTGGTGCCAGGGTGTCACCATCTAGGCCAATTCCTTCTAGCAGCCCTTGGGCAGAAGCCTCCATGGTTCCAGCTCCTACTGCTTCTGGTTCACCATCTGCAAAAAGCAATGCTGATAAATTATCCATTCAATGTTCTTTCTGGCAGCCCATTTCCCACAATTTCACTTAGAAGGACCTAAACTGTTCATTAATTCAGATTTCAATAGAACCTAATAGAATCACCAATACAAGCATAGAAAAGCTGGAAAACGGTAACCCCGTACCATGAAGGCAGGCTAAGTGTGGTGTTTGAGAGAGCAGAAAAGCAAAACTGTATAGGAGACCAATAGAGCAAGGTGGGAGTGTTAATTTCAAAAGAACTGTTAAACTCCCGCAGAACACTCATTAAATGATAGTTTCCCATCAACAGATAGTTTTCCATTTGAAAAAAAAAAAACTGGTTGTGTGCAAATGTAGTCTCTTTTGTTAAGTCAATACTTCTTGTCTGATAAGAAATTGATTTATTAGTGTTGGAAGTTGCTTCAATAAAGCATAAAATATAACAATAATTTCACTGCTGTACGGGAAGAGCCTAAGATTGGTAAGAAAGCTGGCTACTGTACTTTGCCAGCAGGCATGCAGCACAAAATGCTTCTTCTGCCAAATAGCCTCCCCTCCCCAATACAGTTTTTATGGGATAGGAAATCTGAATTTTGTATCAAATCTCAACTCAACAGGTAAGAGCATCTATCTTCCAACCATACCAGCTTTTTTGGCTCCCTGGGTAGCACTTGGTACAGTTTTCTCTTCCTTTGGCACCAATTTCTGCATGTCAGCCTGGCCAAATTCACAACCTGAAGGTAAACTGCAAGCATAGAAAGGTCAGATACTGCTACAAGTAGCATACATTGAGCAGATGCCCTGGTTTCTTTCACAACAGGAAAATATATAGATATATAGAACGAGCAATGGAACGAAGTAGAACAGTGGCACAGGGACCAAGGATCCTAGGCAATATCCCAGTTAGTACTGAACCAATGAAGGCTCAAAAGCTACTTTAGGCCACTTCAGTTTCTATTTGGCCTCTTGTCATTCTTAGAGGTGCTAAAAAGGAGCCATGAAATGGCTGCAGCTCAGTTTAGCTATGGGTGAATTCTTCCTTGACCAACTGGCTCCAAGATGGTGTGATGGATATGGGAGAGAAAGTTTGTGCTGCCTTTGCTCGTTTGCCACATTCTACAACACACCCTTGCGTGCACGGTACCCCAACTCCTAACACTTTTTACCAAGGGAACCGCTGACATACTTGAATCGATTCACTAAACCTATGGGCTTTGTTCTAGTGGTCTTGTGACCCAAATGCCCACTTATAAATAAGCAGTGTTTCTCTATCCATTTCCAGCCCAGCAAATTTATACCACCAGCAAAGTAGGTTTCACATCTACCACATGCCCATACCTGTTTGGCGTGCATAACGACAGCAGCACAGTGCTTTCCCATACCAGTGAACAGTACAGCTGGCTCAGCTTGCTCAGCACACTCAGACCCAACTGTGAACCCCACTGGTTTACTGAGATGGCTCTAATTTCACTCTGTAAATGGAAGAGAAAAGTATGTTGCTGAACAGCTGAATTAGGCATTGGTGATATCAAGGAGCATTAAGGCCAAAAAAGAAATGAGCAAGGCAAAAAAGCAATTCTTACTTGTCCTACACGGCAAGTGTGCACAAACATCATGATGTAAGCATGGGCTGCTGTCAGGGCATGGAGTAAGGGTGTGGCCTGGGCAGAGAGAGTAGCATCAGCTACATTGCCAGCACATGCCAATTCCCGCAGCAGGACTGAACCACCAGGTTCCTCGATGGGCCGGTGCAAAGGCTCCAAGGAAGAGAGGATGGAATCCAGTTGAAGCAACCCTTCTTGCAGCACTTTTGGCTCATGAGACAGTGTCTAGGATACAGAAAACAGAATAGTGCAATCCATCAAATCACCTGAATAATATGTAAGTCTTTGCCTCAAAACCACACACTGTACCAAACTCTATTCCATGATGTTCAGTTTAAACTCATGACTTATGGTTTACTAAACATCCATGAATGCTCTTTCTCAGAAAAATACTGTCTAGCCTTTGTAGATACTGTATTCATAGACTGAACAAGTTGACATTCAGAATAAGTGATTTTTTTTTAAAAAAAAAAAAAGTTTTCTTGCTAACCACATTAACACTTCTCCATATTTGCTCACCATCTGGCTCACAACAACATTGAACCAACTTATGCCACATGCAAAAACAACAGCTATATAGGGATCCACACCCCAACTCATCCACTATAGCAGGGATGAACAGCCTGTACTTCTCAGGTGTCATGACCCAATATCCCATTTGGGACTCCAGAAAACTAGAATATTTATCTATCTATCTATCATCTATCTATCTATCTATCTGACATTTTTCAGAATGTTGGTGGCTTACACAGAAAAAAGTAGTTTAAAGTATCAGTTACAAAAATAAAAACACAATAGAATAGTAAAACCAGGGGGAAAAAATAAAGCTGTCACCATCGAATTAGGAAAAGTCTCTTTGAAAACACTGATCTTCATTAGTTTTCAAAAAAGAAAAAAAACTTATGAAGAGGGAGTTAATCTGATCTCAACAAGAAGAATGTCAGTATCAGTGCTACTACAAAAAACAGCATATTCTCACTTCAGTCCCCAATGTGTGGGATTTTAGCAGCTTCTTCCTAATAGATTTGATAGGTTTGGGCCAACCAAAACAGATCCAAATTGGTCCCACAAACTAATTGGCTATTACTGCAGGATCCTTGAAACCAGTGTTATACACTCATGACAGGGAGCCCCAAAATATGTGCATTACTGCATTCTGGACCAACTGTAGTTTCCAAATACTCTTTAAAGGCATTCCCAAGTAGAGCATGTTATTGTAGTCTAATCAAGTAGTGATGAGGGCACGAGTTAACTATAGTCAAGTCTTCTTGTCCTAGGTAAGGCCACAAGTAAAGCACCAGCCAAAGTTGGGCCTAGGCCCCCTTGGCCACAGCTTTCATCCATTTATCTTGTAGGAGCTGAGAGTCCTGAATGACCTGCAAGTAGAAAACCTGCATCAAGTAACTTGGGGGGGGAGGGGGAGATCAGCCACCATAGATCACCTTAAATTTTTTTCTGATTTTTGCTGTTGGAGGGAGGTTAAGGGATGGAAGGCACATGCAGTGTTTAAAATACCTATTTGCCTCTTAAGTACCCCATAAATCCCCAAAAATATCCAAGGATTTCAATTTCACCTGGTGCTGATATTTTCTGTAGCTCCCCCAGCAAGGAAAGAAGATAAATTATGTCTTCCAACCAACATAATGCATAAACCCTGTCTGTGGTAGGATAGAATCTTTGATTGATTATATACTGAATCTCTTTTGATTGTGTTATTGTACAGGTTGTCCCTGACCCAAAGATGGCTTTTTAAAAAAAGGCAAACTGGACTTTCCAATTTTTCTTTAAGATGTTTCATTTCTCATTTAAGAAGCTTCTTCAGTTTGTTCAACAACTGAATGAACAGTTGTAAATCAAAGGCTACCTGTACATGAATGGATCTGTAAAGAAACAGCCCACTTAAGATAAACAATCATATATAAAAGCCGAATTCAGATCCAAGATGATGAACCACCGAATGAAGAAAAAGTAAACAATGCCACAGTTCACTGCCCTAAGAGTCTATTACCAAATTTAATTACTATCATTCCAAAATTGCCCACTAAAATATGGCCTTCCTGAAAAGAAAATGTTGTACATGCTGAGAGAGACAGTTAAGCTCTGAAGCCAAACTGCATTCCTAAAAATATCCTTTCCAGTGAAATACAGTAATCATATCACTGCCCATATCAAAAATTTGTGGAAAGTTATGACCATACAGGTGAACATGCAGATCCATAGACTGCTACTGTAATGCATGTTTTCTTGATCCACAAGTGTCAATCTGTTATTTAAAAGCCAAATAAGCCTTTTTTCCAAGAAACCTGAAGAAAATACAGCAGCTATGGGTGGCTGAACACAAAATTCCTGGGACATTTACACTGCCCTAGGAAGCAAAAATTCAACTTTTTTTACTTATTAAAATTCACAGCATCTTTGCTTAGCACAAATGAAAGCACATACCTTAGATAAGCAATAGGATACATGATGTATTACTGACCAGCCACTATAAACCCAAACTGGAGAATGACAAAAGGTCCAGGTGTTATATCACTATTCCTTTCAGAACAACATGCAATAATTATGAATTCAGGTAGTCCTTGCTTACCAACCACCTTATTTAGTGACTATTCAAAGTTACAACCGTGCAGAAAAATAGTCTTCTGCAATCACATGCTCACCATTTGTATGCTTCGCAACTGGCGTATAACATCTTAAGACACGGTCACATGTTTCCTTTAGTGACCGTGGTGTTTCACTAACGGCCGAAGGAGACGTGTGGTTGTAAGCCCATCATGGTCACATGATTTTCCGCTTAGAGACTGGAGTTGCCAGACTCAATTGTAGTTGCTAAGTAAAGACTGCCTGAATAGTGTTTTATACAGGCATTCTTGATCACATTTATGTACTTGCTTTCAGATTTATTTCTCTCTCTTTCTTGCAGAGCTCTTTTGGCTCTACATAGAAGGAAAGTTTTGGAATGAATTTCAAAATCTCTTCGGGATGAAAGCTATATGAAAATATCAAGCACATGGGATATGCAAAGGGAACTGTGAATAATTCTGAACTAGACTATTTTTATAGGAAGAGTAAAAAAAAAAATATTCCAAAAACAAGAATAGACTCTTACCTGGGCATAAGAAACGTTTGGACTTATTAATCGCCCATCTCTCTCACAGAGGGGGCTCTGGGCGGTAATTTACTTTCTTTTTATTCTGAATTTGTAAATAATTGTCCATGGATAGAAAATATGCATTCTAATTTGTAGAAAGATGTTGGGTTTTACTTTGTACCATGTAAGGGTAGCATCAGCTGCTCACCTAGGAATGCACTGAACTATATAATTTTGGCGGGGGGGGGGAGCTAAATTTATGCATCCAACTGTATTCACTGTAGCAACTGTATCGCTTTAGCTTTTCTGCTTGCCTTGATCCCAACAGACACAGGTGTTCAGCTAGGCATGCATTTCATACGGAATGCTTACAAGGCTTGGTCACAGAATCTCAGTGTCAAGCCTGATCATCTCACAAGATAGTGGGTTGTTTTTGCTATCCTTACTGCCTATAGTTCAAAGGGAGGGAACAGATTAGTCTTGCCAATAATATAAGATAACACTGAACCTGCCCCTAGAGGGGCAGGGTTGAGCTGAGGATTTTGTGCAATTCCTGCATGATAAAGTCACTCGGATTCGGGAAGGCTTGGACTCTGACTGGGTGAGTCCGGGAAGGGAGGCGGAGATGAGTCTGGAGAATTCTATCTGGGAAGAGTTTGACCCCGTGGCTCCCGAGGACATGGACAGGATTCTGGGTAGGCTTAGTGCTGCCACATGTTTATTGGACCCGTGTCCCTCCTGGTTGGTACTGGCCTCCCGGGAGGTTACACGAGGCTGGCTCCAGGGGATTATAAATGCTTCTTTGAGTGAGGGTGCCTTTCCCGCCGTCTTGAAAGAGGCGGTGGTAAGGCCCCTCCTCAAGAAGCCATCCCTGGACCCGGCTCTATTGGCAAATTACTGTCCGGTCTCCAACCCTCGTTTTGTGGCGAAGGTTGTCGAGAGTGTGGTGACACGACAGCTACCCCAGTACCTGGAGGAAGCTGTCTATCGGGACCCGTACCAGTCGGGCTTCAGGCAGGGGTACAGCACAGAAACGGCATTGGTCGCATTGGTGGATGATCTCTGGAGGGCTCGGGACAGGGGTTGCTCCTCTGTCCTGGTCCTATTAGATCTCTCAGCAGCTTTTGATACCATCGACCATGGTCTCATGCTGCAGCGGTTGAGGGGGTTAGGAATTGGAGGCACCGTGTTACGGTGGTTCTCCTCCTACCTCTCTGACCGCTTGCAGTTTGTGTTGGCAGGGGGGCAGAGGTCGACCTCGAGGCGCCTCGCTTGGGGAGTGCCGCAGGGGTCTGTCCTCTCGCCCCTTCTGTTCAACATTTATGTGAAGCCGCTGGGTGAGATTATCCGTGGTTTTGGGGTGAGAGTCCACCAGTACACTGATGACACTCAGCTGTACATCTCCACCCCAATGATGCCCTTGATGTGATGTCCCGCTGCCTGGAGGCCGTGCGGGTCTGGATGGGGAAAAATAGGCTCAAGCTCAACCCTTCCAAGACTGAGTGGCTGTGGCTCCCGGCGTCCCGGTATAGTCAGCTGGTGCATCGCTGACTATTGGGGGTGAATCTTTGCCCCCCACAGAGAGGGCTCGCAATCTGGGTGTCCTCCTGGACTCACGGCTGTCTTTAGAAAAGCATATGATGGCCATAGCCGGGGGGGCTTTTTATCAGGTTCGCCTGATCCGCCAGTTGCATCCCTTTCTGGACCGGGACGCCTTGCGCACGGTCACTCACGCCCTCGTCACCTCCCGTCTGGACTATTGTAATGCTCTCTACATGGGGCTCCCTTTGAAGAGCACTCGGAGGCTCCAACTGGTCCAGAATGCGGCCGCGCGGGTGGTTATGGGCGCACCTCGTTACACCCATGTAACACCTCTCCTGCGCGAGCTGCACTGGCTCCCAGTGGTCTTCCGAGTGCAATTCAAGGTGTTGGTCACCACCTTTAAAGCGCTCCATGGCATAGGACCAGGATATCTACGGGACCACCTTCTGCCACCAACAGCCTCCCACCGACCAGTTTGCTCTCACAGAGAGGGACTCCTCAGGGTGCTGTCAGCCAAGTTATGTTGGCTGGCGACACCCAGGAGGAGAGCCTTCTCTGTGGGAGCTCCTGCCCTCTGGAATGAATTGCCCCCGGATATTCGTAACATTTCTGACCTCCGGGTTTTTCGCTGTGCCCTCAAGACCCTAGTGTTCCAACAGGCGGGGCTGTCAAATTGAATGATTTTAAATTGGGTTTTAATTTTGGGTTTTAAAATTTGGCCAAAACTATTTAATGATTTTAATTAATTTTAACTAGATATTGTATATTTGTATATTTGTATTTTAATTCTGGCTGTATACCACCCTGAGTCCTTCGGGAGAATGGGCGGTATATAAATAAAATTATTATTATTGTTATTGTTATTGTTGTTGTTGCTGCTGTTGTTATTGTTGTTGTTGTTGTTGTTATTATTATTATATTATTATTATTATTATTATTATTATTATTATTATTATTATTATTATTATTACTGTAGACTCCTTGCCACCTTATTGGGATGCTATTAACACAGCACACCTAGACTGCTAGCCCTACAGTTGCTAATCAGCATTATTTGAAAAATCTGTGCTAAATGAAATTTAGTCTAGGGTAAATATTAAAAATGTGGGGTTTTTTTTTAGTGAAAGGAGGATTATTCATGGTGTTTAATAGATTGATATATTGTGTTAATTTTTCTGACCTATTTTTATTCAATTGTAAGGGATTTCTGAAGAGGCAATATTATGTCCAGCATAAAAATTGTGAACCTGCTGGTTCAATGATTGGGTAAACACCATTTTCCATTTTACAGTATTAATGCTTAGTTAGTAGTGGTGGGGAATTCGATTAACCTCAAACCTGCCTAGAAGCCACAAGATTTGGTCTGCGGTCAGGACATTTCCACACAAACATGATCTGTGGAGAGTAGAGAGCTCTAAACATCTTCAGAAGAAATTGCATATACTTTTATTCAAACATTACAGGATTAAGCCCTGATTCTAACACTTAATTTGAGCTCTGGCAAATAACGTTTTGGCATAGACAAGTGAGAGCTCCATGATGGTTCGCTTGTACAGGTAGTTCTATAGTTACAACCACAATGGACCCAAAGTTTCTGTTCCTAAACAAGAGAGTTGTTAAGTGAGCTTAGCCTCATTTTATGACATTTCTTACCACAGTTGTTAAGTGAATCACTGCAGTTGTTGTGAATGGTTGTTAAGTGAACCTAGCTTTCCTATTGACTTTGTTTGCCAGAAAGCCCAAAAAATGAACACATGACCCTGGGACCCTGCAACCATCATAAATACATGCCAGATGTCAAGTGTTTAATTTTGATCATGTGACCATGGGATGCTGCAACAGTAAAGTGTGAAACATGGTCATAAGTCACTTTTTGCGGTGCCGTTAACTTTAAAAACAGTCACTAAATGAATGGTTGTAAATCGAGGATCACTTGTAAATATTATGCAGATCCTTAAGTATGACATTACTAGTAATCTACGGATGGATTCCCATTGTACTCAACTTAGCAGTCATGTTGCTTGAATCAATCCTTATGCTTGCTAAAGCCGTGTTGATTAAAAATGGCAGTTTCCTCCCATGAAAAGAGTTTCATCAGAAAAGCCAACAATTAGTCAGTTTTAAAATTCTGGACTAATATTTTCCAAATTGCACAATTCCAAAAGAGGAATATTACAATTGGTATAAATTATGCAAATCAGAGAAATGGATATGACTTACTTCATTCATACTTTGCACACTTCCTACATTCATTCTTGCAGTTATGTGAACCTTACTTTGTTCCCAAAATTCATACTGAACTGGCAAAAACTGTAACAGTTCATTGCTACCCTATCCCCTAAAAATTGAGGGGAGGGTGTCAATTGTACTACAAAATCTTCAAATGCCAGCCAATATACTAAACAATAGAGTTGCAGTTCAGCAACATCTGGGAGAATACAGATTTCTTGTCCTTGATAATATATTCATTCCCAAACCAAAATTTAAAAGACTCCTAGACTTGCAGGTGTGTATGTGCAAGTACAAGGGTGTAAACCTGAATATTAACTATAATATATCAACAAACTGAGACTATTTCACCCATTTTGTGAATCAAAAATACCATATTCTTGGTAATATAGATTTCTATGTTCAGAGACTTCGCTTCTTTCTCTTTGCTTTTCTCCTTTAAATTCATCCTAATTGGACAAGCTCTATGGCTTCATCCCATTAATGGATTCTTCCTATACTAGACATTTTATGGTAATATACTACCGTTTCCCCCCCAAATAAGACATCCCCTGATAATAAGCCCAATTGGGCTTTTGAGTGCATGGCAATAAGGCCAAGCGCTTATTTCAGGGTTCAAAAAAATATAAGACAGGGTCTTATTTTTGGGGAAACACGGTAGATAGGACAATTCTGAATCTAAGATTGCTAGAAAAAAAGCAACCATGATCCTCTGGTAAATTTTGCAAACCTAACAAGCACTGTCAGCTACAGTGATACAATCAACATGAGCCTGTAACAGGTGCATGGGGGAATTAAGAGTAGGATTTCCAGAAGTCTGAGTATACTTCCAACTCAATGGCAGTGATAATTACCTTCTGGAAAGGGAAATGTTGTATTCTCCTCCTTACCAATATGGATTTGCAGACTCCAGCCACAGCTTGGCAGGCTGCTGAAGTGGGGAAGTCTATGGGCAAGTTGGGCAGGCCCAAGATGGTCACAAGGGGCAGCAGACCCTTCTGATTCACAAATTCCTGGCAATGGTCATCTGTAGTATTATTGCTGAGGATCGACTCCACAAATTTCATCTGGGGAGAAAGAAAAATGACAGGAAAAGAGGGAAGAAAAGAATTATGCTTTTTACAGTTCTAGAAACTGCTGAAATTCTACATCAAGGGGTATGGAAAATATAACAACTTCTTAATTCAGTAGTTCCTTAACAGATTCTAGAATATATACTGTCAAGATCAAATCCACCCAACTTTTTAAATAGCAAGAACATTAAAGCCAAAAATAAGGTTTTGGGTAATTTTATAACATTCCCAGAACACAAGTATCAAAATCAAAATAGAAACCTCTTCTATTTCAACATGAGACTACGGTAATTTAAGGATCCAACTCAACAGCAGAACCAGCACAGCAGTATTATTTTAACAAGTATTTGAGGTAGCTATTACATTTTTGAACTCCTGCCCTGTTATAGTTTGAAAATCTTATCAAGTATAGCAATGTTAAAGCAGAAAATATTATTTTTTTTCATAAACACTTTGGAAAAGTATATGTTAAGCTCCACCTGCTATTCAAGAACTTACCACATTAAGGATGTAATCCATGAGAGGAATTGGTATCCGTTCTTCTGTCCCAACGACCCTAGAAAGAGGGAAAATTACGATCACTGCAAATCTTCCATTTTTTTTTTTTTTTTACAATGGACACGTGTGATCTCCTACACTCACATTTTAGATTTTATGCAAAGCCTTCTTCCATTAAGGTTTTCCAAAGAGATAACAGTGAAAAAAGGGCGGAACTATTACTCATCCAGCCTCTTTTAACCCAAAATATCCATAGGGCAGCTCTGCATATGGACTCCGGCAGTACTGTGCCAAAAGCGGCAACAAAATGACAAAAGGAACCAGGACTGAAGGGGAAAAAGAAAAAAAGAAAAAAAGAAATGGCAAGGGGAGGAATGAAGCAATATTGTCCATTTTGGCCGGAGGCCTTGAACTGGATTAAAAATGGGAATGTAGCAAGATCCATGAATGGTCGACTGCCAGGCGCCATGGAGTTCTGCAGCAAAATGGAGCCAGGCAGGAGAGAGAAGAGGAAGAATCGGAGAGTGACGTAAAGAGCATGCTCCGTACAGAATTTGGTCGGGAAAAGAAGAAAATGTCTGATGTAAGCAAGGAGGGATCAAGCAAAATGCAGGGCGGGGAGGTGGGTGAGGGGAGGATATTGGGGCGACTCCAGTCCCACCAGGCACCTGCCACATGGCAGCAGACAAGCCAAAAGGAAATCCGGCCCTGCTACTTTAGCCAGAAGAAACATGGCCTCCTCCCTGAAGCTAGAAGAAATTTAACTGTTTCTAGACCCTAAAAATATAAAGATCTTACTTATACTTTCAACAAGGGCAACATAAGGATTGCAGAATCTTAATTCAAAACAAATTTTTGTATTAATGGGGAAGCCAGAAAAGTGTTGAATCCAGGCTGCCTTTAAGGTAATGAACTAGTTACATTTTTTTTAAAAATAAAACTGGGAGGGAAGCCCCCCCGTTATTCTGCTTTCTTTTCCTTGCAAAGCATCATGATGTCCCTGAATTAGCTGATACCAAATGCTGAATACCAATTTTGCATTTTCCCCAGCATCACCCAGCACAACTCCTATAAATGAGGAATTGATGGGGTTAAAATTGTCCCATAGACAGAAAATTTCAGAGTTCAGAAGTTTACAAAGAAACAGCTGGCAGGCGCTCAGGAGCTGTGGGAGACTTTGCCAAACAAACAGTGAGCCAAGACAGCCTCTCAGCAAGGTTCTCACAAGCTGAAATCAGGGTGCCAGAGAGCAGGCGCACTCTGCTAAAAATGCTTAAAGTGACATTACATCCCACTCCATTTGTTGGCTCTGGAAACTTTTTGTCCTCAGAAATATCACATTGGCTGTGTTATAGGTCCCTAAAGTTCTATCAGTTCAAATAACTCTAGTTTTTTTTCTCTACGAGAAATATTATGAAGCTTCAGCCTCTGATTCAAAGAGCTGCTGAAATCTTTCAAAAGAGGTCCATATTAATGTACAGGAATGCCTATAAGCATTTCTTCTAAACTGTCAAAATAGCATATGGAAACAACTAGGAATAGCTTCTGGAGCAGTCAAATGAGCCTAGGGGAAAAGGCTACTTTAATCATTCCAAAATTGATTTTTCTGGTTAGAGCTAATACTTTAAAGAGTAAAAAAGACTTGATACTTATTATACTAATAAAACAAAAATTATTTGGAAATTAATGTAATTAGTTTTGCTTAAAAGAGAATTTGAAAGGAGGTATTCTGTGAACATTAATAATTCAGTGAACTTATTTCTCCAAGACCAGCCTGAATTAAAACTTGTCATGGTATACTTAACTACCATTCACATTCACAGATGAACATGCAGCCTTGGGTCTGATTAGCATCCTGAAAGCCCCCTCCCATCTTTTAATTAACTTTTAATGTCAACTTTAATTACCCTTGCCTCTGTTTTAAATTTTAAGTTTGATTTTTATGTTAATATTTTACTTGTACACTGCCTAGAGTCCCTCTGTGAGGGAGATTTTATTTTATTTATTTTATTTTATATCAAATTTATATACCGCCCTTCTCCCTGAGGACTCAGGGCGGTGTACAGCCAAATAAAAACATAAACTACAAAAATTAAAATACTATTAAAAAGATATATATAAATTTGGCCCCATAATTAAAAAACAATGACAAACCAATTAAAAACATTTAAAAGTATTAAGCCAGCCCGGCTTGCTGAAAAAAGAAAGTTTTAAGGGCACAGCGGAAGGCACCAAGGTCTTGGATTCTCCTTATCTCTGGGGGCAGCTGGTTCCAGAGGGTAGGTGCCCCCACAGAGAAGACCCTCCCCCTGGGGGTCACCAGCCTACATTGTTTGGCTGATGGCATCCCGAGGAGGCCCTCTCTGTGGGAGCGCACGGGTCGATGGGAGGTCGTCGGTAGCAGCAGGCGGTCTCGAAAATATCTAGGTCCTATGCCATGGAGCGCTTTAAAGGTGATAACCAACACCTTGAAGCGCACCCGGAAGACTACTGGGAGCCAGTGCAGCTCATGCAGCAGAGGTGTTGTATGGGAGCGCCATGCAGCTCCCATAACTACCCGCACGGCCGCATTCTGGACCAGTTGGAGCCTCCGGGTGCCCCTCAAGGGGAGCCCCATGTAGAGAGTGTTGCAGTAGTCCAGGCGAGAGGTGCCGAGGGCATGAGTGACTGTGCACAGGGAATCCCAATCAAGAAAGGGCCGCAACTGGCGTATCAGGCGAACCTGACAAAAAGTCCCCCTGGCCACAGCCGTCAGATGTTCCTCCAAGGACAGCTGCGTATCCAGAAGGACTCCCAGATTGCGAGCCCTCTCTGAGGGGGCCAAAGACTCGCCCCCAATAGTCAGAGATGGAATTATCTGACTATATCGGGATGCCGGGAACCACAGCCACTCAGTCTTGGAAGGGTTGAGTTTGAGCCGGTTTCTCCCCATCCATATCCGCACAGCCTCCAGGCACTGGGACATTACTTCAAGGGCATCATTGGGGTGGCCAGGGGTGGAGATGTACAGCTGGGTGTCATCAGCGTACTGGTGGTACTTTACCCCAAAGCCACGTATGATCTCACCCAGCGGCTTCACATAAATGTTGAACAGAAGGGGCGAGAGAACCGACCCCTGAGGCACTCCACATATGAGAGGCCTCGAGGTCGACCTCTGCCCCCCTGCCAACATGATCTGCGACCGGTCGGAGAGAAAGGAGAACCACCATAGCACGGTGACCCCGCTCCCCAACTCTTCCAACCGGTGCAGCATGATACCATGGTCGATGGTATCAAAAGCCGCTGAGAGGTCTAACAGGGCCAGAATAGAGGAGCAACCTCCGTCCTGAGCCCTCCAGAGATCATCTACCAATGCGACCAATGCCATTTCCGTGCTGTGCCCAGGCCTGAAACCCGACTGGAACGGATCTAGATAAGACATTTCCTCCAGGTACTGCGGAAACTATCGTGCGACCACACTCTCAACAACCTTCGCCACAAAGCGAAGGTTGGAATCAGGACGATAGTTGGCTAATACTGCCGGATCCAGGGAAGGCTTCTTGAGGAGAGGCCTCACCACCGCCTCTTTCAAGGCCGTGGGGAAGTAACCCTCACTCAACGAAGCATTGATAATTCCCTGGAGCCAGCCTTGTGTAACCTCCCGGGAAGCCAGTACTAACCAGGAGGGACACGGGTCCAGTAAACATGTGGCCGCACTAAGTCTCCCCAGAATCCTGTCCACGTCATCAGGGGTCACAGAGTCAAATTCTTCCCAGATAACATTCTCAAGACTATTCCTCGTCACCCTGCCCGAATCTATCCAGTCAGAGTCCAACTCCCCCCGGATCTGAGCGATTTTGTCATACAGATATTGTCCGAAATCCTCAGCCTTGCCTTCCAGGGGGTCCTCCCACGCTCCCGGATGTAGCAGGGAGCGGGTCACCCTAAACAGGGCGGCTGGACGATTCTCTGATGACACAATAAGAGAGGAAAAGTAATTAAACTTTGCCGCTTTTATCGCCACTAGGTAGGTCTTAATATGCGACCTTACCAGTGTTCGGTCAGATTCAGCGAGACTGGCCCTCCAACCGCTCTCCAGGCGTCTTTTCTGGCGCTTCAGCTCCTCGGTAAACCAATGGGTGATTACTAAATGTGGTGCTAGCTGGCTGGCCACAGACAGACAGTCGGACAGAGGGACAGCTGTGCAAGACAATAGCATTACATTAAAAAGAAATGACCGCTCTGAAAGAATTTATTTCGAGGACAGAAAAATGTAGCACTTGAACCACTTGTTGGCCCGACAAAGATATGTTTGCCTCTATTTCACATAAAACTCAGACTGATGAAGAATTTTGTGAAAGCGATGAATAAGGAAGGTGAAAGCTTTTTGTTATTTGAGACAGATACTTTCAAGAATAACTGATGCCAAGATTAAGGAAGGAATTTTTGTTGGTCTACAGATCAGATATATCAACAACAAGCGTTGAAGGACCTGTTAGTGGGGCCAGAGAAAACAGCCTGGAAAGCATTCAAGGATGTTGTTCAGAATTTTCTTGGGAACTACAGAAAACCAAACTACATTCAGCTGGTTCACAATTTTTTTACAGCAAACAAGATCATGAAGTACAACATGCCACTGAAGATTCATTTTCTGCAATCACCCTTGGACTTCTTTCACAAAAATCTAGGTGCAATAAATGATGAATATGGTGAAACGTTTCACTAGGACATTGCCACAATGGAAAAATGGTATCAGGTAATCCATCAATGCTGATTAACTATTGTTGGACATTGCAGTGAGATATATCAAACACTGAGTACAAATGAAAATCAGCAGCAAAACACTTTTAGGCCTGTTGAACTCATGCAGTGTCAGAAACATTATGTCATTAAATACATCATAGTCATTGAAAGTTAATTTGATATTTCTCAAGATTTCTAAGTGATACAATGAATCCGAAATTATATTTGTCTTGAATTTGAAAACATCTATTATAATCACCAGAAATTTTTCAAGAAGTACAATTTTTGGAAAAAAATTGTTGTCCAGTGGAATCAATACTGACTTGATGGCACATAATCCATAAATACTATCTGACTGCACTTGAACCATATACAACCAATTAACAGTAACACTTGATCAATGTGCTAGCCTTGCTCACAACTCATAACAGCAAGTGATCCTTTATTACAAACATTGTATATTTTTTTAGATAAAATTTTAAAATAAAAATTGTCACAGATTCTTCCTGGAGAGGGGAGGAAATGCATCTTCTCATGATAACCTGTAATATACTACAGATACATGGAGAAGGAGGGGATAATTCACATTTATTTGCAAACAGGGATCCACTGGAAAAAGAGAAATTTATTTCCTAATATGCATATGAAAGATTGTGATACAGATGAGTAAAAACCTAGTCAGTTTTGAAATCTAATTAAATTATCATCCCACCATTAGGCTTTGTTTTGCCCAAGTGATTTTTACATTTCTTCCTCAAAGAAGAAAAAGAAATAAAGAACGAATTCACTGTCAGTATATTTGCTTTTTGTCCTTTTTTATCATTTCAAAAACATTTGAGGGTTATAAAACCTGAGCAGGCAAAGGCATCTATGTGCATCTGTGTAGCCCAATTTAAAGTAAAATAGAAAAATAAGTTAGAAAATATGTATCAACTCTATACAGAAGCTGTGCTTTCCAAAATCAGTTCAGACATGGAAGCCCAAAAGCACCTACCAGATTTCTAAAAGAAACTCAGATTCTACTTTGTCTCTAAAAGATGAAATGCATATCTTTGCTCTTTTAATATAGATAGTACTGAGAAAGCAAGAGATATTGATATCAAATTCACCAATAATGAATTTTTTCCAAGTAAAAATATACCCTCTTCTGGAAATGGGATGAAATATTGCAGCCACAAAATTTTGAGATCTACTGCAGCTATTTTAATTTGTGTGTTTGTTTTAAGAAATAAAAAATGCATAAAGGCTACCCTACACGTAATTTATATGAGTATGGGTAGCATACACAAATAAAATTTAAAAAAACAACCAGAATTAAACCAAAAAGGAAAATAGCAATAGCAATAGCACTTACAGTGCTTTACAGCCCTCTCTAAGCGGTTTACAGAGTCAGCATATGGCCCTCAATAATCTGGGTCCTCATTTTACCCACCTCGGAAGGATGGAAGGCTGAGTCAACCTTGAGCCTGGTGAGATTTGAACTACCAAATTGCAGGCAGCAATACTTGCAGTACTGCACTCTAACCACTGTGCCATCGTGGTTCATAGAACCAAAATAAAACCAATGAACAATCAGAGACATATCTGAACATTTAAAACATTTATAAGCTGCCTATCTTATATTGAATAACAAGCTCTCACTCAAACTGTGTGTGTGTCCTCATTTCAAAAGGCAACCATAGCAACAGAGAAGGCATATTGTCGAGATCTTATTAAATGATACTGTCTCAGAGATGGGAACTAGGAGCATGTTTACTCTGTATGACTGAGTGATATAGACAGAAATAATCAGATAAGTGGTCCTACAAATAGCCTAGTCCTGTGCCATGATCTGAAAACCAGTACAGCTCCCCAATCCAAAGACCATCACTGGTCATCAAAATGTACAACCACAGTGCAGCCTCAGCACTATACTCCAGTTTGAGACCAGACTGAAAGAGCTTCAGATAATCCTTTTCGTACAGTGACCTTTCAAAACACAATGCAACCACCTTCTCAATAACCCTGTCTAAAAAGGTTAGAGATGGGGCAAAAACTATTCAGCTCCATTGGATCTAACAATGATTTCTTGATAAGAAACTAAACCAATACCTCTTTCAGAATTGGTGGAACCATCCTCTCTCTTAGAGATGCACTCACCACAAGGATCCAATCTCATTTCTCCTTCCAGGATCCTTTACCAACCAGAAAAAACATGGATCTAGAACACAGATATTACACTTATAGCCCTAAAAACCCTGTTCCGCTTCCTCAGAACTAACAAGCTCGGATAACAGGTAACAGAGTTACACCATTCCTCAGTCAAGTTCACAGGATCTGAGCAAGTTCATCTAACAGATGCCTACAATAATCTTCATTGCAGCCTTATAGGTGCTTCCCTACCCAGGAGTGACTAAAATAAAGCTGCTGGTTGGGAATCTGTGGACACAATAAAAGCAGACAAACACTCATATTTCATCACTTGTTTAACTGTGACTCTCAGGAGCTCCTTAATTCATTTGGAATGCAGCATTAAATGAAATTATAGGTATTACTTCTAATGTTCTATGCCCTATTCAGAGATTACCCACAGTAAAATGCACATACTGCTAACACAGGAGTGATCTTGCGCATAGTTTTGCATACTGGACTGGACAGCCAAATTTATGCACAAACTTTTTTGGCCATAAACAGCAACTATAATAATAGATAACCTGAGAAAAACATGAGACTTAGTATAAACAGCTTATTCCCGTCCTACCTTGTAATATCCCAATAATTTTGACATTCCTCATTTCAAAAGCATTTGCCATTTGGTATGAGGATTTTCTTGGAGAGGAAAAAAATTCTGAAGCCTCTTAAATTGCTGGGCTAAATTGCTCAGACATTTTCTGGAACCTCATCAGAATTGTCATACACAAAAATTACTGCCCAATTTCTTGTTGGAGAAACCTAACTTCCATCCAAGTTGGTAGCCTGAAAGAGCAGAGTAGGCTATATTTGGCCATTTTGGCAAAACAAGCCATCACATACAGTTCCTTTTAGCTTCATTTACTCACTGTTGACTAGATTCTGCCTCACTCTGCTGTGTGGCATTGAAGCTTTGCATGGCTTGTACTTCTTCCTCTTCTTCATCCTCACTGGAAGCCTCCTCAGCAGCATGAGTAGAACGAGGCGGAGGAGCAGTAGTTGTTCCATCAGCCTTCTGAATTGAGGGCTTTTGGCAAATATACTTGGGATCTCGGCCCAGATTACAAATCTCTTCCAGCAACTGCAAAAATGTGTATATAAATATGTTGGCACTCTTTCTACTAGAATAATAGTATTGTATTTCAAGTTAGATTTTTAAAAAAATAATCAAGTAACAGATAAATGCGTACCCTGAGAAGCTCATTGGATTGACATAGTGCTGTATTGCAAGGGACATTTTCCTGGCTTCTTACCTTAATTATGGCTGTGGTAGCATCTGTCTTGAGTGTGGGCTGATGTCTCATAAGCTCATCAACAGCACTTCCAAGATTGGAAGCAGTATCTCCTAGAATGAACATGGGAGTCGGAATGGGGAATGCAAGATATATAAGCATTTTTAAAGAACTGAAGTCACTACATGAGGGTATTATTACACTTGGCATGAATCAGCCCAATCAAAAGGCAATAGTTTGAATAGCCAAAATGTATAATTCAATAGCTCTAAAGCAGGAGGCTTACCAACAGTCCAATATGACCACAGTATTCTAAGATGGATTACTGCAACATGCTCTTTTTGGAACTATCCTTGAAAACTATTCACAAATTTCAATTGTAGCAACCTGCATGCTACAGAAGTGAGGACCCAGGAAAGCAACATGTGTGGAAATTCAAAAATGTCTGTCTTGCCTTACTTTACTTTACTTTTATTAGACTTCTATACTGCCCTTCTCCCGGAGGACTCAGAGCGGTGTACAGCCATATTAAAACACATAAAATTTACAAAATTTAAAAACCATTAAAATCAAATATACAAAAATTTGGCCCACAAATTAAAAACTAACATACCACCATTAAAATTCATATTCATATTAGGCCAGCCCAGCTTGTTGAAACAAGAGGGTCTTCAGGGCGCAGCGAAAGGTGCGCAGGTCGGGGATCATACGCACATCTAGGGGCAGCTCATTCCAGAGGGCTGGTGACCCCACAGAGAAGGCTCTCCCCCTGGGCGTCGCCAGTCGACATTGTTTGGCCGACGGCACCCTGAGGAGCCCCTCTCTGTGGGAGCGTATTGACCGGTGGGAGGCTGTCAATGGCAGAAGGCGGTCTGCCTGAAGTATTAAAATTGCCGTCTTTGAAAAATAAAAATGGAAAACCTATTCCTTGCTTTTTTCTAGGTGAACAGCTAAACATTTAAAAATTCCTAGGTTTGAATAAGTAGACTGAGTTGTAATTTTTTTTAATTCCCTTAATATTTTTAATGTTGGGTCTTTTTGCAATTCTATGGATTATTCACAGAAAAGCCAAATATAAGTATTTTAGCTAAATTTCATGGGGACTCATTATCACAAGTGCAGCAATAATACATATTCACAACTATGGCATCATATATCTTCATGCCTAGTCTAACTTAACCATATTTTTAAAAGAACTCTAAAAACCCATTTCTTTCTCCAGGCCTTGGGTTAGACTAGGTGATTCTGTATGTAAGGTTGGCTTTTAATGGTTGCTTTCTTTTTAGTATTAGAATGGTAATTTTTGTTTTTCGCTGAATCATAAATCTTATGATATGAGCCCAGAATCATTGTACAGTTGAGCAGCCTTACAAATTATAAAAATAAATATAATTCCAGTTATCTTTGCACATTAGAAATAGCATCTTCAGCCTTCTATGAAACTCCCTAAAGATGGCTGGTGCTTCAACACAAAACAGTCTGTATATAAGCTAAAAAGCTTAACAGCTAGATTGATGGCTGGGCTCATATATTGTACTAGGCAATAATATTATTTCTTTGATTTTGGTTTAGTGAGTTGAGTGAATACAGCCACTTGAAATGGCAGGCTCAAGTCCCCAAGGCCCCAGACCTTTTTTTCCAATTTCCAAATCTTCCTTCAACTTCAATTACAATAGTTTTCTGCCATTCTGGTCCAGAAAACATGTGAAAAGTATACTTCCGTATAAAATTCTACATTAAAAGAAAACTCCAAGCGCAGGGGGGGAAAGCACCCACTAGATTTCACCAGTGAGACCCTACCCATTAAAGCCCTCTAGCCTTCCATTAGGTGAACCACTGCTCAATTTAATCATTCCAGCCAACTGCCAGGGTAAGACAAATTGTGACTGTAATGAATTATAATTCCCAATTTATATCATTTCAAGCTACAGCATTATGGTCGTAGTTTAATGCATCTCCAGCACACTATAGGGCAGAAGTAGGATATACCCTCAAACTTCCTCTTTCTTTTACCTAGAATTAACCTGGAGATCACAACATCCAACATCAAGCTCTCTAGGCAGTGAAAAACAAGCAAAATTCCTAGTATAATCACTCTTCAATTTAACTTACCAAGTGGATCTGAACTACGCCGCCTCCTCATTGCAGGGAGATAGTCTGGAGAGAGCAAGACCTTGAAGAGACGCTCAAAAGGTTGACACTGAACAAAGGATTGAAGTCCCCGGGCATTCAGGCACAGAGCACTGAAGACATTGGGGAGAGAACCCAGAACTTCCCTAGTGGCAGGGACCTGTCAGGAGAAACAGACACAAACAGGACCAAAAGGGTCATCATCTTACAGTCATGCTACACAAAGTACATTTTCAGTGAGTTCTATATTTGAGGTTATGATTAATATAAATACACAAGACTAATTCCATTTCTAATGCAGTCTATCTTTACAAAGTATCCTGAAAAGTGGCATGACAGAAGAAAAATGAAAGGGAAGTACTTCTGTTGTGGAGAAGGAAACACATTTATATGCAGACAGGAAACAGCAAGAATTTGAAAAGCAGCAGCTTTATGAGACCCCCTAAAGTTATATCTGGCTACCTAGCTGCCTACTTAAGTATGAATACAGATTCAAAGGTGGAAATTGGGAAGTAAAGGTAAGAACGAAGAGGCTGAATGCCAGACACCAAACCCATACATGTAGGGTTCAAAAAAAGTATAAGAAAGTGTACTTTATTATATTCCGCCTATTATACAGGAATCTTCCCCAAACTGCCAGCCTCAACCTGGGAACAAACAGATAAGGTTCTATAGAACTTAATGGAGGTCAATTCTGCAGTCTCTTGCAGCTGTGCAAGGACTATGCTTAGGTCTCTCTTCTGCCTGGCCGGATGTTTCTCAACACTGAGTGAGGTAAAATGGGAAATTATCCAGATTGTTTTTTCCCTCTCATCTTTCTTCTTCAGTTTGGGAACAAAGGAAATATGTTTTAAAAAATGATGTATTTGAAAATATGAGCTTATCCATATTATGTAAAACCAGAGTACCTTCTAAATACTAGTACAACAGCACCATCCAATTATATAAAATCCTATTACCCACATTCAGTGAGCTCTTTTGAAGTTCCAGAAATAAGTGTTATTCTAATATTTCTTAGAATTTCCCAACATTTCAAATATAAAAGAAAGCAACTGAAATGATTTTACAGAAAACCAGATATAATCCAAAAGACACTTACATCTTTAATAAGGAGAGCATGCAGCATGACGTCTGTTAGGCCATTGTCCTGTAGGGAGGACAGCAGCGAAGGCTCTTGGAATACAAAGACTGTTACCACCTCAGTGGCTGTCAAGAAAGAGCACAGAATGATGCAAGTCATTCACAGTTCAGATTTTCTAGGCAGAAAGGGAATCTTGGCAGCCAGGCTGTAAGGCTGTAAGGCATCGTCTTAATTTAGCACAGCCCAAGGAGAGAAATCAAGAGGAGTGTAGACTGATGAAACATGCAAGACACAAATTCTTTATTAAATATAATCATACCTACCGAGTAAAAAGAGTGAGGGTCCATAATATTCTGCATTGCTGATAATATGTTTCAGAGAGGTAGGCAAAGAGCCATCCATCACTGCAAGAAGAGGAAAATAACAGGCCAGCCATACAGTTTAGAAATCATATACAGCATACACACTCAGAATTGTATATACTTCATTCAAAATTCTACACCAGAAAAGTACAATTTTATCACCTAAAACGTCTTAGTGCAAAATATATGTTAATTGAGAACCAATTATATATTTTGCTTATTAAAAAGTAAGCTTTCTTTCCAATTATATGGAATATCATTCAGCAAGTTCTTTAGATTCAAGAATTGATCACTTCTACAGTTTTCCATGATAAAAGCTTCAAAATTGATACTACAGAATAAAACTCAAGAATTCATGTTCTCAAAGTGGTGCCAAACTATAATCAATGGATGGAAACATTCCTCCCCACCACAGGAAATGGCTAAATTTTTGTTTTACTTATAAATTTATATAAATGAAGACAACTCTAAGTGGTATACAAAAGCTACAGACACAACCAATGCAATAATGATTTTAAAAAACACAATAATACACAATAAAATAGGTTTTTTAAAAAACATTCCTGGCACCACAAGCTCTAAAGCACTCATCTCAAAAACCTTCCAGAACAGCCACGTTTTTAGAAACTTCCAATGGTCATAAGAATGGGCGCTTCCTTTGTCTGGTGGTATGGTTGGGCAAGTTGAAGGGAAGCATCCATAGAAAATGCGGGGCTGCACTTGAAGACCATCCAGACACTTTAGTTTTGCCAATGAGTGGCTTATAGCAGTTTATTTCATTATGTTGTGAAACACTATTGCTGTGGGCATTGCATTGGCTACCGGTTAAGTTTCTGAGTGCAATTCAAGGTATTGATCATCACCTATAAAGCCCTATATGGCTAAGAATGGGTAACATTGAGACGGTCTGTTCCCTATAGATTCTGCTCGCCCAGTCTGACAGCACAGAATTCTGAACATGTCCAACTCTAAAGAAGTAGATTAAGAGGGAGCAAAAGTATGAATGAACATGCCTGTTCTAGATAATGGGGCAATTGGTGCACCAATCTTAAACTGGAATGAAATAAGGTCTTCATGGCCACAGCCTCCACCTGCTGTTCCAGATTTTATTAAGGTAAGCTAATAGTATTTATATGCAACAGTGAGAGAAGAGCATTTGTCAAAAAACTCAAAGGAAAGACAGCCCTAACTATTAGGGAATCTCACCATGACGTATGCCATCTGAGAAAGCTGGGTCTTGGATGGCCTTTTTTAGGAAGTTCAACATAGACTTCAGAAGTGCTGCTCGTTGAGGGATGCACTGGACTCCTGAAATAGGGAGGTCAACCACAAATGAAATCAGTGAATAGCAAAATAATCTGAAAACAAAGCAATTTTCTGTAAGAATCATTACACACCACTTCGGGGTGAAATTATGGTGTTTGTGTTGCTGCTGCTGCTGTTGCTGCTGCTGCTGCTACTGCTACTTGGAGTGGTGGCATTTGAAGCTCGTGTTTCAACCACAACTTCCTGCCGATTCTCTCCAGAGGTGGAAGGCCCAGGGCTACTTTCCATGGCTACATCAGAAACTGAAGATATAAAAAATTGACCAGTTTGAAAAAAATCTTATGATATAATCTGACATCAAGAAACTATGTACACACACACACACACACACACACACACACACACACAAATAAATTCTGGTCAACACCCATTAAAAGGACAATTTGAATTTAAAAAAGGAGTTTTGAGGAGGCAGGATACCTTGCTCTACCCCAACTGTTGGGGTATCAGTCCAACTAAGATGCCTATATAAAACCTTTTCGGACTGAGGACTGCACATGACCTTTCAATACAGTAGCCAGTTCCAAAAAAATGACAGCCAGGATAAAAACTAAACTGATTCTCCTTTAAAATAAATTAAATGTATAATTATTCACCAAGGATGTTATGATTTCTCACTTTTGCCTCATTTAAATAACAATTCCATATGGAAAACAGGTGTGGAGGTTAACTTCTACCTTAAAATTCAGATGGATTTTTCATTTCAAAATGTATTCAGTTGAAACCACTAAGAGAAATATACTGAGTTACAATTAAAATAAATAAAACTGTTTCATGGATGCTGCCCAATAAATTTTCTTTGTTTAGCACAGTTTAGATATGTTAATAAAAGAAATAAGTATCATTAGGAGGTTTTTGCCTTCTACATCTGTCTCCATCTCTTCACCCTCCTGTGTAACAGTGGAAACAGCAGGTCTCTGGATCTTTGGTTTTATTACAAAAGGACATTCCCTCCGACATAGGTCTGCTTCATGCTAGAAAAGAAGTTACAAAAAGACAATAAAATGTGAAAGTTGACAAACTGCTACAGAAACATATGTAATTTTTTTATTGTAATGACAGACTTCAAGATCAACTGCATTACAAATAAGTATTATCTCACCACTCTAAAAAAAAAAGAAAAATATGCTTATTAAAAGGCCAAACCTCCAATAAAAAAATATCCTACCTCTAGTCGGTAGATGAAGATAGAGAGGCCACTGTGAGACTGGAAGGCTGCCATGTCTAGGTTTGTGATTAAATCCACAACACGGACTGCTCTGGTCACAAAAGTGATCTGGTCCTGTTCATCCCCCAAGAACTTGATCACCTAGGGAAAACAAGGTTTTGAAGACATACCTCTAAAACTAACTAACTGATTAATTTAAACATCAGTTTTTGATATAAATGAATGTTCAGTGCTCTAGAAGAAATACCATCTTCCCCAAGATAATTATGCACCAAAGAAGTTCCCAAGATAATCATGCACCAAACAAGTCAAAACAACAAGATGCCTATAATGTCAAAGGTAAAAGATAAAGAGTGAAGCTGACAAGACAAAGAAGAGCCGTTTTGAGGAGTGAAAAACCTTCACTTCGCCAGTCTTACTATATCAACAGATAGCTAATCAGCAGCCCTGTTTCAGTGACGAAACCCCTTACAGATAAAGTGGGGCCAGGGGAACACCTGCAGAACTACTGTGAGAAATATTGGACTATTGGACAAAATCACTCAACTTTGCTCAGAGTTGGATTCTAGTTAGGGAATTCCTGAGCCTTGTCTGAGCTCAGTTATCTAGTAAGATCATGAACCAGTCAATACTGCAGGAATGATTTGCAACTCCTACTTAAGAAGTATGTGGCAGCCATGGTGGGGGCGGGGGGGGGGGGTTGAGTAGGGGTTGCACAGATCCATCTTGTGTGCCAGGGTGAGGCTGGAGCCCAGTGATTTTGACTGTTTATGTACTGGGGACAGTTATTTAGAGCACTGGGAGTTGTTTTTGGATTGCTGATTTTGTTGTCTTTTTTTTATGTTTTTAATCACTGTTTGTGTGAGCCACCCAGAATTATGGCACATGAAACAGCAGCCGTATACCATATTTTCTGGTGTATAAGACGACTGGGTGTATAAGACGACCCCTGACTTTTCCTGTTAAAATATAGGATTTGGGCTATACTCGCCGTATAAGATTACCCCTCTTCCAACGCACACCAAATAAAAATTAAAAAACATCAACTGGCTCACCCACAATATAAAAGCAGCTGTGCTAGACCCAAAATGGCCCCTGAAACAAGCAGGAACCTCACACAGTCACAAAAAGCCCAAAAAAACAACTTTCACACTTTACACACACACAACACAACACAACAGGCTCACCCACAATGTAAAAGCAGCTGTGCTAGACCCAAAATGGCCCCTGCAACAAGCAGGAACCTCACACAGCCACAAAAAGCCCCAAAACCCAACTTTCACACTTTACACACACAAAATTCCACATACAGCTTTGTGAGATTTTGTGTGTTTGTGTAGTTAGAGTGTAACACTACAGAAACACACTAAATCTCAGAAAGCTGCACAAATATTATTTTATTTTATTTTTATATGAAAGCTAAATTTAAAGCTTCCTAAACTTTAAATGGCTAGGTGTAAAAAAGAACAACTAAAAAAAACCCCAATTAACTATTTTTTTAAAGCTCCCAAAGCTTTAAACTTACCCAATAGAACAGAGGTCTCCAACCTTGGCAACTTTAAGACTTGTAGACTTCAACTCCCAGAATTCCTCAGCCAGCTTTACTTTGCTGGCTGAGGAATTCTGGGAGTTGAAGTTCACAACTCCCTGCCTGCTTGATTACAGGCAGGGAGTGGCTTGCTGATGGAATGGATTGCAGGCAAGCGAAGCAAGGCAAGCGTTGCGACTAGCAGCTAAAGTAAGCAAGCTGGAGGGGGAAAAATTTTTCCTTTTACATGGCTCTGGCGATCCCAGCTGAGTTGCCTGATTAACAGGCAACTCAGCTGGGATGGTCAGAGCTTGGCTCGTCAGAGCCTTTCGGGCTGGTCTGCCTGGTTACAGGAGAACGACACCCAGCGTATAAGACGACCCCCAACTTTTGAGAAGATTTTCATGTGTTAAAAAGTCGTCTTATACACCGGAAAATACGGTAAGTCTCTTAAATAAAACAAATGATTATGATCTTCATTTTAACTGTATGTTTATTATTGCATTTCATCATACAAGCTTTGATAATAGAAAGTTAAAGGTATATTATTTGGTTAGTTGATAATACTATATATTTAATTATTTTAAAAATAGCCAAAACTTAATTGTTGCAGATAAAGTCAGCAAATGATCTTAAGACTTGGGCTCTTTTTATGTGAGAGACTATCTGATATAAGCTAACTGCTCTATTGCAGAGGCCCAAGACTTTAAACAGCCCAAATTACATAACCTGGAAAAAAATGCCTCTAATTGCTGTTCAATATTTACAAGTTTTGTAAGAAGTGAGAAAGGGTATGTGTATACACACACAGAACACTGATACCCACACATCACATTCTTTTATATCAGCATATCAGAAAGAATGTGGTGTAGAATTTTCATTTACTTTCCTAACTCAACTTCACAAACAGAAAATTTTACCTTCAGTAAGGCTTCCATCATGCCACACGAGACAAGAGCTTCCCCTCCTGCATCATAGCTCGCCAAGTGATATAAGAATGAGAAGAGTGCTGTGGCAAACTGGTGGGGATACGGCTCCATAGAGGGATCTAAAGAAAGGGAGAGGGAATATCATTACATGTTCCAAAATTTAGCAAAATATGTTAATTGGTTCTAAAATGCAGTTACTAACCAATCATGGCCTGTATACAGTTCCGGACTAGTACTGGTAAAAATCCATGGTAGGAAGCTGTTCCAGTGCAGTCAATAATACTGCTGAGTTTTGGAGTCCGTTCCAAGTGCACAATGGAAGTTAATGTCCTCAGTGAGGCAGCTTTAATATCCTATCAAGGAAATAATGAGACATAAGACAGGTACATAGATTGTGATTACCGTATTTTATAACATGAATTTCAAATCTTCCCTACTGGGAGCGGAGGGCGCATGAGAGGGAGAGGGATAGATGGATCAGTACGTAGATAGCTAAAACTCTTTTAACATGCAGGAAAGAATAATCATAGTCCAGTATCCATTTTATCAAACTTCAAAACATGATTTAAAAATGCCTCCAAAGAGTGAATCATTTGGTTAGACTGGAAAAGCAGAATACAATTTTCTTATTAAAAAAAAAGGCAGTCAACTGTTAATTTCCAAAACTACTAAGTTGAATTGCAATTGCTGTGAAGGACTATTAAGCAATAAATATTCTTGCTACTGGATTTTGGATTAGTTCGCACGGTATAGAAGATTTTAAAAATGAATCCTTAATTGTCTTTTTTATTTCCTTGCCCTTTTCATTTGCTTTAAATCATCTGTGTATTTGGTTTCTGATGATAATTATATAAAGCAGGAAACATCTAAACATCTAAGAAAGTCAATAATCACTCAGTCCAGTCCAATCCCAATTGAGCAACAATTTTTCTTTGCCAAAATTCAATTGACTTACCATTAATTGTTTATCTGTAATTTGCAGCACATCCACTAACTCTTCTATCAACCCATTGTATAGTATGCTATTGGCGGATTCCTGCAAAGCATTTGAGTATACTGTGGAAAGAGAAGTAGGCCGTTAAGAATTTTCTGTAGTTAAAGGATGGAGAGAAAAAGCAAATCCAATTATTACTTCAACTGAGTGAGTACTTTTTACTTATAGTAACAGAAACTTCTATTCTTGGTGCTATATATCAGCTGTTTCCTATCAGATAATGCAAGGAAAAAAAGATGAAACAGTGTGATGTTTTTTGTATTTTTGTCACAGAGATTTAGCCATGAAGGAATGCAGCAAATATATGAAGTAGATCTTAACAACCAACATTTAAAAACTCCATTAAAATGGGTGTCCTAGTATAACGAAAACAAAGAGCAAGAATTATACACCTTGAAACATGGAAGCTTTGTATTTCTTTATTCTTCAAATTTTCTCTATGTTCTCCTAACAACTCCACAAGAGGCCACTGGCAATGTTAGGCACCATGTGATGTTTGATTGAATTATTTTTTGCAAGTTCAGGTGAGTTAGCAAACCCTCTAAATAACTGTTTGGAACTAGCAATAAACTATAGAGAATTGTAGAAAGCTGAGCCCAGTTGCAGTAAAACATATTGTATTATTCTACTAATCTTGGGCTGGGATAACATCTTATCATGCTTTCTTGAGAAACAGATTAGTAGCCTTTAGTTCTTAAATTACTACTCCTCTTAGATATACTAATAAGAATATAAGACTGTGAGATTACTGCAATGCTTATAAGCGTGAGTACTGTTGTAAGTCACTTTTTTCAGTGCTAATATAACTTTGAATGGTCACTAAACAAACAATTGTAAGTCACAGACTACCTATATCAAGTGAGAATACTATACAATACTCCATGAGACTATCTTAAACTACTAAAATACTTACAATGAGCTAGAAAGTCTACAAATACCGTCAAAATGCTAATTTTTGAGTTATTAAAAAAAATCAGACCAAGATAAACCACTTCAAATTCCGCCCCCCCCTTTTTTCCCCAATTACAATTATGGCTCAATAGTAGCTCAGACTGGCCACATAGATGATCTCAATACCAAGAAAAGTGAAAACTGCCTGTTAATTAAACATTTCTGACAATATCTTGAAACCAATCTTCACTTTGGAATACTTCCTCTCATAGAGTTTGAATTACAGGTAGCCCTCGATTTATGACTACAATTGAACTCAAAATTTATGTTGCCGAGTTTTGCCCCATTTTGCGACTTTTCCTACCATAGCTGTTAAGTGAATCACTGCAGTTGTTAAGTTAGTAACATAGTTGTTAAGTGAATCTAGCTTCTACTTTGACTTTGTCATAAAGTCGCAAAAGGGGATCATATGACCCTGCAATACCGCAACCGTCATAACTATGAGGCAGTTGCTAAAAGCATCCAAATTTTGATCCCATGACCATGGGGATGCTGCAACAGTCATAAGAGTGAAACACGATTAGTGCTATTGTAACTTTGAACAGTCACTAAACAAACTGCTGTAAGTCAAGGACTACCTGTACTTGGGAACTTCTCCCATTCAAGTCCTCAGATCTGTCTGTGCATTTGGGTCAAAGAATGTCTGTTTCAAATTTTGCCAGCCATGTTGAGGTATTTCTTTGGGTGGTGGTGGTTGTTTTTCAATTGCTATATCAAGGTAAATTTCTAAAAAGCAGCCTAGAATCTGAATTACCATGGTGAAAATTTAGGTGCCTCTTATACACCTAATGTAGCCCCGCCCACCCACTGGCCCCCACCCTTTGGCCTGTGCCTCGCAGCAATTACCTCCTTGCAAGCAAACAGCAAGAAAAAAACAGCTCCTTTCAGCTTCAGCACAGGCTAATTAGCACAAGTTGATTAGATGGACCTCCTGACTCTCAGACTCTCAGCTGATTTGTGCAGGGCTCTAATTCTTGCTGCAAAGAGGTAAATTGGTGGAGCAGATTTTTTTTTCCTTGTGTTACTCAAGCTATGCTGAAAACGAAACTGAAAATAAAGCAGACTCTTTGCTGCAAGGAGGTAAAATTAAGCAGAGGTAGATTTCCTTTTCTTCTTTTTTCTCACCAAAAAAGGTAGGTGCAAACAATAGGAAATTTAGGGCAAAAGAGGAGAGTTCAAGATTTTAAAACAAAAGAAAAAAAGGAGAAAGAAAAAGGCAAAAATAAAAATGTGAAGAGAGAAAAAGAAATGAAAGAGAAAGATGTTATACATATTTAGAATTGAAATATGAACTGTAGTAAGAAATAAATGGAAAATCATGATTGTAAAAATGAAATAACTGGAATATTTGTCTTTGTATTTTTAAAATTTAGACAATGATAAGTTTTTATTTTTTTATTTTTTTTAGAAATATGAATAAGTATAAACTGTAACAATTGAAATATCTTTAATGGTATATGATGGTGAAAGTAAAAAGGATTAAGTTGTAGCTTGGATAACAGCTAGAACATTTTTAAATTTAATTAGGGAAATTGTAACGATTGAAATATTTTTAATTATATATTATGATGAAAGTAGAAATGATTAAGTTGTGATTTGGAGGATTATATGGGCAAAACTATTTGGGTTATTGGGAGAGTTTAAGATGTGAAAATGAGTAACATAAGGGGAAAGCTCTATTTAACTAGGGAATTGTAATAATTGAGATACTATTAATTGTATATTGTGTTGAAATCAGAAATGGTTGAGCTTTGGAGGAATATCTGGGAAAAATTATTTGCTTTATTATTATTGGTAAATATAATTAATTGATTTGTAAGAAATTGGATTGCATGGAAATAATTGGAATATTCATGTCCATATTGATTAATAAAAGGATAGTTATATAACTAATTGATTTATATTAAAATGTTGAATTTGTATTAAACAATTGTAATATTACATAATTAACCAATGTGAGGATGGATATAAAAATAGATGACAATGGAAAGGAGTATAATATAGAATAGAAGGGAAAAATTGAATTTGATTAAGATTAGAGATGAGGATGAAGGGTAATATTGGTTTATTTAAAAAAATAGATGTGGAATAAATAAGGCAAAAAGGAAATACAGAAATTGTAAATTTAATTGAAATGACTATTTAATTGAAATTGAAACACTGTTTAAATTTGTGAACCGGCCAAATACTCTGTTCAAAGAAAATACATTATTGTATGTTTGTATGTGTGTTTGTCTAAAAAATAAAAAATAAAAACTTTTTATAAAAAACAAAAAAACAAAAACAAAAAAGGTAGGTGCGTCTTATACTCTGAAAAACACGGTAAGTTTCTCAAGTTGAACCATTCCATAAAAGCAGAAAAGGACTATTTTAAATTTACCTACAGTTCTCTTTGCATAAACTCGCATCTTCACTCCTGGCATTACTCAGAGTAAAAAAAAAAACCACCTGCTAATATCCTCACCTAATATAGAAATGGCATGCAGTCTGGCTTGGACAGCTTGCAACCGCTTTTTATGATTGGAAAAGCCGTGGGCCAAGCGAATGTGTGTAAACAGCAGCATCTATAAGAAAATTAAATTGCAATTATTTTATAAGCACCACACATAATCAGATACATCACATACCATCAAGAACTACATCTGACCTACATATGTGAATAAAGTACGAAACAAAATGACATAAAGTAAAATTTCAATTTAGCAAACCTCCATTTACCAGACTTAGAATGCAATGGTCAAAACTGCTTTCATACAGATATCTGCCCTCTCCCCAAACAATGGCAAATGTACATTTTATCCAAATTGTGTTCAGATTTGGATAAAACTCACATTATTTTCAATAATTTATATGCTGGTGCCTCTTACATTATTCCTGCCAATTTACAATATCTGTGTGCTGTGATAAACAGCAAAAGTAAATGCAAATAACAAACTCAGTCCAATAGGGACTCCCTCCTCTGAATACTCAAGGTTTTACTTTACAATTGCATTGAGATGGAATGATTTCTCTCTTACTGTTTCCCAATATTCTCCAATAACCAATATTGCAGGTACTGAACAAACAAAACCTATTTAACTGTGATCTCACTGTTCTTTGTAGAATATTTTGACATATAAGAAATCCAAAATATCATTGTCATCCTCAAGACTGAGGATATATAATTACTTCAATGATCTCGTATAGTTTCACATATATATTTGGTCCCGAAGACCTCAATTTGATCTCAGGCAGAATAGTTTACTCGTTCTCTCCAATGTTGAAAACAGAGGCCAGGATGGGCAATGAGCAATGGAAAATTAATTTAAGATTTGCAATTCATAAAGTGCCCCTTCACACGAAGATAATTCCAGTTACAAGGAGACTCAGAATTCTCCAGTTCTCAAGATTCCCTGGTACGTTTAGCTTCTTATTGTCATTCTCATTCTGCAATAAATTCAGATTATCACCTTGGTAAATTATTCAGTGTACCTGTTTATCCTTTGGGATACTGTACATTTTGGTGAGGGATTCCATAATTTCAGAGGGACTTTCTGAAATCTGAATTGAAAAAGCAGCAGCAACTTAGAAGCCATCAATACAAAAATGAAAGTTTAAAAACCTACTTTAATACAGAAAGCTAATTTACCTTATCAAGTTGTTCTATGTGGATATAATGTAGTGTGTTGCTGGTAGTCTGAAAACAAAAGGATGTTGGAAGTCAATTTGTTGGAAGACATGGCAGATTAGCAACTATGGTCTTGAACTTTTTAAGAAATCACCACGAGAGGCGAGGTTTTGGTTAACAAGCAGACCTGGCATTTGTGTGGTATTCAGACATATTTCAATATGGATTACTATGCTGGCCAGCCCTTTTTGAAAAAGATGTTAACCTATAAATCCATATCTAGGGGGGAAATTTTCAGGAAAGAGTAATAACGGATAAATTTCTTTACAGGTATGCAAAGGGACTGCCTGGGAAATGAAAGATCCATATTTCTGCACTGAAGTACTCCAGTAATTTGGGATAATATCAAAAACGATCAGCTGTTCAGTTTTTATCCATACTTTCACAACTGGCGATACTATGGAAATATACTCACAGGGCCATTTAAAAAATGAAAACAGCACAGGAAAGCAAACTCTTCCCAAATAAGAGGACAAATAAGCAATGTTTCAACACCGCTGAACCCCTACTATTATTGTTATCCTCAAGACTAAAAAATCAACATACCTTCTCATACCTAAACTAACTTCCTCCATCTTAGTGTTCACTCAGTGGCAAGAAAGTTCCCCATTTCTCTTATAGATTGATTATATCCCTTTTTAATGTGAGTGGATTTGTTTGCCGAATCTTGCTCCCACCCATTTCCCAGAAAACCTTTCAAGAACAAGTCTGTAGGAGACTCACCCTTTTGTCCACTTTGACTTCGGCCCCTGGCTCTGCATAGAATTCAAAGTGTAGTGTAGTTGCACTGGGAGGGTATTTCTGTGTACAGATCACAGTATGGAATCAGAATACACCAGATGGCAAACACCCTTTCCAAAAATCATATCCATTTCTCTCTGGACTGGGGGAAGGCAAGCAAAATCTGCTGGTTCAAAGGACAATGCACCCTGAAACTGAACTGATGGACTTGCCAACAGGTTAATATCACCACCCACTAATTCTCCTTATATTTATGTGCAAGTGGGAGGAGGAAGAGGATTAAGATGTAAGAAGTTAAGATTAGGTATGAAGACATGGTGATGCAGAGGGACCCCTGCCAATATCTCAAACATCATATATAAAGATGTACCAAAAATAATGACTTTCAGCAGTCCCCAACAATATGAAGAACAATATGCCCAAGACTATAGAGCTCTGAATCTCCTAAACCCTAAAATAATTTTTGAACCCAGTTTTAAAAAAGGAGTTCAAAAAATGCCATCTAATGTCATGGTAATAAGCCCCTCAGGAAAAAAAAACCAGTTCCTTGGAGCATCCACTTCTATTATTCTCAGTGATTACTACAGCAGCAAACTAGAATGCTCTTTAAAAATGAATTGCTTCCTATTTTGAGACTTAAAATAATCATCTGTTTTGATACCACAGTAGCTGTACCATTTTTGCTGATCCTGGAAGAAGATATAACTTCTCTACGGAACAACACACTAAACATACTATTGCAGATGACTGATTTTCATCCACAAATATACCCACTGATTTTGTCTAAAACAACATGCTTCACCTCAAAGAACAGCCATTTCAAAACATAACACTTAGAAAAGCAACTCCAGCAATTTCCAAATTCCTAAGATTGCAAAGATGGGATTTCTACTGATTCAAGGAATTAAAAGAGCTACAGGGAACAGGAAGAACACCCAAAAATTTCTATTCAAGAATATTCAAAATGTCCAAACTTCCTATATTGTGCACTGCACACCCTCAAAAAAAGAATATCACATATACCAACAAACAAACTTTCAGTATGTGAACATTGGGGTCAAAGTCCCTTATTATTATACATTATTTTAAGGGGAAACCCTTATAAATCCCATTGTGTCACTTTTATTTCGTATGTATGTATGTATGTATGTATGTATGTATGTATGTTCTGATGGACTCTGTCCATTAGAAAGACCAGCTCTGTTTTCCACAATAGCAAATACTCATGTACATAAAACAGTAACTATGAATCAAGCCACCAAATGTAGTGGCAGAATAGTAAGGGGAAGATCAAAATGCAAGACTTACCAGCATGTGCAAATCTCTACAACATTCTGCAAGGCCAAAGCCATTCTCCTTGCCACCCCAACTCTATGGGACAAAAGGGTGGAATCATTAAAAATGAGTTAATTCAAAATTCTAAAAAAAAACTCAAATGCATATACTAATATATTAAACGGTTAAGTAAAAGTATTTTGGTGTGCTCATTTACTGCTACATATAAAAAGAAAGTCATGATTGTTCGTTTTCATTGAAACCTCATGTTTCCTTTATATTGTCTTATTGTCAAAACTAAATGACAAGTTCTGGATAATGCTCAGAAAGCCTACACTAATAAATCTTGGCTCCCAACCCAAGACACTACCAGAATTTGGAAAGACACCTTTCCACATGGTCAAACACAAAAGACTATTGATTACTAATGAATGCAGAATTGTCAGAGAATATAGAGAGACTATGCAAAAAAAAAATTTCACATGCAACAGAATTTCAGGGAAGTCATTTTAGACAAACCACATTTCTATTCAGTAATATTTAACATTCTCTATAAAGAAACAGGAACATAAAAGCTCTGTATACAAACTAATATCAAAGGTATCTGTGTTCATTTGCCTTCAGAGGCACTAGAAGTCTGGTGAATCACTGGTTCATTCATCATAGTAAGTTATAATGTGATTTTGCTTTTTGTTTAGTGTTTCATATGACCTCACTTATTATGGGCAGTTCAGCATCCTCTATGATTTAAAAAAAATTTTTTTTCAGTGTGTGAACCCAAATGCAAAATTAAAAAATACAATTGATTGGGTTTACACATTTATGCTTGCAGAAAAAGCATCAATTGGCAAAATTCATAAAAGCAAGACAAATCATGTTACTGTTTTCAGAGATGCATGAACTCAGTCAATCAAGCCAAGGCCTCTGCCTTTAGAAAGGCAATTTATGTACTTTCATTTCCCCTTTGGAACACACATGCAAGTCACTGATATTGTAGCCATGGTTAATTAAGTACCAAGAAAAATAAATTATATGGCATTCAAATCATCTTGATGCACATAATTATATGGGGGGGAAATGACAGTATACAGCTTTGGAATACTTTCCAATTATGAACCATTTATTTGTTCCATATTCTGCTCTAACAGTTGCTTCCTGATCATCATACATAAATGAGGTGACCTGATATAATAAGTTCTTAGTTAAGTCTTTAAAAGCTATCCATAATTTGTTGGGATCAAAAGTAAAAATCCCATGCAATATCCCATTCATGTAATAAAAATGATAATCTTTTTTGGAATTTCCTTGCTGCTTCATTATCCATTAAAGTTTAGCAATGTGATTTTGGGGTATTTTTGCCTTTTCTGAATCCACTTTGTGCATTTGATAATACTTGTTCCATGTACTGACTATTACCTTAACTCGCATGTGAAACAAGTGTAATTGTTCAGTAATCTGAACATTTCTTAGAGCTGCCCATTCTGCTACTGGAATATAAATCGATAGTTCCTAGTCCTTCTGTCACTACTATGTTTTCCCTATTTGCTCATAATTGTAATTAATTGTATCGAAGATATTTTTTCAAAGGCAACCAGACTTTGTTTTTCTTTGAAGACATTTTGCTTCTCATCCAAGAAGCTTCTTCAGTTCTGATGACTGAGAATGTCCAGAGACATTCAACTGTATCACTTTGAAAGATTTTACACAATAGATTTTTCATCTATTTGTTAGCAATATTTTCTAGAACTGATTTAACTTGTTTCCAAAATGTCAGGCATTTTTATTCAGTGATCAAAATTCAGTATGTATCACCGACCTTGGTATCCCCCCCGCCCCCTACACACCCCTCTGTGGATCTTTACCTTGTCTTTCACCATGATCATTTCTATACAAAAATATCATTTCCTGCAAGTTTTCTTCAACAAATATAAAAATAAATATCCTTCACATTTGACTGTTATCTTCACTTTCTTTACATTGCTTATATAGATATAAATTCCTGCCACTTTTTGCTCTCAGGAATTCAGTATTTAGTTCAGCTGATTTTCCTCTTGCTTTTTGCTTTCTCTCTTTCTTCAACTATTTTTAATGTATCAATTAAACATTATTTCATGTTCTTTTTCACTTTTTGAGATTTGGAATTCTTTTATTGACTTGGATTTTTAATGATGTTAATAAGTCTTAAACTCCTGATTCTATCAAATCTGATCTATTACACCTATTCTTTACCATATAATCATAACGGATATGGCTCAAGTTATACCCTGTCAATGTCCTGATTTTAGTCACTTCCTTTAAATTGTAATTTTGTAAGGTGCAATTGGTGCCAGGACTTTTGTTTTGCTGACCAAAGAAACCTGCTGTATCATTGCTTGCAGAGCACGTTGTTAATTTATTTTGGTGTTATCTATCCTGTGTAGAGTTAAGTTGTTGGTGGAAGATAACTGCTAAATACATTAGAATGTTCTTGGCAGAACTGCTTCCTGCTTCATTCTGATCATAGAATCCAATTTTATTAACATTCAACTCCTCTGATTCTGTGGTTGGAATACAGACTTGGATAACTGTAATACTGACCAGCTTGCATAGGATTTAACTTGAGATCATGCAGTCATTTTGGCAGTTGCATTCAAACATTGATTCTGACACACTTTTGTTAGAAATTATGGCTATTCTATTTCTGGCAAGATTTTCTTATCTGCAGATCTGATACTCTCTTGACATAAAGTGCCCCCATCTAGTCCATTTCAGTTCACAGAATATCAATGTTCAAATCCTGACACTTTGTCTCTGACATTAAGTGCCCTTGGTTTTTGGCCTTGATATTCTGCATATTAATGGTGTGCCTATCTTTCCACATCAAAATGTTCTTTTGCCCCTGCACTTAACAAGAGCTAAACATCTTCTCAGCTTTACTGTTGCCACATCACAAACACCAATGCTATACATATCTGCCCTCTGATCTTCCCCAGAAGCTCACTAGATACTTGGGGGTGAAACTTAAGATGAAGATGAAGCGGCAGATTCCTTGTTGAGTTCTTTATGAACTTTTGTGTAGGCAAATAGCCTAGCTACACATTTTCATTTTATTCAATAAACACATTCTCTGCAAGAAAAGTTCTAAATCTAAATTCAGGAGATCTTCTGACCAGGGGAATCATTTCCCAATATTATGCTGACAAAGTCCTGATTGTGAATGTCTTACTTTTCTTGGCAGAATATTGGATTGGGTTGCCATTCCCTACTCTAGCAGATTGTATTTACTCTGGTCTATGATCTGTCTGTCATGGGTTAATTCTTTATTGCCTCCTTTGCCCAAATGTGAAAGAATCCACATTTCAGTTATAGCAGCAAAAAGGAAAAATGTGTCAGACGACACAAATGATATAAATCCCTACAATATCCTTCCTTCTGATTCAACAGATTTTCCTCAATAACTGACACTTCCAACCCTTAAAATAGTAACATTATTGGTATTTCATATACTGAGCGATAATTAAAATTTCAAAAGTTAACATTAGGTACTAGACCATGCTTGTTCTTTTTTTGTAGCCTCTTACCTCTGCCAAATGCTGCAGCCGAGACAGAAGAGGCATCCTCTTATCAGAGCCCAGACGTGTGATGTAATTGGAGCGTTTGCTAAACACATATAGTAAGTTTAGCACAGCAAGAACCACTTGCATGTCAGAGGATGCCAACAGCGTTGTTAGGTGCTAGATGAAGCCAGGACAAAATAATCAATATATAGAGAAATTATGATCAATAACAGAAGCTTTATTTTTCCCATTTAAGTGTGACATTGTCTCCTGTCTTTCGTTTGTGATATGATTGCAGTATTGTCATTAAGAGAAATTCCTAATTAAAATTGTTTTCATTATGAAGAGAACATGTGGCTTTAAGTTACTACTCCCATTTAGTTACAACTGGCTGAATACTGGCTGTATACAGACTTTCTGAATGAAAAATTAGCAGAGCACTACATGAAACACATTGGCTACGGTAAAGAATTACATAAATGCAAACTATTTAATTTCTAAACTCTTCAATCAGCTTCTTTTCCTCAAGAAAACGGTATCAAGAATTCTGTTCCAAACAAAAGTGCCTTATTAAAGCCACAACCTGTTAAAGACTTCACATTTGAATTTTATCTCTATCCTATTTATTCAAATCTATTCTGTTTCAATAGCAGCATGTCACCTCAATAGAGCTGTATAGATGACGAGAAAAGCTGTATTCTATGAGCAGAGCAGTGAAGTTCAGCACTGACAGCAGCAAGGCCTTCAGCTGTTCTCTCTCTGGCCGATCACACACTAGCATCCATGACATGTTCTCCACAGTCTGTCCAGCATCAGCCAGGATGCCATCAAATCTGTCGAGAAGGTCCACCCAGTGGTAAAGTTCACACTGAAAGAAGACAAAAGCATTCAGAAGACAGACTATACACACTGTATAGAATACAGGCACTTACCACAGGTCTCTGGGTAAAAATTGTTGGTTATCCCACCCACAGTACAGGTAGACCTCACCTTAACATCGACTCCTTGAGATACCAAAGTTATGATGGCATTGAATGAGGGGAATTTACACATCCTTGTAACTGTGGCTTTCATAGCATGCCTGCATAATGTGATTGCCATCTGTGACCTTTGCTGCTAGCTTCCAACAAGCAAAGTCAATGGGGAAACTGGGAGCACATTGGAAATGGCAATCCTGTGACAGCAGGTTGCTGCAAAGGATTTGCTTAACAATGGTAACTGGACTGCTGGAACTGTTGTCATATGACACATGACATCACACCTTATGACCATGTAGCCTAGCAATTGATTTCCCAGTTCCAATTATCATTGGCAAGCAAGGACTACCAGTAACCCACAGCATCCCCCATTCACTTCAGCCAAATACACTAGATATGGGAACCAAAAAATTATGATCCCAACTGGGATCGCATTGCTAAACAATGCAATTAAGTGAGTTGCATCTGGTTTTACAACATTTTTATTGTAGATGATACGCAAATCTTGCTATACCCATTACCTTTGCTTATTAGAAGCCCCTGAGAAGACTGCAAAGGGAAATCATGTTACCCCGGGACACTGTAGGTGTCATAAATATGTCTCAGTTGCCAAGCACTGAGACTCTGATCACATGACCCTGGGGACACTGTGATGGTCAAAAGTGTAAGTCACTTTTTTCAGTACCTTTGTAACTTCAAATGATTGCTGAACGAATAGTCATAAATCAAGGATTACTTTATGAATTTCTTATGAATAGAATAGAAAAACCCCATAGAGAATTAGGTGGTAACATTTATTTCTTGGCTCACAGATGAAACAACCTACCATATTTTTCAGAGTGTAAGATGCACCTTCCCCCCCCCCAAAAGGGGGTGAAAATTTAGGTGTGTCTTATACACTGAATGTAGCCCCGCCCACCCACTGGCCCCCACCCTTTGGCCTCTGCCTCGCAGCAGTTACCTCCTTGCAAGCAAACAGCAAGAAAAAAACAGCTTTCAGCTTCAGCACAGCCTAATTAACACAAGTTGATTGGATGCCTCCTGACTCTCAGCTGATTTGCTCTCAGCTGTTTTGTGCAGGGATCTGCTGCTTGCTGCAAAGAGGTAAATTGCTGGAGCAGATTCCCCCCACCCCTTGTGCTAATCAAGCTAGGCTGAAAACGAAACTGATAGTAAATCTTGCTGTTTGCTGCAATGAGGCAAAATTGCTCAGAGGCAGAGGGAGATTTCTTTTTCTTCTTTTCCTCACCAAAAAAGGTAGGTGCGTCTTATACTCCGGTGTGTCTTATATTCCGAAAAATAGGGTAATTCCTGTCACAAACTACTTATGATATATATGAACACATGTAAATAAGATTTTTTTAAATCTTCAAAATAATAACACTATAATATTCCCATACATAATATATATATTTGCCATCACCACATACCTTCCCAATATTCCATGTTTTGATCTGTTGGAGTTCCAGCAACAGCTGTTCATCATTGCAAATCTTGAGTTTGTCTATCAAGGCTCTGCAGTCTGCAGGCTAAAGACAGGATAAGATTCATTGTATAATATTGTTCCTTCATTGTTTGAGTGTCCTTTTTCCCTTCACCTTTTGGGCATGCAATAAACAGTTTCACATAAGCCACTGAGCCTGGATACTACTGTGAGCTGTCAGCGTATATTTATATGTCCAAGGTGAATTTGTTATTATTTAGTTTTTATTATCAGTATTTTAGGATTATTTTTTAATGTTGTCAGCCATCCAACATTAGAGCTGCTTGGCAAGTGGATGGCCATATAAAAACATGATGTAAATTAGTGACCTTGTGATTATCATTTGGTATAGATGAGGAGGGGGCAAGGGGAACCAAAACCGGGAAATGAGAAAGAATTCCAGGCTTGTTTCATACTGTTTTGCTGACTGATAGGAAGATGTACAGGAGAAGAACTGATTTTATGCAGTACTAATACTTGGCCCCCTTAAATGGAAAGGAATATTGCAAATTAGTAGTCCACCAAGGAGGATGCATGCATTTAGGTCATAGAGGAAGGGGAAAAAAGTTGGCATCTGAGCAGTATCTTTCTCTAGGAAAAGCTTGAGAAGGTTATTAAGCATTGCAGATTATGTGAATGTTGCCTTAACACTGAAAACTTGAGAACATGTTTACGGATGGGGGAAACAAACCAAATCATACATTTTAACTCTTGCTCCTATCCTTAATCTGGATTATTCTCTATGATATCCAAGAAGTCAAACATGCAGCATTTACTGGTCCCCCCAAATGACCCCAGAAAAAATATTCGTAAGGGTTCCCAAAACACACTAAATATCAGTTCTTATAACGAATGGTTCAGTGTTACTGCTAATTGGGCCCGTGTGACATTTCAGAGGAATCTTTGCTTCAAAGAACCTTCAAAAGAAACATTTCCTCAAACCTGTTTTGCAAACTAAGATTTCCTTACTCCTCTCAACATTTTCACCATTATAACTACAATGCATTATGGGAGAATCCTACAACACATGTGGAAGATGGCTAGCCCAAATCCCCTTGGCAAGTACCAGGGGTTCTCTCAGTTGAAAACTCATGTGTGATATTCCAGGGACCATTGCAGGAGGTTGTGAATCCAAGTCTCTCTGGGTCACTTGAATAGGTTCCAAGGCTGTACAGCTACACTGGAAGGTATATTTTTTCTATCACAGTTAGGTCTTCCAAGCTAGGTGACTTCAACAAACGCTGTAGGGAATCCTACTACCAACCAGCCTGGAAACACTTCAATCAAGAGGGGAAACCTTTTCCTATAACTTTGGACCAAAGAGATTCATGGCTCTTGAAATTACTTCATCAAGATAGATGCAGCATATGTCAAAAGTCAAGCAGGCTTATCTTAAAATCAATTTATTTCTAACACACAGAAACAAGTGGAAAAAAACCTGTTTTCTAAGGAATTTGTAATAAATAAGTGATTAGCTGTAAGCTGCATACAGTCACCCCTTGATGAGATGGGCAGCAAACAAATTTAATAAATGAAGAAGTATATAACCCAAAGTCATACCAAATTACTAGTCAAACTTTTCCCTTTAATCTCATTCTAGTATGCCATGTACATATTACAAGCTGTGCAATTTCTATGAGGAATTCAAAATGATAAAAAGATGGTACTTACAGCCTCGGTGGGCGTTTTCTTCAGCTTAGTTCGGTCTACTTTCATTTTTATTAGTTTTCCACTTTCCGATCCTGCTTGGTGAACCAAAGAGAGTTGACTATCAGTGACAATATTTCAAATGGTTTAAAAGCAGTAGGCATATAACAGAACAAAAATGATTTTTAAAAAAATCTACAGAATTAGATCAATGTTTTCTAAACTAACAATACCCAGAAATGTGTATTTCAATGCCACTGCATGTTGTGCATTCTGGGAGCCAAAGTTGCCAAAAATGGGAAACGTTGGTACATAGAGGCATTCATGCATGAGTTCAAGGGATAAAACAAACTGCCAAGGATTCACATTTATTGTAATTTCTGTGTCTAGATTTCAAGATTTTTTAAAAACTGTAAATCTCAAATACTACAAATTAAAAGGGCAGCCTTCAATGCAGGGGTGAAATGCTCCCGGTTCAGACCGGCTTGGGCGAGTAGGTAGCGATGGCGGCGGGCAGTTTGGAGAACCGGTAGTAAAAATCCCTGCCCCCGCCCCCCATGCCCAGCTGAGCCGCGCGAACATCAGAGCCTTTTTTTTCTTTTAAATGGCTCTCACGAGCCAAGCTGAGTTGCCTGCTAATCAGGCAACTCAGCTTGGATCGCCAGAGCCATGTAAAAGAAAAAAACTTTTTTCCTTTTAAATGGCTCTGACAATTGCTTACCTTAGCTGCTGGTCGCAACGCCTTGCTGTAATCCCTGCAATCCATTGCATCAGCAGAGTTGAAGTCTACAAGTCTTAAAGTTGCCAAGGTTGGAGACCCCTGTTCTATTGGGTAAGTTTTTTCCCCCTTTGGGAGCTTTAAAAAAATAGTTAATTGGGGTTTTTTTAGTTGTTCTTTTTTTAGACCTAGCCATTTAAAGTTTAGGAAGCTTTAAATTTAGCTGCTTTTATATAAAAATAAAAATAAAATAAAATAATATTGAAGACCCTGTTGTTCTGCCAGGTCGGGCTATCAACATAATAATTTTAAATTGGGGTATTTTAAATTTTCAGGGTTTTAAACCGGGCCAAATCTATTTAATTATTTTAATTTTTAATCATTGTTTTGTCTTGTGTTTTTAAATTGGCTGTACACTGCCCTGAGTCCTTCGGGAGAAGGGCAGTATAGAAATAAAATAATTATTATTATTATTATTATTATTATTATTATTATTATTATTATTATTATTATTATTATTATTGGTTAATCTTTAGTGAGATTCACAGCCTTTGAGGCTGGTTAATAGCTCAGCAGCTCGAGTCCTAACCAAGGACCTAGGAACTGTTAAGGTATCGTCAGAGAATGTAAGCTGTTCCGAGTAAGGTGGTTTTTTGTAGAGTCAAAATGTTCAAGTCCGGCAAATTTAGAATTTCTAAATAGCGGGGTAGCCCTTTGGGTATTGCTCCAAGGGCTCCAATTACAATCGGGACAACACACGATTTCTTTTTCCACAGTCGCTCAACTTCAATTTGCAAATCCCGGTACTTTGTGATTTTTTCTTGCTGCTTATCTTCAATCCATGCATCACCAGGTATTGCAATGTCAATGAACCATACTTTTTTCTTTTCAACTATTGTTATGTCAGGTGTGTTGTGACCAAGTGCCTGTCAGTCTGAATCCTAAAGTCCCATAAGATCTTGAGTTTCTCATTCTCTAAAACTTTCTCAACCTGATGTTCCCAGTGGTTTTTGCTGTACTCAAATCCAAACTTCTGGCACAATTTCCAGTGAATGATCTTAGCAACCCGGTCATGTCGTTGTAGGTAGTCAGTTTGTGAAATTTTGCTGCACCCACTGATCAGGTGGTCGACTGTCTCATCTTTCTCATTGCAGAGGCGGCATTTGCTGTTGGTGGTGACATGTTGAATTTTTGCCTTCATGCAGTTTGTGGCTAGGGCTTGTTCTTGAGCTGCCAAAATAAAGCTTTCTGTTTCTTTTTTCAGTACTCCTGATCTTAACCAGTTCCAAGTTAGTTTCTGGTCAGCTTTGCCTTCAATACTTTTCAAGTATTGGCCATGCAGAGCTTTGTGTTTCCAATTTTCAGCTCGCTGCTCAGTTACTTCTTTCTTATATTCTGCTTTTGTTTTAGTTGTCTTTAAAAGGCCTCCTTTATTTACTTCCTTAATCATTGGTTTTTCACTTTTCTGGATGTAATCATTCAAGCTGCATTTTTCTTCTTCCACAGTCTGCTTTACTTGTAGGAGTCCTCGACCACCCTCTGCTCTTGGTAAATATAATTGGTCAACATCACTTTTAGGGTGCAAGGCATGATTCATTGTCATAAGCTTCCTTGTTTTTCTGTCCAAATTGTCTAACTCCATCTGGGTCCAGTCAATTATTCCTGCAAAGTATCTAATCACAGGTATAGCCCAGGTATTTATGGCTTTTATGATGTTTCCTCCACTCAATTTGGACATTAATATCTTACGAATTCACCGAATGTACTTGGCTGAAGTTAATTCCTTGACTTTATTATGCATTAAGTCAGAGACTTCTAAAATTCCCAAGTACTTGTAGCCTTCTTCTGATTTTACTGCCTTTATCATTTCTTCATTCTCTAGTTCTATTCCATCCTCTTCTATGATTTTGCCTGCTTTGGTTGCTATTGTTGCACATTTGTCAATTCCAAACTCCATACCAATGTCTTGGCTGAATTCTTTTGTGTTTTCAATTAATAAATTCAGTTCAGCTTTTGTTTTACCAAACAGCTTCAAATCATCCATGTACATCAAGTGCGAGATTTTCAGTCCTTTCTTTGCAAGTTCGTATCCACAGTTCATCTTCTTCAAAATGATTGTCAGTGGTAGCATTGAGAGTATAAAAAGTAGGGGTGAAAGGGAATCGCCCTGGAAAATGCCTCGTTTAATTTCAACTTGACCCAGTTCTTCTTTATTAGCCATAAGTTTCATTTTCCAGAGGTTCATTGAAGATTCCATGAATTTTTGTATGTTGCTGCTGATGCCTAATATTTCCAGGCATTTCTTGATCCAGCTATGGGGAACTGAATCAAATGCTTTCTTATAGTCTATCCAAGCCATGAACAGGTTGGTTCGTCTTTTCTTTGAGTTTTTTAGGATTAGCTTGTCGATCAGCAATTGATCCTTTGTTCCTCTTGAGTTTTTGCAGCATCCTTTCCGTTCTACAGGAAGCAAGTTATTTCTTTCCAGGTATCCATAGATTTGGTTTGCAATGATACCAGTAAGAAGCTTGTATGTTGTTGGCAAACAGGTGATTGGCCTATAGTTTCCAGGGTCCTTTCCTTTTTCTTTATCTTTTTGGATCAAAAATGTCCTTCCAGTTGTCATTCATTCATCATTTTCAGGTGTTTTTAGGATCTGGTTCATCTGGGTTGCCAATCTTTTGTGCAGACTTGTAAGTGCCTTTAACCAGAAGCCATGCAGCTCATCCGGTCCAGGTGCACTCCAGTTCTTCACTTTTCTTGACTGTCTTTGCACCATTGCTTTTGTTATTTTCACGTCTTCCATTTTATGCACTTTAATAGAGTCCTCAACCTGTTTGATCCATTTTGCATTTCTGTTGTGCTTCTTGTTGTTTTCCCACAAATTCTTCCAGAATTTCAGAGCTTTCTCTTTATCAGGCTTTTCATTTGTTGTTACTCCGTTTCCATTTTCTAAACTCTTATAAAACTGATTTGCTCTGAACTGTGAGTTTTCCTTGAACTGAATTACTCGGTTTTCATACCTTTTAATCTTTAAAAGATTTAAAGATTAAAATTATTATTATTATCATTATTATTATCATTATTATTATTATTATTATTATTTGTGCAGCTTTCTGAGATTTAGTGTGTTTCTGTAGTGTTTCACTCTAACAATACAAACACACAAAATCTCACAAAGCTGTATGTGGAATTTTGTGTGTGTAAAGTGTGAAAGTTGTTTTTTTGGGCTTTTTGTGGCTGTGTGAGGTTCCTGCTTGTTGCAGGGGCCATTTTGGATCTAGCACAGCTGCTTTTATATTATGGGTGTGTTGTGTTTTGTAGGTTAAAAAAGGACAAAGTGACATTGACTTGGCCACGCACACCTGACCAACAAGCCACACCCTCCCAGTCACCTTACCAAGGCCCGCCCACTAATTAAGCCCTGCCCACAGAACCGGTAGCAAAAAATTTTAGATTTCACCCCTGCTTCAATGTCATAGTTACTTCCCAGAATGCCTGAGTTCTAGAGACACTCCTTAAAAAAATACTAGGTGATTGCAGCTTAGTCCCTGTTTTTGCTGATTAATCAGCAATCCAAGAAGGATGAATATAAAAAGTTAAACCGATAGTAAACATTCTAGGGAGAGATACGATAATGCACACTCTGAGAGTTTAAAGGACAGTTTTGTGGGTACCTGCACGTACATGTACCTAATATTACTCCTCACATTTATGATCTATGAGCTTGTTTTGATGTGATGTGCACTTGCCTCAATGTTTTTCCAGATACTTGGGGTGTGAACTTGATTTTCATTAACTTATTTGAGCATGGTGCATGCATATTTTATCTGGTGTTTCTTCCCCTTTTCTTTTTTCATATGGATGTGTGGTATGTCTGAAACTTTTAGCTTATATATTTCTGTAACATGGCTAATTTACCTTCCTGAAGTTGGCATTTAAGAAGGAAAATCTGAAAAATTGACATTTTGTTACAAAGTATAGATCCCATGGTATTCATGATATATATACATACCACACTCCGCAGGAAAAAAAAACACTTAAAATTTAAAGTGGGTTCATGGACTCCCAAAGTCAGCATTGTACTATTTCCTCTGTAGCTTTCCTTATTTTACTAAGACACATCCTAGAGTGCTAAAATTCGGAGTTTAGTAGCATCTTTTGCAACTATTGTAACAAATTTCAATATAGGCTTTTAACTTATGCCTTTTAATATCATTTGTCAGGGAGAAAAGTGCTACCAGACTCCTTCAGATTTTTGGCTACCATACATTAACACAGATTCTTCCTACAATGCTACAACCTGCAGGCAAGTTTCTAACCAGGTTCTGGATATTCACTGAGCTCCAGGTTCATAGCACTTATCTTGCCCCCCCCCCCCCCAAATCTGAACTGGACAATTAGTCTTCCGTTCTACAATAACATTTTCTACTTTAAAATAAACAAAAGTCTGATGTTACTTACTTAAAAATTTTTTTTGATAAGGGGATAGTGCTAAAAGGCAGAATTAGGAAGAACAAGTAAACACAGCAAGCTGGGTAAAGGGTATATTTGAAGATACTAAAGTAGCAATCTAAACATATGAAAGTTAAGCCCAAACTGCTCAGTATTTTCAGTTTGATTCTACAGGCATTTTCCTTCTGAGTCATAATATTAGGTCTAACTTGGAAAAATATGCTGGGACTATTATTGCTAACAATTGTTATTATTTGGTAACCTATATATAACAAACCAAATGAAATTAGGAAGAATGTTCCTGAAACATGAGAAAAGAGTCAAAACATATGAAAACAAGATAGTAGGCTGAACAGAGCAGAGTTACTTATCTTCCTGGGTTTCCAGGCAACCTCAAGGTTGATCCACCTCCCTCTACTATCAGGGTTGGAAGTTTGATGTCATTGGGTATGTGATGATGGAGCTTAGAGGTCTCAGATTGCCTGCTCCTGGTATATTGTAACTGAATCTATCAAACTTTAAAAAAATGTTCTAATCTACTCAACTGAATAAACCTAGAAATAATTTATTTTCAAACAAGAGGAAATCTACAGTAGTGGCCAAAATTGTGGAAACCTTTTGGGAAAAGTGTATTTTTGAAGTTTGATGGCTAATAACACTTTTTTTTTTTTTTTGAGTTTCAAGATAATCATATTCCACTGCTGGAATGGCCAGGGAATAGCCCAGACCTTAACCCAGTTGAAAATCTATTGAGCTGACTAAAGAAACTTGTTAGTCAGAAGCGACCCAGCAATAAAACTCAGTTAATAGAAGCAATCCTTCAATCTTGGTTTCACATTATAACAGCTGCAGAAAAGACTTGGTTCACTTCATGGGAAGACGTTGTAAGGCCGTAATTCATACTAAAGGTTACCCAACTAAATATTAACTGACGTGATAATTTTTATATATCTCATTTTTCTATGGTGATAATTTTTGTGTATCTCATTTTTTCTACGTGTTTCACTTTTCTTCTTTATTCTGTAACTGCTATTTCAGTGTCTTTTAGCATTTGCAAGTTTGTATACTTGTTTCCTCTGCAATACCCAATCTGTTTTCTACCATATGCATATATAAATACAGATTTAGAAAAGAAACAGAACTCCAGAGGAGGAGTAAGCAAAAAAACGAAACAAAAACCCCACTGCATTAAAAGGGCAAAATAAAACCATATTTCTCACCCTATCCATTCCACAACTGTGTCCCTTGAATAGAGAATGCCTTCTAAATGTATTTTCCCTGGACCATGCAAGGACCATGCATTCTGCTGTCAAAGAGAGCTTGTCTCTCAATAGTCCTCAATGTCTTGCTGAGGTTTGGCTGTTTATCCAATAAATCTAGGCAATGACCAGGAGTCAACACACATACATCCTCTAGTCCGGTTTCATTTACTATGTCCAACAATCATGACTCTTTTCTGCCTTCTACATACATTTCTTACCATTGAGTGTTCTTAGGTCAGCCATATTTTATTTCTAACTATAGAAATCACATTAAAAAGGCCTAGTTTGTTTGTAAACTGAAACAATATAAGGAGAAGAACTCATTCATTCGTAACATAAATACAAAGGAAATATACAATCTAAGCAAAATTCAAATCATTGTTAAAATGCCAATAAAAATGTAAAATGTCAATGAAGAAAAATCCAGTATCTTCTGGATTCAAAATTCTAGACAATCAAACCCCTATAATTTTCCCAACCTCAAATAGAGATTTCAATCTTAACTAGCCTTACGTTATAGTCTGCTGTTTCCCAAATTCAGCAATTTGGAGAAAGATGTTTCCATTTTACTATCATATCTTCAACTTGAAAAATCACTACTGCTGATTAAGATGTCATACTTCTGTTAATTAACCCAACTGTGGGGACAATAAACACAATTAATTCCCGTTTCTGATTTTCTCAACCATGATCTTTCAATGTAGGACAAAGCTGAGAAGGAATACCTCTGAAATGGAAACAGCTATACTGGAGAATAGCTGGATACCCGTGCTTTGCTAGGAAACTATGTGATGGGGCTTGATAAATCAACACTTATAGCTTGACAATTAATGAGTAGTTATGATCGGCCTCTCCTCTCCCCTTCTCCCTCTCAGCCTTGCCCCACAGATCCCTATCCTATCCTATCCCCTTCTCTCCCTCAGCCTTGCCCCCAGAAGCCTATCCTATCCCCCTTTTTCTCCCTCAGCCTTGCCCCACAGAAGCCTCCCCTATCCTATCCCCTGGTTGCTGCTGTGAAAGTGAAACTGAAAGTGAAAGTGAAACTCCTCTCATCTGCTTGTGTTTTGCAATTGGAACAGATTTCTTTTCAGGTGGGGAGGGGGAGTAGAACTCCTTAGCATCAGAGCATGTTAATTATAATATAGGAAATTCTAATGCTCTGATGGTCATTTCGAAAAATCCTCTCTTAGTGAGCACCTAAAAGCCAAGAGGAACATACGTGGCAAATTTCAAGTTTGCAGGCTTTACGGTTCTGGATATTTCGTTATTATGGCATGAGTGGTTTTCGCTTTTATATATATATAGATTCACAATATGTACCATATCCAATGTTACATGAAGATGCAACAGATATTATCAAGACCTTTTTATACTTCTACTACACTCCACCTTTTATTCTTTCTAATCTTTGCCTCCTGCTGCTTATAACTGCTTTTAAAGCCTTGTCAGCCAATTCCAGCTCATGAAAACAGTTACCTCATATTTTAGGCACTTGGACTGTGTTTATTTTTCTGACTGCTTTTGACCTTTTAAAGTTTTCCTTCATTTGAGAAGGAAAGTCTGAAGTCTGATTTCTGAAAGTCCTCACTTTCAGAAATCAATTCTATCAATATGCAGCGGGACACTCTCTTCACCAAACAGTGAAATAATTCTCAGAAACCTACCTTTCTCTTTGCATCATATACCACATGGTAAGAAATAACTCTATATTCCCATCTTATACATTTTCTCAACCTACCACTTCTACTTCAGCAACTAACCCCAGCTAAAGTGAAACATAAATGTCATCATCTTTGGAAAGAAATGTGCTCCATCATAACTCAATGCAAAAGACAAATCCAAATCTTAATGTAGTATGTAGTACATAAAATAGTATGTAGCTCTAAACAATAGGCTACATATTTGCTTCATTCCATTTACTGCAAGGACTATAACACAGTAACATTACACGGTGCAATTCTTTAGTAAGGAGGCATTTTGTCCTTTGACCCATTTGACCAAATCATTTCCTATGTCATTGTGCATTTACTAGGGATTAATCCTCATTTAACAGAATACAATCTGTATGTAGAATGAAAGGATTGAATTATAATAAGACAATCCTAAGTATGTTAGCATAAAGTTTGTTATATGCATTAGGAAGTAATGCTAATTTTGGTTAACTTAGACTTATTATGTACATTTTTGTGACAAGGTTATAAAGTGATGGCATTGTGAATGCCATCTTAACTACTTTCTCTTTCCCGGCAGAATTCATACTTTCTGGATAATTAATGTTTATTAAATATATTCGCCATTCAATACTCAGATCAACTTACATTCACAAAATATAACATTAATAGCAATAGCACTTAGACTTATATACTGCTTCACAGTGCTTTATAGCCCTGTCCATTATATAACATTAAACCAAAAGCATAGTATTAAAATTGGGCAGTGAGATAATATCACAGATTTTTATCTTTTTCCAGCATATGCACATACGTCTATGCCACACCAATGTTCATTAACTGGATACTTATTATGAGCAAAAGTGGTGCTCAGCGATAGGTGAACTTATACAGTTATTAATTACATCCTGGAGTAAACGCAGAGAAAGTGATTATATTCTGATCCAACAGTTACTTGTATCAGGAGTTCAAAAATAATTAATCTCAAACTCTCACCATAATAAATATTTGAGGAAAGAAACTGGCTCGTTTCTGGTAAGAGGAGCAAGTATCTAAGTAAGTATGTCCTTTTCATTCTTGACTGGGAGATTTAAAATTCTTATCCTTCTAAACAGTTCTGGCCTACCTTCCAAAGGAGATCTCAATTCCTGACTTTAAACACCATGTTGTCATACTAGAAAGATGAACAAGCTGACCAAAGGTAGGTCAGGCAGGATTAGCCTGCAGGTCTGCAGTATATGCAGACTTGTCATTCATGATTCCAATCTTCTTTGCTCATTCAGACAGAATAAGCAACATCCAATTTGCAGTGGTAATAGCAAGTTTTTATTATCATTATTCAGGTTACAGGCATTTAAATGTAAATGCAAATTTGCAATATATACAGTATCACATTTCAGTAGCCGTATATCCTAAAATTTATTTATTCCAATTGCTAAGGACCACTGAAGTATTACAATGATATACAGTTAAGAGTGTGTGTTTGCAATTTTAGGTTGCTTTTTGGAGGGAGATGATCTTTTTTTTAAAGAAAAACAAAAACTAAAGCCTATTGGAATTAAAACACCTATTTTATTTGATCCGCCCCTCAAATCTGTTCCACTATTCATCTAGTTTCCTACTGAACTTTAAGTGAATTTTGGGTGGCTTAGAAGATGCCAAAAAAGGGGGCTGACAGCCTCACCACAGCCTGTAAGTAAAAGGCTGACCACTATATATTTCATATGTACCTCTTCAGAAAAATTTAAGAAGTGCTGATTGATATACATAAGATGCAGGTTAAGCAGGATATGCTAGTTGACCTTGTGATTCAGTCAGACATCCCAAGTGCTGATTACCTCGTGCTCATGAATTTGTATAAGTCTTTGGGGAGATATGACTTCCATCACATAAAGCAAAGGCGTACTCTTCAGCCCCACCCACTCCTGAAAACAAGAATATTTTTTTAAAAAGAAGTTACTGGGACTGAACAAGGCTACATTACCTTCCAATAGTTTTGATAAATGGCTAGAATTACTCCTAGAGGGCAGGAAAGGTTTGGGAAAAGCAACATAAAACTCTGCTTTAGGATTCAGATTATATATAACAAACAGGTAAATGTTTTAGGGTATAAATATATTACATTTCAATTTTTTTTTAAATGTGTGCCCAAATTCTAACAGTGATTATATGTACCAAGTACCATTCTTTTATATATTAAGTTATGCATGAGGATATTTCCTTTTATTCAAATCCCTTGAATTTTTAAAGATAAAGTACTTTCATCAGTTAGCAATACAATACCGAAAAAGGTTAATTACAAGAACTGCATAGTGAAGATTCCCCTTTGCAGGGATTCTTAGAATATATTTGCACCAGAAAATTTTCACAGGTGGGTTTCTAACAAACCTGCTCAAATTATATTAAGAGGCCATCTGCACATCTGCTACATTCTCTACATGTAGAGAATTCATTTCATCAATTATGAAATGAAACAATTATGTGTAATCTATAAATACCAAATTAGAGAAAAAATAATTCTGGAAAAGGCTATCCCTAATGATTTAGACAAAGTGGTTTCCATAAATTCACATGCAACTAGAAAGCAGAATATCAGCACCATCCAGAAACAGCTCTTTCATTCTCCTCTTTAATCCATTTGCTCCAAAATTTAGGCGAATAGATATTTTTCATATTTGAAGCATCCAGGTTAGATAAAGAGTGTTTCTGTAACACAGCATGTTTTATTATCTACCTCAATATAACTTAGTAAAAGTTTCTGTTGATTTGTAATCTCTTTTGCTGATAACAGGAATTCTGAGACAGATTAACCTGATATCTGATAGTCATAACATATTTAATGTGAACTTTGATCTAATTACCTTTCTCTTCCCAAGCTGTCCCAATTAACATTCTAAACTGCAGGCTATTTATTACTCTGGAACAAGCTAGAAATATTAAATTAATGCTTTTCAGCAGCTCAATTAGTCCTCTCCAGATAAGTTACAGCACCCTTGGTCTCAAGGCACCATGCTTGAACTCCAACATAACCAAAGTATCATGCTGAAAAAGATGGCTTCCATTCCATGTTTGAAATATAAAATGTAATTGTAAAAGTTCAGACTGATTTGCCCAATCTAGCAATGTCCTAGATATGCTAGATTACAATTCCCATAATTCTCAGAAAACAAATCCATTAGTTATATTGATTAGAAGTAATGTAACTTGTAGTTCTGAGATGCAATTCACTATGTTGGACGGTGCTTGTTTAGTCAAGTAGTTCATTTAATGGCTTTATCTCACACTTTTCCTTTTAAGCAAATACTATGACTTAAATAATTTTGAGAAGCCAGTGTCCATCAAAACTAATAGAAACTAAATTTTCATGTCAAATAAAATTTTCATGTCAGTTACTGTGAGCTTTGGCAAAATACATTACCAACCCAATATTCAACAACGACAGACAAAGCAAAGACTCAGTTTTTGATATATATCAGCATATTAAAAGATAATTGCTGTCAAACATGCTCAAAGGCAAAGTTGTCTTCATGAAATAACATTACATCTTAAAGAAAATTAACATTGTAAATTTAATCTGCCCAGAAGAAATTGCATTCAAAATAAATAGTTAATGGAGCTATACACAATCTATCCCTCTTAATTATATCATATCAGGCAGTTTAGGACTGAGTACATTCAATGGAAGCTCTTATCTCCAAACTTAAACAAAATTCTATTCTGTCACTTTTTTACCAAGACATATTGCCTTGGGCTCACCAAATTCCATCTCCTCATCTACAAACAGGCATGGTTTCAAGACTTTACTATTTAGTAATGGAGACTTCTCTCCCAGTATTGGAAACCCACTGAAGATGAAAAACTAGGCAAAAATATTATTATTTCAAGGAATAAAATTGGATAACTCCAGGAAGAATAGACAAAATACAAACTTTCATATTAAATTGAATACATCCATTGCCTCCTTATAGCTCAAGAGAAATAAACTCCAAGTTTTTTCTTCATTATATTTTAACATTTATCTATCTTAATGAAAAATAAAACAAAAGCACACATTCATCCTTGAAGGGTCAAAGCTAGTCAGATAAGGATACAGCACCAACACTGGAAATCCCAAAAGACCAGTGTGTCTTGTCAGATTTTCTCTCAGGCACATATAAAGTGACCTGCTTAGTCACTGTAACTATTTGGTGTTTAAATTTCATTTTTGCAACATGACACATCAAATCCCCATAAATATTGTTTGACAGGCACCAAGTCACAACTGCAAGATAGACAAGTATGCTTCCAGCACTTTAACATCTTCACTGTAGTAGCTCAATTACAGAAGCAAGCAAATAGTAGCAAGAGTTATAAAGATTTCAGAGCAGAACACTAAGAGGCTAAATTTATTTACCATGTGCTACACTATTCTTCATGAACGTAGTCCAATCGTATGAAGCATCCAGAAGTATAAATGTTTAACATAAGCAGCCTGCTTATTCATTCATTCAAACAAACAAATTGATGTGTATTCAAATTGTGGATTCTTTAAATTCTATATAATTATAATATTAAAAAGCTCTTGCCATTTCAAAGATGTCTATTTTCAGTAGTCACTTTTTAGATTTGTTCTTCCTTCCAAGGAATCCCTAAATAGAAACTAAATACATTGCAAAAGACTTGGCAGTACATTCAACTATGCTGAGGACTAACTAGGTTTTCAGAGTATTAGTACTGCCCCACAAGTGCAGCCTAAAACACATTGAGTAACTAACTAATGGATAAACAGACAAGCTGTCTTCTAGGGGTTTCTGTGTTCTTTTAGGAGAACTATGGAAACCACGTGGACTTTCAGAACAGACTGTTTGAAAAATGATTACTCTATTAATCTACAACTGAGTTTTTAAATAACACTGTTCAAATTAGATGAATCTCTAATTCTCTTTTTTTTAATTCAAAAGGTTAGAATTACTGTGGAATTATAATTCCTGAAAGGTAAGAGTTTTTCAGATCAAGCCACTACCAAACATCAGATTCTTGATGCAAATACAATTGCAATACAAATACCTAACTCTTCTATGCTTGGAGGAACACACAAAACAGAAAGACAAATTATCTTTGAAATCAATCTCAAGCTGTTTGAATATGACTGTACAGGATAGCATAACAGCAATGTTAATTCTGAGTGGCTAGATGTTATTACATGCTTCAAATGATTTTGAATTTTTTTCTATAAATGAAGATTTATATTTAATCATATCAAAACAATGGAAAATGGTGAACTTATTACAAGGGTACTTCAAAGAGTTGTCTGAGCTAATCTTCTCACTCTGAACATTTGTTTGTGAGTTTGCAAGTCACTCAGACAACCAAATGTGTTAAGTTGGTCAACAAGTATATCAGGTTTTAGCAACTCTACTGTTATGACACATCAAATTAAAAGTCTCAGAGTAAGGATTGCCTCTGACAGTGATATTTACAAGCCAAATAACCATTTATGTAGTTTACTTGAATGCAGGATTCATTAAATATACAAAAGCCAAATTAATTTCCTCACTGAAATTACAGAAAGGCCAATATTTATATTTACAGTAGAAATGCTGCTTCCTGCACTGGATATTATTTCTATTATTAAAATATTTGGTAATAGGAAGCAAGAAAGAAGCATTAAGCTTTGAAATTTTTAGAAAATGCCATTGTAATATAGATGGGAACTCAGGGAAGTTAGCATGCTATTTTGGGAACACAGGATAAAGTATCCCACCATGTAGCCTATTTCTAGCTTGAAATATGGCAAATACATTGCATGAAAAGTATGAGGCAAAATATTCAAGATTTGTAAGCAGTTATTAGGGGCCTATACAGATTACACATCTGTTAGATAAGCAGAAAGGAAAACTATCTTTTTAGTTACAGGAGTAAAATTGAGACAGAAGGTGTTACTGTTTTGCAGTGGTGAAATATCTATTCATTTTAATAAATTTATTATTCAAGATACAAAACTGAATGCCAGACATCACTATAGGTTTATTTGTTTTAATGCTTACAGGTGATCAAATAAACCATTTCTAAACACTCTTGAATAGTATTATACCAACTGAACATATCCTAGGGTGAAATTGACAAACACCAGCAAGTTAAATGATGCAGCAGTGTGTAGCCCTAAGTGAACTGATAGCTACAGGTCAGAAATTTAGGTTATTATATTTGTTCTTTCAAAGCAAGAGCAGGGTTTTTATTATGAGCTCCTATTCATACACTTCAAATGAGGAGTACCTCAAGGGTGGACATAGATACTGTTACTTTTATGCACGAGAATAAAATGCTGAAAAAAAACATACATATTATGTTAGAATAATTAGTTTTTATACTATTGTCTCTCTTCAGTTTGATAAATTGGGGCTTTGCAATTTTTTCTGAAAATGATACATTATCCAATAGCCTTAATTTGTTCTAATTTTAGCCCCATGATTGCTGATAAGATACAAAATTATAAAAATGTTCCATTTAGTAGAATAGTAATATTCTGCATCTTCTTTGATGAATATATATATTGTACTTCATAAGGTACCTAAAATTGAGTTATGAACTTAGAAGTCTGATTTGTATCATACTTTTATCATGAGGTCAGAAATTTACTACTATTTTGAGATACTGCCTGTCCAATCACATCAATCTATCACATTGGTCCAGCAAGAGGAGTATGTTGTGGGTCCTAGTCCATGACAAAAATGTCATCTGACAGGACCCAGGAAGAGAACCTTTTCTCCTGTGGCACCCACCTTTGGAAGATCATTCCACCCGAGAAGAGTTTGCCCCCTTGACCTTGCTGGCCTTCTGAAAAACCATGGCTCTGCCATCTGGCCAGCAACATGGGTATGGAGCATGGATAGTGGCTGTATTGCTATAGAAACTGAGCTCTCCCACAGATCATGACTTTTTAATATAGCTTTTCATGGTTCCTATTCTTTTTATATATTTGAATTATTTTTAATATTATGGTTTTGGTGATTTTCTTCCATTATTTTTTATCTTTTTAGCTTTGTACATGGCCCAATCATATATGTGAGATGGGCACCTGTATAAACTACAAAATAAAGTAGCTTTGTCTAAACTTCCATCCTTGCTTCTCTATTAGCATTCATATAGAAACGCACAACACTTTTAATATTTAAGCATACAGTATGACTACTACTGCAAAGTAACAAAATATATTTTACAATATATGATTTGAGGATGGTATTTAGTATCAAAAGATAGCTTTTAATGAAGTCAATATGTTTATTTCAGGAAAGACAGCTGAAGAACTATTATATATAACAAAATCAGTGAGGAAATGTAACAAATATATAAAAAATGACATGATTTTCACATGGTGCAATCCATTGGCATATGACTCGTCTCTATTCACAATATACAATCAGCCCTGAATTGATTCAACAAAGCAGTTATGTTCTTAAACTATTAATATCTTGATTCTCAGATGTCTTCAGTATCATAAGGGGATTAATACATATAACTTTTGAAAAATGGAGCGTGGAAAGCAAATAGTCATTATTAGTTGGATATAATGTTCTGCATATGTATATCAGTTTAGTAGAAATAAGATTGGTTAACTACATAAAAAGAGCAAGAAAATCCAACTGCAAAGCTTCAAAAATCCAACTATTGTTTTCAAGTAGCTTATTTAAAAAAAATCAAATATAATTATAACCCAATATTTCCAAACAGGAGCGGCAGGGAAAATTCAGTATCACCTCAATATTGTAAATATTAAATGAGAGATACAGGATTTGAAATTCAAATACAACCCTAATTTCTTAATGGTATTAGTCAAGGCTTTTGTACCATAGCCAAGATAGAAATGAAAAATTTTATATACTAGCCAGTATCCTACAGAATTTAGAAATGTAAAGATTGATATATGATGATAGCCTCAATTATTATGTATTGACTGTCCAACTTTAGTGGACTCTGAATGGCATAGAAAACTAGTGAAAACAAAAGCAGTTAAAGAATTGAATCAACTAGACTATCCAGACTAAAATAATGCAATAGAGAGTCAAAGAAGGGCCATTGAACAAATGAGCATCAACCTCAGGCCTGGGACCAAAGCCAGATTTTCAAAAGCTTTTCAAAACACCAGGAGAGAGGGCACCATCCTTATCTCTTGAAGGATGCTGTTCCAAAGGCTGGGAGCCATAACAGAGAAGGCACACTTCCTAGGTCCCATGAGATGGCAATGCTTAATAGAGGGGGACCTGGAATGTACCCATTCTGTTGTAACTTACCGGGCAGGAAGAAACAATTGGAGACAAACAGTCTCCCAGATATCCAAGCCCTAACGCTGTACAGAGCTTGCTGATGTAGGGGGAAAAATCATTTACAGCAGATAGTCTTAGCACTTCAGATGCTAAGACTATCCTAATGGTCAGGAATTATGAAAATTGTCCATCTGTTATAAACACCTTGCTATAGGAAGCCATTCCCCCCCTCTGCCCTTTCCCTCCCCCCTCTGCCCTTCCCCATACACACAAGAAATAAACAGTGACAGATGCACACAAACAGGTAAGGGTCAAAAACACTTAACCAACAAGTCATTGCCTGAAAATTAATAACTTTGGGATATTTCATGGAATCATTGTTTTGAAGGAAAATAAGCATTGCCGAACAGAAATTTCTGTACTAACCTGGAATCACAGCCAATCCATACTTGGCCTGTTCTGATATTCAAGTCACTTCTCTGCCACCTTTACCTTACCGTAGCCAGACCAAGGTAATACTTCTTGGTTTCTCAGTCAGTCTAATCCACTTATGCCAGATTATTCAAGGCCTGCAATAAATATAGATATATAAATTCTGGCTTCATGCATATTATGTTTAAAGAATATGTATTTTCTAAAAAGGTTTTCATTCTAGCTACTATATTACAAATGATTTGTCTTTCTTAACCTACCCTCTTAGATATTAAATTCCTTTTAGATGCCAACTCTAATGTTTCACAATATAATCAAAATATTTAATACACTTACATCTTACCTTTATGTACAGAAGCTAAAATCCTTGCTCTTATTTCCCCCCACAACAATCCTATAAGGTAGACTGAGATGAGACTGTGAACCTCCATGGGTTAGAGTGCCGTAGAGCCTGGGTCTCTCCACTTCTATCTAATCCAGTACCTTGACCACTACAAAACACTGGCTTTCAAGTCCTGTTAAGTTCACTAAGTAGCCCATAAATCATGGCAATCATCTCATATATAATTATTTTGTTTACCATCAAATACAGAATAAGCATCCAACATTCTTCTAGCCAACACAAACAGGGCAGACTAAGAAATGCTAGACTCAGCACATTGCTTCATCATTTCTTGTACCCAACAAGATTTTATACAATGGAGACCTAACAAAAATGCCAAAACAAGCTTTCAGAATTAATATTTATTTCTACAATACTAAGGTAACATTTTTAAGAAGTTAAGTTTATCAACTCTTTTTCCATTCTTGTCTTTAATCTAAAAAGCCAGACTTTGGAGAAATAAATTTATCTTAAATATCCCAGCAAAAATGAGTAATTAAACAGCCGTGTACACAAAAAATATCTAGCTAAGAAAACTGTCAGTAAATTAATGGTGCATTTTCCCACCTTATTTTTCATTTTAATATGCTACAACCAGAGCATAAAAGTTGTTCAGCTTTGGTTTTCTCTAACTGAAGAGTTAGAAAAGCATATATATGTAACCAATTTGAGACACTGTTCTCTAGCTAACATACCTTACAAAAAGTCAGAGAAATTTATGATGATGGGTTACCCAAGAAATGTTTGAGTTTGCTACTTAGAATAAACAAAGTGTACCACAATCTATTATGAAGGAAAGATCAGATTGTAAAAAATCACTTTGGAATCAATTTGGAGACATATTTAGAACAAAGATAGATATTTCACAGCAGGCTTACAAAAGTATACCTATACACAAAGGCATCCTTTTACTACATACATCCTCCCCACCAAATACTAAGAGAACGTAATTCTATACCCTTTTAAGGAAAGCTAATACAAGGGGGGGGGGAATCAAGAAACACATCTAAGGACTGTGAAACCAGACTCTTAAGAAAACTATAAGGTTGAAATATATATATATATATATATATATATATATATATATATCAATTTTCTTACTTCTTCGTAGGGTCTATGTGTGTTTTTCTTCTAGCCAGGTTTTCCCTACATAGCCAAGGTTTTTTTGTAGCTCCAGCTCAGTAGAATCTCATCTACTCGGTTCTGGGCTTTTTTCCTTTCTAACACCTAGCAGTTAGAGCTTGCTAGGTGTTAGAAAGGAAAAAAGCCCAGAACCGAGTAGATGAGATTCTACTGAGCTGGAGCTACAAAAAAACCTTGGCTACGTAGGGAAAACCTGGCTAGAAGAAACACACACACACACACACACACACACACACATATATATATATATATATATATATATATATATATATATATATATATATATATATATATATATTTCATCCTCATAGTTATATATATCTATATCTATATCTACATACCAAATATATTTTGTATATTAATGTAAGAATAGTTCCCAATAGTCTCCCCACAAACCCGCATCTTTCACGAACCCACTGCAATAGACTGACACGAAATAGCGCAATGGTTTCAATTCATGGTATTACTTCAACTATATATATATTTAATATATGATTAACCCATTTGCCTGGGTCGAGGTGGGACCCTGAACGAAGTACGCGGGCTGGGTTCTCAAAAGGCTAACGCGTTGGCCGCCTCGCTTCCTTAGTCGAGTATGTCGCGTTTATACCTAAAAGGAGAGGTGGGGCGGGGAGGGGGGGGGAAGAGAAAGGCCGAAGTCTATCAAGACCCCTCTCCGGGACTCACGTGCCTCCTTTTGCGGGTGATGTGCGAGTGAGATAGAAGGGGAAAGTCCTACCTCCAAAGGAACAGAGGCGAAGCACTTCGCAAATGGCTAACCAATTCCCAACCGAAGGATGACCTAAGGCAAAACCACCACCACTTCCCGACTTCAATCACCCCACCCCCGCTTCATCTCCAGGGGAAAGCCAGGGCCCATTGTCCCGCCTCAGCAAACATCCCTTTTCTCACCCCGCTTCCCTCTTCCCTTCGGCTACAGCTTCAAGTGGTCCCCCGTCTTGGCGGGTCCCACGCACCCCTCCAGTCCGGCTTGCACAGATACCTGCTCCGGGAAAGAAATGGAGGGGGTGTCAATGCCGTACCCCGTTGCCTCCCGCCGCCGCCATCTTAACAGCAGTCCCTGAGCCTCAGCCCCAGTTAAATCACGCGAGAACTCACCACCTGGTAGGGGAGCGAAGAAGAGACGCGATAATTGAGGGAAGATCAGACGAGAAGTGGAGTAGCTGGGAGGGAAGGAGGCAAGTCATGAGGAAACGAAAATCTCGCGAGACGTTGTCTCAGGCAGCCACTTCCCGCGAGAAGAACAAACCAGAAGAGAACGGCGCGAGCCCCTGCAATGGCGTTCATCTCCGGGGAGCTTTTTTCCACAAGCAGAATATTGGAAGGGCCATTGTAGTCACGCGCCGGAGTTCCACGCTCGGAATGAACAATCCAATTAGTAATTCTTCCTCGTGATGAATACCGCGAGAACCAAGATTCAGATAGTTTCTCGCGAGAATCAACGGAACAATGCGAGAGTTTCAGTCATGGTGTTTTCCGGGTATCTTTTTATTTCTGCTTATTGCAGAAATTTGAGTTTTGGATAAATTATATCATGTGAGAAACTGTCCGCGGCTCAACCTGGCTAAATCCTGAAAGTTTCATCAGCCTTCCACTGAAGGGGCAAGAGAGAAAGGAAACTTAGCATCTAGAGAAAATTCCCGCGAGACTTCGTAGAGCACCTACGAAATGCCGAGACTTGCGTGCCTGAGACAATCGTTGGGGGAGGCGGGGCGGCGAGGCTAAATCTCGCGAGAGCTAGTGACGGCTTGCGGAAGTGTATTGCTCGTTTAACCTGTAGCGAGATTTCGCAGGCGTTTTGCTTTGGGGAGGTTCAAAGAAAGCGACGTGGGGTAGGCCGGGTAGAGGCGTCTCGGGGAACCCCCTCGAAAATTAGGATCGCGGGCGCTCGGCGGAATTCTCGCGAAAGCTTGAGAAAGGAAGAAACGAGAAAGACTTCTTTCCAAACAGACCGGGTTACTCGCTGACGCCCTCTAGCGGTGGAGGGTTGTCGTCTCGCCCTCGCGCTCCCTCCTTTGTAGTGCGCAGGCGTGTTACGGAGCGCGTGGGGACTGGTCTTTCCTCCGCAGCGTGGGCGCGCGAAGCTGTCTCGAATGTTCGTTCTGCTGGGGAGATCAAGAAATCACCCCCCCCCCCCGGCTGTGTTCGAAGAGCTGAAAGTCTGCCAACAAAATAAATAAATAAAGCTTTGAAGAAAGCAGAGTCAGGCCACTCATCCTGTTGGTGCTAAACATTTTATCCACATTTTTAGGAAGACGCCAGGAATTCGATTTCATTTAAATAAAAAAACTTACCAAGTTATTTAAGACTAAACGATAGCTTTGGAAGTACCAGGCACGAATTGCAAGTTTTTTAGAAGGGCCGTTTTAAAGTATTTTTCAATTTTTTTTGTATTAGTCCCAACAATATTTTTCTATAATCTACAATTATAATTACGAACACGTTGTAATTTTACGAGTTACAATATAAGGTCTATTGAAGTAACAGATGGGAGGAAACTGCTCCTTTTTTTTTAATTAACGCAGGTTGTAGGTACCCGTATTTTCCGGCGTATAAGACGACTGGGCGTATAAGACGACCCCCAACTTTTCCTGTTAAAATATAGGGTTTGGGCTATACTCGCCATATAAGACTACCCCTCTTCCAACACACACCAAATAAAAATTAAAAAAACATCAACTGCCTCAACACAATGTAAAAGCAGCTGTGCTAGACCCAAAGTGGCCCCTGCAACTAGCAGGAACCTCACACAGCCACAAAAAGCCCAAAAAACCAACTTTCACACTTTACACACACACAACACAACACAACTGGCTCACCCACAATGTAAAAGCAGCTGTGCTAGACCCAAAATGGCCCCTGCAACAAGCAGGAACCTCACACAGCCACAAAAAGCGCAAAAAACAACTTTCACACTTTACACACACACAACACAACACAACACAACTGGCTCATCCACAATGTAAAAGCAGCTGTGCTAGACCCAAAATGGCCCTGCAACTAGCAGGAACCTCACACAGCCATAAAAAGCCCAAAAAAAATCAACCTTCACACTTTACACACACAAAATTCCACATACAGCTTTGTGAGATTTTGTGTTTGTGTAGTTAGAGTGAAACACTACAGAAACACACCACATCTCAGAAAGCTGCACAAATATTATTTTATTTTTATTTTTATATGAAAACTAAATTTAAAACTTCCTAAACTTTAAATGGCTAGGTCTAAAAAAGAACAACTAAAAAAACCCCAATTAACTATTTTTTTAAAGCTCCCAAAGGGGGAAAAAACTTACCCAATAGAACAGGGATCTCCAACCTTGGCAACTTTAAGACTTGTAGACTTCAACTCCCAGAATTCCTCAGCCAGCTTTGTTTTTACTGGCTGAGGAATTCTGGGAGTTGAAGTCCACAACTCCTGCCTGCATGATTGCAGGCAGAAAGTGGCTTGCTGATGGAATGGATTCAGGCAAGCGAAGCAAGGCAAGCGTGGCGATTACCAGCTGAGGTAAGCAAGCTGGAGGGGGAAAACTTTTTTCTTTTTACAGGACTCTGGGCTCTGGCGATCCCAGCTGAGTTGCCTGATTAGCAGGCAACGCAGCTGGGATCGTCAGAGCTTGGATCGATGGTTCTGGCGATCCCAGCTGCGATGCCCTATTGGGCAGGCAACTCAGCTGGGATTGTCAGAGCTTGCAGAGTCACGTAAAAGGAAAAAAGTTTTTTCCTTTAACATGGCTCTGGCATCCCAGCTGAGTTGCCTGATTAGCAGGCAAAGCTGGGATCGTCAGAGCTTCGATCGCCAGAGCCATTTAAGGCTCGTTAGAGTCTTTTGGGCTGGTCTGCCTGGTTACAGGAGAACGACACCCGGCGTATAAGACGACCCCTGACTTTTGAGATGATTTTCATGTGTTAAAAAGTCGTCTTATACGCCGGAAAATACGGTACTTGGAAGCTATTATTTCTGGTAGTACAAACTCATCTCTAACCTGTTGGTTGACCAATCTAGTTTTGTAGCTTTTTGAAATGGAAGAAAAACTTGCTTAACCAGATTTATCAAGCGCCATACAGTAATCTTAACCTTTTTGCATTATCTTTCATTAACTTCGACAAATATTAATTGCTGTTTGCAGGTGTTTTCCCTCCAAACAGATTTTACTATTAAATGTAATCATGAAAGATGTCCAACACAAATTGATATTAAGTACTTATAACCTGCAACATTCCAATAGTATAGTAACTGGAAAGGGAGCATTCCAATAGTAGTATAGTAACAACTGGAAAGGGAGAACACCTGATGTAAATTAATTCAAATTAGGTTTGTGTGCAAACATGCTTATATTAAATCTGGTTCACATATCTGAACCATAATAGATTTTGAGTTATTAAATTCATGGTTTGTAAATACAGCATGTGAGAGATACGATTGTAACCAATTATACTCAGCAAAGAACATACTTTGTGTAAGTCACATTTAGTAAATGATCTAGGTTCTAGTTTACACAGTGCAATATAATATTGGCAATGTGTTCGATCTCACTTGTGTATATAAAGAACATTTTGCTTACCTTGGTTCAGTGTTTTACCCTATTGGAGAAGTTTAGTTAACAACACTAACTGTTCAAGGTATGAATTACATGAACCAGAGTCAATTGCATTATTACATTTACATTTTACAAGAATGTTTATTATGTACTGCGTAAAGATTTTAGAGAAGAAACTGCATATCACACCTGTCCTAGAACATTATTGTAATGAGGTTACCAAAAGTATTGTTAAGTTTTGTTTAAGAGTCAGGCTATATGATCCAATTGTTCAACCTGCCTTTGATGTAATAACATCTGGTATTAATCCATTGATTTGTAGATCATGGTTCAAGATTATGATAGTTATTTTCTCTTGGCATATATTGTGTAAACCCAGCAAATCATTAGTTAGCATTTTAGATTAGCCAAATTGTGGTTTATTAAATAAATCATAGTTAAATATACTTGAATGTTCTGTGAATCAGGCCTAATCCCTATAATATTTAGAAGCTACAAATAAAATGTAGCCGCTTTCCCTGATTTCTTGATATGGGGGCTAAAATTCACATCTAACATAATTATGACCACAGTGGCTGAGATGAGGGTTGTAGGACAAATAGCTGGAGGATATCATTTCAGGGAAAGAAAGCTGAAATAAAAATGCTTGCAAACATAGAGCATACAGATACGTTAAAAACATACAATATGTGACTTTGATATGCATGCCTCAGACAAATCCATGAATAACTGGATCTTCTGTATAGGTGCTTGGAAGAAAATCTGGCTGACGGATTTACACTCTTAAAATGGATGTAGAATAGAAATAGAGTAGAGTAGAATAGAAAATTTAGAATAGAATAGAATAGAATTCTTTAGTGGCCAAGTGTGATTGGACACACAAGGAATTTGTCTTGGTGCATATGCTCTCAGTGTACATAAAAGAAAAGATACATGTTCACAGACTGCTGCCTAATTTATGATATGTGGAATCTGACTCTGTAAATTGGGTCACCTGTATGCAGCCTTTTTTCAGCAGTACAGTACTTGCATTTTTCCTAGTGTTATAAGAATGAATAAAAAACTTTACTACTTAATATCCATAAATTTGAATTCCATTTTTAGGTATTTGTTCTTTTTTTCTCTCGTTTTAATTCATTTAAGAAAAGTGGATTTTTGAAAAAGTGTATTCACTAGAGGGCAGCAAATATCACTAGAATTAGGGAACCAGTAGGAAATAGATCAGGTAGTATTGTCCAGGGTTTTTCAAATTTTTTCAGACTCTGAAACATTCCTTATTTAAAAAAGAAACTCTTTGAAACCCTGATCAAGAGGCAAAGCTCTAGTGATAGAAAAGTGGTTTTTATAACCCTTAATTTCATGGAACTCTTAGGGTTCCTCAGAACACAGCTGGAAAATCGCTAGGCAAGGCAAGGAGTAGCTTTACTTTTGGATTTTTTTGATTATTGCAAAAAAGTGTTCCCAATTAAATAACTGTAGATACCAGATATAAATTATGTGTGATCATTTTTGCTTCAATAAAAGATATACAGTACCAAATTCTAGAACCATGATGGCGAACCTATGGCATGTGTGCCACAGATGGCACGCGGAGCCATCTCTGTGGGCATACAAGCTGACTACCCAGGTCAGCTCCACCCGCGCATGCCCATGCACCTCCTGCCAGCCAGCTGATTTTAGGGCATCTGCCACATGCACATGTGTGGGGGTGGGGGGGTTGCACAGCATGTGCAGGAGTGGGGGAGTTGCGGCACCCCCCGCACCCCGTTTTTTGTTCCAGGAGGCTTCAGGGAGGCCTGCTAGCACCAAAATGGGCCATGTACGGGAGTGCGGGGAGGTTGTGCGTGCGGGGGGTGGGGGGGAGTGCGGAAGGTCGCGTGTGCATGCACGGGGGGCAGGGCCTGCGGGGGAGCATTGCATTATAAGTATCGGCACGCACGCGCTTTTGGCACCCAAGGGAAAGAAGGTTCACCATCACTGTTCTAGAAGATGGCCTTAATTTTAAAAAAATACGCCCTTTATATATTTTTAGAATTAAGAGTAAAAGACTAAGCAAGAAAAAATATTCTTGGAACAATATTTAAAACAAGGGAAAGAAATTACTCATTTGGCTCTGGCACGTGTGTTCAAGAAGAATTCAAATATCATCACTACCAAATTAATATGATGATTAAAAAAACAACTTGCAGCTGAGATACTTCCAGAAAGATTTGTACATTCATTTTAGAAACAAAAACTTCCATTACTTATCTACCAGTGAGAAATATTTAACACTTTTCTGTTTCCACCTATCTTTAGCTATTTTTATATTCTGTTGGTTCCATTAGCATAAGCTAAAGCATAATTCTTGGTTAACAAACCATTTTGGCTGTGTTCACATAACGCATATCCACAAAGTATTTCATTAACCTACCATGATTGCTTTATTCATTTGATAATATAGTGAGTTTGACTTAACCACTGTAATTTATTTATTATTTGATTAAATGTTAAATGAATAGAAATTTTGATTCTAGATCAGTCCATCCTCTCCATGTCACTATTTAAAAAAAACATAAAAATAGGAAAAATACTAGCAACCCTCCCTGTATCTCTGAGCAATCTATATTATAAATACTTGATAATAATACTGTAGTTAAATATGTTGTACTATATTGTAAAGAGTATAGTGTAACATAACTCTAGTCCAGGCCATACAGCTTTTACTGTTAACTGCTTGCACAGCAGTTATTGATTAAACCACAACTGGATATCCCACATAAGTGATTAGAAACTAGAATGGTGAATACAGGTGAGGAAAAACAACTTGACTATGTTATGGCTGTTCTGCTACATAGTAGAACCAAATGCAAAACAAGTCCTATGGTGTGATTAGGAGTAAAGCCAAACACACATCCTTTAGCCAAATTCCTATGATCATTTGAAAGCTTTCATTTCCCTCCCTCTCAGGTGCTCCACCCTGGAAGGATACCCACCCAAACTTCCATCAGCAGCTTCAACTAATTTTGACTAGTTTATCTCACTGATTGCTTTGCTGTAGTGGTTACTATCATGTGGTACCATCCAGGCAGCCTGTTGCTGTTTTTCTTCTGCTTCGTTGCTTGTGATTTATATTCTCCAGATCCTGGGCTTCTGTCTCAAGGCAGGAGCCACCTGCAATGGGTTCAGGAGCTAGCCCGACACCCACGATATGGACCTTGTTGGATGGAGGCCTTGAGACAATTGGATGGTGGGTGCAAGGAGTTGAACGAAGAACAGCAAAGCCGTATTGCACTGGCATTTGCTCATTGCCACCTACAACGGTGAGTCAAGTTTCTAAGCTGAAGGAGTCTACAATCTGGGTTTAATCACCGGGTGGAGGAGGAAGCAAAGTTAAAATCCTACCCCCTTCTCAGTATTCCTGTCCTTTTAACTGCAAAGGGACAGACAGGTTGGCTTTCACCTATTGTAGCTGCTCTCTTTATTAAGCATCTTAGAGCTGGGTACAGCTCTGGGTAGTATGCTGCAGAGCAATGATAGACAAGACATTTTACTGAGGTAATTTTGTCACCATTTCTTATGTGCTCAGGGAAAATAGAATCAGAAGGGGTGAAGAACAGAGTCAAAGTATACGGCAGAGGTCTTCAGACTTGGCCGCTTTAAGATTTGTGGACTTCAACTCCACAAGTTGAGTTGAAGTCCGCAAGTCTTAAAGCGGCCAAGTTTGAAGACCTCTGGTATAGGACCTCTCTCTATCCCCAATTTGAAGTGCTTTCTGCCCATTCTTGGGCCAACAGAAAACTATACTGGTGTGAAATTTGGTCTCCTTATTTCTGGTCCCTTATCCTGCCACTGCTCCCAGCCATTGCAGTCATCGAGCTTCCTTCAATTATAATGGTGACAGTGCCTAACAAGTTACACAGACTTTGTGGTTACCTAATGCTGTTCTAAGGCCAATACATTCTATCTTACTCTTGAGCCAGGAATCAAATGCAAATAACTTCTGGGGTCATCCAACTGTTGTTGTATTGATCAACAGCAGTGAGATCAAGCTTCAGAACACTTCAGCTGTGGCTGGAGGAAGCTAACCGAGTGCATTTCAGTTCAGTAATCTGATGCTAAATCAGGAATCAAAGATTTCAGCTAAAAGTGATGTTTAATTAAGCTTTATGCAGTTCTATTAATAAACATTCTGATTTACAGAATGCCACAAGCTGCCACTGCTATGCTACTTCCCTTGAGAACTCGGGAAAAGAGTGAGCAGGGGTCTTCTGTTGTATAGCCAGGCAAGCCACCTTTTCATAGAAGAGAATTCCCCCCTTCACCCTCCCCCGCCTTTGGCTGTATAGTTTCTCCCCAACAACTAAGTTTTTGTCTTTTCCTTGACAGGTCTGGGAGGAAGTTCCCACCCTGTGAAATTGGTAGCTCTATCCGTGACTGCACACAGCACATGGATCCAGTGGCTTTTGGCGTGTACACTGAGTTTTTCACTCATGCCCATGCCATCTGTTATTTTCTTCACAATGAGGCTTGGCAGCAGCAGGCCCAAGATACTGTGCACAGGTCAGAAAAAGGAGGGCTCCTTATGTTGTGGGTTATTTTATATTGAAAGCTGAATTCCCTTGGGGGATAAACTGCTGGGGAGGGGAAGTTGCATGGGGATGAAGCTAGTGGTTGGGTACTAAAAGTGGATAGGCGCATCCCTTCTTTTTCCCTCCCTTGAGCTTCTTGCCCTACAGGCTGCTAGAGAGGAAGACATCCCTTTTGTTGGAGATCTGAATTTATACTCATTGAAACTTTTGAAGTTAGGCCTAGAGCATAAACAGTTGCAAGGCTGCAGGTTGCCTATCCCAAGGGTAAAAATTGCTTTATCTAGAAACAGGCTAATGGGGTAACAACAAGCTTTATCAAGGATCCTTTAGAATCGCCAATCTCCTAGGTCTGTGATGGCGAGCCTATGGCACGCACCCTCTCTGTGGGCATGCGTGCCATCGTCCAGCTGCTCTTCTGGTTTCCAGCATGTGCATGCATGCCACCCAGCTGGTTTTCAGGGGTGCCGGAGCACCTGAAAATGGCCAGAAAGATGGCCAAAAATGGCCAAAAAACAGGCATGCGCGTGCCGGCCAGCTGGTTTTCGGGTTTCCAGTGCTTCGGCATGCACGCATGCACATGCATACACGCATGTTTCGATTTAGGCACTCGGTGCCGAAAAGATTCGCCATCACTGTCCTAGGTGTTACTCTTGAATCCAGAAATCTCTGGAGGTTTTTAAGAAGAGACTAGACAATCACTTATCTGAAATATAGAGCCTTGGTAGTACAGTGGTCTAAAGCACCCTGTTTTTAAGACCAGCTGCCTGCAATTACTGCAGGTTCGAATCTCGCCAGGCTCAAGGTTGACTCAGCCTTCCATCCTTTCTAAGGTAGGTGAAATGAGGACCCAGACTGTGGGGGCAGTAAATTGACTTTGTATAAATATACAAAAGGATGAAGGCTATTGCTTAGCGCATTGTAAGCCGCCCTGAGTCTCCGGAGAAGGGCGGCATATAAATCAAATTTAAATATATATATATATATATAGGTTCTCCTGCTTGAGCAGGGGACTGGACTAGAAGACCTCCAAGGTCCCTTCCAACCTTATTATTCTATGTATAAATAATCTACCAACACAGAGGAAATTTGACAATAATTCTTCTTTTGCTAGTTGGAGGTTAAAGATTAAGATATTTCTTTCTAATAGAAAATTGCTTGTTAAAATACAGGAAATCTTAACCATGGGCAAACTATGCCAACAGTGGTTTGTTTTAGGATTTTAAATTGCTTTGCGTGCCCTAATGAAAATAGAAGAAATTAACTGAAAGCAACCTTTTGCATATTTTTAAATAGATTTCTGATATTGGTATTACCTTAAAAATAATTTTTAATTGATGAGATACTCTTGTTGGTATGCCTGTCGGTTAGGCTGGGAAGGTTTAAAATTATGGGCAAATAGATAAATAATCTTTAAGTGACATATTGTGTAGCTGCTCTGTGGATACTATGTAAATGATGCAGCTGCTTTAAAAAGTTACAGGGGCAGCATTTGTGTCCTCAAGTGCTCTGAAGTACCTTTTTAGAATAACATTCAAATGTTCTTGCTGTTTTTTTCCGCAGTCATTTAGTCCTTGGGTGCAGGGTTTTTGTTTTTGTTTTTTCCTGGAAAGGAGCAAAGAGGAGAAAACATCTTTGGAGCTGTTCTTTCTCAGAGGGACGCCCATAGTATTATCTGAAGAAGAAGAGAGTTAAGCTTGCAAGAAATACCTGTTCAGTAATAGAGCATCCTTCTTCCCCTTTTTTTGCAATCTACAGGCAGTGACTAAAGGAAATGATTAAACAGTGTTCTTTGTCCCTTGAATTGCACTGTGAATTTGTCTTTTGTTTTCATTTTTCATTACTAGTTAAGGACATGTCACTGTTCAAATTACAAGCTTTTATCTTACTATGGGAAGAAAGAGTTAAACAACTGGAAGTCAGCAGACCTGAGTAATTTACCTGATAACTCTCTCTCCCTGCCAGGTCTGTAGAACCTTCAGAATTTCATTCCAACCATCAGAACTGGCAGTACTCAGTGTAATGCCCCACATCTACAGTACATGGGGAGAAGAAGTGAACGAGCCCTCAAATGGCAATGTCATTCCAATGTTTTCCGGTTATAGGCTATTTTTTGAAGGACAGATTATCTAATGTGAGAAGCACGCCCCATCAGATCCACTAGCATCATTCTTTATCTAGCTGATACTTGGTGAAAACAGAGAAAATGTCTCTTTGTGTAAAAAGGGAAAAAGCTCAGTGAGCAAGGCTATAATTTGGCTTTTTACTTGGGGCGTAATTAGCAATCTGTGACCTGAAGTGGGGAGGGGCACAGTGAAATTGGCACTTTATGGTTCCTGCCTTTGTATGTAATTAGAATTGGCAGTGACAATCTGGAGAAGAAATTAACACCTCAATTCAGGCTTAGATAATTGAGGAAAGGATAAGTGTACATGGAACAGAGGCAACAGACCTAGATGGCTGGATGTCATTATATAGCAGGCCACAGCTTCCATCAGCCAGTGGATAGTAATGCTGGGATCAGGACAGAGACATTTGGAAGATCACAGGTTTCCACTCCAATACTTATAGCTTATAAACCCTAGTACAATATTAGGATTTATAAACTATAATCCATGAGCAGATACTGAACAATACAAATATCACCTTCATTTTACAGTATGGAAAAAGTTAAATGTAATCCTTATTTCCATTGCAGATATTTTTAAAAAAATTCAACCCCATTTAGCCTTTTTTTCTTTTTAAGGTAAACATGCCAATGGGTACTTCTGAGGTTCTTATCCAATTTTCAATATTTCCCTTTTGCATAGCATGCAAGATTCAGATTTGAGTAATGGATAAACGCTTCTCCTCTTCCACATAAGCCTCTGTCGGTTTTCAAGAACATAATTGGGAAGCAAGAAAAAACACACAGACGCTGCTAGAGGAAAGATTGTAATGGGATACAGTTGTCAATGCAGTTGACCTTCATTACAGGAGGAAAGGGAGCTGGCTTGACTCCTATTAGGCTTGACTCCTGATAAATAGTCACCTGCTTATCTCTGTGATTGTAAAAGCATTGAATGTGGTTAGTGCAGGTTGCAATGTTTGACACTGAAATGCCAAAACAGACTTCTGGATAGGCAAGTCGATAAGAACCCTTTCAGGTAGGAGCACTTTTTGGAATATGGCGGATGGCTTGCCTTGGACTACAGTGAATTACTTCCTTGTTTATCTATGTCTACCAGGCTGATCTCCTCTTCAGAAACGGTGGCCCATCAGTTGGAATCTACCAACCAGCTTGCAGAAGAGACTGCTCGGATCCAAAATGCCACTTTGCGCTCTCAGGAGCAGATCCTGCGCGATGGGGAGCTGCTATGGCAGACGCTCCGTGACTCCTCCCAAGGTGACCTGAGAACAAAGCTGGGTTATTATTCCTTTTAAGGGTTTGCACTGATAGCTAGATATGCTATCAGTGGAACAACCTGCCTGCAGAAGTTGTGAATTCTCCAACACTGGAAGTTTTAAGAAAAGATTGGACAACCATTTGTCTGAAATGGTATAGGGTTTCCTGCCTGATTCTATTCTATTCTATTCTATTCTATTCTATTCTATTCTATTCTATTCTATTCTATTCTATTCTATTCTTCTAGAGTTATCCCTACAGATACACCCATCTGTGTTAATTTGCAGAAATTTCTGGTGTTATATTGTATGGCAGGAGTTTCAATTCTTAAAAGTACTGGAGTACACTATGGCATTAGTATATTGACTCAAAAAAATTCTGACAACACTTTCAAGCTCATAAAAATATGTTTAGAGAAGCAAATTTTGATACCCTTATTCAGCTTTTTTTTTAAAAAGTGCTGTAGTGACTTTTTTTTAAAAAAAAAAAAGCTGCTCAATTGCTTGCAACCTATGGTTTGCAACTTAAGAAACTGGTAATTTTGGGAATCTGAATGCAAGCCAGATGTGATCCATCAGACCAGCTGGGCTAATTAGTAGATTGCAAATCAATGACCTTTTTAATTTTGCACTTCTCAAAATGTTGCAGGGCAGATCTTGACTCTAGTAAATCTGTCAGAACGGACATGTTTGGGATATGATACATTTAGAAATGTATTATTTAAGATACATATGTGTAAAAATTCATTTCATACAGGAAAAAGTTTTCCAAGCTATTTATTTCTTTGCCTGGTTTATGCTATCCAAAAACATTGCAAAGAAAGGCACAAACTTGTTATGAAGGGATTTATAAATCCATGTGTGCAAAGCTTTCTTTCCCCAGGAACTTGATAGCTTAGTACTTGTTTCATACTGATTATCGGTAGTCCTTAGAATTGGGATTTCCACTGCTCAAATACAAGGTTGTAAATTGCAATATCATGTGATCTCATTGCTTAACAATGACAATTGTTGAGAGAGTGTCTGGCCCAAACACTCTGGCTTTCATGCCTAAGGCAGGAATAAGAACTTAGTCTCCTGATTTCTACCCTGGTGCCTAGGCTTAGATAGATAGAACGGTTGATAGCTGGGCATTATTATTGTAACAGACCTGTCTGGTTTGAGCTTTTTGCTGTTGATCTTGCGTGATCTAATTCTTCCATGTATGCATATAATGCACAATGGATGGGAAGAAAGAATATGATAAGGTTGCAAAACTGTGTGAGAGAATTAGGTATTACTGACAATGAACCTCAACTATACAAGGGGCCTTGTTCAATGATAGAAATAGTCTTTCTGTATAGGAGATTCCAGATTCTTCCTTGCCCTCCACACCATATATGATAGGAAACACTCTTCCTTGAAATCCTGAACAGCTACCACAAGTCGCAAGTTCTGACTACCAGCTTGAATCAATATAAGAAGTTTCTTGCCATCCAAAGATTCCTACTCTTGGAGTACAAATTCCATGAAATCCATCATCACCACTCCCAGTATACAAAAACCATACAGTATAAAGGAAGAACGAAGGCTGGCCCTGTGACCATGTGTAAAATAGCTTTCAGAGCCTTACATAAGGTCAGTAATGTGAGGGCGAGGTGCACCTTTGAAGGTAAGGTTTTCCAAAGTGTCGGAGCCACAACAGAAAAGCCCTGTCTTCTGGTCCCTTCTCCTGAGAGCCAGCATCTTACTTAAGGCATTACGGAAACAGGATGTTGTGACCCAGGCCCAAGTAGGTATTATCAGACACAAACAGTTTGAAACAAACAGACTTTATTAGAACAGCTGAGAATTAACTCATTCTCAGTGTAATCCAAACCAAATCAAAACAAATTCTTCATAACACAATTCTTCAGCCTTATCACCAATCTTGGTCTAATTAGGTAACCTGTCAAAGGCTTTTCTTGGCAAAAGTTCAGAAGCAGAAAATGCTGACAAGAAATAAATGCAGCAAGAGAAGAAATCAATCTATCAACATTGTTTTCCAATAAAGAGCCCAAGAGCCGTTGCTGGTCTTATGGGAGGGGCCAATCATCTCTTGGCCCTACTCCCAAGTCATCCTCTTTGCTGTAGCTGCTCTTGCCTTCTGGCAGCTCTTCTCATGTGTGCACTAGGAACAGGCTCCTCCTGTTCCTCTGCCTCTCTACTGTCAGCCTCTGGAGGCTCCGGACTCCGCACATTACTCCCAGATGGCCCTGGCCCCATCTCTGCCTCTGACGCAGAGCCCTCATCTGGCCCTTCCCCAGCCTCCAGGACTGGCCCATGTTCTTCCTCAGCCTCCTCACTGTCCGACTCCACTGCCAGGTCCACAGGCTGCTTGCAGACCACAACACAGGAACTAGACATCCTAGAAGGGCATCAGGTTAGGAAAAACTGGCAGCCCCTCGTCTATATGTACTTTATGCTTTCAATCAGTGTGTGAAAGACAGACAACAAATTCATGGCAGTGTCTATAAGTGGCCCAAATAAATCACGCACCAGTATTAAGTGGCCCAAAGTGGCCCAGATTGTCTGGGAGGGCAATGGCTTCTTGTCCTTCCTCTCCCTTCTGCAGGCATACACCAGGCCTTCCAAGAACTGCAGAATTCGGCCATCGAGCAACGAATGGCCTTTGCAGAGATCTTCCATCGGGTGGCCTTCCTGCACCGCTTTGTAGTGGGAGAATCCAATGCGCTCTATTCCATCTTCTTCCATCTCTTGAGCGGTGTTACTGCCCTGCTGCTGACCTCTAGCCAGCGAACTGCAAGAGCTCGGTGAGAAAAAAAACAGAACAGACACATAAAATGCCCTTGATTGTTTAATGCTCTATCTAGTCCACTCAAAAGGACTGGATCACACGAATGCAGGAGGAGGGTTCAAGCTTTCCTTGAAGGTATCCATAAGTGTATTTCTTGGTGCAACAAGAAGTGGTACAAGATGTTTTCATTGTTTCTACTATTGTCATTTGTGAGCTGCCCAAAGTTACGTTGCCTAAGATTGGCAGTTATCTAAACATTTTCAATAAATCAAATAGCCTTTGACATAATCAACCCAAGTAATTTGGTCACATAATATGCTGTTCTTTTTCTGGCAGAATTGGTAAGACTGTGAAAGAGGGACTATATATTATTTTAGATGCTAAACATTCCTAGTTTTAATTCCAAGGAGTTCCAGGTATTACTAGGACTTAACTGCTTCTGAAAGTTTGGAAAGCCACTGTCAGTTAAGGTTGGCAATAAGACCAAAGATCTAGCTCAGTGTAAGGCAGTTCCACTGCTTGCCTTCCCCACAATTGTTCAGCAGTCAGATCACCAGACAGCGATAAGTGAAAATTTAGTATGGGTAGTCTTCAACTTACAACCATTTGTTTAGCAACTGTTCAAAGTTGCAATGGCACTGAAAGAATTGATTTATGACTGGTTCCCCATGGTCACGTGATTAAAATTTGGGCACTTGGCAACCAGCATATATCAGTGGAGGTCATACGATCACCATTTGCAATCTTCCCAGCCGACTTCTGACAAGCAAAGTTGGATTTGCTTAATGACTGTGGGATTCACTTAAGTGTGGCAAAAAAGGTCATAAAACTGGGTGCAACTCACAACCACTTTCCTTAGCAAATGGAAAATCTGTCATAAATTGAAGACAGCCTGTGTAAGACTGGACATTTCTGCATACAAGTATCATACAAATGAAACTGAAGATTCAGTTTTTTTACACTTTTTGTGGATGACAGCAGATGAGGAAATAGCGGGGTGTCTGCAACAAATGGGAAATAGGGACAAATTGTGTTTATTCAAAACACTGCAGTTATTATTTATATAGTGTTATTTGTGTTTTCAGCAGTTAGCACATGTAAATTCTCTTCTGTCCCAAAGTTCGCATCTCACTTTTTGCCAATGAGCTAGCACCCTCAGTCAGTCTAGTCAAAGCTTGGTAAAGGCACAGTTCAATTACTATGCCAAAATTTCTTTTCCACATATATATATATGTATGTATATATGTATGTATGTGTATATATATATATATATATATATATATATATATATATATATATATATGTATATGTATATGTATATGTATATGTATATGTATATGTATATATATATATATATATATATATATATATATATATATATATATATATATATATATATGTATATATATACCGTGTTTCCCCGAAAAAAAGACCCTACCTTATATTTTTTTGAACCCTGAAAAAAGCACTTGGCCTTATTGCCATGCACTCAAAAGCCCGATTGGGCTTATTATCAGGGGATATCTTATTTTGGGGAAAACGGGGTATATCGGGACTAAAAATTAGCTGCCTTTCAAAAGGAAGCTGCAATTGTCCAAATGTGTCATTGTGCAAAAAACGTAAGAATCCATTCTTCTGTGAATGTAAGCCTGGACATGTAGACTATGAAATATATTCTACACTTTCTCATAATGGCCTTTTATTTCCCCCCTTTTATCTCCAGGCTCATTTTGCTGACCTTGGTGGGAGCTAATATTTATCTAGAACGTGTTATTTGCAACGTTCTCCTGGATCACTCAGAAGAGGGCTACGACCTGACGGTAGGGTCATTCTCCTGCAATAGCAAATGGAGAGGGGGAAAGGACAAGAGTTGTAGCCAAAAATAGGCCATGCCTGGAGGGATGCTTTGATGCTGATCTCAACTGAGGAACTGTCTTACTGTTCCAACACAGATAACTTGATGTGTTTTTGTCCCCAGCTCTTTGCCTGCAGTGTCATGATGTCATGCTCACCCATGTTAAGGGACAGTGGCTGCAATTAAGCAAGCTTTTGGGTGGAAGCGTGGAGCTAGAGAAACAGCTAAGCAGAGCTAAATGATTCTGAAGAAGCAAGAAGGGTTCCCAACCACCAGTTAAATTCTCACCTTAATTTGATTCAGTGAAGACTCTCAAAGATTGTTTTGCTACCGTATTAGCAAAATGCATGCACAAAATAGCCATACTTTAGGAATAAAATCTGAGTTTCTAGCATTGCCACCCATACATTTGAATTAAGTTCACAGTTATTACTGAAGCTGGAACCCAAGTGCTAGGTTCATTGACGGGCCATCTACATAGTTACAAAATGTTGTGAAAAGTTATAGCCAAGGGTTTCAGCGCCAGAACAATTACAATTCTGATTTCTTTGTTGAAATTAGGCATCCCTTGTATTTGTTTTGTTCCTCTTATTTTGCATTAATTAGAGTCCAGTTATTGCAGTTATCCATTACTGTGTTTCTCTTAGGCATACAATTGCAACACCATCCCTCAAGAAGTCACAAGCCCTGATTACACTAGTCCTCGACTTACAACAGTTCATTTAGTGACCATTCAAAGTTACAACAGAACTGAAGAATTTGACTTATGACCATTTTTCACACTTTGCAGCATCCCCATGGTCACGTGATTAACATTTAACATTTAAGAGCCGAGGTGGTGCAGTGGTTAGAATGCAGTACTGCAGGCTACTTCAGCTGACTGCTAGCTGCAGTTCAGCAGATCGAATCTCACTGGCTCAAGGTTGACTCAGCCTTCCATCCTTCCAAGGTGGGTAAAATGAGGGCCCAGGTTGTTGGGGGCAATATGCTGACTCTGTAAACAGCTTAGAGAGGGCTATAAAGCACTATGAAGCGATATATAAGTCTAAGTGCTATTGCTATTTGGATGCTAACCAACTGACTTGCATTTATGACACTTGCAGTGTCCTGGGGTCATGTGATCCCCTTTTGTGACCACCTGACAAGCAAAATCAATGGGGAAACCAAGATTCATTTAACAACCAGGTTACTAATTTAAGAACTGTGGTGATTCATTTAACAAATGTGGCAAGAAAAGTCGTAAAATAGAGCAAACCTACTTAACAAATTTCTCACTTAGCAACATAAATTTTGGGCTCAGTTGTGGTTGTAAGTCAAGGACTACCTGTATATGATTACAGAGATTTTAAACAAGTCTCCCTAACAGTACTACATTTACCCCAAAAGAAGATAAATGAAAAAAGTACAGAAATAACTCATTTGCTCCCCTATAGTAATGATATTCTCAGAAAATCTCTCCCTGCACTGTGATTGGCACCTGAAAAAAGGCCCTGATTATGCCAAGTGAGGGCTTTGTGTCTCAATAAATGACAATGAGAGAGAGGGATCCAGCTTTTTTTTTTTTTTTGCTTTTTTTCATGCTGAAATTCTGATTGAGAAAGATTTCCCTAAGTGATAAATTATAAAAAATCAAATAGGGCAGAATATTTAAATCTAGCATGTTGTTTGAAATTCATTCATTTATCAACCTGAGTTTCATCCAAGTGTTACAAAGCATTTTTCATGCATATTTCTGATGCTGGAAGGCATCAGAAATTTTAGGCATCAGTCCAATATAATTTCAGCTATGCAGTATTGAGGTGTGGGGTCCTTGGTGCTCTCTGAGCTGGGTTGTTTTCTTGCATATGTTTCATTACTAATCTAGGTAACATCAATAGAGTTATTACTGATGATGTTACTTAGTTTGGCAATTAAATGTGTGCAAAAAACAACAACGACTGAGGCTCAGAGAGCACCAAAGACCTCGCAGTTCAAACCTGAGCTACAAATATTCTCTTTTGTCATTGTTAAGGTGTTGGCTACTATTTGGAAATGATTGGGAAAGTAATAGTATAGTCCAGTGACAATGATCAGGGATCTATAGTTGTTACAGCTAAACAAACCCTCCATTTTTTAAAGTAATAGGCTGTGAATAATATGCCCTATGATTGTAAAACTGTCATAAACACTTGGCTGATTCTTGCCAGTGACTTGTACAATACTTGATAGAACAGCCTTCCGCAACCTGCTTCCCTCCTGAGGTATTGAAATAGTAACTTCCAGAAGTCTCAGCTGTAGGCCCTTTCTTTTGTTTTTCACAAATTTATGGAAGTTCCATTTGGCTATGGTTTTTGAAAACCATCATGGCACATCTGTTGTTCTCATCAAATTTATCTGTTTTAAAATAACCTGACTTAGTGGCTACCAGGAAATTCAATAACTTCATCATCATATCTTTGTATTTTCAATTTAAGCCCATGAGGGTATTACACCTTGCTGCTGTTCATACTCAGATATGAGAATTCTCCATGCCCCAGTCTGAAGTAAGGGAAGGTAGGGTTTCTGTCAATGGTGAAATGTAAAATTTGTTACTACCGGTTCTGTGGGTGTGGCTTGGTGGGGGACTGGGTGGGCGTGGTCAACTTTTTTTTTTTAACACTTTTAAAACCATTTTTTCTACAACCTCTTTGGCCAAAGAGGTTATTAAAAAATGCTTTTAAAAGCCTCTGGCGATCCCAGCTGAGCCGTGCGATCATCAGAGGCTATTTTTTTTTTTTTACTTTTAAGAGCATTTTTTCAGTCGAAGAGGTTGTAGAAAAAATGCTTTTAAAAATAAAATAAAAAAGCCTCTGATGTTTCCGCGGCTCAACTGGGCATGGGGGGGGCAGGGATGTTTGCTACCAGTTCTCCGAATCACCCACCGCCATCGCTACCGGATCGGGTGATCTGGTCCGAACCGGGAGCATTTCACCCCTGGTTTCTATGTTGAAGTTTAAGGGAGTGTAAGCCCCATGGTTGCCCAACTCTTAATGTCTGAATTGGGACAATCAGACTGATTTAGCTACCTTTCTTCCTCTTAGGAAAGCCTCTCCTTCTGGGTCGGCCTCACACGCCGGACTTTTGCTGGACTCTGCATAGCTATACTAGGTTATTTTATTTGGACCTACAAGGACCCAGCCAAACAGAGCCAAGAGGTGCTGCAGAGTCTGCAGGAAACTCGGAAAGAGATTCAGCAACTTTTACAAGAAACTGGTAATGAAAGACGAACACTGTTTGGTTGTAGGCTTGAGGGGGAGGAAATGGCTTTGCCTTGCCCAAGGAACAGTGTCAGATCTTTTGATGGACGATGCACAGAGTGCTTCTAGTGCTTCTGCCCATCTCCAGGTTGGGGATGCTAATCAAGACAAAAGTCTATAGTAAGGAAGATAGTTGGCTTAAAATAGGGAAAGGTTTGTGCCTTTAAAAGTACTCCAGGTTGTTCATCTAGCTCCATTTCAAAGGACTAGGGTGCTTGCGCAATATGTATGAATGCATCATTTGTTCTTAGAAATGAACAATAAGAGATTTGAGAGCTGTGATTGCCTAATGATTGCTAGCTAGCATCTCCCTTGTTCTTCTGCCTACCGAAGAGCATGTGAGTGCTTTGGGGAATGACGTAGGTGCCTCTGTATACATTACAAGTAAATGAGACATGGAGTTGCTAAAGACCATGTAAGTTCAGGGATCTCCAACCTTGGCAACCTTGGCAGGGATCTCCAAGCTTTGTTGGCTGAGGAATTCTGGGAGTTGAAGTCCCCAAGTCTTAAAGTTGCCAAGGTTGGAGACTCCTGCTCTAGTGTTCCAGACCTAAATAAAAAAAAATAATATATGATGTAACAACCCTACTACAATATACTCTTGTTTGGCCAGGGTATAGACTTCTAGATCTTGATAGGTTCTACTCAACATGTGCCGCCTTTTTTTCTTTCCAGAGAGGTTGTTGGCTAAACCAGAGCTTCTGTTTCAAGGCACCAAGCCTAGAACAGAAGAGGAGGTATCGACTGACATGGGAGTCTCAAAGCTGCTGTTCTGTTCAGAGAAGAAAGCTGAAATGGACAAAAAAGAATATTGGGCTGAATACCAGAGAAGTGAGTGCCATCTTAGTGGAGGAATGGGAAAATAGCAGGTAGAATTGGGGTCATTCAGTGGCTAAGGGGTAGGTGCTGGAGAAGGGGAAGCACTACATTAAATCTCCCACCCTCTGTGAAACTCCATTGTATGATTCTGCCTAGATCTCTTTTCCTGACCTACCTTACCAAATGGCCATAATGCTGAAATTTGGTTTTGAAGGAAGAGCAAATCTTGAAAGAACTAAACTTTGGAAGCTGCTGCTAGCTGCAGTTGTCTCTTCAAATCATATCTGATGCTTCCCCCCACTACCCCATTCCCCACCCCAATGAAACAAATAGGCTCAAACAGACTACTTCCATTTGAATCCTTTTCCAGGAATTGCTGACCTTGGTTGACTCAGTCTATGTTTGCACACTGATTTGCAACAAATAGTCAATCTCATTTTAGTCTAATGTATTTTGCAAACCTGGCTTGAATATTATTCAGTATTTTGTACCAATCCAGAGAATGCTACCATTCCGTAGGGAAGTATGTCTACAAATACAATCTTAGTATTTTACAACATATAAAAGATAACGTGACTGCAGTCTACTTTCTTCTCTGCTATTAATCTCACAAATATACTCTGCAGCAAGGCAAGGGGAGAGACAGCTTTTGATTGATGCTAGAAAGAACCCTACCTGATAAATATTAGAAAAATTCTTTGGAAAGGACAGTGCCTTGTCAATATGCATTTCTAACAAATGCTTTGTGGAACTTTGTTGTAGTTCCTTCTCTAGCAGATTGTGAAAACCAAGGCTGGGCTGTAAAGCAGTTGAACTACAAAAACAATCTGCAAGTAATTGGTAAGTGGACAATAAATGCTGTTTGTAGATGTTTAGGTTATTTACAGCTCTGCGAAGAATCTGTTGAGAACCAGTGTAATAAGCACAGGGCTAGAAACCAGGGGTCTGTGAATTCTAGTCCCACCTTAGGCACAAAGCCCACTGGGAGACCTTGAGCCAGTCACTCTTTCAGCCCTAGGACACAAGCAATGGCAATCACTTCTGAAATCTTGCCAGGAAAACTCAGGAACCTGTCCAGGCAGTTGTCAGGAGCCAATGAAGAAGAATAAGAATGAAGAAAGCTACAACTGTGTAAAGAAATCCCTTTTGGGTTCAGTTAGTACCGGGCATATTGGTTGGGTCTGCCAGGAGTAATCCACTAGCACATGGAAGACCATAGACTCCTTGTATATAGTGTAGATAATATCAAGGCCAATGCAGGGTGTTTGTGTTATGTTCATCATTCTGATAAACCAGCATTAGGCTTCTAAAGCACATCCAATAACAGCCTCTCTCTCATAGGCTTCTCTAAACATCAACAGCAATTGGGATTTTGCTGTGGCTGCTATCTGAAGACAGCAGGAATTGTTCCTTTTCACTAGCAGCAGCCTTCTAGTGAAACTTCCCAGTTTGGGCAGATGTGAAGAATTTTAGGCAACTGATAAAAGATTTGGCTATTCAGAAAGATTTTTCTCTTTGGAGACCATTATGGTATACTCACGTGAACCCATCCTCAACATTCTAAGTAATTCTCACGTGTGAGATCAGTGTTTAAGCAAATGTGTCTGCATAGAATAGGTCTGGCTCCTAAAGGCTGGTATAGTCTCATAGAAGGGAATTTGCACTCATTCCTAAGAGCATCTTTGAAAGTCATTCAATGCAGTGTTTTTTTTCTATCAGATGAGATACAGACTAGTAGCCCCAGGCAGAGAGGATGGCCATCTTCCCAGACTCATCGTTCATTGTCTCGCCGGCATAGGCAATCCCAAAATGTGGCTACTCAGCTGCTGACAATCTCTATACCAGTGGATCGGGTGAGTTAAAGCCAAGTGTCACACTATGTCATTTGGTGAAGAAATTGTTCTACAGAAGAAAACCATGCTGCTAGTAAGGATTCTGGGAGTTATAGTCTAATGTGCATGGAGGGCACCCAGTTATTTATTTATTTATTCAATTTATATGCCGCCCCTCTCTGAAGACCCAGGGCGGCTCACAAAAAATCACTTTAAAAACGCTAAAAAATTAAAAACATTAAAGACATTAAAACTCATTCATACCATTCATGGCGGATCTTGTCAGATTGCAAAGCAAGATCAGTGGCCCCAGGCCTGCCGGAAAAGCCAGGTCTTCACCGCTTTTCGGAAGGCCAATAGGGTGGGCATGGTCTGGACCTCAGGAGGTAACTGGTTCCAGAGAGCTGGGGCAGCCACAGAGAAGGCCCTCCCCCACAGGCACGCCAGCTGGCATTGTTTAGCTGACGGGACCCCGAGGAGACCAACTCTGTGGGATCTTACCGGTCGCTGGGAGCTTTTTTATAATATTATGAAATATTATTAAAGAGACTTCTCTATCTTGCTATAGAATTTTTTTTTGGGGGGGGGGGGCGCTTAAATAATCCTCTGCTTTCCCTTAAAAGCTCCTAAAGTGTATGCTAAATGCCCTCATGTTTCTAGGGCCGATTCCCAAGCTTTTTGGAGTGGGGGAATGGGGGAAGTTAAGCTAAAAGTAGGGAGAAATGATTTAGAAGCAATAACATTGCAGAGGAAAGAATTAAGTTTCCAAGAATTCACTGTGACCAAGGTGTTAAGCTGGGCTGAAATCTGCCATGTTCCAGTTCACTGATTAAATTTATGTACTGAATTATGGAGGATAGTAGGGATGGTGGAGGGGTGTCTTCCATTCTGACTTAACTACTCTACTAAAGCAGGACGGCAGCACTCTTCTCAAGTTTTGGGATCTTTATTCCAGTCCTTGGTTCATTTTTGCATTTCAGCAGATATTGCACATTTTCTATAAATTTGCACCTTTTACATTTTGCACCCTTCTCGGACTTTTATGGCATGCATTTAACCTACTTACCTTCTCCTACCACACTGCAAAATTCAGTAATTAGTTTACTCATGGTTGCTTATCTTTCAAATCCTGGATTGAATTGATAGCAAAAGCTGTGTGTGTCACAATATATTTCCATAATTCTGTTTCTGATTAGAGACTTTGGGGAGGATTTTTTTTAAAAAAAAAATTGGCCCAAGAAACAGCCTGACTGACAGAAAAGGGCTTACCGCATTGCTGTAGGTCTGGGACCAATAAGCTTCCTATCTCATGCATATTTGAGAAATAGCTTGTATATTAGAAATGTTAAAGAGTGTCCCTGCTCTAATTACATGGCTTTCGATCATGTAACAGAAAAGGGAAACAGTGCTGAGATTTCACAAACTTATTATTCTGCAGCAGAAATGCTTCTCTAAGTTTTTTTTTCTGAGTGACTCTGCAGAAATACTATCTTTCATTCTTTTAAAAAGTATACTGCATTATACACAAGTCTTCTACCAGCACAGGGCAATTGTTTCTTACCTGACAATCAATGAATAGCTCAAGGACCAGGTCCCCAGATAAATAACTAAAAATTTTTCATTTATACAGCCACTCATCTCACATTCGTGACTCTGGGCAGCTTGCAATTAAATTAATAATAAAGCAGGCCTGTGGATATTCTGTGAGGAACCTTCTTCCTCCGATGTGATGGGCCTGTGCTATTCACTCTGGCAGAAGAGGCCTTCTTTGGACTCCTAGCCAAGACATTTCAGCTAGTGGGGTCAAGACGAGCAGTGGCTCCTGCATTGTGGGACACCTTGCCTTCAGAGGTGAGATCTACCTCCATCCTCCTGGCCTTCTGGAAGTGCCTTAAAATTTGGCATGCTTTGCTGTAGGTGGTTAATTGAGCAAGAGACAAAAGCTCATCCCCCTATCATCCATGCTTTTGGTATTAACCTTTTATTTAATTGTTAACACTTTTAATGCTTTTGTATTTATGCTTTCACATAATTGTAGCTGCCTAGAGTCAAGTCTGGATAGTGTGATGGGCAGCTATAAATTTAATAGAGAAATAACATGTTCGTCTTGCCTGTTACAGACACCGCGGTACAACCTTCGGAGCCGACAGTCTCTACAAGACCCAGACTCTTTCACAAACTGAGAAGCCTGAACCCCAGATGTCTGCAAGAAGAGCCAAAGAAGTATAAAATAACATCACCGTGTACTCAAAGGAAGCAGCATCTCTTTTGGCAAGGTTTTGGTCAATAATCACACTTCTTTGAGTAAGGAAATAATCAATCTGGGACATATGATTCCTTTATTTGATTTTCTCCGAGTATCCTAAGATCTCTAAAGATATTAAAGAACCTGAGCAGGCAAGAGTTGAGCCGGATATTATTATGCCTGGGTTTGATATGGCCTGCCTCATATTCTTAATTTAGCTACTTTTGATTTTCAGTCCCTGGTTGGCAGGAAAATAGATCAATAGACTGACATGGTTACAAAGAGTTTTTTAAATTAATTTTAATTAAGTCTAGAATTTTTCCCCATACATGATTTGGCCCAGTAACCTCCTCCTTTTTGTAACTCTGACTAGAACTGAAGTGTCCCCCTGAGTCACTGTTCTCAAGAACGGCATTCCTATATGCTCTTAGAAGAGCGAACTCTACATCTGCTTTTACCTCTGCTCAATCAAATTTGGCACTGGAGACGCTTGAGACCGAGTTGGAATGAGACTTTCTTTTCTTTCAGTCTGCTGTAATATTAAGAGCCAAATCTGAGACAATGTTAATGCAATTGCATCCTTATTTTAAGAGTTTGATTTTAACCTCTTCAATAAACTTTCTTGGCAAAACAGCTCATTAGTTCTTCATAGGCCTGCAGAGATCCGTTCCACAATGATGTGTGGGTTTTATGGGAACTGCTTTGCGTCCTTGTTCCTATGGGTGCCGTGCTGGAACAGCCTTCCTGAGGTAGATCAATAGCAGCCCAGCATCCAATTTTCCTCAGTCATCCTTCAAGCTGAAATTCATGGCTGCTGTCAGGCTTGCAGATAGTTTGGTTGCAATTTTATCTGTAGAAAAATGGTGGGCGAAATGGGATTAGAATCTAAACTCTTTTTGCAAGAATCCAGTTTTTAAAATATGCAGGTAAGATGTATTTTACAAGAACATAAAAAGCCCACTGTAGTTAAGAATATATACAGGGAGAAATCACTCTTGAATTAAACAGTCCTCTCTGCTTTTTAAAACAGTTGGGCAACATGCTTTTATTTCAGTATTTTATTATTAGGCCGAATTCCCTTATGATTACTTACTTCCATAAAAATGGGGGCAGGAAACACAACAATTAGTAATTACAGATGACAATGTTTATGAATCTTTCCTTTTAAAGGGAAAGAAATGAACAAACCAAGGAGATGTTTCCCTGAACATGATTTCCTTATGTTCTCTGTGAGAAAAGGCAGCATTGGGGAAATTATGATCCATTGTCAGCCCTTCAAGGTAGACCAGACTAAGGAACCAATGCCATATAAAGTAATACTACTTTTAACATAACAAAATCTTGCAAGTCTGAGTAAGTTTCCTCTTCCCTCCCTTTATTTTTGTTTAAAATATTGTCTCAGACATCTATTCAAGTTACTTTTTTGGCCTAGGCTCAGTCCCTATTTATCTGACCGCTGCCTTGGTAGCTGCTCCTCCTCCATTCCCTCCTCCCTCTATACCCAAGTACGGTCATTAAGCTACACAACCCCAAGAGGGGCAAAGTATCATCAGACTTGCAAGCTGATGCCAAGAAATGACCAAAAAAACAAATAACAAAAAAAAAAAAAACCCTCATGAAATCACAATGGAGGTTAAGTAGAAAACCAGCTTCCCACCTGCTCGCTTCTGACGCTTTCTGCGTTTCTTGCTTGCTGCCCGGAGGCCTTGCCCTTGGTACAGAGGGTCCAAGGCTGAGATCTCCCCTAAATTAGGTGCTTTGGGCACTGCTTCGGCTGCTTCTATTAGAGTCTTGTTCTTGGACTTCAGCTCTATAGTCATTGGGCCAAGCTAGAGGGAAGAAGAAAAAGGTCTCGTTGATTTGAATGGATACTCAAAATGCATTTATTTATATAGCTGCCCTCTTGATAGTGAAATAATAAATTTGTATTAATTTTTGTCAGTGACCGACATAGAAAAAAAAAGTTCAATTGTATCAAACGTATTAATATGGCACATCTAAACAAAATGAGATACAGCAGTGCAAACCATCAGAGTTAAAATTCTTGAGTTCTATGTAACTGTAGAAGGATAAGTGAAGTATTCAGCTTCTCATAAAATAATTTGACAATAAATACATAAATTATCTTGGGCTGCTCTCTTTGAACAAATGACTCAGGTTATTAAGACAACAGTAGAATGTTGTAAACAAACATAAGGCACACAGCAAATAGCACTAGAAACAAATTGTTTCCAAACAGGTTCACAAATTCTCCCAATTCAGTGCCTGGGGCAAAAAAAAAAACAATAGGTCTTCAATGCTTTGCGAAAGCAAGAATTCTCTATTCTGTTAGCTATCAGTGCTCGTCTCAATTTATGTGAGGACTGAGACTCACTCTTACTCTTTCAATTTGCCCATATCGCTCACCAAAACACAGCAAAACATGAGTGTTTTCTACACAATTGACATCCCAATAAGGTAAAATCCTAGGCCTGTTGATCTGGCTACAGAATTTTATGATTTTAGGATTAACTTATCAAACCTGAGAAGAAAAGGGGACGAGAATATCCTGAGAAATGTTTCCTGCAGAATATCCAGTCCCTTCTCTCCTGTTCCAAATATTGATAGTCTTTTAGTTCTATTTTATAAATCTTCAACTTTCCCCCTACACACACACACACACACACACACACTTTTATCAGTAGAAATATTATGAATTTCTCAGGAAAGTGTGCTATCTCTAAGACTTGTAGCATGATTCTTTGGAAAGAATGTCTAGGGAAAAATCCTTCAGTATTATTTTACAGGCTTTTTGTTATAATGGTTCAAACAGTATCTATGGAGAAAGGGTTTTTGTCTTCTGAAATCTGGTGGTTCTTCTAGCTCCTGGGAAAAGATGGTTGTGAAGACCTCTTCAGTTCCGCCTTGTTTTAGTTAGGTTGGGTGTTCTTCTGATCAGCCATGGCCTCTTTTTATATTTATGGGTTTTCTTTTATCTATAACCTGCCCAGAGTCATTAAGGAATCAGGCAGCCTTGAAATTTGATACTGAAATTATAAATAAATAGCTCATACATAGAACTAATATACATTAAGATAATTTCTTCCCTTAGATGGTTCTATATTCAGTGCCTGTTATTTAGAACTGCTGGAGCCTGGATGCTTGCCAAAATGATAGCCCATGCACAACCAAGGCTGGAGCACATACCTCATCATTCTCATCTTCTTCCATCTTAGTCTCCTCCTCTTCTGTAATATGCAGCCCTTCTTCCTCAGGCATTTCAATTTCTGCCCCACTAGTTAGGCCTGAACCCTCCAAGGAGATTCCCACAGGACCAGAGTTTAAATCTATCCAAAAAACAAACAAACCAGAGTTCTTAAATTATAGTCAGCCTTGAGTGGGAAGAGGCTTAAAGCAAGGAGAAGAATTCAATCTGCTGCTTCACACTAAAGATGCTAGGCCAGCTGAATGAACAAATCCATCCTGAGTTGTAAATCAGTTAACATAGTTTACAGAGCAACTAACATTCTAGCCAAGTATAACTTATTCAACAAACTAGTTCAGTTACACTTAACTTATGGGATCACAGATGTAGGACAAGGAGAAGAGAAATGAAAACTATATCCTGACCTATTGGATTTGGTGGAAGACTCTATGTTCAGTTATACCTATTCTAACAGATCAAAGAAAAAGAAGAGGAGGAGGAGGAAGGTTGGAGATAATTGAGAAAGACAGAACAGCTTTTAGAAAAGGGAAGGAGAAATGATGGGAAATAAATAGCTGCTTGAAGAGAATCCTGGTAACCTGTAATGGTTGCTACCAGTTCACCCTGGATCGGGCGAATCGATAGCAATGGCAGGAGGCTACAACGACCCGCCCAGATACTTCTGCACATGCGCAGAAGTGTCGCATGTGTGCATGAGTGAACTGGTAGCAAACTAAATTGAAACCCACTACTGCTGGTAACTGATATGTAATACCACCTCACACCCTGCAGCTTTTTATAATTATATTGCTACAGCGTTATTACGTAATTGGGCAGATACTCTGGTCTTGAAAGAATGTGGAGAATTATGCTGAATTGCAGAATAGACATATCTGGGACCAGCAGAAGCTACAGAATGTTCTCCATTTTTGTCAACCTCTTTGAGAAGGGATGACATGTACTGTAGTGTAAATACAGCTATTGGGCTGGGTGTCAAACTCCTGACCGTCAAAGGAAAGATAGGCAAAACAAGAATCGTATGGTGGCAAAATCTTGTGGAAAGCGGTCCCATTTTCCCAACCACTTACTAGCCAAAGCCTTCTCATTCTCCTGCTCCAGTGCCTCAAAATCGAAGGCTTTGCCCATCTCCGTCACAATCTCAGCACTGATGTGAGTAGGAAGAGTGTGTGTCTCGGGTGGATGTGTGAAATAGCTGATTTTTCCACTAGAAAAAACAAAGTACAATATTTACTTATCATATTTAGACCGCCCATCTCTCTCAGAGTGACAGATTGCAAGTTTTATAGTAAGGATTGATAACTTTTCAGGCCACAAACCCGAGACAGACAGAGAGTGCCCCAAGTTACGTCATCTTGTGCAAGGTTGTGACTACTTCATAAACTAATATCAGCATCATGGGGAAGGGATGGCCATGTTGTTGATCCAAGCTTTATAGGAAAAGCTTCCTACCACCCCTCCCCACCAACACTTTTGCAGTAGTTCCTATTTTCTTCTTTTCCTGATTTCAATTCCCACTTGAATTAGAGCTGCCAGGTGAGTAAGACAAAGAGAAAGGAAGAAAGAGGCTTACATCAAAAACAGTTCCTACAAAAAGCTAAAGAACTTTGTTCTTTTTAAAAAAGGATCCTATCTTCCACTCACCTCGTCCAGTCATTTAGCACTGCTTTGGCAGCCTTCTCATGGTCTGGTATTCCTCCTTTTTTCAGCTTGCCCTGTCGCTTGGCCAAATACGCCAAGAACTCCATGGTGTTCTGAAAATCTGGCACACTGAAATGCTGCATAATCTTTAGGTAGAGGAAATTTAGGGAGAAGAAAGAGATGAGAATTAGAAGCCGATTGAAGTTTTCTTACCCAACCTGCCTGTTCTATTTACTTACATCTCAGAGAGAGGTCAGGTTTTTAGCAGCTGGACTTATTATTTAATTACTTATCAGGCAAAGACTACACTGGGCAAGGGAACAATATGATGATACCATCTTCTTCCCTCTGCCCACAAATCAGAAAGAAATTGCATTTAGATACTGCTGTAAAATTTCAGTGGGTGATTTCTGAAACCTGCCAGAACCAAATCAACCCAAACAAAAATGGGGTTTAATTATTTTCTAATCATTTTTTAAAAGCGGGGTGGTTACCATTTTGCTAGAGCTAATCAATTGAGGCTGCAGTTCTATAAATCTATTTACTTTGGAAGAAGTACCAGGAGTGCAGTGAAGCTGATTTCTGAATACACATGTAGACCTGAATAATATCCATTTCAAGTACAAATTTTGGTGGGCAAAAGCTTTCCTGATTGATACATTTAAAAACCTCCAAAATATGTGTAAAGCTACATATGTATCAAAGAAACTATGTTAAGAAAAACCTAGCTGGTGTACTTGCCACAAGAACAGTATGTCCTCCTAAAAATGCACGCCTCTGCTAAATTGTTATCTGCCACATATCTTTTGTATTAAAATGTCAATAATATGCATGTGTTTCCCAATTAAACATTGAATGAGCCACTTAATGCCTACTGCTGTTTTTTTAAAAAACTTCCATACAATAGGATCATATTTTGCAGCAAAAGTAACACAATTTAAAGCTTGCATTCCCCCACTTGTTGATTCAGGTCTAATTGAACCATGATTTAGTGAATATACCCCATTGCTTGAGATTGCCCAACATACTGAACCACAAACCAAACAACCATGTATTAGTGTGTTGTGTGAAACAATTTAAAGAACCCAAATTAAGATTCTTGGCAAAAAGTCCTTTTGAAGACGTGTCATTTATCAAGCAGATTTATCAAGCAGATTCATCCTTTTTCAATGTGATTTCAAGAGGAAAAGGAGCTTCATCCAAATTAGCATCACTAAAAGTCTTTAAATTTATAGTTCTCTATCTGAGAACCATTATTTTTGCTATCAGCTTTTTGTAGTCTCTGAAAAGAACCTGGGATTCTCAAGCCCCACCTTCATAATTTTCCAGATTATTCTCCTCCACGAACTCCGTTCATTCTTTCAAGACCACCCATACCTGCTGCTTGTTGCATCGTTTCAAGATGGCCTCCACTGGACTCACAGGGTCCGCCAGTTGTTCTATCCTGATGCAGTTTCGCAGGATCATGGCTGCGTCTGAAGTGGGAGAAGCCATGACAATCCCTGGACAATCTAGGAGTTTTATGTGCTTGTCCAGCTGCACTTCTTGCAGAGACCTAAAGAGGGGGGGGGGGGGAGGGAGGGATAAATAAATGAGAGCAATCACTTCAAATGCCAGCCTTTCTGCCTATAAAGTTAATTTTCTAAAACTTCATTTTATATTTCTTTGTTGTCCCAAAGCTAAAACAACCAGACCAGAAATTAAAATTTTAGACTTCTTCTAGGATGGCAGATAATTTCTTTCTCACAACAGTTCTTATATAATGCCACTCCCTTCCTGGAATGTTTATCTTCAATAACCTTTATCAATCTGCATCTCTTCCGAGCTTCAGGAGAAAAGGGGTTGGTAGGGAGGGGAAGATGGTAAACCTGTTTAATCAACAGATATTTTTAAGAAGGCTGGCCAGGCAACTGTCTTTTCAAGAATCATTATTTCAAATGCATATGTGCTTTGAGACTTGTGGGGTTGTTTTCTATTTCTTTTTTGGGGGAATGTAAATATAAAGTTAATCTAAGCCAATTCAAAACTAGGGAAAGTAGGTAAAATAAACTAATGGGCAGAAAATGGCTAAGTTCACACATGATATTGCTTTATCAGGAGTTATTTATTCAACCACACTATTGGTTTAATTCACATGTTCTAAGTCACAAAGTATAATTTACACCTGGTAAGGGTAAATGCTGAATAAACACAAATTAGAATAACAGAGTTGAAAGAAACCTTGTAGGTCATCTAGTCCAACCTCCTGCTCAAGCAGGAGACCCTGTACCATTTCTGACAGATGGCTGTCCAGTCTCTTCTTGAAAGATTCAAGTGATGAATTATCATCTTATGGATTAGAACAATATATCAAGTAGTGAACAAAATACTCCACGTCTTGTACAGAAGTTAATGCTTTTTATGTTACAACCCCAAACCTTCTCTGGTCTACTATGCCCAAAATTATATGCTAACCCAACTAAATCCAACTAGGCACTGTCACTCATGACAAGTACATCCAGTTTTGCTCAATGTTATCAAAGGAAAAAAAAACTATCTTTACTATGACTGGGAGATAAAAGCATAAGGGAATCCGTGAATTTTTATCTCTTTTATCTCTCTTATATAAGCAGGACCACAGACCTCCTGTAGCATTCCTTGATTTAAAATGAAAAAAAGTGAAACTACTCGGTTGACTACCCAGCACTTCAGATCTGATGCCTCACTTCTAATTAGCACCTCAGCTTGGGCACATACTTGGTGATGCCAGGAGTGGCACCAGTATTGCAAGCTCGGCTCCTCTTCAAGCTGTTGATCAAGCTGCTTTTGCCAACATTTGGGAAGCCTGCAGTCAGGGATATAGAGACAGGCAACCCATCAGCAAGCACATTTCCATTCTGGTGATTGCTCCCACACAAGTCACTGCTACCTTCCACTAAACTGTTTCCTTTGCATTCTACACAAGAAAAGACAGCATAACCAGTAACCCACCACCACCTTTTTCCTCTGGACTGAAAGGCAAAAGAAAAGCTGGTAGGGTTCACATCTACCACCCCCAACTACTAAAAGAATCTTCCCCAAAATGGGCACTTCCAAGTCTGTAACTTCAAGTCATCAATCTCTGCAGTTGATGAAGGCTGGTGAAAAGGTCCCAAGGAGGTTGAGGACTATGGGATCTAAATCTTCCCTCACCTGCCTCTTTCTTTCCTCTCATGATAAGAGCCGTGGTGGCGCAATGGTTAGAATGCAGTACTGCAGGCTAATTCTGCCCACTGCCCAGAGTTCGATCCTGACTGGCTCAAGGTTGTCTCAGCCTTCCATCCTTCTAAGATCAATAAAATGAGGACCTAGATGGTTGGGGGCAATATGCTGACTCTGCAAGTCGCTTAGAGAAGGCTGAAAAGTGCTATGAAGTATATAAGTCTAAGTGCTAGTGCTATTTGTGGGGCACATCACTTCCCCAGCTAGGATTCTTCCTTGTTTGAATTATGGCCCAGCTATCTCCTGGCTTCAACTCCCAGAATGATAGAAGGGTTAATGCTTTCATCCAAGGCCAAAGTCCCTCCTCCATTGGAAAGATAGCTGCTAGGATTCTATTTAGCTACTGCAAAGCAAAAATGGGAAATATTTCCCAATTTGCCCTATCGGGCCAGCTGGAGACAGACAAGGCAAGGAAGACAGTAAGCTAACTTACCCCCATTTTGACACACTTCAGATATCCTATGACTACAATTCCCAGAATTCTCATCTTATGCAGGAATTCCAGGAGTTGCAGCTTCCTCATTTTGAAAGGTGTCATATTGTGGAAAGATGTTCTTTCACTTTGTCCACCCCTCAAATAGAGCACGTAACATACCCACAACTCCAACGGTGATTGTTGTCCTGACATCCTGATTCCGGCAATAGTTTGCAAGCACCTTCATGAGGCAATCTGCCCCAACACAAGCTGCACTGCCTAGTAAGTCACTTGATGCTCGTGTTACTGAGACATGGCTCCGTTGCTAAAAGGGAGAAAGGAATTATTGCGTAATGTCCCTGGCTCTTACTTTTGATGTCCCAATCTTCAAATGTTCCCAACTATTACAAAGCCTTTTTCTGTGTTTAATCTGTGCTTAATCTGTGTTTTCCATCTCCCAGAACCCACCAGTCTCTTTCTGCCATCTAGACTGTCACCACAGCCAAATCTAGTCTATCGGAATATGGTGAGCCCCTAACCTCTTCTACAATAGCCAACTCTTAAGAGGGGGGGACAGATCACATTCAAAGGAAGGGCCAAACTAATACACCTTATACAGTACTTTACCAAAAGAAAATGAAATATAACATTAAAATACATTAATATTTGTTTAGTATAAATGCCATAAAACAAATACTTCTTATCCGCCAGATTTTCACAAGACTCCTAAATCATGAAAGATCTGGGCTATCTCACCAGAAATCTTGCTAGGTTTTTGCAGTCTTATGTGAGTTTTACATTCTTGCTATATGTCAGGGGTTTTTAATTTAATTTTGGGGATGCATGGACGCTGGCAAGGGATGTTGTAGCAGGTTGCCCATCTCCACCCTGTTCTCAAAGTGATCTCCAATACAAAAATAATCTTTTAGAGGTAAAATATCATTAATCCATTGCAGCCATCCATCACCTACCAGGTTTTTGCTCTGTTGCTGAGTGGAGGATTTAAAGGCCACTGTAGGAAATTCATTCCTCAGATACTTCAGCCATTTTGCAACGATCTCTTTAGATACCAGATCTGGATCAGGAACAGATTGAGAAAGTAAAGGAGTCCTTTAAAAAAATCACTCTGGTGCCAGTTCACTAGGGCAACACCTATTCTTTTGTATGCCAGAGGCACACAAGTTACCTTTTAAAATCGTGTGTTTCAAAACTGTAACCCTTTTATGGTCTGCAGATAGATCACCCAGAAGGCTAAAGCGATAACATCCCCAATTCCCCAAACACAAGCTGATTTCAAAATAACCTTGACCACCTTCTACTTAAAACAGTCAATATTACTAATATGGAATAGAATATCCAGGTCACTTATCCAATAACCATAGAAAGAAAATCAATACCTCATCACCTATCTATCTTAACTGTCATTGTGAATGAATGAATCATGAACAAAAAGCATAAAAACAAAAACAAAAAAATCTTCTACAGCTAATTGAGGCCAAATGCAAACCTTTGAGTGACTTTTTCCCATAACTCTACCCTCTTCCACCCAAACCCTGAATTAAGTTATGATTGCAATGATTCTGAATCAAAGCAAAGCAACTGCAAAATAAGCCAATGTAATTCAACACTTTATTTCAAGTATAGTTTCTTGATTTCCTCGGTGCAGAATTTGAATTTGTAAAGAGAAACTCCTAGTAAGAAAAGGCCTGATCTCATATTCTTGAATCACATATGGCTTCATTCCTTTCCACAAAGAACCTAGTACAGCTACTTACCTATTTTATTCAACACCAAAACCAATCTCTTGTTGGTTCCAGCCTGCACCACTGCCTCTTCAACCTGGGGGCATCGGCAACCTTGAGGATCTCGAGCATCAAGGACTTCCAAGATCACATCGGCTGCTTCAATTACCTGGAGAGATCAAAGAACTGGAGGCCATTATGTCCAACACTGATCTAGCCCATCCCAACAGAAGCCTCCCCATCTGCAGCTCTATTTTTCTTGGTGCTAAGTCACATCCGTCAAGTCATTTCAGTCTTCACTGACCTTCCTGAACTCTTTGTAATACGCCTTGCAGGAGCTGTCTTTTTCCAGCAGGGCATGTTTGGCCAGTTGCTTCAGATCCCTCTCCTGTGGGAAGAAGATGATTATGCACACAGTCAAGGGGATAGAATTAAACTTCCACTAAGACACATAGCACAGAATAGGTTCTCATAGTTAGAAAATAGGTAAAAGGTAAAGGTAAAAGTTTCCATTGTTCAATTGTGTCCGACTCTAGGGGGTGGTGCTCATCTTGGTTTCCTAGCCAAAGGAGCCAGCATTGTCTGAAGATTCTTCCATGGTCATGTGGCCTGGCATGACTATGGCACATGGAACATGGTACCTATTTATCTACTCACACTTGCATGCTATCCAACTGGAAAACAGAGTAGTTATGGTACCCTTAATTTCATAATGTGAGACTATACATCCTAGCTGCATTTCTGCTGCCTACAAAATAGCTATTATTTGATTGCTGCTGTACAAGAAATTCATTTCCTACTAGGGGGAGGCATTTTTACTCAAGTTGTATATAAACTTGCCTTGACTACTGCAACGCTCTCTACATGGGGCTCCCCTTGAAGGGCACCCAGAGGCTACAGCTGGTCCAGAATGCAGCAGCGCGGGTAGTGACGGGAGCAGCATGGCGCTCCCATGTAACACCGCTCCTGCGTGAGCTGCACTGGCTCCCGGTGGTCTTCCGGGTGCGCTTCAAGGTGTTGGTTATCACCTTTAAAGCGCTCCATGGCATAGGGCCTAGCTACCTTCGAGACCGCCTGCTGCTACCGATGACCTCCCATCGACCCGTGCGCTCCCACAGAGAGGGCCTCCTCAGGGTGCCATCAGCCAAACAATGTAGGCTGGTGACCCCCAGGGGGAGGGCCTTCTCTGTCGGGGCACCTACCCTCTGGAATCAGTTGCCCCCAGAGATAAGGAGAATCCAAGACCTCAGTGCCTTCCGCCGTGCCCTTAAAACCCACTTTTTCCAGCAAGCCGGGCTGGCTTAAGAAGGAATTTTTAAATTTTTTAAATGTTTTAATTGGTTTGTGATTTTTAAATTTTGGGGCCAAATTTATATATATTTTAATTGTTCTTAATATTTGAATTTCATGTTCTTAATTCTGGCTGTGCACCACCCTGAGTCCTTAGGGAGAAGGGCAGTATATAAATTGAAGAATAAAATAAAATAAATAAAAAATAAAATAAAATAAAATAAACAGAATAAAATCTTCCATAAGAGCCTTTTTAAATGCAGCACTGTTCTCCAAGAACATCATTTTAAAGTGATTTAGAAAACAGAACTATGTATTTAATCCTCCCCCATAAAATATACCTGTGCTTTGCACCCTTTGAATTTTGCAATCTCTCTTTGAAATATCATGCTTTCCCATCTACTGTTTTCCTGATACACTTTGTTTAAATAAAAGGTTTTATTGATCTGGAACTCCAGGCTGATCTCTTAGACAAAGTTTACAGACAAGCAAGCCATTCATCATTATATCCCTTTTTAAATATCTTTTTTTATTAAATTCTTTGAAAAATGTAGATGAATAAGTGCAAAAGGAAACATGAAACAAATAGATCAACAAGCAAATTTAAAATGTCACAATATTCTAAAATAACATTAGTTATGAAAACAATTCATAATTAATGATATTTTAGAATATCATGACATTTTAAAATTGCTTGTTTTTATATTTATATAATATAAATATAAAATATATATAAAATATTATAAATATTATAAAATATATAATTTATAATATAAGTATATTATACGCATTCTATGTCACTGAGAGACTAAGAATCATTAACTCATTGTCATTTTTAAACCAATTCCACCCTCAGGTACCTTGAAAAATTTTCTTTTTGGAGTGGGGGTGGGGGAAAGCCAGATAGAGAGGGAAATTTCAACTCAGTAACTGATTTGTTTTATGCCTTTTTGTAGAAATAATTGGTATTGGGCTTTTTGTAAAAATGAATGAGAGGAAAATTGCAACACAATTCATTCACTTGAGACTATAATCTCTTTGAATAAGAACTGAATCCTATTGAGCTCATTTGGATGTGTCACCAAATAGACCACCGATAGTCTGCTTTGTGAGAAATCCCATATGAATGATCAAAAATCTATCCAGAACTAAAACTGGGATTCCCATAGTTATTTTCATGTATTTCTTTCTACTTAAATAAGCATTTGTCTAACCAATTACAGAAGTCTCTACCAATAAAGAATTTCTCTACCAATATATTTGAGCTGCTTAAAAGAACTGCTAGAAGTGGACGAACAAAACTTCTATAAAAGCTGCACAGACAAACCATATTTCCTGCAACTGGATTGGATATATGTGTTGTGGTCCACCAGCAGCCTGCAGACCTGGCAGTGGAGTCGGACAGTCAGGAGGCTGGGGAGGACAACGGGCCAGTCCTGGAGGCTAGGGAAGGCCCGGATGAGGGCTCTGCGTCGGAGGCAGAGATGGGGCCAGGGCCATCTGGGAACAATGCGCAGACTCTGGAGCCTCCAGAAGTGGACAGCAGAGAGGCAGAGGAACAGGAGGAGCCTGTTCCTAGTGCATGCATGCGAAGAGTTGCCAGAAGGCAAGAGCAGCTGAAGAAAAAAGGACAACTCGGGAGTAAGGCCAGGAGATGATTGGCTGCTCCCATAAGGCTTAAAAGAGCAGCAACAACGTTGGGGGTTTTGCCAAGAAAACCTTTGGCAGGTTGCCAAAGACATCAAAGGTTGGTGATAAAGCTGACGGACTGGTTATTAAGAATTTTGTTTTGTTCTCTAAGCTGAGAATGAATTAATTCTCAGCTGTTTTAATAAAATAAGTTTGTTGAGGACTGAATTGGGTTTGGTAAGCACTACTTGGGCCTTGGTCACAATATATGCCATGGGGAAGATTACCAGCCTAAATTCGTTACCTTCTGCTCAAAGCGTTGCTGTCTGTGCAAGGCATCCTTCTGCAAACCTTCCAGGCTCCGGAATCGGCTGATTTCTTTCTGTCGTGCCATTTGTTGCCGCTCCTGCATTTCTTTCACCTAGTTAGATGGATATAATCTTATTAAGGGGGTGCTAGCAATCCTGCTGCACAGGTCTCATAGATTCAGTATTGGGTACCAGTCCTATGCCATCCCAAACTCCGTAGCCCTGAGCAGAGAAATTAATTCAGCTATCTAAAAATCCCACCTTTGCCTTTATTTTCCCACATGGTTAACGCTTACCCTTTTCTCTTTTAGGGCCAGTTCCTTTTTGACATGTTCTTTGAAGCGTGACAGTTGAGGTACTCCTGAATCTTTTTTCCTACGTGATTTTGCATCCTTTTTCTATGAAAGGAAGAAAGACTGCACTGGTTTTGATTGCTGACATAAAGTTACAACATATATTCATCACATCTGAAAACAACAATAGATCCCTGCTTTTCCAGCTGATACTATTTTGACCCTTTTCCCTTTGCTAAAGAATATCTTATGTTTTCTTATCTGAAAGCTGTACTCAGAGGAGAATTGATACTCTAATTGGAAAAACACTTACGAGTGGAAGGTAACGTATCATTGGCAACTTGCATGATCAAAATTCCATATGGAAGCATACTGATACATCGGTTACATTTTGAATCACCACCCAAATTCTGTGTTAAAACAATTCTGCTTCACTAAACATTTAAACAATTCTGATTCACTAATATAGCCAGCAATCATTCCACTATCAAATTCAAAGGCTTTTCCTGCTCTTCCATCAATTCTGCTGTTATCTCTACCACAATTTTTTTTTTTCAAGATTCTGTCTTACCTTGCTATGTTTGGATTTCTTGCTAGATTTTTTCTGTTCTGCAAAAGAGAAAAAAGGGGGAATCAAGAGATAAGCAAACATGATTACTCATTTAGAATTCCAATTAGATTGGAATAATTCAAGCAAATATTTACTATGGCGGGTCATGATGCTAAATGTAGGTAGAGGAGCAGGAATCTCTTTTTCTTCCCAACATTAGTTTTTGAATCACCTTTTGACTCCTTTCTAACAAGACCTGGGAAAAAAGAGGAAAGTTAGTCTATGAAGTTTTCTCATCAAATGAATAGAGTAGATTGCTAACAATATCCTAAATTATAACAACTGAAAGTTGTCCAGAATCACTGTGAGTTGGGCAGCATATCAGTTTAATAAATTACATTTAATTTTGGCATAATGCATTACATGAATTCAGCCACTATGCTACATAAATCGTTGTTTAGTGTGATGTGAAACACAGCCAATGGTGTAAGGCTATAAACCTAAATTATCTTTTCACACCCTGTGTTTTCAAGTGGTCATAATCCTTCAGTATTGTCTCTGCCACGTGAAGTAATGGGATCTATGTCAACATCCAGCTTGAGTATCCAAATTAAAGCTTCCATGGAACTGCAGAAGTTTTGTTTCTCCAAATTAACCCATTGGTAGTCCATATCCCCCTCTCTTACTCTAATGACAAGTTGCAACTAAGAGGCATGAAACTGTCTATGTTTCACTCTTGACAATCTATTGACCAATACATCCAGAAGGAAATGGGTGGAATATACTGACACATGTAAGCTCCAGAAAAAAACCCAAGACATTCTATGATCTTTGAGGGACATATGGTAGAAATTGAGAAGACTCTACAGGTACTCTTCAACTTATAACCATTTGTTTAATAACTGTTCAAAGTTACATCTCTGATAAAAGTGACATACAACTGCTTTTCTTAGTTATGACCACTGCAGCAATCCCCATGGTCATATGATCAAAATTTGGATGCTTCACAACTGGCATGTATTTATAAAGGTTGCAGTGTCCCGGGATCATGTGATCCCCTTTTGCAATCTTCTGACAAGCAGTCAATGGGGAAACCAGATTCATTTAACAACCACCTTACTAACAACTGTTGTGATTCACTTAACAACTGTAGCAAGAAAGGTTGCAACATGGGGCAAAACTCACTTAAGAACTGCCTTGCTTAGCAATGGAAAGTTTGGGCTCAATTGCGGTCGTAAGTCGAGGACTACCTGTAGCAGCACCTTGATGAAAGTGTTAGACTTGGATGGAGGATTTAAATTTCTTGATTCAAATTCCCACCGGCTGATAAGATTTAATCACAGTCGCAATTTATTTTATAAATCTGTATCTGTTACCTTAAGGTCTCAGAGAAAAAACAAGATATGAATGGGAGAATAAAGGCCACGTAGAGTACACAAATCTTATTTTCAAAGAGCCATCATGATCAAAGATAGCAAATCCCTCCCCTCCCCCTCCCTCTGGAATCTTCCACTCAACTTATAAAAAGCAAAAAATCAAATGGTAATTCTTTCTGAGATTGTCCTGCTTTCTCCAACTAATATTCACGTGTTGGACTATCAGTCCTGACTACTGAGGTCTACAAAGATCCCGTTTGTCCCAAAAGTTTTTTTTTCTTCCCCAAGAGGCAACTGGACTTTCTGGGTTTTCTTTGAAGACATTTTGCTTCTCATCCAAGAAGCTTCTTCAGCCTCTCAAGAAAAAAAAGTACCTTTGGGACAACCATGACCTACCTGTATGACTGAGAATCTCCATAGACTAAGATCCCGTTTATGGTATTATTATTGTTGTTGTTGTTGTTGTTCTTATTATCTCTTTTATTCATTAAACATGAAACTCAGTCCACTGAACATTTAAAAATGCATCGCAAATACCACTGGCTGGTGCTAATAGTTGATACGGGTTGCTGCCATACTATCAACCAAGTACCTTCTTAAAATATACGATGTTCCGAGTATTACTATTGTTATTATTATTGGTTAATCTTTGGTGAGATTCACAGCCTTTGAGGCTGGTTAATAGCTCAGCAGCTCGAGTCCTAACCAAGGACCTAGGAACTGTTAAGGTATCATCGGAGGATGTAAGCTGTTCCGAGTAAGGTGGTTTTTTGTAGAGTCAAAATGTTCAAGTCCGGTAAATTTAGAATTTCTAAGTAGCGGGGTAGCCCTTTGGGTATTGCTCCAAGAGCTCCAATTACAATCAGGACAAGACACGATTTCTTTTTCCATAGTTGCTCAACTTCAATTTGCAAGTCCCGGTACTTTGTGATTTTTTTCTTGCTACTTATCTTCAATCCGTGCATCACCAGGTATTGCAATGTCAATGAACCATACTTTTTTCTTATTATTCTTATTCTTATTTACTTTATTCATTAAACATGAAACTCAGTCTTCTGGACATTCAAAAAGGCATCACAAATACGATTGACTGGTGCTAAGTATTATTATTATCATCATCATCATCATCATCTTTATCCATTGCATTTTTTCCACTTTAAGCACGGCACAGGTATCCGTCCCCCTCCTCTAGCTAAAGCTGAATTTTTCGTGTAGTAAACTTGCCTTGACATGCCACCCCGCTTATAATGTAATCACGTTTTCGATGCCATTCTGTGCCAGCATCACGAGGGTTCTCCCCCCACCCCCCATCTCTTATTCTGCTCTCCTCCATCCCCAGATTCTCTTACTTGTTCAGGTTTTTCCCCCCCTCGAGGGAGTCTCTCAACGGCAAAGGCTTTCACCAAAAGCGCCTCCGCCAAAGTCGGGAAGCTTAACAAACGGGACACATGGCTTCCTGCGCGTGCCCAAAGGGCTTGGAGCTGATGCGCCTGCGCCTTCCTGGAACTTCGGGACCGCCCAGCTCCCTTTCCCCTCCTCCCTCTGTGCTGAGTTTGCATAAAGGTGGGTTTGGTGCTTTTTTTTTTTGTCTCTGTCTCTCTCTCGTAGGGCTCGGAACAAAGCAGACAGGCGATGAGAGGGATTTTGTTTTTCTGGTTTTTTTTTTTTTTAAGTGCTTGCGCGACGCTAATGTCAGATTTCACGTGACGCGCGTGTGTGCAATTAACGCAGCATTTCGAAATGCCTTCGTTTTCCAAATGAGCGCTAGAGAATGTGCAGTTATGGTTTGCCAGATCTCATTATATATTGCTCATTATACATGCCCTTGTACAAAGGAAGCGGCTGGATTAGTGGAACAGCCAACGAAGGATCTGGAATGCAGAGAAACTCCTATAATCCATCCCTGCCTGTAAACCTATACAGTATTACTGTCAATCCAAGACGTGTAGTGCAATGCATTTTAAAATGCGTTTTTGAGATTCATAAGTATTCATAATCCACAGCGACGTTTATTTAAGAGTTTATAACCGGGGGGAGGGGGGGAATGATACGGGATAAACCGAGAAGCTTGTTTAAGGTGATGGGGAAAATATCAAACCGATGCAGAAATGTATATATTTGTTCCTATGGAGAATACACAAAATAATAACGGGAATGAAAGAAAAAAAAGTGAGGGGAGAAATAAGGTATAATGTACAAAGGGGAAAATTCAAGACTGGAATAAATCTGGAAATTTGTGTTAAGGGTGAAAACTGCTCGTTTACTCTCTTGTGCAATAAGCTGCCTGAATGGAGGCAAGGATGTGTTGAATATGCCAGGAGACAGTTGAAGAAATAAGTGTATTGTTTGTATACAGAATGCAATGGCTCTGTATGCATTCCTGGAAGTTTGGATTCAGTCTTGCCTTTTGGGATACAATAAGATGGTAGTCACACAAAACATTAGATTTTTTGATCAACTCTCATTGGAGACTGGAGACTACAGGCTAGACTAGACTAGACTAGACTAATAAAAGAATTGGAAGGGACCTTGGAGATCTTCTAGTCCAGTGATGGCTAGCCTTTTTGGGTGCCAAAAGCATGTGTGCGCACATGTGACAGTGTGCACGTGTGCTGGCAGCTGGCACCCATAATGCAATGTGCGCCCCACCGCACATGCACACACGACCCCCCATGCTCCCCATGCATGCTCACGCGACCTCCCCAAGTGACCACCGCCACCCGCGCATGCGCGCAAGGGGTGGGATTAAATTTTTTTAGCAACCTGCACCATGGGGTGTCACGAGTAAATGCCTTATTCTCAAATGGAGATAATATATGTTCATAGAACATCAGGGGTTAATCCACCCTTCCTTTCTTAATGTATTCATATGTAACCACTCCTACCTATAACTCTGCCTTATTGTTATAAAAAGGGGATGTACGCACCTCCTACTCGCTTCTATCTGCAATCATTCAGAGAATATAGAATGCCTACTGTAAATAAATAGTACTTTGTTTTGAATACTTTGTTCCTGACCATTTATTGAGTCTGATCCTCAAATTTATGCAACATGGGGGGGGGGCTTTTTTGCCCTCCCCAGGCTCCGTAGGCTTTCCTCGATCCTCTGGGAGGGCAAAAACGCCCCCCATGAGCTCTGGAGGCCGGAAACAAGCCCATTTCCACACTTCTGGAACACGCATGCCACTCCTCCCCACAGATATGTGCGCGACCCCCTGGGCATGTACGCGCGTCTCCCACATGCGCCCTACCCCTGTGCATCCTGAAAATCAGCTGGCCAGCGGGAGGCGTGCATGCATGTGCAGTAGACGTGAGCTGGGTGACTGCTTGCGTGCCCGCCGAGAGGGCTCTGGGTGCCAGCTGTGGCACGCGTGCCATAGGTTTGCCATCACAGTTCTAGTCCAACCCTCTGCTCAGGAAACCCTGTACCATTTCAGATAACCTGTTCTGCTAGCAGCATTTTATTCCTTACAGTTTAAAAAATAACTGACATCTGAAAAGCCCTAGACAGGGTCAGAGCTATTTTAAACAGAGAGTAGTACTGTAGAAAAAAAGCTACCGCTCCACTTGGCCTTTCTGTCCCCGTTTCACATTCTGTATTTACACAGTGCCTGCAAAATGTTTGTGAGACAGAAAAACACAAAAGATGTGATTTAAGCATCTACAAAAGAGGTCACGTTGTGTTTATAGGACCCATTAAAATATAGCTTATTGAAGCTTATTTTATAAAGTACTGTATATCACAATTAGATTGGTTCACATACAACACACATAAATTATTTCTGACAAACAATAATAGTCGGATTAAAATAATGTGCTAAACCAAACCCAAACAAACTTCACTGCAGCTTTGGATGTGATGTGAACCAAACCTATGTCTGGTGTAAAGATCTGAGTAAGTGTAGCATAATCTGCGGACATCAAATATAGTTTATAGATGGGAGGAGTAAACAAAAGACTATTTGCATAATACACTAAATCATACTTTGCTTAAATATGTTTGTTGAATAAATCACAGTTGGCCAGAAACATACTGCATGTAAATTTTAAAAAGCATGACTTAATGTCACGTTTGAACCAGTTAAAAAAAAGAATACAGCAGCCATAATCCAGATGATTTTAAATTTATGGAAAGTAACTTTTTTGCTGGTTAGTGATTCTGGTAGCTTTACATAATATATCAGAATCAGCTTACCGTCGAATACCGTTTTCTAGGAGACAGAAATTATCAGTGTAGAATAAGATTCTGGTTTAATAGACCCTTGATGTAATCTGTTCTGGCATTTTTCTGACAAGCAAATATTCAACAGGTGATGCTTTTCTATACATGCATGCTCGGGTGGGGGGAAAAAAACTTGCTATGCAGGCATTTAAGGGACAGCAGAAAAATCCCATGAGAAAAGAACCAACTGGAAACAAATGCGATAATTACATCTCCCTGTTTTATATAAGCATCCTTTCCAATTCAGAGCAAACAACCTGGATCACCTCGCACTATAAATTTTTTTTCTTCCTTTCAATCATCCCATAACTATGCATGGATAATAGTGATGCTGGATGGGGATAATAGGAGCTATCCCCGAATAGCTCTATATGGCCCCAGGACACTGGTGACAGAATATATTCTCATACTGTGGGAGGCTTGTACTCTTTCTGCACTACCCTTCTCACAAACTGTTTTACAGGAGTATGCAGCATGGAGGGAGGTTACCAAGACGGGGCCAGCAGCTGGCCCATCTCATACTGTGTGTATGAAATGTAAGATAATAGCCTGGGAAAAAAACAATCAGAGAATTCCTCCTGATGGAAGGGGCCTCAGATCATTCATTTTTAATTTTTTAATTTTAGATTTTTAAAAAAATCTCGCATTAATTATTTTTAAAAGTAATTCAAGGCGGCGAACGTACCTAATACTCCTTCTTCCTTCTATTTTCTCCACAACAACAATCTTATGAGGTGGGTTGGGTTGGGCTTGGAGTGAGCGACTGGCCCAAAGTCCCCCAGCTGGCTTTCATGCCTAAGGCAGGAGATTAGAACTCAGAGTCTCCAGGTCCCTAGCCTGGTGTCTTAGCTGCTACATCAAACTTGCTCAGTGCAGGACCTGCCAAAGCATTTTAGATAAATGTCTACATTCCTTAATTTGTCCTCACCTCAGGATCTCAGTTAGTCTTGCCTAGAATTCTTTTTGTGTATCTATTTTGGCCCTGAACTGCACTTTGCAATGAACAAGAATTACCATACAGGTGGTCCTTGACTTACAATGGTTCATTTAGTGACCGCTCAAAGTTACAACAGCACTGAAAAAAAGTGACTTATGACCATTTTTTACACTTATGACAGTTGCAGGATTCCCATGGTCCTATGATCAAAATTTGGACTCTTGGCAGCTGACTCATTTTTATGACGTTTGCAGTGTCCTGGGGTCATGTGATCACCTTTTGCGACTTCTTATAAGCAGAGTCAATGGGGAAACCAGATTCACTTAACAACCGTGTTACTAACTTAACTGCAGTGATTCACTTAACAACTGTGGCAAGAAAGGTCATAAAATGGGGCAAAACTCACTTAACAACTGTCTCGCTCAGCAACAAAAATGTTGGGCTCAGTTATGGTCGTAAGTCCAGTTGTGTACTATAAAAATCTAACAGATCTGACTTTTTGTGCTTGTGACCACTTGGAAAGATAATTTAAGGAGAGGAATCAAAAGTTCTGTTCCCCATGATTTCAAACCCTAGAAATGTGATTTTTTTTCCTTGCCCCATGGGACTAGTGCATGAGTTGTACCATTTAGAATCTCAACTGTCTGTATAAGGATGTGACTCAGAATAATTTGAGGGAAAAAATAGAACGCAAGCGAATAATCAGACTGCCAATTGAGAAAGCTCAGACAAGCTGCCAAAAGTGCATTTATGTGGAGGCTTATAGATGGAAATAACTCTGAGGAGAATAAAGGGCTCTTTGCAATACCACAGAATTGGGACATAGCTTTCTTTGCTCTGGGTTACAGAGAGAGTTGCCAGATGTGGCTTGTTTTAATGGCTGCTGTCCCATGTTATTGCAGCACATCATAACCTTGTAGGCTAAAATGGGAGCCTCTTCCAAAATGTTACAATTCCAAGAAGGCTATGGGACAGCTTTGATTACTTTTAAGAAGAAAAAGAAAAAGCCAGAATGCTGTTGCAGATCACAAGCTTCTCAAACAAAAACAATAAAATGAGGACTCTATGCTGAATTAATTTTAAAAAGGTTCATTGTTTATATCTGTAAATGTTACTCATTGATTGATTTTAAATTTTAATACAGATATTCTACTTTTTAGGATTACTGGCTTTTATAAATAGCTTACAGGTCATATAAATGGTATTTATTTTAATTACATGGTTCTGGATAGAACTCTTTCTTCAGGAAATTAGCAGTAATAGCTCTGGGGAGAGGGAAGGGAGCATTCAACTGAGCAGTTTATGTCTTACTCATCCCGTTTTATTCTTTTATTTCATGCTTAAAATGGGTATGCCATCCTTCAAAACTACCACCAAAATTCTACCCTCTCCTTCTAAGTATTTTTCCTGGAGGCCAGTTGGTAGGAACATATTATCTTATTTGAAGTCATACAGCCTGTATTGGCTCATCTCATTGTCTAGCCCAGTGCTAAGAAGCACTGGCTTTTTAGGGTCTTGTGAAAGGGCAAAAGCTCCTAGGGGTTGTGGCAAATGCCATACACCAAATCCAAATGGGGACATCTGTGAACGCAGTCCCCCCACCCTCCATGCCCAGCTGGGTCTCCGTAAGACAGATCATGGGAATTTTATTACTGTACAGACTAACATGACATTCAATAGCAAATGGATACTGAAGGAGTGATCTATCATTAGGTGGAGCATTGGTTGGGATACTGGCTCAAGATTAAATACCAAGGCTATCTTTCCTGATGGTGGCCCACCATATCTCCCCCTGACCATCACTACAGAGATGTTACCACAGACAAGTACATCAGTCCCTCCTGATTCTCTTCTCCTTGACTTGAAGCAAAAGGCTTCAGTTCATTTTCCAATATTTTACTCAACTCTCCAGCAAGCATCATGAACTTGCAGAATTTCCAAGCATAATTACTAAGGAGTAGAAAACCTGGAGGACGTAGATTCAGGAGATGAAGTTCAATCTGGGGGCTTATTGCTGACTTTGTATAAATATACAAAAGTATGAAGGCTATTGCTTAATGCATTGTAAGCCGCCCTGAGTCTCCGGAGAAGGGCGGCATATAAATTAAAGCAAAAAAATAAATAAAATAAAAATTGACTAGGGTAGGTTTGGTTAACAGCTTAAATAGCAAACCTAGGCGAACCAATGTGCTTCAGCTAGATGATCGGTGGACATTTCAACCTAATCTATCTCACCAGATAGTTGTTAATAATAAAAACAGGGTGCATTCATGCTGTTTTATGCTTTTCTAAGAAGAGGACATAAGGGTAGGAAGAATCTTTATCGTTTTGGCTAGTAGTTTCCTGCAGAAGTTTTGCAGTGAACAAGGAAGAATGTAGCAAAGAATTGGGTTATCCGTAACTGCTTAGAAGTCCCCTCTGAAAACCAAATTCAGTTTCCTATCTCCCCCTCCATATGCACCACACTCTGGCAAGCTGACATTAGAGACCATCAGAAGCCCAGGTCATTGGCATATTCTGCAATGTATACAACCACTCTTCTTGGCTTGGGAACAAATAATCCAAAACAGGATGTGACAGATTCATCATAGAAGTGAGTGCTGAAGTGGAAGAGGCCACGAGACTGGCAATTGGAATCAAAGCTTCTGACATGACCTCAGCCCCTTTTACCAAGAATTGGAGAGGTATTGGGAGATGATTCAGAGGCAATTTAACCCTTTCCTATTTGGATTTATAAGATTTTGCTATCCTACTGAGAAGAAACTAGCACTGCCTGTAAGCTGGAAGGAGCCTTTTTGCATGCTTTTTTATGACTGTGTGTTCAGTTGCAGCCAAGTTTTCTTCTGTGATTATGTGTGCGTTGACTGAATGAAACACAATTTGTTTGTTTAGCACAGCACTGAAAGGCAGAGAGGAGTTAGAAGCTGGACAGTTACACAAGTAATTGAGCATAATTAATATGATCTGTGTATCTTTATTAAAAGGAAAGATGCTAAGTGCAAGAGTCATCATCTGGAAACATCACATTTCTTAATGGATTTTGGCCACAATGGGGGTTTCCAAAGCAGGATTTAATTGTGCAGTCCCTCTGCTTCATTCACAGATTTTTTAAAATAGTATTTTCTAGGGAAGAAAAGATGGAAGGAGGAAAGACAATAGCAACACAATGACCATACGGCACAACTGTTAAGTCTTGATTAGCTTATGTGTGATTTGTAGAATAAACCACTGTTGGCTAAGGCTGACCATTAAACCATATCCAAATCACTTTCATTATGTTTATAACACGCTAAGCCACACAATAGCCAAACATATTTTAATTTAGTTGGCAGTGCAAACCCAGCCCCTATGATTACTTAATGGGTCAATGTATCCAGTGAATCTAGACAATGCAGTTGAATAAAACATGGCTTGGTTGACTATGGGTAAGTGTATTATTTGAACAAAGCCAGAAATTACCAAGGGATATAGTTCATCGCTATGGGGTGGGGGAAGAAAAGCAGAATCTGCTGTGTCTAAGCAAAGGGAAGACTTCACTTGACAAAAAGCTGGCTAAAGGATGTATTAATCGTTTGGGAGAGAGAATGTTTCTGAACCAAAGCAGAGGTGAGAAAGAACGGTGGTGTATTTTGTCTTGGTGTTGCTTATAGGAATCAACGTGATTTGCAAGTATTCTGCAGAAGAGATTGCATGAAGCAGGCCTGGGACATAATCATATGTCTGTTGTTTGGAGGGTGTGGTGAAGCAGAGAGAATAGTGCGCTATTAGCATTTGCATGTCAGCTTTTGAGTGGTTCGTGATGTCTAAATTTTGGAAAGTGTTTTTAGGTAGCTTAGCAAGTGTGAATAAGTGAGTGAGTAACAAGAGAACTTCTTAGTAATTAGTGCCATTAAAGATCTTTAATAAATATTAATACAATGGTAAGAGTAATTTTGTGCAATGCTAATAATTCCTCTCCTAAAAATGAAACATTTATCCATGACTGACTTTGCACAGTGCACTAAGCCATAATAGCGATCTTTGCCCCACATGTATTTCTTTGGTGAATTTAACCACAGCATGGCTTGTCCACTTAAACTAGTTGCCTTGGTTTGTGTAGCATACTATATACACTGTAGCATAAACCCAACCCTATTGGCTATATCCACAAAATATAAAAAGCTAAAATGTAATTTAAAACATAGTCAATGAAGCTGGTTCAATTTATGTCCTAGCATTTTATACGAACCCAGCTAATTGTGGCTCATAAACTATCATTAAGCAACATAATTTAAGATAATGTATAAATCCAATCAATGTCACAAAACAACGTGATATGAGTTGTCTCTACGGATGTGAATTAAAAATAAATAAATTCACTCTTTTAAAAATGTAGACCTTCAAGCAATGTAAAACTGGGCATTCATCTCAGAAGACAATGAATAATCCCTCCCCCCACCCCCGGTGAATAAATCTAGGGGGGAAATGGGAGAGGCAACTAGCTAAAATGCCTGATTTTAGATCTGGCTCTCCTCTTTTTTGTGCCATCAAACGATTGAATCTGTGAAAAGACATAGGATCAAAAAAGATTTCAAATGTGTATAGAGAGAACAGGAAATACTCTGGATTCCTTTCCCTGGCTGGAAGTTAATTCAGCAGTTCAGATTTAGAGAAGAGCTCTTACAGAAAAAAGTTATATCTGAAAAGTTATGTCGTTTCTAAAGAACCACTTTGGCCACTGTAGACCAGCAAGCCACAGTACATCTTCTGTCCCCTTTTCTGAGAGATCGGATGACTTAAAATTGGAGAGGGAGATGCTGGAATTGGATCTCTTGGAAGGGAGACAAATGGATTTGGGAAAAGAGGAATCTAGAAAAGCCACAGGAACAGTGAGGCTGTTCGTCAGAGATACATTTGCTGGCTTGAGAATCCCTGTACATAGATGTGTCCTTGTTATGTGAGCAGGCAGCAGTGTCTAAGTATCAGACGGCAGAGAAATTTAAATGACTGGTATCATGTCCAGAATTAGAAATAGAAAAAGACATGGGTTTTTACAGCAAAGTATATTTTTGATTTGAGCTTCCACAAACCTCCATTACAGTTATCCGCAATGCCACACCACTGCGAATTGTGGAAGAGTTTTTTTATGCAGCACCATCTTGCCTCCCATAGCAAATGATTATATTTACCTATGACTACCAGATCTGGATTGCAAAACTCAGGAGGACCACTAGATGACAAGCAAAGGCTTGGTTCTCTGTAACTCTATGGAGTAATTGTCTGGATTTTGTTACACAAACACACAAAACTCTGTACAGGCAATTCTCCACTTACAACAGTTTGTTTAGTGACCATTCAAAGTTGCAACGGCACTGAAGAAAGCCAGTTATGACTTTGTCACACTTATGACCATTGCAGCATCCTAATGGACACATGATTAAAATTTAGACACTTAACAACTGTGAAAGGGGTCGGTCCTCTCGCCCCTTCCGTTCAATATTTATGTGAAGCCACTGGGTGAGATCATCCGTGGTTTCGGGGTGAAGTACCATCAGTACGCTGATGACACTCAGCTGCACATCTCCACCCCGGATCACCCCAATGATGCCCTTGAAGTGATATCCCGGTACCTGGAGGCTGTGCGGATCTGGATGGGGAGAAACAGACTCAGGCTCAACCCATCCAAGACCGAGTGGCTGTTGTTTCCGACGTCCCGGTATAGTCAGTTGGTGCCATCACTGACTATTGGGGGCGAGTCGTTGGCTCCCACGGAGAGGGCTCGCAACTTGGGTGTCGTCCTGGACTCACAGCTGTCTTTAGAAGAGCATTTGATGGCTGTGGCCGGGAGGACTTTATATCAAGTCTGCCTGATTTGCCAGTTGCGGCCCTTTCTGGATTGGGACTCGTTAAGTACGGTCACTCATGCCCTCGTCACTTCCCACCTGGACTACTGCAATGCTCTCTACATGGGGCTCCCCTTGAGGAGCACCCGGAGGCTACAGCTGGTCCAGAATGTGGCCGTGCGGGTGGTTATGGGAGCGACGTGGCGCTCCCATGTGACGCCCCTCCTGCACGAGCTGCACTGGCTCCCTGTGGTCTTCCGGGTGCGCTTCAAGGTTTTGGTTACCACCTTTAGAGCGCTCCATGGCTTAGGACCAGGGTATCTATGAGACCGCCTTCTGCCACCAGTAGCCTCTCACAGACCAGTACGCTCCCACAGAGAGTGGCTCCTCGGGGTGCCGTCGGTCAAACAGTGTCGACTGGCGGCCCCCAGGGGGAGAGCCTTCTCTGTGGGGGCACCTGCCATCTGGAATGAGCTCTTCCCAGAGATACAACGGATCCCGGATCTGCGCGCTTTCTGCCGTGCCCTTAAAACTTTCCTTTTCCAGCAGGCTGGCCTGGCCTAACTTCTTTTTTTAAATCGTTTTAAATTTTAAATTTGTCTTATAAATTGGGGTGTTTTAAATTTGTTTTGGGGCCATGGTATTTAATATATTTTAAATGGTTTTTAACATTTGTATTATGTGTATTTTATCTTGGCTGTTCACCGCCCTGAGTCCTTCGGAGTAGGGCGGTATATAAATTTAATAAACAAATAAACAAATAAACAACTGACGGTTGCAGTTTCCTTTCATAAAGTCACTTTTTGTGACCTTATGAAAGCAAAGTCAATGGGGAAGCCAGATTCACTTAACAACTGTGACATAACTCAACAACTGTAGTGATTCACTTAACAACTGTGACAAGAAAGGTTGTGAAATGGGGCAAAATTCATGTACCAAATGTCTCACGTAGCAACAGAAATTTTGGGGCTCAATTATGGTCATAAGTCGAGGACTACCTGTATGTTATGTGAATCTTAGAACTGGTCAGTACTGTCAATTTGCTTTGCAGAAACTGGAGTTTGAACCAGATGCTGCAGCTTACAAAACATAGATGGCTACAAGTCAATTTCCATCTCTGATCAATGAGTCAGACAGAATAGAGATAAGTTAGTGTGTGCTTGTTGATTCTTTACAGCACAATACTTCAGTGTATCATAGAAGCACTCAGAGATTAGATTCACACTAAGTGCAATGCCATGCTTAATTATGGTTTGTTCAAAACTAGAATCAATCAGTTTTATACAACAAAATATGCCATAAACTATGTTTTAAACATTTGTTTTTAGGGTCTTTCATACACAGGACTCAAAGCAGGTAAATTATAATATAATTTAGCACAATGTGTGAACCTAGATATTATTTCTAGATCTGTGTGCAAAATGGGGTTGCTGAACTGCAAAGCATAGCAGTACTACAAAGGGATATACAAAATTCTACTTCACAGCTTGCATCTAACAGTTGGGTAATATTTGCAACCTAGACCTGTAATCCTAACATAAAAGTGCATTTATACAAAACACTTAAGTAATTTTTTTTAGTAAGTAAATCTTATCTAGCCAAACTTCCAAGAGTGGCTATTTTAGATTCATACAACACTGTAAGCCACAAACTTTAGTTAAGGGATATATAATGGGATATAAGATAATAGCATGAATATGCTTGCTAAACAAACTAGAAAACAAATGGAAAAATTCAGCCTTACTCACAATTTGTGATTTCATGGATCCATGAGACATTGGGGAAAAGAAGGGAAACAATGCAGCTCTCGGCCAGAATAAACATTATTTATTCCTTAGCATCGTGATGACGAACCTATGGCATGTGTGGCTGAAGTGGCACAAGGAGCCATGTTGCCTGTAATGCGCGGCATTGCCCGTTCCTCTTCCAGGTTTCTGGCATGCATGCGCACACGACAATCAACTGGCCTTTGTGCATGCGGCAGTGACGGAAACCGGGAGAGCTGGTCTTCCATTTTCTGGCTTGAGTATGTGCACCAGCCAGCTGATCAGTGTGTGCACATGCGTGGCAGTAACTGGAAGACTTGCTGGCTGGCGCGCATGCACACGCTGGAAACCAGAAGTACCTTATCCGGCATGTGCATGCCTCTTGGGCAGCTCCTCTTCCTGGTCGCGGCCCTGACTAGCGAAGTGTTCCCTTTTCGGCACTCAGTGCCGAAAAGGTTTGCCATCACTGCCTTAGTATGTAGTGAGAACCCAACTGATTTAAGGTTTATTTAGTTAAATATGATTAGAGGAGGCATACCATGGCTTGTTGTGCAGTCCATATCAGTAAACTATAAGCTGCATTAGTTTGCCATCCTTTCTGAAGTGGTTTGGAGCCAAAATTTGCCAGGGACAGTGTAAAGAACATAAGAATAGTGTTGCAGGATCAGACCAAGGCCCATCCTAGTCCACCATTTTGTTTCTCGTGCTTCTAGGGCAATCACAAGTGATGTGGAAGATACTTGGTTCTCCTACAATCGATATTGGAAGCATATTTCTGAGACCCCAACTCTCAGTGGAGTCTTCATCCTAGCAGCCCTTGATTGACTTCCTGCTCTCTCTGAATTTATCCAAACCCTTTAAACAAGGGGTGAAATCCAGGAGGTTCTGACAGGTTCTGGAGAACCAGTAGCGGAAATTTTCAGCAGTTCGGAGAACTGATAGCGGAAATTTTGAGTAGTTCAGATACCACCTCTGGCTGGCCCCAGAGTGGGGTGGGAATGGAGATTTTGCAGTATCCTTCCCCTGCCACGCCCACCAAGCCAAGCCATGCCCACCAAGCCATGCACACAGAACTAGTAGTAAAAAAATTTGGATTTCACCACTGCTTTAAACCCAACCATGTTAGTGGCTAGCACCCTCACATTTTGTGGCAATGAAGGCCACCGTTAATTACCTAAAGATGATAGCAGGATGGATCAGAAGGGAGTAGGGAGCAAATGGTTCAGTGTGCAGAGCTCAACAAAATTTTGAAACTCGGTGGAAAAGATGTGATGAGGCTGGGTTTGTGCAACATGCAAGCATAGAATGTGGTTCATGCATGAGGTTCAATGTGTTCTTATAGTCATAACCAGAGCTATTATGGGATAGCTAAATCCTGAAAAGCCAAACCAGGAAATCATTTTCAAGGATGATTTCTGCTGGTGAGAAAAATGTTCCACACAGCAGCAAAAGAAATCAAGAGTAGCTGTTTTAATATCATGTTGTTTAGATGGGGAAAAAGCTGCTTTTTGGCTTGGCAAAAACCATGTTCTGTGCCTTTACATTGTTTAGACTGAGCACAGCTGTAGTGGTTTGCAAGCATATTTTTGTGTTTTTTCTCCATCCTGTGAAAAGCAGAAAATGGTGGGTGGGTGGGTGTATATGTACCTAAAGGCATTTTGTTACCTTTTTTTTTTTTTTTGCTATTTTTTAAAATAAGCATTGACTTTTATTCCTCCTCAGATTAGGGAAATTAATTTGAAACAGACACAAATATGATTTCAAGGCCATACAATCCCTATCAAGCTCTGCTATCATTGTTATTACTCTGTTTAATATTGGGAGCTGGTTTGAGGAAAAACAAGTCAAAACTGACAACAGGAATCGAAAACATTGAGAATTGTGAAATTTCTTTGAAATACTTGAGAAAGAAAAATTCCAAGAGATTCCAGTCCTGATGTAGACACAAGTAAAAGTACTTAGTAAACATCTGATCTTGGCTTGTTTACAGTTTGAACCTTACTTGAAAGAGGAACCAAAAAACCCATGCATATTATGAAAACTGCATGACTGGTTCAAGATTGAGAAAGGAAGGATTTAACATTTTGGAGAAGACTGGAAAAGTTCAGAAAGGAGAGGAGGATAAATTCCTGAATTCCAACTATGAGGTTAGAAATAAATGAATACATCCATTACATATGGATATTTGTGTATAAAAGCAGAACACCAGAATGGTGTAGTAGTTCAAGTGCTGGACTAGAAGTGGGGAGACCAGGTCCTAAGTCCCCTTTGGGCAGAGAAGCTGGCTGGGTAACTTTGGGCCAGTCAGTGGGAAGTTGGAAACCATAAACCTACTAACCCACATTGGACCAACCAGCATGGTGGATTATGGTCCATAACCTTCAACGAAGAGACTTGTCCTGCAGTGGGTTTGTCCTGCAGTGGGTTGGTTTTGGTGGATAATAGTAATAATCTGCAGACACCCAAAACATTTAAAATGTGCACTTCTTTTAAATGCTATCAGAGATCAAAGTTTGCCTTTTGCCTTACCCAAGGCTTAAAAAAAAGGCGGTACAATACAGAGAAAGGAAGGGGGAAAAAACCCAACAACCTCCAAGTAAGCCGAGTTCAAAACGAGCTGATTTTTTCTCTCCCAACAACAGCTGTTAGCCCAACCCTCCATAAATTGCCAACACCTCCTCTTTTTCAGACTTTTGTCAATATCCTCGCGGATAGGAAGGAGTGGGGGGGAGAGAACCCAATACTCTCCTCCTCGGGGAGGCGGTAAAAGCCAAGAGATATTCATGGCTGTGTGGGGATAACGAAATCCCATTTCTATCATACAGTTATGAGAAAGAAAAGCCAAGACCCGAAAAGCTAGGATTGAAATCTGCTTGCAAGTACTCGTCTCTCAACGCCTGGCGCTGCAGTACGAAAAAGCCAACCCACTCAGCGAGGAGTCGGTGTGGAGAGAGCGCGGCGGGAGGAGGAGGAGGAGAGGAGGAGGAAGCGAGGGGAGTGGGAGAGCGAAGGACTTAGCAGACGCTCCAACGTGGATAAGCTTCTAGCTTTCTGATACATTCCTGCCTGGCCAGGGCGACACTTCCTGCAAGAGCTGTGCCGACTTGTTGCAAAGATCTGTCTTAGAAAGCAACGAAATCAATCCACTGGGTTCCTCGTCTCCTTCCCGCGCCTTCCCCCACCCCGATCGCTTCCCCTTCCCGGCTCCAGCGACGTCCTAGTAGGTCGAATCCAGATCCTTTCTGAAGGAGGTCGGGGCAATTTGATGGAGACTTCAAGCAGCCTGGCGTTTGGGGGGCGATCGCGGGGGGATTTTGGAGGGGACTGAAGAAGGGAGGGAGGGGGTGGCAGTGCAGACATGCAGAGAGCCAGCGTGATGGGGATGCCCAGTCCGGAACCCAGTGGATCATATTCCCAGCAATTCAAAGCCATGAGGTTCTCCTATCACATCGAAGGGGGAGCGACTACTTCGCCCCAAATCCGAGCTGGTAAGCGCCAGAGGACTGGGAAGGGTGTTTCTTGGGGCGAGGGCTTATGTGCTTTGGGGTAACAAATAAAAGCAGCAGTTGCTCCTTGACGCCGAGCGAAGACGGGTACAGTCGTACTGTAAAATAAATGCTTGGTTTCGATAGTCATCTTTAGCAAAGCCTAATGGTTAAAGGCGAGAGTGCCTGTATCCCAGAAGGATCTCGGGTTTTCTTCTGCAGTTGGGGGAGAGGGATCCCACGTTAGATCAATGAATTGAAAAAGACATTGTTTTCTTTGGAAAAAGAAAAATACGTGGAATCTGGCGAAGATTATTTGGGTGTCTGCAACACGAAAGCTAAAGATAAAAGCGCGGTGGAATTTCATTTTTGTAATTTGTAGCAGCTTCGAGTTAAAGTAGATTAAAAAAAAAAGTGGTGTGGGGAGGGGAGTTTTCTTTCCTTATGCCGAGGAGGGAGCAAAAGCAATGCTGTGCTTAAAATAATTCCATCGTTGTAGGTAATAGGGTTAAAAATGATACATTCCGTTTTAGGCTCCTGCCCCAAAGTGCTTACAATAGGAGTGTGGCTCCTGCTTCTCCTGTGTCCTATTTCCCACCTCATTTTAGGGTAGTTAGTTTGGCCTTTCATTCTGAAAGTTTCCCCCTCCCCTGTTTTTTCTTTCTTTCTTTCTTTCTTTTTTTTTTACAATCCTGCCATTTTGCTTTTCAAATCCCTAAAACTGCAGGCAGCTTTCGGAACAAAGAGACATGGCAGTTAAATTGAAATGGAGGAGGTTCAGAAGAGAGATGTTTGCAGGAATATTAGCTTCAGCACTCTCTAATCCCAGGATTTTTTTTAACACAGCTGAGGAAAACAGAACTGCTTTGATTTCATATGCAATTCATTTATCTCCTCTCTTCCACCCTTTCGCAGGCAATTAGCTCCATAACCAGGCAATTGAACTTGGTGCTATTGAATGATCTTGGAGACAACTTGTTGCCAACGTTTCTATATCTGGAATATTTATATTGGGATTATGTAAATTGCATCAGTGGAACTCCTTGCCACTTTGTTCTCTGGCTGTGTTAACATGACATGCTGAACTGTAAAAAGCCAATCACTGTGTAGTGAAAGCATTGTGACAAGACAACTGTATGGCTAACTTGTGGTTTACCCATATGAATGCAGAAAACTTGGATAAGTGAGTAAACTATGGATTAGCATCCATGCAAACAGATGCAGAAAAATTCAGAACTTTTAACCATGTTAAAAGCTTACAGAGGAATTAATCATATGTTCATGTACTGTACAGTATTTAGCTTAATGGGATTTTTATGCTGTATCTTCTGAGTCAGATGCCAAACTGCTCCCAATCAAGGTGCAAATGTGCAGGTTGGTGTCTCTCTTCTCCCCACACCTCCATTGATGTGAAGAATCTCACAGGAGATATTGACACATTTGAGTCACCCTTGCAAGTCTGATATTCTTAGAAGCGTTGTGTGGCCTGCAAAAAGCTGTGAAACACACATACCGGTAGGCATATCTCAGGTACAGAAACTGTGACTTGAGAATAAGGTATCTTGTCTCTCTCTCTCTCCCCCCCCCCTTCATAATAATTGGGATAGGGAACCTACACCAGCCTTGCTTTTAAGCATTCTTGATTATGATACCAGGCATCAGGCCTTAACAGAGACAGTGCTTCCTCCTGGCTAGAACTGAATGGAGGCCTACAGAGTTGGCTTCAGAGCATAACTCTAAGGGGTGGGGGAGATGAAATGGGATACACAGTGGAGCCTTTCTGGCCCTGGTTTTTTCTCTGAGATGGGGCAAACCTTTTCCATCTCCGCCCCTTTCCTTTGTTGATTCAGGCCAGAGTAAGCTTTGTGTCTTTCTCTTTTTTTCCCTCCCCCTGTGCCTCAACCAACACCTGGCAAGACTGCAAAGGCATGGGGTGGGTCCTGCCACTGTGAAGAGAAACCATACAAACCCAACAAGCTTTTCATCTATAAAGCCAATATGGCTTGGATTAAGGCCCTGGTTTGTTCCTTCCGATGTTAAAAAATATACAATCTCTAGTACTGCAACAACAGCTAGTGTATTCTCTCAGTTCCTTCTTTTTTAATCTTTCCAGACCACGATCTAGCTACTAGGCTCTTCTTTTGTTTTTTGGCTGAGGAAAAAAAAACAACCCAGGAATCTTGGCTTTCCGCACTCTGAGCTTTGAAATTGTAGACCTTTTTCCTTCAGCAACCAGTGGGCTGAAGACCTAAAGCTGCCATAAATAAGATTGTGGTGTCGGTTGCCCTCAGTGATCTAGGCCCAAATTGCTGGGTGGCAGTGTAGTGTCATAAGTTCTACATAGTTGCAAACAGAAGGGTCCTTACAGCTGGGAGAGAATAGGGGTCTGCTGGTGTGCTTCTGTCCCTCACTCTCACCCTTCAGGCTAAGTATTCTCCACTATGTTAGGAAGGATAAATGATGATGATGATTAAAGAGATCTTAATCAGGTCTGTTCACTTCAACTGGAACCCAGTTTAAAGGTTCTGCCTATATGTGCATCAGTTCCATTTTGCAGTCCAGGTTTTCAGCCACAAAGGAAGCCTGGGTTTGTTGCTTCTACAAGTGGGTGGCTGACTGGCATGGCTTGGATGCAAAATGTCTTGCTTAACAGGAAGTGTGTTGGAAATCTTTTGCTCCTTAAGAGCTAGTCCAGATTGTCCCAACTTGGCACCTCCAGATGTGTTTGCTCTCCCAGACTGCATTGGTTGGGAGTGTGATCTGCTGTAGTACATGTAGAGCAGTTTGGGAGGTGCAAAAAACCAGGAATGTTGTGAGAGACAAAGGACATTTGCTGTATGGAATTGGCAAATGAAGTTGTAGGAAGGCAATTTACAATGGGGAAGGGACAGCTGTATAAGTAATGATTGTTTATAGGCTTTTTTTACATTCCTGCAGGAGCAACTGGCATGCTGTTTGATTAGGTGCTAACCATCTTTGTCCCCTGATTCGACTCTTTCCCCCATTCCAGTATCAGTAACTGCATTTCTGATCTCCTCCCTTATCCTCCTTTCATACAAAGCTTTGAGGAACTGCTTGGTTGACATAAAAACAAAGCCACATCCTGGCTCCAGGCAAAGCCGCAGGGGGACTATCTGGGGGCCAGAGCCTGGTTTAGGATGAGGCCAAAAGGCCCAGGCCTTCTAGCTCCTGCTGTGGAGATGCATGTGGTCTGAAGAACTTTATGCTGGTTGGCTCAGAGGAAGGGACATGTCTAAGGAGCTTTCTAAGGAGAAAGGGGAGAAAAGATGCTTACCTTGTTGCTCACCTCTAATGTGTTCTCTGATCTTCAAGCGGATTAGAACAAAAATCGATGGGAAAAGAAAATCTGCTTCAGGCCTTAAAAAAAGTCTCATGTTTATTTAAAAATGCATAGTTTGATGAAGAGAACACCCCAGAGTTTTAAATCAAACTTAAATATGTGTGTTTCAGCAGTTCAGCTAATGCCTCATGTAAGTGAACTGAGGTGTATCAAGGAATGTGGGATTAAATTTTAATTGAATAATGTTGAGGCTGGAATCTTATAGTTAGTTACCTGTGAAGAGTATAAGTTAAAGAGAGCTTGCTTTTGAAGAGAGAGAAGTAGATTTGTGATGTAGTGCTATTGTTTTTAATCTTAGTTGAGTTCACTTAATATGCTGAGTCCCCAACCAATGAAAACAAAGGTTGATTTAATGTGTTGTGTGAACCTTGCCAGTACTGATTTATTCAGGGAACAATTTTTAAATGATCAGTGGCTTTGTATTTTTATGAATTGAATCATATTTATTCTTGTACGGTATTATAATTATTTGCCTCACTATAAACAACCAGTACCATTTAGTCCCAGAGATTAATTTAAGAGCTTGCTCAATTGTAAACCCATATTAAATCTTGCAGTCACATTAGGGGAAGTAGTGATCCAACAGTTCCTATGTTTTATTGAAGTATTGAGAATCTAACTAGTGTTTTAATCAAGCATTATGACCTATTGTGTAGGCTGAACCAAAAAGCCTGCATTCCAGATCTGGGAGTAGTACCACTTAATGTAGTTTGTTTGATCTTTGCTTCATGTGCTGTGAGAAACTAGCTACTTTTGGAATGATGAACAAAATACAATTAGACAAATCATGGTTTGGTGTGATACGTAAATCCAGTCGGTAAGACTGTTTTGGAGATGTCTAGAGGGGTTTGAGGTACCCCTGAGTAAGTAGATAGTCCTGACCTATAGACCACATCTTATTTATAGAGTTTTCTTGAAATTAGTGGGAGCTTCTATCATTTTCCATGGGGAAGGTACAAGAGAATTCCTGTTGAACTTTGCTTTGATTGATTAGTGACGTGTGTTTTACTACCTTAAGAAGCCAAAGCTCTTCAGCTCATCCAGATGGGTGCCGAGGGGCATTAAGGAACCCTTGAGTCGAAAATAGAGGGTACCTCTGGGAACTGCTGCTGTCTTTCCATGCCTACAGTCTGATCTGGCTGGCCCCACCATTTTTTCCATGCATCTGGGTGAGAAGTGCTATTTTTAGAAAGAGGCCGGGCTGGGGAACTCTGGGGCTGTAGTTCACTATGTCAACGGCAGCTGCCAGGTTCAGCATGGGGAGGGGGAAAATTCGGCCTGAGACTTGAGAAAAGTTTCCTAGGCTGAAAGGGGAAGATTGTTGAGGAACGGTACACCTTGTTTGTTAACAGCATAGTCCCAAAGATTGCTGGGTCAGCAAATAAAATGTACCAATCCTGATGCCCAGGATGTGTCACTGTGACATCCCACTGGCACTGCAGCTATGCTGAGACCGTTATCCCAGCTCTTAATGCGGTTGCAAGAATTTGGGAGTAACTTTGCCTGAGCTTTCCACTTTCAAATTGTATGATGTCAGAAGATTAGGATTTGGCAGAAGAAATACTATTCAGAAGATGCATATTTAAATTGTGCAACTGGCAAATAATGTTCAGAAGCAGCCACTGTCTCAGATGGTTGCATGGAGAGTCCATATCAATGGTTGCCGTCCTCACTTGGAAGACCCTTGATCAATTCTCGGACAAGACTTCTATGTTTAATAAGAATTAATAAGATAACTACAAGCTATACAAAAATACAATACTGTACAATCTATAGTTCTGTATCCTGTAAAGAATGGGGATTGTATGAGGACAAGGGATGGGGGGAGGGGTTGGGAAGGAAAATAATGATGGGAAATAATAACTCTTGTTTCCATATAATTGTTTCCAGGATCCAGTTTGAAAATAATTCAGATATTTTGAGGGAAAGACTAGAGACGAATGGAAGAAATGCAAGATGTAGAGCTGGAGATTAGAAGCCAGGGTTTTGGCAAAGGTAAAACTCCCATAGAGAAAGTTGTTTAGAAAAGGATAGTGTACCAACCATACGTAACAGAATTGGCATAGCATCCTTAGTTGGTTCATGGAAGTATCTCAGACTGCAAATAAACTGTGCCCAAGAGAGGTTAGCTTATACCAATCTGAGCCACCAAATGTTACATTGTGCACATCTGTAACCAGCCTTAGGAATTATTGGTAGACTTTATCCATCATGCTAAGCCCTGTGTGGTTTGTTTGCTTTTGGCTTAATATGGTGTGCAAACATAGCCAATTATGCTTCAGTTCACCATGGTTAAACAAACCTTTGCTTAGTGTGATTGGTTTCTCTGACCACCCATTATCCCAAACTGACCTTCACCTTCCTGACTAATTGCTCATGTAGATCAGCCGACTTAGTGTGTGTGTGTGACTTGGGAGCAGAAAAAGATAGTTTGATGCTGCCCATTCTGTCACTCAAATTATGCACTTTATTAGTGTATACCTGGGCTTAATAATATGTGGAGGGCAAATCCTGTCCTTGGGATGAATAAATGGAGAAGACTTTTGTGTGTACCGCATCACTAGGGTCAGGTGGTACCTGAATTAAAGTAGGTTAGGGTGTGGCTCTTCTTGCTGCCTGTTCCACCCACATTTCATTTTAGTGCCCCACTGTTATTTTAGGGAGGTCATGGCACAGCATATCTAGTGTTCCACCAATGGGGCAGGACTTCTATCAAATACTACAGCCATTCAGCCACTGGAATTTCAACATAATCTTGTGCTTGACACATACGTGTTCTTGACATCAATCTTTTGATACCCTTCTCTCTCCATTGTTCTCTTCCCTCTGTCATTTTACCCTGCCTCGCTGCCCCACAGATCTTATATTGCTCTGGTTAGAGTTCAGTAAACTCTACTAAAGCACCTTTGGGGGATGCTGATCATTGCAGCACTAAAATAGCATTTCATAGTGTAATCAAGAATGATGGCTAATGAAATGGGAGTCATTTAGCATATATTACATTGGGACAGGCGATGGGGGAATGGTGACTGAAAGAAACAGAAACACAGCCAATCAAACTGGCCAACTGAGATGTCTGCTCTCTAGTGAGCTAGGAAACCTGAATTCCTGCTGTTTCTAATAATTGCTTATATTTTAATCCCTGTTTAATTAAACCATTTTTTCTTGCCTTCTTACTGTATTCCCTGAACTGCAAAGGGTTAATTCCTCTCCAAAATATACATACACACAGAGAGACACAAGCAGGGTGAGGGCAGGATACATCCTGCTGCACCACCCACATTTGGCCTCTCCTCCTCCTCCTTCCAACTTCTTTCCTTTTGCAGAACCCTTAATGAGTTCCATATGGGCCCATCGTCTGTACAGAAGCTTCCGATAGGCCTGGGGCTTTGATTGTTGGTGGGATAGTCAGGCAAAGAATCCTGCGTGGCCTCAACCAGCACCCACTCCAGCCTCCTTAAACTGCTTTCACAGCATTTCTTGCTTTTTGCATTGTAACCCTGGCCAGGAAGAAGGAAAGGAGGGGGCACACTGCAATGCAAGCGGATAATATGGATTGTGACTATTGCTTGCCCCCATTAAGAAGTGCTTATCAAGGGTACATTGCAGGATTATTTTTACATGCTCAAGATTTTATTTAGTAATTCATCTATGAGTGGAACCCTTGGGTCAGCAGGAATTTCAGATACTCTTTTTTGGATGGGAATAGAGGGCAGAAGATCCGTCTGCATAGCCATGCAGAGTTAACTGATTTCCGTGCCGATACTGGTGGCCTATCTGGCTCTTAACTGAATGGGCTGCATGGCTTTATTCTTTCCAAGATCTAAGAGCTCCCATGTGTTTCCTGGCTAGTAGAATTTAGAAAGCCAGATTGCCATCTTGTCTCTTGTTCCTGTTTGGAATCGCTGCTCTATAATTTTTGGAAACAGGCCTTTAATTTTCTGCAAGCTGGACATGGTTTGGGAGAAAATGAGAAAGGGAGGCTTTTAGGGTGGAGTTAGGAGGTAGCCTGCAACCAGTTCAGATTTTTAAGTAAAAGGAATGATTGCCAAGGATTGATGCCCAGTTCTGAATTGTCTCTCTTGAATTGAGCTCTCTTGAAGAGTGAGAAAAGCCCCCAAACCTATTTTCTTAAATCAGCTCAATCTTTGGACCCAGATTTGCATCACCTCCATTTTGACAAAATGATGCCTTACAACAGCTGTGATTTGTGAACTCTTATTGCCCAAATACTTGGAGTGATCCATTTGCAAAATGTTTTCCGTCCTCATTGTGCCAGCTCTGTGTATGTGTCTGTTTTGGCTATATTGTGAACACACTTTTTAAGACCATTAAACCATCTGCTTACTGAAAGGTTCAATAGAAATTCTCCAATTGCATATTAATGGATGGTGTTAATATTCTACTCCATATTTGTGGTAGTGTAGTTGAAGCACAAGGGGTTGATTGTGTTCCCCATTAATAGAGTGGGGAAGAAGACAGCAGTGGGCTTTCCTCCCATCCTGAAGACAGAAGGAAAGCAGGAAACCACTGCCTGACACTGGTCCTTTTGTTATGTCTTGAAGATGAGTCCAGCAATATTGCTGTCCTCACATGGGGCAGGAAACCAGTTTCTGCTGCTGCTGCTGCTGCTATGGGGAAATGAGTAGTTGGAAAGGGGATTCTTCCTCTTCTCAGCTGCCTGCCCCCTCCCCCTCCCGCTCCAAACGTGGGTCTCTTGCCACCTTGCCAATCTCTGCTCCTACTTCATATTGTCTCCCACCATGCCAATCTCTGCTCCTACTTCATATTGCTGCTGTCCTTCTGACATAAGGCCAGCAGTGGCATTCTCAAGCTAGTGTGGAGGTAAGAATAGTTTACAGAGGTAGCCACAGCCGTTGTTTGGAATACTGATCTCATGAGAAGGATTCCATCAAGCTGATAGCCCTATCATAATCCAGAAACAAGAAAATGTTGGCAACTAGGAAAGACTCTATTTCCTCCAGCTGGATGCCCTGCAGTCACCAACCGCCCTGAGGCTCCTCATGCATCTAGAAAGTTCGCACAGAGCAGGATTTGTTTTCCTTTTTTAAGTGGAAAACACTGTGTCTTACCAAATCACCTTGATTTGGCTTCCTCCTGCCTCAGTGTCAGGGTAGTCCTGAGACAGGGGCTCCAATGTGAGAATATGTCCTTGGTGCTTGTTAGGCAGGCATGGGTTTGTATGGATGACCTGTCAGAGAAGCTACAAAGGCTGAGTGCATTTCAATGACTACAAAGATTGGAGTAATTCAAGCAGTGGGTCTTTCAAGTATATGTATGGCACTACAAAGATAGGAGTAATTCAACCAGTGGGTTTGACAGCTGTGTATAGGTGTGACAGCTGTGCACCGAGGAAGAACTGCAGAAAGAAGACAGAAGGCAGACAACATCTGGATTTGGAGACCAACCAACTAATAAGTCCTGGACCAAATAAAGGTGGACTATTTCCTTGAGGTAATGATCAGCAACCAGAAACTTGTGTATTTGATTTATTTGTCATGGACTCCTATGCTTGGCAAGACTGAGCAGGAGTAAGAGAAGGGAAAGTCGATTTATTTACTTATTTATTTATTTATTTATATTTAAATTTATATACCGCTCTTCTCAATGGGCAAGATGGATGGGTGAAATTAAGAAGAGAACTGCACTGTGCTTCTAGGAGTTATGGCGTGACTGGGACAGGTCAGGATCGCGAGCATTTCTCCATACAATTACCAAGGGCAAATCCGTGGTCCTTAATTTTCTATGAACATGGTGATTTTAAAAAAGACGGAATAATCCAGGAGAAGAATTTACAAAGAATTTCTCCCAAGTCAAGAAAATAGCTGGTGATTGGGGAGGGGGGGGGAGGACAGGAAGTGCTGAAGCTATTTTTCATAATCCAGCATTTGATATGGTTGCATCTGCTCAGAAGCGCTTCCAGCCCCACAATTAAACCCTGGGGAGCTAAGTGCCAATCCTGTGGAATTAAATCTCATTTCCCTCTTTCCCTTTTACCTTTCCCTTAACTATTTTAATTAAATGTATTCAAATGGAATGGGAGCCTCAGATAGAACTAATAGGATTTACTAAACATATTTGCTTATAGTCCCCATCTATTGGTGGAACAAAGTAAATGAGTCCTACGAATGTCAGGAGGAGGCCAGGAAGAAGGAGGCAAGAGCTGATAAATGAGGTGTCTGTTCTTCAAAGATACCTATTGATGTGGGTCAGGTGTGTGTTTCGTTGCAGTTGTATGGAGGAACTAATTGCTAGAACAACAAAATCTTGCTTTCCCTGGCTCTGCTGGCAAAGCCATGACATTCATTTTCTGTTCTACCTGGAGTGTCAGATTTGCATGGCCAGGTGTTTCCCACTTCCCTCCCCTCCTCTCCTCCTGTCTTAATAGTTAACAGCTTTAGGTAGGTGACTCCTGCGCAGATTTGACCCAAATATCACTAGACAGTTGGTGCCTTGATTGTCAGGAGAGTGCCTGCTTGTGAGATGTCTTGCAACCTTATCATTCCTTGGCAGGCTGGAAGGGATGGTCTGATCCCGCCTTTCTCTTCCTGCCCCCACTAGCAAAAACCATATGAGAGTCGGAGCCTAAGTGGACAATGGACTCTGTTCTTCTCCCCCTCCTTTTCTACTGGCAAGGGATACCTGTTAAAGATATTATGGAAATGTTTATTTTTCCCCCTACTTGGTTGGTGTGTGGGTGTGTGTGGGTGTTGCATATGTGCATTTCAGAGACCTCCTAGCCTCAGGTTTAGTTAATGTAAAATGGAATTCAGTTGTGTACTAAGCAGCTTTTTCTCCCCTCTGCCTTTCTCTCTCATCTGGAAGATTGGGGATGGGAGGCTTGCTGATCAGCAGTGGGGCTAGGCAGTTTTCTCTTACCCCCATCCCACCCCTTTCTTGATCCAGCTCCTCCTGTCACCTTATTCCTGTTGGTGTCTAATCCCTGCTTTGAGACTCATTAATCTACTTGAGTCAGCATGGCTTGTGTTATGGGGGTGGGTAGCTTATGAGTTGGGGGAAGAAGAAATGTTAAAGAGCTCTGTAAGAAAAGCACACAGAGCCTTAGGCTGTGATAGCAGTGGGGTGGTGTGCAAAAGGGCCAAGGCCCTGGGGGATAAGGAAACCCCCCCCCACCATCTGTTCCTTTTGGTCCTTAATGCAAATGGTATCAAGTTTCTGGAACAGGTAGCCTGCTGGGGATGAGGGCAGCTGAGGGTGTATTTTATTTAATTCTGCCTGCCAAGTAGAATTGTAGGAAGAGTATAGATTTGGCATTGCCATTTGATTCTACCCTCCAAGGCCAGATTTAAGGACACCAATCTTCCTTTATCCCCCATGGTGTGTTTGTCATGCTGTCCCATCACCACCACTTTACATAGTGAGATAAGACTCCTTAACTCCCTGCAAGGAGTCTTGTGCCTTTTTAATTTTGAAAGTGGGGGAGAAAAGAGGGGAGGAGGTAGGTGACAAAAGGATGAATCCAACATTTTCAATAATCTTTCTGGATGGCAGTGAAAGCAAGAGAGGTGGGGACTAACCCCCAAGCCTGTCTGAAATTCCCCACCCAGAGATGGGGAGTCAGTTGTGGTTAATCATCTGTCAAGGGGAAGCACTCACCTTTCCAAGTACCAGAATTCAGTGAACCGTAGGGTTGGCAGGAAGCTCTCCAGCTTCGGAAACTCTGGTTCAAATATGCCCTGCCCCTCCCAGAGAGAACAAGGAGCAGCCTCGAGGCTCACTCCTGACACGGGTGCGGCAAGCAAGCAACGGAAGTGCAGCAGGCGTGCCCTCGCTGGCAGGGCTGTTTCCCACAGGTGAGGTCACTGGTAGGGTTAAGGTGGAACTAGGATTCTCGGGAGTGGGGGAGAGATGGTTCCTTTTTTTGCCTCTGTCTTGTATGTTTCCACTGTCTGTGCAGAAGCATAAAGGGCAAGCAGTTCATTGTGCCATGTGATGTAGAACTCATTGGTATGAGACGTCGAAAATGGTTTCAGAACTGCAGAAAAGGGAGTAAGTGGTTCTCTTGGAGAAAGTTGGTTTGGGGAATATCTGGAGTTTCAGGGTGGGCTGGTCTTAAAGGGAATGTTAAAGGGTATTAGGACCCTTTTCATACCAAGTGGCAAAGCAGTTCAAATGGTTCCATAAAACTGGGTAATTTTATTCAACATCATCCCTTTTCTGGAAAGCTCAAAAGAAAGCCTGAAGCCATTATCAGACCCCATGGCTAGATAACCCAAACTTAGTTGTAGCAACATCTGCCTTTTCGGCTTTTAGCTAAAGCTCCGAACTCCTAAGGTTTGTTATTCTAGGGGCCTTTTCCCACACTGTATATATCTCATTGTGGCTGGCACAAAGAGAAATAGAGAAATGTCTGTCAGAGACTGAGTTCCCTATATAAATAGAAATATTCCCCAGTGGAAATGCAATATCTAGCTTTCTTTCCCTCACCATTGGACTATGGCTCCCAAAATTCCCAGATATTATGGATACCAGGGTAGGGAATGCTGTTGCTTAAACAAAATATGTGAGATGATTGCAAATATTATTTCTCCACCTCCAGCTCACATCACTGACTATCATGGAGAAAAATGCCTGGTGTCATCACATTGTCTTCTATATCTGTGTTAAAAACTTTATAAAGTGAGGGTTCAAAGCAGCGGCTTCTCCGTCTCTCCAATAGGTTGAGCTAAAGTCTATATTAGAAAAATAATGATGTTCTGTCATTTTAAGTACATTCCATTTTTTTAATGGAATATTCGTGTGCTTTTTGATTGCTTAAAGTTTAAATATAAAGTATGAATTTGGGATTCATAGAAATGAACATAAGGTTAATTTAATGGACAAATCACTGAGACCGATAAACTTTTATACATTTTAAACTATTTATTTCAGTAAAACAAATCTCTGATCGATTTAATCTGAATATGATCATATAAATATATGGACTGACTGGAAGACCTGGATTATATTGCTCTGTTCTTGCACTTGGAAACTATGGTTTCAATTTTAGATCATGGTTAATGTCTTGAAATCAGAAAAAAAATCTGTATTCAACCAGGTGATTTTGCTACCTTAAAGAGGCAGGTAGGTTCCTGTTTGGGCAGTGCTGTTCAAGACTATTTGACCTGGTGGTTGCTAGGATCAGAGCCAAGAGGAGGAATTTTAACTTCTTCCCCATATTTTCCAGGACACAAAGAGACTTGAGAAGGGGGTGGTTGGAGAATAAGGCAGTGCTTGCATAGATTTTCTTAGAGGTGAGTGACCAATGGGTTCTGGGGTCTCTCAGCAAGGGAGGAGAATGAAAATAACTCATGGATAAGAATAATACTTTGGCTGTTGTTTAGTGTGGTGGTGCTGGATCCAGAAAGATCAGACTCAAGGGGTCAGATCTGCCTGGGGTTTTAATTCCCCTTTGCAACAATATGGGATTGCAAAAACTCTTGTTCCTTCAGGGCAAACTGTACAAGAGATTTAGTCATTGCAGCCATTTTTTCTGTTCCGTGTCAGGCATCATAAATGCCTCGGGCTGTATATTTTTAAAAAGTCAGCTATACTAGATCTGTTTCCCCACTCTGTGGATGAGCATTTGTAGATGGGGTGCAGAGGGGATGAGCCGTAATGGGAAACAGTAGGAGAATTATTTCTCACCGTTGTTCTTGAATCTAGCTTTCATTGTAATGTAAGTTATTCATGATTTACTAACTCTGGAACAATCGTTGTCAAATGGTCTGTCTGTTTATCAAATAATTCTAAACTTTAGATCTTTTTTCTGCTTGGGAGTTAAAATTCAAAACTTTTTAAAAGTACAAACAATATTAATTTGAACAAGAGTTCCATGAAGATTACAACAGTGTGCAACCCCCTGGTGGTAAAAGTAAGTTCATTTATCCACATTTAAAGAATCAAATCTGGAATTCAGGGGAAAAAAAACTTAATTTGAATTCTCATTGAAGTTAATAGGAAAAAATTAAATCTGATTTATTTTAATATCAGATTTCAGTGAAATTTATTGTTCTAAATGTAGCTAATTTTGGATTTAGTTTGAACACTCTTCTTACTGGGGCTTAATATCTCATCTAGTTATGAGTTTGCTTCAGTACATAGTTAAAGTATTGTTTTGACTCTTACAGTCTTAACAAAGCTTGGGAGTTGGGGTTTGAAAGACTCCATTTGATACTTGTATTCCCTTTTCTTCGAGACATCTTTTTTGAAGATATTTATTGTCAGCGATGAGGTGAAAATAATGAAAATGGTTTTGTCTAGCCTTTTCTATAGTGATGGCATAGCCTTTCAAATACAGTACTTTTCCAGTTTTACCTGACAGTAACACATCCATTATTGACATTAAGATGTCCCTCAAAACTTTGTGAAGGCCTTTCTACAATAGCTTTGGCGATCTATACTCCATTTCTAATTTTTTCTGGCACTTTTAATTGTTAGATTTGCTTTATTGGTTTGGATTGTCTTTTAATAATGCTGTGAATTGTATCCTTTGGCAGAACAGCCAGATATAAAATAATTGAAGGGTGTTTTTTTTAATTAACTCAAATTAGAAGAGTCTGCTTGGACTTGATCCAAGTCCAATTCTCCCTTTCTGATGAGGCCTGCAGGAGCTGTACAGTAGCTGAGGTGGCATTATTTCTGTGAATTTTCATCTCTGCTTCTCTTACTTTCTCATATATTCCTGGAAGGACCACTTAGGAATATCTTTTATTTTTCAAACCAATCCAATGTGAAACGTGTTCCCCTTCTGCATATTGAAGTGGTTATTTTTCCTTTTATGAAGCAGATGTGTAAGTGGGTTGGTATAACAATCATGGGATGGTGTGTGTGTGTGTGTGTGTGTGTGTGTGTGTTGAGTAGTTCCATGTTCAAGGGCTGCTCCAACTGGTGCTAACAGACATCTGTAGTTAGCTCTGCGTGCAGCCTCTCTAGCTCCTTAACTCCTTCAAATCAGTGTGCACCAACTTGATGTCCTCCAGATGGGTTTGAATGCTACAGCAATGCAGCAGCATTTTTCAGTTGCTTCAGACCTAGAGCCTACCAATGTGGAAATCGTGCTGAGCACAGATATATAATATGAGTTTGTTGGGAGGAAGGAAATAATGAACTGTCCTTTTTTTAAAAAAAAAAAAATTGGCTCAAAATTATCAGGCTTCTCTAGACTAGAAGCTGGCATGAAAAGACTTCCAAGGACACAAGTTCTGGTAAGTAGAGGTATTGTGGAAAAGCTAATGAAGCTATTAGAAGATAAATCCAGTGTGCATTAAATACCGTCCCTATTTAGAGTGAAATCAAGATCCAGATTCCTTGGCTTGTTTCTCCCATTCAGGCAGTGTACAGAAAACCCTCAATTTAACAAACACAATTGAGTCCAAAATTTCTGTTGTTGAGTGAAACATTTGTTAAGTGAGTTATGTCCCATTTTACAACCTTTCTTGCCACCGTTGTTAAGTAAATCACTGCAGTTGATAAGTTAGTAACCTGGTTATCAAGTGAATCTGGCTTCCCCATTGACTTTGTTTGTTGGAAGGTCAGAAGAGGTGTTCACATGACCCTGGAATGCTGCAACCGTCATAAGTGTGAACCAGTTGCCAAGCATCTGAATTTTGATCACATGATCATGGGGATGCTTCAAAGATCGTAACTGTGAAAATGGTCATAAGTTACTTTTTTCAGGGCTGTGGTAACTTTGAATGGTCACTAAGTGAACTGTTGTAAATCGAGGACTACCTGTAATGGGATTGATACCATTCTGTTTGGGGTGGGAGGGATTGATTTCCGCCTGTCTTGTTACTTTTGTAATGCACTAGAATGGTTTCAGGCTATAACAATAAATAAATACATGTCACCATCGCAAAAGATGGTGCTACAGTTTTGATCTAAGTCAAGGTAAAGTCAAAAGCCTTTAGTGTCACTGTACATCATGTATACAACGAAATTGGTTTAGTTAGCCTCTACTGTTCATACAAGACAACCTGAACAGTGGTGGGTTGCTACTGGTTCTCCCCCATTCTTGCGAACCGGTAGTGGAAATTTTGAGTAGTTCGGAGAACCGGTAAATACCACCTCTGCCTGGCCCCACCCCCAATCTATTCGCTGCTTCCCGACTCCCAGCTGATCGGCTAGAAGGAAAAAAATCAGGGCTCACTTGACAAAGAAGAGGAAAAAAACAGGACACCTTAGCTTTAAATTGAGAAGCCAAAAAGCCTCCCAACTGATTGGCTAGAACCGATCCGCTCCTCGTAAACCGCTCGGTGGTGGTAGATTGGCAATTGAGGCCAAGCTGTTTCCAATGCTCTCGATGGTGGCAGAGCAGCAAAAAACTGTTTAAACTCTTTCTGCGGCACTTCAAAGAGCCGCCCTACAGCTGATCAGCGGTAAAAGGCAGTGTGGTGGTAGACCAGTGCGCTCCAAAAACAAATGGGTAGACCGGTATGCTCCAAGAACAAATGGCTAGACCAGTACGGCTCTGCAAGCAGTTAAAAGCCTGGTAGACCACTACCTCTGCTAAATCCTAAAGAATTGTTTGTCACATGACCATCAAACCATGCTCACAAAATAAGCCCAGTCCATAGAACCAGTAATAAAAAAATTTAGAACCCACCCCTGAACCTGAATAATATAAAGGATAATCCTTATACAAGAAGTTAGGGAAAAAACTAGTCATGCGTTTCCATATGTAAAACATATTCTGCGCAACGTGTATATCTACCTAATGCAACTCCATCAGCATCTTCTCCTAGGTACCCTATTCTGCTCAGCCTGGGGTAAAAAAAAATTCTAGTTGTACCTAAATGACATTTCCTTGATGGAGCCAAAGTTCAGTTTTGGGGCTTTGTTTAAATGCCTTGTGATTGACTCAGTCAGATAGGAGCAGACTTCAAAATTCCAGATCTAATAAATATACTGTATAGCTTATATTTGTCAAATTCTGTCTTTGTAGCCTGGTCTGGGAGTACAGTATGTCCTCGACTTATTTAGTGACCATTTGAAGTTACAACATCCTTGAAAAAAGTGACTTATGACCATTTTTCACACTTACAACCATTACAGTATCCCCATGGTCATGCGATCAAAATTCAGATGCTTGGCAACTGATTCATATTTATGACGGTTGCAATGCCACGGAGTCATGTGATCCCCTTTTGGAACCTTCTGACAAAGTCAGTGGGGAAACCAGATTCACTTAACAACTGTATTACTAATTTAACAGCTGCAGTGATTCACTTAACAACTGTGGCGAGAAAGGTCATAAAATGGGCCAAAACTCAGCTAACAAATTTCTCACTTAGCAAGAGAAATGTTGGGCTCAATTATGGTCGCAAGTCGAGGACTACCTGTAGTTAATCCAAGGAGCAGAACGTTTAAGAGCTTTGATGAATAATAACTTTGATTGATAATATTTTAGAAGAATTAAGGATTCCAGCAAATATTCCCTTTTAAATGAGGCATCTCTATTCAGGCCTTTAGGGACAACAAAACTCTCGTCCATCTTCTCTTGCTTTTTTGATATAACAAGCTGGTAGCTTGCCTCATTTGTAAAGGTGGACCATATGTCCTCTCTCCATTTTGAAAACCGCCTTCCTTTTGGTCAACTTGAGAAGTAGCTCTCATAATTTTAATAGAGTCCCTACAATTCAAAATTGGAGTTTAGAGGGCGCAGCAAAATATAAAATGATGGCTGATATGATAGCATCATTTGCCTACACTAGAAGGGATATCCCTGTGGAAATATAGATCTTTCTAAATTGTTATAGAATATAGATCATAAAAATTTAGAAAAAGGGAGTGCCATTTATTGCTTTCAACAATAGAATTTATTGCTTAGAACAATAGTCAAAATATTTCTCCAGCTCTAATCTCCCTGTTTAAATAATGACATTATACACTACCTCTCTTATAGACTACCTCTTTAGGCATTTATTTTTTTGCCAGCCTTCAATTATAATTTCCTATTCCTACTTTTTGGCTTCTACCCTGTGACACTTCATGTGCCTTCGATATGTATGCAGTCTGCAAGTTCCCAAGTTCTTCGCCCAAGTGGTAGTTCAAGAGAGCTGAAGGGCCTCAGTGGGAAAGCTGGCTTCAGTCCAGTCCATTGGCCTGATATTCTAATGTTTGTCCTCTTCTTAGAAGTGTTTCAGCTTTGCCCAATATGCTTTTATTCGTGGTCTGTGTCTGCTGAGGCAATGAAGATTTTTCTCAATAACTAACTACATCTTTGGGTTGAAAAAGAAATCTAGGCCTACTTCCTTCTCTCCATATTAATGGAAAATGCTTTTGGTTTTGGAGTTGTTGTGTTTTTTTTATTGGTAGAGCCTTAAAGTTAATTGTGGGCTGTTATCGCCATTTATCTACTGCTTGCCTTCAGTTTGCTTAGCCTTTGCTCCCAGTTCCTGTCCTTATAAGTCTTGTATTTGTACCATTTTATTATCTTTGTTGATATTGTCTGCTCTGATTTTTTCCAAAGTAAAACCCGATGGTATGACTCAGTTGAGGCCTAATCCATCCAAAATGTATATGTGTTAGTGCCAATTCCATTTTGTTCGCTATAGGAGCTTTGCTGCATAAACAGAAGCTTTGTTTGGTAACCAGTTACCATACATGGCAATGACTGATGTTGTACAATATAAGGAGCTGTCTGTAGAATTCATGGACAGAAATGGCTTTGTATTATTTTATCTAGGAAGTTTGTGCTGCTGATCCATTATCTCCAAATGACATTTCTACTCTCTTCTTTCGATGGTTTGAAATACAGGAATGGTGTCTGTCAGCTACAGATCCGTTAGATTGCCTAAGATATGTTCTTTTTAAATTGAGTCATTCCTGCAGAATGTCAAGTTCTGTATCCTGGTTTAAATTATCCCCTTCTAGACAGGAAAGATTTCTGAGGGTCCATTTTTACAGTCAATGGAATCAAATTACTGTATACATTTTTCCTTGATTGTGCTTCTGCAGGAAACCAGGAAGAATTACTTCTTTGAATGCCCACCCTTCCTATTAGGAAACTCTCTGGGCACAACAAGCAATCAGAGAGAGTTTAAACCTAATGTCTTCCTGAGAGGCTGAGTTTGGATGGGGGAAGGGTGTTGTATTTATTTAATGTTTTACCAGAAGACTGAAGATATCTGCTGATAATGGTGTTTCTCAAACTCAGCAACTTTTAAGGCATGTGGCCTTCATTTCCCAGAATTCCCTAGTCACCTGGTCTGGATAAAAGTGTTAATGGTTGTAAAATTACGGTATATCAAAACTTATTTGTTTATGTTGAAAGAAGCTTAAGTATTTTTCATTTAACAGTTAATAGCTTACCCTCCTGGCACATTTGCAATGTTTTAAAAAAGGGGGGAGAACGGATCTTCAATTTACTACTGTAAATATGTATCATATTTGCAGTTTTCTAGAATTGCTAGTGAATATTTTGTTTCTTTGTAATCCAATAGTTCCTCTTTATAAAAAATCCTATTGCCTATTTCTTTTTACCTGTTTAGATTCGTCTTCTTCATTATAATGCTTTATTTGGCAAGAACTAGAGGTAGCAAGTTAGAATCAAAAGCAGCTGTACCACTCAAGTAAGCTGCAAAATAGGAGACGTTGGTTGGGTGAAAAGGGAGGGGCGGGCAATTCAGCAAAAATAGCTTCAAAGGGCTGAGAAAAACAAATGGAGAAAAATGGGCCCGAGTAGTGATGTGATTGAGTAACAGTGTGGGAAATTCATAATCTACTAATGGCAAGATCTTCAGTAGCAGGAGGGCTGAACTATGTTTGCAGGATTAATCTAGCCAGTTGGGCCATGACTTAGCAGAAACTCTGAAGCCCATCACTATATTGGGAACCACTTGATTTTTGCCAAGTTTTTCATTTTGGCTTGAACAACCAAGTTTCATTCTCTGGCATCTAAGAAAGTTGTTCTAGATCAGAGAACTGGCTTTAAATGGTGCATGCTGTGTATTTGGCTCAGATTGCCATGCTGCTTTTCATATCACTGCCAGTACTAGTACCAATTTGAATCCTGTTTCCCAAGGTTGTGTCATCAATGTGATAATATAAATACCACTCATTCTATTTAAAAACTGTTAAATTACTCTGGAGCCATGAACTCCATTCATAATTGTTCTTTAATTTGCAGTTTTGAGCAATAGTGGTCTGTATCAGTTCTGCCCTATTTGAATATGAGGGGCCTTGTGCAGGATCTTGTCAAAGATCTTAGTGAATTTGAAAATAGTGAAGAACTAAAGTGCCCCTCCTTCCTTATTCACCAAATAGAGTCCATTTCTTCCCTAAATTGCTAAGCCAGCTAAGAAGTAAAATAAAACTTTTTCAGGGTGGTGGTGGTAGTTATGGAACAGTCTTTTAAATTTGCTTCAATTAGTCCATATTTTGCTATGATTGTTAAGAAGTTAAAATGAAGAAATAATTTATTAATGCTTGATATAAGAACCAAAGATACAGGTAGTCCTTGACTTATGACTGGTTGCAATAGATACTTCGACCTCCAAAAGATACTTAGACCTGGTTCCAAACTTCTAGCTGCTGGTCCCCCCCCCAGTCATATGACTGCATTCTGGGCATTTCTGATGAAAATTGTCATTTGTTTCTGGTTTTTGGCAAAAATACCCCTGGAAAACAATTGTTTTGCTTAATGACCATGGCATTCATTTTACAACCACCATATTTGCTTAACGACTACCACAAAAAGTAATGAAATCAGGTTGGTCATGTGATGAGCCAGTTTAGCACAATCACGGACTTACGACCATAATGGGCATTCTCTGTACTCAGGCTCCGGTCCTTGTAGAGAATCTACAGGGGTGTATGTCAAAATATGCAAGCTGGTGCAGTTTTGCTACTGATGGATGCCCTTTAATATATAGGCATAATGTTGTTACATGTATGAAAGGGATGGGGCTTTGGTTTCAATGAGGTACAGGTGGTCCTTGACTTACAACAGTTTAGTTACAACGGCATTGAAAAAAATGACTTGTGACTGTTTTTCACAGTTATAGCCTTTGCAGCACCCCATGATCGATCATGTGATCAAAATTCATATGCTTGGCAACTGGTTCATATTTATGACTGTTGCTGTGTCTCAAGATGTGATGTGATGATCATGAGCCATGGTGGCTCAGTGGTTAGAATGCGGTGGTTAGAATGCAGTACTGCAGGCTAATTCTGCTGCCTGCCTGCTGCCAGCAGTTTGGTAGTTTGATTCTCACCAGCTCAAGGTTGATTCAGGCTTCCATCCTTCCAAGGTCAGTAAAATGAGGACCCAGACTGTTGGGGACAATAGGCTGACTCTATAAACCGCTTAGAGAGGGCTGTATATTATGAAGCAGTATATTAAGTGTTATTGCTATTGCTATTTTGCAACTTTCTGACAAGCAAAGTCGATGGGGAAGTCAGATTCACTTGACAACCAGGTTGCTAACTTATCAACTGCAGTGATTCACTTAATAACTGAAGCAAAAAAGGTTGTAAAATGGGGCAAAACTCACTTAACAAATGTCTCACTTAACAACAGAAATTTGGGGCTCAATTGTGGTCGTATATCGAGGACTTCCTTTATGTGTCATCTTACAGATTTTGACACCCCCCAATGCAGCTGTCAGAATATTTATTTTTTGTTCCATTGTGTTAAAAAGAGGAAGTAAGGGTGACAATTTTCTAATACAAAGCCATGATGCACTTCGTCTAATTGCAAACAGATGTTTTCCGAGCAGATACTGGGGAAAATCCATAAAACAACTTAACAAAGTTGCTTTACCTGATTTTACCAGCAAAAATACATATTTGCTAACTGGGATTATAGGATTAGGGTTTGTGTATCATATACTGTCTGATTCTCAGCAGTGGAGCATTTAAGGCAAAAGAGTGAATGAAAGAAATGGTCTGGGCTTTAAAAAGGCTTCATGAACTTTTTTGGGTACAAATGATTATCAAATTCATATAGCTTTTAATATATTGCCCATTTTACCAAAAGCAACTCTGAACTGTGCACAACAATGAGATAAAGGTGACAATGTAAAAAACCCACAGATATAAAATGTAAAAATCAATATTAATAAGTATTATAAAAACCAAAAACTCTATTGTTTCCAAAAAAATTAGGAACAGCCTGCGTGATAGACATGGCAAAAACAATAGGCAACAGCATCATTTTAGGCTTTTTCTTACCAATTTCCTCTTGATGACTTCCAATTCTTCATCATTTTGACAAAGGGCAGATCCATTGAGCTTCCTTGGCTTGGCATGAAGACAGCCTACTAAGTGCTTCCTGTGTATTCCACACCTGTCTGCCTCCCGCCTGCCTGCCTGTCTGTCTGTCTGTCTGTATTTGAGAGAGACTGAGGATGGCTTCAGGTGCTACACTGTGGAAGTGGTGCTTTCCACCTTATGCCACTTTTTGAGGAGGCTAGGCGATTGCCTTTGCTCTGTTTTCTGAAGCTGCTTACACAGTTTCAGGCTAGGCACCCTGCCAGGATCTGAGTCTACTCATACTATGTGTGGTAATGAGTTTACCTTTACCTGCAGGCCTGGTCACCCTCAGATGATTGATTGCCCATTGACTCCTAAGGCTGGCAACGTAATGAGGCACTTCATCCTCAGTTCCTGAGAAGTCAGAGTAGACCACATCGTTCACCACTTAGTCATGTGTGAATTAGTCAAGTCTAGAATTGAACTGCACAAGTAGATCGTTCTTTGTCTTGCACCCTCACTGTTCGATATTATGTTTTAATCCTATAAGAAAAACTTCTATTATCACCACCTTTTTTCCCCACATCATGCATATATTTAAATACCTCTACCATGTCCTATCCATTTCTCCCTTTGCTTAAACTAGTAGGCTTTAAGCTTTCTTCCCAAGGAAAGACCTGTGGTGTTTGAGAGCAGCTTTAAAATTGTGCACAATTTTCCAAGTGTTGGCTATTCACTAGTATAAAAGAATCCAATGAAGGTAGTTTGAGCCCAAGTATTTTCTTGTAATCTCTGGCATGGAATTTGCCCCGTTTGCAGCTGTTGCATCCTGGCTGAATAGTTTCATTGAGCTACCCCCATAAATGCAGTATCCCTTTCCTGTCTGTACCAGGTCACTACTTTTATCGTAATCTTGGAAGTCACCGAGGTGGCTTGATTTGCTTTACATCTCTGCTTTGTCCTTTTAATTAAGCAATACTTGTTTGTCTCCTTACATTTTTAAAAAAATCTTTAAAGTACATATTTGCAAACCTTGTCAAATCTTCTTTGTATCTCCCTTTCTAATAGTAATGTGTATCTAATGGCAATGTTTGTTTGCTTATTTGATATCCATCTCAGATCCCCAAGATGGTCTACATAAAAGAAAACAATACAATGACACTGAGGCTCTTCTGACTTCCTCTGACATGTGGCATTGTTCTGGGTAGCCTATCTCTCCTTTGCCCTAAAAGTGTAAATCTTTTTTACTGTCCAAGGGCAGAGGGGGGGGGGTGTTACCTTTGTTCAGCAGCTGCCAAGGGAATTGGGATCTTCTCTTGCTTCAAACAATCTTCTTTTCTAGGGTGAGAAGAAATCTTAATGTAGTCCCGTTTTCTATTTCTGGCAGTATTCAGCCTGTAAAACCAGAAAAAATCTCTGCAAAGACTAGAAGCAAAAAACAACCTTCACGTTCTGCTATTTTCCCGCAGAATTCTCCATTGTTATCCACAAGAATTGCTATTCAAAAATGTACTGCTGCCACTGAACTAGAAAATTTAATGCAGTTATCATGATTGACAACACTAGTTCTTCATAAATGAATTTAATCTGCTTTTCAGATGCTACTGTTAAAGCTACATGCATAGTAATATCCTGGTACATGGCTTCCTAATTGCCTGAATGTGTCTTCAGTGGTAAAAGACATAAGGAAACCACACTTGTATACATCATTTTGGACTGTTTGTCTGGTTTCCTAATCTATTTTGAGTATCTGGGCAGATAGAGATTGAGCCAAAAAGTTCCATTGCCAAGCAAGACAGTTCTTAAGTGAATTTTCCCACATTTTATGACCTTTCTTGCCATAGTTGTTAAGTAAATCATTGCAGTTGTTAAGTGAATCTGGCTTTCCCGTTGACTTTGCTTGTCAAAAGGTTGCAAAGGGTGATCACATGACCTCAGGACACTGCAAATGTCATAAATGTGAGCCAGTTGCCAAGCATCCAAATTACGATCATATGACCACGGGGTTGTGGCAACAATTGTAAGTGTGAAAAATGGTCATAAGTCACTTTTTTCAGTTTATAACTTTGTATAACTTTATATATAACTTTATATATAACTTTCAAATTATAACTTTGAACACTCACTAAATGAATGGTTGTAACTCAAGGGCGACCTGTACAGCTTTTGAATGGCAATGGTTTTGATTTATATGTAGCCATAATTAAAATAAATGAACTACATATGGTTAATATAATTTCAGGCCTCATTAAAAATGACAGATCTAGCAGTCCCGGGGAAGACTGCAAAGATTTTATAGAGCAGAATTTGTTATCCTGCCTTCAAGAAACAGGAGTAAGTCTGTCTAGTTCCCATTTTATCCCTACAAGGATGCCGAGAAGGAGGTTAGGCTGAGAATGATTTTGGATCCAATATTATTTTGTGGCTTGTGCGACTGTGTAGGGAATTGGGGTGCCACCTTTGTAGTCCTGGGCCACATCTATTTCTGTTGCACTCCATTAGCTTCTTTTAAATTGTTTGGCAAATTCCTTATCCCTGTTAAGATCTGCCTCCCCTCTTGGTTATTGTGGCTGATGGGCTGATAAAGTTAATATTAGGAATAAGGCAACACTTGGACAATATATAACCACCATTAGGGTTTTTTTTTGCCGTCCCGGCCGTTTTTGCCGTCCCGGCCGTCTGTTTTGGCCTATAGAGAAATCATGGCTTTAAGGGGCCATCATAAATCTCCCTACCTGTTTCATCTCTGTTTGCAAACACCACCAAAAAAACCCAGACTAATTTTCCTTGTTCCAGGTTACTAGCAAATTGGGAATCTTGAAATCTGTAAGTCTTAAGGCATCTTCTTTTTTCCTTGAAAATCCTCCATGCTTTTCAGTCTGAGGCACCCCAGTGATATCATAACATTGCTGGTCATGTGCTATGAAGCCTTTGAACATGCACACATGTTCACACATACACACAAACATGCACATATATTTAATATATTGCCACAAGAAAATAGTTGCTCATGCCAGCTGTAAGAGCTAAGGGGAGAAGAAATTGTTCTGGACCTTGGACCTCTGGATACAAGAACAGTTTTTTCCCCGAATGCCATCACTGCTAAACAAATAATTCCCTCAACACTTGTCAAATTATTTACTAAGTCTGCACTACTATTAATCTTCTCATCTTCTCATCGTTCCCATCACCCATCTCCTCCCACTTATAACTGTATGGCTGTAACTTTGTTGCTGGTATCCTTACAATTTATATTGATATTGTTTCCTGATTGCTTATTTGTAACCTATGACTATCATTAAGTGTTGTACTTTATGATTCTTGATTAACATATCTTTTATTTTATGTACACTGAGAGCATATGCACCAAATCAAATTCCTTGTGTGTCCAATCACACTTGGCCAATAAAAATTCTATTCTTTTCTATTCTATTAATCATTATTTTCTGAACATTTATAAAATGGGTTGATGTATATTTTTAACCCTTTGGAATGGTTCTGTTTAGTTTAATTGTTTTGCAAGATTTGGATGTGATAGTTTTCTGCTTTGACTCAGTATTTGTAACTGCTGGTATCTGCAAGATTTTTGCATTAACCTTCATTTTTGTTTCTCATGGTAGTGTAGTCTATGCGAATAAAAGAGTTCATGGTATCCTATATGCTAATTTTCAAAGAATACAATAGAGCAGTTGTCTGGGCAAGGCTTGATGCTGTTAAGTTATGTACACATTTATTTAACAGAATAGCAAATATCTGTATACATTACATGCCCTTTATATGGATTGCTTCTCTTTAAGAATAAATGAAGCTTTCATTTTTAAGAAATGAAGGATTTTTCAGAGGAAGCTTTTATTGTACAGTTCCCTTGTTTTACATAAAGATCTTGGAAAAAACCATCAAGTTGATCTTGTCTACTATTTGCAGCCTCTATGTTTTCCCCCTTTTCTCTTTTTTATCTCTCTCACACACACACAAAATCAGTGAAGAATTTCTTCTATCAATGACCTTTGATAGAAAGCAGTAGGAACTGATTGTCTGGAAGCATTCTAAGAAGTTCCAGCATTTCTTGCTCCAAAGGTGGCTGGCTGGGAAAGGCTGATAAGTGACTGCTGAGGACTGTTTCTCCTTCTCTAAACTGGGAGCTTTCCAAAGTGGATTTAGAGATCCTTTGAGGCTTGCTTGAGCTAGTATAGTAGTTGTTGGTCTTATTGAGTTACAGGGGTGTGGACTAGAATAGGGGTCTCCATCCTCGGCAATTTTAAGACTTGTGGACTTCAACTCCCAGAGTTCCTCAGCCTTGCTGGCTGAGGTATTCTGGGAGTTGAAATCCACAAGTCTTAAAGTTGCCGAGGATGGAGACCCCTGGACTAGAATACCTTCCCTTAGTCTCTGGGGTGGTCTTTAAGAGACAAATGAAATTATGAGAAGTCTTTCCTCCATATATTTTTGAGCATGTTTTCGGTTTCACATTCCTCATTTTTTAGGATCCAGTCATGTCCCTGCAGTGGCTTGATTGAAACTCTTAAGACTTCATTGATGAGGATGATTCAGTTCAAATTGTGTTGGAAATGTTCTTGCTAGCAAAAATTGGCCAAATTTATAGGACTGACTCCAAATCGGCCTCTAGCTCAAGTAGTCTCAAACTGTAGGTAGGCTTACAAATTGAATTAAACTATAGGATTGGTTTCTTTTTGGATTATCACGTTGTGCCAAGCTCACTATTTGGGGTTGTGCACATTGTTTATGGATTAATAGATAGGGTGTGCTCTTAATCCAATTATCGTTTCATATTATGAAACAAGGGTAAGCAACCTTTCAGTAGCCAGAGATCATACTTAATTTTGATGATGGGTGGAAGAATTGTACAGTAGAAGGTTAACAAAGATAAGTAGGATATATTATGTACTGTATGTGCACAGTTAGGATTGTTCTTTTCTCTGTTTTTCTTTGGGGAAATACTTTTTAAAAAAAAGGTTTTTCATGGGTTTTCGTAAGTTTCCCACCTCAGAGTAGTGGGAAATACCATTCATTTAGTGAGGGGTGGAGGGGGTTCTTGCAGCGGGCACAAAAACCAGGTGGTTAGTGCACTTTTATATGCCCATGTAACACTTCTATAGAGTGAGTTGCATTGGCTACTAGTACAAATCAAGGTGCTGCTGGTCATCTATACCATATGCAAAACCCTCCAAGGTTTTACTTGGTGCAGATCTGGTTATTTTCAGGATAGCAATAGCAATAGCAATAGCAGTTAGACTTATCTACCGCTTTACAGTGCTCCCTAAGTGGTTTACAGAGTCAGCATATGGCCCTCAATAATCTGGGTCCTCATTTTACCCACCTCAGAAGGATGGAAGGCTGAGTCAACCTTGAGCCTGGTGAGATTTGAATTGCCAAATTGCAGGCAGCCAGCAGGCAGCAGAAGTAGCCTGCAGTACTGCATTCTAACCACTGCGCCACCACCGCTCTTAGAGGATCATCTCTCTCTCTCTCTCTCTAGTTGTTTCTATTTGTCCTTAAGGGGAGAAAATTTGGTATGTTCCAGATCCCTTTTCTGTCGCCATACCTGTCCTTTTGGAACAGCATCACTTTTGAGATTGATATAGCCCTAATCTTGCTGACTTTTAGAGGGACCAGGCTGTTCTTATGGGCTGAGATGGCGTGAGAACCCACAGCTAGTTTATAGGGAGTCTGTCTTCCCCACAAATCCTTTTGCAAGCCCTCCCCCCCCCAATGTTGCTAGTGAATGGGAGGCCTTAGATATCACTGTTTCACTCACTAAATTAATAGCAGGTGTGGAAAATAAAACTACATCTTATTTTATTTATTTATTAATTTAATTTGTATACTGCCCTTCTCCCAGAAGGGACTCAGGGCGGTGAACAGCCAAAATTAAAAAACATACAAATACAAAAGTTAAGATAATTAAAAAAATTAAATAATTGGCTACCCAATTTAAAACCCCAAATCCATAAAATTTAAAATCGCAGTTAAAAACCATTTAGGCTAGGCCGGCTTGATGAAATAAAAACGTCTTCAGGGCTTTACGGAAGGTCCGGAGGTCCGGGATCAATCGTATTCCGGGAGGCAACTCATTCCACAGGGCGGGTGCCCCCACAGAGAAGGCTCGCCCCCTGGGGGCCGCCAGCCGACATTGCCTGACCGACGGCACCCCGAGGAGGCCCTCTCTGTGAGAGCGTATTGGCCGGTGGGAGGTTATCGGTAGCAGTAGGCGGTCTCGCAAATACCCTGGCCCTAAGCCATGGAGCGCTTTAAAGATGAGAACCAACACCTTAAAGCGCACCCGGAAGACCACCGGGAGCCAATGCAGCTCGCGCAGGAGAGGTGTTACGTGGGAGCGCCACGTCGCTCCCATAATCACCCGCGCGGCCGCATTCTGCACCAGCTGGAGCCTCCGGGTGCTCCTCAAGGGGAGCCCCATGTAGAGAGCGTTACAGTAGTCCAGGCGTGACGTAACCAAGGCATGAGTGACTGTGCACAAGGAGTCCCGATCCAGAAAGGGGCGCAACTGGCGTATCAGGCGAACCTGATAAAAAGCCCCCCTGGCCACGGCTGTCATATGCTCTTCTAAAGACAGCCGTGTGTCCAGGAGGATGCCCAAGTTGCGAGCCCCCTCTGTGGGGGTCAGTGACTCTCCCCCAATAGCCAGCGATGGCACCAGCTGGCTATACCGGGACGCCGGCATCCACAGCCACTCGGTCTTGGAAGGGTTGAGCCGAAGCCTGTTCCTCCCCATCCAGACCCGCACGGCCTCCAGACACTGGGACATCACTTCGAGGGCATCATTGGGGTGGTCTGGGGTGGAAATGTACAGCTGAGTGTCATCAGCGTACAGATGGCATCGCACCCCAAAACCACGGATGATCTCACCCAGCGGCTTCACATAAATGTTGAACAGGAGTGGCGAGAGGACCGACCCTTGCGGCACCCCGCAAGCAAGGTGCCTCGAGGTCGACCTCTGCCCCCCTGCCAACACAGACTGCGACCGGTCAGAGAGATAGGAGGAGAACCACCGCAGCACGGTGCCTCCCACCCCCAGTCCCTCCAGCCGGCGCAGCATGATACCATGGTTGATGGTATCAAAAGCCGCTGAGAGGTCTAATAGGACCAGAACAGAGGAGCAATCCCTGTCCCGAGCCCTCCAGAGATCATCCACCAATGCGACCAATGCCGTCTCCGTGCTGTACACAGGCCTGAAGCCGGACTGGCACGGATCTAGATAGACGGTTTCATCCAGGAACTGTGGCAGCTGTCGCGCAACCACACTCTCCACAACCTTTGCAACAAAGCGAAGGTTGGAGACCAGACGATAGTTTGCCAAAACGGCCGGGTTCAGAGAAGGCTTCTTGAGGAGGGGCCTCACCACCGCCTCTTTCAAGGCGGGAGGCAAGAAACCCTCTCTCAAAGAAGCATTTATGATCCTCTGGAGCCAGCCTCGTGTTACCTCCCGGGTGGCCAGTACCAGCCAGGAGGGGCACGGGTCCAATAAACATGTGGTTGCGTTTAGCCTCCCCAGGATCCTGTCCACGTCCTCAGGAGTCACAGGGTCGAACTCATCCCAGATAACATTCTCAAGACCAGCCTCAGTCACCCCGCTGGGATCTACCCAGTCAGAGTCCAAGCCTTCCCGAATCTGAGTGATTTTATCGTGCAGATACTGTGCAAAATCCTCAGCCTGCCCTTGCAAGGGGTCTTCCCGAGCTCCCTGATATAGGAGGGAGCGAGTCACCCTAAACAAGGCGGCTGGGCGGTTATCTGCCAATGCAATAAGAGCGGAAAAGTGGTTATGCTTTGCCGCTTTTATCGCCACTAGATAGGTCTTAATATGAGACCTAACTAGTGTTCGGTCGGATTCGGAGCGACTGGCCCTCCAACCACTCTCTAGGCGTCTTTTCCGGCGCTTCATCCCCCTCAGCTCCTCGGAAAACCAAGGGGCCGGGCAGGTTCGGCGTCGGGTCAGAGGCCGCAAAGGCACGACTCGGTCCAGAGCACCGGCGGCTGTCCTATCCCAGGCAGCCACCAGATCTTCAGCCGAGTCGTGAGCCAGAGTTTCAGGAACTGGCCCAAGCTCCCTCTGGAACCTATCAGGATCCATCAGGCGCCTGGGGCGGAACCACCTGGTCAGTTCCGCCTCCCTGCAGTGGGGTGCAGCGGTCGAAAGGTCCAGTCTCAGGAGAGAATGGTCCAACCATGACAGGGGGTCAATAACTATATCCCCTATATCCAGACCACTCCGCCACTGACCAGAGATAAAAACCAAGTCCAGAGTGTGTCCTCCCACGTGAGTGGGGCCATGAATTAATTGTGTCAGGTCCATGGCTGTCATGGAAGCCATAAACTCCCGAGCCATCCCAGACGCCTCACCGGTAAATGGCAGGTTGAAATCCCCCATGACCAAAAGTCTGGGGGTATCAACCGCCACCCCAGCAATAACGTTGAGAAGCTCGGGCAGGGCCGCTGTCACGTGGCAGGGAGCCAGGTACGCGATCAGCAGGCCCACCTGCATCCCATGGCCCCACTTCACCAGGAGAGACTCACATCCAGCTATCTGAGGTACAGTGGCCTCCCTCGGATCAAGACCTTCCTTTATAACGACCGCCACCCCCCCACCCCTGCCCTGGGCCCTTGGCTGATGGAATGCGCGGAAACCTGGTGGGCACATCTCTACGAGGGGGACCCCCCCCTCTTGGCCCAACCAGGTCTCTGTAATACCTGCCAGGTCCGCACCCCCCTCCTGTATTAGCTCACAAATGAGGGGGACCTTATTAACCACGGACCTGGCGTTGCACAACATCAGTCTAAGGCCTGGGCTCTGAGACTCTGGACAGCCGGGGAGACGAGAAGAGTCATGGGGGCCGAGGCATGCCACCGCTTGGAGATAGCGGGTGCGTGCCCCCACCACCTGATGTGGCCCCCTACTCCCGCCATATCTGCCCCTCCCAACCACGGTCCTGATAGAACTGCCCTCCACCCTATCCACACTGAGCTCCTCCACCCCCCGCTCCCCGCCTTCCGTTCCATGCCCCTGTAACAAGCCTGACCTATGCCCCTCCCTCCCCACCCCCCGCCCTAAGCCCCTTAAAAGATTACAAAAAGACAATTTTAAAAAACCCCACAACCCCCTCTTTGCGGCATGCCACCTCTTGGGGTTCCAAAGCCCGTCATCGAGGTAGGCCCTCGATAGAGTGGAGGGCCAAGCCTGCGAGAGGGGGGAGTCTCGCAGACCAAGAAGCTCCGCTGCGGAATACATCTTGACCACAGAGGATGGGAGCAACCATATCCTAGGGGTCCATATAGAAGGTCCAGGGGAGAGACATGGAATGGGAGTTTTAGGAGCATTTTCAACAAGACCGGTCCACTGTTCCCTCACAACAGAGGACGAGGTCAAGTTCCAGGTCGACCACAGTCCGGGGGGGGGGGAAAGACCCAACCACCCTCTCACGGAGGTCCGATCAACCAGTCAACCCCCTCTTGTGGTGAGATGGCAGCGATGAGCCAATGCAGACAGCACAGCATCCGGGGCTCAGGTCCAAAAACCGCCCTCTCACGGCGGTTGGTCCGATGGTCAGGTCCCCTCTGCTGGCAGATGCAAGAAATTCAATATCATCCCAGTTCAGCCCCCAGGGGCCCCGACATCAGAGCCACCCTCTCACGGTGGTTTAACTGAGCCCAGCCCTCTCAGCTGATGGGATGGAGCCATGTACCAGCCCCCATTCAGATTTAAATAGTCCTCCCCGCAGTTAGGGAAAGTTCAGATGAAAATTAAACTTGGCGTCGGGTGAGTCAGTGAGCTAGCCGACAATCCAAGGTGTGCATAGTCCTGGTAGAGAAGCATTGGGGGGAAACAGGGGCAGTTATCTCTAGCCCCCCCCAGCCCCACACGTAAACGAGGCCTCCCAAGATCTAAAAGCGTCTCATGCCAGGTCCTTGCCCAACCCAAAAGGCAGATGATCTCCCGGCCTCGTTGCCCCCCCCCATCCCCAGCCTCCGGGGGGTGGGTGTCTCCTCCCTGCCAGGCCCTCTGGACTGCCATCACAGCTGTCGTCGTTATGCCATTGCCGCCGTCGCTGCCACAATGCCCAGAAAGGTCTGGCAACGTCCCAAAGATCTCCTGGGAAATCCGGCAACTCCCACAGCACTCCGGGCAACCCCTCAGCCTGGGAAATCGCCGTACAGCAGTGCCCCAGGCAAAAACGCCGCCACGCCGATTCCGACGCCCACGTGGACTCCAGCTGGAGGAAACGCTGCCGACGCCCAGCTGATGCAGTCCGCTGCTCCCGACATCGCCCGCTCTCTCTCTCAGTCCAGCCTCAATATCCGGAGGGGAAAAGACCCTCTCCGTGTGGGCAGAGAGTTCTCCTAACCGGGCCTGGGGTCGTAGATCTTCACAACGACCCCCGAAGACCCCAGAGGGTAGGTCAGTCCCTCATCCTCAAGCCGCGGTCTCGGCAACCGTCGCCATCTTGGGCGTGTGTTAATACACTAGGATGTGCCTCTATATTGAGCACTGTGTTTTGTTTAAATGGACAAAGCTGAGCAATGTGTGCTGTCATGTAAACTTGTTCACCAGTGTGCGTAGGAGTTGAATGCCATTTTAATTTTTTTACTTTTGAGTTGCACCTTAGCCTGGAGACAGAAAGCCTACCCAGTCTTTCTGACACCTGGACAATAAGGATATGCAGCAAGCCAAAGAGGTTCTGCAGAGCCGGCAGAGGTGTGCAAACTCTACACTTCTAGAGTGTACAGTTAAAGAGCCTTTTTTAAGCTTACAGGAAAATAGGCATTTTGAGTTAAAGAGGTACTGACTGGGGCAGCAGGTCTGTTTTGAAACAGCTTTTCAGCTTTCGATCCAAAGCCATGCACATCTCTAGAAGGCAATTGTTTTGTTGCTTCTAAGAATCACTGGACAGGAATTCATGTGGACCTTTTTATGTTAAAGTAGCTAAATTCCATAGCGGGATGCGGTGGCTCAGTGACTGAGATGCTGAGCTTGTTGATCGAAAGGGCAGTTCAGCGGTTCGAATCCCTAATGGGGTGAACTCCCGTTACTTATCCCAGCTTCTGCCAACCTAGCAGTTCGAAAGCACATAAAAAAATGCAAGTAGAAAAAACAGGGCCCACCTTTGGTGGGAAGGGAACAGCGTTCCATGCGCCTTTGGCGTTTAGTCATGCCGGCCACATAACCACGGAGACATCTTTGGACAGCGCTGGCTCTTCGGCTTTGAAATGGACATGAGCACCGTCCTCGAGTTGGGAACGACTAGCATATATGCGTGAGGGGAATCTTTCCCTTTAGCCAAATTCCATGCCTGTGAGTTCAACAGTTCTTTTCGACTAGAACGTCAAGACCCACCAACCAACCAAGCCCCAGTGCAAAACACCTTTAAAAATGAGGAAAGTACTTTGTTTTGTATATCAAAGATGAATGTAAACCATGGTCCTTCCACCCCAAAATCTGCTCTGAATTACCTTAACGTTTCTTAACTGGAGTGCAAAGGTGAGAAATTGTTTGCCATTATTTTTTGTTAATTACCTGGGATTCAGAAATCCTTGCAGCACAGAGAGATAGTTTTACAGGTCCCATAACACTTACTTGGCCCAGACATCTTCAGATAGTCTATATATACCCGCCCACTCTTTTCTTTTTCCTGCCAGGTTGAGGGCAGAGGGTTTTTTTTTTTTTCTTCCTGGAAATTCATTCCACGGTGCTTCATATTTTCCTGTGTTTATCTTAGGAAAGTATATACTGTTTGCTTTCTTACAAAACATGATAAAACAATGAAAACAGGCAGTCTTCATTTTCAGCTTTGAGTTTTTTTCCCCCCTTCATTCTTTTATTAACTGACTACAGAAAACAAAGGGAAAAAAAGACACAAAATGATAAAAGAAAAGAAAAGTTAAAAAAAATCATCATCCGAAGCATACATGCATATATAAAGCTGTTAATTACACATTTCAGTGAATGGAAACCATAATTCTAATGGTTAGTGGATAATCTACATTGATAAGTTATTGATACATAAATTGCTGGTGACGTCAATCTGCAGACCACTGATTAATTGGAGCCACATGTTTGTCTTTCCAATGCTGAACATTAAATCATTTAGCTGTAAGTAAACTACAGAAAATCCACTTTCTTTGTCCAGATGTCAACTTCCATGCGATAGGAATAAACTTCCCAAAAATATGAATATCTGAAAATACTGAATCTTAAAAGTTGACTTAATGCATGTAATAATTTCTACCCTAAATGGAACCATTGTTGGATATCATAGAAACATGTATTTAAATAAAGCATTAGTTTCATTGCATTTCCAGCAACATAAGCATTTACTCAGGTTTTTTTCTATGGTATATAAAGAGAACCAAGTTGATACCACCGTTAAAGCACCAAGCCAGAAACTGGTAGCGACCTTGGGCCAGCCACTCTCTCTCAGTCCTAGGAAAGAGATAATGGCAAACCACTTTCAAAATCTTGCCAGAGACCAATCCAGGCATGAGTTGACAAAGCCTCAAAGGCATTAAAAAAATGTCATAATAATAAAGTCATTTCTGAAATACTATTTCTTGTTGAAAAATATGTAATCTAAAATATATTGAAATTATTTGGTTGTTTTAGTGTTTAAAAAAATCAACTGTTGTGTGTTAGGATTACAGAGTGCTGTATAGCGCTGTGGAGCGGTGATTTAAACTTAAAGTTTAAAGTGATTTAAACTTGAAAGTTTGTTGTGATACTAATGAAAATTTGAGAAGCTAAGCAGATTCAAAGCAGACCGGAAGTATCATGGTGATAGTTTAGACTGGGAAGCAAAATAAAATATTAAAAATCCTAGGGGAAGGTAGTAGCAAATAGCTTCCCTACTTTTCCCAAGAAAGCAATATGGATATGTCTGTGAAATCAGCAGGAGCTGAAGTTAACTTAAAGCAGACTGCAGCTTTTTATCTGATAGGTAGGGAAAATTTTAGGCGTTATATTTATAGGGAGTAGGAAGATCTAACCCTTTGGCTGCATTCACAGACACAGGTTAACTCATAACATGATTTGCTTTTGTTTAATATGTTGATCATATCAAGCTGTTATCAATTATTCAATATTAAATCATGAGTTAACATGATAGAGAAATTAGATCTTTTCTCTGTTAGGCCCAAGAAAAAATGTCTCATAGAAGCTTTTCTTTGAATTGTGTGAGGCACTCCCATTGGCCTTAATTCATTTTTACTTCACAGGGGACATAATAGTTTCAGAACATCTTTTTCTGTGGAAGAGGGATGGGCAGAGTTCATGCATCCCATCAAGCCATAATCTGTTTTCTTTGGGATTAATATTTTATGTGAATGTAGACGTTGCAGATTGTAAAGCAGTTGGGGTCATTTGCAATATGCTCAAACCATAGTGAGTGAGTAACAGCTTAGCATATGGTGTGAAATTAGCTAGAAAGTTAAATTTCTTCTTCCTTCTTGTCACCCACAGTGCCCAAATCTCTCCACATACTCCTACTTATTAAAAAGTGCAAGTATAATCAGGACTCCTAAGAATGAGCAGTGAAGTGTAGCTAAGAAGAAATCAACATCTTGCGAGCTGGAGATTGTAACATGCAGTTCAACCCAATTGTCACCCAGTAGCTTCATCCTGGGCGATAGTCTGCCAACTTCTGTGTTTGTTTTGCCACCCCAATCAGCTTCTGAACTGGGTGGAGTGAGAAATGTTCTGTGTGACTCATGGCCAGAGGGTTAGTGCGATGGGACATTGCCTGCACTGGTTACTTGTTACCCTCTAGTTTAACTCAGGTTGTTGATATTTAACAAAAGGGGAAGTAGTGCTCTGAGAATCCTGGGATGAAATACTATTAAAGCCCCTCCAAAGCTGGCACACCCTTGATGAATGGGGTGCTGTAATTCAATGTATTTAGCAGGGATTTGAAAGGTACTTGTGCTTTGTGTTTAGGAAATGGTATGGTTTGTGAACCATTTCCCTTGGGAGTTTTCCCAGTCCTCAACTTTCTTGGAATTTCTGGTCAAAATAAGGTATCTTTTTTAACTTTACATTGATGTAGTTCTGAATAGGGTATATTAAATTGTTTTGCCTTTTAAGGATCCTACTTTTTCTTGATGCATTTTGCTTTTAAACAGATTTTTTTAAAAAAGTTGTACTTTTGGGTTTTTTTTTCCTTGTTTGATTCTGGTGCCTTGTGATTTATATTTGGCTCTAAATTATTTGCAGTGTTTCTGTGAGAAGTATGGTAATTGCTGGCTAATTCCATGATATAGTTGAGCTGGGAAATCTCAAGAGACCCATCATATCAGTCTTTATGATCAACTGATATTTCAGTTGTGCAAACTAATGCTATAAAGTCATTATTGTGCTTTTCAATTTAGAAAGTTAACCATCTAGAGAATTTTACTTTTATACTCCACCCCCCCAGCTATTTTGACTTTATTCCAGGCTTTTCCTCTTCGAATGTATAAGAACAGACTGCACGAGAATTGGTTTGGATAAACTGTCTCTCAATTCTATTTCCTTTCCAGGTCCCGTTCAGCCCCACCGACTCCTGGTCAAAAGCCTCTCTTCAGAACCCAGTCCTGAACATCGCTCACCAGAAGCCCCCCAACGACTCATCTCGGATCCAGGACCTGACCACAACGAAGAGGAAATTGCCAAACTCCGACCACTCAAACGTCCCCCAGGACCAAAACCACAAGGTATAAACGGGCTTCCCCAACCGGTTCCCAGAAGTCTGTTGCCTTTGGCATGCTACCTTTGAATTATGGGAGCTGAGATCAAATGCATCCAAAACATATTGGGGTTGAAATGGTTTCCCTACTTCCTCCTCAAGCCCAAGATTAAGATGTGTCTTATGGAATTTGCCGTCAATGCTGCTGGAGAAGAAAGCTGGCTGTTGATGCCTTTCTAGTCACAGACTCTAGAGCCCAGAGTACAATCTACCACTCTGAGGCTGTAGCCATCCCTCCTGCAAGGCTTTGCCCAGGCCTGCAGGATGTCCTAAGGGTTTCAGCTAAAGAGTAACTTTAACATGACCAAAGGGAAAATTAATTACAAGATAGAATAGGACAAATTTTCATAGTTGCATTGAACAAATTTATTTTAATTAAAATTACACATAAATTAATTTAGATCAAATTGAATGTTTACTCTGATTCCATCCCATTTCTTCCTCCTGGACTTTCTTTTTGGAATGCAATCCCTGGCATCTCAATTGGAGCCCTTGGCTTGAAAACAATTGATATATCCTTCTAGAGGATTGGGCAGTTGTCAAATTAATACAATGCTTTTCCAACCAGCATTGACATAAAAAGCTGTTTAGGCTAAAGTCTAACTTGGAGTACATGCTGGTCCTTTTCAATATAATGGAGTCCAGAGTCCAGGCTCTTTGCTCTGGAACAGGGGAGCTAGAAATTTCAGTGCTGGGGTGGGATGGGCAGCGTGGATCAGATGATAAAAATGCCAACTTACGGAAGTAGTCCTTCTAGTGGTTGCTTCTGTTAGTAAAATGTATTGAGTCTGTTTTAAAAGAACAATCTCACTTCCTTTTCCAGTTCCTCCCAAGCCAGCTTATCTGCAGAATAGCCAGCCCCCACGGTTTCCTGAATCGATCCCCCCACCTCCATCACGACCCCTCCCAGCCGACCCCCGCCTGGGCCGCAGCCCTCTGCCAAAAGATGGAGTGGGCTCCTCGTCTGCCGTCTCCTGCCTCATTGAGAAGTTTGAAAGGTACAAGCTTGACTAGCATGTGAGACCCTGTTTCTCCTCCTATAGCTGAGTTGGAGGGTACACATACACACACACACACCCCTAATTGTAGAGGGAGCATGATTTGTACTCTTGAAGATGTAAAATAGTACTGCTTGGCATCATTAATTATTGGGAGATTTCTATTGATTTGGGATATATTGAAATGATACATCCCAAAGCACAAAGGCCTTTGTTTAATGACAGAGAAAACAATAAGGATTAATTTTACTCATGATTGGTTAGATATAATACCCATGTTGAAAGCACTTGCGCTTTCATGCAGCCTTGGAGGTTTTACATGTGATACAATTCAGAAAAATATTTTAAACTTCTGAGCTCTTCCCAGTCTTGAATAGATTTGACATCCCTGTATTCAAATACTTCTCTCATGTGGCTTTCTATTTTTTTTTTTTTAATCCATCTATTTTATGATGGTGGATTGTGTGAGCAGATTCCGCTGTCTTTGGCATCATGCAAAGAACCAGATTCGTGCTGAGATAATTTGGGGTGTATGGGAGGTTGTAATAGCAGCTTGAAGGTAACACACACTGCATTCTATCACATTTGCGGTGTCCTGAGTTTATGTAAGAAAGATCTGGAGGATGATAATCTTATTTAGGTTGGATTGTTATGGATGATACAATGGTGCCATACATGTTAGGTTTTTGGCTGTTGTCTGTGTCAGAAGATTTTTTTAAAAGGTAGATGAATAGTTGGCCTAATCATGTGTGCAAATAAGTATTCTATTTTTAGACCAATGCTATTACTACAGGTAGTCCTTGACTTACAACTATTCATTTAGTAACAATTCAAAGTTGTAAGGGCACTGAATAAAGTGACTTATGACCCTTTTTCACACTTACGACCGTTGCAGCATCCCCATGGTCAGATGATCAAAACTCAGCCGCTTGGCAAATGATTCATATTTATGACGGTTGCAGTGTCCTGGGACCACGTGATCCCCTTCTGATGAGCAAAGTCAATGGGGCAAGCCAAATTCACTTAACAACCGTGTAACTTAACAACTGCAGTGATTCACTTAACAACTGTGGCAAGAAAGTTTGTAAAATGGGGCAAAACTCACTTAAGTTTTGAGTTCAACTATGGTCATAACTCAAGGACTACTTGTAGCGTTGGGCATGAATTTACTAGAAGATTCTTCTTACTTTTCTAGGAGAGGTGGAACCCTAGCAAATCTTGCCTACTTAATCCAGCATCTGTTCTTCATTTCCTCGTCACTAACCTTGGTTTTCCTAATTGGGTTGATGTGTTCCTTTTAGGGAACCTATAATCCTGACATCTGAACACACTCCATCGCCGTGTCCCAGCCCAGACCTCCAAGCCCTAGAGATAAATTCTATGGAACCCTCGCTAGATCGTCCAGCTTCATTGGAATCGGCAGAACTGTCTCACAAGCTCCTGGACCTCCTGGCCTTGGAAGGAGGGCAAACAGCTGTCGGAAATGCTGTCTGCTTGCCGCCTCATGATGGTGGGAAACTGGCAAACCGGGACAGCGGCATCGACAGCATTAGTTCACCGTCTAACAGTGAGGAGATTTGCTTTGGGCCTGAGGAAGGTACAGGGGAGGGTGCTGGACCTCTGGCACCTCCAACCATCATCAAGCGCAGCTCAACTCGTGATTCTGAGGGGGACAGTGACATGGATGATGGCAGTGGGGATGAGGCTGAGCTGCTCTCTGACCTTCCCCCTCCACAGACCGAGAAGCAGGATTCTGATGAGGTAAAGGGCTGGGATTCCTATCCCAGGTTTACTATGATAGCCTTTTCTCCATTGCTTCTCCCTGAGCCTGTATTTTTCTGTCAAGCTTAATATGATATTCTTTATTTTTGATTATGCTTTGGTATTAGGCATTAGTAAAAAAATAATATAATGGAGATGGAAAGACACATGTTAAAGAAATAGCAAACCTCTGTTCCGTGTTGTAGGCATGACTAGTGAATGTTTTGGTTTATGTCACTTCTTGATTATGTAGGCTGAGATTTTAAGGGCAGACTCAGATGGCCCAAAATGTACCTAAAGGCACCAGTAGATGTCAGGCTCCAAAAACTAGGAAAGACACCTAATGATTCTTCCAAGCAGATTTTTGTTTTCTATGTTTTACAACTATATACACTATCTTGCCAAACTGAAGCAAACTACTACCTCTTTGAAACATATACTCTGGGAACTATTAGGGAGGGGATTTCTTCCCCCTCTTCGTATCACACAAACTATCTGAACGGAGTTGTCTCTTATTCCTCTGGAATATCTCCCCTCCCTCCTGGGAATCTGGCTCATTACCTTCCCTCACATCAGGTCCACAAAACGTCATCTGTTCCTCATCATGTTTCCTATCCCATCTTTAATTCTTTCAAAAATATTCTCTTAATCAAAAACAAATTAAATGGCATGCTGAAAATTCCTCTAACATCTTTATGTGCAACAACGCTTCAGGCCTCATGTAAATCCCACAGGTATTCTTAGGAAACAGAAATGGAAAAGTGATGGATTGTTGCAGCTTCATCATTTTTTAAAGTCCCCCTTCCCCAAATAAAGAAAACTGTGGTAATAGTGAACATTGTGAGAGCGGGGCATAGTGGTTAGAATGAATGGTGAAGTGCAACCTCACCAATTTGTCTTCTGATATATGAAGCCTTTCTAGGAATAGGCAAGTCCTCCCACAGCAGCCATTTTTAGAAGTGTGCTTATAACCTGCTCTCACAATTCCCACAGCATCCCTGGCCCCAAGAGATTGCCTGCTATTGGTTTATATTCACTCACAGAATATAAAAGTGTGTATAATCCATTTTGGTGACAGTGAGAACTGAATAAAAGGATGAGTACAGCATATTTTTGTACAACCATTGTTCATTTGTAATCATTGGAATTCTGCTTGAATGCAAAGGGCAGAGAAATAGCTGCTGCAGAGAAACAGACAAAATCCTGGGGTTGGTTTTCATAGTACATCCTGATATACATAAAAAATAAGAATTTGGTTTATTCCCCAGCTTTCAATTTCAGTTGATCTTTTTTCCCTCTCTCAACAGATGACGGTTTCACAAAAAGTCTTCCGAATTGCCAATGAGCTTCTCCAAACAGAAAAGGCATACGTGTCTCGCCTGTACCTACTGGACCAGGTAATAAGAGTGATGTCTAGTAGCCAAAACTACTAGAGCATGTGCAGTTTTTAAATGGAAATTTGAGGCAAGCATAGCAACATTTCTGCAAGTCATGCCAGTTGAGGAAATTAGCAGGATGGTTAGATACTGCCAGAACTGTGGGATGTACCTTTCTGTCTCCATCATATAATTGATTCCATCTTATGCGCTGATAAGAAAGGTTATATAATAGATATTTAGAAGATAAAGTGTGAGGTAGGGTTTGGGTAGTTCTCTGCCAATCATTGCTTATACAGAAAGTCGCCAAAAGAGATGATGGTAATAAGTGTGCCCTGTTTCATAGGTCTTCTGTGCCCGTCTGATGGAGGAAGCACGCTGCCGAAACTCTTTCCCAGCTGATGTGGTAATGGGCATTTTTTCCAACATATGTTCCATCTATTGCTTCCACCAGCAGTTCCTGCTCCCAGAATTAGAGAAACGGATGGAAGAATGGTGAGGAAAATAGACTGGGCTAGCATGGGAATGGGTACAGCAGTACCGTTCTGATTTTCTTTGTATGTTTATATTGATTTCTTTTTCATAACATGCCCTTGAGGTAAAAATGTTACCTGCTTTGAAAGAATTCCAACAGTTTGCCAAAAGAGGTGTTGCATTATATTTGAAGAAAAAAAAAGGTGTGTCTGTAAGTAAAGGGTGTTTTCTTCAGTTATTGAGTGATCTTAGATTGCTAATATGAAATATCCTATATGATTCAATCACGCCTTCTATATGAGGACTGTTTGCCAGCTCCACACTTCTGTGAGCCTGCTGCATCAGCTGTTTCGAAGAACTCGGCCATTTATTTTTGGCTCAAGTGTGGTAGATTTAAAGCCAATGTAAAACTCGTCTTTCTTCGAAATGAGGTAGCTCTGTGAGCAGTCTTGGCTTTCATAACAAACCTTGTTGGCATTACAAATTCAGTAGAAAAGGATAGTCTCTTGATCATCTTCAAACTACGGTACTTTTGAGTGGAAACTCTAGAAATGTGTAAGTTCCTGTATAGGTAAAAAAAGACTTCAGAGATCATTTAATCCAGTTTCTTGCTCAGTGCAGAACCTGTAATACAAGACCCCTGAAATGACTATCTAGACCAGGGGTGTCAAACTGGAGGCCCGCAGGCTAGATGCCTCACATGCAGGCTACCCCCACCCCAGTGAAGGGGGAAAACGTTGCGATACGTTGCGTGATGTCAATATGACGCTGCGAGTTTGACACCCGTAATCTAGACTCAGAAGAAAAGAGTTTTCACCATCTCCCAAGACAAGTTGTCCCAGATATTTCAATTGGGATCCTTTGTTTCATTGTTGTATAGTGAGGCTTTCAAGTATTCTCTTGTCTCCTGCCCCTCAGCTGCCAGATCAGCACTGCATTGTCTTTTTCTAAGGTATTAAATTGTTGAGCTTGATGCTTCCTGACTATCTTCTTTTTTAATGTTTCTGCTTCACTTCCTTTGACTTTTGTGACAATTCCTGCTCTGTCTAGGTAACTTCATCTTTTCAAACTTCGTATCTTCGAGCAATTTCCAAAATAACCTGCCAGCATATAATCCATGGTCAACCTTTTTGTATCACAGGGAGGGGTTTTTAGACATATCTTTTAACTGATTATTTCTAAATCTTCACTTTTTGTTGGTTCTTAAATGTAATCTGTTGTGGATTCACAAGCTATATTTGCGGTGGAACTTTCTGCCTTCTTTCACTGTTGCTCAATTTCTTCTATTAATGTGGGCCGGCAGCAGCCACATGGGCTCCTGCTGGCCGGGGCTATTGGTGCCACCGCAGCGAGATGAGACACTGGAAGACATCCCTGAAAATAAGACCTAATGCCTCTTTTGGAGAGAAAAAATATGACCAGGTCTTATTTTGGGGGAAACATGTTAGATACCAATAATGTTGTAGGTACTGCAGCAGTGTTGCAGCAGAGGAAATAAAAGCTGTTTTATAATATGCTTGTGTGGGGTTTGGAGCAGAGGCACCTGCGGCCAGAGAAGGATTTGTCCCCTCATTCATATAAATAACAGAATAACAGAAATAACAGAGTTGGCTATACCTGTCCAATTCTGGGATCACTTAGTCACGTCTTTCAGAAAACAGGATTGTAATTTTACCTCAAAATAAAAAGTAAACCAAACCAAAACTGTTTTCTGCTCCTGAAGAAATAAGTTGGGGTACCAGATTAGGTAATATACTAAAGAAACCATTTCTGGTTAGCTTTGCTTCTTGTTCTAGTACAGGTGTATCAAACTCGATTTCATTGAGGGCCCCCTGAGGGTTGTGTTTGATCTCGGGGGGCCGAGTGGCCGTGACCACCTCGATGTCCTGCAGTCCGTGCACAGTCCTCCTAGGCTCTGTTTTTGGCTGCGACAGCCTCCTGCAGCCCTCTGCCAGTGAAAACAGAACCCAGGAGGGCCGCGTGTGGAGCTCGCCTCCTGAGCTCCGTTTTTGCTGGCAGAGGTACAGTGGAATGGGTCCTTCATTGTTTCCAGGGCAGCCCCACGGACCAGATCTATACACCCCATGGGTTGGATGCGGCCCACGGGCCTTGAGTTTGACACTCCTGTTTTAGTGAGAACAAATGTCTTCCAAATGTCTCCCTTTTTCTTAAATATTTCCCAGGGAGTCATAGTTTACGGTAAATCTAAACCTTAATTGAAATGGTTGTTCTCCCTTTTTGAAATAATTTGTTTAACTGTGGAACAGATCACAAATATTATAATAAAATAATTCCAGAAGGCTTTCATCTTTATTTTTGGAGGTCAGAAGGATTGAGAATTATGAATCTCTCTAATGTTAGTATTCTTGAGTTCTAATGAATAATTATTTACTGTAATTTACCTTCCAGTTAAAATTTGTAGTAAAGTTTTCCCTTTGATGGAAAAGTACTGAACAAAGTCATTTGTAGAGTTCTACATAATACACTAAGCCGTGGTTTCACAAAGTGATTTAATTCGTTATACCGCACAATAAGAAATCAGCATATTTTAGCTAGCATTTTATGTGCAACGGAACCTGTGAATGAAGAATCTCCCGTTAGCCTTGTTTCTGTGTTTTTTTTCCCTTTTATATCTCATTATTTTTATTTTTCCTAGGGACCAACACCCACGAATTGGGGATATCCTGCAAAAGCTGGCTCCCTTTCTCAAGATGTATGGCGAGTATGTGAAGAACTTTGACCGTGCCATGGAACTGGTAAACACCTGGATGGAGCGCTCAACACAGTTCAAGGGCATTATCCATGAAATACAGGTTGGTGACCTGTGTTTTTGTTTAAGCTATTTAGACTTTGTGGCAACAATGTGCCTCTCCTTCCTTCCCACCCCCCCCACCCCCCAAATAAATAGCATACTCCAGGGGTAAAATCTAAAATTTGTTACTACCGGTTCTGTGGGCGTGGCTTGGTGGGGGGATTAATGTGACTGGGTGGGCGTGGCCAACTTTTTTTTTTTTACTTTTAAAAGCATTTTTTTAAAAAAATGCTTTTAGAAGCCTCTTGACGATAAGGCAAGTCAGCTGGGATCGCCAGAAGCTTTTATAGGCATTTTTTTCTACAGCCTCTTTGGCCAAAAGGGTTGCAGAAAAAAATGCTTTGAAAAGCCTCTGACGATCCCAGCTGAGCCCCGCGATTATCAGAGGCTTTTTTTTTACTTTTAAAAGCATTTTTTCGGCCAAAGAGGTTGTAGAAAAAATGCTTTTAAAAGTAAAAAAACCAGCCTCTGATGATCGCGCGGCTCAGCTGTGCATGGGGGGGTGGGGGCAGGGATTTTTGCTACCAGTTCTCTGAACCACCCGCCACCATTGCTACCGGATCGGGTAATCCGGTCCGAACCAGGAGCATTTCACCCCTGGCATAATCTAATAGCTGAAACGATCGAGGGAATGGACACAATCCTGTTCCCATTTTAACATGGAACCAGCATGTCTCCTCCTGAATATTGAAAGAATATCATATGCTGAGGAGTAACTTTGCTTGACTTATGTGCCCCGAAAGAAAAGAAGCAAAACTTGGTGGATGGGTGGATGATTATTTCACTATATCCATCTTCCTGCGAGTATTGTACAGCATAAATAAGGAGGTGCATTGGGAAGCCATTGCTTAGCAATGAGGATTCCACGGAACAATCCAGGTTTCACTTTGTGGCCCAAGATCCAAACAAAATCTGTGCATTTGGAAGGATTTATTGGGAAAGAGCAAATGCTCATGGATCTCCTGGGATTTTTGACTCACCCTTGCAAATTCTGCCTTTAAGTTCCCTGGGTCTTAGTTCTCTGCAAGGGCAGGCATTTTGCCCTTGGAGAGCTGCCAGGCAGACAGTTCTCTTGAGATCCCTCTCTGTTGCAGAGGGAAGAAATATGTGGGAACCTGACCCTGCAGCATCATATGCTGGAACCGGTCCAGAGAATCCCTCGCTACGAGCTGCTTCTGAAGGACTATCTCCTGAAACTGCCCCAGGACTCGCCTGACTGCAAGGATGCCCAAAGTGAGTGCAGCTCTCAAGGGATGATAATAAGGAGAAAGACAGGGCAGTGGGTGAGACAGTATCCTAGTCCACAGCAACATGGGAGGGGAAATAGAATGTGACATAATGCATTATTGACTCCTGGGTCATTAAGGAGATACTTCTGCCCCGCCATAGCTGTTTGAATCTCTGAGTCAGTAGCATCTGGAAAATTGAAAGAAGTGGCAGACCAAGGCAAGGCAGGTTCAGAATTCATTATACTCACAGTGGTCTTTCATAATGTTGGCTAGCCATAATGGCAGCTCTCCACTCTGCAATGTGGTGAGCATCAGGCTGCTTTCATAAAAGGCGCTCCTTCTTTCTCCCCTTCCAATGAAATTAAAGACATATCAAGAAACTTTACAACGTTTCCAAATCTCAGATTTGGGCTTTTTTTTTTTTTTATTAATGGGGATTCCTGGGGCTGGAAAAGATTACGGAAACCTGTCATATGCATGGGATGCTTCTGGTTCAGCACCTGGGATTTAGGGACCACTTCCTAGGAGCTGGAGTGGCTTGGCTTCTAGCTACTAACCTAGCCATCCATCCTAGCAGTCAGCACACTTGAAAGGAATCTGTCAGGCCCCAGTATGCATGACTTTTGTTTGAAAATGGTTATAAACTGGGGTATGGTCTGTGTTTAATTTTCTGTGGAGCAAGGTCAATAAAATAATATAGATTCTTTTTCTTTCTTTTTTTTTACTCCTCCTCTTACATAGAATCCCTAGAACTTATTGCAACTGCTGCAGAACACTCCAATGCAGCCATCCGCAAAATGGTAAGAGTGGGTAGAATGATAGTTATCGAAGACCAGCTGTCTGGATTTTCTTTTCCTTAGAAGTAGGAGTGTATGGGAATGGATACAAACTGATTCAGCTCCTTGTGTACTTACATGTATCTTTTTCTATTAGTACCCCAGAAAGTGGAATGCAGTTCAGAATCATATCCACATTTTTAAACCACATTATTCTTCCCCAAACTATGTGTCCATGTTAGTGTCTGTTATTCTTATAGCTTGAAAGTTTACCATCTCAATTTCAAGACTAATAACACAACCAGAACTGAATATAAATATTCAGCTTGCTACCAAATATCCCTTACCTTTTGCTCCCAATGGACAATTTTTAAATTGTAAGATCCTTCAGCACAGGAACTGCTTTTTTTGCACAAAGGGCCTGAATGTGAAAGGTTTTAGGGTCTTTTTGTTTAAATTTTGACTTTTATTGTTTTAAAATGTATTTATCCTACTTAATTGTTTGAATCAGGATGGGTAATCTGGCCTTCAATTAGACAGGCAGAAAGTAGAAAGTATGAAAAGTTTCTTCTGTACAAGTAAAATAAAACTTGACAGCTGCAGGCAGTGTTGAATTACAGAATTCTGGTCTCCTTGGTCAAGATACTTACTATTTTTAGAAGACTGTGAGGAATGAGATAATGATGAACCAAGTTACTGGGAGTGAACCCAGGTTTGTTTAATTAAAAAAAAAACTCCTTATAATTCAGACCTTGACAAAACTGGTACATCAAGTAAGATGAATACTATGTCAATTATAATTAATAAAAAAATTCATTTGAAAAGCACAATGTGTTTTCTATGGGTTTTTTTTCCCTATGGGTTTTTACCTATTGGGGGATGTCTTTAATTTGTCAGTTGACTGACTTGAGCTTGTCAGTTGACAGATCAGGTTCAAGACCTGAGCATCACGCAAATGGAGTGAACTCCTGTTTCTTGTCCCAGCTCCTGCCCACCTTGCAGTTTGAAAGCATGTAAATGCGAGCAGATTAAAAGTACCACTTTGATGGGAAGCTAATAGCATTTGGTATGGCTTTGGCATATAGCCATACTGGCCACATTATCAGGGAAATTGTCTTCAGATAACGCTGATTACCCTGGCCAAGAAAAAGAGATGAGTCCCATGCTATAGATTGGAACACGACTGACAGGGAAACCTTTACCTACCTTTACCTCAACCTGTTGCCTATTACTCTCAGATCACCTATTCACCGTTATAACCAAGTTCTGTTTTGGATTTGGATTTCCTACCTAAGTTGCATAGTGTATGACAGGTGGGGAACCGTTGGTCCTCCAGGTGATCCAGAATTATAACTCTCAATGGACCACAACTGATCATTACTGATGTAAGGCTGGAAGGGAATTATAGTTCAACAATATCTGAAACTGTTCATACTATATTATTTCTGTCAACACAATAGAGTTGTGTAGCAACTATGAACATCTGTTTTACTATTAACATTTCTTCTAGGAAAGAATGCACTCACTGTTGAAAGTGTACGAGCTGCTTGGAGGTGAGGAAGACATAGTCAATCCCACCAACGAACTCATCAAGGAAGGGCATATCCTGAAGCTTTCAGCTAAGAATGGTACCACCCAGGACCGCTACCTGATTTTGGTGAGAGACAGGATGGGAATCTCCACCCACTCTTACTTTGGCTTACGTTTTTAGCTATCAAACTTAGAGAGTTTGTCAGGAAAGATCTCTGCTTCTTACTGTTATTTCTTTTCTTTTCTTTTTTTTGGTCCAGTTCAATGACCGATTGCTTTACTGTGTGCCAAAACTACGTCTCATAGGCCAGAAATTTGGAGTCCGTGCTCGCATAGATGTGGAAGGAATGGAGGTAATGAAAGAAGAAGCTGTGGGAGAATTAGATAAATATTCATAACAAGTAAACTGTTTGATTCACATCCACCCTTTTGGAATAAGATTGGGGAAATATTGATTAGCACATGCAGTGCTGAGAGAGACCGAGCGGTGGATTCACTGCTACTTTTTAGTTCTACAAGGTAGAATGGAATGGAAAAGAAATTCAGCCTCTTAAAAAAAGTGCTGACTTATTAGACAGTAATAAAACACAAAATAATATAAAATGGGTTAGAATAACGGGTACATTTTTATTTTATTTTCCAACTGAAATAATGAAACTATATTCTAAATTAGTATTTGAAGAAAATATGAATGGTTTTTAAAACATTGTGGTTTAGTCAGTGCAGCCAGTGATTAAAGTGTTGGACTGAAACTGAACCTCATGGTGGGCTCCATGGAGAACCTGGTCAGTCTCTATCCTTCAAGTTGCTTTTGTGAGACTAAAGGTAACTTATGTACAGTAGTCCTCAATTTAACAACAGTTCATTTAGTGACCGTTCAAAGTTACAGCAGCACTGAAAAAGGTGATTTATGACCGTTTTTCAACACTTACAATTGTTGCAGCATCCCCGTGATCATGCGATCAAAATTCAGACGCTTGGCAACGGACTCATATTTATGACAGTTGTAATGTCCAAGGGTCATTTAATCATCTTTTGCAACCTTCTGACAACAAAGTCAATGGGAAACCCAGATTCACGTGTTAGCAATTTAACAATTTCAGTCATTAACTTAATAACTGTGGCAAGAAAAGTTGTGAAATCAGGCAAAATTCACTAAACCACTGTCTCTCTTAGCCACAGAAATTTTGAGCTCAATTGTGGTCGTAAGTTGAGGACTACCTGTACATTGCCCCAAGTTCCTTAGAGGAAAGACAGGCTAGAATCGCAAATGAATGAATTGAGAGATAAAACATTTTAAGTAAATAAATGGATTGTGATTGGGGGAGCCCTTTTTCCAAAGCAGGGCCACATAGTTAGCTGTCATGCGTGCAAATCTTCATTTGGGAATGGGAGTTGCCCTTGGCAAAGCAGCTGAAGGAAGGTCCACTTGCCTGTGTGAACCAGCCTTGTGCCTCTTTTCTTCTACATAGTTAAAAGAGACCAGCAGCCTCAATGTGCCTCGGACCTTCCTTGTATCAGGGAAGCAGCGATCCCTAGAGCTTCAGGCCAGGTATGGGTGGAAGACTTAGTCTCTCCTCTTTTCTTTTCTCGACGTAAGCAAATTGCCTTCTATTGAGCAACTCATCTTTGTGACTCAGGGATTCTCCTTTTCTGCTTGTTTCCCTTTGGATCCCATTAGTAGGGATTCCATTAGCCTCACATCTTGGTTCTTCTTGCTCTTCCTTCACCATCAAATCCCAAATCAGACTAATTGAGCAATCCTCCCATTAACACAGGAGAAAATGCATACACACACATAACCCACCACTGCACTCTTTTTTTTTTCTTTTTTCTTTTTCTTTTTGAAATGAGCCATGTTATACTGCAGCTATCCCAGTAAAATGCCTTGGGGAAAACAATGATCTTTCTCTTTTAGGACTGAAGAAGAGAAGCGAGACTGGATCCAGGTAAATCAGTATTGCTTCTCAAGCTATATATTGCTGTGTTTGTTATTTATTAAACAAATTTGTATAGCTGCCCAATTTACACATAGTGACTTATTTGTACGGACCAGTAAGAAAACAAAGGAAGAATTCAGATATTGTTACAACTATATCACCTTTCTTGCAAAGTTCAAATCCATGTGATTTTTTTATTTTAATTTAGAAGAAGGGGAGGGAGAGAGATTTCTCTTAATTAGCACATGACTGGGTATCATTCTAGATACATGTTTCTCCATTTCAACAATTTTAACATGTGTGGACTTCAATTCTCAGAATTTCCCAGCTAACATGCTGGCTCGGAAATTCTGGGAGTTGAAGTCCACACACCTTAAAGTTGCTGAAGTTGAGAAACACGTATCTAGATTATATTAGAGTGGATGAGTTTCTTAGGTCCAGCAGATACTGGGAGGGATCTTTGATCAAAACGGGGAGTGGGATAATCCTGTCTCAAATTAATTTTTGAAGGTCTCTGTTGCAATGTATAGACCATGGGTCACCAACCTTTTGGACCTCAAGGACCACTAAATTCATAATTTTAAATCCCGCGGACCACTAATATGATCTGTCTAATGACTGGCTGGGTGGGCATGACTAGGTATTCATGTGACTGGGTGGGCGTGGCCAACTTGATGTCACTCATGTCTAGGGGCACCTCTCCAGCCTCTACTTGCCCCTCCCCTCCCAGCCTCTCCTTGCCTGCCTACCTGGGCTCCTTAGGGGCCCAATATGAAGCAGTTGTTGGAGCTAAGCAGCCACCACAAGAAAGAGTTGGCAAAATAGCTGGCTCAGTTCAAATTGGATCTGACCGAGAAGGAGGCTCAGCAGAAGCACCTCACTGAGGATTAGGAGCATAGGCTTTCCAAGCAGAGAAAAGACCTGCGGGAGTGCAAGGCCAGGTACCGGCACCTGGAGGCTCAGCGGGCTGAGATGGTCAGCCAGGTCCAGGCCATGATTCAGTCCCACTGGAACGAGGTTCAGGCTCTGGCTCTTCACCACTAGCAGTGCTTCCCTCCAGCCATCACCCAAAGCCCTGCACCAGGAGGCTGAAGCAGACCCCAAGTCGGAGTTTCTGCCCCCCTCCAACCTGCACAAAAAGACCCCGAAGGGGGAGACTCTGCAGCAACCCAAACGTTCATTGCACGTATCTGTCCCAGGAGCCCTGGTTTGAGGACCCCTGATTTAGTGCAATATAAAAAATGCAAATAATTTTTCTGCAGACCACCAAAATTTTCTCATAGACCACCAATGGTCCATGGACCACCGGTTGGTGACCACTGTTATAGACTACTTTCAAGCAATGCACATCCAGAGCATTGGGCATGTATCCATGAAGATCATGTGTGTTATAATGCACCTTAGTATGTGACAAACCTTACACTTGCACCTATGTCTGTTCCCTTTCTTACAAAATTAAAGACAAGAGAGATATTGTTGCTTTCACAATAAACCATGATGTGCCAGACAGACTCTAGGTAGAGCACCGTGTACATAGGAACTCATTAAATCTGGTTTTACCCTTGCTTCACTGAAAAGGACTGGCCTTGTTTCTTTTCCCAGGTCTGCTCTTTCATCCTGCGTTCATTTTGTAATCAAAGATATATCATTAAATCTATAGGCGATACAGGCTACAATTCAGAAACATGAACAGACGCTGGAAATGTTCAAGCAGCTTGCCAGCGAAGATGAAACGCCACCTAATTCACCAGTGAGTCAGAGTTTTGTGTGTGTCAGGGAGAGCTAGAGTGAAAGAGAGAATGGGCATGCGCCTGCATCTCTGGTGAGACAAGCAAAAATTTACTGATGCAATGTGTCAATGTATATGTCAGTGTGCCTCAGTTGACAGATGTTTGTAGTATTGGCTGTAGCCAGTATGTAAATTAATGAAAAGGCAAAAAGCTGCAGCAGCTCATTAGAATTATGTGAAAATAAAAATGGTATTGTGCAATCTGTGTACCTTTCTGCTGATCAGCACGATTTCTCATAATTTTGCATATTTAGTTATACCTTTTCTTGGTTATTCCTCTGGGGGTGTTTTCCAACCTTGGCAATTTTCAGGTGTGTGAACTTCCAATTCGGTTTTCTTCAATGGCCAGGCTGGCTGTGGAATTCTGGAACTTCAAGTCTAAACATTGGAAATTCCCAAGATTGGGAAACAGTGCTCTAGAGTTCAGTTCCTCAATCTCAGCAATTTTTAAGATGAATGGACTTCAACTCCCAGAATTCTCCAGTCAGTGCCTGGGGAGTGCTGGGCATTGGAGTCTACTTATCTTAAAATTGCTGAGCCTGAGAAACACTGCTCTAAAGTATGCAATTTTACCAAGTATTTTTTCTATAAATTCTTTCAATTATATTTGTGCTGTTGCTAGATGCTGCAAGGTTGTGTTTTTTTAAATGAGGTTTCCTGAGAGTTTGGATTAGTCTCTGAACCACAAATATTTGCCTGTGTTACATCTCCTCCCCTTTTGTAACTTTAAATATAATATTAGCCGTTTGTCTGAGCACTGAAATATGCAGAGACTTTCTTAATGTGAATAGGCTTGTTTTAATCCTATCCCTCCCTCCTCTGCCCCTGCCCCATATTGCAGGGTTGTGAGTTGGGCCGAAGGGCACCTACGCCAATCCGGGAAAAAGAGGTGACTTTGTGTATGCAGTGCAAAGAGCCCTTCAACGCTCTCACCAAACGGAGACATCATTGCCGGGCCTGTGGCCATGTGAGTGGTTTTCCTTTCATATCTCTCCTTACCCTAATCCCCTCTTCCCAGCTTCCTTTGAGGAGAGAGGCAAGATACAGCTATCAGCTTTGCAATTAAAGTTGTGTTAATAAGAGCTACTTCGGTCTCATCTCCCATGATGCTTGTTTGTTTATTGCTGACCATGAAACCTTTCTGTCTGATTTGTCTGTTCTGGGATGTGAGCATCAAGAGGTGTGCACTTCAGCCATAGTACAAGAGACCTACATCCAGCCACTATCGCGTAACTCAAGCTTATTATACAGGATTATTATTCTAGGGTAAAATTGAAGAGAGTGTTGGTACAAATGTTACCTTGAGTTCTTCGGCAACCTAGTAAATTTGGAGTATTCTGAGCTGTTTACAACTTATCCAATTTTGTGATAACATGAAGCATTGCCTCGCTCTTTACCTCATTCCCCGGAGCTTGCAAGCCCTCCCATTTCGACATGTGTTCACCTGCTTAAACCAAGTGAGCAGCAAAGGGGGAGAAAGAAGTTCTATGTGTTTTGTTTTCTTCCCAGAGGACCCTCCAACATTCATCTATTCATTCATCCATCTATTCATTCATTCATCCATCTATTCATTCATTCATTTATCTGCCATGATTCCTACAGACTCCTAGGATACACACAACAACAAAAAATACAATAAAAACAACCTAACAAACACCTAAACTAAAGTACTGTAGACATTCCGAACTATTGACTTGATGTACTGCTGAATGTGTGTCTCATCTGTTTCAATCAGTGTACCAGAACAAGGGTGGACACAACTCCCATATGGAGCAATCCCCTGGTACATTACCGCCCATGGGATTAGACACTGTTCAGTGGTCTTGGGGGAAGGGCTACTGGTCCTGTGAAATGGACATGTTCAAAAGCGTCAAATATTCGGCATAGATGTGTTGAATTTATATTTACCGACAAAGAAAGTCGGTAAATATAAATTCAACACAAAAAATAGTTTGTCACGAAAGTGACTGCCTGCAAAGACTCCTGGATTGGGGCTGAAAGGCGAAAGAGGCAGCAGTCTGCTCCATCCCATATTTGGGTAGACCAGGTTGCCCTGATAAAAAAAACACTTCTTCAGCATAGAACTATAAAAGCACAAGCAGAGATCTCCAAGGACTACTCATTGCAAGGAAATTAAGTAGAAAATGTTCAGTACAATAATCGGTATAGATAAAAAAAAAAACAATTTTAAATTCTAAAAGATTAACCACAGTTTAAAACTGTCAATAAAAAAGTATAATATATTTGCCTCCAGTTGATCTTCATTGTCATTTAGAATATGGCAACATTATACATCATATGAATTTTCTTATCTGACAGAAGGAAGACAGTGAGAATGTTTTCACTTTGTCCTACAAATGGTGTCAGTAAAGGAGAAATAGGGATTAGCTGATTGCACAATAATTAGGGCAAAGAGCAGATGGTCTCAGTAACACCTTCGCCACAAGACCAAGTTGTTTTAGATTGGGAGACTATGGTAAATATTAAAATCTGTAGAGGGAAACCCATCTGGGAGACTGATCCAATTCCTGTCCTGGCGCATGGTGACAAGAGAAGAAGCAGCTGAAAATTCAGCCATCCGCTTCAAGTAGCCATCTTAATCATTGTCTGGAGAGACCTGCTCCCCAGCATTGTTCCAACGTTGGAGAACAGACTGAAATCCTTTTCTTGTCAGTCTGCCTGAGTATGGGAGAGAAGAGCAGTTGAAGGGTCCAGGGTGGAAGAGCTCTAAAACTTCCTCTAGATGATCTTGGGTGCCTACCACTACTGATGCAAGTTGTTTCCTGTAGGTTGTCTGTGGAAAATGCTCAGAGTTCCGGGCCCGCTTGGTGTATGACAACAACCGGCCAAACCGTGTCTGCACTGACTGTTACACCACGCTTCATGGCTCCCCTACCAGTCCTGTGCCCCACCCCAACACACCCCAACGCCGAAAATCCATTCTGGAGGTAAGAGTAGTACTGTTTGTCTTTACTGTATTTGTACTATGATTGCTTATCTTCCAGTTTTTATTAAGATGAGATTTCCTTCAAAGCCTCATGTTACAAATTTTATTTCAAACAGGATTCTTACTCTTCAGCAAACATTCGCTCTCCATTTATTTATTTATTTATTTATTTATTGATTGATTGATTGATTGATTGATTGATTTATTTATTTATTTATTTTTATTTATTTCTATACCGCCCTTCTCCCACAGGACTCAGGGCGGTGCACAGCCAAAATAAAACATCGTATACAAAATTTAAAAAACAATTTAAAAACAATTAAATAATTTTGGCCCAAATAATTTAAAACAATCCAAATTAAAACCGAATCAATTAAAACTGAGAGGACGGGATCAAGCCAGCCCAGCTAGGTGGAATAAGTGTGTTTTTAGGGCCCGACGAAAAGTCCGGAGGTCTGATATCGTGCGAGTCTCAGGGGGTAGGTTGTTCCAGAGGGCTGGTGCCGCCACAGAGAAGGCTCTCCCCCAGGGGGTCACCAGCCGGCACTGTCTGGCCGACGGCACCCTGAAGAGGCCCTCTCTGTGCGAGCGAACTGGCCGGTGGGAGGCTATTGGCGGCAGAAGGTGGTCTCGCAAATACCCTGGCCCTAAGCCATGGAGCGCTTTAAAGGTGATCACCAACACCTTGAAGCGCACCCGGAAGATCACAGGAAGCCAGTGCAGCTCGCGCAGGAGAGGAGTCACATGGGAGCACCCGATCGCTCCCATAATCCCCCGCGCGGCCACATTCTGCACCAGTTGGAGCCTCTGGATGCACCCCAAGGGGAGCCCCATGTAGAAAGCGTTACAATAGTCCAGACGAGAAATGACGAGTACTTCAGTGACCGTGCGTAGGGAGTCCCGATCCAGAAAGGGACGCAACTGGCGTATCAGGCGAACCTGATAGAAAGCCCCCCTGGCCAGGGCCGTCATATGCTCTTCTAAAGACAACCGTGCATCCAGGAGGACGCCTAAATTGCGAGCCCTCTCCGTGGGGGCCAGTGATTCGCCTCCAATAGCCAGCGATGGCACCAGCTGGCTATATCGGGACGCCGGAAGCCACAGCCACGCGGTCTTGGAAGGGTTGAGTCGGAGCCTGTTTCTCCCCATCCAGGCCCGCACGGCCTCCAGGCACTGGGACATCACTTCAAGGGCATCATTGGGGTGGCCTGGGGTGGAGATGTACAGCTGAGTGTCGTCAGTGTACTGATGGAACTCCACCCCAAAGCCACGGATGATCTCGCCCAGAGGCTTCACATAAATGTTGAACAGAAGGGGCGAGAGGACCGACCCTTGTGGCACCCCACAAACAAGGTGCCTCGGGGTCGACCGCTGCCCCCGTCAACACAGATTGCGATCGGTCAGAGAGGTAGGAGGAGAACCACCGCAGAACGGTGCCCCCCACCCCCAGCCCATTCAACCGGTGCAACATGATACCATGGTCAATGGTATCAAAAGCCGCTGAGAGATCTAACAGGACCAGGATAGAGGAGCAACCCCTATCCCAAGCCTTCCAGAGATCATCCACCAACGCGACCAATGCAGTTTCCGTGCTGTACCCAGGCCGGAAGCCAGACTGGAGCAGGTCCAGATAGACAGCTTCATCCAGGTACTGGGGAAACTGCCGCGCCACCACACTCTCAACAACCTTCGCAACGAAGCGAAGGTTGGAGACTGGACGATAGTTAGCCAAAACAGCCAGATCCAGAGAGGGCTTCTTGAGGAGGGGCCTCACCACCGCTTCTTTCAAAGCGGCCGGCAAGACACCCTCACCCAGAGAGGCGTTAACAATCCTCTGGAGCCAGCCTCGTGTAACCTCCTGGGAAGCCAGCACCAACCAGGAGGGACACGGGTCCAATAAACATGTGGTCGCATTCAGCCGTCCCAGGATCCTGTCCACGTCCTCGGGAGCCACAGGATCAAACTCCTCCCAGATAACATTCTCAAGACCTGCCTCAGTCATCCCGTCTGGACTTACCCAGTCAGAGGCCAGCCCTTTCCGAATCTGAGCGATCTTGTCATGCAGATACTGCACAAAGTCCTCAGCTCGACCCTGCAAGGGATCATCCCGCGCTTCCAGATGGAGGAGGGAGCGGGTCACCCTAAACAGGGCGGCTGGGCGATTATCTGATGACGCGATAAGAGCGGCAAAATAGCTAGATTTCGCCGCTTTTATCGCCACTAGGTAGGTCTTAATATGAGACCTCACCAGTGTTCGGTCGGATTCGGAGCGGCTGGTCCTCCAATTACTCTCCAGGCATCTTTTCCGGCGCTTCATCTCCCTCAGCTCCTCGGAGAACCAAGGAGCTAGGTGAGTTCGGTGCCGGGTCAGAGGCCGCAAAGGCACGACGTGGTCCAAAGCCCCGGCGACCGCACTGTCCCAGGCGGCCACTAGGTCTTCAGCTGAGTCATGAGCCAGAGTCTCAGGAAATGGCCCAAGCGCCATCTGGAACCTATCAGGATCCATCAGGCACCTGGGGCGGAACCACCTAGTCGGTCCCGCCTCCCTGCAGCGGGGTGCAGCGGTTAGAAAGTCTAGTCGAAGGAGCGAGTGGTCAGACCATGACAAGGGTTCGATGACTATATCCCCTGTATTAAGGCCACTCGACCACTGACCAGAGATAAAAACTAAATCCAGAGTGTGCTTGTACAACAAAAATAGTTTTGTAACTGAGTAGAATTCTAAGGAAAGCTTGTGCATGGAAGATAAAATATGTACAAAGTCTTTTCTTCGGATCAGCTATCTGCTGCATTTCTTTGATAGTTTTCATTCATTAAATCTTATTCTTGCAGGTCTTTATGCAAATTTTCTTTGGTCTTATGTTCCTTGCCACATTTTTCCACCAAGAATTCAATGTCTGTAAGATCCTCATGAAGCTGCAATAACTTTTATTGGCAAAAATATACAAAGAATTCAGAAGATCTGAAAGTGCATGTTTTCTTTTCCACATAATTCTAACTAGTGGTGAAATCCAAATTTTTTTACTACCAGTTCTGTGGGTGTGGCTTGGTGGGCGTGGTGTGGCTTGGAGGGCGTGGCAGGGGAAGGGTACTGCAAAATCTCTATTCCCACCCGACTCTGGGGCCATCCAGAGATGATATTTGCCGGTTCTCCGAACTACTCAAAATTTCCGCTACCGGTTCTCCAGAACCTGTCAGAACCTTCTGGATTTCATCCCTGATTCTAACATCATAAGACATTGCACCCTGAAATGGAGAGCAAACATGTTTGCTTATTAGTGGATGAAAAGGGAAAATGTGTATTGGTATCAGGCTTGTGAAAATCCAGAAAAGCCAAACAGTATGTTGTTAGTATGTTATTTTCCTGATTAAATTTCTGAATGTTAACCAAGCACTGATGCCAGCTACTGAATAATAATTCTGAAGGTTTTTTTGTTTCCTCTGCCTGAGATGTTTTTGAAAGATCCTACAGAGTAATCTTGAACTTTGTTTTGTGTAGAGAGTTCCAGCAGGAGCAATGGCAACAGAGTAGAGAGAACTTGGGGGAATCTTAGTGTCTCTCTCTGAAACTCCTTCCCTTCCCCATCCGTCATTTTCTTTTCCATTTGCTCGCTTTTCATTAGCTGGTCCTATTTCTTACTCTTTCCAATTAGAACCTTATGCTTGGATATAATGTTATTTTAGACATATGTCTTGCTTTTGACTGACCAATTGGAATAGATATAAGCCATTTCTATATTTACAAAATGCTACTTGATTGCTTTAAGAAGTTTTGAAAATGCTAGTCTGTCTGTCTGTCTCTGTGTATGGCAGATTAGGTTGGTATCTATAAGATCTGTGGTTGAATGAAATCTGACCCTTGGTTGTCTACCATCCGTGCCAAGTGATGAGCAACCTTCCTGGCATTGATGAACTACAACCCCACACAGCTCTACAGGCATGGTCAATACTATGTGAGCTGTAACTCAGCAGCGGTAGCAGATGAGGAAGAAAAATCAGATTCCTCATCTGTACTTTAATTCAGGGGTGGGGAACTACGGTATGATCATAGTTCCCCACCCCTGCTCTAATTGCTAGATTTCATGCATTTGTGCTGTAGCACATGAAGTAGAGATCTTGGTGGGTAATACTTACTTTTCTACTCTTCCTGCAGAAACAAGCCTCAGTGGTGGCAGAGAATAGTGTAATCTGCAGTTTCTTGCACTACATGGAGAAAGGAGGGAAGGCTTGGCACAAAGGCTGGTTTGTCATCCCTGAAAATGAACCTCTGGTGTTATACATCTATGGAGCTCCACAGGTATGGAGGTGCCTCTCTGCCCCTCTGCCATCTATTTTTGGTTCCTTACTTTAACCTAACCTGGAAGACAGCAACGTATCTCCTTTTGTGTAAGAATGCCAACGCCATTCCAGGGTTTAGATTAACAATCCTACTCACACATTTTAAGGTAGGTAAACACTCAAGGGATGCGGTGGCTCAGCGGCTAAGACGCTGAGCTTGTCGATCGAAAGGTTGGCAGTTCAGCAGTTCCGTAATGCCGCAGGTGAGCTCCCGTTACTTGTCACAGCTTCTGCCAACCTAGCAGTTCGAAAGCACATAAAAAATGCAAGTAGAAAAATAGGGACCACCTTTGGTGGGAAGGTAATAGTGTTCCGTGTGCCTTTGGCGTTTAGTCATGCCGGCCACATGACCACAGAGACGTCTTTGGACAGCGCTGGCTCTTCGGCTTTGAAATGAAGATGAGCACCGCCCCCTAGAGTCAGGAACGATTAGCACTTATGTGCGAGGGGAACCTTTACCTTTAGGCAACACTCAAGGGTTGCACTTTCTTCCTTTTTAATAGTCACAAAGTGCACAGCACAGCAAAGACACAGTGATGTCATCTTTGGGGAGGGGGGTGAGTTTAGTTGGGGATTCGTGGTAAGCACCGAAAAGGCCTAGTGCACCTATTTTGCTAATAGCTTATTTGAGTGCTGCCTCTTGAAATTATGGGGCTGAAAGTCTGTTGAATGTTAATGGGGCTCTGAGGCTTTAGAAAAAAGGGCTGGAGGGCTGCATTCAGGCCACTAAGTCCCTTCTCCTGACCTCAAGGATGTCTCATGTCACCTTCTCCCCAAAGATAAAAATCAGCTATCAAAAACCAATGGGCTCAGCTGATAATGAATGCTCAGTTAGTTTTGAACCCCTTTGGGAAAAGAGAAGTCTAAATCAGAAGGGCAATTCAACTCAGCTCACCAAGTCAGTTTAGGGCTGTTTATAACCTCCTACTCTCTCATCCTGCAGGATGTAAAAGCCCTGCGCTCAATGCCTCTGATTGGGTTCGAAGTAAGCCTTCCTGAGCCCAGCGAACGGGTGGACCGACGCCATGCCTTCCGGATCAGCCAGAGCCATCTGTGTTGGTATTTCAGCCCTGAGACTGAGGAGCTGCGGCAGCGATGGATGGAAGTGTTGAGCAGGGCAGGCCGCGGAGAAGAAGCAAAGACGCCACCTTCAATTTTGGAGGCCGACGAGGATACAGAAGCAGAGAGAACCTAAGGCACGGGCCTGAGGAACTGGGAAAAATGGACTCTGCCCACATGGGGACCTTGCTCACTATTCTCTGACCAGTATACTTGAAACTATTTTTCCTTCTTCCTCTTTCTCTCTAGCACTTTCTCGGTTCTTTTTGTCAGCATCTGCCATAGCCATCTGACCTGTCCTCAGCCATGATGTTCTCTGCCATACCCCAGCCATAGGGATAAAGCACATGCACTGAGATTTGCTCCAGGCCAGTTCTTCCCACACCATAGCATGCAGTAACCCACGCTCCGCCCCCTCCAACTTAGTTCCTTTCATGTTCTCTTCTATGCATGGAAAAACTGATTTGAGAAAGTAATTTCTTCTTCTAAGAATGTGCTTCCCCCTTCTTTTACCTCTTGGACCAAGATCTGCTCTTCCAATTCCCCCACTGCTTATTTAGCACTTACTGAACTCCAGTGATTTGGGGAGACAAAAAATGGGGGGGGGGGCCTTTCTCAAGTATCTGTTTGCCTCTTTGTTTGATAACTTATTCCTCTAATTCCCCATCTCTGAGATTATGTAGGGTGTTTCAGTCTGTTGCAGATTTGATAGGTAGGCAATTTTGCATTATAACTTGAAGCCATTCTAAAAGTCTTGATTTTTGTGCCAAATGGGAGTAAATCTGGGTTGGGTTAGATTGAGAGAAGAAAAAAAAAAGATGGTCTTTACCTTTGTACAGCTTCTGTTTTGAGGATAAATTCTTCCTCATCACAAGAACTCATGAGTTGGCTACATCCCCTTATTAATTTTCTGTTACAACTTTGTGGAATCCTAAGACTGATTTCAGTTCCACTGAACTCAAACTGTAAAATCCTTCAGGAACCATTTGGATAATGCCCACTCTTCTAATTTGGCTCTTTTTTGAATTAAATTGAATGGCAAAAGAGAGCTATAGTTAGCTACTATTAATGGATTATCAGGTGGGTGCTTGTGTCCATTGCTGGACCAGATCTCCTATCATTTTTCATCACTTGGCCATATTGGCAAGAACTGATGGAAGTTGAGAGTGCTGCAACCACTGGAGGGTCATATCTCACCTACTACTGATCTTAAAAAGCATCTATAAAATGTCATCTTTCTGAGGATCACAGAGCATAGACATGCTAAGGGAGAAAGTTTCTACAGTGAACAGTAGAGATGCTAGACTACATACATAAAGTGGAAATACGACTAAGAGTTTACAAGAGTCCAGAGACTTCAAATCTCATTCATTTCAATGTCAGCATTTCACCCCAACTTATTTAACAACGGGTCTATGCCTCCAGTGGCTTGTGAACTCTCAATAATAGGGCTGGGGAGATTAGATGTCTTGGGTCAAAGCAAAGATGCAGAAAGAAGTTTTCAAATTTATCAGCAACTTCCATTCAGGTGGCCATGGGAGAGAATGAGGAAGAGTTGAGAATATATTTTGCCTTGGAATTCTTTTAAGGATTGGTGAAATACAGACCATGGTCAAATTGCTACAGACTGCCAAAGTCTTGGCTTAAGACCCATGAATGTTAGAATATGGTGCTAGTGCAGTATTAATTTCTCCATTAACACATACTGTAGTCCTTGCCTTAATGACCACAATTGAGCCAGATTGCCAAGTGAGAGTTAAGTGGCTTTTGCCCCATTTTATGATCTTTCTTGCCACAGTTGTTAAGTGAATCATTGCAATTGTGTAGTAACATGGTTAAGTGAACTTGGCTTCTCCATTGACTCAGAAGGTTGCAAAAAATGATCACATGATCCCAGGACACTGCAACCATCATAAATGAGTCAATTGTCAAGTGTCTGAATTTTGATCGTATGACCATGGGGATGTTGCAATGGTCGGAAGTGTGAAAAATAGTCATATTTAACTTTTTCGATGCCATTGTAACTTTAAATGACCACTAAATGAACTGTTGTAAGTCGAGAATTACCTATAAGCAAAAGCAGCCTTTTTCAATAACCAAATTCAGAGCTCAAGAGTTGCTTATAGCCGTGGTAGCACAGTGGTTAGAATGCAGTATTGCAGGTTCTTAACTGCCGACTGCCAGCAGTTCGATCCTTACCGGCTCAAGATTGACTCAGTCTTCCATTCTTCCAAGTTGGGCAAAATGAGGTCCCAGATTGTTGGGAGCAATATGCTGACTCTGTGAACTGGTTAGAGGGCTGTGAAGCACTGTGAAGCGGTATATAAATCTAAGTGCTATTGCTATTTAGTTTTCAAAACACTGCTCAAAAAAAAGGGAAAACATTAGTGAGGTGTGTATTGATTTGCAATTTTAGAAACACTTTATGCTGTTTTCAAGAGCCAGTCTCCAGCATCAAATATCCAGGAAAATACTGTCCCTGACAGAAATGAAGGCATTCCATTGGCAAATAATGTGAAGTTCCCAGCTGGCTTAACATGGATCACTCCTGATCTAGGTAATGAGAAATATATGTGTGTGAGATTCCATACAAAGTGTGGTTATTACAGTAACATATGAGGTACTCTTCTTTCCTTGAAACTAAATGCAGGTGCTTCCTCTCCCAGACACAATGCACTTAAAATGGCTAAAATTTTAGAGCTCTCTTTTGAGCCTTATTGGACTATCTTGGAAGTTCTTAAAATTCCCTGAGGTATCCCTTTCCTTTCCTCCCTTTTTTGCTGGTACTATTTCAACACACAAATGAGTGGAGATTGTGTGTGTATGTGGGATTTTAAAAAGAAACAAAAACAAATCCTTGCCTTATTTTATGTAGGTTTGCTGGTGTTGCTGTTGGTACCCATGGTATTCTTTTATCTTCGCCCTCCTGTGGTGTAGAACTAGTGCATGTAACTTTTATATTAAAAAAAAAAAAGGCCTCAGTATTAAGGGATATACAAAATCTTACCAAAATAATATTTTATTGTTGCTCTTGTATAGTGGCTGGCCACTGCAAAGGTTAGGGGAAGGGAAGCTTTTATTGACCAAAACTTCCTGTGCCCTACCATCATGATTTGTGTATTGTCCATTTTACTTTTCGTTTCATTGTTGTATTTTGTTTTTCATTGTTCTTTTTTTTTTTTTAATACAAGATTTTTTTCTGTTACATTCTTTTTTTTTTTTTCTTTGAGTAAGAATGAATGCAGTCCTTTCTTTGCATAGTAAGGATGGTTAGATTTTGCCTTCCTGGAAGGAGGGGAAATAGTTGCCTCCTTTCCAATGACTTGAACAAGATGATCGATGAATAGGACACAGCAGGAGAACTTTCTTCATCAAAGAACCTACATTGTTGTTCAATATTTGTTTCAAACTCCAGGAAGAACATCTTCCAATTTTGAGGGGGAAGAAACTTTAAAGATTAAAAATATTTTATGCCAAGTTGAATTCCATTCAGCCTCTGTTAAGTCAGGAGAACGATACCGTCAACAAAGTGCTTCCAATGTGCCCAGACTTCTGTGGGAGCCTATCATGTGTCCTATGGGAAAATTCAAGGCTTGGCAGCACAAAGAGTTCACTGCTGCATCTGTCCAGGTCTGCCATAGTTTTTTTCCTTCATTTCTTTTTCCTTGTTACCAACATCCATCCATCTTCAGTGGTCCTATCTAACAATGGAGACGGGTTGCTTTGTATTCCATTCATGCTGGAACCAGCACTGCAGTCCATGGCCTGAAGGAGGAAGAAACAACAAAGATAATCAATCTGTTCGTTTTTCATGGTTTTTTGAATAAACTAATTGGCTCCTGCCATTTGACACAGCAGTTTACTCAAAACAAACGTAGTGCCTAACGTAAGAGCTTTAGTTTATCTTAAAATTTTGTTAATTTTCAACACCAAGTGACTACGCCTTATGATACCAGCCTCATGGAAGCCTAATTCAAGCAAACTAAATTCTCACAATCCCAAAACACAATTTTAAGAATTGGCTGGCTTCAGAATCGACTTATAATTCTTCCATGGCAAATGCATTCTGCTATCCAAAAGCCCTTCAGATTTCATTCAGATTTACAAAGTCACTTTGTATGCAGCTTGCTCTGCAGCAGCGGTGAAATCTAAAATTTGTTACTACCGGTTCTGTGGACGTGGCTTGGTGGGGGCATTAATGTGACTGGGTGGGTGTGGCCAACCTTTTTTTTTTACACTTTTAAAAGCATTTTTTCTACAAGCTTAAGAGGTTGTAGAAAAAAATGCTTTTAGAAGCCTCTGACGATCAGGCAACTCAGCTGGGATCGCCAGAGGCTTTTAAAGACATTTTTTTCCCCTACAACCTCTTGGCCGAAGAGGTTGTAGAAAAAATGCTTTTAAAAGCCTCTGACGATCCCAACTGAGCCGCACGATTATCAGAGGCTTTTTTTTTACTTTTAAAAGCATTTTTTTGGCCAAAGAGATTGTAGAAAAAATGCTTTTAAAAGTAAAAAAAAAAAGCCTCTGATAATTGCGCGGCTCAGCTAGGCATGGGTGGGGGTGGGGTGGGCGCAGGGATTTTTGCTACCAGTTCTCTGAACCACCCGCCGCCATCGCTACCGGATTGGGCGATCCGGTCCAAACCAGGAGCATTTCACCCCTGCTCTGCAGGCTCAATCTTAATTTTCAGAAGAATTTATTCAATACCTCCTCTTCTGTTTCTTGTTCTTCTTCACTGCTGCTTTCAGCAGCTGGCTGAGATTTGGCAACTGCCCTCCTAGCCTCTTGTTTCTTCTGTGCCAGGTGAGTAATGGCATCACGCATTGATGCTATATCTCCCTGATGGCTCTGGCTGAAAAACAGGCACAGTTGCTGGCTTACCTATAGCATGGGAAGAGAGAAAGATCGCTCATTACCTTGGAAAATCCAACAGTTGCTCCATAAACTGGTCTTTCCCACCACCCCTTGCCTCGTCCAACTCAGCATTTGCTGCGTGGTATAAAAAACTGCTCAATAAATCAAAGGCTTTGATCAGCATCCCTTCCCCCAGTGAAGAAAAGCGCGTCTAACTTAAAAGCAGCTTCCTCGAGGTCTCTTTTCTCCATGCCAGAAACGGATGTCTCCCAATTCTTTTAGCATCAGAAACTAAAGACATGTACAGTTATTGGATAAATTTATGACCAGTTTTAACTATCCTTCCGTAGTAATGGATTTATAAATTTGGGCTAAAATTACAGCCACCAAGTAAGCAACATCTAAGAAGTATGTTAGTTAAAAAGGAAACTGCTTCAAACTCTAAAATAAGATGGGTTCACATGTGGTACCAGCCATGGCTCTGACAACAATGGCCTAATTCACACTCAATGCTATGCCAAAACAATGGAACTCTTGGTGTTTACATATATATCCAGCTTTGAATCTACAATGTAGCAAATGTCTCTCAGACTACATTTACACAACAGACTACATTTACACCTTAACAAAAGTTAACCCAAGTTTATTAAATTTAAATGGCTTTGGTTTACATGCCACCTGTACCATTGACTAACTGCATTGGCTGAATTCATGCAACTCACTGAGCCAAAAACTCACTGAATCACTAGGCAAGCAAACTGTACAAAGCTTTGATTAGTTAAAACAACTTTCCAAGTAAAGGCTAATTTTAATCCTTCAGAGCCAAAGGAACATCTGGAGTTGTTTAGCTATTTTTGCAATTAAGGCTTTTTAGCAAGTCTCATCAGCATTAAATATATCTCAAATGATCCAAAAATACCAAAGCTTAAAATAGTTATCCTCCCCTTTTTCATTCTAGCTCATCTCCCCCTTGTCTCCCAGATAATTGTTGGCTCCTAAAGTTAATTCTGGGACAAGTTTTGAGCTTGGCTTTTCTCCAAAGCAACGCCTTCTAGACAAATGAGACAGTTAAAATAAATCATAGTTTACTCAGTAAGCCAAACTGGAACAATTTTTCAAACCATATCAAATCACATTATGATTTACAGCAACGCATGGCCAGTGAGTGGCTGTATACACAATATGCTAAGCTGTATGTTGAATAAAATACAATGGCCATACAGAGTTCTTATTGTACATGGTTCCACCACATGAATGCTATTGTCTTTGTATTCTGCTCTAGTCTCAAGAATTTAGCTGTCTTGGCAATAGTTATTTCCTCCATAATACATGCAGCACTGGAGGTCCTCTTATCTACACTGTTGTTAATATATATGTCCAAGAACAATAAGGACCAAAAGACCATTCACATGCCATATTTTCCTGTCAGTTTTCTTTCATATCACAGCTTTGGTCATCAGTATTTCTTCAGACTACACCTCTGGGGAAAAAGCAGTGATCTTTTCGTTTTTTAGGTTTAATATACACATCAATATCTTCACTTACTGGGCACAGCCTCTTTTGTTTGTAGCTGTTTTTAATGAGGACCTTTTTAGCGCCTCAGCCTTTCCTTCGTCAGTTCAGTTATAAACATCTTTCAGTGTAAGTATTTGCAAAAGTTCTACAAGGAGGTGGCTATTACTTTAAAGACTTCATTTTAAATCAGAGAGTCTCCCTTTTTAATATTACTGGATGAAAACTGTCTTAGTTTTTTGAACAAACTTCACACCCTTCTAATCTGTATTCAGTTGTAATCTCCAGAGTAGTTTGAAGCTCACGCCTATCAATTTTGGCAATAACTTTCAAGTACAGATAGGTTGATTTGTCGAAGGGTGGCAGGTGGCAGCTCATTTACAAAGCTTTCTACTGATTCTGAGTAACCCAAGATAATTAGCTTTAGAGATTATGGTCCAAAAGAGACTAAATATAATTTAAGACTCATAAGCTCATATAAACTCTGTCATTCTCAGTAAACATCCTCTAAAACCGTTACAAAAATAAACCATAAATAGTTCACAAGCCACAATAGCTGCATTTGCATAATACCGTGTTTCTCCAAAAAGACGAGCCACATTGAAAAGAAGCCCTATCACATTTTTGAGCGCATGTGATCAAATTAAGCCCCACCCACAAAATTAGCCCTAAGACCCCGCCTACCCGGGGTGCAGGGGGTGGGGCGAGGTACACAGGTAAAAAAAACTAGGGTGGGGATGGGGGGGTGGAGCTGCCCTACTTACCAGGCCTTGCACACCCTAACACCTGCCTGCTTCTTCTGCGGCCACTTGCACACATCATCCCGGCCTCTGTTTCGCCTTTAGATGCCTGCCGGAAGGCATCTGAAGGTGAAACGGAGGCCATGCCAATGCATGCAAGTGGCGGCAAGCGGCCGCAGAAAAAGTGGGCCAGCAGCGGGCTCCTGCTGGACAGGGCTGTCGGTGCCACCACCGCAAGGTGAGTCAATAATTAGAACCCTCCAAAAAGAAGGCATAGCCGTCTTTTCGGGGGTCAAAAGAAAATAAGACCCATATTTTTTTGGGAGAAACACGGATATGTTATGCCAAAAATCTGCTTAGTGGCCTCTCTTTGCATCCACTAAGTATTTGTTAAGAATCTTACACTTCTCTAGGAGACTGTCATCTACAGTGCAAAAACTATGACTTAGCATTTTACAAGCACTTGGCTCATCAACTGGCTTTTTCTTCTTCATAACTGCAATGCTTCCTTATGGAACAATAGTGCCCCACTGTGGTCAGCTGGTCAGCTGGAGAAGCAAGAACCATTTTAAATCCTAAGCACTAGTTTGGCAAGGCTAGGATATAGGTAGTCCTGGACGTAGGGCTGTAGTGGAGCCTCCTCATTACAGTTGTAAGTTGTGACAGTTATAATGCAGGTCACCATGTGATGGGACCCATTTTTACTATCTTTTTTGCAGAAGTCACAAAATGAGCCCATTGTTTGCTATGGGCGCACAATGTTTTTGCTGAAAACTTGAAGTAAATGCCAGTTTTTGGTGAAAACACTGTAAAACATTGTTATGCAACTACAAACTGCTACAAATGATTTTTAGGTGACCATTGGAACCTTGGAACTGGGTTGTAAGTATCTTTGAGGGGTATCTAAGTGACCAGTTATAAGTCAAGGACTGTACTGTGTGGGATTTAGCATGTTGCACTCATCCAACTAATAACTGCGGCTCAGTCAGCAACTTATACCTTAATGCAGCACATGAATCCACCCACTTCGTTGTAGAGTCCTTGATGCTCTCTGAGCTTGGTTGTAATGCTCGTAGGTGTTTCATTACTCAACTAGATAACATCAATGTTAGTAATTGGATACCCAGACAACTTTATCAAAATGTGCCTAATCATTCATTATAGCACAACCAACACAGTGTTCTCCTATGAAAAGGAGAACACTGCCATGCATCTAAAACTTCTCAGAGAAAAATCAACACACTATTATAACTATGTGACATCACTAGAGCATACAAACTAAAACCCTCCAAAATATCTTAAATGAACCAAAAGATCCAGCAGCCCAAGGAAAAAAAACTTACAGAACAAGACACTATCAAAGAAAGGCAGGCAGAAGACTAGCAGAGTGTACCCATGAACATCAAAGACATGATGAAAACTCAGTCTCACAATGCATGGACAGACTCAACCACAATTTCAACTAGGAAACTATGAGCATCCTAGGTCAAGCCAAATCTAAAAATAGTATGAAATTCCTGGAAGTTTGGCAATTAGCCATCAACAGACACATCAAAATAATATTTACAGGTCATTCAAAAGAGATAATAAAAAGAAGGAAACATAAAGACTAATACATACCCCTGCGCAACACATAGATAAGCATGGATTAACACCAGACAATCATACAGAAAACAGTACCCTCATCAAGGAACTACCAAGAAAACCACACCATCACCAACATTGGCAGGACAACCTACTGCCTATAAACAGGGAGCAAACCCCATAATCACTAGCACCAATATTATCTAGTTGAGTAATGAACTGTCAGTGAGCAAACCAAGGTCAGAGAGCACCAAAGACTCCGCCACAGTTCAACAGAATATGTTCTGTTTAGTTGGGATAAAGTTGGATGCTGCTAGGCAATTGATGAGAGCTCAGATGGATTAATTATTTCACAGTAATTTCACACAGATGTTTATTAGCAACCCTGTTACATCGCACAGGCCATAATAAAATAAGCATCTTGTTGTTGATTCCAGGTACCTAAGTGTTTAAAAATAACCAAGGCTGTCATATTCTGTCACCATCACCTTAACTCCAACATGTACTTTGCTGAAACTGCAAAGCTGTGCAAGCACTATTAAAAGCACAGGTTCTCTAAGGAGGTACTGACAGGCACAGCAAGTCCTCCCCTTCTCCCAAGTACCTTTTCAACAACAAGCAGCACTATCTTACTTAAAACATTTCCTGGAGCAAAAGGGAGGCACGGGAGAAAGGCACAAGTATAACTTTTCTTCCCGGCAAATGCAGGCTACATTTTGTTCAGTTTTGTAAGGAACAATATTCAGTTGCAGTAAAGTTGCAGTATGGGCAAACCTCCTCACCTGTTGAAGACTTAAAAAAGAATACAGTGATACAAGTAGTCCTTGAGTTACGACCACAACTTAGCCTAAAATGTATCGCCCCATGTTACGACTTGCCGGAGTTGTTAAGTTAGTCACATGGTTGTTAAGTGAATCTGGATTCTCCATTGATTTTGCTTGTCCGAAGGTCACAAAGGCTGATCACATGATCCTGTGACACTGCAGCTGTCATAAATAAGAACCACTTGCCAAGCATCTGAATTTTGATCATGTGATCATGGGGGATGCAGCAATGGTTGTAAATGTGAAAAACGGTCATAAATCACATTTTCCAGTGCCATTGTAACAGTCACTAAATGAACTGTTGTAAGCCGAGGACTGACTGACTGACTGACTGTCTGTCTGTCTGTCTATCTGTAAGCCAACTTGCAAGGAGTTTTATGAAGCATCTCAACAGGTGCATCAATTAATGTTGGAAAAAGCTCTTGATCTGTCTGAAAGCTTTCAAAGACAGAATGACTGAGAAATTATCTACGTGTGGGGCCATTAAATCCCCACATAACTTCTCTAACTGCACATTACCCAAGAAAAGCATAGACAGTCAGAGGGGAGGAGAGGAAAAACAGAACTTTTCTTTCCTCTGCAGAGTAACAAACGAATACCTGAGCCAAGCTTCCATCTTCTATTATAGTGTTAAATTCATTGTTCATCAATTCAGCAAGGAAGTCCTCTATCTCCTCTGGTTCAAGGTCAGCTGTAGAGAGATTGGACACAGAGTCAAATAACAGAATTGCACAGGGATTTTCAAAGATGACTAGGGTTAAACAGTTTCTAGACTACTGGCTATTGTTCCAATGTAACCCTCCAAGTCTCCATCAAGAAAGCATACAAGCCAGTTCCAGGCCTTTTAATTGTACTCATTAAAGCTTTACTAACTTGCTAAAATAAGGAACATACGATAGGGTTTCTGATCCTAGAGCCCCTAGCAATGTTGATCGGGGATACTAGGTGGTCATTATTATCCTTAAAGTGATAGCCCAGTTCATGCTTTTGAAACTATAATAAATTTGAAGAGTTATCTCAGTTTTTAAATGTCACATTTTAGAAGGTTCATCATGGCAGGGAGGATTCTAACTCCCAAGGGCTTCATATAAAATTCAAGACCTGCCATTCTGTGTCATACATAAGACAAGTTTCAGGTTCAGGCTCTTCATCTAGCAATGAACGACTAAAAGATCAGAATATTCTACCATCGTAATTCCAGGTACGTCATGGGCCATCTACCATTCAGGCAACAGGACAGAATCTCACCATTGCTTTCAAAGTATTGCTCCACAGCCCCCACCATCCATTCAGCTTTCTCTTGGCTATGTGCCCCTCCAAAGCCATTTTCAACTGCTATCTGCAATTGGAAAAAGACAAGGAAATGTTCATAAACAGCAACTGGCCACTTGCGCAACAAAGGGTTGCTTGGGGTGATAATTGGCACGAATAAATAGCAGCACAGAATTATCTAGCCAGTTCTAACAGTCCTTGGCTGAGCTCTAATAACAAAGCTAATTTGTCCTCCATGTTGCTTGTTTGGATTCAGGAATCGAATTAGGGAAAAGCCACATTTTTCCTGCAATGTGGGTTTCAATAAAAGTCTATTGGCATTACCAAAAGACACATATCCTTGGGATAATCTTGAAGCATTCTTTTTCTTTTTGTAAATATAAGATTAAGTAAATTCATATAAACATGTGTCATTTGCTCAACAGCTAAACTAACAATACAAGGCAAGGAGCATAATTGATCTTTTATTACATTTATTCAGATTTTTACCTTCTATATATACTTTCCTTTTGGTCATGGTCAGACTGACTTTATTAAATCATTATAGTTTTCAATTCTGTTACATATGAGACGTGGCTTCAAATGCTTTCTAAATTATTTTCTCAAGTAGAACATGCTAACTAACTGCCCTTCCTCACTAGTTAGCTGCATACAAGCTGTGTCCTTTACTACAGAGCTTACCTCCTTTGCCAATAGTTTCAGAATAACAGAAAATTACCATATAAGGAGTATACTTGTACAGCGTAGTAACACATGTCCAGAATGGGGAAATCTAAACAGTGAAAAGCATCTGAGTAGGAGTTGTACCTTGAAGTTGAAAGTTCACTTTTTGAATATATTGATATTATTAGTTTACATAATAATATAATATGCATTTGTTTACTGAAATGCTTTTATTCTTGACCAGACTGGAACAAGGTTTACATAACTATGGTGAACCAAATTTATTGGTGGAAAGTGGTACAATTTCTTCTAAATTCATTCCCTGGATAAATAATTTAACATCTTACTGTCATCATCTCAACAAAAAAGTTACTTCGTCTCTCCTAGTTTCTGTCCAGACAACATATTTTATAGTCTGTATTTGTATGGGAGGTAATTATATTCTATCTCTATATTCTAACTGAGCAAATGCTCAGTTGGTTATGAAGAATTAAATATTTATCATCGTGTTATATGAACAGACTGGTTAGGTTTGCATGCCATAATGTATTATTAGATAGCCTATCACAATGGGATCCTTTCAAATCTTGCTGTGCTGCCTCAATGTAGCAGGCTGGGGTGAGGTGGGTTGTTGTTCTTGGAAGGAATGAGGGAAGGATACTGGGGTTGTCTTTCAAGAATACAAAGCTCATCCTAGTTAAAATAGGCAGGTGCCTGTCTACACTGGGCAGCAACAATATATAGGATGATTAGTTTAATGACAAGGCCAAAGGCATCATTTTATACTGCGCAGAAAAAGGCAATGGTAAACTACAGGTAGTCCTTGACTTACAACCATTTGTTCAATTACACATTTGTTTGAATTTGAAACAGAACTGAAAAAAGTGACTTATGACCAATTCTCACACCTATGACCATTACAGCATCCCCATGGTCACGTGATCAAAATTCGGATGTTTGACAACTGGCATGTATTTATGATGATTGCACTGTTCCAGGGTCATGTGATCACCATTGCAAACTTCCCCAAGGTTGTGGTCAACGTGAAGGACTACCCACACTCCTGCATTTTACCTAGAAAACCATATGGCTAGACAAAAACTGATTGACACTCTAGTGCATAATTGACCTTACAGTACCTGAAGATGACTCCCTCGTGTCAAATGGCACTCAACGCACTATTGAGGAAAAGCTGAACATCCTTTGGAGTACTAATGGTATTTATTAAGTGGCTAGATTAAAACTTCTAGGATGGCTAATTCTGATATTGCCATGCAAGGAAAAAAAATCTGAAGCTGAAAATCAGAATTATGGTGGGAGCATGGAAATTAAGAAGCATGAATGTGGGAAGGTTCAACACAGTAAAAACTGAATCAGTTACACACACACATATTTGGTGTCAGCATCTTGAAATGGACTGGAATTGGATACTTTTAGGCCAACGATCAATTTCCTACTCAGGAAACAGAAGCAGAGACTTAACAGAGTGTACAGCTGTCACACAATATTCTTAATTTCATATATTAGCAAAATAGCTTTTAGGAACATTGATGCTGAACAGACTTATACACAGGACAGGAGATACCAGATGGTTTTAGAAAAGATGAGGAGCAAGAGCCATTATTGCTACTGCACACAAAGCAAACTAGCAAAAAGATCAGTATGTGCTCCATTGATTATAGAGAAGCCTTCAGTTATGTTGATCATGTCAAGCTGAGAAATGTGCTTAGAAAATTGGGAATCCGAAAACACCTTCATCTCCTCATACAAAACCTATGCAAGATCGAGAAGTCTCAGTGTGAAGCTAAACAAACTGATTCCAGGCTGACAAGATGGGAGATAACTCTTCTCTTACCTATTCGACCTATGTGCAGATTATACAGTCAAGGAAGACAGACTGGAAGAAGACGAGCATGGCTTTGAAAATGGAGGAAGAAACATCAAATGCCTAGTGATGCTACTCTGACAGCTGAAAATGCAAAACATCTGCAAGCTGTAGTAATGAAAATCAAAAAACAATGGTTGCCACATAATGGTTGTCTAGGAGCCCTAATATGCTGCCTTAATAGTATTTGTATCCCACCTTTACTGTTTTTACCTATAACTCAAGTTGGGGAACATATCCAACATACCTTCCTCCTACAATTCCCCCACAAGTATGTCAGAAATAAGCAGGGAGGAAAAAGAAAGGCACTGATGTAGTGATTAAAGCACCAAACTATCCTTGACTCAAGTCAAGGATAACACAATTCCAATGGACATGTTTATTCAGGATTAAACTAGACCAAACTGCTTAGGTTCATATGACACTGTAAAACATAAACTAACTTACACATATGGGAGTTTCACACAACATATTAGGCTAAAATTCTATCAGCTGCTTTGTGACTCAGATACTGTGGGTACATAATAACACATGCCAACATATCTCTTTTGCTGTAAAAGCTCTAAAGAAAAATGCATATGGATGTTATTTTCAGTTCCATAAATAAACAAAAAGGAAATTAAATTATCAGCAGCAAGGTAGATGGATTCAGTTACAATGGCCATGTGTGCATCACTGGGAGACCTGGAAAAAAAACAAGTTATCATGAAGAAAATAGGAGATTGCAAGGAGTCAAAGTTGCAAGGAGTCAAAAACGACTTGGTGCCATATAATCAATGAATAAATTAAGCTTGATTTCTGGAAACAGCCTTAGTTTTTAGCAACCATAGAATAGATCTGGTTCTCCGTGCGCGATTTCACTAAATAAACACCAATCTAAAAGCAACCTCATCTACCAATTCATTTATACACATTCACACCAACGAAATCCATTTGAACAACTTCATATCTCAACGTAAGGGGCAGTGTTTATACAACACGGTAATCCATGATTTTTAAGATACCACCATTGGGGACTACTATATCCGGGGCTGCAAAAATCCCGACAATCACTAAGCGGCAGTAAAGGCATAAAGGTTTCTCTATTTTTCTGCCGCCCTGTGGCCGTCGGCGTTTTATAGGTAGAAACAGTAGCCTACCACAGCTGACTGCCAATGCATAATCCATCAAAACAAAAACTAAGAAATCACAATTGCCATTTGTTTTGCTTGCCAAATTGGGTGAGGCTGAGAAGTCGCCCCTCCAAACAAGTTGTTCTCTACCTTTCCCAATACTATACTTACTGCTCCCTTCCTGTAACTGCAAGCTTAAAAATAGTGTTTATTCTGTATTCGACAGCTCTTCCACCGTCCGCTCACCCACTCACGCACGCCTTTTCTCGTTACCGGGAAAGGCTCCTAACCTGCAACACGGCCCAGCCGTCCAACACCGCTTGCACGCCCTGCCTGAAAAGGCCACGTGCCTCCTCCTTCGGCGTCGCCATGTCAGCGGCAGGCAGCAGGAAGTCAATCCCGGAATGATCGATCAACTCGTCTGGAAGAGAAAAGTAGACCTAAATAAACGCCTGCAGAGTCAGCCAGAGCTTCGGGGGATTCACCTCTTCATCAAGCGACACCGGTCGAACACTTCGAATGTTGCCTTTCTACCTGGCGGTTTATACATAATATAACGTTCTATATTTCATTAGGGATTTCAATGAGCTCCAGTGCCAAATTCTCTCTCCTGAAATACTCATCCAATGTCCAATAGTTGAAACTGAAGAAGGGTTTTAAACTTTGTTTGAAGATTAACAGAGTTGGAAGGGACCTCTTAGTTCATCTAGTCCAACCTACCCATCCCTGCCCAAGCAGGAGACCCTGCCTACACCAGTTGATTGTTCTCACATATTTGCCTACAGTACTGTAGTTGGATCAGGGGCTGAAATCTTGTGGATAGTCATGTTTCTTAGCCTGAAAGCTTGTGAGCAAATGACTTCAGAAACTCAGAAGCACACTGGATTAAGGAATTAAATGGAAGTTACATCCCTAGAGAGAGTAAGAATCATTTATGTGTTTTTGCACATAAAATGTGGTTGCCCAGTTTGTGGTTATGTTAATGTGTTGTGCAGCTATGCAGTTACATGGGTATACTTAGGCAGCTGGGTGAATTTTAAAAAAAACACTAGTTCAGTTGTAGTTAACAATGGGGTTAGCTTAGCATGCTATGCAAACTTAGCCAGATTTCACTTTATTGAATAATAGTTAAACTTATTCCTGAACGAACATAAATACACGTTTTGACTTTTTCCCTTAATGATTGCATTTGCAAAGTACATCTAACCACATGCTACATTTTAGTCTAAAATGTTGTGCCTATCCTTCTAGTTAGGTTATGGAATCACTGCAAGCAATTCCATACAGGTATTAAGCATACCCAGACAATTGGGTTTAGTTGACCAAGCACATCATAATATCACAGTAGATAAAACATATAACCTTGAAAGACATAACTTAGGAACTATTTTGTAACACATTTTACTATGCTGCCCTGAGTCTTCGGAGAGGGGCGGCATATAAATTGAATTAATTAAATTTAATTAAATAAATTTAATTAATTAAATGTTGAAAATGAAGACAATTCCATTAAAATGCTAATGAGAATGATAATACTTTTAAAACTATCAGCACAGGGATCAGTAATAAAGTTTGTGAAAGGTTTGTTCCAGATAAATTAGAATCTACTGTATTTAATGCTGGATTATAACTCCCATTATATCTCTATAACATGGAGAGTACTAGAATAATGAACGTCTGCATCAACTAATTAAATTGTAACTATTGCCTTCCAGATATCCTGCAATACATTCCTATCATACTGGCAAAGGATAATGGGAACTAGACTACAAGAAATCAGAAGAGAAGATCTGTACTATAGGTAGTCTGTTGGGTTCAAAGAAGACACATTGTTGTGCACTGCACAACAATGCATCTGTGGACATGGATGTGGCTCTGCAATCCCAGTCTGGAAGTGCAGAGTCTAGCACACTGAGGGCACTGGAAGTCCATTGTTGTAATAACTCTGGTACTGTGACACTGCTCACAGTTTTCTATCAGTTTTTGGCTGTGCCTGTCTTCAAAGCCAGTGGAGGCTTCATAGCATGACTTGCCCCTGGTTTATGTCAGCAGCCACAGCTTCTAGTTCCTTTGGCTAGATGTCATAGTGATGTAGGATTTCCTTCACTGTATCTTTGTAGCAGTAGCATGGATGACCTCGAGGGCTCTTCCCAATCTCCAGTAGAGAGCAATTGAATAGGCATATGATAGTCATCCATTCTGATGATGATGATAATAATAATAATAATAATAATAACTTTATTGTCATTGTACATGTATACACAGTATACCAATACAACAAAATTCACTTAACACCCAAAGACCAGGTCCAACACACATAACAATCCCCAAACACACTCCCACCCACCACCATTCCCCACCCCTAAACCACCCAAACATCCATACAACAGACCCAGTAATACTGTCCAACAGCTCACTGATAGTGGCCCTTTAGTTCATTGTTGAGTGCAATTATAGCTCTGGGATAAAAACTATTCAGAAAACGTGGTCCGAGTTTTAATTATTCTGTATCTTCTGCCAGAAGGCAACAGTCCAAAAAGATTGTAAGCAGAATGTTTATGCAATCTGAGAATGTTATGCAACTTTCTCAAACAGCGAGATTCGAAGATGTCGTCCAGGGCTGGTAGCTGGAGCCCGATGATATTCTGGGCAGTTTTAATGATTCTCTGTAGAGCATTTTTGTCCGCTACAGAGCTGCTCCCATACCATGCAAGAATGCCATATGTCAGGACACTCTCAATGGTGCTGCAATAGTAGGACAGAAGTAGATGCTGAGATAGATTTATCTTCCTGAGCATTCTCAGGAAGTACAGCCTCTTCTGTGCCTTCTTCACAAGAATGTTAGAATTCATAGTCCATGAGAAGTCCTTCGAGATATAAATGCCCATAAATTTAAAACTACCCATCCTCTCCACCTCCTCACCATTTATGTACAATGGTAAATGTACCTCTCTCTTCCTCCTGAAGTCAATTATAAATTCTTTAGCTTTTGTGGTGTTAAGTGTGAGATTATTTTCATTACACCACAATGTCAGCCCTTGTACTTCCTTCCTGTAAGCAGACTCATGTCCCACCCTCCACATCTGGGCCTTTATTTTATTTTATTTATTTATTTTATTTTATTTTTGAATTTGTATACCGCCCTTCTCCCTAAGGACTCAGGGCGGTGTACAGCCACATAAAAACATAGAGTACAAATATTAAAATATTATTAAAAGATATATATAAATTTGGCCCCATAATTAAAAACAGTAACAAACCAATTAAAATATTTAAAAAGTGTTAGGCCAGCCCGGCTTGCTGGAAAAAGAAAGTTTTAAGGGCACGGCGGAAGGCACCGAGGTCTTGGATTCTCCTTATCTCTGGGGGCAGCTGATTCCAGAGGGTAGGTGCCCCCACAGAGAAGGCCCTCCCCCTGGGGGTCACCAGCCTGCATTGTTGTTGACAACAGAGTCCAGAACTCATATCCATATAGGGGAGAAGGGATAATTCCAGCTCTGTAGATTTTCAGCTCTATGGAGTTAGGGATGGCTGTGTTGACTGAACACTCTACTGAAGTACACAGCTACTTGAGATGATGCTTCCCAAGTATTTGAAAGGTAAACACTTTCAAATTTGTCAGTTGGATGTTGTCAAGAGTGATTTTTGGTTCTGTGGGGGTTGTTATATGGCATGGGCTAGTAAAGAACTTCAGTCTTGTTAGGCTTATAATCAGGCTGAAGTGCATAGCAGTGCCTGAGAATTAGTTAAGTGTCAACTGTAGATAATGATCTTTTGGTGCCAGAAGTGCACTCATCATCAAAGAGAGTTTCTTGAATGATTGTATGGAGGCACTTCATCCATGCATTCAAGTGGTGAAGGTCAAAGTTGTCCAATCAGTATCTACTGTAGTATACATTCCCTCCTTTAGACTCTGGACTGCATGTGGCAATAAACAAGAACAGATTTAACAAGACTGGGGCTAGCACACAGCCCTGCTTTACCCCATTAGAAATGGCAAATGCAGCTGACATATCACCATTATAAAAGACTGTTCTGTCATTCAGTTGCGGAATAACTGAATTAACTTCATGAATGAATTTCCATGGTATTCATGTCTCAAGATAGTCAAAAGAGCCTCCTGGCTTAAACTGTCAGATATCTTTGTTCATTGAGATTGCTTCTATATTAATATATTTGATCCCATTACACTCAATTATTTGGATTCATATAATATGCTGAAACATAGGCTACTGGCTCCCATTTCAGCCAAGTGTTATACAAATCTATTACCTACTTGATGTGTGGTTAGTTTACAGTTCAAAAAAGGGGATGAATTTAATAAATTATGATTATTTAACTGAGGTAACTACTATGGGGGGAGGGCAAAAATCCAGACATTAACTACAACTCTGCTTCTAGATTTATACATACATACCTACCTACCTACCTATAAAACAGATATCGGAGTGTAATTTAAACTGATCATTCCACGCTTTGGAGTAAGCTCCACTGAATTTTATAGGATTAATTCTAATTGAACATGTATATGATTACTCTGTGCATTTAAGAGGAAAAAAGTCCTATATGAATTCCTCAAGGATAGGAGGATGCCTTTCAGTTGACCTGGACTATAATTATTAGCGCATTCCAAATCACTATGGCAACTGGAAATTAGTGGAGTTGTGTCCAATATATAGGGAGTGAGCCAGGTTATGAAAGGCTGAATAGAGTTTTGCAGATGGAAGCATATATTTTCTTCCTAGCTTTTCTTGCAAGTGCGGGTTCTGCTTTTTTCTGATCAAGTGTTGATCCATTTGGTTGCGACAGGAATTGACCAACCAGCTTGTTGACTGAGCCTGATATCCTGGGCTAAGAGAATGACTGGCTCAAAGTTACCCAGCCAGCTTTCATGCCTAAAGTGGGACTAGAACTTGCAATCTCCTAGATGTTTTAACCACTAGACCAGTGGTTCTCAACCTTCCTAATGCCGCGACCCTTTAATACAGTTCCTCATGTGGTGGTGACCCCCAACCATAAAATTATTCCTAAAACCATTGAAAATATGTGTTTTCCGATGGTCTTAGGCGACCCCTGTGAAAGGGCCGTTCGACCCCCAAAGGGGTCGCGACCCACAGGTTGAGAACCACTGCACTAGACTAAACCCACTCTTAGATGGAAAGATAAAGATCCGTTTTAAATTTTCTGCTAACATTAATTGGATTGGTCATAAATATGATAACATCATATACTTAATCATATACATACTGTATATGTGGACATTTCCACACTGCCACTATGATAATATGAAAGCCTGTCATTGTTAGAGATATAGGCAGTAGTGAGATTCAAATAATTTAAGAACCGGTTCTCTGCCCTAATGATTTCTTCCAACAACCAGTTTGCCAAACTGTTCAGAAAGTTAACAATCAGTTCTCCCGAACTGGTGCGAATTGGCTGAATCCCACCACTGGATACAGGACCATGGCACTGGCTGGAATATGATATGGATCATTATATGAATTATAATATAGGCACTGTATAGTCAACCTGGGAATTCGATAAAACTAAGGGAACTAAATAAGGGGAAAAATACATGCATTTAAAATCCTGTCCATTATCTTAAAACACATTCACACTAAACAATAAATAGTGACAAGCTTGATAAAAAATTAATTTGCTTTGCTGCTTTCTACTTTCTTATATACAAGAATAAAATCCTGGGATTTCAGAGCCTAACCATTTCTCCTAACATTTCGCTGGCTTTATCTTTGGTCATATCTGAATTGCCCTTTCAAAACCACCTCAAGTCTGAATTCAGTGATCATTAATTGTCCAGATTGACTATTACTTTTTCATGGTTTCAGAAACCAAAGCCTATTTTATTTTAAAAATATTTTTTTATGTTTGTATTCTCTGTGAAAAAAACCGATGGTTTATAATGCACGAACCCAGAAAGGTAGATTCATACTGCAATATCTAGTTAAAAATGACAGAATTCTACTAGGGGGGCGTGGGGGGGGGAATCGCATTGAATTCAAAAGGAGGTAGGCCCAGTCACTGTACGAGGGATTGTAACCTATTTCATCCTTGCAACAATTTTAATATGTTGTTTTAGTGCAATATACGTATTACATGTTTAATTTGGGCGGCACTTGGGCCATCACATAACACATACAATTTTCAATTAAGCAAACCCAACAAAATGGCCGATATTCAATTCCGACCACTGTATGCTTCTCCGCACAAATAAAACACACGATACTACCATTCCCAAGAAACTCTGCGCGAACGAAGTCCAATGGAGTTAGACCGAAGGCACCAGCGAAGCAATCGAATCGACGCCCGCGGCGGGGGTGGGGCTGGGGGGGGGAGGGGAGGGATTTGATACACGCAGTCACGCACGCGCGCTGGCGTTTCCCTTCGCTCCTTTCTTCTTTTTTTGGCACGCGCTGTGCTTCGCCCGACGCGCGGCGCTTCTCCTCTCCCTCGCCCCGCCCCTCCCAGCGGTCTATGGGAGTTAGTTGAGATTGGAAATAGCATGAGTCTCAAAGTGAGGGGGAATCATTTATCCGTAAAGAGAAAGGTTAGTAACCTAAAATGGAGACGACACTATATAGGAGAACGATTTGGAAGAGTTTAACAGGATTCCTATATGGGCCAAGGAACTCAAATCGGGACATCTTTGAAAGGAAGAACAAAAAAAAAAAGAGGTTACACTCTGCTTTTCCAGAGAAACTTTAAAAAAAAAACAACACCGATATAATTTTCACTCCATTATTCCCGCAGCCAACCTGTGAGGTAGACCGAGCTGAGAAATGAATAAGTCATTCTGAGAACTTCTTGTTTGAGTTTAATGCGGCCGCTTTAGGCCTCGCCTGGCAGAACAGCGAATCTACGGTATTTTATAGGTTGCCGTAGGGCTGTCATGCATAGGGAGAAAATAATTAGGATGAAGCAGAAACGATACAAAATGAACAACTACTATGTTAGGGCTAGGTAGAAGATAGGTCAGTATTTTGTGGTAGACCTGTAATTACTTGTAGAGGATTAGTCAGAAATTCAGGTTTCCAGTTACTCAAGAAAAGGCAAAATATCCTTCACTGTTTCTTCACTACTTTTATTACTGGCATAAAACTGAGAGAAAGCCAGCTAGGGGCTTTTTCCTCATGGCTGCATTAATTGCTCTCTAGTATGGGAACAAATCTGCCTTTTCATCCTCCGCAAGAATCAATCTCAACACTCCTCCACTCTTCCACCCACCCACCCCTTTGTTTCACCAGATGAAGCAGGAGAAAAAAAGAAAGAGAATGGGGACTTTCTCATCTCCTCCCTCTCCCAAGGGCAGACTGCAAAACCTCTTCCCCCATGCTTCCCATCCTATCCAACTTTTTGGCATGATGGAATGGCTGCCAAAAGGCAAATGACTGATAATGAAATGGTCATAGGCTAAGGCATGTACACCTACGGGTAGTAACAGATAAATAACATAAGGGCAGATCTCTGTCCCTAAATTTATGATGAAATTATTTGCTGTGGACTGACCAACATGGTTTGGGCCAGAGAAACTGGGGGAAAAAAAAGATAGCAAAGGTTGCCTTCCTGGTACACTGGGTACAGATCAAGGATATCATGTATTCAAGTTTGGGGGAGGTCTTCAGACTGAGGCAAGCAGCATGCGTGAAAGACTTAGCTATGGATTTATATGAAACAGCTGTACTGTACTTTAATAGCTCTGTTCAGTTTTGGTACATAAAACTTAAATTCCAGAGGTATGTGCTCCAATCTTTAGTGGTTGGCTCTAAGGAATAGAACAAAAACCATGTTGACCCTGAAAACTGAGGTTTGCCTCTTTGGAACTATGAGATGGTGTGAGTGAACTGAACTGAAAGGACTGACTTTTACCTCAGAGAGCAATTAAAGGGTACTGGTTTACATCTTGACAGCAGCTGGTTGCTAAGAATATACTCCCTGCTTTCCTTTTTGGAGTGGCTATCATGTTTAAGTATTTCTACTACATCCATTCATTTATTATCTACAATGTTATGTTTGCTGCTCAATAATGGGATTTATTGCTTTGTTTAAAAAAAACTTGCAAGGGTGTTTTTTTTTTTAATCTCAACATATCTCATTAGCTTATTTTTTTAAAAAAATAATGTCCCAGCATAATAGAAATGAAAATGTTTGGCATGTTCTTTGTAGAACTGCAGATTAAAAGATGTACGATACAGTATTGCCTTAGATATTCAGACACTGCAAAGGTTTCTCTCCCAATGAATAATCACATAATATAAAATAAGCAATAATTTGGTTTCCACAACATGTCAACCCATGAGAAATTGGTCCATATTTTATTGACATAATTGCCTGAGTTCTACAGTACATTGAAACTTAATGATTATTTATTTGGCTCAATTTTCTGGATTAGCATAACACATAAAACCATAAACTAACCATTCAGGCTGGAATTTGTGCAGCATATCAGGATAAAATATAGTTGGCTAATTGATGAATTCATTCTCTACAGTTTATAATAGAAGGGATTTCATATCACTTTCATTTTCATATCCATTTTATTTTCATTTCATACATTTCAGAATGGTACTAACCTATTGTTTGCATACATTTCTCATCTTATTTTCTTGTCCTCAGTGTTTAAGGGTTTTCATATGTGTCAAACGCTTCAAGATAATTCAGACAAGAAACCAAAACCATGAGTGCTAACATAATTGTGAGGTTACAGTAACAGAATCTTGCAAGTCTGAAAGAACATCTCTCCTTGGTTGCTTTTGTTTTCCACAGAACCAGGGAATGTCCTTCTGAGATACTTACCATGCTCCCATTTTTTCCATGGGCTAAAATAGACTTATTTGACTGTTGCTCTGGATGTAGCTCTTCCTCTCTTGCCTCTCAAGGACATTCCCACAAACCATTACAAGAGAATGCTCCTATAAGCCAATCAAGGCCTTGGTAGTACAGGGGTTTAAGGCACCCTGTTATTAAGCTGGTTATTAAGACCAGCTGCCTGCAATTACTGCAGGGTTCGAATCTCGCCAAGGCTCAAGGTTGACTCAGCCTTCCATCCTTTCTAAGGTAGGTGAAATGAGGACCCAGTTGTGGGGGCAATAAACTGACTTTGTATAAATATACAAAAGGATGAAGGCTATTGCTGAGCACATTGTAAGCCGCCCTGAGTCTCCGGAGAAGGGCGGCATATAAATCAAATTAAAAAAAAAATGCACATTGACTGATAAGATCATCCATAGCAGTGTTTCCAAATTCTGGCGTGTGTCTCACATGAGCACACATGTAATCTGTATGGGAGACAAGTTATCTTCCAAAATTAGGCAAGAGAGAAAGAGGAAAATACTGTAGAAAAGGAAGAACAAAGTATCTAATGGAATATATTAAAGCAAAAGGATTTGCAGGTTTCTAAAGTCTAGAAATAGAATAGCTTCTGAAGGCTCTGAATTTAGTGATCAAAATATGATACCATGTTTCCCCGAAAATAAGATCCTGTCTTATATTTTTTTGAAACCTGAAATAAGCTCTTGGCCTTATTTTCGGGAAGGTCTTATTATTTTGGGGCGCATGGAGCAAGACGGGGATACTCTTGCCGTCTTACCTGATTTCCAGCTCTGTCTCCCTAATCCTAACCAGGGGAAATGGTTGGGACAGGCTGCATATGCATTTAAATATTTTCAGGGAGGGCTTATTTTCTGGGGAAGGTTTATTTTCAGTAACATTCTGCACATTCTCTTTTTTTGGGGGGGGGAGATTTTTTTTTTTAAATAAGCTTACAGCAAACCAGTTTTCATAGTGGCAGACAAGTTTAGTCAGTTATGCTCACTTATTTTACTATTAAAGCAGAAAAACATATTGTCAGTACTAATATTGTAATTTTTATGCCCTAAAATTTACAATGTTTGATCAATGTAATAACATGTTTGCAATAGACTTCTCAGAAAATGCTAGCTTTTCGTTTCTATATTGGGTCTGTTATTTTATTTAATATATGTAGCCACCCATTTTTCAAAATGTGACTCTGGGGCAGCATACAATTAAAACCATAAATCAGGCAAACATAAAAATGGAAGAATGCAGGAGAACTGCATTCATTTGACGTTATGTAACCATCACGCAAGCTCACCATGGGATCTCCAAGGTAGATGGAAAAACCAAGGTTTAAGGGCTTTCCAAAGGCAAACAGGGATGGGGCCAAATTCACTGGAAAGAGAATAATTAGGGCTAATACCAAAATAGTGGCAATATTACCGCAACTAGCCTTAAAACAGACAATGATGATATTGAAGTGGTGGATAGCTTATATCAGTGGTGGCTAACCTTTTCCAGACCGTGTGCCCAGAGTGTGCATGCGCAAATACGTGCTCCTGAACCCCCAAAGTGCAATGCGTGCAAAGCACCCGTGCATGTGCCCCACCCCGTGCATGCGCACAAGGCTCCCGCATGCGCCCCACACTCATGCATGTGCACTCCCCGCACACACCCGCCCCCTGTGCGCGCACAGCAGAGACCCGGCGACTAGCTGGCTGGCGGAAGGCGCTCGCGCATGTGCAGCAAAGCTGAACTGGAGTGACAGCCTGTGTGCCCACAGAGAGGGCGCTGCTTGTCACCTGTGGCATGCGTGCCATAGGTTCGCTATCACAGACTCATATCTTTTTGGATCAACAACCAACAATAAAGAAACCAGCAATCAAAAAATACTCCCCAGACTACCACTTGAGTAGCAACAAAAGTCCTGGAATAGATTTTCAGATGCTGGGATATATCTATACTTTTCTCTATTTATTTTGCTATTTATATGAAATGATTAGCCACTAAACTCCAAGAAAAAAGCAGGTTGGAGCAGTGGTGGATTGCCCCTGATTCGGACCGGTTCGCCCACTGCCCTGGATGTCATTATAGGCGATCTGTGCATGCGCAGAAGCTTCTGCGCATGCACAGGAGCTTGGTGTTCGTGTGAGCCCGATGCGAACCATTGTAAAGGTAAGTAGACCCCATCCCTGGGTTGGAGGCTTGCCTCAGTCCAGTGATAAGCAAATCTCAGGCAGAACTTTTGGAAGCTGAAAGTTTTAACTGTATTATCATTGTCTTTCTGAGATGCATCTTTTGCTCTCTGCTAGAGCTGATCTTCACTGTTCAGGCTTTTTTAATTGTATACCACCCAGAGCCATATTTGTGCAATGGATAGCTATATAAATCTGATAAACTTTTAAAGGGAAGCAGTCCTTTTTACTAGTATCTTAAGATGACAAATGGGACGCGGTGGCTCAGTGGCTAAGACGCTGAGCTTGTCGATCGAAAGATAGGGAGTTCAGCGGTTCGAATCCCTAGTGCTGATAACAGGGTGAGCTCCCGTTACTTGTCCCAGCTTCTGCCAACTTAGCAGTTCGAAAGCACATAAAGAATACAAGTAGAAAAACAGGGACCACCTTTGGTGGGAAGGTAACAGTGTTCCATGCGCCTTTGGCGTTTAGTCATGCTGGCCACATGACCACGGAGATGTCTTCGGACAGCGCTGGCTCTTCGGCTTTGAAATGGAGATGAGCACCGCCCCCTAAAGTCGGGAACGACTAACACATATGTGCGAGGGGAACCTTTACCTTTAAGATGACAACTGTATATTTTTGTAAGTACTTGTGCATTTTTTATAATGTTATATATTTTTGGACTTTGTTCCTTTTTTCTTTTTCTGTTATTTTAAAAGCAATAAAAATTTTAAATTAAAAAATATGGCAGGCTTACAGGCTTGGAGGAGCAGCCAAGATGGTGAAGTGAAAGCACCTAGCGATCAGAGTGCTCTGATTAATTTCTATTTTTATCTTACATTATCAGACTAATCCCCTTTTTAATTACTGGATTCTGTACATAACTATATTTGATTAATATTCAAACAACTGGCCAAGAACTGAGAATTGTTTATACATGACCCGTAAGAGAAAATAACAGTATGGGAAAGAGGAAGAAATGACAAAAAATGAATTCTGGCCCATACATACTGCTCAAAACATCTTAGCAATAAAAAATAGATGACCTAATAAATTTTTTTAAAAAGGCATCTGAAAACTAAAATGTAAGTGATGACACCGCCAACATTACTTACAGTCTTGGCAAAGTCAAAACCAGAAATCCAATGCACAAATGATGAGTCCGAGGAGAGGGACAAGAAAAACATTGAACTCTAATCCAGAATTTTAAGCACAGCACAATAAAGATAACAGAGCTGAGATCTGAAAAGTTGCTCACAATTTTTTCTCTCGGATTGATGACACTAAGCCATGCTGAGCCTCCACCGGCTGAGGCCTATTGCTCATTAGAGTCTACTCTCCTGCTGGCCAGTTTACCTGCAGAGCTCAGCCCTTCTGCTGCATCTTCAAAGCAGGATTGTACCTGGTTTCCTTCTACCTTTTCCCAGCATTAGAGCCTTCTCCAGAGAGTTAGGAGTCAAAAGTAACCCACCCCAACCCTCCAATATGTAGTACTCCCCAGTCTGATTCTACATATCCTCTCCCAATTGATTACATAGTAATTTTCTAGTACCAATTACTTTCTTCAATGCTGTAGTGGTTTCTGGGCAATGTTCAAGGACAGGATTCAAAGCCTAATATATATATATATGGGTTGTACAAAACATGCCAAATCTTAAACCGTGGTTAAGAAACCAATATGGCAAGCAACGCTAAATACATTTCATTTTGTCATAGTGTACTGTGAAAACAAGTTATGTTAAGCCAGAATGTTGTGGTTTGAGTTTTTTTGGCAAGAGTGTGTGAACATAGCCAGTTTATAAATCATGGATTATATCTTGATATATTACACAAAAGGAGCCATATAGATTTGATTGCAGACTGATGTTGTAAAACTATTAAAATAGATGGGCTGTTGCACCATAACTCCTTTAGAGTCTGCTCTAGATTTTCTATTGAAGACTGTTTTAAACTCTGATTTCCTAGTCTGAAGTATTTTAATATCTTATTTACAGAATAAGAGTTTTGAAAAAGAAAATTATTAATTATAAAAGTATAAAAATAAAAAGTATATTTTATTAATTTTCAGAGATAGTTACAATAGGCATAATCTCTAGAATTTTTCCATTTCGTGAAAAGGAGGACGGATCGGTTGTATAAGTACTATAGTAAAAATGTTTTTAAAATAATCTGTTCCACCATTTGTGTAATTGCTCATGAGTATATTGAACTAGTATAAAATGTAAAATAAAATATAAAATAGACATAAATCTGTGTGGTTGCTAGCAGTAAAAAATGACTTGAGGGCACATAATCAATACTTAACTAGGAACTGGAGCCTTAGAATTCATATAGAAGCATGGAAGCACTTCCATATTATTCTTGGAAATGCTTTGATCTCCTATCACGCAATGAATGTGTTGTATGATTTAATGATTTTCTCTTCAGTAATGTTTTGTTCACCTAGAAAGTAAATAGATTTGCCAATCTTAATTTTCTAGATCCCCTTTTGAAAACTGTGATTGAGTTAGCTATATTCCTGTCTAAGTACATAATTTAGTAATAATTTATCAAGCAAAGATTGTAAAAAAATGCTTTGCTGGAATGATGCTACTTCAGATTTAAAATCCTAGAGTGAAAATATTTGTTCACTTTCTATCTTTGAATTGGTTGTTTATTGATGTAATGGTATGGTTTGGAGTGAAAATGGAATATTCCAGACTTCTCTGGAACCTTCTATTCTAAAATTTTTTAAGATGCAAATATACAGTATTTTGTTCCTGGATAAATTTACATATTACACTTGCTCTTTTTATATAAAGATGTTAGTATTTAAGATTTTTTTTTGTACATATATGCAAATTTTTGCTGAACTTGTGGCAAATATCTCTACAGTATTAATGAATCTTTAATCACACTACATTAATTAGATATGTGTGTTCAAATGACCTACTATACTGCCATCATACCCACAGTGATGCATCGGAAAGAACCCATTTCTTTGACATCCGGGTAATAATATATCTCTGTCTCCCTCCTTAACAGAGATTAGATGGTTTATCCCAGTAGTTTGCTTCATTAAGACTTTGTTCCTATATCAAGCTTTCCAAGAGGGCTTCCTCTGCTTCCATCTTCCCCTCCCCCGTTTTGTGTATGTGTGTGTGTGAGAGAGAGACGGCGGGGAGGGGGGGGGAGATTCTTTAGAATAGTACAGCCCAGAGTAGAGGTGGAAGGGAGAGGATTGTTCTTCACCTGCTTATAAGGTTCACCATTACCCGGAAGTTCTTTCTTATAAGGAGGTGGGGGTCTTTTCTCTCTTGAATGCAGTGAGCATCCTCCAGCTCCTCTTTGCCGCGTCCATGGGGTTTGTTTGAGAGGAGTCCACAGAGATGGAGAAATGCATTCCCCTTGGCGTTGACCCAAACCTTAAACATTTGGGTAAGAAGAAATAAGTATAAAGATTTTCCCCTCCTAAAAGCGGGTGGGTAGTAATGAGAGAGAGCGGAAGAAGAAGAAGAGGAGGGGTGCCTGGGCGGCTTTTGTGCATGTGATTACAGTATGTCTGGATGGATTGCCATGCTGAACGCTGCTTAGAATGCTGGTTGTTGGAGCAGAAAATGGATTCAGCCTGGGATTTATATTATAATCTTAAATACCAATAATTTGTGCATTAATTTCCGTAAGATCAATGGGATTTAGTTCTTTGAAAGTATGTGTAGATTTTGTATTACCAAGGATTTTTTTTGGGGGGGGTGATTAGTTGGGGAATTGGGATGGACAAAAAGCTCTAGGATTTCAATTATGAATGATGTTTGGTGTTGGGAAGACAGGTGTGTGTGTGAGTCAGGGTGGATGGAATTTCTTTGTAGAGTGAATCGTGTTCCAAGATGATGAGGTAGGGATACAGAACGAACTACTCTTTTATTTACCGTGCATGAAGGAAATGTGGGTATAAAGCTGTGTAGAGATTTGTGTGGGCTAAACAGAAGAGAAGGAAACTTTCCTTTTTAAAAATTACTTGTACTTTTGGTATACATTTACCTTTTCTTCGTACCTTTGTATATGATTTATAATATTAATTGCACATATCCTGCCCTGATGTGGTTTTAATCCCATGCTGCAGGGTTTTTTTTTTTTGTTTTAAGGACCTTGTGACTATGTATTTCTTTCACCCCTAGGAATTTTGCAGACTAGATTCATCAGTGGGGTTCTTTTCCCACAGAATGTTATATATTTAAATGATCTTTATTTTAAAATAACTGTGCCTAAAGTTCTAGAATAGTTACTAGGAAATAAGATGTACTGAGGCCAGTGAGTTTTACGATTAAGTAAATATAAGAGTATGCTTTTTAAGTATATTAAGTTTTTCATTTTTAATTTTAGCAAATAAAGGATGATCTCTTCCACCTGGGGAATCTCTCTGTGGCTGATCTCTAAAATGAAGTACGTAGTTAATTTGACTTCCATAGCATTTTAAATTTTTATTTAGAACTAGTCCATGTAATTCTTTATCAAATCTATAATTTTTATTGCATCCCTGGTTGATAGATAAATCCTTTGGGTTGTAGATAAATAGTGGGTAATTTAATATAAAATGATTCAATCAAACAGATCCACATTTCTTAATTTTGAGGTATGCCTTGAGATTTAGAAAGAGAATTTAAAGAATTGAGGGATATATGCTACATATATCGCGTTCCAAAATGTTTCTGTTGCTGCTAGTGAAATCATTTGTGAACTCAGCTGCAGATGTTGGTATCTGGGTCAGGTGCACTATGGTAGATAAATCTGGCTACTTGTATTTTTTGCTTTAGAAAGGTACAATGCATAGATCAGTAATTCAGAAAACTCTAGTACCTTTAGCAGTATGAAAGAATGTCTAGCAGAGTTTGAAATCACCGGTAGGGGTGGCTGTGGTGTCCTTTAGAAAATAAATGAAAACAATTGTTTCTTCATAGCAGAATTTAAACATGATGGATAAAATGTGATGCAGTGTCACAGATGATGCTAGTATCATTCTGTGAAGTTCTAGTGATATTCTATGTTTCAAAATAATGATTTTATGCCAGCCATTCAGAGGAAATTTATCCCCTCCAGCCCTGAATAGCTTCTCTATTACTTTGTAAATAGCAGGGCATGTATAATGCAGCACTGTATAGAATAGGAACTAAACAGAATCATTACAGTTATTTTAGGCTGTTGTTGACATATATGGGTTAAATAAAACTCACCAGAGTTCCATGTATCTTTTTAAAGTCAGCTGTTGTATGTGTGCCTCCATTAGCAGTAGACCAGAAAATTTTGACTTGTAGCTGAACCCAAATGCTGCTGTTGGCCAAAGGCCAGGATTTCTTAAGGAAACAGGATCTTTTACTGAATAATATTAAACACCAGAGCTGTGCATGTTTTGGAACTATTAATCATCATCTCTAATTGTTATTTAGTTCTAAGTATTAGTAGCAAATGAGAATATCCACAAAAACCTGTGTTTAGTTTTGTAGTTAACAGAGATCTTTACCATATGCTTTATCATCTGTATTTGGTTGCAGCTTTAATTATTTCTAAAACAAGTGCAATGTATTGTTGCTTGAATCCAATATTTACATATTTAAATTTATAGCTCAATTAAACAATAGTCTGACTCTGTGGCGTACTAAACCACCAACTAGTTCATCACTTAGTCTAGCATGCTGTATAAATGCAGTTTGTGTAGTTAGTTGATGCTTGAATATGTTATATGAAACCAGAACATTTAGTAAATGGATTATTTAACCATAGGTAAGCATTCTCTGTGGAAACATACTATACCTTTTTCAAAGTGAGAATTCTTGATTTAAAATAAGCAGTTTTAGTTCACCACAGCAATTTTGAACTTTTTATTTAAAATGTAGAAGTGTCATAAGATCCAGTTACTTTTTGACTTGGCGAGAAATAATGTTAACTAAAAACGTGTTCATGGTTTATGATTATTCATGGAATGTTATCTAAAGGTTTTAACCAGATATTTTTAGATCAGTGCAGTTTAGATGTACTATTTGTTAATGGAGTTCTTTATTTGCTTGTAGAGCTACTGCTTCTTCCACCTAAGAATACAAATTAGAAACTAATTTCAACTTCAACAATGGAGTATTGAATAATTATTGATCAAGCAGGCTGCTGTTTTCTCATCAGGGATTTCTTTAAGGTATGTTAGAAGGAATCTTTTTTAAAGTACATGTGTGAGTACTACATTGTTTTCAAAAGTTCTGGGAGCAACCAACAATTGTAGTCTTATTTATTTATTTATTTATTTATTATATTTCTATACCGCCTTTCTCCCGTAGGACTCAAGGCGGTGTACAGTCAAGAAAAATATAGACACACAAACATCATAAAATTGCTAATTAAAATTATTACTTAGTTTGATCAATTAAATAAAACCCAGAATTAGATAACATTTAAAAAAAAAAATCATTCACATGTTCATATGTTTAGCCCTGCCTGTTGAAACATCAGGGTCTTGAGGGCACGGCGGAAAGCACGGAGATCAGGGATATTCCGTATCTCCAGGGGCAGTTCATTCCAAAGGGTTGGAGCCCTCACAGAGAAGGCCCTCCCCCTGGGAGTCGCCAGTCGGCATAATTTGACTGATGGCACCCTGAGTAGTCCCTCCCTGTGAGAACGAACTGGTCGGTGGGAGGCTATTGGTGGCAAAAGACGGTCTCGTAGGTCAATTATCAATATTATCAATATTAACTATCATCCAGAATGACAGTGAGTGTAGCAATAGACAGTACAACATTTAAACTAAAAGTTATGATTACACATTTTACTAAATTACTAAACATAAATTTTTTCGTATTGTATTAACTGGGCCTTTGGAGTTTTAAACTATGGTCTATATCGTCAAGCTTCATTATGTTGTTTGAATCCAGCCAGCTGCAATTTTTCAATAAATCATGATTAAACAAGTAAGATATTGTACTGTAGGTCTTCATGTCTTTTTAAAGAATGAGTTAAATAATAGGACCAACCAAAATAATCTTAAGGGCCAGGCAATATCAGCTAATGGTGAGATTGCTGATCTGATGAATGGAATGGAAGATTTATGCATGATTTAGACTGTATTGATCTCATACTATATTATCATATACCTGTTCTTTAAATCTCAAGTGAAATTTTCTTGCCTAGCAAATGCCTATCCCTTTAAGCATGGCAGTCAAATGTGAGTTATTATTTCTGTTGCATTACTCCCTCTGACATGCTTTTTTGCATGCAGTATTTCCTCAAGTTATCTAAGATAACTTGAAGCAATACTCAGAAATACCTATGTACATTATTCAGGTTGAAATGTTAAATGAGGAAGATAGAATCTATGAGCCTCGCAAAGATAGCTGTAAGTGGAAGTCTACTAAGTTGCCATCTTTTTTTTTTTTTTTTTAAAGTAGAGTGATAAAGGGGGGGAAGGATACATTGGAAAGGAGAAACCTGTTCTCTCTACCTTTTTGTTGGGTTAACATAAGTCATGTTATAGTCCAGAAATATTGGTTTAAGAAAGGTTATCTTACATTATATAGCTTTGTATGGAAATATCATTCATTTGAATTTCATTTATCTCTAGAGAATCTTAAAGCCATCCATAATTTATTGCAACATGTTGTATAAATCCAATCCATGTGTTTATCTTATGGTTCAGTATATCATATTAACCCAGGAAATTAAGTTAATGGAATAAACCATGCTTCATTTAACCAAAGGGGCTTACCTCATGTAAATGCCGATAGAGGATTATAACGGATGTTTAGCAGAATATTCTTCAGCAGCATAATAAAATACCAAACAGTATTACAGTATAGATTTTAGACTAATTTAATTAGAGTAATTAATTGAATTAGCTCTACAGATCAGTTATCTGGAATATCGTGACACTTTATTAAATATTTATATAAATATGTCATATATTATATAATTTTATTTTAGATGAATATTTAATATTCAAGAACCAAGTTGGTGTAGTGGTTAAAGCATGTCTAGAAATCAGAAGACCATGTGATTTAGTCCTGACTTAGGCACAAAGCCAACTGGGGGACTTTGGGCCAGTCATTCACTCTTAGCCCTAGGAAGCACACTTTGCCAAGATAACTGCTTGGATTTATCCAGGCAGTCACCAGGAGCCAACACTGACTCAAAGGTATGTGTATGTACAATGTGTGTGTGTGTGTGTGTGTGCATGCAAACACATATTAATGTAAGAAGGTAAAAAAATAAGGTAGGCGAATAATAATAATAATAATAATAATAATAATAATAATAATAAATTATTATTATTATTATTTTATTTCTATACCGCCCTTCTCCCGAAGGACTCAGGGCGGTGTACAGCCTATTTAAAAACACAAACAACAATTTAAAATTTAAAATAATTAAATAAATTGGCTCAGATTTAAAACCCCAAAAAATTTAAATACCCCAATTTAAAACTATTTTGTTGATAGTCCGGCCTGGCGGAACAACAGGGTCTTCAGTGCGCAGCGAAACACCCGGAGGTCGGAGATCTTACATCTTTCCGGGGGCAGTTCATTCCACAGGGCTGGGGCTCCCACAGAGAAGGCCCTCCCCCTGGGTGTCGCCAGCCAACATAACTTGGCCGATGGCACCCTGAGGAGACCCTCTCTGTGGGAGCGAACTGGTCGGTGGGAGGCTATTGGTGGCAGGAGACGGTCTCGGAGGTACCCGGGTCCTATGCCATGGAGCACTTTAAAGGTGGTAACCAACACCTTGAATCGCACCCGGAAGACCACTGGGAGCCAGTGCAGCTCGCGCAGGAGGGGTGTCACATGGGCACAACGAGTTGCGCCCATAACCACCCGCGCGGCCGCATTCTGGACCAGTTGGAGCCTCCGAGTGCTCTTCAAGGGGAGCCCCATGTAGAGAGCATTACAATAGTCCAACTGGGAAGTAACGAGCATGAGTGACCATGCGCAGGGCGTCCCGGTCCAGAAAGGGCTGCAACTGGCGGATCAGGCGAACCTGATAAAAGGCCCCCCTGGCCACAGCCGTCATATGCTCTTCTAAAGACAGCCATGCGTCCAAGAGGACACCCAGATTGCGAGCCCTCTTCGTGGGGGGCAAATAGAAATATTTATCTTCTTCATTGAGGTTGTCCATAAAATAATTGTTCGATTGATTCAGTAATTCATTCAGAATTGTACATAATATGATCATAAATAATTGGTTTTGATTTTATATAGATTAGAGAGTTCTTGATCTGATTTTTAAAACTTATTTTTAATTTATTTGATTTCTATAGCCACCCAGCAATTTCAACAAGTGACTCTGAACAGTGTATATCATAATACATAAAAACAATTAAACAATTAAAATCATGAAAACAGTACAAAATAATTATATGGAAAATATATGTAAAACTATTATTATAGATGTTAATACAGCCAGGAAATGAGCCCCTTTTTGAAGTAGTAATCATAGAAAAAGAACAGAAGTAAACTACAATACCCCTATGCTTAACATGAGGACCGGGAAAATCTTAAAAATAGGCAGAAATTATGGTACTGAAATTTAGCAGGCAAATGGCTGAATTACTGTATAGTCATGTGATTTTTACTCATTTTTCAGAAATTTGGGGAAAATGTATAACTGAAATGAGGCTATTTGCCACCAAATTTTGGCAGTGTTGTCTCAGAATACTGTGGAGGCTGCATGTTTTGTCGGATATTGATTGCCCAGTTTTGGTTTAACATTTGAAATTATGTTTTCACACAATAGACCTACCCAATACAGTATTAACTATTGTATTAACTATTGTTTATTTAATCCAGATTTTTGCTTCACAGATCATAAATTAAACACAAGTTGGATTTGTACAAGCTAGTGCTAAGTGTGTTAATTAGTGATGTGTTAATAACGGAACACAGTTATTGTCTACTATTGATAAACATTTAAATAGCAGTCCATTACAGTATAATCTTTGAATTTTTCAAGCCTAAATATACTAGTACTTCCCCCTAGTTTCTTTGCCTTTGTTTTTCTTCCCAGATAGTATTTTTTGCCTTTCATTTATTTCTTATAAAAGTGGTAGTGCTGTTTCCTTAGCATTGTTTACCTGTTGCATTGTTTCAGTTTGGCTAGTTTCCTAAAATAGTGCATTGTGCATTGTTAAATAACTAGAATTTCTAGAATTGGATTTAATAAATACAGTAAGCCAAAATAAGTATGTGAATAAATTCCAACATTTTAAAGCTTTAGATATAGTTTTATTGTAAAATATAGTATGCAAACAAAATATTTTTTTTTAAAAAACTATTGTTTATGTATACAAGTGGGAGGTACTTTGATTTTAAAAGTCAGTGTGGGAATGTCATAGGCTCAGTTGGCTTTTGGCCTCAAAGGTGAATTGTCAATAGTTCGTTGTATGTTTGCTCCTGTTAGCATATGCTCTGGATTCCATTTCAAGTAGCTTTAGTAAAAGAGCTGCACCTGTGAATTCACATTTTCTCTTTTTGGAGCAGGTTGGGGGGGGAGCGATTGCTGGACCAGGCTATTAATAATATTTTGTTACAGAGTGGGCGAGTTGTTAAAATTAATTTTCCTAGCATGCTTCAGTTGCTAATTTATTTTGATTTTACCGTGTAAAGGTGGAAGAACTAGGTAAAGCAAGTATTGATAGAATTTCATTGAGTTCTCTGATATCATTTTCTTTTGTTTTATATCTCAAAAATAGAGAATGATATTCACAGGGAATGAGATTACAGAACGCATGATTTTAGAACATTTCAAGTTTTAGAATAGCTTAACTACTGTTATGTTGTTAGTTTATGGATTAATATATTTATATTTATTCTATTTAATTACTTATGCCTTTGAATCGTTATGGATGCCTGGCTACTGCCTGGACTGGCCCCTGCAGTTTCTTTGGCAAAGTTTTTCAGAAGTGGTTTGCCACTTTTGCTGAATGATTTCTAAATTTGCTGATTGAAAAATGGTCTGAATATGGGATAGTAGAAATCATTGTAATATAATCTTAAAGAGGGAGGATAAATAATTAGTTTGTAATCACTACCAAGAATGTAGGAAGTCACTTTTTAAATTATCTTTTTCTACTTGTGCTTTTTGTACTTTTTCTTTTATTTATGTTATTCTTTTTAACTTTATTTTCATGTTTATCTTTTATTTATGTACAAATCTTCAGTAAAAATTATATCTTAAAAAAGGAAGTGATTTGTCATTTTCTGAGGCTAAAAGAGAGTGACTGGCCCAAGATCATCCACCTAACTTTGTGCCCAAGACAGGACTAGAACTCAGATGCCAGGTTTCTAGCCTGATCCTTTAACCATTACTTCCAACTGGCTCTCTTAATATATTCTACACTATAATAATTCAGGTACCTCAGATGGGCTTACAGAATGTGTGCAAAATCCAGGACCCTTGACTCCCAAGGAATAAAATTTGGGAAAGTTGTGGCTGCTTCAGTGTTACTGGCTTCTTCTGCTCGTTGCTGCTATTGTCATGTCATCTTCATTTTCAGTGTTCTGAGACAGATTCTTAGCCAGTCTCACAATCCCTTCCTCCCTCATCCAGCAGCAACCACTTACCTTCCCTGCTGGGAAGGGAAGGGATATATTTATTTGTATCCTGCCTTTATTGTTTTTAGAAATAACTAAGGTGAATATATCCAACACACCTTCCTCCTATTTTCCCCACAACAACAATCCTGTGAGATGGATTGGGCTGAGAGTGTCTGACTGGCCCAAAATCACACAGGTGGTTTCATGCCTAAAGTGGGACTAGAACTCACAGTCTCCCGCTTTCTAGCCTGGGGCCTTAATCACTAGACCAACTGTCTCTCCAATATCCAGTGTTCCCTGCCAGATTCTCACAAGGAAACTCAATGGGGGAGCTGGCAGAAAGTTAGAAGTTGCTCTTGCTTTTTTGCCTGCCTTTGGTCATTCTGTTTCTGTGTTTTAAGTAGGGAAATGTCTCCGAAGAGATGATCCAATGGGGCATGGGGTTGTCAAGTATTATATACTGATTAACTTTGTTCTGCATTTAATGATCCCTATCCTATTGTCCTATTCACATTAAAGGATATTTCTACCAAGTCTCCCTTCTATTTGTAATCCCTGCATTGTGTCCTACATATTTCTCCAAAAGGCCTTGATGACAATGCTGTACCAATTAATTTGGGGCCCTAATGGAGGTGTGGCAGGTTGGAGGTGGGTATTGGAGTAGATAACACCTCACCTGCTTCCTGTGCACATTTTGTTCCTTCCCTCTCCATCCTGGTTAGTTTTATTTTACTTGAATTTTATTGTTTTAATGTTTTATAGTGCATTTTAATCAAATGTCTATAAGTCACTTAGAGTCGTCTTCTGCGAGATGAATGGCATACTATCACAAGATTCCCTGTTGGAGTACACAAGGCTGTGGATGGAGATGAGAAAGACAAATTCTATCTAATTAATGTTACCCTCTTTCATGTGTAAGAATGACACCAAAATGGCATTGGCATTTTCTCATGTATGTTTCTATAATGCTAAGGAATTTCTAGTGGGCTTTGTACACAGAGCCAATTCAGAAATTAATTGATTCAGTTAGTCAATTGCCTCTAAAGGAAATGCTGAAAGATAGTTATGTAGCATTTTCTCTATAGCTGTAGGGTAGGCAGTTCCCAGTCTCACTTTGCTTCCTTGCTCATGAGATGTTTTTTTGCTTCCCAGACTGTTCCCCCATTAGTTTCAGGCTACTTAGCAGAGGGACTTTGCTGCATTCCAACAGAGTAACAGCTGGGCTTGGGATGAGGGTTATTTGTTTCTTGCTATAAAACTGAAATGTAGCAAGGGAGGAACAAGAAGGAGGATGGAGTGTTTTGCTATTTTTAGTGTTTCCCCATTGGCTAGTTAGAGGAGTACTGGCTCAAGAATAGGTGAAAACATTTGTTGAGTGCACCACAAAATTGTGAAAATGCTACTAATGGTTGGTGGATGGTGAAGCTGAAAATTGTGCGGAGGAAGCTTCTGTTTCTTTCACAGAAAAAAGGCAGAAGTAAACCTAAACATTGCTTGTCATGCAAATAATACCCTCTCAGTGAATGATCTTCTGTTGCTTTATATCCAAAGAATGACTGTGTCAAATATTCTCTTTATTGAACAAATTTTAAATGTTGTGATATCTTAATTATTTTTTTTCCAATACCAAGTACAATATTTACCCATTTTTATTCTCCTTCACAGCATATATTACACTAGTTTTTTTTCTTTTAACTCACTCAGATTCTGCATACACCTACTGTATCTTCATTATGAAGATGTAGAATTCTAAAATACATTCACAACTTCACAAGGAATATCTAGTTTAACTGGAGAACTATAGCATGTTGGTTTTCTCATGGCTGTTCTTTTTCTTGCTCTTTTTAAAACATGTCTCAAGGCATGTTAAAATATAATATTAAAAGCTTGACACAGTAACATGGATTTGGATTGTTTTATGAAACCATTACATATGTTAATTGATTTAACTGAAATGTGTAGTACAGTAAAAGATTTTGGCTTATGCACTGATGCTGAGTAGTTAAGTCTTCGCTGCAACACATTGCTTTCAGCATTTGTAAATAAACTTGACATGTGAGTGTAAATATCTAGAGGGATTTGAATAGATTCCATTAACTCCATTTGCTTGAAGATGTGGTGTTACAGAGGCTGGCTGATTAAATGAACTCCCATTGAGGCATGGATTTTTCTTTTTTTACATTTGAAAGCTTGCTTTAAAAAAAAAACACCTCAGCCTCAAACCACATGAAAAATCTCAAGCACTTTGGACAGTGCTCCATCATAATACAGCATACTAGCAGGAAATACCAGTTTATCTGGATTTAATTATTAAGCATCCACAATGCACATTCAGAACATAAGAATAAAAATGCCTCTTTCATTTAATTTATAAGGAGCAATTGTGATCAGAGCAGAACACAAAGGGAGTAGTTTCTGAAAATATAGCTACTAAGTAATTTCTGTTTTTTCAAGCAATATAGGTAGAAGCATTACTGTATAAGCAGGATTTTTAGTCATTAGATTATATTATATGTTGATCTCTTATTGTTATGTGACTTTAAACAATCAGTGTCACATTTATTTGTGTTCATTTTCTTTTTTTCTGTAATAGGACGCTTTTTATATGGAGAAATAAATTACAAGGTTCCAAGCTTGACGGGTTCTTGGAAACCCAAAAGAGGGAATCTTGTTAAGCATACAATGTGCAATGTAATACAGATAAAGTAGGAGACAACAAAGTGTGTAAGTTCCCAAGCATGCATCAACTCTGACAATTAATTCATTGGGTGAATTAACTAACAATTACTAAATTTAAGAAGTTGGAAAAGGAGGAAATATTTAGGTCAACAAACTCCATTCATATGTCAAACTGCCAAGGGATTTGTTTACAGTAACATCATGTGATGTTAAACTCAGCCAATAATCAAGGTGATCTATATAGTACATTATTCAGCTTACTGGCTCAGCGGTAAAAATGTCTTTAAACAAAAAACTAGGTTTCTGTTGCTGGGATAAAGAAGGTAGACTAATTAACTGAACACTGCAGTTTTGGTGCCTGCTTCATATTTCACCTTTCAAAATGAACCTTTCCCCCCTCCTTCCTTCTTGTTACAGGTTGCTATGGGAATCCTATGATAATCTGAGAGGAAGTAAATCCTGATAATATTGCAGTTATTCATGATGTGCCTGGAGTGAAAAGGAAGGGAAACACTTCATATATCTAAGTGCCAAGGCTCTGCTGTGTCATGGCTACAGACTCTGGTGAATCAGCCAGCACAGAAGAATCAGAGAAACCTGATGGAGTTTCTATGGAATGTATGAATCCTTCTGTTGATGCTACTTTGACCATGGAGGCCAGGACCAAAGAGGGGCTTCACACACCTGCCTCTGGGGTAATTGTAGAAAGAAAAAGGTTTTTCCGAAAAAGTGTGGAGATAATGGAGGATGAAAAGCACTTGGAACTTACTCCACGGAATGAGCAAGAACAATTTATCTTGGGTGATCAGAGGATGATCCATCTTTCTGCCAGTATACTTCTGGCTGAGCAAGAAGCCAGAAATGAGCAAAACTCAAAGATGATTATGGAAGCCACGAAGGAAAGGATGAAGAAGGAGATAGAAGAGGAGGCAGAGATGAAAGCTGTGGCTACATCACCTGGTGGAAGATTTCTGAAATTTGACATTGAGTTGGGAAGAGGAGCTTTCAAAACTGTCTTCAAGGGTCTGGACACAGAAACCTGGGTAGAAGTTGCTTGGTGTGAACTGCAGGTGAGTGTGGATGAGCTCCATCAGTCAGCGAGCTAATTGTATGCTCTGATTTAACCACTGAGAGGTATGTAGTTGTACTGAACTTTATAACCTTGATCATATTATAGATGGTATGTCATGGGTCCTAATGTAATATCTACCAGGTTTTTGTAATATTAGAAAAGTAGGACTTTTTAAAAAAAGTTGATATGGTTGCATATAAATATGGTGGCAATTTCAATAAATGCCTAGAAGGCAGAGAATTTGTAATTTTGGGGTGAAGTCCTGATCTCTCAACCAGTTCTGTTAGCATTTCGTATTTTTATACTTCTTCTTTCATACATTAGGAAAACCAAAGTGAGAAATCCTGCCCTCCCTCAATGAGAACAAAATCCTAGCTGAATTGTACAGCAACTGAAATCTCAATTATATATACTCATGAACATTTTGAACAGTTTATGTGATTTACAAGATTGCAGTTTATTTTAGGAACTCTCCTGAGTTGAAATTATTTCATACAAACTTTGATAATGTTTTTCTTTTTTCATAAGTTCACAAATCAAATAATTAAATGAAATAATTAAATGTGGGTTGTTGTTGTTTTTAAAGTAGACACAGCAAATAAGTTCAAAAATGATTTAAGCGTAGGTCTGCAACATGTACATTCAAGTTCTTTAATAGTGCAGTATAATGTGCAAATGTGGATTTCTAATTCATTTTTTGTTGTTAGTTGTGAAGTCGTGTCCGATCCATCGCGACCCCATGGACAACATTCCTCCAGGCCTTCCTGTCCTCTACCATCCTCTGGAGTCCATTTAAGCTCACGACTCCATCCAGCCACCTCATTCTCTGTCGTCCCCTTCTTCTTTTGCCCTCAATCTTTCCCAGCATTAGGCTCTTCTCCAGTGAGTCCTTCCTTCTCATTAGGTTGCCAAAGTATTTGAGTTTCATTTGTTAGTAGTCCGTTATATAGTGGCTGACTAGAATATGTAACCATGGCTTGTGGGTGGTCTCTTCCTGGCTTCTACCCAATGGAAAAAGGTAGAAGAAATGGCCATAACATGAAAATTAATATCTTGCTGGTGCTTTTACCAGTGTAACCACAATATGAAGTATTGGGAATTGGGTTATCCACAATAACCTAAGTACATGTCAGACCAATATTGGCTTGCAATTAAGAAAATTAAAAACTAAGAAGCATTTTAAATTTGGAAGTTGGTCCTTCTTGGTTTGGTCAGTCAAATTAAGTACTTGGAAGAACAGCTGGTCACATGTTATAGCTATATTGGCAGTTTCTATCAAAGAGTATTGTATCACTCAGGAAAAGGTAAAGTGGGAAAGTGTTAAACTATAAAAGGGGAAAAACCATAAGGCCTGAGTGCTTGTGGTCAGGATTAAGGCGGCAGAATATGGTTAAAGATAAATCTGACCTACGTAACATTTAACCTGAATGAAATATCTTATTGCAGGATCCAATTTGGGTCAGGCACCGGGACCAGAGGTTTAGTTTTCCGAGTTTTAGGACTCATGCTGAAGCCCACCCTTAGGGAACTGGAGGATGGGCTCCAGCACCAGTCCGAAAGCTCAGAAGACTAAACCTCTGGTCTTGGTGATCTAAGCAGATTGAATCTTGGAACATTATCCTGGGACAGTATATTTGCATTCATTCACAAAGTATCTTGTACATGCTGTAGTCATAAGAGAATGCAAGGCTAATAATGCTGAACAAGGGATGAGTTTATGTGTGAAGTTTTTTTCAGTAGGAGTTTGGGGATTTTTCTGCCTTCTGCCTTTTCCCCTCTGCCTGTGCTTCTCTTTCTGTATTCTTATTTGTTCCCAAACTTCAGTCCTATTATCTCCAAAATCCTTTTCAAGCCCTCTGTCCCTGTGGCCATCTTGTAAGTAGCCTACCCAATATTGGGTTCATGCAAATTTGTTACTCGTGTTTACCTGAAAATAAGACCCTGTCTTATATTTTTTTGAACCCTAAAATAAGCACTTGGCCTTATTTTTGGGGAGGTCTTATTATTTTGGGGTGTGTGGAGGAAACCAGAGGAAATGGTGGGGACCAGCTGCACATGCTTTTAAATATTTTTGGGGAGGGCTTATTTTCAGGGGGGGGCTTAGTTTAGCACATGCACTCAAAAGCCCAATTGGGTTTATTATCAGGGGATATCTTATTTTTGGGGAAACAGGGTACATAGGTATTATCTGAGGACTGAGGAAATGCTTGCATAATGAAGAAAGGCACTTTATTTGGAGAAACACCCCTATTTCTTTAGGTTTTCCACGATTTCCTGATTTTTTTTTTCCACTACAAAAGGAAAATTGTAAAAGGGTCATTTGAAACATCCATTTCAGCTTGCCTCCCATTTTCTCTGTTTCAGATAGTGTTCCTATGATTTGTAGGATAACTTGATACAAGGAAACAAAATGTTCCTGCGTTCTTAAAATTTTGTCTAGAAAAAATGTTGCAAGATATAAGGATGAGAAGAAGTCACAATAGTTGATGATACAAAAATACTGTTTTTCTTTACACCTTGCTACTCTCCCCATCTGTGCTGGCAAAATGTTATGGAGGATAAAGAGGGAGCAGAATTTTTTTGAATGGTGTAGTATTATAAAGTGATTAGACACTGTAATGCTTGATAAGTCTGCTGTTAGCTGTAATACTTTAAATAAACCTACAGGTTTAAAGCCAGTTGCTTGGGTTCACCAGCTTGAGAATTTCTTCGAAGCAAGTGACTGGCAGCTGTCTGTTTCTTAATTTCCTGGCGATATATGTTCATGCCAACTAGGAATGTTGATAGTGGTAGTCCAGTGCATTTGGAAGATACTAGTGTTGAAAATTCTGTTGCTTAATGCAGTGTGATTCTTATGATCTTATAAACAATAAGATTTTTGACCTTTCTCCAAAGCAACTATTACTTTTTGATTTGTATTTTTTGATTTCTATTTTTTTGCAATACTAATTAAATTTATGATTAAATTTAAATTTCATTCTCCTCTTTAGAGTAGGCAATCTTGGTGAATTGCCTACTATTCCTATTAAGAATTAACCTTGAGAAACGATTCTGTAAACCTCTTAGAGAGGGCTGTAAAACACCGTGAAGCAGTACATAAGTCTAAATGCTATTGTTATACTACTTCAGTATAATAAACAGAAGGTGAAAATATGGGATTTTGGAAGTGGGGAGAGGGAATAGATCATTTAAATAAGCTAGCTCATTGTTTGTGTTTTATTTCTGTTTTTGTTTTTGTCATAGAAAATTGACTTGAGCAGCTGTGATTAAAAATAAAACAGTATGTACTTGTTTTTCCCTATATACCTATCAGTGGGTGGTGGAATAACTACCGTATGCTTCATAATTGGTTTAATTTCTTCCACAGCTAATTCAGCCTAACCTTGTCAGAATTTTCCATGCAATGTTTCTAAACATCAGAGCTTATATTATGCAGCCTCATCACTTACAACGCTCAAACTTATACTCCTGTCACATTATCAGTTACAGTGCTCATTGATTGAACCCCATAATCAATATCCTTAGCTGTACTAAGATGTTAAAGAAGCTATTTAGCAAGGCTGTTTATTTGAAGGATCTTATATATGACTTTGGGTTAGAATTTTAGCTATTGAGTTACTAAAACCAACTTTAAGAATTTTTTTAGAAGTAAGCCCTCTAGGAAGAAATTAAATTGATTTTAGGTGAGTATGCCAGGTGTATTTTTGTCTGTGTATTTTTAACTATTTCATACTTGTGATATAGGATTTTCAATCTTTTGGAGCTGGGAGGCACATTTGAAATGTTACGGGCACTCAGATAAAGACACATTTAGAATTTAGAATTATTGAACTTCATTATTTTTGTTTAGAAAAGGACTGTCAAAAACAACATTTTATTGGAGATATAATAAGGATAATGCTTCTTTAAAAGATACATTTCTACGTATTAGCCCTTACTGTGGCTAAAGACTGATATTACAGCATTAGAAAAATAAACATATGACTCAACTTAGTCAATGGATTGAAGATCTGATTGCACTTGCCATATGAGCTGATTGCGGATGTAGATTTTGTATAACTGGTACAATGAAATATGGGATTCATTATACAGAATATAGTAAAAAAGATATTCAAGTAGATATTTAAAATATTTATGCACTTGAATAATATTTGCATTAGCCAAGCATATATAGATTTATTTGCATATATTGTTATAATCACATATTGTTTTCTTGTCAGGCTTTTTTTACTTTTTTATTAAAGCACTTTTAATTTTTTCCCCTTCTCTTTGGCAATGTAAGTATGATTGTTACTATTAATTAAAAAGCAATAAAAGTTTATTTTAAAAATAATTTATATTGTACCATACATTTTAATTTATATCTTACCATATATATATTACATTATATGTAATAATTACTTAATTATTAAATGATTTTATTAAAGTTTAGAGATACAAAATAAAAGACTAATACAAATTTTTAAAAATCTAAGAGTAAAAAGTGCAGAGAAAAAGGTTAAAGAAAAGAAAAGAAGATAAGGAAAAGATAAAGGAAGAAATGTACAAGGAAGTGACGTGCTCCTTCATCACAACAAGTAGAAACAATTTCAGTAATTTATCATCTTCTCTGGTACAATCACACAAAAATACCTTCTTCCCACATCTCATCTCTTATCTGTAACCAAATTCTTAAAACTTCTTCATTCAGCACTAATTATCCAATATCTATTAAGAGTTACCAGAAATAACAACACATATATTTTAACTTCAATCAAATAAACCAACTTCACACTCCTTTCCTTACTTTTAACACTTTAACACCAGCTTGTCACTTTCCATGAAAAAAAAAAAAATTCTTCCCATATTTTATCTCTTATCTTAAACAAACCTTTAAAGCCTCATCATTTAGTGCTGGTCAACAAAAACCCATTAAGAGTTACCAGAAACAACATATGCTTTTAACCTTAGTCAAATAAATCAACTTTGTATTCTTTCTCTTTGCTTTTAACAATCTTCCTCTTTAATCTCTTTAAATACTATCCCAGAACTTGATTTGTTTTCATTTTCTGTTTTCTCCAAAGTACCTTCAAAACTTTTAACATGTCTCTTTTGTAAATTCAAAATAAGAAAGTTACCAAAGTCACTTTTTTGGTTTGTTATATTTCTCTTAATTAAGACATCAGCCAGTCTCATTTGTAAATCTGTACAATTTGCAAATGTACAAATTGTAAATTTTTAACATCTTTTTCCATATCATTCCTGTCCCTATTCAAATACCCTCAGTCTATTTTGCCCAGTAAAACCTGTTTCTTTTCTCTTTTAATTCTATTTTTATAACTGCAGAAAATTTTAAGAATAATTTCTGAGTGCATTGTTCCCAAATATCCTTGAATTCTTCCAACATTAAAAGCATTTTGCTCCATTCTGTATTAGTGAATCTTCTCCTTTAATTATAATCTTTAGTTATTTCTAGTTCCCTCTAGGTCCGTGATGGCGAACCTATGGCATGCGTGCCACAGGTGGCATGTGGAGCCATATTAGTGGGCACGCCAGCTCAGCTCTGGGGCGCATGCATGCGCCGGCCAGCTGATTTTCGGGCCTTCTGGGCCCACCAGAAGTAGGGAAACAGGCTGTGGTGGAGGGCCTGGGGGCGGGGTGGGGAAGGCCCGTTTTTCTTTCTTACCTGGCTCCAGATCCTCTCTGTGTATCTAGGAAGGGCGAAAACAGCCTTTCCCACTCCCTTGGAGGCCCTACGGAGGCTGAAAGGGCCCATTTCCTGACTCCCGGTGGGACACGAATTGACGTTTTTTCCTGTCCCCAGCCTCCAGAGACTCCTAAAGAGGCTCCTAGAGACTCCTAGAAAGGCTTCAGCACAGCCTGATTTAGCATGAGCAGCTGATTGGCGGTTGGATCTGCCTCCCTGAATACCGCCTATTAGCTGTTCCAGGCTGTAGGGATCGCCACCACCCATTACCATTGTTGCCGCCCATCGCTGCTGCCCCCTATCGCTGCCTCCGTGTGCCACGTTTTTGGCCTCCGTGCGCCCCATTTTCAACCCATTCTAAACAGTGGGGATCACTGCCACCATCAATCCCCTCCACCTGGAATGGGCCGAAAATGGGGCTGCACAGAGGCAGGGATCGGAGGCAGCAGTGATGGGTGGCGATGGGCAGTGGTGATCCCTGCAGCCTGGAACAGCTGATAGGTGGTATTCCGGGAGGCAGATCCAACCACCAATCAACTGCTCGTGCTAAATCACATGCAGAGACCCGAAGACCAGCTGCCGGTGGGAGGAGGGGAATCCCAACACTGGCAGTGTGGCAAAAGGTAAGATCTTTTTCTTTCATGAGCTTCTGTTTCATTGTTTGCAGGGAAACAGAAGCTCACAAAAGAAACACCACAGAAATCTGACCTGGGGCAATGGTGGAGCTAAAGGAATAAGAGGCAACTCTACAGCAAATGATAGGACTGTGTCCTGTGTGCCAAACACGAGATTTAATTTTAATTTAATTTAGATGCCAGGCAAATTTTGAAACAATAAAAGCTTTAAAAATGGAACTTCTTCAGAGGGTACTGGACCCTTTTTTACTGGAGGTATTTAAACAGATATTGGATTGTCAGATAAATTGCAGTAGCAGGTTTTGGAACTTTCAAGTCCTCCCATAATCCTACAGTAGTGGCCAAAATCGTGGAAACCTTTTGGGAAAAGTGTCTTTTCTAAAATTAACTAATAACACCACTTTTTTTTTTTTGGAGTAGTACCATAAAATTATATATCAATGGAAAGATAATGTAATCAAAAATGTAATGCAATAATTTTTATGAAGGATTTGCTATTAGAATAGCAGTTACAGTATAAAGAAGAAAAGTGAAATACATAGAAAAAATGAGATAGACAAAAATTATCATGTCAGTTAATACTTAGTTGGGTAATCTTTAGCATGAATTATAGCCTTACAATGTCTTTCCATGGAGTGAACCAAGTCTTTTAGTTCTGCAGCTGTTACAATGTGAAACCAAGATTGAATGATTGCTTCTATTAACTGTGTTTTTTATTGCTGGGTCGCTTCTGACTAACAAGTTTCTTTAATCGGCTCCATAGATTTTCAATTGGGTTAAGGTCTGGGCTATTCCCAGGCCATTCCAGCAGTGGAATATGACTATCTTTGAAACTCCAAAAAAAAGTGGTGTTATTAGCCATCAAACCTCAAAAATATACTTTTCCCAAAAGGATTCCACAATTTTGGCCACTACTGTATATAGAGTGATGTGATAAATTTGAGTTTATGAAGAATTCATCATACCAGTGGCAATTTCATTACTTTCTATCCAAATTTCCAAATGAAATAAACATTTTGCAGTGGCAGCCCTTAATTCTCTGTAAGTACCTGTAATGAGGCAAAAGGCTACATATTTTATTTCTGGGAATTATTTTTATTGCTGAGCAATTTTATTTGAAGCAATAATGAACATAATAAAATGCTCCAAATCAAATCTTTATTATGGCCATAGACCAGCATAACAAGGCTGAAATACAACAAATAATTTTAAAAGCTAAAAAAATCTAAAATACATTGTTAATTTTTTAATGTTAAGTTATATATAAAATGAAAATCTAAAAAAAATCTAAAAAAAACACCTATAGCGGATAAAAACATAAAAATCCACCATATATATATATTCTCAACAAACAAATACGTTTATCTTATATAACAAAAAAGTACACAATCAGACCAAGCCAGGCTGCCCCGTTCCTGAACAATTGCCATCAGCATTAAAGCAAGGACGGTATATTAAAAACAGTTCTTTAGTGTTATATTTAAGCATATCTGTTGCTTTTCATCAAAGGGAATAATTTACTTGTTGGTTGGAAAGTAAGACAAAAATGTTGCACAGGAACAGCATGAATTTATAGTCTCTTGAGGGCTTTGGTTGGTGGCACTGAATTGCAAAAAAATAAAAGTCAGTTGTGGTGCAGCTTTGCATTTGATCACTTATCCATGTCAAATCATACTAGGCAGGTAATCTATCATATCTATTGCTAAATTTACTCTTTGATATTAGGAGGGGATAGATAGGTCAGTGGACAGGTAAATATTGTTTCAGGTTATTCATTTCTGAATGATGGGATGTTTTACATAATTTGTTTTCTATTGAAGAAATCATTCCAGAATATAAGGGCAAAAGGTTAGCCACCCCGAGAAAGAGAAATAGAAGGTTATAATGATAAAGAACTGTTTGATGCTTGCAGCACTGTTTTGTTTATTACTTTATCTACTCAGTCATTTTGTCCAAGTGACACATTCTTTTGACACCCAACTTCATTGGAAAGAAGGTCGTCTCAGTAGACACATTGTGAGAAGGTAATTTAATGGAATGAGGTGGGAGGTTTTACTCAACCATGTTTATATGAGATTGGAGGAAATGTATAATAAATTGGTCTATCCCCAATATCTATAGTTTTTTTTAGCTATCTTTTGTATCAATTTGTTGAGAAAAGTAACCCATTTCACAATGAAAAGAATACAAGACTACACTGACCCATTTCACAATTAAAAGAATTTTGTTATTAGTCGCAAAGTCATGTTCAATCTATCGCAATCCCATGGACAACATTCCTCCAGGCTTTCCTGTCTTCTACCATCCCCCGGAGTCCATTTAAGCTCATGCCGACTGCTTCAGTGACTCCACCATCCAGCCACCTCATTCTCTGTCGTCCCCTTCTTCTTTTGCCCAGCATTGGGCTCTTCTCCGGTGAGTCCTTCCTTCTCATTAGGTGGCCAAAGTATTTGAGTTTCATTTTCAGGATCTGGCCTTCTAAAGAGCAGTCAGGGTTGATCTCCTCTAGGACTGACCGGTTTGATCACCTTGCAGTCCAAGGGACTCGCAGGAGTCTTCTCAAGCATCATAGTTCAAAGGCCTCACTTCTTTGGTGCTCAGCCTTCCTTATGGTCCAACTTTCACAGCCATACATTGCAACTGGGAAAACCATAGCCTTGAGTATACGTACTTTTGTTGGCAGGGTGATGTCTCTGCTTTTTAGTATGCTGTCTAGATTTGCCATAGCTTTCCTCCCCAGGAGCAAGCATCTTTTAATTTCTTGGCTGTAGTCCTCATCTGCGGTGATCTTGGAGCCCAGGAAAATAAAATCTGTCACTGCCTCCATTTCTTCCCCATCTATTTGCCAGGAATTGAGAGGGTTGAATGCCATGATTTTAGTTTTCTTGAGTTTCAAGCCTACTTTTGCACTCTCCTCCTTTACCCACATCAGAAGGCTCTTCACTTTCTGCCATTAGAGTGATATCATCTGCATATCTGAGGTTGTTGATATTTCTCCCTGCAATCTTAATTCCAATTTGTGATTCATCTAGCCCCGCCTTTCTCATGATGTGCTCTGCATATAAGTTAAATAGGCAGGGCAACAGTATACAGCCTTGCCAAACTCCTTTCTCAATTTTGATCCAATCCAGTTCTCACTGTTGCTTCTTTGACCCCCTTATAGGTTTCTCAAGAGACAAGTAAGCTGGTCTGGTACTCCCATCTCTTTAAGAACTTACCACAATTTGTTGTGATCCACACAATCAAAGGCTTTATCATAGTCAGTGAAGCAGAAGTAGATATTTTTCTGGAACTCCCTAACTTTCTCCATGTACCAGCGTATGTTGGCAATTTGATCTCTAGTTCCTCTACCTCTTCGAAATCCTGCCTGTACTTCTGGTAGTTCTTGATCCACATACTGCTGGAGCCTAGCTTGTAGGATTTTAAGCATAACCTTACTAGCTTGTGAAATGAGTGCAATGGTGCGATAGTTTGAACATTCTTTGGCATTGCCTTTCTTTGGAATTGGAATATAAACTGACCTTTTCCAATCCTGTGGCCACTGTTGAGTTTTCCAAATTTGCTGGCAAATTGAGTGTGGCACTTTTACTGCATTGTCTTTTAAGATTTTGAATAGCTCAGCTGGAATACTGTTACCTCCACTAACTTTGTTGTTGCTCAGTCTTCCTAAGGCCCATTTGACTTCATATTCCAGGATGTCTGGCTCGTGGTCAATGACCACCCCATTGTGGTTATCAGGGACGTTAAGCTCGTTCTTGTATAGTTCTTCTGTGTAATTTGCCACCTCTTCTTTATCTCTTCTGCCTCTGTTAGGTCCCTGTCATTTTGGTCCTTTATCATGCCCATCTTTGCATGAAACGTTCCCTTCATATCTCCAATTTTCTTGAAGAAATCTCTGGTCCTCCCTATTCTATTGTTTTCTTTTATTTCTTTGCACTGTTCACTTAAGAAGGCATTCTTATCTCTTCCAGCTATTCCCTGGAATTTTGCAGTCTTTCTCCCTTGCCTTTCGCTTCCGTTCTTTCCTCAGCTATTTCTAAAGCTTCCTCAGACAGCCATTTTGCTTTCTTGCATTTCTTTTTTCTTTGGATGGTTTTAGTTGCAACCTCTTGTACAATGTTGCAAACCTCTGTCCATAGTTCTTCAGGCACTCTGTCTATCAGATCTAATTCCTTAAATCTATTTGTCACCTCTACTGTATATACATCAGGGATATGATTTAGTTCATACCTGAGTGGCCTAATGCTTTTCCCTATTTTCTTCAATTTAAGACTAAATTTTGCAATGAGAAGCTCATGATCTGCGCCACAGTCAGCTCCTGGTCTTGTTTTTACTGACTGTATAGAGCTTCTCCATCTTTGCTGCAGAGCACATAGTCAGTCTGATTTCTGTGTTGACCGTCTGGTGATGTTCATGTGTAGAGTCGGGTTGTTGGAAAAGAGTGTTTGCTATGACCATTGTACTCTCTTGACAAAATTCTACCAGCCTGTGCCCTGCTTCATTTTCTACTCCAAGGCCAAACTTGCCTGTTATTCTGGTTATCTTTTGACTTCCTACTGTAGCATTCTAATCCCCCAGGATGATAAGGGCATCATTTTTTGGTGTTAATTCTATAAGGTGCTGTAGGGTTTCATAGAACCGGTCAACTTCATCCTCTTCAGCACCAGTGGTTGGGGCATAGATTTGGACTACTGTGATGTTGAATGGTTTGCCTTGGATTTGAACTGAGATCATTCTGTCATTTTGGGGATTGTAGCCCAGTACCCGCTTTTCCTACTCTTTTATTGACTATGAAGGCTACTCCATTTCTTCTGAGGGATTCTTGCCCACAATAGTATACCTGATGGTCATCTGAATTAAATTCACCCATTCCTGTCCATTTTAGTTCTCTGATTCCTAATATGTTGATGTTCAGTCTTGTCATCTCTTGTTTGACCACATCCAGCTTGCCTTGATTCATGGATCTTACATTCCAGGTTCCTATGGAATATAGATCTTTACAGCTTCGGACTTTCCTTTCACCACCAGATACATCCACAGCTGAGCATCCTTTTGGCTTTGACCAATCACTTAATTCTTTCTGGTGCTACTAGTACTAGCCCTCTGCTTTTCCCCAGTAGCATATTGGACACCTTCCCATCTTAGGGCTCATCTTCCAGCGTCATATCTTTTTGCTTTTTGGTACTGTCCATGGGGTTTTCATGGAAAAGATACTGAAGTGGGTTGTCATTTCTTTTTCCAGTGGATCATGTTTTGTCAGAGCTTTCTGCTATGACCTGTCTGCCTTGGGTGGCTCTGCATGGCATAGCTCACAGCTTCATTGAGCTATGCAAGCCCCTTCGCCACAACAAGGCAATAATCCATGAAGGGGATGAAAAGAATACAAGACTACAAACAAAGACAGTTCTAATGTAAATATCATTAATTGTTCAGATTCTCAGAGAAGTTAGTGGACTCTAAGGTTGACTCAGCCTTCCATCCTTTCAAAGGTAGGTGAAATGAGGACCCAGATCGTGGGGGCAATAAGCTGACTTTGTATAAATATACAAAAGTATGAAGGCTATTGCTTAACGCATTGTAAGCCGCCCTGAGTCTCCGGAGAAGAGCGGCATATAAATTAAAGCAAAAAAAAAAAAAAAAGCTTACTTTCCCTCTCAGTGAATTGCCCTGGACTGCTGTGAAATATGGAAGTCTCCTACCTTCTCTTTTCTTTTCACTGACTCAACAATTATAAGCATGCTGCTTGGAAAGATTCTAAATGATTGTGTATAGAAATGGGTGGATTTGTACAGGGCCCGTTTAACAAACCAGAATCATAATGCAATAGACAATAGACCCCATTGTCATGAAAAACAAGATCAAATGCAAGGCTCAGTACACAAATTCCCAACAATTCTGCAGCCTAATGGCATACATCCATTAGATTCTTATATTGAGACTGCCAAGAAAGGCGATTCATTTTTATTTATTCTCAGCTATGTCAGCAAAGTCAGGAAACAGATTTAGTTTTTAGTAGGGCTGTCAAAAAATATGTTACAGATTTTTTTTTCTTAGGTTACATGGCAGAAAAGAGCACATCAGTCACAGTCTATTCATATGTCTCAATATTTACCAGCTCAAAAATTATGAATAAAAATCTGTAGATTGGGACAACACATAAAAATTATTGTTTTCTTTTCTACAAAACATTTACATAATGGCTGAATGAAGTAATTAGTGAACATACATCATACTCTGATCAAAAAGAAGTGGTTTTGTAGATTTCCAGCTCAATTTTGTTCCACAATGTCCCTGTTTATTTTCTCACATGTTAGCCTCTGAATGATTAGTGTTAATTTCTAGATAAAGAAATGGAAATGCTGCACTTCAGAATAATTCAGGCCTCTACTCTTAGTGGGTGGTGCAGCTTCCAGTGGAGGTAATCTTAGGGAATGCAATGCCTCTATTGCCTCTATGAGGCTTTGCAGTAAACAAACTGTATATACCCATGTAAACATCCCTACAGTAACAATGACAGGGAACGAGCTTGAAGATCTATCTTTAGATGCTGAATTTGTGAGCTTTTATTTATCACAGTCTGGAATACTGCTTTATAATGGTAATATATTCATTTCTTGGGTGCTGATTTGCCAATTATATGTTGTCACTAAGCTTTTGTGAAAACAAATGTTGTAGGCTGACTTACAACATGAAAGTTATTGGGAAGAAAACAGTAAACATGCTAGAACTTTCCATTACCCATCCAAGCCCTGAAATATTCATTCCAATCCTTCCTTAGGATTCTGTCCCATCTCCTCCCAACCTCCACCCCCAAAAGGAATGGGCTTTCACAATGCGTTTTTTTTTGGGGAAATTCCTATTATTTCTCCAGGTTTTTTTAATGCCTTTTGTGCAATGAATATGGGACCTTAAAACATTTGTTGCCTTTGAATTGAACTGATGAGATGATCATGACATGAATTGTCAAAATGGAACAAAAAAGGAATCATAAATAATGGAGTTGGGGAATAAATGAAAACTGTGATTAGGTGTAAAATAGGCATAATACAATTAAAACAAATTTCTTAACCCTCCAAAATTTAAGCCTCAGCAAACACTTATGGTAAATAATTGTGTGCCTTTGTAGAATAATTTCTAATTGCTTATGTTATTTTAATTCATCCTAAAATGTCCACGATTGTATTGTTTTTGGAATTTTTACAGGTAGTCCTCGACTTATGGTAACAATTAAGCCCAAAATTTATGTTGTTAAGACATTTGTTAAGTGAATTTTGCCCCATTTTATGATCTTTCTTGCCACAGTTGTTAAGTGAATCATTGTTGTTGATAAGTTAGTAACCTGGTTGTTAAGCGAATCTGGCTTCTCCATTGCTTGCCAGAAGTTTACAAAACGTGATCATGTGACCTTGGGATGCAACAATGGTCGTAAGTATGGAGCAGTTGTCAAGCAGCTCAATTTTGATCACATGACCATGGGGATGCTGCAAAGGTCATAAGTGTGTCACTATTTTTAGTGCCGTTGTGACTTTGAACAGTCACTAAATGCACTATTGTAAATCGAGGACTACCTGTATTATGTGGTATCTTGAGATGTCTAGATTATATCCAAGTAGGCTTCTGTTCTGTATTGTTAGGAAATGAGTAACTTTGCATTGGGTACTGGGGACCAAAGCATACAATTGTTGGTTATTTAAGTTAATATTTTATATGCTTCCTCATATCTCTATAGTTTTCTTATGTGTTTTAGCATTTCACATATTAATCTGAATAATTGAGGATCCATGTGTTCCACTGAAAGAGCAGGGAAGAGAAATATGCCAGAGTTCTGACTTCTCAACAGAAAAACAAACTAGACTTCTTAAGAGCCTTGGTAGTACAGTGGTCTAAAGCACCCTGTTATTAAGACCAGCTGCCTGCAATTACTGCAGGTTCGAATCTCCCCAGGCTCAAGGTTGACTCAGCCTTCCATCCTTTCTAAGGTAGGTAAATTGAGGACCCAGTTTGTGGGGGGCAATAAGCTGACTTTGTATAAATATACAAAAGGATGAAGGCTATTGTTTAGCGCATTGTAAGCCACCCTGAGTCTCCGGAGAAAGGCAGCATATAAATCAAATTAATATATATATTAAAAAAAAAGCCCAGAACCGAGTAGATGTGATTCTACTGAGCTGGAGCTACAAAAAAACCTTGGCTACGTAGGGAAAACCTGGCTAGAAGAAAATATATATATATATATATATATATGTCTTTTTCTGTTTTTCGTAGGCTTTTATGTGCATATTCTTTCTAGCCAGGTTTTACCTACGTAAGCTAGGTTGTTCTGCAGCTCTGGCTGTGTGAAATCTCATTCACCATCCTCAGAGCTCCTCCTCTGTTGACAAACTGCAACTCTGCGTTGCTCTCTGGGAGACTCAGATAGCTATTTCTGCCTTATAAGGCTTCGTCAGTGAGCCACACCCACTTCTCAGATATTCCCCCTGTAAAGGTACAATGTGTCTTTTTCTGTTTTTCGTAGGCTTTTATGTGCATATTCTTTCTAGCCAGGTTTTACCTACGTAAGCTAGGTTGTTCTGCAGCTCTGGCTGTGTGAAATCTCATTCACCATCCTCAGAGCTCCTCCTCTGTTGACAAACTGCAACTCTGCGTTGCTCTCTGGGAGACTCAGATAGCTATTTCTGCCTTATAAGGCTTCGTCAGTGAGCCACACCCACTTCTCAGATATTCCCCCTGTAAAGGTACAATGTGTCTTTTTCTGTTTTTCGTAGGCTTTTATGTGCATATTCTTTCTAGCCAGGTTTTACCTACGTAAGCTAGGTTGTTCTGCAGCTCTGGCTGTGTGAAATCTCATTCACCATCCTCAGAGCTCCTCCTCTGTTGACAAACTGCAACTCTGCGTTGCTCTCTGGGAGACTCAGATAGCTATTTCTGCCTTATAAGGCTTCGTCAGTGAGCCACACCCACTTCTCAGATATTCCCCCTGTAAAGGTACAATGTGTCTTTTTCTGTTTTTCGTAGGCTTTTATGTGCATATTCTTTCTAGCCAGGTTTTACCTACGTAAGCTAGGTTGTTCTGCAGCTCTGGCTGTGTGAAATCTCATTCACCATCCTCAGAGCTCCTCCTCTGTTGACAAACTGCAACTCTGCGTTGCTCTCTGGGAGACTCAGATAGCTATTTCTGCCTTATAAGGCTTCGTCAGTGAGCCACACCCACTTCTCAGATATTCCCCCTGTAAAGGTACAATGTGTCTTTTTCTGTTTTTCGTAGGCTTTTATGTGCATATTCTTTCTAGCCAGGTTTTACCTACGTAAGCTAGGTTGTTCTGCAGCTCTGGCTGTGTGAAATCTCATTCACCATCCTCAGAGCTCCTCCTCTGTTGACAAACTGCAACTCTGCGTTGCTCTCTGGGAGACTCAGATAGCTATTTCTGCCTTATAAGGCTTCGTCAGTGAGCCACACCCACTTCTCAGATATTCCCCCTGTAAAGGTACAATGTGTCTTTTTCTGTTTTTCGTAGGCTTTTATGTGCATATTCTTTCTAGCCAGGTTTTACCTACGTAAGCTAGGTTGTTCTGCAGCTCTGGCTGTGTGAAATCTCATTCACCATCCTCAGAGCTCCTCCTCTGTTGACAAACTGCAACTCTGCGTTGCTCTCTGGGAGACTCAGATAGCTATTTCTGCCTTATAAGGCTTCGTCAGTGAGCCACACCCACTTCTCAGATATTCCCCCTGTAAAGGTACAATGTGTCTTTTTCTGTTTTTCGTAGGCTTTTATGTGCATATTCTTTCTAGCCAGGTTTTACCTACGTAAGCTAGGTTGTTCTGCAGCTCTGGCTGTGTGAAATCTCATTCACCATCCTCAGAGCTCCTCCTCTGTTGACAAACTGCAACTCTGCGTTGCTCTCTGGGAGACTCAGATAGCTATTTCTGCCTTATAAGGCTTCGTCAGTGAGCCACACCCACTTCTCAGATATTCCCCCTGTAAAGGTACAATGTGTCTTTTTCTGTTTTTCGTAGGCTTTTATGTGCATATTCTTTCTAGCCAGGTTTTACCTACGTAAGCTAGGTTGTTCTGCAGCTCTGGCTGTGTGAAATCTCATTCACCATCCTCAGAGCTCCTCCTCTGTTGACAAACTGCAACTCTGCGTTGCTCTCTGGGAGACTCAGATAGCTATTTCTGCCTTATAAGGCTTCGTCAGTGAGCCACACCCACTTCTCAGATATTCCCCCTGTAAAGGTACAATGTGTCTTTTTCTGTTTTTCGTAGGCTTTTATGTGCATATTCTTTCTAGCCAGGTTTTACCTACGTAAGCTAGGTTGTTCTGCAGCTCTGGCTGTGTGAAATCTCATTCACCATCCTCAGAGCTCCTCCTCTGTTGACAAACTGCAACTCTGCGTTGCTCTCTGGGAGACTCAGATAGCTATTTCTGCCTTATAAGGCTTCGTCAGTGAGCCACACCCACTTCTCAGATATTCCCCCTGTAAAGGTACAATGTGTCTTTTTCTGTTTTTCGTAGGCTTTTATGTGCATATTCTTTCTAGCCAGGTTTTACCTACGTAAGCTAGGTTGTTCTGCAGCTCTGGCTGTGTGAAATCTCATTCACCATCCTCAGAGCTCCTCCTCTGTTGACAAACTGCAACTCTGCGTTGCTCTCTGGGAGACTCAGATAGCTATTTCTGCCTTATAAGGCTTCGTCAGTGAGCCACACCCACTTCTCAGATATTCCCCCTGTAAAGGTACAATGTGTCTTTTTCTGTTTTTCGTAGGCTTTTATGTGCATATTCTTTCTAGCCAGGTTTTACCTACGTAAGCTAGGTTGTTCTGCAGCTCTGGCTGTGTGAAATCTCATTCACCATCCTCAGAGCTCCTCCTCTGTTGACAAACTGCAACTCTGCGTTGCTCTCTGGGAGACTCAGATAGCTATTTCTGCCTTATAAGGCTTCGTCAGTGAGCCACACCCACTTCTCAGATATTCCCCCTGTAAAGGTACAATGTGTCTTTTTCTGTTTTTCGTAGGCTTTTATGTGCATATTCTTTCTAGCCAGGTTTTACCTACGTAAGCTAGGTTGTTCTGCAGCTCTGGCTGTGTGAAATCTCATTCACCATCCTCAGAGCTCCTCCTCTGTTGACAAACTGCAACTCTGCGTTGCTCTCTGGGAGACTCAGATAGCTATTTCTGCCTTATAAGGCTTCGTCAGTGAGCCACACCCACTTCTCAGATATTCCCCCTGTAAAGGTACAATGTGTCTTTTTCTGTTTTTCGTAGGCTTTTATGTGCATATTCTTTCTAGCCAGGTTTTACCTACGTAAGCTAGGTTGTTCTGCAGCTCTGGCTGTGTGAAATCTCATTCACCATCCTCAGAGCTCCTCCTCTGTTGACAAACTGCAACTCTGCGTTGCTCTCTGGGAGACTCAGATAGCTATTTCTGCCTTATAAGGCTTCGTCAGTGAGCCACACCCACTTCTCAGATATTCCCCCTGTAAAGGTACAATGTGTCTTTTTCTGTTTTTCGTAGGCTTTTATGTGCATATTCTTTCTAGCCAGGTTTTACCTACGTAAGCTAGGTTGTTCTGCAGCTCTGGCTGTGTGAAATCTCATTCACCATCCTCAGAGCTCCTCCTCTGTTGACAAACTGCAACTCTGCGTTGCTCTCTGGGAGACTCAGATAGCTATTTCTGCCTTATAAGGCTTCGTCAGTGAGCCACACCCACTTCTCAGATATTCCCCCTGTAAAGGTACAATGTGTCTTTTTCTGTTTTTCGTAGGCTTTTATGTGCATATTCTTTCTAGCCAGGTTTTACCTACGTAAGCTAGGTTGTTCTGCAGCTCTGGCTGTGTGAAATCTCATTCACCATCCTCAGAGCTCCTCCTCTGTTGACAAACTGCAACTCTGCGTTGCTCTCTGGGAGACTCAGATAGCTATTTCTGCCTTATAAGGCTTCGTCAGTGAGCCACACCCACTTCTCAGATATTCCCCCTGTAAAGGTACAATGTGTCTTTTTCTGTTTTTCGTAGGCTTTTATGTGCATATTCTTTCTAGCCAGGTTTTACCTACGTAAGCTAGGTTGTTCTGCAGCTCTGGCTGTGTGAAATCTCATTCACCATCCTCAGAGCTCCTCCTCTGTTGACAAACTGCAACTCTGCGTTGCTCTCTGGGAGACTCAGATAGCTATTTCTGCCTTATAAGGCTTCGTCAGTGAGCCACACCCACTTCTCAGATATTCCCCCTGTAAAGGTACAATGTGTCTTTTTCTGTTTTTCGTAGGCTTTTATGTGCATATTCTTTCTAGCCAGGTTTTACCTACGTAAGCTAGGTTGTTCTGCAGCTCTGGCTGTGTGAAATCTCATTCACCATCCTCAGAGCTCCTCCTCTGTTGACAAACTGCAACTCTGCGTTGCTCTCTGGGAGACTCAGATAGCTATTTCTGCCTTATAAGGCTTCGTCAGTGAGCCACACCCACTTCTCAGATATTCCCCCTGTAAAGGTACAATGTGTCTTTTTCTGTTTTTCGTAGGCTTTTATGTGCATATTCTTTCTAGCCAGGTTTTACCTACGTAAGCTAGGTTGTTCTGCAGCTCTGGCTGTGTGAAATCTCATTCACCATCCTCAGAGCTCCTCCTCTGTTGACAAACTGCAACTCTGCGTTGCTCTCTGGGAGACTCAGATAGCTATTTCTGCCTTATAAGGCTTCGTCAGTGAGCCACACCCACTTCTCAGATATTCCCCCTGTAAAGGTACAATGTGTCTTTTTCTGTTTTTCGTAGGCTTTTATGTGCATATTCTTTCTAGCCAGGTTTTACCTACGTAAGCTAGGTTGTTCTGCAGCTCTGGCTGTGTGAAATCTCATTCACCATCCTCAGAGCTCCTCCTCTGTTGACAAACTGCAACTCTGCGTTGCTCTCTGGGAGACTCAGATAGCTATTTCTGCCTTATAAGGCTTCGTCAGTGAGCCACACCCACTTCTCAGATATTCCCCCTGTAAAGGTACAATGTGTCTTTTTCTGTTTTTCGTAGGCTTTTATGTGCATATTCTTTCTAGCCAGGTTTTACCTACGTAAGCTAGGTTGTTCTGCAGCTCTGGCTGTGTGAAATCTCATTCACCATCCTCAGAGCTCCTCCTCTGTTGACAAACTGCAACTCTGCGTTGCTCTCTGGGAGACTCAGATAGCTATTTCTGCCTTATAAGGCTTCGTCAGTGAGCCACACCCACTTCTCAGATATTCCCCCTGTAAAGGTACAATGTGTCTTTTTCTGTTTTTCGTAGGCTTTTATGTGCATATTCTTTCTAGCCAGGTTTTACCTACGTAAGCTAGGTTGTTCTGCAGCTCTGGCTGTGTGAAATCTCATTCACCATCCTCAGAGCTCCTCCTCTGTTGACAAACTGCAACTCTGCGTTGCTCTCTGGGAGACTCAGATAGCTATTTCTGCCTTATAAGGCTTCGTCAGTGAGCCACACCCACTTCTCAGATATTCCCCCTGTAAAGGTACAATGTGTCTTTTTCTGTTTTTCGTAGGCTTTTATGTGCATATTCTTTCTAGCCAGGTTTTACCTACGTAAGCTAGGTTGTTCTGCAGCTCTGGCTGTGTGAAATCTCATTCACCATCCTCAGAGCTCCTCCTCTGTTGACAAACTGCAACTCTGCGTTGCTCTCTGGGAGACTCAGATAGCTATTTCTGCCTTATAAGGCTTCGTCAGTGAGCCACACCCACTTCTCAGATATTCCCCCTGTAAAGGTACAATGTGTCTTTTTCTGTTTTTCGTAGGCTTTTATGTGCATATTCTTTCTAGCCAGGTTTTACCTACGTAAGCTAGGTTGTTCTGCAGCTCTGGCTGTGTGAAATCTCATTCACCATCCTCAGAGCTCCTCCTCTGTTGACAAACTTTGTCAACAGAGGAGGAGCTCTGAGGATGGTGAATGAGATTTCACACAGCCAGAGCTGCAGAACAACCTAGCTTACGTAGGTAAAACCTGGCTAGAAAGAATATGCACATAAAAGCCTACGAAAAACAGAAAAAGACACATTGTACCTTTACAGGGGGAATATCTGAGAAGTGGGTGTGGCTCACTGACGAAGCCTTATAAGGCAGAAATAGCTATCTGAGTCTCCCAGAGAGCAACGCAGAGTTGCAGTTTGTCAACAGAGGAGGAGCTCTGAGGATGGTGAATGAGATTTCACACAGCCAGAGCTGCAGAACAACCTAGCTTACGTAGGTAAAACCTGGCTAGAAAGAATATGCACATAAAAGCCTACGAAAAACAGAAAAAGACACATTGTACCTTTACAGGGGGAATATCTGAGAAGTGGGTGTGGCTCACTGACGAAGCCTTATAAGGCAGAAATAGCTATCTGAGTCTCCCAGAGAGCAACGCAGAGTTGCAGTTTGTCAACAGAGGAGGAGCTCTGAGGATGGTGAATGAGATTTCACACAGCCAGAGCTGCAGAACAACCTAGCTTACGTAGGTAAAACCTGGCTAGAAAGAATATGCACATAAAAGCCTACGAAAAACAGAAAAAGACACATTGTACCTTTACAGGGGGAATATCTGAGAAGTGGGTGTGGCTCACTGACGAAGCCTTATAAGGCAGAAATAGCTATCTGAGTCTCCCAGAGAGCAACGCAGAGTTGCAGTTTGTCAACAGAGGAGGAGCTCTGAGGATGGTGAATGAGATTTCACACAGCCAGAGCTGCAGAACAACCTAGCTTACGTAGGTAAAACCTGGCTAGAAAGAATATGCACATAAAAGCCTACGAAAAACAGAAAAAGACACATTGTACCTTTACAGGGGGAATATCTGAGAAGTGGGTGTGGCTCACTGACGAAGCCTTATAAGGCAGAAATAGCTATCTGAGTCTCCCAGAGAGCAACGCAGAGTTGCAGTTTGTCAACAGAGGAGGAGCTCTGAGGATGGTGAATGAGATTTCACACAGCCAGAGCTGCAGAACAACCTAGCTTACGTAGGTAAAACCTGGCTAGAAAGAATATGCACATAAAAGCCTACGAAAAACAGAAAAAGACACATTGTACCTTTACAGGGGGAATATCTGAGAAGTGGGTGTGGCTCACTGACGAAGCCTTATAAGGCAGAAATAGCTATCTGAGTCTCCCAGAGAGCAACGCAGAGTTGCAGTTTGTCAACAGAGGAGGAGCTCTGAGGATGGTGAATGAGATTTCACACAGCCAGAGCTGCAGAACAACCTAGCTTACGTAGGTAAAACCTGGCTAGAAAGAATATGCACATAAAAGCCTACGAAAAACAGAAAAAGACACATTGTACCTTTACAGGGGGAATATCTGAGAAGTGGGTGTGGCTCACTGACGAAGCCTTATAAGGCAGAAATAGCTATCTGAGTCTCCCAGAGAGCAACGCAGAGTTGCAGTTTGTCAACAGAGGAGGAGCTCTGAGGATGGTGAATGAGATTTCACACAGCCAGAGCTGCAGAACAACCTAGCTTACGTAGGTAAAACCTGGCTAGAAAGAATATGCACATAAAAGCCTACGAAAAACAGAAAAAGACACATTGTACCTTTACAGGGGGAATATCTGAGAAGTGGGTGTGGCTCACTGACGAAGCCTTATAAGGCAGAAATAGCTATCTGAGTCTCCCAGAGAGCAACGCAGAGTTGCAGTTTGTCAACAGAGGAGGAGCTCTGAGGATGGTGAATGAGATTTCACACAGCCAGAGCTGCAGAACAACCTAGCTTACGTAGGTAAAACCTGGCTAGAAAGAATATGCACATAAAAGCCTACGAAAAACAGAAAAAGACACATTGTACCTTTACAGGGGGAATATCTGAGAAGTGGGTGTGGCTCACTGACGAAGCCTTATAAGGCAGAAATAGCTATCTGAGTCTCCCAGAGAGCAACGCAGAGTTGCAGTTTGTCAACAGAGGAGGAGCTCTGAGGATGGTGAATGAGATTTCACACAGCCAGAGCTGCAGAACAACCTAGCTTACGTAGGTAAAACCTGGCTAGAAAGAATATGCACATAAAAGCCTACGAAAAACAGAAAAAGACACATTGTACCTTTACAGGGGGAATATCTGAGAAGTGGGTGTGGCTCACTGACGAAGCCTTATAAGGCAGAAATAGCTATCTGAGTCTCCCAGAGAGCAACGCAGAGTTGCAGTTTGTCAACAGAGGAGGAGCTCTGAGGATGGTGAATGAGATTTCACACAGCCAGAGCTGCAGAACAACCTAGCTTACGTAGGTAAAACCTGGCTAGAAAGAATATGCACATAAAAGCCTACGAAAAACAGAAAAAGACACATTGTACCTTTACAGGGGGAATATCTGAGAAGTGGGTGTGGCTCACTGACGAAGCCTTATAAGGCAGAAATAGCTATCTGAGTCTCCCAGAGAGCAACGCAGAGTTGCAGTTTGTCAACAGAGGAGGAGCTCTGAGGATGGTGAATGAGATTTCACACAGCCAGAGCTGCAGAACAACCTAGCTTACGTAGGTAAAACCTGGCTAGAAAGAATATGCACATAAAAGCCTACGAAAAACAGAAAAAGACACATTGTACCTTTACAGGGGGAATATCTGAGAAGTGGGTGTGGCTCACTGACGAAGCCTTATAAGGCAGAAATAGCTATCTGAGTCTCCCAGAGAGCAACGCAGAGTTGCAGTTTGTCAACAGAGGAGGAGCTCTGAGGATGGTGAATGAGATTTCACACAGCCAGAGCTGCAGAACAACCTAGCTTACGTAGGTAAAACCTGGCTAGAAAGAATATGCACATAAAAGCCTACGAAAAACAGAAAAAGACACATTGTACCTTTACAGGGGGAATATCTGAGAAGTGGGTGTGGCTCACTGACGAAGCCTTATAAGGCAGAAATAGCTATCTGAGTCTCCCAGAGAGCAACGCAGAGTTGCAGTTTGTCAACAGAGGAGGAGCTCTGAGGATGGTGAATGAGATTTCACACAGCCAGAGCTGCAGAACAACCTAGCTTACGTAGGTAAAACCTGGCTAGAAAGAATATGCACATAAAAGCCTACGAAAAACAGAAAAAGACACATTGTACCTTTACAGGGGGAATATCTGAGAAGTGGGTGTGGCTCACTGACGAAGCCTTATAAGGCAGAAATAGCTATCTGAGTCTCCCAGAGAGCAACGCAGAGTTGCAGTTTGTCAACAGAGGAGGAGCTCTGAGGATGGTGAATGAGATTTCACACAGCCAGAGCTGCAGAACAACCTAGCTTACGTAGGTAAAACCTGGCTAGAAAGAATATGCACATAAAAGCCTACGAAAAACAGAAAAAGACACATTGTACCTTTACAGGGGGAATATCTGAGAAGTGGGTGTGGCTCACTGACGAAGCCTTATAAGGCAGAAATAGCTATCTGAGTCTCCCAGAGAGCAACGCAGAGTTGCAGTTTGTCAACAGAGGAGGAGCTCTGAGGATGGTGAATGAGATTTCACACAGCCAGAGCTGCAGAACAACCTAGCTTACGTAGGTAAAACCTGGCTAGAAAGAATATGCACATAAAAGCCTACGAAAAACAGAAAAAGACACATTGTACCTTTACAGGGGGAATATCTGAGAAGTGGGTGTGGCTCACTGACGAAGCCTTATAAGGCAGAAATAGCTATCTGAGTCTCCCAGAGAGCAACGCAGAGTTGCAGTTTGTCAACAGAGGAGGAGCTCTGAGGATGGTGAATGAGATTTCACACAGCCAGAGCTGCAGAACAACCTAGCTTACGTAGGTAAAACCTGGCTAGAAAGAATATGCACATAAAAGCCTACGAAAAACAGAAAAAGACACATTGTACCTTTACAGGGGGAATATCTGAGAAGTGGGTGTGGCTCACTGACGAAGCCTTATAAGGCAGAAATAGCTATCTGAGTCTCCCAGAGAGCAACGCAGAGTTGCAGTTTGTCAACAGAGGAGGAGCTCTGAGGATGGTGAATGAGATTTCACACAGCCAGAGCTGCAGAACAACCTAGCTTACGTAGGTAAAACCTGGCTAGAAAGAATATGCACATAAAAGCCTACGAAAAACAGAAAAAGACACATTGTACCTTTACAGGGGGAATATCTGAGAAGTGGGTGTGGCTCACTGACGAAGCCTTATAAGGCAGAAATAGCTATCTGAGTCTCCCAGAGAGCAACGCAGAGTTGCAGTTTGTCAACAGAGGAGGAGCTCTGAGGATGGTGAATGAGATTTCACACAGCCAGAGCTGCAGAACAACCTAGCTTACGTAGGTAAAACCTGGCTAGAAAGAATATGCACATAAAAGCCTACGAAAAACAGAAAAAGACACATTGTACCTTTACAGGGGGAATATCTGAGAAGTGGGTGTGGCTCACTGACGAAGCCTTATAAGGCAGAAATAGCTATCTGAGTCTCCCAGAGAGCAACGCAGAGTTGCAGTTTGTCAACAGAGGAGGAGCTCTGAGGATGGTGAATGAGATTTCACACAGCCAGAGCTGCAGAACAACCTAGCTTACGTAGGTAAAACCTGGCTAGAAAGAATATGCACATAAAAGCCTACGAAAAACAGAAAAAGACACATTGTACCTTTACAGGGGGAATATCTGAGAAGTGGGTGTGGCTCACTGACGAAGCCTTATAAGGCAGAAATAGCTATCTGAGTCTCCCAGAGAGCAACGCAGAGTTGCAGTTTGTCAACAGAGGAGGAGCTCTGAGGATGGTGAATGAGATTTCACACAGCCAGAGCTGCAGAACAACCTAGCTTACGTAGGTAAAACCTGGCTAGAAAGAATATGCACATAAAAGCCTACGAAAAACAGAAAAAGACACATTGTACCTTTACAGGGGGAATATCTGAGAAGTGGGTGTGGCTCACTGACGAAGCCTTATAAGGCAGAAATAGCTATCTGAGTCTCCCAGAGAGCAACGCAGAGTTGCAGTTTGTCAACAGAGGAGGAGCTCTGAGGATGGTGAATGAGATTTCACACAGCCAGAGCTGCAGAACAACCTAGCTTACGTAGGTAAAACCTGGCTAGAAAGAATATGCACATAAAAGCCTACGAAAAACAGAAAAAGACACATTGTACCTTTACAGGGGGAATATCTGAGAAGTGGGTGTGGCTCACTGACGAAGCCTTATAAGGCAGAAATAGCTATCTGAGTCTCCCAGAGAGCAACGCAGAGTTGCAGTTTGTCAACAGAGGAGGAGCTCTGAGGATGGTGAATGAGATTTCACACAGCCAGAGCTGCAGAACAACCTAGCTTACGTAGGTAAAACCTGGCTAGAAAGAATATGCACATAAAAGCCTACGAAAAACAGAAAAAGACACATTGTACCTTTACAGGGGGAATATCTGAGAAGTGGGTGTGGCTCACTGACGAAGCCTTATAAGGCAGAAATAGCTATCTGAGTCTCCCAGAGAGCAACGCAGAGTTGCAGTTTGTCAACAGAGGAGGAGCTCTGAGGATGGTGAATGAGATTTCACACAGCCAGAGCTGCAGAACAACCTAGCTTACGTAGGTAAAACCTGGCTAGAAAGAATATGCACATAAAAGCCTACGAAAAACAGAAAAAGACACATTGTACCTTTACAGGGGGAATATCTGAGAAGTGGGTGTGGCTCACTGACGAAGCCTTATAAGGCAGAAATAGCTATCTGAGTCTCCCAGAGAGCAACGCAGAGTTGCAGTTTGTCAACAGAGGAGGAGCTCTGAGGATGGTGAATGAGATTTCACACAGCCAGAGCTGCAGAACAACCTAGCTTACGTAGGTAAAACCTGGCTAGAAAGAATATGCACATAAAAGCCTACGAAAAACAGAAAAAGACACATTGTACCTTTACAGGGGGAATATCTGAGAAGTGGGTGTGGCTCACTGACGAAGCCTTATAAGGCAGAAATAGCTATCTGAGTCTCCCAGAGAGCAACGCAGAGTTGCAGTTTGTCAACAGAGGAGGAGCTCTGAGGATGGTGAATGAGATTTCACACAGCCAGAGCTGCAGAACAACCTAGCTTACGTAGGTAAAACCTGGCTAGAAAGAATATGCACATAAAAGCCTACGAAAAACAGAAAAAGACACATTGTACCTTTACAGGGGGAATATCTGAGAAGTGGGTGTGGCTCACTGACGAAGCCTTATAAGGCAGAAATAGCTATCTGAGTCTCCCAGAGAGCAACGCAGAGTTGCAGTTTGTCAACAGAGGAGGAGCTCTGAGGATGGTGAATGAGATTTCACACAGCCAGAGCTGCAGAACAACCTAGCTTACGTAGGTAAAACCTGGCTAGAAAGAATATGCACATAAAAGCCTACGAAAAACAGAAAAAGACACATTGTACCTTTACAGGGGGAATATCTGAGAAGTGGGTGTGGCTCACTGACGAAGCCTTATAAGGCAGAAATAGCTATCTGAGTCTCCCAGAGAGCAACGCAGAGTTGCAGTTTGTCAACAGAGGAGGAGCTCTGAGGATGGTGAATGAGATTTCACACAGCCAGAGCTGCAGAACAACCTAGCTTACGTAGGTAAAACCTGGCTAGAAAGAATATGCACATAAAAGCCTACGAAAAACAGAAAAAGACACATTGTACCTTTACAGGGGGAATATCTGAGAAGTGGGTGTGGCTCACTGACGAAGCCTTATAAGGCAGAAATAGCTATCTGAGTCTCCCAGAGAGCAACGCAGAGTTGCAGTTTGTCAACAGAGGAGGAGCTCTGAGGATGGTGAATGAGATTTCACACAGCCAGAGCTGCAGAACAACCTAGCTTACGTAGGTAAAACCTGGCTAGAAAGAATATGCACATAAAAGCCTACGAAAAACAGAAAAAGACACATTGTACCTTTACAGGGGGAATATCTGAGAAGTGGGTGTGGCTCACTGACGAAGCCTTATAAGGCAGAAATAGCTATCTGAGTCTCCCAGAGAGCAACGCAGAGTTGCAGTTTGTCAACAGAGGAGGAGCTCTGAGGATGGTGAATGAGATTTCACACAGCCAGAGCTGCAGAACAACCTAGCTTACGTAGGTAAAACCTGGCTAGAAAGAATATGCATATATATATATATATATATATATATATATATATATATATATATATATATATATATATATATGCACATCATGATTTAAAAAAACATCAGTGGGGTTGTCTGGGGTTTGTTAACTGTTCTATTAGCAGAAAAAACCAAGTAAGATTGATTTAATTGTATGCAATGGCATGTTGCTTATTCTCAGGCGAACCAGGAATCTTGCTTATTATCATTGTGTGCAAAGAAGGCCAAAATCTGGGTTTCATAAAATGAGGTGCACAATATTTTAACCGCAACATGGTTAAAATGGGTAATTAGTTTTATTTATCTGAACAAACACCTGATTATTCAGAATGTTATTAAAATTGCATTAGTGACGAGATTAATTAAAAGTCTTTTTCTTTTTATGTTCTTCTGTAATGGTTTTAAAACAAACATGAATTAACTAAGACTAAGTTAATTAGAATATTTTCAAGAACTCTCCAAGAAAAACAATGCTTTTGTGTCACAATAAGGTCATAACTATAAAAAATAAGTTATACAAAATTTTACTCAAAAGTTGGATTATACGAATCAATTGTATTCTTCAATGTTTCTATTATGTCTTCATTGCCCCTGTATATTTTATTGTTATAAAGGATTTAAGTATTTGCTGTTCTGGCTTATACCAACCTAGCTATCAGGTCATCTGCATGCCATTTAGATGACTGTTTATTTTGGCTTAATAAAGGGTAAGTGATTATATTGGAAATCAGGTGATCTGCAAAGAGGAAACAGAGAAACTAGTCACGGAAATTGGCTTCATTGGTAGATGGAAAGTATTTAAATGAAAACAATTCATTTAACTGTCTCACAGCCATAGAGTTTGGGGGCTACTTAGCTCTTTGCTTTGATCTATCATGTCTTTGCATTTTCTTAATGATGAGAATTAAAAAAACAATTTTCATTATTAAAATAATAAACTAAAACTACAGTAACAAAATTAGAAGTAGTCTAATATTTAACTGTGTTAAAAGCTTGTTGGGCAATAAAGTGTTTCAGTACCAGCAGAATTCTAATTTAGATAACTTAAATTACTGCCACTTATGGCATGGGTTCCCACCCCCGGTCTGTGAGCTGGTACCGGGCTACAGCATGCCAGAAACCAGGCTGCGCAAAAAAGCAAAGCCCCATCCACAGGATGTAGGCAGCATACAAAACCACATCCGCTGTGGTCCAAGGAAAAACTTCTCTCCATGGAACCGGTCCCTGGTGCCCAAAAGGTTAGGGCCGTGATGGCGAACCTATGGCATGCATGCCAGAGGGTGGCACGCAGAGCCCTCTCTGTGGGCATGTGCCGTCGCCAGCTGCTCTTCTGGTTTCTGGCCAGCTGGTCTTCGCGGGTGCCGGAGTACCGGAAAACGGTCTGAAAACGGCCTGAAAAATGCCCCAAAAGCAGACCATTTTCCGGGCTGTTTTTTTGGACTGTTTTCCAGGCTGTTTTCCAATCTGTTTTTGGTTTTCCGGCGCTCCGGCACATGACATGCACGTACTTTCCGGTTTGGGCACTTGGTGCCAAAAAGGTTCGCCATCATTGGATTAGGGGCTGCTGACTTACGGGATGCTGATAGAAAAAAGCCTATCCCACATATTACTACTCATTGTAACTCAGAAGGCTTTGATAAGAGAGCTGTTTCAGTTCATGCTAAGGGTCAAGCTGAGAAAACTGAGAAAAACTAAATTTCCACCAAGGTCAGAGCCGAGCCCGGCACGGGGTAACGGTTTGGAGGACACAGGACGAGGGAATGGGGAGGGGGTGGAGGGCTATCCCAATGAGGGAAATACTATCAGCACGGTGGTTGGGAGGGGCAGCTATGGCAGGAGCAGGGGACCATATCATGTGTTGGAGACGCACACTTGCTGTTTGAGAGCAATTGCGCGCCCCGGCCCCCAAGGCTCATCTCGGATACTAGGTGGCTTAGATACTCAGGACCTGGGCCTGCGGCTGATGCTGTGCAACGCCAGGTCTGTGGTAAATAAGGCCCCCCTCATTCACGATCTTATCCAGGAGGGGGGTGCGGACCTGGCAGGTATCACGGAGACCTGGTTGGGACCGGAGGGAGGAGTCCCTCTGGTCGAGATGTGCCCACCAGGTTTCAGAGTATACCATCAGCCGAGAGCCCAGGGGAGGGGCGGGGGGGGTGGCGGTTATTATTAAAGAAGGTCTTGGTTCGAGGGAGACCACTGTGCCTCAGATTGCCGGATGTGAGTCCCTCTTCGTGAGATGGGGTCATGGGGTTCAGATGGGCTTGCTGCTTGCGTACCTGGCTCCCTGCCGCGTGGCAGCAGCCCTGCCTGAGCTACTCGACATGATAGCCACGGTGGCAGTTGATACACCCAGGCTTATGATCATGGGTGATTTCAACTTGCCATCCGTTGGTGAAACGTCTGGGACGGCTCGGGAGTTCATGGCTTCCATGATGGCCATGGACCTGACCCAGTTAGTTCATGGCCCCACTCACGGGGGGGACACACACTCTTGACCTGATTTTTGTCTCTGGCCAGTGGTTGAGTGATCTTGTTATAGGGGATATAGACATGGAACCCTTGTCATGGTCAGATCACTCACTCCTTCGTCTGGACCTTCGTACCGCTACACCCCTCCGCAGGGAGGCGGACCCAATTAGATGGGTCCACCCCAGGCGCCTGATGGATCCTGATAGGTTCCAGACGGAGCTTGGGCCAATTCCTGATGATCTGGCACACGACTCGGCCGAGGACCTGTTGGCTGCCTGGGATCGGGCGGCTGGTGGGGCCTTGGATTGAGTTGTGCCTTTGCGGCCTCTGACCCGGTGTCGATCCCTCACGGCTCCTTGGTTCACCGAGGAGCTGAGGGAGATGAAACGCCGGAAAAGACGCCTAGAGAGCGATTGGAGGGCCAGTCGCGCTGAATATGACCGAACACTGGTAAGGTCGCATATTAAGACCTACCTAGTGGCGATAAAGACGGCAAAGTTTAATTACTTTTCCGCCTCTATTGCGTCATCAGGGAATCGTCTAGCTGCCCTGTTCAGGGTAACCTGCTCCCTGCTCCACCTGGGAGCGCGGGAGGATCCTTTGGAAGGCAGGGCGGAGGATTTCGGACATTACCTGCATGACAAAATCGCTCAGATCCGGGGGGACTTGGACTCTGACTGGGTAGATCAGGGCAGGGTGACGAGGAATAGTCTTGAGAATGTTATCTGGGAGGAGTTTGATGCTGTGACTCCCGACGATGTGGATAGGATTTTGGGGAGACTTAGTGCGGCACATGTTTACTGGACCCGTGTCCCTCCTGGTTGGTACTGGCCTCCCGGGAGGTTACACGAGGCTGGCTCCAGGGTGTTATCAACGCTTCGTTGAGTGAGGGTCACCTCCCCGCGGCCTTGAAAGAGGCGGTGGTGAGGCCTCTCCTCAAGAAGCCGTCCCTGGATCCGGCAATATTGGCCAACTACCATCCTGTCTCCAACCTCCGCTTTATGGCGAAGGTTGTTGAGAGTGTGGTCGCGCTACAGTTTCCGCAATTCCTGGAGGAAACATCCTATATGGATCTGTTCCAGTCGGGTTTCAGGCCTGGGCACAGCTCGGAAACGGCATTGGTCGCGTTGGTTGATGATCTCTGGAGGGCTTGGGACAGGGGTTGCTCCTCTGTTCTGGTCCTGTTAGAACTCTCAGCGGCTTTTGATACCATCGACCACGGTATCATGCTGCACCGGTTGGAAGAGTTGGGGATGGGGGGCACTGTGTTACAGTGGTTCTCCTTTCTCTCCGACCAGTCGCAGTTCGTGTTGGCAGGGGGGCAGAGGTCGACCTCGAGGCCTCTCATATGTGGAATGCCTCAGGGTTTGGTCCTCTTGCCCCTCCTGTTCAACATTTATGTGAAGCCGCTGGGCGAGATCATCCGTGGCTTTGGGGTGAGATACCATCAGTACGCTGATGACACTCAGCTGTACATCTCCACCCCAGGCCACCCCAATGATGCCCTTGAAGTGATGTCCCAGTGCCTGGAGGCGGTACGGATCTGGATGGGGAGGAACAGGCTCAGGCTCAACCCTTCCAAGACTGAGTGGCTGTGGTTCCCGGCATCCCGATATAGTCAGTTGACTCCATCACTGACTATTGGGGGCGAGTCTTTGGCCCCCACAGAGAGGACTCGCAATCTGGGAGTCCTCCTGGATACGCAGCTGTCCTTGGAGGAACATCTGACGGCTGTGACCAGGGGGACCTTTTGTCAGGTTCGCCTGATCCGCCAGTTGCGGCCCTTTCTTGATCGGGATTCCCTGCGCACAGTCACTCATGCCCTCGTAACCTCTCGCCTTGATTACTGCAACGCTCTCTACATGGGGCTCCCCTTGAAGAGCACCCGGCGGCTCCAACTGGTCCAGAACGCAGCAGCGCAGGTAGTGACGGGAGCAGCGTGGCGCTCCCATGTAACATTGCTCCTGCGTGAACTGCACTGGCTCCCAGTGGGTCTTCCGGGTGCGCTTCAAGGTGTTGGTTATCATCTTTAAAGCGCTCCATGGCATAGGGCCTCGCTATCTTCGAGACCGCCTGCTGCCACCGACGACCTCCCATCGGCCCGTGTGCTCCCACAGAGAGGGCCTCCTCGGGGTGCCATCAGCCAAACAATGCAGGCTGGTGACCCCCAGGGGGAGGGCCTTCTCTGTGGGGGCACCTACCCTCTGGAATCAGTTGCCCCCAGAGATAAGAAGAATCCATGACCTCAGTGTCCTTAAAACCTTATTTTTCCAACAAGCCGGGCTGGCCTAATTCTTTTTAAGTGTTTTTTAATTGTTTTGTTTATCGTTTTAATTAATGGAGCCAAATTTATATATATTTTTAACTGTATTTTAATATTTGTATTTGATGTTTTTATTTGGCTGTTCACTGCCCTGAGTCCTCAGGGAGAAGGGCGGTATACAAATTCAAAATAAAATAAATAAAATAAAATAAAATTCCTAACTAATTTAACTCCGAACTGTTTCATAATTTAAAAGTAAGAGCCATAAAATTGATTATGCCTGGAAAGTAACCAGGGGTGAAATGCTCCCAGTTTGGATCGGATCGCCTGATCTGCTAATGATGGAGGCGGGTGGTTCGGAGAACTGGTAGCAAACATCCCTGTCGTCCCCCTCCCCATTGCCCAGCTGAGCCGCGCAATCATCAGAGGCTTTTTTTTTTATTTTTAAAAGCATTTTTTCTACAACCTCTTTGGCCGAAAAAATGCTTTTAAAAGTAAAATAAAAAGCCTCTGATGGTCGCGCGGCTCAGCTGGGATCATCAGAGGCTTTTAAAAGCATTTTTTCTACAACCTCTTCGGCCAAAGTGGTTATAGAAAAAATATTTTTAAAAGGAAAAAAAGCCTCTGCCGATCAGGCAAGTCAGCTTGGATCGTCAGCCTCTGCCGATCAGGCAAGTCAGCTGGGATCGTCAGAGGCTTTAAAAGCATTTTTTTTACAACCTCTTCAGCCGAAGAGGTTGTAGAAAAAAATGGTTTTAAAAGTAAAAAAAAAAAAAAAAGTTGGCCACGCCCACTCAGTCATATTCCACCACCACCAAGCCACACCCACAGAACCGGTAGTAACAAATTTTACATTTCACCACTGAAAGAAACTAGTAGCCAATGCTGGCATTTGGTTAAAATTTTGGTTTCAGCCTCTGGAATAAATTTTTGTATGGAAAAGAAAGAGTAGTTAAAATATGTAGTCCAAGAATCAGTTTTAGAAATGAGGATATTATTTTCTGGGCAACCAATTTTAATCAATTAATTTAAGGTAAGGGTTTTTCTTTTTTGTCTCATTTGGAGCATGAAGTTTGCTTATTTTATTGAACTTATCATTGACATCAGACACTAATACTTCCAAATGTGAAATCACCTCAAATGTTTTGTATTTATAGCTTGGCTATAAACTAATTCAGTGTGTTTTTAATTCTCATACTATTTCTTGGGCTCATCTCCTAAGAGGTGGTGGTGCAGTGATTAAAACTCAATGTCAACCCTGAAGCCATTTTGCGAGTATCTTCAGGGCTGCCAGGTTGAAGCTGTGGGAACATGAGTGGGGGAGATAGAATAGCTGGGTGGATGTGTAGCCAAAATAACATTCTTTCCCATGGGAGCCAAGGATGCTCTACCAGGTGTTGGAGGGGCGTGGACAAGAGTCACCCAGAGCTGAGACTACGACCTGATTGGGCCATCTGATGGACTTGTTGACCTGGGGGCAAAAACTTGGGGTTTTGATTTGGGTGGGGAAAACTCCAGGTCCTTCAGTCGGGTTTTCACTAACTGTGCCAGTATGACATTCCTAATAAATTCATACTTTGAGAAAACCCTAGGCCTCAGAGTTTTGATTGTTTTGGGTCTGTTACTTGGAATCCTGACATTCAGTACTGTAGGCTAACTCTGCCCACAGCCTGGAGTTTGATTCTGACAGGGCTCGAGATTGACTCAGTTTTCCATCCTTCCAGGGTTGGCAAGATGAGGACCCAGATTGTTGGGGGCAATATGTTCACATTGTAAACATCCCAGAGAGTAAAGCACCATGGGGCAGTATATAAATCTAAGTGCTATTGCTATTGTTAAGATCCAAATAGGACCACCCATGAGCACTTAGATTCCGGTGGTCCACTTTTTTGTAAGCATCTCTGTTTTTCCAAGCCATTGTGGGGTAAGTGGAAAATTGCAGATACTGGAAAAGATGGATAGATATCTTAGCACATATTTTAACAAAACATTTTAAGGGAGAACAATATCAGTTGGTGTCTAGAGGCTGAGGGAAGTCCACTGTTTGACTTAAGATACTTATAATGGCAACATCATTCGAGGACAAAAGAATCAGGACCACACATACACATAAAGCAGGGATATGCTCTGGAAGCGAAGATCTTGGGTTCTCATGCCAAAGAAGTTGCCTTCTAATCATCTTGAAAAATCTCTGTGTTAGAATGTCAGCTCTTGTTTATGTAGATGAAAGATAAAACTACTTGAGGCATGTTTCTCCTTTGTTTTGATGAAAACAGGTTTGACTCCTTCCTTAATTTTGCAGCATGAAGAAAGGGGTGTTGAGTGGAAGAAGCAATTCTTGATTGATATGTTTATAATGATTTTCCCTGTAGGAAATGCTGTGTTTATCAGATTACCATTGTGGGACTGAGACCTAAAATAAAATCATCTGTGAACATTTGGGGTGGGTGAAACCTCACACAAATTATTTTACTATTTGTATACATCTTAGTTTTTACTAAGAACTGAAGAAAATGTCATATGACTCTTTTGTAATGCTTTTATTGTCTAGAAGTAGGATTTTTGTATAATGAGAATTTAAAGAGCATGCTATTATTTATTCTGCAGTGATACTAAAAGTAGCTTCTACAGGGTTAACTATTGTAGATAGTAATGCAGATTTAACTTTCAAACAATTTATATCTCAATGAGTTTGAAATGGAAATTGCTTGTGCTACTTTAAGAAGTGTTTATAGTCATCATTTAACTCTAGTCTAGGAAGTTAAACTTCAGGAGAAAATTTAGTATAAAAATGGCAATTTTGTAAATGTATGAGAGAAGAGAAATAAAGCATAATAACCATTATATAATTAACAGATAGTCTCTAAAATTGGCACTCTGAAAAGATACATCAATCAATTTGCTACCTGTTTTTTAAGTAAACAAAATATAAAAATCCAGGTTTTTGTTAAGGATGAAAAGCAATTAAATTATATTTTATAGTTCAGTGAGCAGAAACTTTTTCCTATTCCATTGCTAATGACTTTTTGCTGAATCAATTATTTTAATTTATTTGGGGGTAGGTGGGTAAACTATTGCTTGCTTGTAGTGTTGTAGGAATGTTTTTTTTAATGTGGCATCTCAGCTGCAATATATGTGATCCATCACATTTCCTCCATATGGTATTTACTGTTACTAAAAATGTTTATGGGTATTAGCTGAGAAAAAGTGCTTTAGCCATCCCTATCACTAATTCTTTGATATTAAAATGTTTTTTTTCTGATAATGAATAAATTAGGAGCCCTGGTAGCACAGCAGACTAAAGCACTGTTATTAACATCAGCTGTCTGCAATTTCTGCAAGTTCAAATCTCACCAGGCTCAAGGTTGACTCAGCCTTCCATCCTTTCTAAGGTAGGTAAAATGAGGACCCAGATTGTGGGGGCAATAAGCTGACTTTGTATAAATATACAAAAGTATGAAGGCTATTGCTTAACGCATTGTAAGCCGCCCTGAGTCTTCGGAAAAGGGCGGCATATAAATAAAATAAAAAAAATTGAACCAGGACATTTAAACTGGGAAGCACTGTTCTAAACTTAAAAGTATTGCTATCAGATATTTGTCTTCTAAAAGAAGGAGATTTTATGTCCCATCTATATATTATATTTCAGGAGGGAATTATTACTGGAGTTGGGAAACTTAATTTTAATGCTCTGCTTACATTTAATGATAAGCCAAATTTTTCAGTTATCCTTATTTTCTGTAAACAGTATGCCAGTACATATAGCTCATTAACTCCACTATTATGTGAACAAATAAAACAAACAGAAATAATTGTCAATTACAAATAAGCCAATTTATTTCAGGAATAAATCAATGTTGTTTGTTGGTTTACAATCCAAGTTAATTTGTAAGTACCGGTAACTATCGCAAGATTCTTGGCTTCAGTTTCACACAAAATTTTGCTTATTTTCTTGCGTGAAGGGAAGAAGAAAGCAAGATGCAACAAATGAATACTCTAGAAATTGCTGATTCTCTGAAAATAATTTGGTTTATTGTTATCTATATATATAAATGCGAAAACAACTCACGCTGTAATCACAAAATCTCCAGAACAGTAAAGCCTACAAACTTGAAATTTGCCTCGTATGTTCCTCTTGGCTTCTAGGTGCTCACTAAGAAAGGATTTTTTGAAATGACCATCAGAGCATTAGTATTTCCTATATTATGATTAACACGCTTTGATGCTAAGGAGTTCTACTCCCCCTCCCCACCTGAAAAGAAATCTGTTCCAAATGCAAAACACAAGCAGAGGAGAGGATTTTCACTTTCAGTTTTAATTTCACAACAGGAAGCAGTTTTAATACAGAACACTCGAGCTAAGCCACCACCAGGCTCCTTCCTGTCTTCTTCTTGGTCACACAGCAAATACTGTTTCACTTTCCAAACAGCCCTCTGATACTAAGGAGTTCTACTCCCCCTCCCCACCTGAAAACAGTGTCGACTGGCGGCACCCAGGGGGAGAGCCTTCTCGGTGGGGGCACCTGCCATCTGGAACGAGCTCCCCCCGGAGATACGGGGGATCCTGGATTTGTGCACTTTCCGCCGTGCACTCAAGACATTTTTATTTCAGCAGGCTGGTCTGGCCTAACTTCCCTTTTAACTGGTAATTTTAAATTTGTTTTAAAATAGGGGTGTTTTAAATTTGTGGGCCAAATTATTTAATCTATTTTTAAATTGTTTTTAAAGTTTGTATTATGTGTATTTTATCTTTTGGCTGTTCACCGCCCTGAGTCCTTCGGGAGTAGGGCGGTATATAAATTCAATTATAAATAAATAAATAAAAAGAAATCTGTTCCAAATACAAAACATAAGCAGAGGACAGGAGTTTCACTTTCAGTTTCACTTTCACAGCAGCCACCAGGGGATAGGATAGGGGAGGCTTCTGTGGGGCAAGGCTGAGGGAGAGAAGTGGGTAGGAAAGGAGCGGCTTCTGTGAGGCAAGGCTGAGGAGAGAAGGGGATAGGAGAGGCCTCTGTGGGGCAAGGCTGAGGGAGAGAAGGGGATAGGATAGGAGAGGCCTCTGTGGGGCAAGGCTGAAGGAGAGAAGGGGAGAGGAGAGGCCGATCATTAATTTTCAAGCTGTAAGTGTTGATTTATCAAGCCCAATCACATAGTTTCGTAGCAAAGCACGGATATCCAGCAACTACTGCTATACAGGAAACATAAAAATCAAACTGAGTATTGATCTGAATCTGGGAGAGAAACTAGTTTCTCCCTGAGGTTGGATTTATAGATTAGTCTGCCCTAGGTGATTAATGGATCCAGTTGGGGTTTAGAGTGAATTTGGGGGTTGTTCCTGAGGTTCTGCTGCATAGTCTTTCAAAGGTTCTGGTGGCCACCTGCAATTAATGTTCTTTGGACTCAAAGGCTCCTGTTTGAGGAGCAAGTAACAGTCATGGCTAAGAAGTCCTTTGCACAACTACAGATTATGTGTCAGTTGTGGCCATTCCTGAATTAGAAGATCCTGCTCAGACTCATTAATGCCCTCCCAGTTGAACTGATGCAATGTGCCCTTGAAGACTTTTGAAGCTTCAAGGCCTTGAAGCCATTGAAGCTTCAGCTAGCACAGGATTTCCATGTTAGAATCTTACATGGAAAAAGAGATACCAGATGTCCAAGCTGGCTTCAGAAAATGCCCAGGAACATGAGACACTACTGATGATGCATGCTGCATAATTAAGAAAGCCAAACAATACCAAAAAAAAGTTAGGATGTGCTTCATTAATTGTAGAAAGCCCTTCAGTTATGTTGATTGTGTCACACTGTGGAATGTGCTTAGAAAAATGGGAATCCCAGAACATCTTACTGTCTCAATAAAAACTTATATACAGGTCAAAAAATCCACAAAACAGACAAAACGGCAAGATGACATTGGCAAAGTATTTTGGGAGAAGAAAAGCTTGTTTCCATCTATTGAAGCTTCTTAAAATGCGGTCAGTTTATTTGTAATGAATGGTTTATGAGGTACTTTTATGTATCAAAACTGGAGGAAAGGGGTTTGTCACAAATAAAAAAACAAGAAGCTCTGATATTCCTTAAGGTACCAGAGACATAGTCATGGTGGGTTGCTACCCAAGCTATCCATCTGATTATTGCTAATTTCCTTTTCATACAAATTTTCTAGTTTTGCTAGATGAGTGTGTTATGAAATTTATGCTGTGCATTAATGCAGAGGCATTAAGAATCTTAACTTACATTCACACATTCATTACTTTGAGTCAAATTTAGCTCCTGGTGACTTCATAGACATCCATGCTGTCTTCTTGGCAAGAGTGTAGAGATTATTGGCCACTGCATTCTTCTGGCTTCTTTTTACAGTGTTCTAGTCTAATTGACAACTGTGGACTTCAGTGGTGATCTTCCATCCAAATCCTACCAGAAAAGGAAAGCTAATGGGGGCTACATTGCTGGAAATGTACTCATTTGCCATTCTTAAATTCCTAAAGACAAGAGGTGGCTATTATATATCTGCAACACTTACATCATTAGAAGCCAAGCCAATAGCACAACTTTATGGTGCCTAGTAGAGCCCCTTCTTCAACTGTGTACCATTGTAACTTTTACAATCCAAATTTCTAAGATCAGCTCATCAAGTCCCAAAATGTGTTTATAATACCACCCAGTGACTAGAGTCAGGCTTCATGAAAGTGAGAGTAGAACGTGGATGATCATACTGAAGTATTGGCTCAGACTATGCTTTTTTCCTTTTGGCCTTGCCCCATGAGTGATGATTTTCAATGTGCAGGGATACAGGAAGTGGCAACTGAAAACTCATCCATGGGCTTCTCTCTAGGTCTTCTACTCCGCATGGGATATGATCAGGCCAGAGCATTCTTTAAACAGTATGTAGCAGAAACAGAGTGCCAATTGGATCTAGCCAAGGCTCAGTCTTTGTTTGCTATTGAATCCCAGCAGGTACTCTGCCTGCCTTATAGCACCTAACCAAACATAAAGTATCTAAACTTTGTGTTGTGCGTCAACTGTGCCCTTTTCTGGATCACAAGACCCTGTGCTTACTCACTTATACTCTGGTCATTTCTCATTTGAATTTTGCAACATTTGGTTGGTCCAGAATGTGGCAGTGCGGGCAGCTTACCCTCCCAGGTAAACCAGACAGGAAATATGACAAGATGAACTAATTCTACTTTATTGTAAGGCTATATTAACAGAATCTTGTAAATCTGAAGGCACAAACTCCCCCCCCCCCCAGTTTTTACTGCTTCATCCACTAGTGTGAGTCCTTCCTAAGTTTCTTTCTTTGACCGTTGAGTGACTGCTAGCTCCTGCCTCTTTTGTCTGATTGTTGTCTAGGCAGCTTCTGTCTTCCTTTTTCCCAAAAGTCATTCATATATTCCATTACAATTCTTGAAGACTGATACAGTAAGATTTCTTCTTTGGAAAGACAATGCCCCTATGACTCTGGATACACAGAAACAACATACTATATTTTCAGACCTGCACAGGTAGTCCTTGACTTACGGCCACAATTGAGCCCAAAATTTCCATTGTTAAGCAGGACAGTTGTTAAGTGTCTTGTTACGTTTTGTCCCATTTTATGACTTCTTTGCCACAGTTGTCAAGTGACTCACTGCAGTTATTAAGTTAGTAACATGGTTATTAATTGAATTTGGCTTCCCTATTGACTTTGCTTGTCAGAAGGTCACAAAATTGATCACATGACACTGCAACCATCATAAATATGAGTCAGTTGCCAAAGTGTCTGAAATTTGACCATGTGACCATGGGGATGCTGTGGTGGTCATGTAAAAAACAATTGTAAGTTAATTTTTTTCAGTGCTGTTGTAATTTTGAATTGTCATTAAATGAATAGTTGTAAGTTGAAGACTACCTGTATTACAGAGACATTCATACTAGCATTGTCTCACACTGGACAATTCTACACAACCCTGATTAAAATTTGTCAGATTATGACTTGGGCATAAACTAGATTTAATGAATAGTTAGCTAGCCATACTAGAGTGCTCTGTAATTTGGAAGATCTAGTCTAACAAGCTTTCATGCACGGGAAATGGCCTGAATAATTACTTGCAATACTGAAAATATAAAACTGTATTGTTTAATGGATTGCTAATATTGGTTATTTGCAGGTTGGGCGGGGGGCGGGTTAGGAGAAAAGGGAAGGAAGAAAACTTCTAAGCAAATTAGTAAAATGCTTTGTTCATGTTGCAATATTTTAGATGTTTACTTTTTTGTCTTTTTCCATTTAAATATTAATTTAAATACCATATCACAACTGTTTATTGGTTTGGTTAGTGGTTTAACTTGGTCTTCTTCAGTCTGTGTTTAAAACAGAAAAGTGAAGTCTTTATATGGCCTGCTTCTAAATGCTGCCATAATATTGATAAAATATTAGTAGCTGAAGTGTTACTGTAGCTGCAGATAACTTAATGATTATGGTACACCTTTTCATATTTTTAGGACAGGAAGCTGACCAAAGCAGAACAGCAGAGGTTTAAAGAAGAAGCTGAAATGCTGAAGGGGCTACAACACCCCAACATTGTCCGATTTTATGATTCTTGGGAATCAACGGTTAAAGGAAAGAAGTGTATTGTATTGGTAACTGAACTGATGACATCTGGAACACTGAAAACGTATGTATTTCCTGATTTTCTCATTAACAGAATAAATATTTGCAGCATTTTTTAAAATGTTCACAATTGCCAGTAGTGTTTTGGACACTAACCATATTGTTGTTCAATTATCAGTTAGCCAGCTCTATGACATGCAACAAAGAAGCCACTTTATGGTTCTTCTAAAATACATCAAAGTATCCAGCTGACTGAATTGTAGCTGCTTTCTATCTATCTTACATTACATAAGATCTGTTTTATGGAAGTACAGTAAGTTAAGAAATGTTAAGTTTAAATGAGTCAGTCAATAATCATTTCCAATAAATTATAAGACTTAATTTGATACACCATATATGGTGAATGGAATAAATAAAACAATAAAACAATAATGGAGTGTGATAAATTGTGAACTAACACTACCATTTTATGATTGGTTCAGTTAGAAAGACTGGAGGAATGGATGGAAGCATTAGGAAAAAGCAGAGAAATCACTTGAACAGTAATTCATGGCAGTGTTGAAGATGAAACAGATATATTTTTAAATACTTCGGTGTTTCTAGAATTACTGTTTTCAAGTTGATTTATGTCTTAACGTGTTTTTAATTTGCTGTGTTATGCTTATATTCACTGCATCTAAATAATTCATAAGTGATTTCAATGGATTGGTTATAGTCAAGAAAGAATTAAGATGTATTAGGATGATTATATTGCAAGTGCAGAAGCCCATTAAGTAAGTAATAATTCTTTATAAAAGTATGTTACAGATTAGATGAAATTTATGCCATGAAATTTTGTCTTTTGTTTTTTCTTCCTTTTACCCAAATATTAGTAAAAATGAATTGATAACTTCCTGAATATAAGAATATTCAGTAAGGAATAAGATAAATAAGAAATATCAAAATGTCAAGTACTTTCATTCTTGTATTTGGTGTATTTAGAGTATCTACTAGCGCTATTGGGTTTCTTTGTGAAGAAGATATATTTATAACTACTGTAGGAGAACTGTCATGATCAATCATTAAATTGTGTATTGGGTCTTTCCTATGAATTGCATAGCTCATGACCAAGTTTTTGTATTAAGCAGATAAATCAACTAACCTCTTTTTGAAATCTGTAAAGCAGCATGGATTGTAATACAATTTGTACTGCCAGAGTTTTGGGGGGGGGGGAGATTGTAATAAGATATTTCTTTTCTCTTTTTCTCAATCTATATACTACTAAAACTTTCCTGTATGCTTGTAACTTTCAGTTAGGTAAAACAGTGCATTGTAGGCAACAATATTTGAATCGACATACCTCAAATGGACTAACTTAGAAAAATTCATCCAAACTCTGGATTCTGTTATTCCTGTGATTGAAATTTGGCAAAGTTGTGGCCTTTTCAGCACTGCGGTTGGCCATAATCACATGATCATCATTTCCAGTGCTCTCTGCCAGCTTCCCACAAGGAAAGTTGATAGGGAAGCCAACAGGAAGTCGGAAGTGACTCCTGCTCCCATTGATTTTTTGCTCACCCATAGACATTCTATTTCTCTGTTTAGTTTAGGAAAGCTAAATTACTTTAATAATGCTAACTTGGAATACAACTCAGGACTATGAAATTCCTGAGATAAGAGAGTGTAACATTTTATGGAACCTCTGAGGGTTGATCATGGTACATGGAATCTTGACTAACTTAAAACTATGTCTGTATTGATTTAATGCATAAATGTTTTTTGGCTTTCTCCAAACATACTCATTTCTTTACAGGTATTTAAAGCGTTTCAAACTCATGAAGCCAAAGGTGTTGAGGAGCTGGTGCCGACAGATTTTAAAAGGGCTACATTTTCTGCACACAAGGACTCCTCCTATCATTCATCGTGATTTGAAATGTGACAACATCTTCATCACAGGACCTACTGGTTCAGTGAAGATAGGGGACTTGGGACTTGCCACCTTAATGCGCACTTCATTTGCGAAGAGTGTTATTGGTGAATATACTGTAAATGTGTTTGGTATTTCTATTGGGCAGCTGCTTGTGCCATGTCTCTTTGTCATCTATAAAGACAGGAATCTGCAGTGCCATATTGGTCAAAGTTGCTATACACTATATAGTTATTAAAATATTCCAAAGTTAAACTAGATGTCAAAAGATAAAAATATAGTGCAGCAGGAAATATAGTGATAGTGCCTTTAATCTGCAGTCACAACATAAAGTATATTAAGAGCTTTTTCAAAGAGAAAATTCTCTCCTCCATGCCTAATATAGTAGATTAGCATAGAGTAACCACTAGGCACACTCAGTCTTAATTGGACTGTTTGGATTTTTTTCCCTCTGAAGTACTTTTCTTTAAAACAAAGATAGATGATAGATAGATGATAGATAGATAGATAGATAGATAGATAGATAGATAGGCAGGCAGGCAGGCAGGCAGGCAGACAGACAGACAGATATACACATATAGATAGAGAGATATATAAATTCTACTTCAGCAAGTGCTACTTCCTGTTTGCTTGAAGGTAAGAATCTGCTTGGAGAATGAATTCATTATTAAATATATTGAATATTACAACATAGAAATAAGTGGGTCTTGGGAAATATTCATTGAGTGACCACAATCTAACATGACTGTAATAACACATTGGTCTTTCTCATTTTTTATTTCAGGAACTCCTGAATTCATGGCTCCTGAGATGTATGAAGAACATTATGATGAGTCAGTGGATGTCTATGCTTTTGGAATGTGCATGTTAGAGATGGCAACTTCTGAATACCCATATTCTGAATGTCAGAATGCAGCTCAGATCTACAGAAAAGTAACCAGTGTAGGTACACAATTAACTTCTTCAAGAGGGCAAACCTATATAAGATAGGCCTAAAGCAAATAAGCCTATTGGGCTAAACCTGTGTTGGCTAAACCTTCTGTCATGCAAATCAACTACCAGATGTATTCTAGTATTTTCTACTATTTTGTTAGTTTATTGTAGAGTAGATAATCTTTTCAGTTGTTTCACTCCCTGAAAAAATACAAATTGCTATTTGATACTCAATTGATAGAATGTGCAAGTTAAGCTTGTATTTTTAAAATTTGCTGTCCTAAGCCAAAATGGAACAGAAACAAACCACATTTCTAATCAGCTTTTTGCCTTGCACCAATCATTGTTGCTCCCTTTTCTGAAAATTTACCAACTGCCTTCCTAAAGTCACTATTGAATCAACAACTAACCCAACAGTTCTCTGCTTATTCTTCTGCCAGCTGGCACAGATTTTTTTCATAAAAGAGATCTTGAGTAATAACCAATGGCTTTGTTTCAGGTTTCATAGTCCTTTCTTCTCTGACTATTGTGTACATCTTATTTTGCTGGTATAGTAATCAAAATGTACAAAATAGAGTTATGAAACTGGGCAAGTCAGTTATTATAAAACCAGTAGGATTCTGCCTATTTTTGCTGAAGTTGTTCCTCTATGTTGGTTTTATTTATTACATCTTGTTATGATATTTCCCAGCTGGGTTTCTAAAGAAAACACTTTCAGGAAAATTCTATTAACAGACATTGTCTTGTGCACTCTGCTAAGACAGTCTCCTATAGAGGTTGCATTGTCCTGCAATAATTTATTTCAGTGTGGCCTACAAAAAAAAACCCTTCCTGGTAGATTGTATCCCACAGGTTAGAATACTTTTTTCTGAACTGCTGCTGCTGTTAATGACTTTTGAATTCTTTTGAAAAAGATGCTTTGCTTTATTTCATTGTACAGCTACTATTACCTTGCCTAATTATGTACTGTATGAATATTTAGTCTTAACCGTATTTTATGTATGTGAGAAGTACATATGTAACTATTTCCAAAAAGGGATGATTAGGGGTTCCCAATTCCCGAGCAGTGGACGGGTACAGGTGAGCAAGCAAAGCTTCATCTGTGCATGCGCCTGATCTAGGTTGCATGCAAAACCATCCCACCCCAATCCATGGAAGACCATTTTTCTTTCAGAACCAGTCCCTGGTGCCAGAAAGGTTAGGGACTGCTGTATTATATACCATTACACTGGAATTTCTATTCATCAGAACAATGGGCATTTTTTTTACATTTTAAATATTTGACAGGCAAAGGCAATGTACTCTCAAATCATAATGCATATTTATCTCTTCTGAAAGGGCCATATGTGTGTACATACATATCCCTCACTCCCATGCAGAGTTAAATACAGTTTTAAAAACCAAATGTATGAAAAATTTTCAGAAGGAATTAATAAAAGCCATCAACTTAGAAAATAAGGGAAATCATGTCAGGATTATCAGCCCTGCTGTCAAGCAAACCAAGCATTTAAAATGTGCACTAATCAAACAGGTAGCAAGAAAGTAGGGGCAGTCAGGCACAACACAGGTTATGTAGACAGTAAACACAGGGTCAATCAAAATGGACTCAAATGTCTATACACCAATGCACAGAGTATGAGGAATAAACAGGGTGAATTAAAAATTCAAGTAAATGAGGACAGATACGATACTGTTGCCATTACGGAAACTTGGTGGGATGGAACCCACCAATGGAACATAACAGCTAGAGGGATATAAATTATTTAAAGAAATAGACCAAATAAAAGAGGAGGTGGAGTTGCACTATATATAAAAAATAACTACATCTCTACAGAAATAGAGCACAACAATGATGAAAATTATCTTGAATGCATTTGGGTCAACATTAAAAGGGGGGATATGACATTGCCATAGGTCTATACTATAGGCCACCCAACCAAACACAGGAAGTAGATGAACTTTTTGCTAGACAGCTAACTAAGGTATGTAGGAAGCACATCACAATAGTAATGGGGGATTTTAACTACCCTGACATCAACTGGGAGACAAACTCTGCACCAAATGGAAGATCCAACAGGTTCCTAACAAACCTAGCAGACAAATTTGTTTCCCAAAAAGTAGAGAAGGGAACAAGGGGATCACCCATATTGGACTTAATTCTCACTAACAGAGATGAAATGATAGAAGGTGTTGAAGCTACAGGAACCTTGGGGGCAAGTGATCACGCAATATTGGAATTCAACATTATGCAAACACAAGTAATAGAACAAAGTCAAACTAGAGTCTTGGACTTTAAGAGAGTTAATTTCAATAAACTTAGAGAGAGCTTGGAAAGGATTCCATGGATGAGAATCCTCAAGGGGAAACTCAACTCAAGAATCTTGGGAAATTTTGAAAAATGAGATTATAAAACCCAGTCTAGCACAATACCAATGAAGAAGAAAAATAATAGCTCTCAAAAGAAACCAGCATGGCTGCATAAAGAACTCTTGACAAATTGAAAGACAAAAAGGACAAGTATAAAAAGTGGAAAGAGGGACAAATAACTAAGGCAGAATATCAGCAAATAGCCTGAGTCTGTAAAGATGAAGTGAGGAAAGCTAAGGCTCACAATGAAGAAAGGCGACAAAAGTAAAAAATAACAAAAAATAGCTTCTTCCAACATGTTAAAAACAAGAAAAAAGTCAAGGAATCAGTTGGTCCATTGCTGAGAGAAAGTGGCAAGAAGGTGACAAGCAACAGGAAGAAAGCAGAACTACTTAACTCATTTTTTTGCATCTGTCTTTACACAAAAGGAAAACATAGTCCAACCTATCAAAAACAGCACCACAAAATATAGATTAGGAACACAAATTAAAATAAGAAAGAAAATGGTAAGTGAACACCTGTCTACCCTAGACGAGTTCAAATCACCAGGACCAGATGAATTACACCCCTAGGTTCTGAAGGAACTAGCAGACGAGATCTCAGAACCACTGAACTATATCTTTCAAAGATCCTGGAGCACAGGGGAACTGCCAGAGGACTGGAAAAGAACTGATGTAGCTCCCATCTTCAAAAAAGGGGAAAAAAAAAAACAGATCCAGGAAACTACAGACCTATCAGCCTGATCTCAATACCAGGGAAGATTCTGGAAAAGATAATCAAGCAACGAATCACCGAACACCTAGAAGCAAACAAAATAATAACCAAAAGCCAAAAACATATCATGCCAGATTAATCTTATTGCATTCTTTGACAAAGTGACAAAATTAGTGGACCAGAGAAATACTGTCGATATAATTTACTTGGACTTCAGTAAAGCATTTGATAAAGTAGACCATAACCTACTACTAGATAAAGTAGAAAAATGTGGATTAGACAGCATCACCACCAGATGGATTCGTAACTTGCTGACTTGCACATATGTAGTCCTCAATGGAACTGCATCTACATGGAGGGAAGTATGCAGTGGAGTACCCCAAGGCTCTGTTTTAGGTCCAGTACTCTTCAACATTTTCATCAAATGAAACGAGGGGATAGATGGGAAACTCATCAAATTTTCAGATGACACCAAGCTGGCAGGAATAGCCAACACACTGGAAGATAGGCTCAAGATACAAAAGGATCTTGACAGACTTGAACTTTGGGCGCTATCTAACAAAATGAAATTCAACAGTGAAAAAAGTAAGGTTCTACATTTAGGCAGGAAAAACAAAATGCACAGGTAAAGTATATGTGGTACCTTGCTCAATAGTAGTAACTGTGAGAGGGATCTTGGAGTCCTAGTGGACAACCATTTAGATATAAGCCAGCAGTGTGCAGCAGCTGCCAAAAAAGCCAACCCAGTTCTGGGCTGCATAAACAGAGGGATAGAATCAATATCACGTGAAGTATTAATACCACTTTATAATGCCTTGGTAAGGCCACACTTGGAATACTGCATTCAGTTTTGGTTGCCATGATGTAAAATAGATGTTGAGACTCTAGAACGAGTGCAGAGAAGAGCAACAAAGATGATTAGGGGATTAGAGGCTAAAACTTATGAAGAACGTTTGCAGGAACTGGGTATGTCTATTTTAATGAAAAGAAGGACTGGGGGAGACATGATAGCAGTGTTCCAATATCTCAGGGGTTGCCACAAAGAAGAGGGATTCAAACTATTCTCCAAAGCACCTGAGTGTAGAACAAGAAGCAATGGGTGGAAACTAATCAAGGAGAGAGAACTAAGGAGAAATTTCCTGACAGTGAGAACAATTAATCAGTGGAACAGCTTGCCTGCAGAAGTTGTGAATGCTCCAACACTGGAAATTTTAAAGATGATGTTGGATAACCATTTGTTTGAAGTGGTGTAGGGTTTCCTGCCTAAGCAGGCGGTTGGAATAGAAGAACTCCAAGGTCCCTTCCAACTCTGTTATTCTATTCTATTCTATTCTATTCTATTCTATTCTATTCTATTCTATTCTATTCTATTCTATTCTATTCTATTCTACTCTACTCTACTCTACTCTACTCTACTCTACTCTACTCTATTCTATTCATATTAACAAAGATTCATCTTCCAGAAAATTCAGAGCACTGCATTCATTTGGATCCTTTTCAATCAGATCTGATTTTAGAACTAATACCTGGCATTTATTGATTCAGCTATTGATTCAGTTTTGTTTTAATTTATGTACATATATTTATGTGTGTGATAGCTAAAGCTATTTCTACTATATTGGCTGTTTAAAGGGCTTCTTTTGTAACCTTCAGAATTTTCCATAATTCTGTACAACTGTAGAAGAGAAATCTCCTGTGTAATTTTGTTAATGACCATGTCCCTTCTCTTCTAGGGCATTAAACCTGCTAGTTTTAATAAGGTGACAGACCCAGAAGTAAAAGAGATCATTGAAGGTTGCATTCAGCAGAACAAGTCTGAAAGGTGGGCAGATCCATTTTGTGTCTCTCCTTACTTGTTTTGAATTGTGCAAATTAAGTGATAGTATTTGAGTGTTAATAGCAATTTGTTGGTACAGGAAAAAAAATCTGATTAAGCAAAACATTTGTGCTTTAAACACCTGCGAAAGTCCCTTTGAAGTCAAAGGGAATGAAGCTCATGAAGCCATATAGCAAATGGGATTTACCTGGCATTTCCCAAAAGGATGACTGTTAAGACATATATAAGGAAAGTATTGCAGAAACACAGAATCAGTCAAAATGAAAATTCTTGATTTTGTCTAGTTTTTATACAGTGAAAAATGATGAATTCTACATTCCTCAAATGAATGCAAAAAGGAGTAAGGTGAGAAGATTAGATATTCCATTGGAGTTTAAAATCTTAGCCATTTATCTTTTCTCTGTAGCACAGAAAAATGCAATGCCTATTTGAATCACTCCAAAAAGAACTGTTACATTGGAGACCTGTTACTTTAATTTATAAAGCCTTAGTAATAGAGAAGGAGATGCACGAAACATTAGTTTACCTCTCCTCCCACTCAGTAACTTGATCTCACTTCTCATGTCTCTCCTTAGCCTCACTCATGGTCAATAGCTCCCTTGCAACTTGGTCAGACGATGGCACATTTATAGAAAGATTCTGCATCAGTTTGAAAGCAGTCCCAAACGCCTATGATCCCACAGTATCCACTGTCTTTGAAATCTAAGTCCATGTACTTGTGACTCCGCTTCAGTATATCTGAAGCTTCAGTAAAATCTTTTAAAAAAAAAAGAAATTCAGTGGAATTATGTGTTTCCCCTTTTGCAGGAATTTCTGCTTCACCATCCCTCCTGGGCTTCAAAGTTTTTAAGGGGGATGATATTTTAATTGCTTTTCTGGTCCTTCTCAAAAAAAAAAAGGAGCTAATATTTGATCAGAAATTCACACATCATAGAATATGGGATGGGTGAAGGAGGAGAATGGATGAATGGCTATTTCTCCACTATTATTTGTCCACAGAGTGCCGCCTGGTAGTCCTGTTTAAGGTCACCTGGTCCTGCCTAAGAAAGAAGGGCTTGGATGAACAATTACAGGGCCGTGTGGCAGAATTTGTTGAGCACCTGATGCATAAAATCAATTCATTCTCCATTGTTGGTGGAGACAGCAGCCAGTGTGGGTAGCACTCGCCCAATCAGCTGAAGGACTGAGTCAGCCAATAACATTAAAGCCCGCCCTTGTTGCCGAGCAGGTCCAGCTTTTGACTCAGTCCTTCAGTTGGACGGGTGTGTAGGTCTTTGGCTCTGTCTTTCAACACTTTTTTCTATAGCTCTAAATCGTGTTTGGCTGTTTTTTGACTTTGGACTGTTTGACTTCGATTGTGTCTGGTGTGCTGATTATTGGACTTTGGATTGCTCGACTACGGCCTTTTCTCCCTCCATCATAACTTGGCTGACTTTGGACTGATTTATTCGACGTTGTGAGTTGTATCTGCCCCTTTACTGACTATTGTGGCTTATTGGGATCCTTATTTGTCCGGTTTCCTTCCCCTCCTGGGGGGAGGGAGTCATTCTTCGGGCCGTGGGGACGCTAATTGGAGCCGCTTTATCCACTGTTGTTTCGGCCGCCAGCGTTGCAAACGGCAGTTTTTTTCCTCGGAGCTTGCAGCAGCCATTTTGTTTGGTTGACAAGCCATCCCTGCTTACATCGGACCTTTCAATTTAGCGACTGTGCCTTTCGCCGATCTGGGCTGTCTCCTGCTGCCGGGGATTGCATTTCTTTATATATATATATATATATATATATATATATAAAATTTTTATTAATATATTCTGTACACTAATACACAAATAAAATATACAATCCTGCCATCATGGTATAATATGATTACATTGTCCTTAAGTATAAAATCATTCCTTTATACATACATATTTGCCACCATATATATATATACATCATCATATATCTATTCTATCCCACCTTTCCTGGACCCAATCGTACCATACTTTCCAACTGTTATAAAATTCTTAATCTTTTTTACCATTGATCAATCTAATTAATCTATCTGATTCCGCACACTCATTAATTTTATATATTATTTTCAAATCTATTGGTAAGTATTGATTTTTCCACTCCTGCACATACGCTAATCTTGCTGCAGTGATAATGTGAATCAACAAGAACCATATATCTGATTTAACATTCAAAGGTTTTGCCCCCAATAGGAAAATCTCAGGTCTTAATTCCAAATTAATCTGTGTAATTTCCAAAATCCATTGCCGTATTTTTTTCCAATATTTAACCGCCTGCGGGCAGGTCCACCATTGGTGAAAATAGGTTCCATTGCTGTAACCGCACTTCCAACAGCAGGGAGATGTCCCGGGAAACATTTTAGCTAATCTCGCCGGGGGGAGATGCCACCGGTAGACCATTTTATATATGTTTTCTTTATATGAGGAGGCCATAGTTAATTTCATATTTTTCAACCAAATCTGTTCCCATTGCTGGAAGTCAAGGGGATATCCAAAATTTCGCCCCCATGCTATCATACAATCCTTCACTACATCCTGTCCTATCTGCAGAGACAATAAATATGCATAACATTTAGATAATACCCCTTTCCCTCCTTCTAATAAGATCTTATCCAATTCTTGTCTTTTACGGTAGATTCCTTCACTATGTAAATCTTTTTTATACCTGGAGTGCACTTGAGAGTAAGACCACCAGTCTATCTTATATCCTTGAAGAGTTAATAATTCTCGTGACTTCGGATTACCCTGAACATCCAAGAAACCTTCATACATCAAGGTTTTCTCCCCTTTATACAATGTCGGGTAAATCTGAGCTTCCTGCGCCGAAATCCAACATGGAACTTTTGAATATACTCTTCTTCTAACCTTTTCCCAAGTGTACCCAAGCGTCCTATGTAAATAGTGATCATCAAAGTGTCTAGGACGGCCGGATGCTCCCGGCCATAGAAAATAGTGCCAGCCATGTTGAAGACCGGCTCCCTCAAATGTCAAAAGTCGTCTCTTTTGTAGGACCATCCATTCTTTCACCCAAATCAGGTTCGCTGCTTGGTGATAGAGTTCCCAATTTGGGAGTTCAAATCCTCCTCTATTTTTGGGTTCTTGTAACATTTTAAGTCTAATCCGCGGCCTCTTTCCCTGCCAGATAAATTTAGATATACTCCTATCCAAATTTGTAAAAAACTCTTTATTCAAACTTACCGGGGCTGTTTGGAATAGAAATAACCATTTGGGTAACACGCACATCTTAATGGTTGCCACCATTCCCAAAATTGATAGCTGGAGATTTTTCCATCTTTCTAAGTCTCTGAGCATCTGGCTGTAAAGAGGAAGATAGTTATCCTCCTTTATGGAGGAACATCTGGCGGTCAACCATATACCCAGATACTTAATTTTATTTGTTATTCTTAAGCCCATTAACTGCTCCAGCTTTTGCCTTTGCATCTGAGTCATATTTTTCACTAGGATTTTAGTTTTTTCTTCATTCATCTTTAACCCCGCTACCTTCCCATACTCTCTAATCAAGCATAATAATTTCAGGCCCGAGTCCAGTGGTTGATCCAAGATAAACAATTAGCTTTAATTTTTGTTGACGCCCAAAAGGCGTTTGACAGAATCAGTTGGGAATTTATGATTTCTCAATTGGAATATATGGAGTTTTGTGGGAATTTTATTCGGGCAATTCGAGCTATCTAATGGGAGCAGACTGCAAGAGTTCTCATAGATGGAGAGGAGACGGAGAGAATTCAAATTCGTAGAGGTACAAGACAGGGATGTCCCCTTTCCCCATTGCTATTTGTATTAACTTTAGAGCCCCTGCTTAGAGAAGTGACAGGAAACACGGAAGTAAGAGGAATGAAGATTAGGCAGGAGGAAGTTAAAGTTCAGGCTTATGCAGACGATCTTGTATTTATCCGGGGATTGCATTTCTGCTGCCTCAGAGCCCGGCTAGTTCCCCCTGTCAGCTGGGGGTTGTTTATTCTCCTCGGCAATGGCCTGCCTCATCTGACTGCCTCACTTGCTGGCTGTCAGCTCCGTCCAAGGCGTGGAGCCTGGCGCTATCCCCCCTGTCAGCTGAGATTGATCTGTCATCTGGGCACTCTCTGGGCTCCTGCCTCACCTGGTCAGCTCCTGGCTCACGTTGCTGGGACTGCTAGCCGCCATTTTGTTGTCTGCTGGTGATCTCAGCGGCCATTTTGTGTTTATCAAAAGGACTTTCGTTTCACCTTGGAGTTTGTGGAGTGTTAGCGCTCCCTCAAGTACAACAAAGGACTGGACTGTGGAGTTATTACGCTCCCTTACTTGAGATTAAACACTGGTTTGTGGAGCCTTTACGCTCCCTTTGTTTATCAACGTACTCCAGTTGGCGTTCTTACGCTCCCTCGTTTATTCTGCTTACCAGTTTGTGGAGTTTTTTAGCGCTCCCTTCACCTATTCCAGAATTGTGTTTGAGGAGCTTCTACGCTTCCGTTGATACCTTTGCTGTGCCATCAAGGGCCGCCTGTTGAGGCTCTATTGTGCCGGTCAAGACCTTGGTTTGCAGCTATGCCTAAAGCCCTGGCAAAGTTGAAACATGGCCGTTCGGCCAGTACTGCTGCTCATGTCCAGTCTAACCCTGCCTCTCATGACAAAACTCAGGAAACAGGCTCTTCTAAGGACTCATTACCATTTTCTGACCCCTCGCGGCCTCGCCAGAAGGGACACAAACATGGGGTATCTTCTAAATCTGAGAGGCGTAGGGACAAGGTCTTAACAAAGCTCTGCGAGAAGGCGAGTGCTGATATTGCTGCAAAGAGTGTCGTGACCGCTCCTGTGGCTGACAACCCACCTACTGGGTCGCTTCCCAGACCCGATACGCCGGACCAGTTGTCCTTGAGAGATTGCCCTGTGACCATTTCAACTTCTGATCTGTGGGGTTCTCCTGATCCTCCTCCTCAGCCTGTGTCTGTTCCAGAGGTTATACAACGGGTCGCCTCTGCACCTACAACCTCGTCTCCTGTAGCGACGATTTCCTGTCAATTGCTCCCTGAGCAACTTCAGCTTCTTATTGAAAAAGCAGTGCAGAAATCCTTAGCCGCGCGGGAGCAACCACATAACCGCCCTGAATCTGTGCAGTCGATTTCTTCTGTTTCTCCTGAGCGAAGGGCCACTGAGGACTCTCAATCCCAGGCCCCTGATTCTCCTACTGGTTCTCACTCGAGTCAACCTTCAGTTTTGACAGATGTGGACTATTGTGACTCGGCTCTGTCTGATGATGAGAACTTACCCCAAGAGCAACCGGCCTTTACGGGGCTATTCCGACAGTCTTTATTTAAGTCCTTACTATTTAAGGCCGTCAACACTGCTCGTTTGTCCTCACCTGCTGCGGATCCAGTTCCAACTTCTGAGGCATTGGATCCCATGTTCATAGAGCCTGCCAGGCCTATTACTTCTATCCCGACACCTCCTCTGTTTGTAGACGTGGTGAAGCGACAGTGGTCTTCGCCAGGTGCGGCTCCTTCGCCTCGTCAAATGATCGCAAGAACTTTCATGTCGCTGCTGAACTAGATTCTCTTCTTCAGGTGCCATCGGTGGATGCCCCTATCGCCGCTCTATTGCCCAACGACAATGTTCCGGGTTATCCTGATGAGGGCCTTTGGCTGGACGAACGTCATTTGGATTTGGTTCTCCAGCGGGCACATCAGAATTCTGCCTGGACTATCAGGGCAGCCACTACAGCATCGTTTTTTAACCGTTCCACCTTGCTTTGGCTGCACCAGCTTCGGGAGAAGCTGCCTCCGGAGGACAAACGGGTCAGACAGGACTTGAATAAAATTGTCGCAGCCTTGCAGTTTTCGGCGGACTCCACACTGAACGCTGCTCGCTTCACTTCCAAAGCGTTGGCCTCCACAGTCACTGCCCGTCGCCTTGTCTGCTTCGCCACTGGCAGGCCGACGCCCACCATAAGTGGCGTCTGGCCTCAGTTCCTTTTGGGGGGTCCCGCCTATTTGGTGATGCCTTGGAACCTTTCCTCACCGAGACCAGGGATAAGAAGAAGGTTTTGGCACCTGTATTTCGAAGGGGAGACTCACGATTTGCCCCGTATGCCCCTCGCTCTAATTTCCGAGGTGCTGATGGCATGGGATTGGCTCCCTTCTCTTCCCCTAGGCCTTATAGTAGTTTTAACAGGCAGCGGAGATCTCAAGATAGGCCCTCCCGGGGAAAGTCCTTTGTGTCTAGGCGGCCCTTTCAAGGGGGAGGAGGTCGTTCCTACTGGCGCCGGCGCTGAGTGCATCTTGAATCCTCCCATTGGCGGCAGATTAGCCATCTTTGTCGCTGCTTGGGAGAATTCTACTTCCAATAAGTGGGTCCTGGCTACTTTAAGATCAGGGTTGGCCATAGAATTTCTTTCCCCTCCCCCGAGCACCTTTGTTTGCTGTCCGCTTTCTTGTAATCCCGAAAAGAGGGTGCGTATGGACGCTGCGATACAGCATCTCCTTTCCATCAGGGCTATCCAACCTGTTCCTCCCGAACAAGTCGGATCGGGTTTCTATTCCCAGGTTTTTCTAGTCCCTAAGTCCTCGGGGGGGTGGAGACCCATTCTGGACCTAAAATGGTTAAATCGGTATGTTGTATACTGTAAATTTAAGATGCAATCGTTGAAATCTATCCTTGACGGTGTTAGGAGGGGCGATCTCCTCTCTTCTATCGACCTAACAGAGGCTTACTTGCATATCCCCATCCTCCCTTCCCATAGAAGGGGTTGAGTTACGGGGTTACTGAGTTACTGAGGTTTTGTTACGGGGGAGTTCATTATCAGTACAGGGCCTTGCCCTTTGGGCTTTCGTCTGCCCCTCGTACATTTACTAAAGTGTTGGTGGCTTTGACTGCTTCCCTCAGGGTTCAGTCATTTAGACTCCTTTATTACTTGGACGACATTCTGGTGTTGTCCTCTTCCACTCACCAAGCTATACTAGATGGTAAACTCACCCTAGAGACATTGGCTTCCCATGGGTTTTCTGTGAATCTGGAAAAGAGCAACCTTGTTCCCTCCACCTCTCTAGTTCATTTAGGGGCCCTAATTGATTCTGTTCAGGGTAGGGTATTTCTCTCCCCTGACCGCCAAGAGAGTCTGCGACACTTGCTGTCTCGGATTGAGGGATGTCAGTCCAGCTCACCTTATATTCTTTCTCAGCTCTTGGGGAAGATGATTTCAGCCGTTGCCATTGTTCCCTGGGCTCAGCTCCACGCCCGGGAGCTTCAATAGTTTCTCTTACCTTTACAGAAGTCGGGCAGAGGCACTTCAACCAGACCGGTCCCTGTTCCCTCCTCAGTCCTCAGATCCCTCCGGTGGTGGCGGTCCCCAGCAATATCAGCAGGCTGTCTCTTCCTAGAACCCCGACAGGTGGTGGTGACCTCCGACGCCAGTCTCCGGGCCTGGGGTGCCCATTGCCAAGGTCAACTGGCCCAAGGGACGTGGAGCGACTTGGAGGCTCGTCGTCCGATCAACTGGTTGGAGTTGCAAGCTGTCTTCCTAGCCCTCAGAGCCTTTCGCCATCTGGTCTCCGGGACTCATGTCCTTGTGCTAACAGACAATGTGACGGCCAAGGCACATTTGAACAAGTTAGGGGGCACCAGGTCCCCTCTTGTCTCTGGCCGTGAAACTGGGTCTCTGGGCGGAACGTCATCTCGAATCGCTCCGGGCGGAGCACATATCTGGGGTCGCCAATGCTCAAGCAGATTGGCTAAGCCGTCAAGCAGTGGACAATGCAGAATGGTGTCTTGATCCCAGGATATTTCAAGACCTGGTTCATCGGTTTGGAGCTCCATTTGTGGACCTGTTTGCGACACATGCCAATACTCAGCTGCCCCGTTTCTTTGCCCGATTTCCAGAACCTCAGGCGGAAGCCATCGACGCACTTCGGGCTCCATGGCCGGACGGTCTGTTGTACGCTTTTCCCCCGACATCCTTGCTGCCCAGGGTCATCCACCGGATTCTGGACGAACGGGCAGAGGTGATTCTCTTGGCTCCTCATTGGCCACGCAGAGCATGGTTTGCGGACTTGGTCTCCCTCTCTGTCGCTCCCTCCTGGCGCATTCCTCTCGACGCGGACGCACTGATGCAAGGGGCATTGAGCCATCCGGACCTTCCTTGGCTCAGTCTGACCGCCTGGAGGTTGAGCGGCTCACCCTGACGAGTGCTCATGTTCCAGGGGATGTGATTAAGACAATCCAGGCATCGAGACGCCCCTCCACGGACCGGATCTATTCTGCGACTTGGCGGTCTTTCTGCTCATGGTGTGACCGGGCTGGGGTGAATGTTTTCCAACCTTCTATTGTGGACATTCTTGTCTTTCTCCAGTGAGGTCTCTCCGACAGCCTTGCACCCAACACGTGCGTCGCCAGGTGGCCGCCATTTCTTCTGTTCTTACCTGCGCTTTGCTGTCATCGCTGGCTCAACATCCTCTGATTAGACGGTTTCTGTGGGGCGCCACGAACATGTCTCCTCCGGTCCTGCATCGTTACCCTACCTGGGACCTTCCGTTGGTTCTCGAATCCCTCATGGGTCCTCCATATGAACCGCTGAGGATGACCTCTCTCCGGTTGCTGTCTTGTAAAGTCGCCTTTTTGGTGGCTGTGACCTCAGCTCGCCGCATTTCGGAGGTGGCGGCCTTGTCCATCTGGGCCGATCTCTGTGTTTCATCCAGACTGTGTTGTCCTCCGCTTGGATCCTACCTTCGCTCCGAAGGTCAACTCGGTCTTCCATCACTCACAGGAACTTACTCTACCAAATTTCTGTCCGCGCCCATCTCATCCTCTTGAGCACCGTTGGCACACTCTGGACGTCAGGCAAGCGTTACGGATTTACATCAAGCGGACTGCAGATATCCGTCAGTCGGAAGCATTATTTGTCTCCTTACTTCCCGTCTCATTGGGTCTCAAGGTGTCGTCTTCTACTATTGGCCGCTGGATTCGACAGACCATCGCTTCAGCTTATGACTTCCATTCTTTGCCGCAACCTTCCCGTGTGACAGCTCATTCCACATGCAGTGCGGCCACGTCGGCGGCCTGGGCTACTCAAGCTCTGTTGTTGGAGATTTGCAGAGCGGCTACCTGGACCTCGCCTGCGCCGTTCATATGGCACTATAAACTGGACAAGTTTGCTTCGGCTGAAGCCGCGTTTGGTCGTCAGGTGTTACAGCGGGTTGTGGCCAGTGAAGTTGTTTCAGACCAGCCTGGCCCCTCCCAGACTTTGGGACAGTGAACTGGGGTATCTCCCACACTGGCTGCTGTCTCCACCAACAATGGAGAAGGAGTGTTGGTCCTCCCTGAGATGCTCCTTCTCGTTGTGTGGAGACAGCAGCCAGACCCTCCCTTGCCTGTCTGGTCCTTTGTTGGTTTCCTTCTTGGGTTTTTTCCTTCCTGCCTACCCACACGCCGAGTCTGCCTTTATAGTCCTTCGCCAAAAGCTGGACTTGCCCGGCAACAAGGGCGGGCTTTAATGTTATTGGCTGACTCAGTTCTTCAGCAGATTGGGCGAGTGCTACCCATACTGGCTGCTGTCTCCACACAACGAGAAGGAGCGTCTCAGGTAGGACCAACGCCCCTTCTCAGTTGGAGCAAGTCCATTAAAGATGCTCAAAGAACAGACTTATCCAGTTATTTGGGAACAGTTTGACTTTGTTGGATATGAGGAAGTGGACAAAGTCCTTGAGGCTGTTAGTTATTTATTAGATCCTTACCTATCCTAGTTGGTAAAAGACTTCAGAGGTATGACTTGCAGGTGGATCCAGGCAATAATTAATACATTGCTGCTGCAGGGAGTGTTCCCGGTATTATTTAAGGAAACCTTAATCTGTCCCCACCTTGAGAAACCTTCACTGGATCCCACTTGTTTGGACAATTTCCATCCACTTTCCCTTGTCCCCTTTTTAGGAAAGCTGGTGGAAAAAGTGATTGTGCTACAGCTTCAAAGAGTCCTGTCTGAAACAGATTATCTGGACCCCTTTCAGTCAGGTTTCAGGCTTGATTATGGGACATAAATGGTATGGGTTGCAGTTGGGGAGCAGAATGGGGCTGCTCCCATCCATCCTTGCTTTTCTCGATCATTCAACAGCTTTCAGTAGCATCAACCATGGTATCCTTTTGGGCTAGGTGCAGGAGCTCGAGCTGAGCAGTGCAATATTACGCTGGTTCAGCTCCTTTCTTCAAGTTGGTTCCAAATGGTGCTGATAGGGAGTGAGAGGTCCAGTCCATGACAGTTCCTTTGCAGTGTACTATAGGGCTCGGTGTTCTCTCTGCATCTTTTTAACATCTAAGTGGCAAATAGAGCAAAGATCATCTTAAGATTCATTTGACTTCATCTGACTCTTCCTTTGAGTAAATGGTGTTCTCATCGGGGTCCTGGGTTTTTTTATTGGTATTTAAATTATTGCTTGCTTTTAATTTCTTTTAAATCCTATTGGGGGAAGGATATTTGTTCCGAAAGATAAAGTATAAATCTATTAAATGATATAGGTATAGGTAGTCCTCGGCTTACGGTTGCAATTTAGCCCAAAATTTCTGTTGCTAAGTGAGATGTTTGTTAAGTGAGTTTTGGCCATTTTATGACCTTTCTTGTGAGAGTTGTTAAGTGAATCACTAGTTGTTAATTTAGTAATGCGGTTAAGTGAATCTGGTTTCCCCATTGACTTTGTTTGTCAGAAGGTGCTAAAGGCGAACACCCTGACCCCAGGACACTGCAACCGTCATAAATTCAAGTCAGTTGGCAAGCATCTGAATTTTGATCACGTGACCATGGGGATGCTACAATGGTCATAAATGAAAAATGATCAAAAGTCACTTTTTTCAATGCCCTTGTAACTTTGAACAGTCATTAAATGAAATGTCGTAAATCGAGGACTACCTGTATTATGTCAGTTTGGGAATATCTCTAAGGAAAGTATAATAATTTTGAAAAGAAACGCTCAGCAATTACAGTAATACATGTTTGGAATACCAAAGGCACATTCAGTCCTCTTTCATAACTCTCTCACGTTAAATATATTCTATTTCAGGCTCTCCATCAAAGACCTCTTAAACCATGCTTTCTTTGCGGAAGACACAGGACTCAGAGTGGAGCTGGCAGAGGAGGAGGAGGATGGGCTACATTCCTCTTTGGCTTTGAGACTTTGGGTAGAAGATCCCAAGAAGCTGAAAGGGAAGCACAAAGACAACGAAGCAATAGAGTTCAGTTTCAATATGGAAACAGATAACCCAGAGGAAGTGGCTTGTGAAATGGTGGGTGTTTATGGTCACTGCTTTGCTTCTTTCTCCAACAGCTTCTCTTGCCTTATGGTATATACATCATTTGGGGGGAAAGTATTTATAAGTGCTACTCTCAAAATTGGGAAATCTCCATTTTATAAAAGAGCTACAGTTAGAAAACTGCTCCTAAAACTGATGTAAAAGAGGAAAATGGAATTTTGATAAAAGTCATGGTGCAGGGGAAGGAAACCTACTTATCCTTGCTGCTTCCTTGATTTAATAGCTTTCTTCTCCTTGTCAAGACTATTATTCTAGCTATAATTTTTTGTTTGCACATGGGGGAAGCAGGAAGTAACCTCATTTTCTCCCCCTCCCCCCTTTTTGTGCAGACTGGAAGAATTATAAATAATAAAAATGATCCATTTTTATATTTTTTCTGCCTTTTGCAGTTTTGTTTTATTATCCTTTAGCTTAGGGTTATAAGCGATCTTGTTAATTATTATGGAAGGTAGGTTATAAATTATGGATAAATGAATAAATTAATTTAGATTCACAAAGATTTATCATGCTGAGGCTGCTAATTGTATTGTAATATCTAGAATACAAGTGCTCCACTCAATCTCCTATTCACTGATGCTTTAAGCTTTATTTACAATGCATGATTCTTTTAGGATACCTCATAGGTTAAGAAGGGCTATAGGGGAAGATGGAAACTTTATTTTCTCATTTTCATATATATAATTTCTATTACAACTTTTAAACAAGAAGATAAAAGTTGACACAAACTTAGAAAGTATAAAAGAAAAAAGGGAAATAAATAAATAAAGGAATATATAAAATGCAAGTAAAAAAATGAAGAAAAATAGAAAAGAAAAAAAGTAAAAATATAAGTGGCTTCCAACATTTGTCATAGCAGTTATAAGTATAAAATATTTTGACCTTTCTCTCTAAGATTACATCATATTGCTCTTCTTTCTATAATCTATCCTGTTTAATCATCAAAACCATTATCATATTCATTTTGCTCATTTTTTCACAAAAAATCTGTGAGCAATAAATGTAATAATGTCTTTTATTCTAATCAAAGAAATTAATGCATCTGTCAACTTCACTAACCATTTCTCAATAATAGGTCTTTCAATAACTGTGCATATTGTAATCTTGGTACTGTGATCATATATTGTAATAATTTGCCATGCCTTTTTTGTAACACTTTATCCACTAATCCTAAAAGAAAAACTTTGAGCATTTCCAACATATGTTTGATTTCCTTTATACCTTCTCAGGGAATTTCTCTGGCATCATGTATCAATAATAAATCATTTTATAAACATTCTTTTTTAGATCAAAACACAATGTAGATTTCAACCCTTTTAATCATAAATTTTCCCATCTGTATATTATAACCAAATTTCTTAAATCCTGGAACATCAGCCATTTATCTTTATCTGCCATTTCTCTTCTTAACATACCTTATAAGTTTCTTTTTAATCTTAACTCTCATAATTCACTGATCTTATATCTCTGTTCAATATCTGAAGAGCTGAAATGAACAAAGTTGGAGACAATGGACATCCTTATCTTGCCTTTTTTGAATCTCACAAGGTTTTGTTAATCCCCATTAACAATTATTTGTGCTTTCTAAGAAGTGTAAATCAACCTTACTCATTTAGTAAAATTATATCCAAGTTCCATATGTTCCAGAACACTAAACCAAATATCTACTTCAAGGCCTTCTCTGGATCTAAGAATATCAGTGCAGCTTGTTTTTCATTATGTTGCTCCAAATATTTCTACATGTTCGAAGTGTTTCTAGCATTATTTCGCAATTCTTTTTTAGATATATTGGTTGATTGTTTCTTATTAAAGTCAAGTCTTACCCCTTTTTAGGTATTATTATATTAACCTCCTCCTATCTGTCGGGAATCTTTCCATATTGCAAAATAGTATTCATCATCTGTTGTAAAGTTTGTAAAAACTCATCTTCAAAACATTTGTAATAAGGGGCAGCAGCCCATCTGTATTAGGTATCTTTCCTGTTCTAATCTTTGTGACAATTTCACATAGTTCCCTTAATGTTAGAGGTCCATTCAAAATTTGTCTCTGATTAATATGTTAGTACAATATTTTTTTCTTGAAACTTTAATATCACTCCCTTTTTCTTTTTGCAGCTTGTATGCCAACCATCTTCTCGGTTTATGTGGAAATTTAAAATTTATTTGTTTTGCATAGTTCATCTTTATTTCCATCTCTCTCACTGTTAACATAGATAATTGCCTCTACAAAAGCTTAATTTAATTAGTGATAATCCCTGGAGATTTTTTAAAATTTTCACCCATTTTTGTCTCATCCAGAATCATTTGCATTTTCTTTTCCCTTTTCTTTTAAGTTTCACTATTGCATTGTAAAAAAATTACTTGCATCCCCAGTCATCCTTCCTTCGCTAACTTTATTAAGATTATTCTCAAAACTTTCTATAGTCTTCCACCACCATTTCTTTTAACAATAACATTTCCTCTCTCCACCTAAGAGACTGGTATGATTCTCCTCGGTGAATAAATATTTTCCTCACCATGGCACTGAAGCCAGGCTTAGTTTTAGTCAAATCTTGGTTACAATGTTTTGAGGTTAAAATAAGCAAGATACTGTATTACTATGAACAGTCTCTACTTTCCTCCTTTTATTTTGTTCCTTTTTATCATCCTGTGCTTAAGAAAAGAAAAATGTGTTTAGACTGTAGATTCTTCATTTTGCCTCACTGTTGCCTTGGTTCTGTTTTTATAAAACATTTGGCCACAGAGGAATCTTGACAAATGACAGCTGATGTTACTGAAAGGAGACATGGCAATGCATCTGTTCATTTCATATAAAATATATGCAGGCAGAAGGCTACTGCTTAAGCATCACCCACCCACCAGCCAACTGTGAAGTTTTGTAAGTGGTCCCATGATCTCTCGTCTTATGGAATGGATCTTTAATGCATTTGTGGATCTCTTTTCTGTTTTTCTTTTTCTTTGGGGGTAGATTGGGTTTACAGACCTTGCTCAGCAGATGACAGTTAAAACTCTCTCCTTCAATAGTTCCATTTAACACAAAAGCAGTGCTTGAATGCTTTCTTTGATCGGTGTTTTCATGTTTAAACCATTGTGCCCTAGTTTGCATGTAAAACAAACCTGTAAATAATGGATTTGCAATAGGCTAAGAATAAACAAATGAATAACATAAGAAATTGCAAATGGAGCATACCATTATGTAGGATCCTGGTCAATATGTCCCAGAAGTGCCTTATGAATATTTCAAGTATGTAGCAAGTAATATTTGCCATGTTGCAGATGTTTTTGTGATACGTTAGGGTGGTCTATTCATTATACTTTTGTGGTGGTTGTAGAATGTTATCATGTTCTATTTAATAAGTTCTAAGCAATTACAAATGAATGACTGATCTACAGGTAGTCCTCGACTTAACGACCACAATTGAGTCCAACATTTCTGTCACTAGGTGAGATGGTTGTTAAATGAATTTTGCCCCATTTTATGACCTTTCTGGCCACAGTTGTTAAGTGAATCACTGCAGTTGTTAAGTTAGTAACGCGGTTGTTAAGTGAATCTGGCCTCCCCATTGACTTTGCTTGTCACAAAACTGCAACCATTATAAATATGAATCAGTTGCCAAGCTTCTGAATTTGGAGATGCTACAATGGTTGTAAGTTTGAAAAACGGTCATAAGTTACTTTTTTCAGTGCCTTTATAACTTTGAATACTCACTAAATGAACTGTTGTAAGTCAAGGACTACTTGTTATCGTTCTAAGAAAACTGAACTAAAAAAAAGTAAAGTTTTGTGGAATAAATATTTAGTGATGATGATGGAAAAAGAAGAAATTATCATAATATAATAGTAACCCATTTCCAGTAGTGAAAACCAGAAAGCAGTTTTTGCTACCAGACCAGCTCTCAACTGAATCAGCAAAAGCTGGATCTTTGCTAGGCAAACAGGACAAAGAAACTGCAAAGTAACAGAGGTGAACAAAACTGGAAAATAAATTGTTATTACAAATCTAGACCATCAGAAAGGGGATTTCAAATGAACATGTTCCATATTTTAAAAAAGAAATTCCCAGAATGAATGATTACATAAGAAGTGCAAATGGATCCGCATTGTATGACTATGAAAAGCAAAGTTTTCTCTGATACTGAGTTGAATGGATGGCAAACAATAACTGGGTGTTAACTGAATAAGATGAAATTACAGATGCTGTGAACTCTGGACAACTAATAGCGAATGAAGTTATGAAAACCACAAACATATAATATAATTCTGATCTTGGGAAATAGAAATGTTGCAGCTCACCAATCAGCTTATCAATTGCTAAGAAAGTAAAAAGTCAAATGAGTCATAAAGAATACTCATAACATTAAAGCAAATAACTTTTTGCTTTCTTTACAATCTTTGTTTCTCCTGCTTATTTGCCTAAAATTAACCAATATTTGTTTTACAAAAGTGTAGAAGCCGCTCAAGAAAAAATAAGTACCTACAAATCCATATAAAGAAAAAATAAATACGTATTGGAAAATTTATGGGAAATATAGTAAAAGAACGTTTAAAAAAAGCACAATAGATTAACAGAACTGGAAAAGCATTTGTTAGGGAAGCAATGGAAAAATGTACTGAAAACAAAATAAACGGTTCAGATACAAATTAGAAAGATTGAAAATTAGAGTGCTCCCCCCAAAAGATGAACTACATGATTTTTGGCTCAAAAGTCAAGTTTGACAAGTCTTTACTCCAGGCTAGCACACAGTTGAATGATCTGCAAACAATAAAGAATGAGTGACATCTGGAAGAAATTTCTTGTATAGAAAAAGAAGGGGGGGAAAACCTATTCCTGACAACTTCAAGCCTATGTCTTGTCTGCTTACAAGTTACAACACTCAAATTGTTTACTGAAATTATTCCAAATATAATATATGATAATTTGAAAAAAAATTTAATAGTCTCAGTGGAACACAAGGGGACTTTTTATCATTCATGTGGCCCCAAAATCAGCTATTGATTGACAAAACGGGAAAAAAAACTTTTATGGCCTATTCATAGAAAGGCGTTTGACGCATTCTTTCATAGCTGGGTTAAAAAAATGCCTGAAAGTTTTTTGGAGCAAACAGAAATATTAGAAGATTACCAAAAAATATCAGTGGGTTCTTGAATATCTTTGGGATAAGAAGACCAATTATCATCATTATTCTTTGTACTGGCAATGTTCCTCTCACAAACAAATCGATTGTGGATACCAAGTTAAAGAGCAAAGGCCAAAAATAAACAATTTGCTTTATATAGATGATCCAAAACTATAAGGTAAATCAAAAGTTGAAATCAAGTCAACTTTGTCCACATATTCAGTGAAAACATAGAAACAAAATGTGACTTGGACCTGGCAATTAAAAAAAAATTATAGAAGAAGAAAGGCTACCACAATGAGTGGAACTATCTTTAGACACCTGGCACCTAAAGAAAAATAAAAATATTTAGGATTAACGGAACCTTCTGATTTATTGTATGACCAAGTTAAAAAAATACCTTTCAGCCGAAATTATATCACTGAGCAGGGCAAGAGGCTCAGAAGAGACCCTGTCTACTTTTTCGGGCTATATAGGAGAAGTTGTGGTGGAGAATAGTATTTTCATATTTTAAGATTGAAGTCAGCCTTGCAGGGTAAACCAAATAGAAATCACAACCAGATGAACTAATTCTACTTTATCATAAAGCTACTTTGACATAATCTTGCAAATCTGAAAGTATAATTCTTTTCCCCCACTCCCAATCTCCTATACAGACTGAGATACTGGAGAGAGAGTCTCTTCTGAGCTTCTTGCCCCATCCACTATCCAGCTGTACGCCATGCTATCTCTTATCTAGTAATTCCCTTGACAGTGTCTCTTTGCCATATACCTTTACAATAAAACAACTATGGAAGAAAAAGAACACAGTCTGAATGATTATATCAGGGAATGTAAAGAGTTCTCACAAACGAAGGCAAAGAATTTTCCTTACAGAAAATTCTTATATAGGCTCTTGAAAACAACAAAAAACAAATTAGATTACAGGGGAAAAAGTAATTCAGTTGGATTGATAACTAGAAAAGCAACCTCTCCATGGCTAGTATGATACTGAAGGAAAAGTTGATCAAAATCTAACATGTTTGTGTCTGAAATCTAGAACATTTAAAAAAAGAAACAGAAGGAATAATTGTGGCAACTCAAGAACAAAATCTACAACTCAATGCCATCAAAGAAAAAAATTGAACATATTTTCCAAAATGCCAAATGGCAATTATTTAAAATTAAGAATAATACTCTAGATTGTATCTTTAATAGTAAAATCCCTCAGAAGATAAAGAATACCATGATAGGATTGTAAGCATTGGAATTTAAATTGGAATTTGAGAAGAAAATTCAGCTTTACAGTTTGTACTACTGTACTATGACTTTACAGTCATACTACTGTATGACCACATGCCTGAAAATGTTTTGCAAAATAAAGAGATCAAAATTGTGGAATTTCCAATTCAATCTAATAACCACTTAGAACATAATGCACCAGATTTTTTTCCTGGCTTTGAGTCATTATGGATCCCTGGAAATTGTCTGGACAAGCCCATATTTTTTTCTTGACAATATTTTTGGGAGTGATTTGCCATTGCTTTCTTCCTTGTGCTGAGAGAGGGCGACTAGCCCAAAGTCATCAAGCTGCTTTGGATCTAAGGAGGACTAGAATTCATAGTTCTAGTTTCCAGCCTGGTGCCTTAAACCACTACACCAAAGTGACTCTCACACAAGATATTACTTTTATAGAAAACAAGTGTGGTTCATTGATGTGGCAATACTTGGAGGCAGTCAACTTGATGAAAAACAACTGGAGAAAATGACAAAATACCATTTATTGAAATTTTGAGATTGAAAGTTTGTGATAGAAAAAAAATGTAACAATTGTACTTGGAATCTTTAGTGCAACATTAAAAGGATTCACCAAATATTTAGTAGTGTTAAACTTACTGGACTTGGTACCATTAATTTTTCTAGACTATTTGCAACAGCGTACATTTTATGTTTACACCTCCATGATTCTTAGCTCCTTGGCTAAAACCTGAATCATTGCAATTGCTGCAAAATCAATTAGAACGATAGACATAGATAATATTGGAATAGCCGCTTGGCTGCTAGCTAACTAAATAACCCCAAACCAAAAAGAATTATATATCTACTTGTCTGTTCATTATAGTACTTATTGTTCATCTGGAACTCTGAGCAATGAGTCCAGGTCCAATTTGGCATGCATTCAGGGTAAGCTCTGTTGCCATGGGATTCTGATCTCTAATGTGCAAATACAGATTCATTTTAATTGCTAAACCTTGAAAGACTAAAATGATTCTTAACAAGAACTGACTTTACCTAAAATGTTTCTTTTTGTTGATTTCTAGGTGAAGTCGGGATTCTTCCATGAAAGCGATTCCAAAGCTGTGGCTAAATCCATTCGTGATCGTGTCACCCTAATCAAGAAGACTCGGGAGCAAAGGCAGGTGGGCAACCTGGAGGAAAGGAGGGACTCTCAAATTCAGCTTCCAAGTGGACTGCCACTACTTCAGCCGCAAGGCTCATCATTCACCCCACCTTCTCAGCAAAGCAAGACCGAGTGTGAGGAAACAGAGGTTGATCAACATGCCAGACAACACATCCTTCAACAAATGCAGCACAGCTTTTCCCTTACTGGTAATGGGCAATCATAGGCACTTAATACATAATATTATTTTATTATTTATTATTAAATAAATAATAAAGGTATGATTCATATGTGAGTTTAATGCATGTACATTTTTGAACAGCAATAATAGCTATCCAGAGAGCTTTTCAGCTGTTCATTTAGAAACTTTCCATTACTTTCACAAATTACTTGAAATTTTGTTGGGAGGGAGCTTATTTTCATAACTTTAAAATGCAACTGTACCTTTCTTTCCCTCTTTCTTTCTTTCCCTCTTTTTTTCTTTCTTTCTTTCCCTCTTTCTTTCTTTCTTTCTTTCTTTCTTTCTTTCTTTCTTTCTTTCTTTCTTTCTTTCTAGATAGCCAATTGTGATTGCTGAAAATTGCTGCTTCTTTCATTTGGTTTCTACCTTTTGTGAGGTGGCAAAACTTGAATGAGCCATCTTTTCAAACTTGCTAGTCCTTCATTCTGTTCAATACCAGCAAAGTCATTTTAACTGCTAAGAGTCAGTTGGTCTAGTGTTGAAGGTATTAGGCTAGAAACCAAGAGACTGTGAGTACTAGTTGTGCCTTAGGCATGAAAGCCAGCTGGATGACCTTGGGCCAGTCACTATCTCTCAGTCCAACCCATTTCAGGATTGTTGTGGGGAAAATAAGAGAAGAAAAAGGTATTAGGTATGGTAGATTTGCTGATGAGTTATTTATAAAAATAATAAATATTGATAAAAATGTATTTAAATAAAATAAAAATAAATGAGAGTTTAGCAGAGAGAATCCCCTCCCAATAGCAGCTTTAGAAGAAAATTCTATGGCCATGATGGTGAACCTATGGCATGCATGCCACAGGTTGCACTCGCAGCCATATCGGTGTGCATGCGAACTCAGCTCCGGTGCGCATGCACGCGCCGGCCAACTTATTTTTGGGCCTTCTGGGCCCACCGGAAGTAGAGAAACAGGCTGTTTCCAGCCTCCGAAGGGCTTCCAGGGAGGTGGGGGAGACCGTTTTTGCCCTCCCCAGGCTCCTAGAGAGGCTGAATTCACTGAAAAAACATTTACAACTTCCTCATGTTCCCCACTGCAGGGGTAGGGACCAGAACACGTTGCTCACTGGAAGCTGTTGGATCCTGTGGATTTCATGCTGCTCTGAGCAGTGTTTTTCTCGAACCTTAAACCACATTAGTGCTTTGGTTAAGATGTGGAATAATGAAAATTCACCACTAAATATGAAGGCTCCTAAATTCCCCCTGTCCTGTATTAGTGCCTTGAATGTTCCATGGTTCATACAGCAATTTGCATGCTATGAAATGTGAGGACAGAAATGTGCAGGTCCCAAATGAACCCATCTAGATAAAATGCATGCTTATTTATAGAGCCTATGTCATGGCAGTTAGGCAGATAAAAGTAGTAATTTATTTTCCACTTGATTACATCCATGGAATCAATAATCCAAGAGAACTCTGATAGTCCAACTACCAATAACTGTGGCCATTGTTCTCATACAACCTGATAGCTACTGTGAGCCATTTACACAACACAAATCTGAAATGTGTTATTCAGAAAGTATTGAGCAGTTTACACAGTACTTTCTGAATAACATGTTTCAGATTTGAGTTGGGTTTTCCTTCATTTTAGGCAGTGTCATACCTAGAATTCTTCTGTAACATTATCAATTTTGTTGCTTGATCCCTTATAAATAACTGAATCCTCAGTTCAATTTGTACTGTTACTTGTTTGATCCCTTCCTAGCTTGGCTTCTAAGGGTTTTTAAGGATTCTGTCCTGCCATGATCTTTTAGATTGTTTAAAAAAGGATGATGAAGCAACTACTTAAGAAGCTTTTATTAGACATTGCTGATTTTAACAACTATGAGCCAGTATCCAGTATTCCATATCTAGCCAGCCCAGTAGAGAAGGCATTAAAGCAGGGGTGAAATGCTCCCGGTTCGGACCGGCTCGGGCGAGTAGGTAGCGATGGCAGCGGGCAGTTCGGAGAACTGGTAGCAAAAATCCCTGCCCCTGCCCCCCATGCCCAGCTGAGCCGCACGATCATCAGAGCCTTTTTTTTTCTTTTAAATGGCTCTGACCAGCGAAGCTCTGACAATCCCAGCTGAGTTGCCTGCTAATCAGGCAACTCAGCTTGGATCGCCAGAGCCATGTAAAAGAAAAAAAACTCTTTTTCTTTTAAATGGCTCTGCTTGCTAATCGGTAGCAAAAATCCCTCCCCCTCCCCCCCTCAGCTTGCTTACCTTAGCTGCTGGTCGCAACGCCTTGCTGTAATCCCTGCATCCATTGCATCAGCAAGCAACTGAATCTCCCTGCCTGCAATCAAGCAGGCAGGGAATTGTGGACTTCAACTCCCAGAATTCCTCAGCCAGCAAAGCAAAGCTGGCTGAGGAATTCTGGGAGTTGAAGTCTACAAGTCTTAAAGTTGCCAAGGTTGGAGACCCCTGTTCAATTGGGTAAGTTTTTTCCCTTTTGGGAGCTTTAAAAAAATAGTTAATTGGAGTTTTTTTTAGTTGTTCTTTTTTTAGACCTAGCCATTTAAAGTTTAGGAAGTTTTAAATTTAGCTGCTTTTATATAAAAATAAATTAAAATAAAATAATATTTGTGCAGCTTTCTGAGATTTAGTGTGTTTCTATAGTGTTTCACTCTAATTACACAATCACACAAAATTTCACAAAGCTGTATGTGGAATTTTGTGTGTGTAAAGTGTGAAAGTTGGTTTTTTGGGCTTTTTGTGGCTGTGTGAGGTTCCTGCTTGTTGCAGGGGCCATTTTGGGTCTAGCACAGCTGCTTTTACATTGTAGGTGAGCCAGTTGTGTTGTGTTGTGTTGTTTGTGTGTAAAGTGTGAAAGTTGGTTTTTTGGCTTTTGGTGGCTGTGTGAGGTTCCTGCTTGTTGCAGGGGTGATTTTGGGTCTAGCATAGTTGCTTTTATATTGTGGGTGAGCCTGTTGTGTTGTGTTTTGTAGGTTAAAAAAGGGTAAAGAAGTGACATTGACTTGGCCATGCCCACCTGACCAACAAGCCACACCCTCCCAGTCACCTTACCACCAAGCCCCGCCTACTAATTAAGCCATGCCCACAGAACCGGTAGCAATATTTTTTAGATTTCACCCCTGCATTAAAGCCTCTGAAGATTTAGATATAATGGGTCATCTTGAGCCTGAATTTTGACTTGCATGTGTCATAGAGATGGCTTTGGTCACTGTTAAATAAATATAACACAGTTTTTGATACTGCACTTATTTAAACAGATTGGTTTAAATTGTGACAGTGTATCACTTGTGACAATTGTGGCAATTTTTAAAAGAAAGATTTGGCTATTCCTTGTTTTCTTTTCCTAGGGAGAAGCTTTCATTTTGTTGTATTCTTTCTGAAATAAATATTCCATCCATACGTAAAACTGCATTTCCTGACAACCCAAGTGTTTGCCTGAATGAGGCAGAAGGAAGGGAAGTAGTTTTGATTTATTCTGAAAGAATGAACATTCTGCCTTTTCTTTCTTTTCACACTGGCACAGCTGACAACTTGTCTGAGGCAGGAGCAGGATCAGTTATACTATCAGATGCCTCTAGCCAACATAATCTGGCATTTTCCACGGAACACATGATGGGCACTCAACAAGCCCCCAATCTCTCACAAACTGAAAACAGTGTTCAAGGGCATATATATACTTCTCAACAGATGATGGGGCATTATCAATCCAATGCAGGGGTAAGAGGCTTATTGTATTCTTTAAAACATAGTAATTATGATTGTTGTATTAAGAAAGTGTCTTTACCTATAGGAGAAGGTGGCAGAACCTGGGGATGGAGTCAAAAGAGGAATCTCCATGTAGCCACAGACTAATTCTCCACCCACCCCCCCGAATTCTGCCAACCCTTATCTAGCACAAAATCTTTAGTCCAGTAGATTCCTAACATAGGCATGAACAATAAATCAGTCTAATTGGAACTTTATGTGTGGTTCTCATCTTTCATGCCTGACATTATCCCATAGAGACATGTATGGTGTTTCAGTATAAATTTTGTTTGGCTCCAGGAAAGGAATAAAGCTGGTAGCTTTGAGTAGAGGGGGACTTTTGCACAGATTCATCTTGTGAACTGATTTCACCCTTTCTTGGACTAGAGGCCTTGTTCATGGTCCCTCATGCCTCAATCACTTCCCATTTGGATTACTGCAATGCATTTTACATAGGGTTGCCCTTGAATGTAATGGGATGTGCAGTGATAGGCCCCCCTAGTTTTACCCACATTATACCCTATTGTGCAAGTATCTCCCAGTTTCCTTCCAAGTGCAATTCAAGGAAATGATTATTACCTTTAAAACTCTATTATGGCACAGGACTAGGTTATCTGCAGGATTGCTCTCCCTAAGGACATCTGTCCATACCAGAACAGGGTGGGTACACTCCTAGTCCCCTCCCTTAAATATTGCCATCTTACGGTATTTAGGAAACGTGCCTTTTCCTGACAGTTCCTGCCTTCCCCCTGATAGCCCCCACCACCCCATTCTTTTAACTTTCCAAACAGCATTTAAGACCTAGCTTTTCCCCTCAAGTGCTGGCATAGGGTGAGACCGATGAGATGAATTAGTTGTGGGCTTCATGTCAAAATGTAACGATGGTGTCAACTTGTTTTTTTAAAAAAATATCTATGGTTTTTTATTTTATTTATTTTATTTTTATTTTATTAGATTTATATACTGCCCTATTTCTGAAGGACTCAGGGCGGTGAACAGCCAAGAGATAAAACACACAGATTACAAAATTTAAAAACAGTATAAAAACCTAATTAAATAAATTTGGTCCGGAACAGATTAAAACACCCCTAAAGTTTTAGACAAATTAAAAAGGGAGGTTAGGCCAGGCCAGCCTGTTGGAATAAAAAGGTCTTGAGGGCCCGGCGGAAGGTGCGTAAATCCGGGATCCTCCATATCTCCGGGGGGAGCTCATTCCAGATAGCAGGTGCCCCCACAGAGAAGGCTCTTCCCCTGGGGGCTGCCAGTCGACACTGTTTGGCCGACGGCACCCTGAGGAGCTCCTCTCTATGAGAGCGTACTGGCCGGTGAGAGGCTACTGGTGGCAGCAGGCGGTCCCATAAGTACCCAGGTCCTAAGCCATGGAGCGCTCTAAAGGTGGTAACCAAAACCTTGAAGCGCACCCGGAAAACCACCAGGAGCCAGTGCAGCTCGTGCAGGAGAAGTGTTACATGGGAACCCCACGTCGCTCCCATAACCACCCGCGCGGCCGCACTCTGCACCAGTTGGAGCCTCCGGGTGCTCCTCAAGTTGTCGTGCTACCACACTCTCAACAACCTTTCGCCCCATGTAGAGAGCATTACAGTAGTCCAGGCAGGAAGTGATGAGGGCATGAGTGACCGTGCGTAAGGAGTCCTGATCCAGAAAGGGACGCAACTGGTGGATCAGACGAACCTGATAAAAAATCCTCCCAGCCACAGCCGTCAAATGTTCTTCTAAAGACAGCCGTGAATCCAGGAGGACACCCAAGTTGCGAGCCCTCTCCGTGGGGGCCAACGACTCGCCCCCAATAGTCAGTGATGGCACCAACTGACTATATCGGGACGCCGGAAACTACAGCCACTCGGTCTTGGATGGGTTGAGCCTGAGTCTGTTTCTCCCCATCCAGATCCGCACGGCCTCCAGGCACTGGGACATCACTTCAAGGGCATCATTGGGGTGGTCCGGGGTGGAGATGTATAGCTGAGTGTCATCAGCGTACTGATGGTACTTCACCCCGAAACCACAGATGATCTCACCCAGTAGCTTCACATAAATGTTGAACAGAAAGGGCGAGAGGACCGACCCCTGTGGCACCCCACATATAAGGCGCCTCGGGGTCGACCGCTGCCCCCCTGCCAACACAGACTGCAACCGGTCAGAGAGAAAGGAGGAGAACCACCGTAACAGTGCCCCCCACCTTCAACTCTTCCAACCGGTGCAGCATGATACCATGGTCGATGGTATCAAAAGCCGTTGAGAGATCTAATAGGACCAGGACAGAGGAGCAACTCCTGTCCCGAGCCCTCCAGAGATTATCAACCAAAGCGACCAATGCCATTTCCGTGCTGTACCCAGGCCTGAAGCCCGACTGGAACGGATCCAGATAAACCGTTTCATCCAGGTACTGGGAAAGCTGTTGCGCAACCACACTCTCAACGTTCGCCACAAAGCGAAGGTTGGAGACTGGACGATAGTTTGCTTACACTGCCGGGTTCAGGGAAGGCTTGAGGAGAGGCCTCATCACCGCCTCTTTCAAGGCGGTGGGAAAGTCAGCCTCACTCAGTGAAGCATTTATAATCCCCTGGAGCCAGCCTCGTGTCACCTCCCGAGAAGCCAGCACCAACCAGGAGGGACACGGGTCCAATAAATATGTGGCTCCGTTCAGTCTACCCAGAATCCTGTCCACGTCTTCGGGAGTCACAGGGTCAAACTCTTCCCAGATAACATTCTCAAGACCTGCCTCTGCCATCCCTCCTGAATCCAAGTCTTCCCGAATCTGAGCGATTTTGTCATATAGATACTGCACAAAGTCCTCGGCCTTACCCTCCAAGGGGTCCTCCCGCGCTCCCTGGTGGAGCAGGGAGCAGGTCACCCTAAACAGGGCGGCCAGGCGATTATCTGATGACGCAATAAGAGCAGCAAAATAGTTACATTTTGCTGCTTTTATCGTCACTAGGTAAGTCTTAATATGAGACCTTACCAGTGTTTGGTCAGATTCAGAAAGGCTGGCCCTCCAACTGCTCTCCCCTATCCTGGGCCACCCTATCCTAGGTGGCCACTAGGTCCTCAGTCGAGGCGTGAGCCAGAGCCTCAGGGAATGACCCAAGCTCCGTCTGGAACCTATCAGGCTCCATCAGGCGCCTGGGGCGGAACCACCTCATTGGTTCCGCCTCCCTGCAGCGGGGTGTGACAGTTCGAAAGTCAAAGCGAAGAAGGGAGTGGTCCGACCATGACAAGGGCTCAATCGCTATATCTCCTATCTCAAGATCACTCAACCACTGACCAGAGACAAAAATCAGGTCCAGCGTGTTTCCCCCCTGTGTGAGTAGGGCCATGAACTAACTGGGTCAGGTCTATAACCGTCATGGAAGCCATGAACTCCTGAGCCGCCTCAGACGCCTCACCGACGGATGGCAAGTTAAAATCCCCCATGACCATAAGCCTGGGGGTATCAACCGCCACCACGGCTATAACGTTGAGCAGCTCAGGCAGGGCCGCCGTCATGTGGCAGGGAGCCAGGTACGTGATCAGCAAGCCCATCTGGACCCCTTGACCCGACTTCACAAGGAGGGACTCACATCCGGCCGTCTGAGGAACAGTGGCCTCCCTCGACCCAAGACCTTCTTTAATGACAACTGCCACCCCCCTCCCCTCCCCTGTGACCTTGGCTAATGAAATGCGCGAAAACCGGGTGGGCACATTTCAACGAGGGGGACCCCCCCCTCTCCTGGCCCAACCAGGTCTCTGTAATACCCGCCAGGTCCGCTCCCCCCTCCTGAACAAGATCACAAATGAGGGGGGCTTTATTTACCACGGACCTGGTGTTGCATAACATCAGCCGAAGGCCCAGGCCCTGAGGATCTGTGCAGCCCGGGGAACGAGTAGAACATTGGGGGCCGGAGCGCGCCACCGCTCGAAGACAGCGAGCACGCGCTCCCACAACACGATATGGCCCCCTGTTCCCGCCATATCTGCCCCTCCCACCCACAGAACTGATGGAAAGTCCATCATCGGAACAAGCTCTAACCCCCTCCTTGATCCCGAGTCCCACACCCCCTATGCTGCGCCCCTCAGCCGGACCAGGCTCCCTCCTCGGTGGGTTATCCCCCACACCCACAACCCTAGTTCTAAACCAACCCTCCCCCCCCGAAACCCCTTAAAAATTTCGCTAAAAATTTACATAAAAAAACCCCTCAACCCCCTCTTCGCTGCATTTTAATTTTTTATTGTAAATAGATTTTTAAAAATCTATTGGCTGCCTGGACTTGGGTACAAATGGGTGGTTATGTAAATGTTCTAAAGAAAGAAAGGCCCAAGAACATATTTTGGTTATTAATTCTGCATCCTAGGAAGATATCTTGTTTTCCCTAGGGAATGTGTGAGAAAAGGCTACAAATAGGGCAGATGAGACCAGGGGAACTGAAGCATAGACAATTGTTTTGTTTTTCTAAGTGAAGTCTGTTAATTATTCTTTATACAGGTGCAGCCGGCGTTGCCAACAAATATGGCTCACCCTAGTGTTTTACCATTAATCCAGACTCAGCCTTCTGGTCTACCTACTCACAATTTGGCACCTCCTGCAACTCTCCAAGCCCAAACCTCTCCTCTTGCAGCTCAACAATTCCCATCAAGGATGGTAAAGTTTTTCACTAATAAACTGCATTACCTAGCAGATTTTTCAAAGCATCACTAAATGTGTCCCATGAGTTTATTTTAACCATCTAAATTAAAAAGGGGGAAGCATTCATAAAATGGAAGCAATCATTGAAGGAAATACAGGTAGTCCTCAACTTACAACCACAATTGAGTCCAAAATTTCTGTTGCTGAGACATTTGTTAAGTGAATTTTGACCCATTGTATGACTTTCCTTGTCACAGTTGTAAAGTGAATCACAGTTGTTGTTAAGTTAGTAACTGGTTGTTGAGTGAATCTGGCTTCCCCATTGACTTTGCTGATTAGAAGGTCGCAAAAAAGGACTGTGTGACCCCAGGACACTGAACTATCATAAGTATGAATTAGTTGCCAAATGTATGAATTTTGATCATGTGACTGCTACAATGGTCATAAGTGTGAAAAATGGTCATAAGTCACTTTTTTCAATGCTGTTGTAACTTTGAATGGTCACTAAATGAACGGTTGTAAATTGAGGACTACCTGTAGTGGATTATTGCTTCTCATTTAAAACCAAGCTTATGTACCATTTCATGTGTATGTTTTGCCTGATGGCATTTCTCAATAAGTGGCAGTTTGTAGTAGCAGGGTGAAGGGCATATTTAATTCTCTCTTTTTTTCCTCTGCGAAAACTCCAAGCTGTAGTTCCAGAATTATTCTCCTGGAAGTAAATAATGTCTAAAACCCTGATGGGAAGAACAAAGAAAATGAAATTGTAAAATTAGGATTTGGGAAAAAATGCTTAGGTGTGAGGTAAAATGGGTAACTACAGGTAAGTCTCAACTTACCACCAGCTGCAACCATTTAAAGTTAGAACAGACCTCTGAAAAGCTACTAACTATCCAATTCTGAAGTTGCAAGCTCTCCAGTCACATGACCACATTTTGGGTTCTCAAAAAGAGGCCTGCTTTTACAATGGTTTACAGCATCTTGTAGCTACATGACCACGATTTATGACATTTTTGCCAAAACCCAATGTTTACTTTCAATTTTGGGGGGAAATGCCCTATGGTAAACGACTTAACAACTGCCACAAAAAGGTCATAAAATTGGGTTGATCACGTGGGTGACCTTCTTTACAACCATCTTGAGTTAAACCTATAATGGGCAGGCTCCATTACATTCATAAATTGAGCATTACCTGTATGTCCCAGCTATTTTTGTATACTATCTGATGATAATAATTTTTATCCAGTTAAATTATGCATCTCTGCATTGTAAAATGAGGCTTGATCCAAATGGGGATCTAACTTCATTAACAAATACATCTGAGTATCCATTTCATGGCACTAAGGATTGCCACTTTTTTAAGCACCCTTTTTCTGATACTTCATAGTCCTGTGTATCAACAGATGGCAATTCCTAAATGATTTTGCTGGGCTCCGAAGGTAAGCAGGGTGAACACTGTTAACTACCAGTAATGTAGGTTAAACTGGAATTGTCAGCAAACTTATCCTTTGTTACTCTATAACATATAACTCATGTTATAGCTGTCCAGAATTTTTTGGCCAAAAACTAGTTTAATAAATAATCAGATAATAATGAAACATTACTCCCAATATAGATATTTAAGAAACCTTATACAGTTATTTGGAAAACAACCATTTGTTCAGATTTTATTTATTTAGATAATCTTGAATCTTGAGATTTGTATTTCCCTTCTAAGATTTAAAGCTGGAAATGGCAAAGAATTACTGAGATGTGCATTCAATTCAGATTTAAGACTACTTTAGGGAGACTTGTTTATATTGGTCAAGTCATACTTAATTCACTCGGTGTATTCCAAATAAAAATAACCTAATTTTCATCCATTAAACCTTAATCAATTTATATAATCCCACATCAAGTACCAAATTATAGATTATATGTAAATAAGTATGTTTGTTAAAATAAAAGTATGCTTCCAGGTAGTGCAGCTGGCAGTGAAAAAGGATCTGAAGAACTTAATTATTTCCTTGCCTTTTTTCTCTGAACATTTATGTGCCTAAAAGCTTTTCCACTCTTGCTTCTAAAGACTTGTGAAAAGGGTTGTATTTCTGGATGCTATAGAGACTGCTGTCTCACTACAGTGCATATTGCCAGATGGGATTAACATTCACTAATAGCAGTTTTGGCTCAGACATCTCAAACATAAAAATGTGAAAAACTTTCAGCATTTCCATTTTTCTTTTTAGAGCACAGCCAATTGTCCAGTCCCTATAGTTAAAGTAATTCTTTCAAAACATTGAATAAGTGTTGCTAAGGTGATGGAATTTTACAGCTGTTATTTTTAACTTGTACATTCTATATGTTGCTGCTTTTTATATAACCTGTTCTGTCTGAAATGATGTCCAGAAGATTATTTTTATGACAACATTGTATCCTCTGTATTATGTTCTGTATGTTGCTAATTTGCATATACTAAGTTCTCTGTGAAATGGTACTTAAAAGATTATTTTTCTGACAACATTTTATAGGATAAAATCTTGATACAAAAACAATAACTTTATCAACATCTAAAATATGTTTATTTTTTACCAGCCTCCAGATTCACAGGTATCCTATAGTGCAGAAAGTCAAGCTTTGGATGGATCCATCATGGGAGTTCCTCAGCAGATGTTGACAATAACTTCTCCTCAGAATATACCTGCCTCACAGGTGGGGAATCAACACATGCCAACAAGCATGCAGTTAACCTCTGCTGCTAGACTTGGTAGTCAGGCTACAGCTGCTGTGGGATCGGTGGAATTAGAGATTGTTCCTGCCAATTTGGTATCTGCCAGTCAGTCCCCTGTGCTACATGGGCAGCCTTCGGTTCAATTTGTCAACAACATACAAGTTCTTCAATCAGTTCCACAAGGAGTTAGACTTATTCAACAACCCAAGCAAGTTTCACAGCAGGTGCCATCGACACAGCAACCACAGCAAGTTCCTCAGCAGGTGGCATCTATGCAGCCAAGCCAGCAAATGGTTCCACAGGTGACATCATCTTCACAGCAGGTTTCTCAGCAAATTGCAGCTATGCAGCAGATTCCCCAGAAACTAATGGCTATGCAGCAGTCTCAGCAGGTACCATCTATGCAGCCACCTCAACAAGGGGTGTCCTTGCAGCAACCACAGCAAATTCACCAGCAAGGGATACCTATGCAGCAGTCTCAGCAAGTTCCTCAACAAGTAACATCTATACAGCAAAGCCAAACTGTTCCACATGTAGCTTCTACTCAGCAGATTCTAGAGCAGCCTCAGAAAATTTCCCAACAGGCAGCATCCATACACCAGCCTCCACAAGTTCCTCAGCAAATTCTCCAACAAGTGGCATCGGTGCAGCAGCCTCAGCAGAATCCTCAACAAGTAACATCCACACAGCAGCCCCATCTTATTCCTCAGCAGGTTCCTCAACAAGTGACATCCATACAGCAGCCACACCATATCCCTCAGCAAGTTCAACAGCAAGTGACACCTTTACAGCAATCACAACAAAGTCCTCAACAGGCAGCAGCCATGCAACAACCTCAACAGGTTCCACAGCAGGTGACACCCATGCAACAGCAGCACATTATACAGCAGGTGACAGCCATACAGCAACCACAACAAGGCCCTCCACAGGCAGCATCTATACAACAGCCACAGCATATTTTTCAGCACGTTTCACAACAGGTGACAGCCATACAGCAGCCACAACAAGGTCCTCAGCAAGCAGCATCCATACAGCAACTACAGCATATTCCTCAGCAGATGACACCCATACAGCAGCAACAACAAAGCCCTCCACAGGTTCCGCAGCAGGTGACTCCTATACAGCAACCACAACAAGGATCTCAACAGGCCGTATCCATACAGCAACCACAGCACATTCCTCAGCAGGCTTCTCAGCAGGTGGCACCCATACAGCAACCACAAATATCTCAACAGGCAGCATCCACACAGCAACTACAGCATATTCCTCAGCAGGTTCCTCAGCAGGTGACATCCATACAGCAGCCACAACATATTCCCCAACAGGTGACATCCATACAGCACCCACAAGGATCTCAACAAGCAGCATCCATACAGCAGCCACACCATATTCCCCACCAGGTGACACCCATACAACAGCAACAGCTTATTTCACAACCGGTGACACCTATGCAGCAGCCACAACAAAGCCCTCAACAGGTGGCCTCCATACAACAGCCACAACATATTCTTCATATTCCGCAGCAGATGACACCCATACAGCAGCCACAGCAGGTTCTTCATATTCCACAGCAGGTGACATCCACACCACAGCCACAGCAGGTTCCTCAACAGGCAACAACCATGCAGCAGTCACAGCAAATGGCAACTGTTCAGGCACAACAAGCATCATCTATACAGCAGCCACAGCAAGTTCCACAGCAGATGATATCTATACAGCAGCCACAGCAAGGACACCCACAAGTTCCACAACAGATGGCATCTATGACTCAATCCCAGCATGCTCCTCAGCAAGTTCTCCAGCAGGGGACATCAATGCAAATGGCACCAGGACTGCAATCTCAGCAAGTTGCCAATCAGCAGATTGGATCTCTGCAGATTCCACACCAGGTAGCCTCCATGCAGCAAGTTACACAGCATGGGGTCTCCTCGCAGCAACCTCAGCTGGTTTCCCAACAGGTGGCATGTGGGCAGCCAACTTCACAATCTCAACATACTGTACCTGCTCATCAGGTCTCTACTGTACCACAGCAAATGACACTGATGCAGCAGGTCTCACAGTGCCCAGAATTATCTCTAGATACTTTGGGGCCTCAACAAGAGCAGCAAATGACTCAGATACACCATTCCACAAATCAGCATCCTTGTGTAATGCAACATACGTTATTTCACATGCCTCCACAACAGCAGAAAGAAGAGCAGTTTGTTCTCTCTTCTAATTCCAAAGATCCATTGCCAGCTGTCTCTCAGCAAGACATGGAAAAGCCTCAGCAATCTGAATTCTCAGGTTCAACTTCAGAAAAGGTGGCTTATTCCATCCAGACCCAGTATCAGCTGCAAATCCAGGAACAAATGATATATCCAGCACAATCCCCACACAATCCATCAGTTTCAGAGCAGCTGCAACACCAGCTAGAACCAACTAACCAGCTGCAGGGTCCAGAGCAAGCCGCATGTCAGATGCATGTCACTTATGCAGCACAGGGTTCAAATCAGGCGCCTTGCCCAGAGCCATTGATTTATGCAGCTTCTGGAATATATTCAGGACATTCCTTGGACCAGTCAGCTTATGTTTATCAAGGGCAGGCAGCATATATAACTCAACCAACATATATGGCTCAACCTCCAGAGATTCAGCAAGCTCATTTAGCAGTACAGAATACTGATCAACCAAGTTTTGCTGTGCATTCACCTGATCAGTCATTACACCTGTCGAAGGATGGAGATGCTGGCAATATGGAATTGCAGATCGGTTCAACACAATCCACAAAAACCCATCCTTACCCTTCTGAGCCACATCTGCCTGAACCAACAATATATCTTATCCAGCAAGATTCTGGCATGAGCCACCAGCAGCTGCACCCACCACATGTGGCACATAAAATTGCAGAAGGGCAACAGTCAGGGCCACAGGCACCTTTTGCCTCATCTCAGCCATCTTTCACACCACAAATGCAATCACAACCTCCTTATCAGGAGTTTAGCCAGCAACCTATTACTCAGCCGCACAAAGCCACAATCCCTCAGTCTGCTCTTGATACATTACAGACCTTAACTTCTGTATCAGAACAGTCAGAACAAGCTTATACAATGCAACAATCTTTGGATGTGTCAGGACTGTTGAATCAAGCTCCTCTCCTCCAGCAGTCTCAGACATTTCAACCAATTGACAATAACCAACAGTTTATTCCTCCACCAGTACAACCAGCATATATTCAACAGCAGCCAGTATGTCAGAACTCAGTTTTAACTGCAGAATTGATTGTCCAGGAGCAGATGCCTTTTAAGAATTCTATGGCAGCTTCTTTGAACCAGCAAACAGCATTTACTGCTGTGAATGAACCAAACCAAGAGTATCATCAAGGACAAGACATTCTACAGGTATGCCAGTTGTTATATCTACCACCCCCCCCCAAAAAAACATTTTTTTAGCTACCTAATCCCAAAGGAGGACAAAGGAGGAAATGTTTATTATAAGAGAACATTTAAGTTTTTTAATCCTAATGTTTCACTTTCAAATTTTATTTCATTAAGTAACAGTCATTTGCATTAAGGGAAAAAGGATAATGGTGATTTGGAAGTAGACCTTTCCACTTGCTAATTTCTCTAATAAGAAAATTATCTACCTGTATACAAATAATCTAGATGTACAAAGGAATGTAATTGTACAGAACTCCCCTATTCCTTGATATCCTATGCTGCCATGGTCATAGGCTCTTAAGTGCAGATTTATTATGGAGCAATCACTTTGGAGACTTTCTTTTTGGAAAAAAAAGCAAAGTGGGTTTTTTGTTTTCCCTCATCCCTACCTTTTAATCTCTTGGAAGGAATTTTGGTTGTCTTTTGTTTGTAATTTTTGCCAAAGCAAATACATGAATATATTACTAGGGAGTGGTAAAAACACATACTCTAAATCTTATTTTATTTTGTCTTAATTTTTAATCTTATTTTTTCAGGTGGGGAAAGTTACAAGATGTTTATCAAATGTTTGCAAGTATGATGGTTACATGAGGGTGGGTGCAAAAGATTGTTCAGTTACTGGTTAATTTGATGGAATTAAGAGTAAGCACAAGTTGATCATCTCTGAAGCTCCACACTTGGAAAATAATAGTGCTTCCACAATTATAGTTTTGTAAATGTCCCCATATATTCTGATTTTATTTAAGCACACTCATTATAAAGAATGGAGAATCCAGTGATCTAATAGCCTCCCTGAACCATTACCAACTCCCCCCTCCCCCACCATCTAAATGTGTCATTTAGATCACATTTTCTTTTCTGTGAACTGGTGTTGGATAAAAACTCTTCCAGAAAAAAAAAAGTTAATGAGCAGAACAGAACAGAACAGAACAGAACAGAATGAGCTGGAAGGGACCTTGGAGGTCTTCTAGTCCAGCCCCCTGCTCAAGCAGGAGAACCTATACCATTTTAGATAACTGACTCTCTAGACTTTTCTTAAAACATCCAGTGTTGGAGCGCCCATGATTTCTGGAGGCAAGAAACAAGAAAAAGTTCCACTTGGCTCTCTTTTTGTTAACTATTTTGCTAATTAGCTTTGAACATTTCTAATCTGTTTCACAAACAATTGTGAAGTTTTAAGATAAATTGACAGGCATGGTTTTCTTGAGAGTTACTTCATGCTCTCCTGAATTTAAAAGATTAAAAAATAGGTATAATCCAAGAGCCTGTGTAGGGAGGGAAAGTGAGCATTCCCATGCCTTTCTTTGACTCTGTGCCGCTGCCAACATGTTACTTGATTGCATTTGATCCTATTTGCTGTGCCATCATGGTTCTCAATTGCTTATCTCAGTATATGATTTCGTCTTTCTTATCATTCTCTCCCATATAATGTAGTTCCAGCTGTTTTTGTGTGTGGCCCCCTCCCCTACTTCATGGTTCTTTTCTCTGATACATGACTTCTAATACCTACCATTACTTCAGAATTTTCTTTCCTTCTTCTTGCTGACTCTGTCCTTTTCTTTTTAGCTGCCTGGGCATTTTGCCCTGTAACTTAAATTGTATACAAGTATCACATCTCAGTTATCCTGTCTTCTTAATGATACAGTTCACCATCTTCTTGGATCCAGCTTAAAGTTTTAATTTCACAAAAATTGCTATCTCATGCCTTAAATTCCTTAAAGAAGACTGGCTTGAGTCTTGAATCCCATGAAGCCTTTTAATTCTCTTAGTACTTAGATTATTAATGAGCTTTAAAAATAACACACATATAGAAGAGGTTTCATTGTATTATAAATCACCAGCTGTAGCAATCTTTGGATTATGTTTCTATGTGCCTGTTGTACTGTTGCTTTACTTATTTTTTTTTTTGTTGGACTATTCTGGTTAGAACCTTTAGTCTAATGTATCTGAAGGCTAAAATCACATAAAAAGTCCTGCATACTAGAGAGCAGTTCCTATCAAATTTTTGAGTAGAACAAAGACTCTAAGTCAGGGCAGCAGTATCAGTTGTACCTGGATGAAGTACAGTAAAAGCTGAGAAAGTTACAAACAATTGTTTCCTTATTAGTGATTTGTAGCCTCTTGTAGTATCATTTAACCATCACTGTGCCAATATAACAGTAATGAAGAGGTGCTTTATCTTGTCACAAAGATGATTCTTCCATCTTCCGGGTGCGATTCAAGGTGTTGGTTACCACCTTTAAAGCACTCCATGGCTTAGGACCTGGGTACGTACGAGATTGCCTTCTGCCACCGATAGCCTCCCACCGGCCAATACGCTCCCACAGAGAGGGACTCCTCAGGGTGCCATCAGTCAAACAATGTCGACTGGCGACACCCAGGGGGAGAGCCTTCTCTGTGGGGGTACCTGCCCTCTGGAATGAATTGCCCCCAGAGATATGTATGATCCCTGACCTATGTACCTTTTGCCATGCCCTTAAGACTCTATTGTTTCAACAGGCTGGGCTGGCTTAGAAAACGAATTTTAATTGGGTGTTTTTAGTTTTTTAATACAAGGGCCAAATTATTTAATATGTTTTAAACTGTTTTTTAAATTTTGTGGAGATGTTGTTTTATTGTGGCTGTACACCGCCCTGAGTCCTTCGGGAGAAGGGCGGTATAAAAATTTAAATAATAAATAAATAAATAAATAAATGATGATGATTTACAGAAGACTAAAATAATCATAAGAAAATGGCTACAATATCACAGTTTAAATAGCTAAGAGGAAAAAAGCAAACACAATACTTTGTTAAAACTTCCAGGGTAAAATATTGTGCTGGTTTATCTTTGATACCTTAGCTAGTAAAGCATGAGTGTGTGCTATATCAAACACATAAACAATTTGCCTGTTCTGGAGTTAGTTCTTTTCTAAAAGATTTACTCTATTCAGGGAAAATTAGCAAATGGTACACATCAGTTTACCCCCTCTCTCCTCACAGGTTTCCATCTCAGTATCAGATGAATATGAGCATCAGCCAGCAGTTCAAAAACAGGAGTCTACTCAAGGGTGAGTTTGCTCTAAGATTAATTCACTTAGCTGTCACAACAGTAAAGGGGATTGGATTTCAGCTTACATTATTCAAGAGTCAATATAGCAAAACTGGAGACTCCTAAGTGGGGGAAAGGTACCTTAGAATATTATGCCCAAACTTGGTGAACAACTATATTCTTTATTCATAAGTGAAGAACTGAGAGGACTGTGAGTGTGTCCAGAAACAGAAGATGACTTGAGAAGGTAACAGTTCTCAAAGAATGTGAGAAGAAAGATGAAATGTTTAGGTGGTTCTTTTAATCAAATGAAATCTTTAAAAAAAAACTTGTGGATTTTCTTTACTGAAATAGTTTAAATTAAGTATTTTTAAGAGTGTATGTCTTTAACACTGTTTTTTTGCTGCATCATTCAGTTTTAATACTTGGCCACTTCTCTGACTCCCTATGGCAAAATTACCTACTGTATAGTAGGCCCACATTGTTTTCTACATACTATTTCAACAGCAATGGGAAAAACTCAAGGTACAACATTGCATTTGTAAAGATCCGTATAGCTATGTCTTCCCTGTCCTATATAGATATTATGTGCAATCTACCCTCAATGTCCATTTGTTAGAGCATAGCTCAGAAATATAACAAACTGCCATTGAAGAAAGCTCTATTTCTCCTGTTCCCTAGGTTGGAATGTGGTGAGAGAGCGGGAGGATGTGAGGATATGCCCAAATTTGTTTTATATTTGAGTAAAATTGTATGGCTATGGTTTTAGCCTTGGCATCATTCGGTCCTCACTCCCTCTATCCCAAAGTTGTGACCTATACCTTATTGATTAATTATTACAATGAGGACTTTGTGACTCAGAATAATATAGATTAAAGACAATATGTTTCACCCAGTTTTAACTTAAATTGCGTATTCTTTAAAGCTTTAAGTACAAAGTATCCCCAAAAGAATGATTTAGATTAATCTCAGAGCAATTACACTTTTCTGTAGAATAGGATCAGTGCTTCTAACAGATCCACATTGCTAGATCCAGCTTCTTTTGCACTGGCAAGAACATTCCCTGAGTGTGCTCAGAAAGTTGCCAACTTTGAAGTAAGAGGACAAAATCTGATTTATAATACAAATAAAGAAGCAATTTGGCAGTTTTTCAAACATAATAATTTATACTATTTCCTTGTCAAAAGCATTTTAGTTCAGTAGATATACGTGTTCAGCATGAGCAGTGAGGGACATTTTTATCATTTTTAAGTTACTGAACAAGTAGTGCCTGCCATAGTCTATATTTTATCTTTTCCGCATTTATTGTTTTGGCTCTGATTTAGGCTGTTGGTATATTGGAAATTACCCTTTATATTTACTAATGTTTAGGAGGTAAGTATATGCCTGTCTCCTAATGTCTCTGATTCCTTTATTTTATTTAGCTTGGTACAGGACCTTCCAAAGGAAGGTGTGACTGGCTGTGACCTTCCATGTGGAAATGGCAAACAAGACAAGAGCAAACAGAGAAGGACCTCCTGTGCCCGACCAGAGAAGGGAACCAAATTTCAACTCACAGTGCTGCAGGTTTGTATATTTTTAAACTAGAGGCTATTAAATGGGAGATTACAACAAAATCACTGGCCAGGTTTCCTGCCTTTTCTGACTTTATTTTTTTTTTAACAAAGAAGTTACTGAAGTTAGCATGCTGTGAAGCAAAGCATCATCAAGTAGCATCACTTTTCTTGAGAAAAATGCCACTGGCCTTCACATAGCAGTTACAGGAATACTTAATAAATAATAATTTAAAAAAAAAACAGTGAGCAACTGTACCCTAGTACTTTGCTTGGAATGTGCTTAGAATAGAAGTCAAAGGTAACTTTGGAGAAGTAGAAAGTAAGCTTATCTGATGAGTAATTGTTTTATGACTGGCCATTTTATGGGCCCAATTTATATGTAGGCAAAATCCTTTTATAATCACTATTTTCTGACAGTGCTCAAGATACACTTTCAAAATTACAAATAATTCACTAGCCCCAAAATACTTGCATGATCCTGGAGAACAGGATATAGAAGAGGAACAGGATTACATAAGAGCATATCTTCAAATCTTGTGACAACATCAATAAAGAGATTGTTTATCTGAGCTTAACTGCTAGTATTTTTACAATTCTGGTTATTGCTTGCAGTTAAAACAGTGATTTAATGTTGCCATGCATTCAATAAAGTGGGTTCTACATATTGACTGTATGAAACAGTGACCAATTTTAATTGTCTCACAATTGGCTGAGCTTGTACATTACACTAACACATAAGTCATATTTTGTAAACTACAGTGCTTGGGTTCACCCATAGCTAAGCAAAAACAAGACAAACCACATTAATTCTTATTGTAGGTGGAGAATTATTTTCTCTGTTTCTGTTAAGAACCAGTACCTTGGCTCAATCTCTTCTAATTCACAGGCAATATTTCAGATATGTGTGAACATTTATATTGCAGGATGCAGAAAGAACAGAACCAGCTAGTTTTGCTCTACTGACACAAATGTTTCAATCATTAGAAGATGAAGCAGTCTCCTATAATTCCTAATTCTTTTCTCCCTGCAGTGATACAGTATGTGACCTGTAACACATGCATTGAAACAAAAATTATTGAAAAGGATGAGCCTTGCCATAGTAAGGACAATTACAATAGTGCTTTGTTGAACTGGTCATGTGATTTTATGGAACTGGTGGCAAAGTATAACTTACCCTAGATGTTAAAGACAGGGGAAAAAAGATATATTCTGCATCTGTCTAATAGCCCAATGTCTTTTTTGTTGCTGTTCAATCAGGTATCAACATCTGGAGACAATACTGTTGAGTGCCAACTTGAAACTCATAACAACAAGATGGTTACATTTAAATTTGATGTTGATGGAGATGCTCCAGAGGACATAGCTGATTACATGGCAAGTTACATATGCCTTGCTTCAAAGTATAGATAATTCCTTACTAATGGCATTCAAACTTTTAAAAATTATTTAGATGCTATATAGTTCAAATGCAACTACCCTAGTTCTTCATGACATTTCACAAGTTATATAGAACCTCCTAAAGCCAGATCTTAGTTTTGCAGCTCATATGCCTACATTTTATTTATTTGAGAATGAATTTTGATACTGGTTTTGGGGCAAGAATATAAAAATGAAGAGGATTGGGGGCTGTTTGAGGAATGACTGAGAATAAAGGATAGAAATGTATGACTGCACTTTACTTTTGGAAACATCACATTTGGAATCTCTGAAAGTTGTTAGCTTTCTTTAGACTGGTAATACAATCCATATTTTAGTCCTAAATATTTTATTATTTGTTAAATGTATTCATCACTCATCCTGCCATGGAGTTATTGGGGTGGGGGGGGCTTACAACAGTGAAACTGAGATTTTTTAAAAAAAAATTAAACAAAAATAGCTAAGTAATGAAATAATAAAATAAACAAGGAAACTACAAAAAATGAATTTTTAAAAAAGGAGGAGCAGGAAACACTGAGGGGGGAAATATGAGCTCAGTTAATTAGTCTAGCAGCCACCTCTAGTTGAAGTACTCCCCCACTGGGTCTCCAAGCCAACTGGCAAAGCCAGATCTTCAGGCCCTTGGCGGAAGGAGGGTGGAGGCAAACCTCATCCCGTGTGGGTGGGCTAGTTGTTCCCCATCAGCACTACAGCAGCGAAAGCCTTTCTCCTGGATCCTATTAGTCGAAGTTCCGTGACCTACTGGCATGAATTTCTGGGTGTATATTACCTGGGAGTAGGGGACAGGAGGAGAAGAGAAATATTAGAAAAACATTTCAGAGGGTGGTCTACATTTAAATTAGCAGGAGGAGATTTTGAAAGCATATACATGTCATATCTGAAAGCTAACTTTGCATCATGGACCTTATTTGTTTTATTAGAAACTACCTCATCACATGGGATGTACTTTCAGGTGACCATTCATAGAATTATATCCTTCACACCATACTATAGAATTATTATACCAAACTTACTCATCAACTGTGAGGAAATAGTATAGGGGTATTGCTTTAAAATAAGTATGTTCTATGATCGATTGATTAATGAGTTCATTTAAAATTTTGAGAACACTTACCGGATATTCACAAAATTGGCAACATTGGTGGGCAAGGCTAATCACAAACCATGCATTCATCTGGAGACAAATAGATGTTGCTGCTTACCATAATTCCAGCCCCACAATGGTGCCCAGAGATATTTGTAAAAATAAAACAATGATGTCAGAGATTAATATTTTGCTTTGTAAGAAAAAAGTAAAAATAAAAAGTTGGATATGAAGCCAGATAATATTAATATTTCAAAAACTGAGGTATTTCCACTAGTACAAAATATAATAGAAGAACTGGACACTGGCATCATGTAAGAAGAGTTGGCATTCATAAAGGAACACAAATTAGCATTATTGGAAAATAAAGCTTAAGAAAGTTTTTTTAGAATACTTTTTCAAGATTAATGTTCTTTTCAACATGTTTTGTAATAACTCTGAATATTTGGAATGTGAATATTTATGGGTGAGATCTAATTTTCTACAGCCTATTGGAATGGGTGATAGCCAGAATTTGAAGAGCAAAATAAGGTTTGTATCCATATCTTCTATCCTGTTTCTCCCTCCCCTTCCGTTTCCCACTTACTAGGTTGAAGATAATTTTGTATTGGAAAATGAGAAGGATAAATTTGTTGATGAACTGAGAGCTATTGTTTGCCAGGCTCAAGATATCATTTCTAGTCTTCCTATTGAAGAACGAGCCACTGGCATGGAATCTGCTCCTTCTGATCCAAACAACTGCCAAGTAAGTTTAGCTTCTTTAGTAATCCCAGTTTTCTGGAAAGATGTGTACTTATATTGGGAAACTCCCTTTTTATATTTATCTATTCATTTTTAATTCAGACAGGATCTTCTGAACAAGTTCAGATAAATCCAGCATCTACTCAAAGTGGCAGTAAGTAACTATTTTAAAACATTTAACCCTGCAGGACCAAAGCAACACTCTGAAACTCACAAGACTAAAACCATCCTTATTTAAAAATAAATCTATGGAACACAGTGGAGTTTTGACAAAGGTCTATTCTCAGCTCTTTTCCATTTTGTCCTTTCAATCCCCTTATGATAGTTTACCTTTGATTCTCTGGACTGCTGCAGAGAGTCAATAGTTGACTCTGCAGTAGTCCTGTTGATTTTAATCGAATATTCTAAACATTTTAATGACATTATCATAGGCTGAAGAATGGTAAATAATGAGCTCCTAATGAGCGTTGCTAAATTAGCATTATTTCTGGAGTTTGCTTGGTGGACCTTTAAGAAAATTTAAAAATATTAGGAGCCCATTTGGTAAAAGCTATGCCTCATAGACATGTAAATTGTATTCACTACCAACTCCTTAAGATTATCCCTGCATTGAAAAAACGGATTTACAACTGTTTTTCACACTTACAACCATTGCAGCATCCCTATGGTCATGTAACCAAAACTCAGATGCTTGGCAACTGACTCATATTTATGACGGTTGCAGTGTTCCCTGGGTCATGTGATCTCCTTTTGCAACCTTTTGGCAAGCAAAATCAATGGGGAAGCCAGATTCACTTCACCACGTGTTACTAACTTAAGAACTGCAGTAATTCACTTAACAACCATGGCAAGAAAAGTCATAAAATGGGGCAAAACTCACTTAACAAATGTCTCACTTAGCAACAGAAATTTTAGGCTCACTTGTGGCCATATGTTGAGGACTGCCTATATTAACTAGTGAAAATGTATGCCAAAGCAGCAAAAGACATTGAGTACTACATATGCATTAAGAATAAAAATGGATGGCAGGGCAAGGTTAATCTTAAACGGCTAGCAGTACTTATTTCCACCCTTGCAAATCCCCGTTGGCTCCTCTAACATTGGTCCAGGCCTGCACAGGACTATGCATCTCAAGAGGTTATCAAAGCTATCAACGACATGAATTTTAAGTACGTGACCATGATGTGTCTGAACTACTCATAAAATGGGTCATAATGCCAACATTATGTCAATACCAGCAGCTGAGTAAAATGCACCGCCAGCCTTTTGGCAACTTTCCTGTGAAAGTTGGCACACACTAAGGTTTGGCATTATCGCCATTGCTGGTAATTCGCACCATGGATACCATCATGCAAGACCTGTATCATAGTTTCTCCTAGGCCTTGCTCCAGGACAATGATGTCCTGCTCGCAGCTACTACAGGGTGTTGTGTCCAAACATGGAATGATCATTTTGGCCAATTTAGTTTGTATTTTTAACATCCAGAAAACAGCAAGGAAGGAAAGAAAAAAAATTGGGAGGGAGGAAGAAAGGAAGGATTGATTCTAATATTCCTTGCCAGTTTCCCTCAAGGAAACTTAATGGAGAAGCCAACAGGAAGTCCAAAGTCACTCATAATCCCACTGCTTTTTTGTCCACCCCTGCTCATTCTGGTTGTCTCTTTAATAAAATATCTCTGAAACGAGGACCCAATGGATTATGGATTGTCTAGGTGAACTATTTATTGTAATCCTTTATATGATACAAAATCAGTCCGTTTCAAACATGGTTGATTTCATAATTTTGTTTCAATAATTGCATTAACAGAACAATAACAGTTTTATTATTGTTCTCAAAGTAGGCATCTGTTTTTTGATTTTGTAATTTCACTTAATTCTAACATACATGTCTTTTAGGTCCCCAGAGGACCGGAATGTTTATGATTCTGGCCATAATTCAAAATTCCATAATTCAAACATTATCATAGTTTGTCCTAACCTGGTTTTCTGTAGAGCTTGGCAATATCTATAGTTCTTTTGGGGTTGAACTGGCCAATAAAGCTACTAAATAAATACTAGGATACAACTTGCAGAATTCCCAGCTATTATGCTGGCTGGCAGTTTTGGGAGTTAGAATTAGCAAACTGGGGAAGACTGAGTTGAGTGATAATTAGTTGTGTTTATAAAGCAGAAGTCTTTCTTATCATAAGTTTGTTTAAACTTTGGTGGAGCTTGATACAGCTGTTTGGATCCTAATCCTGCAATCTGTGGTATGAGTAAAAGTTATGTATCTTTTTCTGAGTTAATTGATTAATAATAGAAACAATGTAAATTTTGATAAAATAGAAATAAGTCGTGCAAGCCAGGTGTGTATCTGAAAGCCTTCTCTTGAGAAAGAATAAAACTCTGGATTAAAAGGAAATCTGTTGAATTCACTAATAATCTGAATATTTTATTGATTATATTTTAGATATCTTTTTTCCTTTGTTGATTTGAGTTTCGTTCCATGGAAATTAAAATCATGGTTTCTGTCTGATTCTTCAGCAGTGCTATTGATTGATTCAATTGAAATTAAATAATAGTATAAATGAATAAAATTAATTAATACAGAATGGTTCTATTGAAGCAGGATCAATATATCATGTACCAATACATTTAATAAAGACAAGCAAAGGACAGGTGTGTCACGTAATGCAAATTTCATAGATGTGTACGCAATTTATGATAAATATGGTGGAAATATGGCCTGAGAAGCATTGTTTTTACTAATGAACATCTTTGAATTTAGGCTTTGGGGTAGGGTGGTATCAAGTGTCTGTAGAATTTTATCTGATTGCTCCTCCAGATATTCACAACTTGATTTCATTGTTGTATTGTTTTCTTGCAGTTAATGTTGTAAATTACCCAGAATGAGTTTCTTATGAAGTTAGATGGTCTATAAATTGAATTAATTAATACATTAACAATGAATAAACAAATCTGTGTGTATTGTCAGCCAGAAGATGGATAATTTTGAATAATTGATTTATACAGAAAGGAAAGGGGAAAGAAAGGCTTTTATGTTTCATTAGTGGCTTCTAAAGGAACACTACTTTCATATTTAAAAATGCATCTAAATAATGTTTAAAAAAAACGTGAAGGAGGAAAGTCCACACAGTGTCAGAATTAGTATTTACTCCGATGTACACACTTTAGTGTTCCCTTACGTCTATTAAACCCTAATCCTAATCTTAATCCTAATATTAAGGATTATCACAGGCATCCTAATTAGTTGGATTAGAGTGATCCGGGCTTGAGGGGGGGAAATTATTCAAAGTGTACATCAATGTATACATTGGACATTTTTAACTCTTTAAATAAAACAACTTTTCTTAGGCTCTTGCAACAGCAATCATGAAAATCCAGGAAAAATAAAACTCTTTCCATGTGCTGCTATCCACAAGTGTGACATGAGCGCCCATGCATATTGCAAATCAGTTTTTCCCCTTCAAATCCACATCTCTGGATAGCCCTACTGATTGTTGTATCATTTTACTTCTAAGATTCCTTTTTTTGCAATAGTAGTGCTGTTTTTGTAATTATCTAAACAATGAAGTAATCTCCCGTTTGCTTCTCTCTCTCCTTTTTAGGTGATGCTGCTCCCCAGTCATCCCCTGTTGGCCGCTGGAGGTTTTGCATCAACCAAACAATAAAGAACAGAGAAACCCAGCCATCTTATACCCCAGTACAGTCAATGAAAACTATTCAAGGATGTCAGACAACAGGTGAATACATGTTTAGAAAAAAAAATGTCACATTTTTCTTTTGGGGTAGTATAATATCTGGATAATTTTGGAACTGGACTCTGCTTAAATGAGAGTGGCTCAGATTGCAAAGTATTAGGGGAATGGTGGTGAAGAACAGCAGACCATTTGAGAATCTCTTCCTTTTCAATATTACTGCATTTACTTGAAAGGAAGGCAATCCAAATTTGAAACCATGCCCCATCCCCCCAGAAGATTAAACAAACTTACAAAAAGCCTTATTTGCCGTGTGATCACATTCCCATTTTGAAAGCAAATTATTTTGGGGGGAAAATAGTAATAAAAGTATTTCCCTGTGAAGATATATTCCTATGAATCTCTTCATAGGAACATACTTCATTACTTTAGAGATAGCCAATCCAGTTAATAGCAGTTGTTTGTTCTTTGAGATCCCAGCTTCTTGACACTATGCTAAAGCGATTATGTTCATATTTTGTGTGAATGTTTTATAGAAATTTAACACTTTTTACCATTCTTTTCAGTCGCTCTTAAAAAACATAGTTTGTTTATTTGTTTGCGGCCTTATTGGTTCATGCACAATAATTATAGTGACAGAATTAACTTTGCCATTTTTTACTTTTTTTCTTAGATTAGTATGGTGATGGATAGTCATAAAGAATGACAGTACAAACTATATAAAATCAGCTTTAATACCTGCAGCAAATCTTCATGTTTTAATAGAGAACTTAGCATAATCAGCTTTACCCATATTCAGTTCAATACTGAATTTGTGTCATATCACCTCTGATGAAGAAAATTGGTGATTTAATCAGCATTAGGGTTGGGCAAGAAATAAATATATCACTGTCTTATAATAATTAACATTTTAACATATATTTAATAAAACAATGAACTTTCCATCTTAATAAAATAAGTAAAAAAACAACCTTTATTTGCCCAGACATTCAATGTTATTGTTCGTAAAATCTTGTTTTCTTTCCCTCCCCTCCCCAACCCATCCTTTTAGTTTTTACTGTACTCTTTTTTTACTATTTCTAATCAAACATTTTAATAAGACGTAGCTTAAAAATAGATAAACATTTTAAAAGAAAAAAAAATCAAGACTGTATCACCTCAAATTAGGGGTGAAATTTACTTACCTTCCTTACCAGTTCGCCAATGTGCACATGCCGTCATCTGTGCATGCGCAAAACCTTCTGTGCATGCGCAGAGGCTTAAAATGTCACAAAAAGTGATGTCATGACGTCCGTGTGGGTGGGCAGAGCCTCCCGTAGCTGTTGCTACCGGTTCACCTCAGCCTGATAGAACCGGCTAGATTTCACCCCTGCCTCAAACCGAGTTTTTATTATTTCAATGTTTCTGGGCTCTTTCTGTGATATATTTTTTTGCCCAGACTTTCCCAACCTTGGTGCCCTTAAATATGTTGGTGCTGCAATGTCATGAGCCATGCTAACTGACAATTCTGGGAATCTTGATTTTCAATATATCTCCAGGATTCCAATTCTGATGAGGATCTTCTGTTTCAGATTCATAGGGCTTAATTTCCGAAGCAAGTCTGAAAATAGTGACATCTGAAATTTTTAAACCATCTCCCCCATGGTCATAATAATCTTTAAATAACTTGTTGGGAGCAGTATGCTGACTCTGGAAACTGGTTAGAGAGGGCTGTGAAGCTCTATGAAGCAGTATATAAGTCTAAGTGCTATTGCTATTTTAGAAGAGGCAGTAGTAAGCAACATGGAGATAGATTTTTAAAACTTTATTAATAATATTCTTTTTTTTTTTTGAGTTTGTATTTTGTCAATTGTTCATTTGTTTTGTTACAGATTGCATAAAGGAAAGTACAAAAGAAGAGACAACCAAAGATTGTTCACAACCTGTGGACAATCTTAGTAGCCAACATAAGTCTAGCCCTTCTTTCAGTTCAGAGGATTTGACAAGTGACAGTGTGATATCTGAACCCCAAATTTTGGAACCTGAACTTTCATCCCTTTCTCATGAAGCAGAAGGCAGCACGGATAAATTACCATCTGCCTCTACAGGCGACAATACTGATGTTACTACTTGCGATTCAGAAGCTTGGCTGGACCCTTTGCCAGCAGAGACTCAGTATAATGGAGCACCCCTATCTTCATATGTACCTCATCCAGCATCTGTTGTGAATGAGTTGAATTTGTCCACAGAAGCCTTTGAATCCACACCAATGTCTTGTCAGACTTCGATCACTGAGGAAGCAGAACATGTAATAAATGCTGAGCAAGCAGCTGCTTTGGCGCAGACTCCGAGTCAGGAAGGAATTCCCTCCACATCCATTCTAGAATCAGACAGTGAGGGCCCCCCTAAGATTGATTTTGTTGACAACAACATCAAAACTCTGGATGAAAAGCTGCGGACACTTCTGTATCAGGAGCACAGCTTGTCAGGCACTTCTCCTGAGAGCCAAAAAGACACACAGAGTGCAGTGGAGTCTCCATTTTCCTCATCTGCTGAAGATACTTTTCCCTGCCCTGGACCTGAAACACAAGACACTAATTCCCCCCAAGAGACCGATCCCCAAGCTGCACTCATTCCATCCGGAAGTCATCCTGATAGCTTGCCAGTGATGAGGCAAGAGGACAGAGTTATTACCTCTGCTCCCAGGGATTTCTGCAGACATGTGAGTATTGACAAGGTTGGTAAGGGCTAAAAATTGTTTTGCCTACTAAAGAAATACAGAATATTGGTGAATGCCTAACTCACCTCCCTCATTGATCCTGGCAAATGAAAGATAAGCATTGACTCCACACAGATGGTTCTAACATGTTTTTTCCCTATTCATCAATTTTGTAATGTGTGGTTTTTGAACGGGAACAGAAATCTGTGTGTGAAATCAGGAAATCATAGGGAGCAGAGATCTGTTTATATGTAAAATTAAACAGGAAATTGATTTAATGCATGAATTAAATGGGTTTTAAAATAGGTTTTTAAGCATTCCTCATTTTTTTTCACTTAACCAATTAAGATTCTCAGGAATTGAACATTTAGATTTGTTTGGAGATTTGCTGATGTAACATTAAGTAAGGAGGCAATCTTTAATGCATCTGAGGCTCAAGTGGTATGTGAAGTATCCTCATCCTCTTATTCAGATATTGTTTCTTTTCTACTTGCTTCCCTGCACCCCTTGTTTTGTTCAGGAGATGTCCTTGGAGGCTTCATTTCCTGAGAATCCTGTGGCTTGTCCTGCTTCAGAATCAAGTGGTGGAGCTGTGCACCTGCATGCAGGAGGTGGATATTTTGGCCTAAGCTTTACTTGCCCTAGTCTCAAAAACCCTATTAGCAAGAAATCCTGGACTCGCAAATTAAAAAGCTGGGCATACAGGCTACGGCAGACCAGCTTTTTCAAGAGATCAAAAGTCCGGCAAGGTAGTGTGCTTACAGTCAGGGATCTAGACTAGGTAACATCTGTTTTGATTTCTTTAAGTACGTTTCTCTTTCTTCCTCCTCCTCTTCCTCCTTTTTTAAAAAAAAAATTTGGGCATTTCCTGCAAATCCATATATCCCTGTGTAACATTTCATCTGTCACCACTTTGTTTTCCGGTTTGATTAACCAGTTTTTTCATTCCACATAGAAGCATAGGACTTGGGATATTAAAAAAAAAAGCCTACATGTATACTAGAATTTATTTTATAATGTAGTACTGTTTGTTAGTGTTCACATGGTCACAGTTTTACCTGACCTATTTGTTTTTTCTTTGTGTTTGTCCCCCTACCTGCTTTTTTCCCCTTTTTTAAAAATCACAGCAGAGGAGATGACTGCTGATGTTGCTTCTGACTGGATTTCTCTTTCTGAGCAAGCAACCAGAGAGAATAAAGCATTTGGTCATTCTAAATCTGGAGCTGGATCATTCCAGCGAGGCAGATTTCAGGTAAATATAATTTAATTCATTCATTCCTACTCAAATATGTCCCATGCAACAATGATTTATTGTTGAGGATCAAAAATAATTTATTGTTGTTGTGTTGAATAAAGGATGTATGTTCTGCAACAATTCTTGTTGGCTTTTCAGCAAGTGCATATCTGTAATAATTACTGGAGGTATTGAGTTAGGTCTCCAACTGGTTTACCTCCTAATGTGTTGACTTCAACTCTCATATTTGACGATTCTGAGAATTGAAAACCATACACTTGGAAATTGCTAAAGTTGGGAGGCACTGTTCTAGGTAGTATAGATTTTAAGTCATTATCTTTCACTTGGGCAAAAAGCAGAATAATTGAAGCTCAGGTTTTTGATTATAGCTTTATTGAACGGATGATAACTGGTTTATAGTTTTTTGATGTATTAATTATGAGAAGCAGATGAGTATCATTTAATGCATGTTTCATTGCTAGCTCTTCGGTATTACTACAGAATCTGAGATGCGGTATTTGGATCAGGTTTACATAGTAACACAGACTTGTAGCTGTAAGCCACAAGGTTACATATGAAACATTGATTCAAATTTGGAGATGTTTCTTTGAGTGTAAAACTGTTTCTTGAAATAATTGTTTCAAACTCAAAACTGGGCACTTCAAATTCAAATTCAGGGTTGTCTGAAAAAAGTGTATATCATTACTGTATTATGGATCCATTATGAACCAATTGACTAAAATAAAAACAAAGTGAACCTCCCAAAAACATAATCTGACTTGGTTTTAAGTATAACCCAGGCAAAGTAATCAATCATTTCTAATAAACATGGATTCAGCAAATGTTTTATTGAAGGTTGTTTCTTGCAATTCGTTATTCATATTTTCTGGTATTTCTTCCTCCCTCCCTGCTTCCTCCCCCCATTTTCTCTAGCACTGCTTCTCATTTGCCATTTTGAAGAAAATTTCCTAGCTTGGTAATTAGGCTTAGAAAAAGGTCCCATTGCATCCAAGGGAGATTTTTCCCCCTCCTAATTGCTGCAGTTAAGAGATGATTCTCATCAGTGCCACAGGATGCAGGAATATTTAAATTATCCACCCCCCCCTGCGCGCAATGAATTGCATCTAATTGGGTTTAGGAAAAGAACAGCAGTTATCTTTGTTTTTTTTTAAAAAAGGGCTTACAGAAGAAGAAAGTGGGTCAAGAAGATGAAATCATAGTTAATATTTGAATCTACTGCAGAGTGGAACTTTCCTATTTTTGGCATTGCCCATCAGAAAATGGGAAGCCTCAAGTAGAGGGAACAAATTTTGAGAATAATACATTTATATCTTGGGATAGATGAATCCTCAGTTTGTCTTTTTTAATTTAAATAAAATATGCTTATCTAGTTGTCACCAAAGACAGTGATGCTGGTTCTGGCATGTCTGACAGTGTAGATATGATTCCATAACAATAGGATGAAAGGACAGCAGAATATATATATATATTACAATGTAAATACATGGTACTGCTTATCTTTTATTTGGAGATGATAGGAGTATAAGTTAGACTTTTGACACATCTACTTCTCAACTGCAACTCCTTCCCAATCAGTGCTAATACTTTGTTCTAAATCATCTGCAATGGGCTTTGGAGGGCAAATGACAAAAATAAGATAATGTAATCATACCATAAACTCTGCTCCTCTTATACTTGTGTTGTGATGCTTCTAATTATTGAAATCTGATAGGAAAAAGGGGATGAGTGATTGTACCTCACTCTACCTAAAACTGTTTTAGAAATTAGAGTTTTAGTTTCTCCAAGTCTTTGTCAGCTGGCTTTGCAGACAAAGAAAATTTTGACTTTGAAACTGGTCCTTACCCTGTTTTCCCCAAAATAAGACATCCCCTGATAATAAGTCCAATCGGGCTTTTGAGTTTTCTTTCTTTCTTTTTTGAATGGCTTTTTGGCTATAGAATCAGGTGTGGTTTATATAATTGTAGTTCAAGTCTGAGTTGACATGGTCCGTCACACGGGCCATGTCATTCTTAGTTCCTTTTAATTTCACCTACCAAGGGACAGATGATTAAATAACATAAAGTTGAAGACAAGTAACTCTTTAAATGTGCATAATGAAATGCATATATTATTTATGCCCTGTGAATCTCAAATTCTTTTCAATAGTGTAGCAGCTCATTTTAAGCTTCATTTTGGTAGAACTCAACTGAATTAAACCTTCCTTTCTTCTCTGTCTTTTTTTCCCCCTCTTCAGGTCATCACAGTTCCACAACAGTTGTCCTCAGGTGTTTCAGAAAGTGAACTCTCTGAGATGTCTCCTTCCTTGGAGCTTGGAACAGAAGAAGGCTGCCCCAGAGGAACAGAAATGGCTATCTTGCCCAGTGCCATGGGTGAAACAGATGCATGTTGCACCACCTCTGAACAACAGGAAGTAGAAGAGACCTCTGCTACTGCAAGCAGTGTGCAGTTCTGTTCAGAGCCATGGTCTAAAGGTGATGTGATCCAGAAGCAGCCTAGTTCTGACAGTGAACTTTCTGCACCCATGGGTGGTGGCAGCCTAGAAGGCTGGGAGTCAAACCAGCAGTCTCAAGAGGAAAGGGGTGGCACCCACCCAAAGAGGCGTAGTTCTCTTTTTTACTCGGCATCTTCTCCAATGAGTAGTGATGATGAATCTGAAATTGAAGATGAGGATCTGAAATTGGAACTACAGCGTTTGCGGGAGAAGTAAGAGCACTAAGATTGAGTCTTATAGTATAAAGATTTGCATTGTGTCCCATCCCGTACTAGGTTGTGAAAAGAGTGGGATATGGGACAATTATATTTTTTGCTCTGTTAAGCTATTACTTGTGGTTTCTGTTTCAGGGATAGACTCTGTCTGACAAAACTTTATTTTATTAGTCCAAAATTATTCTTTTTGTTCTCTATTATCATTTATTATTAGTTACCTGTTAGTATGGAGCTGTCTGCCTTCAATGGTCAGTCATAAGTTATACATCAATTACACAACTGAATTTACATAAGTTTGTGCATAAATGAATCAGTACATTTTAAAGGAAAAACACTATTTTAAAATGGTACCTGTGCATCAAGGCAAGTATGTCTTTAGAAGTATAACTTCCTTCTGTGTGAAAGAAACAACAGTTACTTTTCTGTGAGGGAGCGTGTCAGCCATAGAGTATTTCTTACAAATAATTTTAATCAAACTGGAAATGTTTTTTTTAATAAATCAGAAGATTACATCAATCTAATAAGTTAAGTGAGTTCAGTATTGCATTCCTGGTTACAGCATGTAATTGGAACCATTCAATACTACAAAGGAAGAAATAATCTATGACTATACTGGCACATTAGCTCTATAACTTATATTTTTCTAGTTAAAACAGAACAGTAAATCCTCTGCTTAAAAAAGAACAGAATAGAGCAAAAAGAACAACCAGTTCTCAACATCACTGGAATTACAACAAGATGCCCAGTACTCATGACCAGGATGGATCATAGATATAAAGCCAATCCATTCTCTCTCCCAGGGAATTCCATTATTCTTGCACTATTCTGCAAAAAATGCCTTGCAGCAGGTAAAGTAGAGGGAGCTCCTGGGTTTTGAAACCACACAGTGGGCTACTCCTATCCATTGTCAGGGGGCACGATGGCTCAGCACTTAAAAGATGCTGAGCTTGTCAACTGGAAAGCTGACAGTCCAGGTTTGAGATCCGAGCACTACGCAGTTGGTGAACTCCCACTGTTCTGCCCCAGCTCCTGCCTACCTAGCAGTTTGAAAGCATGCAAGTGCAAGTAGATAAATAGGTATTTCGGTGGGAAGGTAACAGTGTTCCATGCACCTTGGCATGTAGTCATGATGGCCACATGACCACAGAAGTGTCTTCAGGCAATGCTGGCTTCCTTGGCTAAGAAACAGAGATGAGCACCGCCCCCTAGAGTTGGACACGACTGGACAGGGGAAAGCTTTACCTTATCTTTATCCATTGTCAGAGCTAAGAGAAGAGATACTATGAGGCATTTGTATTCCATCAAATAGACTGCAGAAAGTGCCATAACCTGGAAATACAACTTGCTTATTACACACAAGGATTCTTAGATTTATAATATTCTGTGAGGCAGAAAAGTTATTATGAGCATAACATATAATCTTTCCAGATCTGATAAAAATGTGATTCATTCCTTTGAAAAGTCATTGTTTGAATTGTATCAGTTTTTCCATAAAAGAAACTGAGCATACTTTTACATACCAGTTATTCATTGAGAAGTTGCCTAGAAAATTCCAGTTTCGAGCCATTCTTAATTTTGTAGCCAGGAGTAAGAATACAATAAGGATATTTCTGCTTAGTTTACAATTATCTCCCTGGTAAAAGGTAAAGGTAAACGGTTCCCTTGTCCACTCATGGCTGACTCTAGGGGATAGTGCTCATCTCCATTTCCAAGCCAAGGGAGTTAGCATTGTCTGAAAACGCTTCCGTTATCATGTGGCCAGCATGACTATACACTGAGGTGCATGGAACGCTGTTACTTTCCCACCAAAGTGGTACCTATTTATCTACTTGCATATGCATGCTTTTGAACTGCTTGGTTGGCAGGAGATGGGCAAAAACGGGAGCTCACCCCATCATGCAGTACTTGGGTCTCAAACTACCAACCTCCCGGTCAACAGTTTTGAGACCCAAGTACCATGTGACAAGGTAAACTCCCATTCTTGCCCCAGCACCTACCAACCTAGCAGTTCTAGGTAATAACTCAGTGGTGAAATGTAAAATTTGTTACTACCGGTTCTGTGGGTGTGACTTGGGGGAGGGGTAATGTGACTGAGTGGGCGTGGCTAACTTTTTTTTGTTTTAACACTTTTAAAAGCATTTTTTCAGCCGATGAGGTTGTAGAAAAAATGCTTTTAAAAATAAAAAAAAAAGCCTCTGATGATCATGCAGCTCAGGTGGGCAGGGGGGGAGGGGTCAGGGATTTTTGCTACCGGTTCTCTGAACCACCTGCCGCCATCGCTACTGGATCAGGCGATCCAGTCCAAACGGAGCATTTCAACCCTATAATAACCCTATTTTTAGAATACCTTCTACTTTTGCTTAGTTGTTATTCTGACCTCTTTGAATGTTGGCCTCCAATAAGGTACCACTTTCACAAGTCCTCCACATATGAAAAAAATGTTCCCTTCCAATTGTAACCCCTCCAGCATTTGATGAAGGTTCTTAAAATATCATAGTGGGAAAGGGGAGAAGTGCTGTTTCCCCAGAGCAAGTCAGAGCACTGATTGGGATCCCTTCTCCAGCATTCCTGTCTCCAGATGATGGTCTCATCGTGTGTAGTAGTATGTCATGAAACATCTCTCCCTCGCATCTTGAGGAAACCCAAGCAAGCTGAGAGTAAAGAGGCCACTGGCCTGAGCTAGATCGTTTCACGCTCCCTGCTTTCCAGTGGGAGGTGACTATTGAGGTGAAAGAGTAACTGAGAACTTACGTCTTGCCAAGGTTTTCTTCTTTTCCTCTGTTTCCATGAAGGCACATCCAGGAAGTAGTCAGCCTGCAAGCTCAACAGAACAGGGAGTTGCAGGAGCTATATGAACGTCTTCGCTCCCTCAAAGATAGCAGGTCAGAATCCTCTGACTTCTCCCTGCAACTGTCATCCCCACGGCGGCCTAAATCTTTCAAAAGCAAGCTGCGCAGCCGGCCACAATCTCACTCTCATGTCGACAATGGCATTGTTGCTGCTGGTAAGGAAATGCAAGTGGGAGCCATACACAAAGCTAGGGGCCTTTTTGTGGATTGGCCAAGGGTTTCCTAATTCAGAACAAAAAAGTTGCATTTACTAGTCTGTGGATGAATCTCTAGGATTTCATATTGTTTCTCAAGGTTATGTCTGCCAACTCAAAACTCTTTAAGACTTTCCCGTTTGCCATCTGGCTTTCTGCCCTTTTCCTCCAGTGAACTAAAACTGTTTTCAACCTAATTTTCCTAAACAGATTTAGGCATATTGATTCTGAATGCAATCCATGCCTTCATTATCATCCCCACACCCAGCCTACCACATATGCTATTTTAGTTGCTTCTGATTGTTTGTCTCTCCCTTCTCTGCCACCCAGAATGCTGTTGTGCAACCACTGCTGCCTCTGTGATTGACTATCAGTTGAGCATTCAAGCCCATTTGCTGCATCAAAGCTGTTCACAAACAGAAACTAACCAAGGTATTTGCAAATGTTCAAGGGCAATTTAGATGCTACACTTGCTTCCTTATTGTCATTTCCCTCATCCTCCTCACATAGAAATATGTCACAGATATTTGCATATTTTAGTAGATATACTGTTCTGCTTCTTCTAGTTTGTAAGTTATTTAAAATTCCCACTGTGACTGAGGCAGCCTATAGGTCGGTGTTGGTGAACCTTTTCGGCACTGAATGCCAAAATGGGAGTGTGCGCGTGCACATGGGGGAGCACCAGAAACCGGAAGAGCAGCTCCCCGGCGCGCACGTGCAGGAGCACCAGAAACTGGAAGAGTAGTTCCCCAGCATGCAGGAGCACGTGGGGAAGCTGAGCTTCCGGTTTCTGGCATGCGCATGCATGCTGGTCACCTGGTCTTCTGGTTTCTAGCACGCATGCGCGCACTGGAAACTGGAAGCTCAGCTTCCCGGTGTGCACATGTGCACCAGGGAGCTGCTCTTCCAGTTTCTTGCACTCTGACACGCCGGAACCCAGAAGAGCAACGGGCGATGGCTGGTGTGCCCGGAGGGATGGCTCTGCTTGCCACTTCTGGCACATGTGCCATAGGTTCGCCATCACGGCTATAGGTCATAATGATTGAACAAGAATGGATACGTAGGTAGGAGGAGTCTGCCTATAGTTCATCATGACATATTATGTAGCTGAAATTGGTTGGCAAAGTGGCTGATTTTTGCTTGTATGATATTCTCTTTCTTTGGGAGATTTGGGGAAGTTTTAAGGATGGAAGTGCAAGAGTTTGAGAAGATTAAATGCTCTAAAAAGGGGCAAATGTATTCAGCCCCATCTCTTTGGATGATAGTATGATACTGGAAGATCTTTTCCAGACTACAGATAGGACAAGAAGTGCTTTGCAAGACTCAGAAGTTGCTTGTCACCCAGATTCAGTGTTTTGATACAACTACTTGAAGAGTACCCTCTAAATACCCTTGCTCCTCCTTAGAACAACTCTGCATCGTGAGTAGCACTGCCTCTTGTCAGCAGACAACAGCCAGTAAAAAAGGAATGTTCACGGATGATTTGCATAAACTGGTGGATGACTGGACTAAAGAAAAGGTGGGAAACTCCCTCATCAAGCCAAGCCTCAATCAAATCAAACAGAACAAGCACCGTCTGGATACTGACAGCTGGAGCAAAGTATATGAGGTAAGAGGTCTTTACATATAACAGGGGTGTCAAACTGGCGAAAGGAAAAAACATCGCAATACATCACGTGATGGCAATGTGACATGGCGATTTTGACACCCGTGACATACAAGGTTTAGAATTTGTGATGTATTAGATTCACTTTCTCAAATCTGGTACCTTCCAGATGTGCTGGGTTTGTAACTTCCCAAATTTTCAACCGCTGCATTCAAAGGGAAATCTGGAAATCACAATTATCCTCCCCTAATTCAAAGGAGCCTGGTAGGGTATTGGCTATAGTAAATACCCTTCCGTGTAAACTTGCACTGTTGATGACCTATAGTGTAATTTGATCTTCATCTAATAGTAGATGAACTTCATTCATAACTACAATTAGGGACTCACAAGTAAAATCTACCACAGAATGATAAGTGTTTTAGAGCAGCCAAACCAGTTTGTTAAATTTTGTGGCATGACCTGAAACAAGTTGTTTAGCTTCCAAATACCTTCAAATAAATGTGCAAAATTGATCAAGAGGCACAGAAAAAAATTGTTTGGAGTCGATACATACAAAGTACCACCAGTTAATAAATGGAAAACATACATTTTCCCAGGGAAAATGGTGAATGTTGCTTCAATGTATTGAAGCACAATGTAAAGTTACAACACTGTTTTGTATGTGGTCTGTTTAACTAAACTCTATTAATAGGTAGGTGAATCTTGGGTCACATTACTATTTAATTCTAAAGGGTTCAAAATTTTTCTCTGATCATTCTAAGGTAAACTAAAATCATTGTCCTGATGGGGTATTTTTAGACCCTTCACATATCCCTCTTATTAAACTATTTTCACTATCTGTATTTTCTGAAGTTTCCTCATAAATGGCAGACAATCCATTCTAAGCATTAAGACTAGCTTGCTATTTTTCACCAGAGTTTACTCTGGAGTCATCAGATGTATTTGATAAATTCAATCCTATATATCCCCTAGATTGCTAAGGTTATATATTCTTCATAGTTTCACATCTAATATACTTCAGTGGCAGGGGGACATAAAAGATATAAAAGACTTTCAACTTTCTAAAAAAATCTGGTAGATCCCTGTGGGGAAAAATGCTGGAATAGCTCTGATTCAACCAGGTTTTTCGGTTTTCTGTGATTTGCTGGATAGATCACAACCGGTAAGAGATTATTATGTTTTTTTCTGAGTATATTGTCTCTGTTTAAAGTCCAGGTGCCCTACATGAATGGTATTGGAAAGGAGCGATGTTGCACACAGCCTTATGTTATGGATAGCTCTGGGAACGGTGAGCTGGGAGCAGGTACTTAGAAAGGAAATAGTGTTACTAGGATATTAGAAGCTGAAAGTGAAAATCTCCACTATGTGATAATGTTTGTTCAAGTGTGTGCACCTTCCACTGCATCTTTGGTCCTCTTCCATGCTCTTCTGTTAGCAGATACTGTACTATTTAAAATCACAAAGATGTGCCACAGACAGCTGTTGAGTATGTTTCCTTGCATTTAAAATAGTTTCTGTTTTCCCTTGTGTTTAAGACAACAGCATCTACTGTGGGCTACACCTCCACATGGATTTCCTCACTTTCCCAGATCCGCGGGACTGTACCAGCTGCTTTACCCCAAGGACTTCCCCTGTCACCCTTTTCTGGCACACTATCGCCATATGGAATACCACATTTGTGCCAGTATAACACCATCGCAGGAACAACTTACCCAGTGCAATGGATGGGCATTTCTGGGACAACTCAACAATCTGTCGTGGTCCCTGCCCAGACAGTGGGACCCTTTCAACCAGGGATCAGCATGCCAGCATTTCCAGCATCACCCGTGCAAAACCCAGCTCCCATTCCCCCAAGTCCCAAATGAAGATGGATAGCAAAAGAATGCTAGATATGGGGACTGTGCCTATCTCTCATGACTCCATTCCTCTGCCTTGCATTCTGCTGCCTGGATTTGGGGGTGAATTCCCCAGTGCAGTGATGTGGGAATGGTAGGAGATTGTCTTTGCATTCTCCTCTTTGAATACTTGATTTCATTTTCTTTAAGGGATTTTTTTAAGTACTTGAGAGAGCTTTGGCCTGTACATCTCTTTGTTCCTGAGATGGACAGCATGCCATGTGCTGCTTATTAATAAGCCTTCCCTGTCATTCCTGCCCTATATCCCTTGTTTGCTTTGGTGACAACTGTTTTTTGAAGTTGATAGTGACTCTTCTTGGATTATACACTTACTAGCATTTGAATTAATTTACAGAATGGAAGGGATCAGCAGAGAAGAGTGACATTTATATTCGCATTATTGTTATGTTTCCATTTAGTTTCATTGGCAGCTCAGACTACAGGCTAACTAAGGATTTTTTAAAAAATTGATTGTAGTTTGTTTAGTTGAATTCTATTGTAAACTCTTCCTTCATCTGTCCCAGAGATAGGACTTTTGGAAGTGAAGCACTGCTGAAAGAAGAGGCATACAGTTGCTGCCTTCTCTTTGATTTGGGAAAGCTGTCCTGGACAATTCAGAACTATTTGTAGAATGCAACTAGATATCCTTACACACACTGTATTCCGTAGATACATTGGAATGTTGGCCTGGTTTATTGTACCTGTGTTGGGAATCCTGAGTTTTTTTTAAAGCTTATTTTGCAGCTGATACAAATCTTATACTATGGAATGGGTTGGGGGGAGGAGGTAGCATTGGAAAGGGTGGGAACTAGGGCTGGGGGACTATTGTGGGCCTTTTTTTAAACTTGTCCCATCTTGGTCATTTTCGCATCATTTGTGATCCATATTCAACATTTCTTTGGTTGTTGGAAAAAGAATATAAATTGAAACAGGGTCTAGTGCACATAGTTTTTGCATTTAATGGATTGCCTTACAGCAGATTAGTGAAATACAGTCTCCTAGTTTAGATGCCTAGTGTTGTTTCTCAGAGCATTAAAGGTTTAGTGTCTACTGAATTTGATTGCCAAGGTGCAAGATTAAGCAGTCCATCTTTACATTTACAAATTAAGAAAATTCTACTTGTATGTATGGCAGTAAGGATATGGTGTTGGAATCCCATTTGGCAGGCTTTCTGTTTTTTAGTTACACCTAGTGCTGCTAATTGGATGTCATGCAAAAAAAGTCAAAAATTTACTAGTTCAAAATCCTTAAAAGATATAAAAATTTGCTAAATAAAGAGGCATCCTCCCTTGGAGGTATATATCATATATAATCACTAATTCTATCAACTGCGTTTCAGCTGCCATGTGAAGATTGCTGTTATGATTTCACCTTGATAGAGAATTAGCTTAGTTTAATGGTACATGTTTAACTTAATTGACTGTGAACTATGAGGGAAGTCATAATTCACTGGAGCTAACATTTCTTGTTTTCTCTAATTCATAATCAGTTTATCCCTTTCTTGTTGGAAATTGTATTCTTATGTGCACTCAGAGGTTGCTTCCTTTGTTGCAAGTCTTTCAAGCACTTGCTGAAATAACATCTAGCTCACTTTCCTCCTTCATTAATCTGGAATGAAAATTGCCATTTTGAATTCAGACTTAAATTATTGTCTTTTGGATATTATAAGATAGCTGCCATTTTTGCAGCTGCCTGATATTTTTAGCAAGCAATAGAAAGAGGTTTAATTTCATTAAAACATCAAGTAGTTGAATTTTATCTAAAAGACCACGTTTAAATCTGAAATTAATGTACCATTGGTTTAATAGTACTGTGGCCAGGAATATCTGAGTTGCTGGAGATTGTTTTATTTAAATCAGTTTCAGACACCAGTTACTTGTTTGTTTGTTTTTTGTTTTATAAAACATGATCTGTAGTCTTAGTAATATATTATAGACTATATTTCTCCCCTCTGCATTCTGGACAAAGATTGTGCTTCCATTTAATGCAGCCTCTTTGTTCTGCCTGCAAAGATTTGCAGTGCCTTGTAATGGATAATCTTAGTATCTTTTCAGATTTTTACTGGAAAGTTGAAAAAAATAGTTATAGCCTTTTGATGCTTGAAAAGTACATTGCTGATTTGCAGCAGTAAAATCATATATACCTTAAAGAAAGTTTCAGTTTGAAGAACTTAGGCAAAAACAGTGTTATTTTTTTAAAAGACATACATATGATTTGTGGGAAAATCAGTGGTGCATTTCCATGAGCAGAAACAGTTTCCACTCACAGAGCAGTTGAGAGATGATTATGCCTCTTCCTACAGTCCTATCCGTGCCTTTATAATCTGCTCCATAAGGAAGGGGAGGGCACAAAGTGAGCAGACAGCTGACCACATGACATTTGCTTCCATCTTTTTTTCCCCCACCTTTAAAGTCATTAAAATAAACCCTTTGTCAGCAATTCACTTTGACTTGTTAGGAAAGCATAAAATGTTGTAGTCTAGTTTGCTGTTATGTAACTTAATGTTCATAAAAATGCAAGCTGCTAGGAAGTACCCGTGATTGTCTTAAAGGTTGATTTATCTATATTAAGGATCCTTGGCCCATTTAGCTCTCTCAGGCACACAAATATACAAATTGTGTTTCTGTTATGGAAATGTGGTGTAACACTGGTGCATTTGTGCAATCCTGATTATTGAGTAAACTGTAGAGTGTACTTCAGTATTGGAGGGAAACCAGTGTAACAATAGCAGTATCAGGGTTACATTGCTGCTGATTTTCTGTAGAGGACAGGGTCAGTTTAAAGTGCTGTGTATTCACTGAATTTCTACCTTCCCTACTTCATAAAATAGCCTCTCCTTGCTGCTTCTCTCTTGATGGAATTTTGAAACCAGGGTATTCCCACTTGCAAAAAGCAATTTTGAAGAGAAAAATTGTACATCTCTTGCCTTGCCCATGCTGTTTCTAATTCAATTCCCGATTTTCATGTAGAACTGGCATAACCCATAATCTGATGTAGTTTGTATCACTTGAGAATTAGAATATATATTGCTTCTTTATTTAGAGAAATGTAGCCATGTAGCATAGACATGAGGCTTTATTTTATTATGCAAAAAAAACACACCTTCATTTATAACAAAACAAAATACCCCCAAAAATACCTCATTTGGGTCAAATTAAGCTACACAAAAAAATTAAAATCTTGCTTATACTATTTAAAGTATGGAGCCTGGGACTTTTTAATAGCAGGAAAGTATACAACTGAACAACAGTAGGCAAGGGAAAATAAACCTTAATTTATGCGGATTAACTGTCAGATTTACATAGCCCCTTTCCTTCTTGGGTAGAATTCAGAAATAACTTGGTATTGGAATTAAGAAGCAGTTTGGCAGAATACCCATTTTGCAAACAATGAGAACAGACCTGATTCCTATTTTCTGTATGTGGGTAGCAAGGGTTGAGTGAAGGTAATGCCTCTTAAGTAAAACTTGCATTTAGTCTTTTCTTCCTTTTGGTTTAATTAGAATTCCCTCAAAGAATCCACTGTTTTACAGTTGACAGGAGAAGGCTTTCTTTGAAGCCTTGAGAAGTTGGGAAATCCTTATGTGGCTTATGTTTCTACTGATAAAGAGAATGAAAGTGGTATTCATGAAATAACTTGTTTGACAGTTTGACGCCAAATCTATTCAAAACAGTACCACAGTATCACAGATAACAATATCTGTGATTTCAGTTTAAGCTGGAATTAGATGCTAAGTGGTTGACGCTGATAACAACATCCATACTTTCCCCTGCTTATCATTTTCAAAAGCCTTACCAATATAGAACACATAATTTAACATAATTATGTGCTGAGTTTCTTCATTTCAAGTGGAAAAGCATAATGAGATTGTGTTATGGGGGGGGGGAGAAATGTGAAGTGGCATCCTTTTATAAAATTTACTTCCTGTCTTCAGTGGCTAGAATTCAGAGAATATGACATGGCCAATGTGTTAACTGTGATGTGGATAGTAAATTACTCTGCCCCAAAAAGTCTCAAGACGCTTTGATTTCATAGGTTTTTGAAACACTATAAAAAACTTTGTAAACCCAGGCAAAATTAGTATTACTATATCTTTAGGTTTGGGGAAAAGATGAGGAACAGGATTTCTTCTAGTTGGATTGTCCCCTTCTTTGAAGCTATGTAAAGGCACCGGCAATGGAGGAAACATACGTACTATGTTTATGTATTTTTGAGTCTCTGCATTTAATGTGAAACATTTACTGCCCAGTTTTTCTTCTCTTCCCTGTTGCTTTTTCATTGTTTATCTTTGCAGCATGCACCCTCTTTAAAACAAATCAAACTGTGAATTTGGTTTTGGGAGATGTTTTGGAAGGCACTTTTCTGCTGTGAAGCTTGAGCCTGAGCTTGTATGATATGAATGGAATGTATAATTTTAATAACTTCTGTGAATTTTTAGTAGTGTTCAAACTGAATCGTTTTCTTTGTTGAAATTTCATGTTTCTACCTACCTCATATTGTTAGTGCTGTTTAAATCTAGGCTGTGGCATAAACAATGTATTCTACTGTTTCTGTCTGTTTAAATTGGATACAGTGTTTTGACACATGCTTTTTCCTATCCCCCCACCTTCCTTTTTTTGTAACTTGGCACAAGAGCTCATTCTGTTTACTGTTTTAAGGAGGATGTTTAATGTTCACAAAGAAGATTTCACAAGTTTATCCATCAACTTCAGTATAACATAATGACAGATGAATAGAAAGAACAGCTCCATGCATTTTTCCCCAGTTACTGGTATATTCCAACCGGTTACAGCAATTTAGCAAGGAGTGTGACCAACTGTCTCATCCGTCTTCCAATACCCAAGTACCACCATCTAAGTGGGAAAAACAAGATTTTCTTTAGAAAAGAATTTTTCATGCCAATTGCTTGGAAGGATTGTAGACAAATTTCTTAGGTATTAGCTCTTAACTGAAGTTGATGGATCAATGGGAAAGAGACAATACAGGCTGTAGGTTTCGTCTAAAAAGTTCCACTACAAATTTGTTTTATCCTTCCTTTCTGCTAAGCATATTGTATTTTCTGTTTACATTAGTCCTAGATTCAAGTAAGATTTAATGCTAAAAACATGGGTTGCTGTTCAATCCTTGATACATCTTTACTGTTACAATTTGTGCTGACATTAAGACTCACATAAGTATGTGTGTATGCGTAAGTATGTGTAAGAGGGACAATACCAAACATGGATTCATGTCTTCACAAAGTGCAAAGGATCAGATTTTTTTCACTGGCAAAGAGACTTTACACAGTGAATTTGGGAGTCAAAACATGAAACCACCTTCAGGCAATAAACTCATATGTTCCTTTTTAATTTTCAGACTCAGAAACATTCCTATAAAAATTCTAGTCATGTTTCCTACATTTTCAAGATAAACCAGTTGATTTAAGTAGTAATTTTCAGTTTATTAGTCCAGTTAAACATTTCACTTTCAAAGCTGATACAGCTAAAGGATAGAAAGACAAACTTACTTTAGGGGTTCAAAGAAATTTTTATCATTTTCCTTTAAAAAAAGAATTGTGATAATTTTAAACAGCATAATTAACTCTCAGAACCATATACCATATTGCATTTGTACAGCTGTTCCCAATATATACATGTTATGATTCTACTACTAGCTTCTTTAGAATTAAACTTCAATGAACAACAGTTTTAGCGTACATGTTTTTAACTAACTTCTTTGTGCTCATACAAATGTCTCCTTGAAGTTAATGGAACTGAGCCAATTTAAATTAGCAGTGGTTATGGCATTTAGCATGCTGGAAGAATACAATCACTTTTTAATAGTTTTGTTCCTTCCATTACAATAATTATATCATAGGACACATTACCTAAATTGTTCATGTCATTATTTCCTTGATTGCTAGAGTAATAAAGTATTGTTTGGGAAGCCAATTCTCACAGGAATACAGATATAGCAAGTACCATATATTTTACAACATGGCAGACAGTTTTTCTGTAGTGAAATGATCCACATACCAAATACTAAGCAGCCATCAGTGATAGGCAATGAATTACAAAGCACTCTATGGAAGTCTGAATGTGTTGTTGCCTTTTAGACCTTCAGCAGATTCCTTGAAGCTATCTGTCCAGCATTTTATTAAGCTATTTTTTCTCTCTCTTTTTGATTGACAAAAGATGGTAAGTGCAGGAGGACAGCAAGTGGGAAGAAAAATAGTATCTTCGAGAGTTGTAGAAATATACATCCAGGTTCTGTTATACATGAAGTTACGTACATGAACAGCTGGATAGTAGAGCAAACAGCTATGCTCCTAGTTGCTGAGGAGTTAATTTACTTCCAGGTATCAGCTTCTGTTCTACCTTTTAAAGCATCCAAAGCAGGATGATGTTTGTGGCTCATTGTTATGGTTAATTTAGGCCACACAGTATCACCTACTAGTTGGTTTGGTGGTCATATTGGAGGTGCTGTGGTTCTAAAAGTTCTAATACAACAAAGGACTTCTCTATTTAAAAAAAGTAACCTATTTGAAGAGAGGCCTGTTTGTTTTTTCCCCTCATTCTTTGCTAGAAATAACTGAGGAGCATATGGGCCTAATGTATGACAATATGATCAGGTATATCCTGTGAATAAATGTCTCCTTAGATTTACATACGTTGGCAATGTTTCACTTTCAGAAATAGGAATTTTCTTATGTCTCTATGTGAATTATATCTTAATGTAACATCATAGGACTTATTTTCAACCCATAAACTTGGCATTAAAGCTGAGATGTTTGTGACTGAACATAGAATGTGGGTGACCTGTTCATTATAACATGGATGAGGCACCCCATTCACTTTTTTAAAAAAACATAGCCCTAAATCTTTATGGTAGAAAACGAATGTCTTTTATCAGCAGTTGTTTCATGTGTTTTTTTAATTATTTTTGCAAGCTGTGAGTTGACTTCATTTGTACACAACCATTAACAAATATTTTTTTAAACTGTTACAAAGGAAAATAAAGGCTGTGTTGGGAAAAAAAATGCCTAGTCTTTATTGCTAAAATAGGAAACACATTTACTGTTTCTGAAATGCATGTTTACAGCAGAAATCATACTTTTCTAAGGGTGTAATTGTAGTTATTTTTCCAAATTTACAAACTGTCATCAAAAAACAGAAAACAAAAAGTTATCTTCCTATCACTACTTTTACCATGCCAACATGAACTAGGCAAAGATTAGTCCTTGGCTGAACTACCACACTATCACCCAGTAAATCTTAGTGCAGCGGTTCTCAACCTGGGGGTCGCGACCCCTTTGGGGGTCGAACGGCCATTTCACAGGGGTCGCCAAAGCCCTCTCTCGCCCCCCCCACCCCTTCACTCACCCTCACTCTCTGCTTTGTTGGATCGCCGGCCGTTCGCTTACCCCGCCCACTCCCAATCTATTGCTGCCTCCTGAGTCCCAGCTGTTGGCTAGAGGAAAAAAAAACTGTTCAAATTCTTGCCGCGGGGCTTCAAAGGGCCACCCTATAGCCAGTGGTGGGATTCTGCCGGTTCTAGGAGCCGAACCGTTTGTTAAATTGCTTCCTTGCCCCGCCCCTCCGCATCACTATTTATTGCCAATAAATAGTGGTGGGCGAGGGGCGGGCGAGCCAGCAATTTAACAAATGGTTCGGTGTTTTTTTGTAATTTTATTGGCCCGCGGAGCTTCAGCATAGGCTAATTAGCCCTTGATTAGATCGGCTCCCGACTCTTAGCTGATTTGCTCTCAGCTGTTTTGCTCAGGGCTCTGCTGCTTCCTTGCAAAGAGTCCTGGAACAGATTTTTTTTCCCCCTAGCTATGCTGAAAAACGAAACTGAAACAGCTTAGCTATTTGTGCATATGGACTACTCAGAGGGCTGAAAAAGCTATTTTTGACTGGTCCTCGCACTTTTGACCAGTCCTCGAACTTACGACTGTCCTCACATTTTACGTTTTTGCCCTATCTTGTCACCATGGTGAAGAGAAGCAGTTATGAAATGAGTGACACGGTTGTTAAGAATGCTGCACGGGCATAAATGTGAAGATGGTCATAAGTGTGAGGACCAGTCAAAAGTGCGAGGATCTGTCAGAAATGACTTTTTTCAGCCCTCTGAGTAGTCCCTATACATATAGCCATGGTCACCCGGTCACATGACCAGCTAGCCATGCCCACCCAGTCACATGACCTCCAAGCCACGCCCACAAAATAAGCCACGCCCACAGACCCCCCTGGTTGGGGGTCACTACAACATAAGGAACTGTATTAAAGGGTCACGGCATTAGGAAGATTGAGAACCCCTGTCTTAGTGGGTGATAATGTGGTAGTTCAGCCAAGGATTATTCTCCATTCTTACAAAATTGTTTTTAAGGTGCTGCAAAGCCTTCATTGCATTTGTTTCCTGATTTTTAAATGGCTATTATTCTAGAATTTAGTTACACAACAGTAATAAAATGCATACACACTTCACTCATCACGCAAATCAGTTATGGTTTGCAATCCCTCAGTGACTTGAGTTTGCGCTACATGCTAAGTCAAACCAAACAATATGGGATTCCAGTAACACAGGCTAGATTCTTGGTAAAGTTAAGGAATCCAGAAGAAAACCAGATAGGAAGTCTTTGAATTTACTTCCCACTGGGTGACCTTGGGCAAGTCACTCTCAGCCCAACCCACCTTAAAGGGTTGTTGTTATGGGGTGGGGGGGAGAGGAAGTATTGTATTCACAACTTATTCATAAAAAAGTAATAAAGGTGGAATAAAAATCTAATCAATTGTGAAGGATGGTGTAAAAGCTGGAGGAACATGACGACATATATTGAAGCAGGCATATTTAAAGTAAAATTGAAGTCAGAAGCTATGAGGTGTACTAGTGAGCACAATCTACAATAACTGTTGGGTCTTGGCAATTCTGCCGTTTTTGATAGTGTGTTTGGTGGGCTAATAAAACGTTCTCCCATTTACTGGTAAAGCTCTGGACTCTTGGGCAGTTTTCATAATTAAAAGGTTACTATAATTATGAAAATACAACGAAGGAGCTGTGTAAGCGTTTAAAACATTCACATTTAGCCAGAGCGCATATCCTGCTGCTTCTGACACCAGCTGTTATTTAGGAAAACTCCAGCGCCAGTTTCATACGCTGGAACATTTTAAAGCGAAATAGATCCATTCCCAAGGTCGTCTGGTACGGAGGAGCCGCGGGGGTGGGGTTGGGGGGAGACGTGGCTGGTTGTGCCGCCGGATCAAATGGCCTTCCGCGACCAGGGTTTTGGAGGTCGGAGCGGAGCGACAACTGCCTTGGCTCGAGGTCGCTGCTGGTATCGGCGATTATTATTATTATTATTTTGCTCTGCTCTGCGCGACCAGGTGGCGCCAGCTTCTTTTCCCGCCTTCACAAAACGTGGCAGACGGCGCGAGGCTGATGAAAACCAAGCCGCTCCGCCGCCTTCTGGGAGGGGAGGAGAAAAAAAGGGGGCGGTTTACGTCCGAGTAAGCAAGACTGCGTGGGAGGATCGGTAGGCCCCGCGACTTTTTAAGAAAAAAGGACGCGAAAAAGAGGAGGGCGGGAGAACCATGTCACTCTTCCTTTCAACATGGCGCCCGGGACGACCCTTCTGAAACCCTGGGAAAGGGGTGACGGACTACATCTCCCGGCATGCCAAGGGCCATGCTAATACGGCGGAGGCGCAGCTCCAATGAATAGCTTGCCGTTCTTTTCCCCTTAGGTGGCTGTGCCTCTCATCCCGAGTGTAGAACTATGCCATGCTCCCCAGGGGCGGTAGAGGGCACCTACGTGGCAGAGACAGACAAAAAAAAAAAAAGAAGGACGGATTTACGTTAATGCGCGGAGATTGCTGGAAGTTGTAGTATTTCCAAAGCCATGTTTGGAATCTTTTTTTTTTTACTTCCGCAGGTAGCATGTGGCCGTATAACGTCACGGAAGACGGGCTCTTTAAAAAAAAAAGGTGGACGCCTGAAGTCCTCGGGAGTTGTAGTTTTAATTTACTTTTTTCCATCACTTTATGTCTATGTGACAGGGGACTCTCTTCTTCAATGGGACTACAAGCCCCATAAATCTATGCGACGCCAGGATACCGCGAAGAAAACTTTACAACATGGCGGCTCCTGCGTTCTTTCGGGACTTGTAGTCCCGCTCTGTGCTGACGAATAGATAGCGGGTTAAAAACAAAACTACAACTCCCGGTGAGCTTACCGCCTAAACTGAGGAAAGGGAGGAGGCAGGAGGAGGAGGAGGAGGAGGAGAAGAAAGCTACAACATGGCGGTTGCATCCATTCCTGAGATCTGGGAACTGTAAGAAGCGAAGCCCCAGGAGCTGGAGCAGTTTGGACTGTGCCAGGTCCTGGTTTCGGGGTGCCAGCCCCTCAGCCTTCCCTGCCTGCCCCAGTGGAAGTGGGCCGTATCCCCGCCGCGGTGCACAGCCATGGGGGTGCAAGGCTTCCAAGAGTTCGTGGAAAAGCGTTGCCCAGGGGCAGTGGTGCCCGTGGACCTCCTGAAACTGGCACGGGCTGTAGGGGGCCGTGGAGGCGGGGGCCCCGCCTACTGTACCACTTTCCATCCACCAGCTGGCTATCCCCATCCTGCCGGGGCTGCACCGGGGCTGGCACCCATGGTTGGTGGCTACCCACACTCCCAGCATGCAGGGGGTTTGGCACCCCCAGCGCCATGCCCAGCTCGGCTTCTGGTGGATGCTGACTCTGCTTTGCAGCGTCTGTACGGTGGCTACCAGACAGACTGGGTGTGTGGGGGCCAGTGGAATGCCATGGTGGGTTACCTGGCTGCCCTTTCACAGGCTTGCCTCTACCAAGGTGGCCTGGAGTTAGCTGTCATCTTCAATGGAGGGCTTGGAAAGGAGAGGCTGCCTGAGTGGGCCAGGAAAGCCCAGGCTGAGAGACAGACAGCTCAGCTAATTGCAGGGCATGTGGGCAACAAAGGTACCCCGCCACCCCGAGCCTGGTTTCTTCCACCTGCCTGCTTGGGGCATTGTATACGTCTGGCCATGATTCGATTCCGGGTGAAGGTAAGGTTCTATGGTAATCTTGAATACTTCTATTGTATCCCTATAGGATTCTTTTTCTTCTGTCGTGACCATCTGTTTTGGATCTTGCATCTCTGCGTTACTGTATTGCTCCAATGAGATGTAATTTTATCCATATTTCCAGTGAAGTATTGTTTCTTTGCAACCGCATTATTTGCAAGCTTCATTCCGTTTCAAATTTATTTTGTTGCTTTCCCTGACCGGCATTTCTAAAGCATTCCTACTAATTTTAACTTCCTTCCTTAAATAAAATTATTTTGTAATTAAAAAATGGTGTTTGAAATAGAAGTAGAAAAATAAAAAAGGCACAAAAAGACACAATAAAAATACACATCACGTACTTTAAATTCTTTCAAAAAACAACAGAAAAAAATATAAGGTAGACTTACAATAACTTTATTGTCACTTTAAAAGTACACTAATTGGCATACATTAAAATGAAATTAAGTCTAATGTTGCAATAAAAAAAATACAATTCTGTATACAATCATCTAATGTAAATACACACAAACGTATAGTTATATTCATTTCTAATACATTTATATAGCTATGGTGCTTTTTTAACTTACTGTAGTTTTGTACAAATTAATCCCATATTTCCACTAAATTTATCCATACAAATTTTATGTTTATATGCAATCTGTTCACAGTAGCAGGTGTAATTAAATCTTCATTCCTTATTTATGTTGCTGAAATCTCTGATGTCTGATTTTCAGTTGTCCTTCAGGCTATTTTCCAGTTCTGAATCAAGGTGTATATAAGAAATAAATATTGCATCCCTCTGAATGTGATCCATCCCCTTTCAAGTTCAGAGTTTAGCCTTCTAAAAGAATCTGTATAGTTTGATTTTGCTATCTTGTCCCATACAACGCGTTTTTTTATCATTTCATCCTTTTGCCACTCTTAAATAATATGCTTTTGAGGGTGAAGGTTGCTTCTCCGAGCTTGTGGGTTCGTTTCCAAATGTTTCGTTACCAGGCCTAGATAACATCTTCAACAGAGTTTAGGAGATGTCAGTGTCAGTTTTCTTCTGCTTATAAGGGCTTCAGGTGTGGGTGTGTCAAGTGAGGTTCTTGTGATGGGTCTAATAATATGTTTAAAGCCACTCTTGAGCAGCTGTTTATCAAATTTATACCATTACTTTGAGTCACATGTTTAGATTATAAACCTGTCATAGTGTGTCTTTTCTCCATGACATGCTAATTCAAAAAACTGCCCCTTAATTTTTAAGGTGTAAGATTATTCTTTCCATCAGAATGAGTGTTAATGTTTTTGAAACTGCAGTGATTGGTATTCATTTTGCATTCATTTGAAAGAAACATATGTATTAATTCAAAGCTGCGCAGAGCAGCCCTCAACATAAGAATCTTCTGTGTAATAATACATACATATGTCACTTTTTGGGCAAAAGTAATGACAAGACTGCATCATATATTTAAATATATCCTGAACAATTAGGGGCTTAAGAAAAGCAAAATATCTTAGTTTATATCATTGTGTAATTTTGTAATTTTTCCTTCCAACTGAACTAAAATGGTTCTTTTTATTTTCTTAGTCAGAAAATCTTGAAATATTCATGTTTTGAATAAGAATGGTATATAATTATAAAATCCAGTAAGATTCCATTGTGGGGAAAAATATGTTCTGCAGTAACTGGTAATCATGAGGATTAATATGCACACTTTTTGACTTAACACAACTCTGCTGTAAAATAATTGTTACATTGTACAGCTTCATCGGTATGGGGAATTTATTTATACCTCTTCTTTAACAAATTTATATTCTGCCCACTTCTGAATTATTCTGATCAGCTTACTATACAAACATTTAAAAAAACAGGACAAGTTTTTTTTAACTCCTTTAAGAGGTTGTATTAAAAGAATAGGTTTTAAATCCACTTCTGAAGTATAATTGGGAGGGGCTTAGCTTCAGCAGTTTTATTCCCCACCATGCAAACACATGTTTTTCCTGTTGATGTCGGATATATATTAATGGTGGGACTTGAAAAAGATTTGCTTATAAAAGCCTGTCAGTATAAAAAGTACTGTAGCCAATCCTGTCAGAAACATAAACCAATGCCTTATGAGGCTTTGTATGTCAGACAGCTTTTGGATTATCATAATTTTCTCTTCTCCCTCCTCCTCCTTTCCTGCAACATGGGATATAACAGCAACATACTAAAGAAAAAAAAAGAATTACAGCTTGTCTTACACCCTAGGCCTAGTATAATTTTAATGTGCATGTACATGCTGACTGGAATTCTCATCTTTAGTAAATTGGGAAGAGTCACTGACATGCTCTGGAATAGTTTATTGTTCCTGGTAAGCTGCACAAGAATAAGAGACTTGATTGAAGGGAGAGCTGAGATGCTATTATCCAAGGTGTGCTGTAGGGAAAGAAAGAGGAAATAGAATAGAAAGTTAGCATCAAGTGCGGGGGAAAATAGGTATGAGCTGGCCTAGGGAATCTGGTGGAGCATAAACACAGAATGAGAGGGATCTGGCTAATCCTTGCCCCTCAGCCACAACTCAGTTGATGATCATAAGCAGGTGAGGCTCCTGCTTCTGCTTTTCAACACCTCAATAATGTTAGAAGATGACAAAATATATCATTGGAGAACAGGTGTATCATAGAAGACAAGACGTTAGTTAAATCTTTAAAATTCCAGATTTTTTTTCTTTCTCTCGCATATACTCACCTTAAAATGTAGATGCAAAGCAAGTAAAGACAAGCCTAAAGTCATTGTCTATCCAACATTTAGGCCTTATATGCTCTTATATGTTATCAGGCCTTTCTAAGGGCTGATCCAGCAAGTTTTTTCACATTTAAAGAATACCAGTACTGCAGAATCACATGCCCATGGGGAGTTGGAGTTTCACTGTCTTCACAAATTAAATCCAGACACACTGTAAATCCTATCATTTATGTGCGACAGATACTGTTGACTTATATTCTCAGTGAATACGTCATCCTAATTAGTTTCTGTCAGTTATCTATAACCTACTTGAAACCAAGTGTGAATTTGCAAGCAAAGGCCTGGAAATTAGTTGTTGTTGAAGAAGCGTTAGAAACAACTGACCTGAAATATAAGGAACTTAGATATAAGTTACTTACAATATAATCAGTTGTTTGCATATATGTGTTTACAGTGCCACTTTGAGCATCTTTAGAAAAGCATTTTAAAATATTGGGTATAATCTGGTTAATTGAATCACTTTTTACTGAAATGTGTACTTGAGTTTTTGAAATCAGGAGGAAATAAGTATATTTAACTTGAATATATTTCTAGTGAATTGGTGAAGGGAATGAACTGATTTGTTTTAGATTTTGATAATGTTAGTTATAGCATATTTAACAGGTTAAGGGGTTTATGTTTCTCTTTTTCTAGAGTACCAGTTCTACATGTACAAATAATTTCTTGGTTTGTGTTAATAGTAACCTCCATATGATATAGATTTGGTACAGGTAGTCCTCAACTTACAACCACATTAGAGCCCAACTTTTCTATTGCCAAACAAGACGGTTAAGTGAATTTTGCTCTATTTTACTAGCTTTCTTACCACAGTTGTTAAGGCAGTCATTGCAGTTATTAATTTAGTAACACATATGTTAAATGAATTTTGCTTCCCCATTGACTTTGGTTGTCAGAGGGTTGGAAAAGGTGATCCCATGACTCTGGGACACAGCAACCATCAGAAATAGATGCCAGTTGCCAAGCATCCAAATTTTGATCACGTGATCATGGGGATGCTGCAATGGTCATAAATATGAAAAATGGCTATAAGTCACATTTTTCAGTACCTCTGTAATTTCAAACAGTCACTAAACAATTGGTTGTAAGCTGAGGACTACCTCTACTAGAAAGAATGGACTTTCAAAGCACATTGTTATACTGTACCATGGTGTCTACTGTTCAAACTAGGGGATGTGGAAAAGGAATTAAGAAAAATTAAAATACCCATTAGGTATTAAGTGACTCTGAAGTAATTCTTTTTACTCAGATTTCTGTATTTAGAGATGTGTAAGAAGAATGAGGGAAATTGAGTTTTTACAAATTTGTCTTTACATGTGTATTTATTTATTTGAAATTTTGTCTGTAAGGAATCCTAAACCAGGTATTGTAGTTCAGATTCAAAATCTGTAATTACAAGTCTCATTGTATTTGCATCTTACATCTTAATTGTTTATCTTTAGTTTAAGACCTGTTTTGTATCAAATGCTGTGAGGTGGGTAGACAGTGAGAAAAGTACTTTAAAAGGAGCTGGAAGTACTTTTGTACTCACTTTGTGAATACAAAGTGCTAGAAAACTCTTTCTAGCACTTTGAAATTTAGATACCTGCTAGACTAGTCACTGAGATGTTATACTATTGAAAACCTTTGGAAGAAATGTCCCCTCTGGTTCCTCTTTTCAAGAACTTTTTTTTTAAGTTCTTGAAAAAAAAACTTGTGTTCTTTGAGCTGAAGCATAGCCTTATTCTGTAATATTTAACTTTATTAAGGCCATAAAGACTTTAAGATCCACAGTCTTTTGCTCTTTTGTAGTTTCATTCTTAGGATTCTCATGAAATTCTGATACTCTACCTTTTTTCAGCTAGGACTATAATTTGGCTGTAACAGATTTTACAATCAAAGTATATAAATAATCACAATTTCCTGTTAATTCCCCTTGATTTATAGGAACATCTATTTTATTTCTGTTTGGTTTTTTTTTTTTTAATTTCTTTTCATACAGTGCCTAGGTTTTCCCCCCTTATTCCCTCTCTTATCCACAGGGAAAAACATGTGAAAGAAAATATCTAATTCTATAATTGTCTAATATGATCTTGGCTTCTAATATGGAGTGAAATCTTGGCTATTTTTTTGAAACTCAGAGGAATTTCATTTAATGGAGACATATTGCTCAATATCATAACATTAAGTAGTCTCACACTCTTTGACTTTTTATTCTGATTCAGAAACTCCCTCTCTTTTCTCCTATCATTTCAATTCATCTGTTTTTAGTACTATGTCTGGTCTGAATTAACATGAGACTATACAGAACCCCACTTCAGCCACGGTTTGCAAAGTAGCACACAATTGAAATATTTCCATGACCCCAGTATTTTGCTGTAAAGGCCTTTGGGGGTGTTCCCATGCCATGTTCCACATCTTCCATCTTCCGAAGAGTGGTGGGAAGCAGGAAAAGAAGATAAAACAAATGAACAAATTATCTCAAAGCAAGTACTTTATTACAAGTTAAGGCAAAGAAATTTGCCCTTGTAATTTACTCATCCTTGTCCTTCTACTCCTTTCAGGTGTTCCAGAGCCTGGAGGATCATCATCAGGAAGTAGTGTCTTTCTTTCGGGAGAATGGTTTTCATGGACTAATTGCCCATGACTCGGAATATGCTCTCTGCAACATCCCCTCCTACTATAGTTCCCATGCCCTGAAGCTGAGCTGGAATGGCAAAAACCTCACCACTAACCAATTCCTCATGCAAGAGGTGGCCAAGCAGCTGGGTCTCAAGCTGAGCAGTTTTCCTATATTTGCTGCCTTGCTGGGTAAATTGAAACTGGTTAACCTTACATATATCATGTTTATTTATTTATTTTATTTATTGGTTCGATTTATATGCTGCCCTTCTCCAAAGACTCAGGGCGGCTTACAATGCATAAAGCAATATTCTTCATACTCTTGTATATTTATACAAAGTCAGCTTATTGCCCCCACAAACCGGGTCCTCATTTTACCTACCTTGAAAGGATGGAAGGCTGAGTCAACCTTGAGCCTGGTGAGATTTGAACTTGCAGTAATTGCAGGCAGCTGGTGCTACTTAACAGCACTTTAGTCCGCTGCGCCACCAAGACTGTTAGATCATAGTCTGTGGTAATCATGGCTTATAAAAGCTACAGTGACTTGAAAGATGCAGCTTTTCAGTGTGCGTTGTGCTTTTTTATTTTTATTTTTTTTTCTTAATGTATGTGAAAGAGCATAACTTTTTTTCCCCACATTGTCAGATGAAAAAAATAGGTTGCAGCCGGCTTGGAATACTCTCAAGGGCAAAAGGATGTCCCATTTGCAAAATCCCTGTCTTAACTCCAATCTTTTTACTGGAGTAGGTGCATCTCTACCCTACCCTTCATGATCTTTATATAGTATACATTAAATTCTTGTTATTTAAAATGTTTAGAATCATTAATTACAAGGATTTTTTTAGAAAATAAAACAGGTTGGGAGGGTTACATATGTCCAGAGACTAGGAGAAATTGCTGCTATCTGGAAAACAGAATATGGTCTGAAACATCTCAAATTGAGCCGCATTTTATGGAGACCAATTAACCAGCCTGAAGCAAATAAGAGCTTCAGCTTCAATCAAAACAACATAATTCAATTACTTTGCTGTACTCTAGTATTAGAGTACAGAGTTTCAGATTTGGGATTCTCACTATACTGTGTGCAGTTCAAGATCTTTCTCCTCTTTTGCAAAACATAATTTGCTAAATCTTAACTTTAAATTCTATAACACTTCCTGCTTATTTCCATTTTGGGTGAAGGGGAGGGGGTTGAATTCCATTCTTGTTGCTGATTGTATATTACTGTGTCTCCCCCCCCCCCCCCCCCCAGGGAACCACATTCTTCCAGATGAGGACTTGGCTGCCTTCCATTGGAGTCTTCTTGGTCCGGACCACCCGCTCGCTTCACTTAAGGTGACACATGCCCCTCGTCCTCTTCTGAAGGGCAGCAAGGCAGGAATTGAAAGAACTGCAGAGTTATTGCCCGAAGAACTAGTCGAGTGTTATCTGGATTCTAAGATGTCTCTGGAGTTTAGAAATGACATCCTAATGGGAGGAGTGAGAAAAAGCACCCCTAAATTTTGCAGACAGTTCTAAGAAACAATTGCCCTCTTATATTGTTTACCTGAAGAAAGCTATGGGTTTTCCCCAAATAATGTAACTTTGAAATGGAAGGATCACTTTAAATCCAACAAGAGATGATAATGGAGCCAGATACATTTTTTAACTTATGTGAAATGTGTAAATGAAGTGTCATAATTGTCAATTCTGAAAAGAAATGGAAGGATTCATCTAATACTTTAAAAAAGGATTTAGGAAGAAATAGAGCTAAAATAGACTAGATTTAAGAAGTAGAATCAGTTGGGCATATTATTTCATAGTGTTTGTCTAACAGGACTGGAAAACCAGAAGACTTTGTTGCTTTTTCTCTGTATTATAGTTCTGTGTAGCTCTACAGCTGGGATTTGGCTGGGAATCAGCTGTAACCACAGATAGAGCAGGAAGGATAGATCACATTTCTAGTATGGATTATTGCAGTCTTCTAAACCTGATGCTTCTTAGTGTGACCTATGCTGAAAACAAGTAGAGTTATACAGGTAGTCCTTGATTTACAACAGTTCATTTAATGGCCGTTCAAAGTTACGACGACACTGTAAAAAGTGACTTATGGTCACTTTTCACACTTACAACCATTGCAGCATCCCCTTGGCCATGGGATCAAAATTTGGATGCTTTGCAACTGGTTTGTATTTATGATGGTTGCAGTGTCCCGGGGTCCTGCGATCAGCTTTTGTGAGCTGCTGACAAGCAAAGTCAATGGGGAATCCAGATTCACTCAACAGCTATGTTACTAATTTAACAAGTACAGTGATTCACTTAACAGCTGTGGTAAGAGAGGTCATAAAATGGGGCACTTAACAAATGTTTCACTTAGCAACATAAATTTTGGGCTCAATTCTGGTCGTAAATCGAGGACTACCTGTAGTTAATATTACAGGGGAAGTTGCAAAAGATGGAGTCACTGAATTGTTCAGGGTGTCTGACCTCCTCCAGTTAGTCCTCGATTTACGGCTACAATTGGGACCAGAATTTCCATTTCTTAAAAAAAGTGGTGGTTGTGAGTCGCACATGACTTTATGATCTTTCTTACCAGGGTTAAATCACTACAGTTGTTAAGCAAATGACATGGTTGTTAAGCAAATCCAGCTTCCATTTACTTTGCTTGTCAGAAGCTAGCTGGGAAGGTCGCAAATAGCGATCATGTGATCCCAGAATGCTGCCACCATCGTAAATACTGCTGGTTGCAAAGTGCCCAAATTTTGATCACATGACTGAGGGGATGTTTTGACAGTCTTAACTGCAAGGACCAGCTGTAGGTCACTTTTTTCAGCATTATTGTAACTTGAAAGGGTCCCTAAATGAATGGTTGTAGGTTAAGGACTACCTATATTGGTCACTGAGAATGAATTTAAAAAACAGCCAATTCATGTCTGAGGCTACAAGCAGCCTAATATACCCCTGAGTGACTGTTAACTGCAGTATCTTCCCTCATTTAAAAATATTGTAGTTATCGCCATTTTCTACTGTGAAGATTTGATTATAATGGTACAGTATAAATATACTGAGGATTTAAAGCAATTTAAAGAATCATGATAAAATCAAATACATGGCTGACGTTTGGTCAAAAGTTTGATTTGACAGAAAGGCATTAGCCAGATTATTTTGGTTAGAAATGGAAGGGTTCTTGGCAGCTTTTGGTTTGAAAAGAGGAAGCTGTCATTGAGAAGACCTGTTCTGCAACCCTAAAAATGTTACGTGGGCATTGGGAGAAGGCATTTTATTATGTTTTTACAGTTTCTAAATCAACATTTTAACACTTCATTAATAAGCAAGATTACTGTATCACATTGAGAGAGTACTCTTCTGGAACATTACACATTTACATAAATGCCTTGATACCCTGAAGTGAAATCCTGACTCCTATGAGGAGTATTGTGATCCACCAGCAGCCTGCGGAGCTGGCAGCAGAGTTGGACAGTGAAGAGGCTGGGGAGGAACATGAGCCAGTCCTGGAGGCTGGGGAAGGCTCGGACGAGGGCTCTGCGTAGGAGGCAGAGATGGGGCCAGGGTCATTTGGGAGTTATGTGCGGACTCTGGACATCACAGAAGCAGAGGAACAGGAGGAGCCTGTTCCTAGTGCGCGCATGCGCAGAGCTGACAGAAGGCAAGAACAATTAAAACAAAAGGGACGGCTCAGGAGTAAGGCTTGGAGATGATTGGACCTTCCCATAAGACATAAAGGAAGAGCAAAGGCACATGGGCCTTTGCAGGAAGCAACATTGTGGATGGTGTCGGTTTGTACTTTGAAGCTCCATTTTTGACTCTGTGTTTCCGTGTGGCCTTGCCAAGATAATTGCCAATTAGGTCTTTGGCAGCATGTCAAAGAAGATAAAGAGTGTTTACCAGCCTTATCTGAAGGACTGTGGCAGACTTCTGTTGGACTATTTATAAACTTGGTGATTCAGCACGTGCTGTGAATGAAAGGAATTCACAGCCGTTAAAATAAAAAAAAGGGGTTTTGGGACTAATTGTGTGTTTTTTACTATATCGGGAAGCGTAGATCAGAACAAGGAGTTGAGCTGAGGTTCCATAAGTCAGCAGACATAAGGAATCTATAGAGAAAGTTAGTCTATGATACTAATATTTCCTGATCATTGACTGATGAGGCGGGAGAATTTTCCTATTCTGTTCTTCACATTAATTATACTAATGATAGTTGTTCAGGTCTTTAGACCATAGAGTTGTCACTGTGCTGCCTTTTGTCTTCACTGAAACTTTTGTCTAGGTGCATGCTTCTTGTTGGTTCTAGGTGCGTGCCCACCAGTTGGTCCTCCCACCCTGTGATGTGGTCATCAAGGCTGTATCTGAATATGTCGGTGCCATCAAAAGTCCCTCTGGCCTGGATGTAATAGGGAGAGATGTCTTCAAACACTCCCAGGTGAGATGGGAATCATGGAGATGGGTCTAGCCTAGTATCAGGCTTAATATTTATATAGTATGAAAGTTACAAAGAGAAAGAGAGAAAATAGAAGCCAATGTGATGCCAGACACTTCAGTGTTTTTACTTTTTATAGAATCTAATGAGATTCTAGTTTCCTCAGGCTCTTTCCTTCTGCTCTATAATTAATATAAATCTTATTTTGTGATTTCATTAGGAATAGAGACGGTAGCGTACAGTATATAGCTAACTATAGTAGGATTTCCATGCTGAATCCTAGGCTGTTGTTGCTGCACACTTTTTTTCCTGCCATTTCCATCGTTTCTTTCTCATTCCTCCCCAGTCCAGGACTGAAGATAAAATAGAACGCTTCAAGAAAGCAGTAGAATATTATTCAGTGGCCATGAAAGCACCTCCTACACCAGCCGGCCAGTCCCCGTATGTTCGTGAGTATCCAGGCGACGCTGGTCAACTTCACCTCTCTCTCAAGCGTGTTTTCTCCCGCTGGCCAAGAAGGTGAGGCCCTGCCTGATACCTTACAGCATCCTATGCTGGGAGAGGTCAGGTCTGGATTTAACTCTGAAATTACCTTCTCTTGGTCCGAAGAGAGCTTTCGTGCCTTTTAATAACTACATGGCTGGAAGAGCTTTGGGAAGCTTTCTTCAAAATAATGCCATAACAAGTTGGAAGTTCTGTTTGTTCTTTGTCTCATGGTTTACTTAAAGGCACAAAAGCACCTTTCCAAGCCAGATGCTGGTAATCTTACTGGGCCTCTCCTGGATCCTGCATTCAGAGATCATAGTACACTATTCTTAATAGTTGTCCTTACTGTCCATTATTATGTGTTTAATTTTACAATGCAAAAATATTGTACACAAAATATATTTAAGCAATTAAAATATAATTAGCCCAAATGCCCCTTGATCCAGTATTCTTTATAATGACCCCAGTATCTTAAAAAATTTGGTTATCTATTAAAAATCAATAAGGGGGTTTGGTGGTTAACCACTAGTTTATGCTTCCTTAGATATTTATTGTTGGATTCAGTGGCTGGAAATTGGCTGGATCCATATTGTTGCCATTGTATCCGGCTTCTGTCCTGTTTCTGACACCATCCTTTGCTAAGAAACTTGGTCAAGTGTGTGAGAGCCATTCTCCTAAAACAGTTCCCAAATAATGTTCTAATCCTGCACTTCCAAGCTCCTCAAGGATTTTTTTCAGAGTTAAATGGTAATGGTGGACAAACCATTCTTCAGTCTAATTTCAGTTTCATGTGGAACAGCCAGTAGAATTGCATCCTGCTGTTACTCTTTGTGACTTCAGGACATCCTCTACTCTATCGCAAGAATCTGAAGCTCAGGCTTTTATGGGTAAAGTTGCCCAAGTATAAAAAGTTGTCCATGGATACCAACTCTAAAAAACAGAAAATGGAAAAAGGCAAGACTGATTATGCTTCAGACAATGAAGATATGACTTCCCATGCATAACTTCTGTCTGAAGTGTTTTTTTTTTTTATCTACACACCAATTTAATTGACTTCTGCATTGGCAGAAGTCTCCGCTCAGGGTATCCTGATAGTAATGTTGGGCTATTTTTTTTTAAGTATAACAAGGATCCAATTCTTTGTTTCAGTCCCAGCATTTGGGCCTAACCACTTCGGAGGGGCACCACCTCTGAATCGCAATCCAATGGTATCACTTCCTTCTGGGAAGGCTATGGTAAGTGCTCAGAACTGCTTTAGGCAGATGTTAAATTTAGTGTGAGATTTCCATTACTGCATCCATCTAGAATGGTAATGTTCACCGGGTTAGAGAAAGCCGTTGGTCCTTGCAGGCTCAAGCTACAACAGGGAGATGTAATATATACTACACAAATTGAGATATCTGAACTTGGTCTGCATCCTTATGTGGGAAAAATCATTTCTGAATGCTCTTTTTTTTTATAAGGCCCACTGCATAGAAAATATTAATGCATCAAGGAGAAGCTTAGGTTAAACTGTTCCCTCTAGTTTATGTCATATAAGCTACAAATATGAAGAATCATTCAGAAAATTGCATCCCCCTTGCAGTTGGGTCTGAAGAGAGATTTAAAATGCTACTACGTCAATTTTCCTCATTCATGGGGCACAAGCATATAATTCAGCTAAGGGGAATTGAATTATCTGAATGTAGTGAGCAAATTAGTAAATTATTGTGCATCTATAGATAACTTCTTTTGCTACCATTTTCCAAAGAGTCCCCTGTGCCAGTCCAGCCATACCATGGCTGTGCATGTGGCATTGGTGTATAATAAACACATGATATTTGAAACATATGACTGGAATTTCAGGTTTTTCCTTTCCTTGGGGAGGGGGTACATTTTCTGTCTGTTTCTGGTATGAGGTAAGCATTTAAATATTTGTAAATGTTCTCAGCAGTAAAATGTAAAATGTCTCTATTACAGAATAATTTCAGAATCACAGATAGTATTCAGTTAATGACCACTCATTCAGTGATTTCAAAATTACGATAGTGCTGAATGAATGGTGGTTACAGCCAGTCTTCGGACTGCTGGTCATCCCAGCTGCCCTCCCCACCCCATTGTCATGTGACTGCGAATCTGGATACTTGACAACCAACTTGCAGTTATGATTGTAGTGTCATGCAGTCATGTGATTGCAATTAGTGATTTTCCCTGCCAATTTCCTACAAGCAAATGGAAAAGCTGGACGGGATGTTTGCATAATGCTCTAATAAGTGTCCCCCCCTCCCACCTGCATACTCTCCTCTACTGGTTTTGAATTGTTGTTGATAAACAATGCAGTCACATGAGATCACACTTTACAATCACATCACTTAGCAATAGAAATTCTAGTCCCAATTGCCATTGTAACCCAAAGACTATCTGTATATTAGAGGCTTTTTTGTCTTGATTTAGATCATTGAGTCCACTAGTCCAGTACTTAACTATTATGGTTCACAGCAGTTCTGCAAGACTTCAGACAGATATTTTCTCTTGTTTGCTCATTGTTCCTGTTTTAATTACAAATGCCAGAGAATTAATCCAAAACCTTCTGAGTGCTAAGGGTCTTTGCTTATTTTCTCTGCTACTGGGCTATCACTCCTCCCTAGGTTTGAATAAGTAGTTTTGATTGCAGCCATTCCTTTTCCCCTTTCTCTTTGCTCCCATCTCTAGTTTGCACCCCAAATGGGGCCAAAGATGCAGTACCAGCCACCTGCTCCACATGGTGGCATTGCTGCCTCTTCATCTTTCCTTCCGGGTCCTGGTTCCAGTTTTCTTTTCTCACCTCATGGCTTGGCGGACGCAATGCCCTTCCATGAAGATCCTGCCTTGAAGGCTGGTCACTTCAACAACTGGCCTGTATCATATGATAATTGTCCTGCCAAGTTTCCTAACCATCACCTGGGTTCCAAACCTTCCCCGTCATCTGGGCCTGGATCTTCACCCTCTTCTTCTTCTGATGGAGAAGAGCACAATGGAGCCAATTCCAAGTGAGTGTAACTCATTGGAGTCTTGTGACTTTCTTAGCAAACTCTGGGGTTATGGCAGGGGTGAAATGCTACTGGTTCAGGCCGGTTCACTTGAACCGGTAGTAAAAAATGCTACTGGTTTGCCAAACCGATTGTAAAAAAAAAGTTCCGAAGACCAGTTGAGTGACACGCGATCGTCGGAACTTTTTTTTTTTTTTTTACTTTCTTAAAGCATTTTTACTACTGGTTCCAGAGAACCGGTAGTAAAAAAATGCTTTAAAAAAGTTTTTTAAAAGGTTCCCAAGCTTGTGCGCCACAGCTGATCCTCCCCCCCGACTGTTCTACTTACCTTCCCGAGCCTCCTTTTGGTACACACTGTGCATGCGCACGCGCTTGGCGCAGCAAGGAAACCGATAACAAACCGTTTCAGATTTCACCCCTGGGTGACAGTGATAGTTTATGGGGGAAAGTGGGGAGGATTAGCCAAATCTCAGACATTCTATCCTTGTTCTTGGAAAGGAGAGACTTCTGAATAGTTGTACTGTCACACAATTGGGAGAAACAAGACTCCTGGATTTTAATCCCATTCTAGGATGACAGTATTTCTTTTCTTTCTCCATCCAGCCATGTTTCTGAAACTGTGTCTCGCAAGTCTGGCTGGGAGGATCCTGCGGGTGAAAAGATAATGAATCAAGGCTGGGGACAATCACCTGGGAACACTGGCAACTCAGAAAGGACCTTGAGTGGACCTGAGGCCCACATCCCTTCATTGCTCTCCATGGCAACCCGAAACCACATGGACATAACCACCCCGCCTTTGCCTCCTATTGCTCCAGAAGTACTTCGAGTGGCTGAACACAGGCATCGGCGGGGGCTTATGTACCCTTTCATCTACCACGTCCTTACCAAGGTGAGGCGGGCGGTGAGCCTTCACGGGTCTATTAATTGGTTTTCTTGCAGGAGACCTAGGTGGTTTTGAGAACAGTCGGGTGGTTGAGAATCAGTGATCCAGGATTTTCATTTCATTCCAGGGTGAGATCAAAATCCCTGTGTGCATTGAAGATGAATGTAACACTGAATTGCCGCCAGCAGTTGTCCTTTTTCGGGCCTCACGGCAGTATGTATACGGTGTCCTCTTCAGTGTGGCTGAGACACAACGGCGGATGGAACGCCTGGCTGTGCGCAAGCGCATTCCCGTGGAAAGTAGGTAACTTCTCCAGACTTTTGTACATATGTGTACTTTCCAAGTTCTCAGTTAAGGCTAAATCATAGTAATGTCACTTAGCCACAGTTTATTAAGTAAGACATAGGGGCTGCTTTCTTGTTTACCGCTTATGAAGCCAAATGAAGTAAAGCTCACATGCTTTAGTATGATTAGTAAACTGGATCACTGTTTCTAGAGCTTGGTGTTAAAAATATGGGAGACAAGATTCCCAGAACCTACGTTAGGTAGTTCAGAAGGATGTACCCTGTCATGGTGGGATTTGCTCGGGTAATAAGACTACAGGTAGAGATCCTGTTCCTACTCCCCTTTTCTCAAGGCAGCTGAGAACTGGGAGTCAGTTGAGTGTCTAGTGCTGCCTGCATGGGGGGTGGGGTAAGTCTGCTGTGTTTCTAAATGGGATGATGGAGTTTGTGGGATGTAATGTAGCCTATGCGTTTTCATTTTTTCAGACAGATTGCCATATGCATATGTGTAAATGGAGTATCTGCATTTCAATTAGTGTTGTTGTGTTGTTGGGCTTTCCAGTTACCAAATGGAAGTGCTATATTGCTTTGTTGACTTTACAGAGCATATTCTGAAGGCAAAACTTCCTAATTCAGTAGTTTTCCTATAACCCTATATCTGTGCAGTAAGAGTTCTGAAGCTAATTGTCAGAGAGAGAGAGAAAGTCTTGTATGCTTATATGGATTAAAGGTTGAGATAAATCTGTTGCTATTGAGTCTTTGCTAGACCTGAGATGCTTTCACCAGGCAAGTTGCAAAGTATGCTTGCTGTTGGCTGTTGTTTGCTATGGGGATATTTAAAAGTCATTTTTAATAAGTTGGGTACTTTAATAGAATCAGAATGGATTGCCTTTGTGGTTCTAGGACAGAAAACAAGGGGGCTAGTGACTTTTTAAAAATGTCCATTGTATTTTACGGCCAAACATTTTGAGGGATTTTTTTGCCAGAAAAAAGACAGAAAAACAGACTACTTGAAACATCATAACAAAACTTTTTAAGTGGGCTTTGTTTTAAGTTCACAACAGAAAGAGCTTTTGTTTGTTTTGTGCACATCCATATTCTCTGGGCCAGGTATTATTAACCTGCCTTCTCTTCAGTTGTTTCATCATGAATGGCTCAGGGACCAGGTTCTGCCTTCTCCTGTATATTTTGGTAGTACCATGGTTGATCTTCACATTTATTCAAGTTTTGCTTTCTTAGCCAAATTATTTAGTCCTGAACATGAATCTCATCTTATTTTGTCTGCTTCTATCTACTTTCTTCTGATTTACACCCCCCAGGCAGGGACTAATGCCAAGCCAGCTTTTTTCTGCAACTTGTTCATAATTGTATAGGCATCACTTTGTGATGATCTGTAATCCTACCACATAGCTGTGGAATTCATGCCCTGGCAGTCTTCTCCCTTTTATGGAGCCATTTACTCCAATTGTGATTACTTTGTTATATGGCATAAATCAACTGTATATCCTTATATAAAGGCATACTTCATAATATTTATATAGTGAGGAAAATGTTTTTTCCTCCCTCTTCTCCACCATACAGCATTTTATAATTACCTTGTTCAACTCCAACAGGTGTGTTTTAATTACCCTCCCATATTTTAGTGTTACCTTATGGCTTCCAATCCCTTAGTACCATTTGCAGCTAAATGACATATGTTGAACTCTCCCCATTCAGTAGTCCCTGATACTTTGCTTTCCGTGTTTGATGCTGGATAATTTCAGTCTAATTATGATATCTTTCTTGACTTGCAATAATGGAATTGAATGCACTGTTTCATGGGGACCATTTTGGTGCAGCTTGAAAGACTGGTGCTAGGACTTCTGTTTGATGCCATGGCTATTAACTTTTGGGTTTCATTGTGCTTCCATTTTATAGGGTTTCCTGCTTGAGCAGGGGGGTTGGTCTAGAAGACCTCCAAGGTCCCTTCCAACTCTATTATTCTGTTATTCAAACATAACACATTGGATGAGATGATCTTATGTTTGGGGAATCCAGTTCCATCAAAATGCAACAGTTTGGCTGCTTATTTCCATCTAAACCTAAGAAGGTTGTACACATTCTAATTTAGTATCTGATATTACTTCAAGTCAATTGAGAGATGAAGAAATAGGGATTTCCCCTTGCTTCAGATGTTCAGCTTGAATGTTACTTCCGTATTCAGCCCTGAAATGGGATGTCTTGCTTTTTTTGGCAGCCAAAAGCATTTTTGCACAGCAGAGGCTAATATGGTAGCACAAATCTACAAGTGGCAAAATCAGCAGTAGTGGTAATGATGATGTCCAAAATGGCTCACAAATGGGATTTTGCAAAACATTTCATTTCAAGAAATGCCAGAACTTTACATTTTTCCTCTAGTTCATGTCAACCTGGCATTATGGGGATAGAAGAAATCTAGAGGGGTTAGTATATTAATATGTATATTTAAGCATCTGTTGTGATATGTGTTGCTTTTAAGATAATTTTAGTCTAAACTATCTGGTTCTATGTTTTAATTGTTTTTATGGTTTTTGCTTCTATATGCTGACCAAAGTTCTATGGATTTGGGCAGCTATAACAAATATGAATAAATTATAAGCAAAATTAAATTTAAAGTAAGTACAGTGTGTAAATCATGGTGTTATGGATATTTTAATTCAGGTAACATCTCAGATTGCCCTGGAATTGCCAGATCAGCATAGTCTGTGAGAAAAATAGGATGTTCCAGTATTCCCCATAGAGTCCTGACCCTTGAAGCATACATACTTTTCAGCAACCTACTCCTTGGCATACTGGATCAGAATTGATATAATGCAAAGAAAAGCTATATGCTCTACTGCGTTAAAATGTACAATCGAATCTTGGCACTGTTTCACATTTTGAGCTTGAAATATATTTTTGCTGTAAGTGTACATTCATTAAAATACACCTGTTCTAAAATATCTGAGTGTTGTTTCTCCTTATTATATGAACTGGGAAAGTGATTTATTCTAATCAGATATTCATCCCTACATAGCTCATCCTGTTATCGTCAAGGAATGGTCAGCATACAAAGGGAAATCACCCCAGACTCCAGAGTTGGTCTCAGCTCTTGCTTTTCGGGAGTGGACCTGTCCTAACCTCAAGAAGCTCTGGTTGGGCAAAGCAGTGGAAGACAAGAACCGGCGTATGAGAGCATTTCTGGCTTGTATGAAATCAGACACCCCCGGCATGCTCAACCCTGCCAATGTACCAACACACCTACTGCTCATGTGTTGTGTATTACGGTGAGTGGAGCATATCTGAAGAGAAAAGTCAAAAGAGTGGCAAGTAACATTGTGTGCTAGGGTTGGCACCAATGGGATATGGCTATGAAGAAGAGCTGTGAGAGATCTGTACTATTGAAAAATCCAGGAATTGGTTGTGAATTGGAGTTAGTAGGTAAGAACGAGATGACAATATCTGAAATTATAAAGGAGTAAGCATTATGCAGTGTTCCAGATGTTGAACTAGCAGTGGAAGAATCCATGTTCTAGTCCCTCCTGAGTCACAGAAATTTAATGGATGACTTTAAGTGAGTCACAGTGTCTTAGCCCAACCCATCTCATAGGCCTTTTGTTGTGGGGTAAAATGGAAGGAGGAAGTGCTATGTACACCATCTTGAACAAATATTGGGATATAAATCTATCAGATAAATTTATTTGGGTAAATGAAAGCTTATTGTTATATTTATGTTAGTGATCTGCTGTATGTTACTTGAAGATAAAACTATCAAAGCTTACAAGTCAATCTAGAATCATTTCCTGATTTTAAACATGGTGACAAATAATATCCACACCATTTGCTGAGATGCACATTTGGGATATTTGTTCTGCAAATGATCACTATTGAAGTATGAAACTTCATTTAGTTCTTTAGCTTTACTGCTCATAACTTTTGCTAAGTAAATCTGTCTACTCATGCTTTTTTTGTCAAATTACAAATTCTAGATTTCAACATTTTAAAAAAACCAATTACAATTTTCTCCAAGGCCCAGCAGTATCCAAAAGTAAAAAAGCATTTTAAATTTTGATCCTTGTTTAATAATGTATTTTGTACTTTTATTTGAATTATTCTTTTTTCAAGATACATGATACAGTGGCCTGGAGGCCGGATCCTCCACAGACATGAATTGGATGCTTTCTTGGCCCAGGCTGTGTCTGCTCAGCTATATGAACCAGATCAGCTTCAAGAATTGAAGGTTGGTGTTATTTATCACTCCTGTATTAGTCCTCACAGTGGGAATAGGAAAGAAGAGAGAAGATGAGGTTAGAGCTAAGGGGCCGAGAATAGAAGAGTGCCCAAATCTTGTTCTTGCTAATGAAAGGTAAATTCCTCTTACATTTTCACAGGCATAGAATTAGCTGTTTGTTCATGCATCCCTGCATCCCTTTCTTCCATTACTCAACACTCCCAGGTTTTCCCCAATTCAAACTTCATCTTACTAATTCAGTTGGTCTGATAAAGAGCAGGTAAATTTGCACAAATGGGTGCTCATACAGTGAAATGCTTGTCTGTAAAGAACAGTTCCTTGCACATAGAGAACTAAGATGTGGGGGACAAGGGAGAGGTTGTACTAGGATGCACTAGATCTCCTATATTGCAGGGTACCTTTTTTTTGTCATAGAACTGAAATATACATCTGCATACATGATATTGGAAGGCTTACATTTGAAGCTTGGTTGCTTAAAGGAGACTTAGAGAGCTGTAGTAAGGGCAGTATTTTGAGACGTTACAGGACACATGCTGTTAACATTTTTAGTAGAAGTAAAAATATTCCTCAACCCCTTCTTTCTTTGACTGTCACCAATCCTGCTTTCCTTAAAAGTTCTGTTTGAAGATCAGTACTATGCCATTGGTCCTGGAAGAAAGCCTACTCCTTAATTCTAAGATAAAGGTTGTAAGGGACCTTGAAACTGGAAGATCTCTTGTACATATTCTAAACAGGTGTATTAGATCACTTTCTCTCTCGAAATGGGGCATGGCCTCATTAGAGGTGGGTAGAAAGAGGAGTTAGACCAGTTTTAAAGAAGACCAGAAGTACTAAGATGAAAGTGTTTCCAAAGTACATGTTCAGTGCAGAGGAACTAAATGGCCCCGGGTGTTGTCTGGGAGATGCTGAAAGGGTGGGAATATTGAACAAAGGTGACCTCTGCCTTAGAAGGCTTTTTCTTGAAGTAAATGCTGTTTTCTTCCCCCTCTTGCCTGAACATTCCCTGGAGGTCAAATATGCCTCACACCAGTAGACCTTATGATTTGAGCAAGTGAGCAGTGTAACCCATAGCCACTGTGGTGTGTTGTAGTTTGTCTTCCGTATTACATAAATACTTAATGTCTCTGGGATGGATGTCGGCCATTATAGACAAACCTTATGTGAAATAAATGCTCAATTGGAAGTTTATACTTTATATAGCCATAACAATAGCACTTAGACTTATATACCACTTTACAGTGCTTTACAGCCCTCTCTAAGTGGTTTACAGAGTCAACATATTGCCCACAACAATCTCGGCCCTCATTTTACTGAGCTTGGAAGGATGGAAGGCTGAGTCAACCTTGAGCCTGGTGAGATTTGAACTGCCAAATTGCAGGCAGCTGGCAATCAGCAGAAGTAGCCTGCAGTACTGCACTCTAATCCCTGCGCCACCTTGGCTCAATATGATTATAGGGAACAGAGGAATGGGTTGTTGCTGCCTCTAATACTGCTGTCTTTAGTACGGAAATAGTAGTATTACTGTATCCTTCCTTATAAAGTCACTTAGGCTGGATCGTGGTCATAAAGGCCAGAAGACAGAGGAGAAGGAGTAATGGGATGTTGCTTTCCTTGCAGATTGAGAAACTGGATCCCCGAGGAGTTCAGTTGGCTGCTCTGTTTATGAGTGGAGTGGACACAGCCCTTTTTGCCAATGATGCTTGCGGGCAGCCTGTGCCCTGGGAGCATTGCTGCCCATGGATCTACTTTGATGGGAAACTCTTTCAAAGCAAACTGATTAAAGCTGCACGAGAGAAGGCACCTCTGATAGACCTCTGCGATGGCCAGGTAAGCATCCTGTAGCAAGCAGGTGCTTCTGCTTCTGACTTACAAAATTGTGGCAGCAGTTGTTTCTGGTTTTCATTCGTAGGTTTTCTGATGTGCAAGAGAGGGTCCCAATGCTGCCTATATGTTCTTCTCTCTTAGAAATCAACAGAGAAGCCATTTGAGCAAAGATAGAGATGTTGCTCTCAAATTACTTTATAAAATGATTTTTTTTTTAAAAAAAAAACAGCTTTACAAATTGCTGATATTCCAGATAACTTTGTCTTTCAGTTTTGTCTCCTTCATCAATAGTTGAATGTGCGCTTTGTGTTTATTAGACAGCAGGAAAAGTGCAGTGCTATCATTCTCCTTGGCTTACTCCCCTAAAGAAGCCTAGGAGCAAATTGATAGCCCAGCTATCTGTGCTTTAGAGAGTGTATTGCATAGGATGATCGAACTAACCTGTGGCCAACAGAGAAGGCCTGCTGAGGATCCTGTCGGTCAAGGAAGTCCGACTGACAAGATCCAGAAGAAGAGCCCTCTCTGCAGTAGCACCAGCCCTCTGGAACTTCCTATCCCCTGGGGTGTAAGAGCCTGAAGAACTGGCTCTGCTGATTGACCTGGGGGGAAGTCCCAATTGGGGGGGGATGTTCATCACAGGAGGTGGTTACTAGACTAACTTGCTGACCCCACCTCCCCCTCCTGTGCTTCCTGCTTTCCCTCCATCAATCTTTTTCATTTCATATTCTCTACTTTCATTATTTTTATTGTTTCATTCCTTTACTGTTGTTGTTTTTACATTTTTATCATCTTTTTTTCTTTTATTGTTGTAGGCTGCCCAGAGCAGCTCCAAGGCAAGATAGGCGGCAAATAAATTTAATAAATAAATAAAGTGAATCGTGTTCAGCTCTTGTTGATTTCAGTGAGAGAGTCATGGCATCTGATATTATCTGGATATATTCTCCTTTATCCCAATTACTGTCAATTTATGCTATGATTTTTGTTGTTGGCACTTGGCCCAAATTGTGCCAAAGGAACATGCCTTAGATTTCTCATCAGTTGCGCTTCCTTGACCTTGGAGGATATTAGATAAAGACCGAAAGAATATGGAGATCTCCCCAGAATTCTACTGGATACCTATTCTGTGTGTTCTGTTTCTATTTGGTCTTGGTCAGACCGAGCAGGTGTCTAAAGTAGAGAAGATGAGGCAGAGTATTCTGGAAGGCATCAACCTCAATCGCCAGGCTCCTCCACCTCTTCTCCCACCTCCTCCCTTTGTGCCCTCTATGGCAGCACCTTTTTATCCAGTGCCTCTTTACCCTCGCACTATTGGATCAATGCCACAAGCAGCCCCTGGGAGGACTAGAGGCTTCACAGGTAAGTGAACGAGGTTCAGATGCTCCTACTAGACCCTTAATTCATATTTATGTGATTTCTATATTTTGAGTGTAGAGCCAAAGTTCTAAACAACGAACTTAATAGTACCAATATAAGAGTCTTCATTAGTACAGTGTCATTTTGGCATGGAATTCTTGGAAATATTAAATGCTAATTCTCTTGTGACTTCCAGCTCATAGTTGTATTTTTAATACTGAAAGGATGCAACCTAATATACAGTTAATCAATAAAAACACGTGTGCACATGCTTTCCTCCTCCCCTGTCTCTTCCAACAAAAAAATTGATTTATGGACCCTAGATCTGTGGATAAAGCTAATCCCATGTCCCCCTGTCCTTTCTTACCTTTCCTCTTACTGACTATGCCTTTCCTCTCCAGGACTCCATCCAATCCCACCACAAGGAGGCAAATTGGAAATTGCTGGGATGGTGGTGGGGCAGTGGGCTGGGAGCAAACCTTCTCGGGGACAGGGTTCCTTTGGCATGCAGGTGGTGTCAGTTGGAGGCCCAGGGAAAGGGTAAGTAGCACTAGAGGATGGCTTTGATTAGTTGCTGCCAGATTCTCCCTTCGTTCCTTATAACCTGTAGAAATGCTAGGGCATCTTAACCGCAGGCTACAAGCGCTTGCTTGGATATTTTGCTCTGGGATTATTATTACTTCAACAGAGCTAAAAGGAGAAAGAGTGAAGATGGAAAAGGCAAACAGAAAAGTAAAGCATTATTTCTTAAAGATACATTTTTCTTATAGTGACCAGATTTGATGGAAACAGTTCAAGGTAGGCTAAATGGCAATTTCAACTTTCAGCTGACTCTGTTTCCCATCTGATGGATGATAACTAATGGAAAGGAAAAAACCAAAAGAAATAAATACAGCTGTTCATGTTTAATATTTGTATGTAATGTCAGTCTTCTGAAACTCTGACAAATACATCCATGCACATAAAGGACCATGATCTTTACAAACTTTTATCCGTGTCTCAATTGCTTCCTGAAAATTGTTTAATGTGAAAAGCATCTTTATCTGACCACAATTCATATATATCCTGAGTGAAAGGCTCTTTAGAAGTCACTATGTTTTTTAGCACAGGAAATGTATTTATTTATTGTGAAGAGATTAAATTATCCTAAATACTGTTGGATGTTTTAATTATTTTGATCTTGTTCATAAAATGCTAAGAGTCCCTAAGTGATAAAACTGTGTACATCAAATAAATAAATAAACAAACAAATGATCTCTTCTACCTGTGAACTTGAACTTGCAGCTTTTTTTCTTTTCCTATTCTGCAGCCGTGGCCGTGATTGCTCTGGAAAAATCCCCAAAGTAAACAAGAAAGTAAACAAGCAAGTATGTCTCCCTAAGGATTGTGGAAATTCATTTTATTGTGAATTTTATTGTAAAGAGTTTTCCTCTTTTGCTGATTGATCCATACTGAGTTCTGTCCATCTCATCCACTATGCAGTAGACCCTTAAAGAAAGAATGATCTTTGAAAATATACAAATGCATACAACAAAGATCAGCTGCACTGCGATTGCTGGCACCAGGGCAATCAGGATTCCATAAGAAGAGTCTCTTCAGAACTCTGATGTTAAGACATAACAAATATAATCAGCCAAAATAATGCAAGATAGCAAATCTCTTGAAATATATACAGTATATACTGTATTTTGTAAGCTGCCTGAAATTATTCAGAAATGGATGGCATACTGATTTGCAATGTAAAAAACAAAAACTAATGACATTTGGAGATTTCAGCTCCTCTTCCAGCTGTGTTTTTAATCTTTTATGGCAGGCTTTGAGTCTTCTGCTTCCTAATCTTTTCCTAAAGCTATCCTTTGTGTTCAACAGAGCTTGACCGACGGAACTGCAAAGACGCCCGAGTTCGGCAGCAATGGCGGCAGCAGCTGCAGCCGACCCCAGTCCCAGTTTAATGGGGATGGAGGCCCCCCCTCCAGAGCCAACGAAGATCCCACTGTTGGAGCATGCCCTTCAGCCACATCACCTTGTGCCTTAGCAAGAGACACTGACTCATGCAATAACAAAAGCCCCTTTTTCGGGACGCTGGGTGGGGACTCTGAACGATGCCCGGAGAACAAGCTTCCCTTCCCAGTTCTGCAGAAAGAGGAATGAATAGATGCCGCTGTGGATCCAATTGGCTGGCAAATGGAGGGTGGGGTGAGGTGGGATGACAAGGTTTTGACCTGCCAAGGATAGGATTCAGCCCTTCAATACATTGGCTAGAATGTAAATGCAATCAAGTGCTGCAATGGAATTATTAGCTAGGCAGGGCAGGGACCGGAAGATTGCTGTTTTGATAGCTCACATTACAACATTGGGCTAATTAATCAAATTGCTCCACTACAGCAGATATTATAATATTGTGAGGTCAAGCAGCCTGCTGGGACTCTTGCCCCTGCTTTGGAGAATAACATCAGCTTTTTTGCATTCCACCCCTCAAATTTGCCACTGTGCCAATCGGATCCATAAAGGCGGCAATTTTTTAAGTTTATTTGAATTTATTTTTGTTTTTTAATTTTATAGGGGGAAGACTTTTTAGGGGGCAAGAATTATGAATTCTGGATTTTGGGAAGGGGGATATTTTTAAAGGAAGAAAAAGCCAGGAAGGTTTTACTTTAAAATGGGGCAGATTTTTCCTGCCTGCCTTGTTTAATTTCTTGCCAACTCCCCCACCATTAGGCCAAATAGCAGTATTGCTTTGAGGGATGGTGATGTTGGTATGAATTAAGGGGTGTGTATGAGAGACAATGATTTTTAAGAAAGAAAGAGTAGTACCACCACTGCAAATTATACACAAGAGGCATATAGCAGTTGGCGTGTGCTTTTTATTATATATGAAAGAGAGAGAGAGATTATATTTATATATAACATGAATAGAGCTATATATAAATATGAATGCTACAAACCCGGAAGGGGTAAAAATGTTCCCGGGAGACAACTTGCGTTCCAAAGCGCTACGTGTTTAATGAATTAAAGGCCTGCTTCGCCAGTTGCCAGCAATTGGGTCCTATCCTCAGGTTGCGGCAGTCGATGAGGCAGGCCTCCTGATACCAGACAGAACACTTCTTATCCTTAAACAGACAAGCACTTACTGTTACAATTCCAGGACTGTGAGCAAATGGCTGAAGATAGCTGGGGCTGTAAAGATGTGGGGTGGATAGCCATCCAAATGGGGAAGTCATGGGTGAGGCTGCAGAGATACCAATCCTACCCAGAAACTGGGGGGTGGGTGGGATTCTAGCTCTTGTTGTCATTAAAAGGGTGACATTGGGTGTGTGTGTGGGGGGGGGTTGATTGCAGTTGCTCAGCTGGTGATTCTTTATTCTCTTCCAAGGGAATCCTACAAGTTCAATACACGATCTGGAATCTAGGATGAATCCGGCCTTTTAGAAATCACCCTGCCCACTCCCAGGCTTCGCACAATCTGCTATCGATTCTTATGCTGATGATAATGGGAAAAATTTTCAAAGACTTTCTGAAAACAGTTGGTCGAGATTTTCAGTAGTGTAGCTAAACTCCATTATATACACAAGTTTCTCTCCTATTACCCTATCCTTTTGGGTTGTCTAATTTGAATTGCACCTATCCTTGCAGATGATCTTGTAGAATCCGAAAGCCTTGAATTTTGGAAACTTGGTAAATCCATTAGAAATGTGTACTGAGGCAGATTTCAAATGCAGAATGTTTATATAGAGCAGGCAGTTCAAAGTTTTTTAAAAAATCAAATAATTTGGGTTAGGAAATAGAATAGGCTGAACATTCTGTTGGAAAGAATTTTTAAACCAGTTTTCCAGCTGCAAACATACATGCACTTCTGCAGTGCATGTTTCTTTCTAGTTTCTTACAACTTCTATAGCACGTACCTCAGATGTAATCTAAAATGTGTTTTGATTTTTAATTTGTGTTCTGCTATCAGTATCCAGTAGGCTGAATGTTTCCCTTTCTGCTTCCTCCAGCAGAGGGGCACATGATTAAACCCACTGCCTGGAACAATGGTTGGTTCCGCTTCAAACCAAAATCAGAAAAGTATTCTTAATAGTGCAGAGTAATTATATGAAATTAATTGCCACAAGTTAAATGTTGGTAACTATGACTATAGACCCTTTAGTGAGAGATTCCATATATTATTGGGCAACAAGTCATAACTAAATTGAATTTATATATTCATAAGAAATATTTTCTTAAATTTCAGTTACTGCAGAAGAAAAATAGGATTGTGTTAAAAAGTGAGAGGGTATTATCCAGATTTTAACAAATTTATTTGCCTTACTTTCTGGATATGTATAAAAGGGTAGTTAAAATGGGTTTAAAACCTGAAACAGGGCAGGGTATCTTATTTCTACTGCTGGCTCCATTTTCTTGAGTGAGTTATTCACCTACCAGAACCCGAAGTAGGAAGCCCTGATCTTCCTCCTCCCAGTTTAGCTGCCAGATCACTCTCATCAAAAGATTTAAACTGTTGGCTTCAGACAAGTTTTGGAATCGATCTGTAACCAGTTGGCTATTTTTTCTCTGCAGCTGTTGACTCAAACTCACTGAGATGGGAAATTTCTTATATTGCTCTAGGAGCAGGACCTTTGGAAATGATCCATGGTTGCCAGAAGGGAGGTAGCACCTGAAAAAGATTAATCCCTTATAGGCAAGAACTTGACAACAGCCAAAGGAAAGAGTTGCTTTCACCTTTGGGAAAATAGCTAGAGCAGCCTAAAGGGTGGGAGAGCATTTTTGTTTGAAAACTATCATAGTTATAGCTGGGTAATATGGGAAGTAGACTCTATTTTAGAAAACAAAGAGCTGCTATTTAAAGTAGTTTGTGATAGAAAGTTTGAGTATTAAGAAAACTTGATTTTTAAAAAGTATTTCTGGTAGGTAAATTTTGGAAAAATCAGATTTTTTTAAATAATCAAAGCAGCATGCTTTTCAGCTGCAAAAACTAGTAATTCTGATTGGGTTGACATTCTAAACGTTGAAAAGAGAAAGTTTTTGTTCTGCTGGATAAATTGTGAAGAACTGGCAAATGGATGTCTTTCGTGTTCTGAAGTACTTGCTCGAGAGTTAACAAAGAGAATCTTCTTGTTTAAAGATAGCAGTACTACTGAGAATCATACATTTGGAGAGCGTCTTACAAGCTTTCCCTCCCAAAGCAGAAATAAAATCTTATTTTCCTTTTTTTAAAAAAATATTTATTTGCAGAATTAATGGAACTAGTAATCAAGTCTTTTAAAATTTTGTTTGTTTTATTTCTAACCTTTGCTGATAATTTAAAGCTAGTTGTCCAATGCAAAAATTGCCTTGAAGAATCAAGTCAACTTTCATTCAGGAATGACTCGCATTCTATCAGTGGATTCTATTGAGTACTAATAATCTAGATTGCCTGGATACATTTTTTATATTTGGGGGATTTATTTTTTTTAATCACAGTTATCCCTCCATTTCTCTTGGTTCTTTCATATTACATCGTGTTGCAGTCCCTAAATAACATCTTAAATGTTCAACTTTCTTTTGTAAGAAAGCCCCAAATAAAACCCAGTTCTCCAGTAAGCAAAATGAATAAATAAATAAATCCCAATGTACCATTTAGAATACAGTTCTTTTACCCTTGGTATCTAGGTAGCATCCTATATCTAGAGTTATAATAGCAGATATTAATCTCAAGGTTATGAACTTCCAGCATCAGGCATTGGATGGCATTTGCAGGGGAGATATACGTCTCTACTTCTTGCATGGAAGATCCAGCATAAATTAACTATATTTGCAGCTATTATCTTTCGCTAAATATGGAATCCAGGTCTGAATTTTTCTGCAATGGCCTTGAGATTCATGTTTTTGTTTTTTTTGTTATGATAGCAGAACAAGGCAGAAGTTTAAATCACACATCAAAGAAGATTGGGGGAATCTGCTTTTTCTGGTGATATCCTAGCCCCCGTCTCAGTTGAAACAACTAATTTGAAGAGACTGTGGCTCTCCATTGTGAAATGTGCTCTAATCTGGGCCTAACAAGGAAGTGCCCTTCTATTCCCAGGATGAAGGATGGGAAAGATAAAGACTTTCATTTAACCATCAAATTATTTCCTGATGCAGGTTGTTTAACTGATTGATGTGGAATGGGATTCCAAGTGAACTTTGATGAATAGCTTGACATCTTCCTTTGTGTCAACTTTAGTTTGATAGTATTCATGGAGGCAAGATTCTGTCCTAAAGGCAGCAGAAATGTCGGTGCAGCCAAATCTTTGCCAGTTCTGACATCTAATCTCAGAGCTACAGATCTGCTTGCTTATGTTAGTCAATTATGGAGGTTTGTAACAGATAACATACAGATAATTTTCTACAGTATCTCACAGGTTAGGGGCAGATAAGGCTGCCTCAGTTTTCTGTCATCTTCATTTTCTAACACTATTTCCAGTGCTTCAGGAGAGGGAGCTCTCGAGAATGGGATCAGAGATTGATTGACTATATTGCTAAGATAAAAAAAAAAACAACATTCTGGTCCAATCCCCATTTTTGAAGCCCTGTAGAATTCATGTGGTTTTATGATCTGTTTGGGTTGCAGAAATTAATGAGTCTCGGGTGTAAACTAGTTCATTTTGCAAGTAATAGAAAAATATCACAGAGTTTTGTACTGTGTTTCTATAGGAGTATGGAATGTGGGATTGAATATAAAAGTCATTTTGATTTTTTTTTAAAAAAAAAAAATCCTAATTGTTCATATTAGCAAAGATATTCTATAAAAATGTAGGGGCCTGGGTGAAATTTCAGATCTTGAAAATGATGCCTAAATTTAATTTGATACAGATATATTTTTTTTAACATTTAAGAAAATGGTTGTGGAGATATGCATTTGATCATTTTATATCCATGACAAAATTCAATGTTTGAAGATTACATTTTACTTAGTTTTGATCTGGAGTATGCAGACTTAAGCCAAGCTCTAGTAGAAAATGAGGTTTGAAATAATGTTATTCAATTTCCCTTGATAAACGTAGATGATTGAGGCATGATTTTGTTTTGAGTTGCTTACTGTCTGCTGATCCAAAACAATAGAAGGTATCATGCAGCTTTAAAATACTCAATAAAAATGCAAAGTGCTTCCCTAGGGGCTGTAAGAGGGATAATGAAAACATGCAATTCAAAGTCCAGTGTTGTATCAGAGCCAAAGAGATGGATAAAATTACTGATTTTGTTTCTCTTTTCTGGATCCAAAGAATCACCCCTTTCTCCATTGATATATTTAGATTTCTGAATGTATTTTTATTTTCACATCAGTTGTTCAAAGCATCTTTTACTTGCATAAGTTAATGCTTTCACTTACATGGCCATTTCATAAAAAGCGTCTCTGATTCGATGCCCATTGCTCCACGGTACGAGAGCCAGATGACATGACCTTCTTAAGTCCACAGTAAAAAGCAATAATTTGGCAAATGTTTTTAAAGCAACAGTGGATTTGCATATGTTGTTGCAAAAATTTACTGTTTTAATTACTGCAGTTTCCCAAATCAGGTCAGCCTGATATGGTTCCTGTCTGCAGACCTAAAATAGGAATATTATTTTATAATGAAGTCATTCAAACAGGAGAAAGATTTTGTAATTAAGCCTTTTTTTGAGAGAATTAAAGACGTTTGGAAGGGCTCCTCCCCAGCCTAAGTTTTAGTATAGAGCTGATTAATATCATTTGGGGTTTTATTTTTTCAAAATGAGAGTCTTTCTCCTAGGGACCCTTTTCTCTTTGATCAGAATAGCCTGCCTCAGTCCACTGGCTAGGGAATTGGGAGATCTGAAGTCCAACACATGTCTGGGGAGGGAGCCAGATTGAAAAAGGTTGGATTAGAATTACAGCAGGAGCATTGTGCTAGATTGGGTTGTGCTTTGAAAAACAACAGGTAAAGATTTTCATATTGTTATTGTTTTTATTTGGGGGCAAAAGAATGCAAATTCCCTATCTTTCCCTAAACTAGTAGATGTATTTATAGTAGTTACTAAAATTTTTGAGGGATCAAAAATCAAATGTTAATACAGGTTACACTGTGCCTTAAATAGTAATGTTAAAATTAATTTGAATTGAAACCCTGAAATGACAAACTTTCAAACTGTGTTATTAAAGAACAGTTTCTAACATTGAGGTCCTCTTGTGAAATCAGAAATCTAAAGTACTGCTTTGGAGTTGAGGGTTCAGATTTCAAAGATGCTAAATATGTAGCCCTCAAACCCTTGTATCTGAATTTAAAAATCTGGAAGTGTTTCATTTCAAATATGTCACTGCAGGCGAGTGTTTACCACTGCTGATCATTTGGTAAAAAATAGGTATTGTAAGTTTAGCCTGTTTGTGATCCTAGAGAAGTATGTGAGTAAAATTCTGAATATACAAAGCATCTATTTTTCCTAACCTTGCACTTCTAGAAAGCTGGAAACATAGTGCAAGATAACTTGTGAAACTTAGAAGTTTTAAAATAGTCATAATAGATAATATGGATGTTTTATGAAAAGAAAAGGAATAATTTTTTTTGTATCTGTGAAAAAAACTGTATGGATCACTGGAAACAAAATGATTGCAATTAATTGCAAATGTCCAGTTTATTGAGGTTGATTTCTAGGGAAATATTGCAACTAACTGACCCAAAGGTTTTCTCAAGTATTTGTGAAACTAAGTCGTTCTTTTTCATTTCTGTAACCCTTATGCCTGGTATCCCCCATTTTGGTGCCCTCCATTTGAGATGGACTTCAACTCCCATAATCCTTAAAGTAGAGATTATGGAAATTGAACTTCAGTAGTTTTGGAGAGTTCCTTGCCATGGGATCCTGGTCTAGATTCCCTCTAGAAATGGATCTTTGTGTGGTATAGATTGTCAAGTATTTATCCCAGTGAATTAAGGCCCATTTATTCCACCTAAGTTGTCATGTTTATTGCCATCAATTGCTGAGTTAGCATATTGTGATGTTGACAATTCATTGAAGTAATCCGATTCTTTCCTACCCATCATCCAGTGAATCTTAAATTACCAATGTGACAAAAGTGTTTTTCTGAGTTCAGACTGCATCCTTTAAAATATAGGAAGATATCTTTTAGGGTAGAAATATAAAATTAATCTTTTTAAGCTTGATGTATTCGGTTGCAGTTCTGAACTTCTAAGCATATTTCCTGGATTCCAACAACCTTTGTAAAGATTTGACCCATCAAATCATAGACATGGGGTTTTAGCATGCTTCCTTCATAATTTTGTCACCAGGGAGGGAGGGAAAGTTTAAAACCAACCTGTTGACCAAGATTACTTGCCTTTCTCTTAGGAGTCATTCATCCCATTCTGAGGCAGTACTGAAAATTGTGACTGTGGCTAGCAATTCTTAAGCTTTTGCTACCAGTTAACTTGGCTGGAACTCTTTAAGAAAATGAAATATTCCAAATATACTTTGAATATAATATATATACTTGAAAAGACTAGGGAGCCTTTTCAGGGAGGGACAGCTTTTAACTTTTTCTGGTGTGGTTTAGAATTCCACTCTTTCTTGGATTCAGATTCAAACAAGTGAACCCTTGGATCCCTGGGGGAAAGTGACAAACAAACATTACAACAGGGACATGATTCTTGTGGAGGGGAATGGGGGTGTCCCAATCCACAAATTATACATAGATACACTTGAGCCTGTGAAGAGGACACAGTGCCACTAACTAGCCATTTGGGCCAGAGTACCACCATTTCCCCCCCATCACTCAACTTCAAATATAACTTAGTGCAAACCTTAACTGTAGCTACTTAGATGAAAAGCCCCATTGTACTATGGTCTCTCCTTCTAAGTAAGCATGGTTAAGATTAGGCCACACAAGTCCTACACAAACTACAATGTGTTCTTTTTTATTTTTAATGTAGTTAGCAGAATTTTACTACCAAGGTTGAATCATTATAGTAGCTAACTTACAACATGTACTTTGCTAAATATGCATGTACTTCTATTTTTAATTTTTTATTATTCCCATTCTCTCCCCTCCCAAAAACCTCTTCTGCTTTTTGGTTTTACCTGTGCTGATTTCTGTTTTGAAGTCCACCTTTAATGTTTAAAGGAAACCTAATGAACATACCTGTTACGAATCTTACCATTTTTAACTGCTATTTGCTGGTCATTGCTTAAAGTCAGACGCTGTTGCTCATTTTCTAGTTATTTTTCAGATTAGATTTTTGTCCTCAATTTTGAAAAATCAACCCTTTCTTCCCACAAGCACCATATCTGTCTATGATATTACCCTTTCAGATGGGATATACACCTTTTCTGATTATAACCATTGCTCTTGTATTTTGGTAGATGCTTTGTTGATAGTAACTAAATGCCTAGTGAGATTTTTAAAAGTAAAAACAAACTCAGTTGTTATTTTAAGCCAGTCTTTTCCCTCATACTTTCCTTGAGTAACCTTGACATTGCATTTTTACCAGATATATATCTCTCCACAATTGCCTTTTCAAAATGTTTAGCCTAAGAGTTTAGCTTAAAAAAATACAAATCAATAATTTTGCTGAACAGAGTAAATCTGATTTTTCTTGTTAGTGATCCCGTCAATTGCAAGTTTCATGCTTTATTTATATGGGAAGTTAATGATCAATACATGATTCCCTTCTACCTTTTAAAAATATTTCTTTTTATGCTAATTAACACCTGTTCTTAGTGAATGGATAAATGTTATCTTTACTGTCCCCACCCCAATCTTGATAATCAAATTCCCATCTCCCCAATCCTTGCACCCCACAACATACTCCATAGGTTGTTGGGTTTTTTAATCAGTGTAAGTTTGGACAGGTTGCTCTAAATCAGGGGAAATTTGCAGTAGGTTTGTGATCAGAAAGCTTGGGTGTCTTTTGGGAATGTTTTTTGCTGGTGGAATCTTGGTGCGCTGTTCATCTGTTGATGATGGAGAAAGACTTACAGTGCTTAATAAAGTCTATTCTTTTAGTAAAGAAAAAGTGTTGTCTCTTTTGTTTTACACTCTATTTAATGAGGCCACCATTTCAAGTCACTACTAGGTATCAGCTGCAACTCTGTGAAAGCTGCTGGAGGGAAAAACTCCAAATTGGAAGAAATCCATTTCATAAAAAATTAATAATTAAGAGTGCCAATAGCCAAATTTCAGTAGATGTTACTTTTCTCAATCATAGAACATTATAGTTTGTATTCTATGAACTACATAGAATTATATTTATCAAATTTATATGGCTGTCCATATCACAGAAAGTGACTTGGCAGTGTACAACATCCAATAAAGCAATAAATATAAAACAATGATTACTGAAAATTGTAGTTATTTAAAAATAATTATAAAAACATTAGAACTATAAAAGCAATACTTTTCTTCAGAAGAAAAAGAAACAAGAAAATAAAATAAATGGGGGGATGTTAATAATAACAGAGCCACCTCACTAGTTCACTCAGGTCCCTAGGCCTGCTGACATAATCAGGCCTTGAGGGACCCTCAAAAACTCAAGAGATGAAACTGATGTCATTTCTGAAGACATTACACAACCTGGGTGCAATTTCCTGGGGTGTATTAAATATGTACCAAATATATACACTGCTCAAAAAAATAAAGAACACAAGCAGAAGACATCCGAGATCTGAATGAATGAAATAGCCTTATTAAATACTTTGTTCGTTACATACAGTAGTTTTGTGTTCCCTTTAGTTGTTTGAGCAGTGTATAAATACTGTATGTAAAGAACGAAGTATTTAATAAGGCTATTTCATTCATTCAGATCTCAGATGTCTTCTGCTTGTGTTCCCTTTATTTTTTTGAGCAATATATAAACTGAAATTATGTTTTATTTGTAACATCATAAAACAATTATCAGCATGGATATGGTAAGTTCAAGCAAGGTGTTATATAATGGTATCCAAATGAGTACTATAGTTGGGAGCCTCCTTGGGGAAAGTGGAAAAGAAGACATTTGTTTACATTACAAATGTATGAGTTCAATAGTTGCAACTTCTGTGCTTACAGGCTTTTTCCCCAACTGAAGGTGTATATAAGTGCTAACAGTTTGATATCATGCATGGAATTACAGTTCCAGGAAAAGGAATGAGCTCAGAGTAACTGTTATGAGAAAATATCTTAAATCTTAAGGAACAGTAGAACAAAAAAAATGAAATTTAAAAACAATCTGGGCCTGAAACATATAATTATGCCACTGTAGCTTTACCTGTGCCTATTATTCCTTGACATAACTGCGTGCAGTCCAAAAGACAGTTCCACAAATACCTAATTATGTTATAACTAGGCCTATACTTTTTCTACTCTTTTGGAAAATGATTGTTATGGTTTAACTCAACCTTTCTATGGTAATGGACAATGAATTATTGTCTATCCTTTAATTAGCTACAGTGTTGTGATGGTTACTGAATATAGCTGGAATACGTGGCTTGGCTAGAAAGAGGATACTCCCTTGAAATCTTTCTGATTTAACAGTTTTATTAATTTATGTTATAACATACAAGAAAATACAAAAGCAAATTAGTATAGAGAAGGGAAAAGTGAGGAAAATAAGGGGGAAAAGAAAGAAAAGGCATTGACTTCTGATTCCCTTTGGTGCAGTAGAATAAGGCATTAACATCAAACCTAAACTTTTTACTTTTACATAATAGTTTAAACTAGCCATTTCTAAAACAACAAATCTGACACTTTAATATTGCAGGGAAAACTAATGCATTATCAGTCAAAAGGGTCACTAGTACATAATTCTAGGCCCCAATTCTAATTCAGATTTAGGATTTGTGCAAGTGTTCCAATCCCCAAAAATCTAGCAAAAAGTACAGCAACTCCCAGATTATAGGAAATTAGATTGGAATTTTGCTTTTATAGAAAATTGTGCCTTTGTTATGCTTTGCTGTTTCTGATTCTGATTCTGTTCTATGTGTATGAGGAAGTGCATTTTTTGATTGAAAAGAACGGATTAGTGTTCTTTTTAGATTTTTAGTTTTGTCTTTAATCTCCCGTCTAGTTCCTTAATCTTGATGAATACAATATAGACTTGAATTCTTGTTGAACCAGCACATTCATTCTTTCAAAAGACTGAAAATGACCTGAAGGTGCAACACAAATCCTCTATCAGTGTGACTCAGATAATTTTTATCCAGTACTATTGCCTAAATCTTGATTTTAAAAGGGTTTAGAATAAAATAGATACATTCGTCAAGAATCATAAGGTAAACACTTAATGACAGTCATAGGGAAACAGTCAATATAAAACTTAAGGATACCAGCAACAAGATTTAAATTAAATAATCCACTTTCTCTTGGGTACATTGAAGCTAGAGCACCACTGTTTTCTCTATAAACTTCTCTAAAAAGGGAAGCCTGGGAGACAGAAAAGTCATCTTGTGCAGATGGATAACCTCGCCCAGTGGCTTCATGTATATGTTCATCGTTCCACGGTAGAAGAAGTGGAGAAAGAATCGAACCCTGAGGCACTCTGCAAATCAGGGATCAAATGTGGCATTCTCTCCCCCCCAACCCGACACAATGACTGGAACTGGTCCCAAAGGACGAGAACCAGCACAATACAGTGCTGCCCACATCCAACCCCTGAAGCCCATCCAGAAAACTACCATGTTTAAAAGTATTGAAAGTTGCTGAGAAGTCAAGAGAGCAAGAATGGACAAACTACCCCTTCCCCCATCCAAATGTGCCCCCAATGCCATTTTGGTCTTGTAACCAGGCCTGAATCCAGACTGAAAGGGGTCCACATAAGTCTACTTCACTGAGGATCTTCTGAAGCTGCTGCTTGACCACCTTCCCTGAAAAACAAAGGTTGGGTACGGCAAAATTTTTAACAAGCATTTTTACTGCATTGTAAAAATGGATTGATGCTGTCCATTGATGCTGTCCATCAACCCCATTCTGCCTTTTACCCTAAAATGATTGTAACACAAGAATCAGTTTGGTTTAGGCACCAGGCTCCTAAGAAACTATAGAGACAATTTGGGGCCAATGCTGCTCCTTCAGCCCTAGGAAGAACGAAAGGCCAATGACAAACCACTTCTGAAAATGTTGCCAAAAAAACTGTAGGAACCCGTTTAGGCAGTCATGTAACACCCAGACCGACTAAAAAAAAACTGCAGCACATTCCTAAACCTCACACACACACCAAGCTCCATCACATGCTCTATTTCAGTTTGTACAGGTAGTCCTCAACTTATGACCACAATGGAAACAGTTATTAAGTGAATTTGCCCCATTTTACGACCTTTCTTGCCACAGTTTTCATGTGTACTGAATGTTGCTCCAAGACCTCAAATAATGAAGCATAGTTTTAATTAATGTTTTAAATAAATAAATAGATGTTTAAATAAATAAATAAATGTTTAAAGTAAATAAATACTTGTAAGTAAAAATTTTTATTTATAACTGCATTGGAACCTAGAGTTGTAGGAGATTAGATATAAAAAACAATAAAAATAAAAATAGAGTCAAACCGTATACTTTATAACAGTCATGAAGTACAAGCCAGCCAAAATTTATCAGGTTTACAAGTGTAACATACGAAGTATGTGTGTATTACACAAAACCATTACAGAGGATAACTGTCCCAATGCTGAACACCCCCCCCCCCCCATACACAAATTGCTTTGGTTCTTTCTTTCAACTTAGGCCATTTTGACCAGGGAATTCTGGGAGTTGTAGTTTTAATGTATCGAGGGTACCAAATTGGGAAAGTGTGCTATAGAAAACAGCAGTGTGTGGCTTTGGTTTGACTGTCCCTCCTGCTTCCTCAGTGCGGATGATGTGATCCTAAAACCGAGTGGAACACAACTGACTTTGGAGTTCCTGGAAGAGAACAGCTTCAGTGTGCCTCTCCTGGTCCTGAAGAAGGATGGCCTGGGCATGACTCTTCCTCCACCATCATTCACTGTGCGTGATGTGGAGCATTATGTTGGTGAGTGCTAGGAGAATTTAATTTAACTTAATTTATCGAATTTCTATGCCACCCAACTCCCAAGGGACTCTGGGTGGCTTACAGCAAAAAATAATACAACAATGAACATAGAAAATTATTAAAAACATTATGAAAACATAAAAAGCCCATGCAAACCATTCACGGCCGGATCTCGTAAGATTGCAACAGCGAGATCAACGGCCTCAGGCCTGCTGGAAAAGCCAGGTCTTCACCGCTTTCCGGAAGGCCAATAGGATGGGTGTAGTCTGGATCTCAGAAGGTAACTGGTTCCAGAGAGCTGGGGCAGCCACAGAGAAGGCCCTCCCTTGCAAGCCCGCCAGCTGGCATTGTTTAGCTGACGGGACCAGGAGACGACCAACTCTGTGGGATCTTACCGATCGCTGGGAGCTATGCGATAGAAGGCGGTCTCAAAGATAGCCTGGCCCTGAGCCATGGGTTTTAAAGGTAATAACCAACACCTTGAATTGTGCCCAAAGACCAATAGGAAGCCAGTGCAGCTCACGGAGAATTGGTGTAATGTGGGTGTATCTAGGTGCACCCATGACAGCTCACGCAGTTGCATTCTGGACCAACTGTAGTCTCCGAACACTCTTCAAGGGTAGCCCCATGTAGAGCGTGTTGCAATAATCTAACCGTGAGGTGACAAGGGCATGAGTGACTGTGAGGAGAGCCTCTTGATCCAAGTAGGGTCGCAATTGATGCACCAGGCGAACCTGTGCAAAAGAATGGGTTGATTGGCAGGCAGACTTCCATTGGTGACCTGAGGGAAGAGCTCTCTTTCAAGGGCCAGCAGCATGAAGTTTCCCTACATGTTTTGCCGGGCAGTTCCCACAGTATTTTATCCCATTAGTTAAGTTGAGGGAACTGAAGTCCAAAATATCTGCCTCCCATTATTTTGTAGGCTATAGCTAATGTCATAGGCTGCAGAGAAAGCTAAAGGTCATTTTTTGGTAAAAGGATATATTTTTATGTTTTTTATATAAGGAGAAGTATTATCTGGCATTAGTATTAGTCATTTACTTCTATGTAGAGGTCAAATGACCTCTTATCAGAGTTTGATGAAACAAAGCCACACTGTTTGTCATCACTGGCTGCTTGGATTAAGCTCATCTGTAATTTCCAATACTAATGAGGAATGTATCCATTTGAACTATGGCCAAGGATGCGGTTCTTCTCAGTCACTGCATCTCAGCAAAGATTCTTTAGTTTGCAGAAAAACTAAAACTTAAGAAAGGGAGAGAACTGTATGTTTGATTGAACCACTGTTTGTTGCAGTCATACTATTGGGTTTGCAAGCACATCTGTTCATCATGGATGTGTGGGTACACAAGGAAGGTAGGATGCATTTGGAAAAGTCACAAGTCTGGGCTGGAGGACAATAATCCCTTCTATTGTCATATCCCAGCGATTAGTATTTAAGGTATGGTGACTAGTATTTAGGAGGCAACCATCAGTATTCATAACCACTGATCCTTCCTAAATTGCCAGTTCTTAACTGAATCATTGCAGTCGTTAAGTCAGTGTCATGGTTTTGAAGCAAATCTGGCTTCCCCATTAACTTTATCAGAAAGTCGCAAAAGGGGATCCTCATGAACACTCCCAGAACACTGCAACCCTCATAACTTATGAGTCAGTCCCCAAACTTCTGAATTTTGATCACATGATCACGGAGATTCTGTAATGATCGTAAGTGTAAAAAACGGTCGTGAGTCACTTTTTGCACTGCCGCTGTAACTTTGAATGGGCACTAAGTGAACTGTTGTAAGTCCAGGACTATCTGTAATGCAGAGGCACTTTCATACATTCGTAAACCCCACGAAATAAACTCGGCATTTCCCCACAAAAGGGCTGAATTTTGAAAATATAGGCGGACACGCAGGCGGTTAGGCGGATATTCCCGTAGCACGAAACGAGCTCCGGGGAGGGACAATCGCCTCAGCGCTACGCTAAAGCCCGGATCTCCCATCGCTTCCGGTATTACCCGCCGTGTCAGAAATAACCCGAATTATCCCGCCTTCTTTCGTGGCGGCTGAGGGCGCTCTATCGGCCGCTCCGTTTGTCTCTATGGTGGAACGCTCGCCTTGACCCGCTTCCCTAAATGGCCGCCGCAATCGTCGTTGGACGTTGCTTGCCTGGGGGCCCCAACGCCACTCTCAAGATGGCTTCTCCGCGCGCCCGTGCCTTGCCTCTCCTAAGATGGCCGCCAGCCCCTCCTCTATTCCCTTCCTCTCCCTTCCCTTGTTTTGAATAAAACTTTATTGGGAAGCTGGAAAGGAAAACCCCAGGACCTTAGGCCTCGCGGAGGCCTTTTCAGCGGCCGAAAAGCCTAGAGGAATTGCTTTGCTTCGGGAAGGCCTCGATCCCCGTCCTGGCGTTGTCGCTTCCGCCGGGGAGAAGGCGGCGGGATCTGGCGTGCACAGAAATCGGCAGAGTCTCGCGTCCGCCTTCGGCTCCGGGGCAAGAAGAAAGGGGGGAAGGGGAAAATCTTTCGATTTAAAAGAAGGAGCCCCCCACTCCCCTCCCAGACAAGATCGTGGGAGTAAGGGGGAGCTCGGATGGGCATCGCGGGGGGAGGAGGAGAGGAAGGGAGGGAAACAACAATGATTTCGCTCTTTCGGGGAAGAAGGGAATACGGAGGTCGTCCTTGGAGAGCGAGGGAGCCGTAGCGCGCTTTGTTGGGCTTGAACGAAGAGCTGAGGGTCTCTTCCTCCACCCCCTCCGGGGACCAAGTGGGAGAAGAAAGAGGGGAAGCGGGGTCTGCCGATCGCACCGAGAGACTCCCCTTAATTTGGGAGGGAGATCGGGGGATTCCCCCCCCCAAGGAGCCTTGCAAACTTCTGAACGGAGCGGGGAGGAGGCGCTGCGAGCTTTTTTTTTGGGGGGGGGGGACCGAAAAAATGTTTCGGAGGATTTCGGATTCTTAGGAAAAGCCCCTGAAGAACGTGAGGTTTGTTTGGAAAAGGCGGCCTGCGGAGGATTAAACCAGTTGTTTTTCCTTGCTGGTTTTGTTTTGTTTCGGGGGCCAAACCGAAAAAAAAGAAAGAAAGAAGAAAAGCCGGCCGGACTTCAGGCTCACAACTGCATTTTGCACAAAAGTTGGTCAAGCCTGGGACGTGGGTGCGTTGTGCGTGAATGAATTTTTTTTCACCCTCGCTTAACCCCAGCTGGGACAGGACTTTTTCCTTCAGGCCTCGGCATGAGAAGCCTCTCCGGCTTGTCCTAGCGGACACTTTGATATCCTTTTGATTCCTGAGGGTCTTCCTTGGCTTGAACTTGGGAGCAGCCCCTTCCTCCACCATGGCCTCTGTCCCGGTGTATTGTCTCTGTCGCCTGCCCTACGATGTCACCCGCTTCATGATCGAGTGTGATGCTTGCCAGGACTGGTTCCATGGCAGGTGAGAAACAAAACGCGGAGTGGAAATGGCTGTTTGCAGGTCTTGGGCACACTGAGCTGCCTAAGCCTGTTTTCTCTTTGGGTGCTAATGTAAATGGACGTTTTCCAGGGCATGGGCAACATATATAGCAGCACTAGGTCTTAGCGGGTGGTTGCTTTCAGGATTGGGTCAGAGTAAGATTTGTGTAGTTGAAATTCATGTTGCAAAAAATTCAACGACGCATTATTTTTTTAAAAAACCTTGTCCCTAGTAATTAATGGTACCCTAGCTCTACATCGGGATGCTTGTAGTAGTCTGAGGCAATAAATACTGAGAGAGTCGGAGGATTAAATCTATACAAAGATGCTCATGACATGATTCATAGAGATGTTTTTTTCGGCAACAGAACTTGGGTACATAACTAAGATGAGTGAAACCAAAGGTAAGTGATGAAGTTGGATTCCCAATTAACCAGCATTGTAAAGAATCAAGAAATAAGGGAATCGTATCCCATAATTCTGAAAGGACAGCGTTGGTTATCATTTCCTTAAGCTCTAATAACGGCACTCAACTTGGACTGAAGTAAATTTGCATTGCCACTTGTCCTCGCGCAACTGAAGTGTTTCGAGTTGGGTGCACTAAGAAATGGTGAAATAAATAAATTGCCTCAGGTAAACAGGCATTCATTGTATCTCTGGAATAACCTGCTCAAGGATAAGCAGAATCAAAACTGTACAAAGCTGTACACTACAGCTTTCAGCCTATTTTTGTTGTGCTTTAACTCCACACCACTTCCTGTTCCTTTTTACCTCAGACAAATTTGTGTAATAATTTTATGCTAAAGAGGACTCTTTGTTAAAGTTATTGCTGAATGATAGCCTTTATTCTGTAGGATGTTCAAATAAATCAAAGTGGATTTGGATAGTAATTAAGCTTTATAGGGGACTGTTAGATGCTTTGTTTCAAACCTAAAATATGGCTATTGAATTATGCTGGTTAGAATATGAAAATCTTTCTTGGACTGGATCAGAGACAGATTCACCAAGCAAAGTGTGGAATCATTCCCTCCTGTATTTTCCCCAGGCACCCTCCCTATCTTTAGACTAGAAGTACTAGGCCTGTAGAACCGATATTCAGAATTCACCTACACCGCCTGTGATTCAGAGTTGCGATAGCTTCCTGGATCTTTGCAGGGCTGTCATCCAGGTTAGGCACTTGGAGAAAGGACATTTGGGTCTAACTGTTTAAAGTCAGTGTTGAGCAAAGCAAGCAATTTTCTTTCTCTCTTCAAGTTGTGTTGGAGTAGAAGAGGATGCGGCAGCCAACATTGACTTGTATCACTGCCCCAACTGTGAACTGCTTCACGGACCATCTGTCAGTAAGTTATTGTCACTTTATATTTACACTTTCAGGAAGATAAAATACGATGTGAACAAACATACTAAAGATTGTGTGGTTGCTATTTCATCACCAGTGCCAAAATATATGGTGTATTGTACACATTCTTGTGAATAAGAATTTTAAAAAAACCATTTGTAGCTGACAAAGTCTGCCAGCTAAAGGAAACTGAAGAGAATCTTTTTTACAACTTTGCACAGCTCTTCCTGCATGCCTAGCCCAGTTTCCTTACCTTTATGGGCTGCTGTTCTACTGTTTATATTATTTTACAATGAGTGACAGGTCCAGGACTTTTATGATGAGTAATAGCTACAGAATTTTACTTATATCTACAGCTGTTAAAATTCTGCTCAGCCATTTCTACCTCAGATAGGCACATTGAACAAATGTGTGTCATCTGGTTCTAGGTCTAGGTGCATAATTTGTGTGTTGATTATTTATTCTAATTATATAATCAAATAAATAATATACATACATTGCACAATCTGTTTTAAAAAGCCTTCATTGATCTAGGCAACTTGTTAGCTCAGACCCAATATGTAAAAAATTTTCAGCAACCCTTTTGACTTCCGAAATTCCAGTAGATATTGATGGCATTTTTCAAGCTTGTGGTTTGCAATCATCAAGACTACATGATTATTAATGAGTTGTTTGTATGTATCTATAAATCATATTTTGGTTTTCTGAAAGATGATTATTGATATTGGGCAGGCTTACTTCATCACTACTCTTGCCAGATTCTTCATAGGAGGAAGGAGCATTATGTAGTCTGCCTTGAGTTGAGTAAAATAGAGATGGGATATCATTTTCATCATCATCATCAACTCTGCACTGCTGTCGTTGAATTGTCTATATGCTTGTCTGTATTTTGATTTCTTCCCTCCATCCCTCAGTGAAACGGCGCCGAGGAAATCCAAAACAGTCTGAAGCCTCTGTGAACAAAGAGGTTGGCAAAACAGTGAAAACCGGCAGCAGTCAGTTCATCAAAGAACTTCGCAGCAGGACATTTCCTAGGTGAGATCATGCTTGATGGATGTTTTAGCCATTACAGAAAAAAGGAAAAAAAGGCATTTCAAATAGCCATATTGTGGAATGACTGGTTGATTTCTAACTAAATCGAAGCATTTTTTTCAGTTCCTCTGGGCAATTTTATTGTAAAATTTGTTCAAAAAGAATTCCTCTGCTCATGGATGGGCAATATTTAATGAACGACAGCTTCCAGGGGCTTTCACTATTAGCTCTCCTTTAGAAGGATGCTAGGGGCTGTAGTTCTGCAACTTCTGAAATGCCTTGCCAAGATTTACTGATCTGTGGTCTCTCGGATAGCAACAGTTGGGCAGGATGGAATTAATAAACTTGCCCAGCTATAACGTCAAGACTGCTTTTGGTTTTTTCAAGATTTTGTGCTGCTTCTTTATATTAAGGTATTTATTGAAAAAGGTTCAAGAGTAGTGTTTTTTTAATTTGAACGGAAAATATTTAAACAATAGGTTTGGATAATAGCCCATTTTGATAGAATCTGGAGAACAGGTTGCTTTTGGGTAAATCCCCTTCTTTCCTATCTGGATTGCACTGCTATTTATTGTCACTGTTTCCTCCAGCACCAGAATAGCTGTCTCTGTAGGGAGACTCTTTCCAGCTGCCCCACCTTACAAGCAGCTGCACAGAGGTCTCCAAAGACATAGCCAAACAGCTGCTGAAGGAAAAGGAATCAAAATAGTTCTGTTTCTTCCTCCATGCAAATGTCTAATTTAAATAAAAGGAAAGGCAGTTTGTAAATGATGCTGAATGTTTTAATGTGTACTGAATGTTGCTCCAAGACCTCAAATAATGAAGCATAGTTTTAATTAATGTTTTAAATAAATGTTTAAATAAATAAATAAATGTTTAAATAAGTAAATAAATACTTGTAAGTAAAAAAAAAAAATTTATAACTGCATTGGAACCTAGAGTTGGAGATTAGATATAAAAAACAATAAAAATAAAAATAAAGTCAAACCGTATACTTTATAACAGTCATGAAGTACAAGCCAGCCAAAGTTTATCAGGTTTACAAGTGTAACATACAGAGTATGTGTGTATTACACAAAACCATTACAGAGGATAACTGTCCCAATGCCGTACCCCCCCCCCCCCAATTGCTTTGGTTCTTTCTTTCAATTTAGGCCATTTTGACCAGGGAATTCTGGGAGTTGTAGTTTTAATGTATCTGGAGGGTACCAAATTGGGAAAGTGTGCTATAGAAAACAGCAGTGTGTGGCTTTGGTTTGACTGTCCCTCCTGCTTCCTCAGTGCGGATGATGTGATCCTAAAGCCGAGTGGAACACAATTGACTGTGGAGTTCCTGGAAGAGAACAGCTTCAGTGTGCCTCTCCTGGTCCTGAAGAAGGATGGCCTGGGCATGACTCTTCCTCCACCATCATTCACTGTGCGTGATGTGGAGCATTATGTTGGTGAGTGCTAGGAGAGTGGGTTGATTGGCAGGCAGACTTCCTTTGGTGACCTGAGGGAAAGCTCTCTTGCAAGGGCCAGCAGCATGAGGCTTCTCTACATGTTTTGCCGGGCAGTTCCCACAGTATTTTATCCCATTAGTTAAGTTGAGGGAACTGAAGTCCAAAATATCTGCCTCCCATTATTTTGCAGGCTATAGCTAATGTCATAGGCTGCAGAGAAAGCTAAAGGTCATTTTTTGCTAAAAGGATATATTTTTTTGTTTTTTATATAAGGAGAAGTATTATCTGGCATTAGTATTAGTCATTCACTTCTATGTAGAGGTCAAATGACCTCTTATCAGAGTTTGATGAAACAAAGCCACACTGTTTGTCATCACTGGCTGCTTGGATTAAGCTCATCCGTAATTTCCAATACTAATGAGGAATGTATCCATTTGAACTATGGCCAAGGATGCGGTTCTTCTCAGTCACTGCATCTCAGCAAAGATTCTTCAGTTTGCAGAAAAACTAAAACTTAAGAAAGGGAGAGAACTGTATGTTTGATTGAACCACTGTTTGTTGCAGTCATACTATTGGGTTTGCAAGCACATCTGTTCATCATGGATGTATGTGGGTACACAAGGAAGGCAACCATCAGTATTCATAACAACTGATCCTTCCTAAATTTGTTCAGTCCCCTTTCAGAGCAGTTCAAACATCTGCTGATAAGTGAATCTCATAGTTTAACTAATAGCTGTGTAAAAATGTTTCTCCTTCTTAATCTTTGGGGGGATATCCTAGAGCCGTGATGGCGAACCTATAGCACATGTGCCACAGGTTGCATGCAGTGCCCTCTCTGTGGGCACGCAAGACATCACCCTAGTTCAGCTCTGCCATGCATGCACATTTTTTCTGCAGTTTTTCTAGCTCTATAATATCCTTAAGATCCAGTGATCAGTGCAGTGTAACAGATTCGATGCATCCCTTTGGAGATATTCCTGAGGCCTCCTCAAATCTTCAGCTCATTCCTTTTCACTTTTCTTTCTGTTATCTGCAGATATAAAGATTTGTATTTTCTGCAGATGTAGAAAGGTCAAGCTATCCTTCTTTCCTTGTCCACTAGAAGAAAATCTTCCCACCTTTTGCTATTCTTACTGAGAGCACAGAGATCTTGGAAAGATTGACAAGGAAATGAATGTTTCTTTCATCATAAGAGTTATTAAGAACATATTCTTTATAGCTTCCACCCTTCACTTTTTCCACAGGAATTTGTGGTTTATGATGTTTACAGTGCAAAAAAGACAAACGACCCAAATTAATCGGTCAGAATGTCAGCACAGGAATTAAATAGCTTCTTGTATTTATTTGTTTTGGACTGCTGTTGACTAACAACAATCCTCAAATTCAGGCATGTGGTACTTATAACTACTGAGCTGGTGCTCAAGTTTAATTCCCAGCAGTGCTAATCAATAATAAGGATGCTAGAACTTCTTATTTCAACAATATCTGGACAGTTATAAGTTCCCCAGTCTAACTCCAAGTTGTAAGTATGGAGTCAATAAATCCAGGCCTGAGAAAATGCTATATGGGCCCTTTGCTTGGACAGGTACTGGTACTTTGTCAGATTGCTTACCCACATTTTGCTCAAAGAAAGCAGATATCGGTTAGCCTTGCCTGACCAGCTAGTTCCTAACTACTATTTAGTTTTCTCTCTTTCATAGAAGATGAATAAGAGACTTTCAATCAATAGCGGTGATTGTGTAGCTGTAGGCTAAGGTCTCCTTGAACCCAGTCAAGGAGTTTTTATAATCCCACATTGGCTTAGTTCAGACATTACCCTGAGTCATACTTTGTTCTAATGATAGTTTGTTGAATAAGCTATAGTGCCTGGGTTCACACAGCTGCTACGTCAAAACCAGACAAAACACATTACTTCTGAGATTTCTTCACAAATCAGTTCACTTTCCATCTTCTTCTGGAGCATGCAGTTATCCAAAATTGTTGGGAATATTCCCTGAGCTTCCTCATTTTGATGCAGAGTATCAAAAAAGTATATAAGGCATCATTATTTCTCAGTTATTCCTCAAACCTGATACGATTTATGGAAGATTAAGGCAACTTAGTGCCCTCCAGATGCTTTGGACTTCAATTTTTTGTCAGTCCCAGCAAAGGGCAAGAGTTATAGTTCAGAGAATGATAGATGACATCAGCTTGCCTGCCTTCCCTGAAGGAGACCCAGAGTGTAGCATATTCTTAAATGCATAAGACAACCCTTCTTCCCCTGTTGCATGCTGAAATGCTATTGTTCAAAGAGAACATAGCTTCCACTGTTGCTTTTGTGGGCTGGCTCTCCCTGAGAATGGCTTGCTAATAGGCACTCCACGTACAGCATCCTATGTTGTAATATAGAACCAGAGCATTTGTATGAATGCAGGGTTTGGAAAGGGAAAATCCTTAGCTGAATTTTGAAAATAAGAGTAGATACGTATGTGTATAGTAAGTAGCCTAGCAGCCTTTGACAAAATGGCATTCTGGCCCTTGGGTATAAGTAGCAGTTGCTGACCAAGGTGCTGGAGGAAAGGACCATTAGAGGGAGATGTTTGCATCACTAAGCTTCTGATGAGTTTGCTGCCTGCCCCACAGTGTACTTCAGGGGTGTAACTCAGGGAAATATGGCGGCTGCTGCTGCTGCTTCCTCCCAGCTGATTTGCTCAACATGAGGTATATCTCTTTCTTAACAGGTGCAGACAAGGAGATCGATGTCATTGATGTGACACGCCAAGCTGACCTCAAGATGCGCCTGGGTGACTTTATTGGCTACTACTGCAGCAGCCGCCGAGAGAAAGTGCTCAATGTCATCAGTCTGGAATTCTCAGAAACCAGGTAAAAAAGTACAGGGAGGTTGCAAGAAAGGGTGCATGAGACTGCAAAAGCAGTCCAGTTATTTTTGTTCTATGCTCCATCCCCCCATCTCCCCCCCCCACCCCATTGGGAGAACCTGGATCTTCAAAATCCCATGTTTTGGCATCAAGATGTATTATTTTCCCCCAGAATAGTTTTATTTAGCCTGAAGGGGCTACAAAGAAGTCCTCCATTTTGTTCCATCCTTCAAATGGGGGGTGAAGGCTAATACAGGCTGAATATTCTGAGAAATCAATCACAGGTAGTCCTTGATTTACAACTGGTCACTTAACGACTGTTCAAAGTTATGACTTACCTGGAAAAGGGGACTTATGACCTAAATCCAAAATTCTGATGGTCAGGAGCCCCTCCCCCCCGGTCACATGACTGCAGTTTGGGTGCTCAGTTGCCGCGTTCACACGAGCAACCACTGGGTTTACTTAAGGACCACTGCAAAAGAACATAAAATTAGGTCAGTCATGTGACTGATCCATTTTACAACTGTTAAGACAACTCAAGCACTACTTTTATCATTATTTGGAAGACACGGAGTTGTAATTATTCCCTTTCTCACAAATGAAGATGGAGATGTTTCTTCCTGCCATATTTTCCTAGAGGCAATTGGGGTGGGGGGAGCAAAGGAACAAACCATGGGTTTAAGCATCAGTAGATAGTCTCTCCACCAGCCACCCAAAAGCATTCTCGGGTCATTTGGAAGGAGATGAGGTTGTTTATTTACCTTTGCAATTTTTCAGGTTGTCTAATTTGGTGGAGACCCCAAAGATTGTGCGCAAGTTGTCCTGGGTGGAGAACCTGTGGCCAGGAGAGTCAGTCTTTGAGCGTCCCAGCGTACAAAAGTACTGCCTGATGGGGGTGCGGGACAGCTACACGGATTTCCACATCGACTTTGGGGGCACTTCTGTCTGGTACCATGTCCTACGGGTAAGAATCTGGTATATGGGATAGAAGGAGGATCCTTATGCAAAGCTTCAGAACTGGCAGAATGCCTTGGTGACGTTTGAATAGTCTTCCCACTGCATCTTTGTTTTCAAGGTTTCCTTGTACTGGTGTAACCAAAGGAGGAAAGTAAGAGTAGTTGAAGTAGCAGCGTAAAATAAGACACATAGTTACACCCTGATGTGGTATAGTCCAGTAATTGGTATAGTCAGATCAGTTAGTGAATTTCCCTAGGGCAAATGAGAAATAGGCAACATTGCATTCATTCTTACCACTGGTGATCCAGGTTGTTGGGATGCAGCTGCCTTTCATGGCTTTATACTGACAGCCAGTATTATTATTATTTTTGTTATTAGTTTCTGACAAGGATTCTTGTTAAAAGGGTTCAGAGGCATTTTGTGGAGGTGTCGGTATAAAGAAAATATACTGAATCCATAGAAGAAGGGATGTAATGGTTTTAATTCATCCATTTCTCATGTTTTAAGATGAGAGCTCAATTGGTGTAGTGGTTAAAGCATCAGACTAGAAATTGGGAAGTGATGAGTTCAGACCTGTCTTAGGCGCAAAGCCGGCTGGGTATTTTGGGCCAGCCACTCTCTCTTGGCCCTAAGAAGAAAGCATGGGCAAGCCACTTCTGAAATCTTGGCAAAACAAATAAGCAGGGACTAGTCCAGGCAATCACCAGGAATCAACACTGACTTGGAGGCAACACAGAAAGCACAATCTGGGGAAGAGTGGAGGAGTTATTTTTGGACTCTATTTGGAATAGGCCATGAAATGTTGGTTTACGATTGCAAAAATATGTTTATGCCGCAAAAAGCCACAATTGGATGATAATTGCAGAATTCAGCACCTGGAAAATCTCTGCTGTCATTTGCAAACTAGTCCTTATGGCCTGGGAAATTTGCAGCTGTAACCAGAAACAAAGCAAAGATTTTCAGCAGCCAGAAAACTGAACTTCAGCACACTGTATATCTTCATGTCCCTCATTATAAACTGTACAGAATATAAAAAGTTATGCAGATGGTCTCACTTAGCACACCTCTTCTTTAGAATTCAATTGTTCTTGGCCCAGACCTTCTGTTACCTTGGCATGCACTGTGGTCTTTGATTTCCTTCATATATATAGGACATATAGTCCTGAAAGTTATAATGTAAAGAAGAAAAAAACTGCCAACATTTGTAAAAAAAAAAAAAAGAATCATATAGAGAAAGCTTGGTAAAATTATTGGGTAAAATTACCTGTGAGACAGCGCAAACTGACTCAGACAAGGAAGGTGTTTGTAATTCTGTTATTCTTCAAATGTTACCTCTGAAATGTGAGGCTAACAGCATTTTTCCTGGCCTTGGAACAGTCTGATTGTCCATGAGACATGACCCCATTAGTGCCGAAGTACCTGAAGTCTCTGTGCTTTACTGCATTAATCTTTCCCTTATTTATGTGTACCTTGTTCTTTCAACTCTTTATCGTTTTGGAAAAAGAGGGAGGAGACTTAGTGTGGCAATTTATTCTGTATCATTCCCCGCAGGGAGAGAAGATCTTCTACCTGGTACGTCCCACTGCGGCCAACCTGACACTCTTTGAGGCATGGAGCAGCTCCTCCAATCAGAATGAAATGTTCTTTGGGGACCAAGTGGATAGGTGCTATCGCTGTCCTGTCCGCCAGGGCCAGACCCTCTTCATACCAACAGGTAAGGGCCCCCGAAAGCCACATTGACCATATATCATTCCCAGTCGGCATCATTCCTCCTATTGTGGTTCTTGGGCATTCAATTTTCTCTTTTCTGGGCTGCTTCTTTTCCTGTAGCTTCCATTTTGTGTGACAATTTGTAGATCACTTTGGGAAAGGGCTATTTATATGTAAAGGTTGAGGGTTGGTTTATTTCTTTGAGTTTTACAGGCCACCCGACTCCAAAATTACTATAGGTGGTTTAAAGCAATGGGAAAAAAAGAATAAAGAAAAAAAGAAAAAACAGGAAAATCCTGTGCATCTGCACAAACCCACTCCCTCTATCAAAAACATCATCCATCAAGCTCCATATCACAAGGCCTGGGAGGGAGAGACATGGATCTCAGCAAGGATATCCTTCCATGGGGCAGGACACATGACCAAGAAGCCCTGCTCTCTGATTGGCATTGGATGGCATTGCTTGAGAGACCCAAATTGCACTGACTCTGCCCAATGTTACCGGATGGGTAGAAACCATGGAAGAGAATAGCTGGGTCATGTACAGTAGCAAATGCCTTAAGCCTTTTCCCCCCTTTGGCATTTCAGGCCAGAAACGGCTGTTTCCCCTCTTTCTCAGTCAGTCAGTGTTCTTGAGAAGCTGTTTAACATCTTACTCTCTTGTCCTTTCAGGGTGGATCCATGCTGTGCTGACCCCCGTGGACTGCCTGGCCTTTGGAGGCAATTTTCTACACAGTCTCAACATTGAGATGCAGCTCAAGTAAGCTTGGCTGGGAGCGACTGGCCACCATTGAGCACCTGGGGAAACTATTGGGAAAAGCCAAGACTCGGGAGTAGAGGGTGGAGGTCCCAAATTCATTTTTTGACTTCTCCAAGCTAGTCTGGGAAAATTTCCTTCTGAAAACCCTCAAGTGAGTTATTGCTTATTAATGTGGATGACACTAAAGCAGAGAACGCACTGATCTGGCCTGGCATAACATCATTTCTTGAGAGGATCCTGGATGTGGGAGTAGAAACATCTGGAAGCATACCAAACTTAACATTGGTTTGAAGAATTAAATATACATAGTCCTCGACTTACAACCATTTGTTTATGGCCGCACAAAGTTATGATGGCACTGAAAACAGTAACTTATGACTGGTTTTTACACTTATGACCATTGTGGCATCCCATGGTCATGGGATCAGAATTCGGGCTCTTGGCAACTGACATATATTTATGACAGTTGCTGTGTACCAGAGTCATGTGATCATCTTGGGTAACCTTCCCAGCTAGCTTCTGAGAAGCAAAGTTAATGAAGAAGCCAGATTCACTTAATGATGTATGATTCACTTAACAACTGCAGTGATTTGCTTAACAACTAGCAAACAAAGTCGTAAAATGGAGCAAAACTCATTTAACAACTGCCTTGCTTAGCAATGGAAACTTTGGGCTCAATTATGGTCCTAGGTGAAGGACTACCTGTATCTGAATTGGGTTTCTTTTTAATGCTTGTGTTTCTAGCCCTTAGAAAATGCCTCATGAAATCTTAGCTGCCTAATGCAGTGCTGACTAGAACCCAGGAGTAAGTCAGAGGAATGAGTGTTTAGTGCCTAGATAGCTTCTTATGGCTCTGATTGGCAGCTGTTGACCAAACTATCCGAGGAGAGGAGTCCAGCAAAGTAGCATAATTTACAGAAGCAATGTCCTCTTTATGGAAGATGTTACATCCCTCCCTCCCTCCCTCCCTTCCTTCTTTCCTAGAGCTTACGAGATTGAAAAGCGCCTCAGCACAGCTGATCTCTTCAAATTCCCCAACTTTGAAACTATCTGCTGGTACGTTGGCAAACATCTCCTGGATATCTTCCGAGGTGAGTTTTGAGTTTGCCTGTTTTTAGTATTCTTCTTTCTCCCTGTGGCTCATGAGAATGGCCACCACTGATGCACTTTCTCTCTTTCTCTCTTTCTCCTGGCAGGCCTTCGAGAAAACCGTAGGCACCCAGCTGCCTATTTGGCTCATGGGGCCAAAGCCCTCAATACCGCATTTCGCTCCTGGACTAAAAAGGAGGTAAATGATTGAGAGAATAACTCATTAGTATTTGGGCTGGGTAACAATCAGGAGGACCTAGAAGGTCCTGGAAAAGGGGACTTACAACTTGGATCTGAAGTTCTGACAGTTTCTTCCCCCCATCCCAGTTATGTGACAGCACTTTGGGTGCTCAGAAACATGACCATATTTATGGCCGTTTACAGTATCCCATGGTCTTTGAATATATTTTAAAACATTTTTGCCAAAACCTGGCATTTCTGGGTTTTTTGGCAATACCGTACCATAGCAAACAGTGGGTTTATTTAACAACTGTGGTGCTCATACTTATGACCGCTGCATTCATTTAACAACCCCCACAAAAAATGTAGAATTGGGTCATTCATGTGACCAACCTGTTTTACAACCATTATGACTTATAACTCCATTATGGTCATAACTCAAGGACTATCTGTAAGACCTTTCTTGGAATGGAAGACTGATTTAGCCGAGAATATTCTGTCCCAGGAGCAGTCCAGAGTGGCTCAGTTATAGGCTGACGACTTCAGTCATCCAGCCAGGGAATTCTAAGAATCGTAGTTCAGCATATCTGGAAAGCAGTAGATTTGGGGAAAGTCTTTGCACTCTTCAGCATGTTTCAATTTACAGAGAAAAGTAGACTAGATATTATTCTTCCCAGGCTTTGACTGAGCATGAAGAAGAAATTCCTGGGACAGTACGTCCAGCACAACTCATCAAAGACCTGGCCAAGGAGATCCGACTGGTGGAAGTGAGTATCAAGAGGCTCATTGGTTTTCCTACTGTTCGGTTGAAAGCAGCTCTGTGGGAAGCAAAGTGCCAAAATGTACCTGGTGCACATCTTAAAACTAAACCTAAGAAGATCCTGCTTTGGGTTTTGTGGAAAGATTAGTGTCTTGTTTAAAAGACTTGAATATTATATCCTGCAGTTCTGATGCTTATAACCACTCATTTTCTACCAAGAAAATTTACATATATGGCTCTGTTGCTTAATAATGCAAAAGTTGAGTGTTTATGAAGATATTTTGCAGGCTGTTTATCAATCCCACTTTATCCCTTGAAATTGAAAGTTGTATCCTCCCATGAATGACTCTAATGCCAGCTTCCTGGCAGGCAGGTTCCCTTCTGCAAAGCCATTCCCAAACTGCACTCAGGCAAGGAACAGCAGTCAAGGACATACCTTGGAAAATGCTTAGTTCGTGTTTTGCTTATCTGCATGTTAAGTGTCCTGTAGGAAATAGGGGCACCTCACGTTAGCCCCGAGCATAGTAGTCTGAAATGTTACTGGCTTTAGGTCCCCGGTGTGCACAGAGCTGCCACGGCATAGTTTGTAGCCTGGCTGTTTATACCACACCGTATAATACATATTCTGGTCCTTCAATGTGTCTGAGAGGGCTTGAAAGTTTGCTCTCTCTGTCCCAAAGTGGCACCAGACATTTGCAGCCTTTGTTTTTTTTAAACAACTACCCTACTTATCCTAAATGACAAGAAAGTCTGCAGAGGAATCCACTAAGAGTCTAGTAGCACTTTTTGGCAAATTCTGAGCTTGCATAGGTGATACTCTGTGACGGGCTTGAGAACAGAGTGTATGTTTTAGCTCCATAAAGTTGCAGGTTCCTTGTAGAAAAACCCGAAGCAAGCTATCGTAAGAACTCCCTTTTTGCCTTCTGCTTTTAATCTCAGAGAGCCCTTTCCATCTCTTTATCAGTTGGCAGTATTTGTTCATTGTGTCTGGGGAGGAGCTGGACTTTATCTTAGCAAGACTTGCCCCTCCCCAGCCCTCCCCCCCAGGAAAATTGCAGCTGTGTTTCTGTGGTGCTGAACCCAGCAGGGGTGGTTGCCTCCAGTCCAAATGAGGGATTTGTGCTCTCACTCCTCCAGGATATATTCCAGCAGAACATTGGGAAGACTGGCAGCCCATTTGGCCTGCAGAGAGTCGCCCAGCCTGGTGCAGCAGCTGCCAAAAAGGGAGATCAGAGTCCCAAGGAGCCAGTCAAGAAAGGCAGCCGAAAGGATGCTGCATCTGTCAAAGCCCTGGAACTAGAGTTGCTGCGCAAGTACAAGAGGCAGCAGAGCTTGAAACGTGCAGAGAGTCCTGGCCAGGAGGAGGTGAGGTGCCACTGGTGCACACTAAGTGAGAGAAAGGGTGGCGTGGAGGTGGTCCCATAGGGGGGATTTGGGACCCGGTTGGGCAGCACCTGGGCTTGTTAGTGGTTTACAATCTGTTCCTGCCCCTGTTTTGCCTCCCATGATCTCAGCATATACCGGCCAACACTCTTTGTTTTCCTTGCCCAGTTTGACTTGCCAAGTTCCAGCCTGGATGATACAGATGGAGAACCTGACCTGACAGAGGAAGAGCTGTCCATGGTGGTGGCCAATGGTCGAGGCATGAGGTTAGCCTCTTGAGATGGGGTTGTTTGGGGAGGGGGGGTGGGGGTTGACAGAAAGAAAGTAGGTGACAGATTGGTAAACTGTGATACTTCGATAATGCTGATTTGTTCAGATTCCTAGCCACCTGAGACCTATTTTTTCAGCATGAAAGAGATAGGCAGCCAGCAGCTGAATCGGCTCTCAGCAGTACTCCAGAACTGCCCTCCAGTGTGTGCACACTCTGGGTCAGCAGGCGTGACATAGACATTTGGCAAGATGGAGCTTTCCACTTCTGCTTTTCAAGCAGCTCCTCCTCCTTCGTAAGCCGTGTTGGTTAGCAGATGGCCATGCTGAGAAGAAAGAACCCTGCCAAAAACCTCCTTTGCTGTCAGCAGGGGAAGGGGGGGGGGGGGGGCTATTTAAGGCCAGGATTTGAGAACCTAGAAGTGAGTAGATTGGCAGATGGCTGCAGCCCAAGTTTGCTGCAAGAGATGGCCCACATTTAAACATGAGTTGCTGGTAAGAATAATAGAGAGTAACAAAATGTTTCATTTGACTAAGGTTAAACCTTGTGCTCCTATGGTACCCTCTGGAGGAATCTTTTGTTGCCTTGAGTATATTTATGTTGTTACATCCTTCCCTTCCTCCAAGGAGATCAAGGCAGTGAAACGGATGCTGATGTTCTCCCTCCTTCCCCTCCCTGCCCCTCCAGTTTATACCCAGCAACTCTTCAGGGTTGTGAGAAAGGTGAATGGTGACCAATCTATGCATAAAGGCAGAGCAGAGATTTGTATTCCCCATGTATAGGCTAACCCAAACATCATAGCTTCTGCAAGGTGACTCTTACTTACCAAGAAGACATCTCAGTGTTTAAGAAAAATAATAATCCTTTTCCCTACCTTTGTAGAGCTGATCCAAAAAGTGGAACAGAGAATATATTATAGGCTGCATAATAACCTCCAATGATTAGATCATCAGATCAGGTCAGCCTCGTCAGTTTTGGTGTTTCTCCTCTCCCCTCCCCTCCCCTCCCCTCCCCTCCCCCCCCCCCCCGGACAGGAAAATCAAAGCCTCGGAGCGCACCCGGCGCCACAAAGGAGCACAAAGGAGAGCCCCACCCAGCCCCTCTGATGCAGAAGCCCCGGATATAGACTCTGAGGAGGATCTGCAGATCGACGAAACGCCACGCAGGGAAAGGAGGAATCTGCTGCTGCACAAGAAGCTTTCCAGTATGTGGCACTTTCCATCCATGCTTGGTGGCTCTCTAGAATGGATGCATTTCTCTTGGGTTGGGCAGTTACCTTCTCCATGTTCACTCGTGCTAACTCTGGTCATTCCTTTGGCCGTCTCCTTCATCTCTGTTCCAGGCCTCCCTTCAAAATGTCTTTTGGGGCAAAGCTCAAGAGTTAGGCTGCATTGTGCATGTACTATACTTGAGGCCGGGTTGGAAGGAAAGAGAAAAATCCAGATTCTTCTACAATCCGAATTAAATAGGCAGATGAACACATTTTCTCTCCCACTCTTTTTTTTTTTTTTTTTTTTGCCATGACAAAACCCATCATCTGTCTGCTAAGAGCTATCGGCTTCTTTATTACCAGTTGCTTATGTGCTTTCAGGCACATCATTGTAATGGCAACAACTTAAAAATAATTAACCACCAACACACTTATTGTTCTGGGGTTAACAATGTCACCAATCCGTGAAATTTATTTTATAAAAACTAAAGCTGGAGTTTTAGAGAAGCTAAATTCTGTATTCCCTGTCTTGGTTTTTAAACTTATTTTTGGAGTGTGATTACAATTTAAAATGTGACTTTGCTGTTCTGTTTTCTTTTATGAATGATCCTTTCTTATCTTCAGCTTCAGTAGTGGTTGCCTAAATTCCATTCTCTTTATTTCATCTTTGACCTACTTTCATTGAAAGAGGTTACATAGTTTCCACACCTGCTTCAGATGGTTATGAGGGCACTTGTTGATTTCCAAAACTTAGGTTGCATCCCTAATTGTTTATCATTATTATTTATTTATAAAATGGCAAGTGAGTCCTATATTGTTTTCTTGGCAGTAAGTCCCACCATGATTTAGAAGGCAGATTCCTATGTAGGTGAGTGTGTAGGGTAACTGTTATCTAAACCACAGTTTACAGGGCTGACTCCTAGGTAGATGGGTGTATATACAGATATCACCATTATCTGAGTCACAGGAGCCACACATGTCTCTCTTTGGAGAATTAATACATTTCTGTTTGATTCACAGCATGCGATTTGCCAGCCTTTCCTCAAGTTTCCAGTGACATATTTTAACATCTATGTTCTTCCAATTCCAGAATTTCCTCGGAAACTGCCACGAGCCAAACCCTGTTCCGACCCAAATAAAGTGCGAGAGCCAGGGGAAGTAGAATTTGACATTGAAGTAAGTCTGGTACACATGATCAGGATTGTGGAGTTGTGACAACCGGGTAGGATCACCATCTAGGAGTGGGAGTTAATTGTGACATGAGGCACTTCCTGGGGTTTTGGCTCAGGATCCATTTTTAAAAGCTTGAAAAAGTTTATCAGGCACTGAACATTTTCCCTGCATCCTGGAGTCATTTTGTTTAGCCCACAAACCCTTGCGGTAAGGGCTCACCAGTCAGTCTTAAGGACAGAGTTATTACTTTGTTGGACTCAACCGAACAGTACTATAGCTTCTGTAGTGCCCAGATGGCTACATCCCAACTCACAAGATTGTTGTGGGAAAATAGGAAGCATGAGTATTAGGTACGTTCATCACTTTGAGCTATACACAAACAAGGATGGAAAATAATAAGGATGATGATACCCATGCTATTTCCTTGGCAGCAATATGAACATAGTTTACTATTGCCGCCTTCTGGAATATTCTTTTGACTTACACCAATTTGAGGACATCTGGGCAGTTTCATATTCAAAGGTTACGTAGATCTGATGCAAACATGATCAGCCAGGTCCTGTCCCCTGCTAAGACTTAGAATGATAATCTAAAATAATCACAAGTGAAACCAATTCAAGTAGAAATGATAACGGCATTTTAAGAAATGTTTATTTTGTCAGTCATATCGGTAAAGGTCCAGCTTTCCCTGAGGAATAATCATGTACAATTTTAAACATGGCACTCTCCCTCTGCCTAAGGAGTAACTGTAGTAAGGAATCGCAAGTCCAGTAGAAATGTTGGTGCTCTTGAGCTTCAGCTGCACATTTTGCTCAAATGACACTCATTTTCTGCTAGCCTTTGAACTATTGTGCTGCTGGAGTAGATAGGTAGGATACCCATTAGCCTAGCGAATTGGCCTGTTAAAACTGGATTTATTTTGTCTGCAGGAGGACTACACCACCGAAGAGGAGGAGGATGCTTCTGGTGATGACCAATTGGAAGGCAGCAGTAGTGCTGGTGGGATCCTGGACCTGCTGAAAGCCAGTCGGCAGGTTGGCGGTGCTGACTATGATGAGCTGAGGTGAGACGGGGCCTGAGGAGGTGTGTGGGGAGTGTCTTATAATCCTTCAAAGGCGATTGTTTCTGTTTCCCGGGATGGGTGTGTGGCAGACCAGACCATAGGACCTCTTGGAGTTCTGCTATTTCCAGGAAACCCCAAAGCCTTGCCTGTTTTGTTTGGCCTGCTGTGAAGGAGGCACTGGAGCCATGTACAGCACAGCTCAATTTTAACAATTAGTAGTTGACCATTTATTTTTTTTATCCCTGGTAAACTGCTTTTTAATACTCAAAATAACAATATTTTTAACATTTCAAGTAGGCTCTTTCCCCCTCTCATCAGCTAATGAGTTTTCTGGTGTTTGAGGGGGTAAGTGAGTCTTGCGGGGCTTCTGTTTTTGCTACAAAGTGAGGAGCTGGAGAGTTCCCTTCCAATTGCCCCTTTGGGATGGCACCTTTTCCCCCTCAGTTCTCAAACTGTTAAGATTTTACCTCAGGCACATGTAGGTACAGGAAATACACCTATAGGCCCCTCAGGCAGTGGGTTTCATAGGTTTTCCCCTCCACCAGACTCAAAGAAGGCTGAAGCAAGGAGGGGGAAGAGCAAGGTGTCTCTTTTTGATCACCAGTTTCCAGTTGACAGAGATCTGCTGCTACGTCAAACATCATCCTCAACAATTTGCCATATATTGAAAACAAGATGGAACCCTTTCATGTTTTTCTGTTCATTATACCTGAGAGGGCTTTGATGACCTAGGGATTTAGAATAAATGAGTTTCAGATTTTTTTCTTTCTTTAAACTAAACAGCATTATGTTAAATAGATTTCACCTTCTACCATCCAGATTGGTTAGATCACAGTTCCTCTTCTTTTTTAGCCTCTGTAGGAAGCACTAATAGGAATATCCAAGTTGCAAGAGAAATTATGAAAACATATTTCGAGGTAATATATGAGCCGCGGTGGTACAGTGGTTAGAATGCAGTAAAGGCTAGCATTGCAGGCTAGCTCTGTCCACCGCCAGGAGTTCAATCCTGACAGAGCTCAAGGTTGACTCAGCCTTCCATCCTTCCGAGGTCGATAAAATGAGGACCCAGATTGTTGGGGGAATATGCTGACTCTGTAAACTGCTTAGAGATGACTGTAAAGCACTGTGAAGCGGTATATACGTCTAAGTGCTATTGCTGTTTTCTCAGTGCAGCGAGTATACTTACGACCTGTCTAAGGGTACTGAGAAGTGTTGTTGTTCAGAGGCTTCCTGGATAAAACCATGTTGTATGTTGTGTCCCAGTGCTGATACAATAAAGACTCAACTTCTATTGTTTCCCCAGTGATGCACCTGCATCTCCCAGTACTCAGGAAGCCATCCAAGGCATGTTGTGCATGGCCAACCTCCAGTCGTCATCCTCAGGAGGGGCCTCCAGCTTGCAGGCCTGGTTGGCAGCTGGGCATGAACGTGGCTCTGCAGGAGCCTCCGGCACACAGCGCTCAGGGAAGAGGCCCATCAAACGGCCGGCTCATCACAGCACAGACAGTGAGGAAGAGGCCAGCATGGATGAGCAGGAGAGCCTGGGAGCCTGTTTTAAGGATGCTGAATACAGTAAGGAATGGAAAGAGATTTACTTCTCCTTTGGAAGGTTCAATAAGAAAAATAGGGCTTTTTTTCTCCTGGGCACAAAAGTTAAAAGGCTACTTACAATCTATTGGCCTGGAAGAGTGCTGTGCATTACAAAGTATGGATCTTAATATATACCTACACCACCTGTACAACACTTGCAAAGATGGAAGTCTGGAACACTATTGCAATTCCTACACTGTTCCCTATTATAGGTCCTCCCATGTAAAAATCCATTGACCTCAATAAACACGTCATCCTTGGTTTAAGGGTCTCCGGAGGTGTGGGGCTAGCACAGTTTGAGTGGAAACTTCAATACATGAGAAGGACATCAAATTGGGGAAGGCTGGAGAATTGGCCAGCAGTGGTTAGATCGTGCAGAGCATCTCCCAACCAGCTTCTCATTTCTCAGTGCCAAACTGCTCAGTTTCTAATGGTTCTCTTGCTCCTACTATAGCAGTGTATTTTGCCACTGACCTGGATAGATGACATTTGATCACTAGCAACTGGTTTAGGAACATGCCAGTTTTTGTAGGGCTATTTAGACTTGTCTAGCGGGAAACTGCTGTAGTTGTGCTGAGCTTCCTTTCCCAAGCAGGGAAAAATACAAACAAGTGGACATTTCTGGTCTTGACAACAATCCTGATGGCTTTTAGAGCTGTGCAAGGAGTTGAATGGACAGGCAGAGTGTCTAGAATGAGGAGCAGACCATCTTGTAAACTTTTGGGGTGGTATCTCTGGCTTGGAATTCAAGACCCTTGTAGAGAATTTGGTCTTATTTGACTTCTGGACTTCCTCTTGCAGGGAGGAATCTTTGTCATTCTGCATGGGGAGAAGCTGCTTTGCCCAGCTTAATTCATCCTCCTGTCTTTACAGACTTTGCTACTCAAAATTATATGCAACCTTTTGGTTTTCTACAAGTACCAAACGTGTTCCCTTATCTTGGTTTAAAAATTATTGCATCAGAAAGATTCATGTTTTGTGAAAAGGAGCTACTCTATAATACATGAAAAGATATCCAGTTGATATAAATTGAGCAAAGAAGGACTTATGGTTATAGCAATAAAGCATTTGTCTTCAGAGAAATCTAGCTTCCCTTCATGTGCCCCATTGCAATCACAGTTTCTTGTTTCATCTCCCATATATTCAGACCTGAAAAATTTACAATTCATGCATCCCTCTCTCTGTAGTTTACCCATCCTTGGAATCAGATGAGGATGACCCAGCTTTGAAGTCACTGCCAAAGAAGAAAAAATGCACGGATGATGCTCCGTGGAGTCCTAAAGGTAACCATCCATCACCTGTAACAGATGGTGTGTATTTAATGTGAGTCTATACAAAGGGATCCAAAACACAATTCCCTGGGAATAGTTCTTTTAAAAAGCAAATTTCTAACCCTTTTGCACACGAAAATATACCTGAAAGTGTTTGGGATGAAAAATGTAGTGAGGATTCTAATGCTAGGAGAATTGCTGAAGACTTTTATACTATACTTGAGGATGGGATTTCATGGTGCAAGTGCTGATCGTTGACTATCCCAGGAACCAGAAATTTATAGAGTGAACTGGATAGTAATTCTTGGAAATATACAAAGCACAATGATATGGGCATAGAAGGCAAACAAGATCCAGGCAAAAGAAGAACATCATGGCTTCAAAATCTAAGGGACTGGTTTGGACAAAACTCAACTGCTCTTTTTCATGCAGCTGTTGATAAAAATAGGATCGCCAACATGATCGCCAATGTCCGATGACAGATATGGCACAAGAAGAAGAAGAAGAATGGTCATAGACCTTACCTTTTGTTTCTGTGAAGTTTGGAAAGGCTATAGGTTAGAGCAATAGGTTTTCTCTGTTTAAACCAAAAACTGCACTAAGCATAGACAACCGGTATTGCAGCTTTGCCTTATTACAGTTTGTAGAAATGCCTGAAAGGCCACAATTCTGAATGTGGAGATCTTTCTGGTTTGCTTGATATCTGAAATGAAAGTTGGAGGGGTGGGGTTTCATTGTAATAGTAATAATTTGAGGCAAATCTGCTTGAGTATATTGGAAAGGAATTTTTAAAAGGATTTTATTTAAAAAAACAACACTGAGCTCTGCAACCTAGCTTTGCTAATTTTGATATACCTGCCCTCAGTTGGCTCCATGGTATATCTGGCTTAGCTCAATTCACAAATGCAAATTGTTTTTCTTTTTTTCCTTTGGGTTTTGCCTGTGACCAGCGTTTCAGAATGAGCACTGCATCTGTAAGGGCTCTGAGACCTTAACTACAGATTTGTGGCCCAGATATTATGGATTTCCAGTAAATGAAGCTTCCATTATCTTATTCTTGAATTCATGGGTTTGTAGGGCAAAGGATATGTTTTATATGTATCAAGTGGGAGCAAGTAGAGCAGCCTCACCTAATTTTGGGGTGCTTCAGATCTCAGGACTGCAGCTCCAAGAATTCCTCAGCCCAAATGGCGACCTGGGCATTATCATTCCACATAAATTGAAATCATCAAGGTTCGGGGAAGGCAGAACAGAAAAAAATTTCATGTGAATTTTCCCTCTTCACAGCCCGGGTGACCCCAACACTACCCAAGCAAGACCGCCCTGTCCGTGAAGGGACCAGAGTGGCATCTGTCGAGACCGGTCTGGCAGCTGCAGCAGCTAAGCTAGCTCAGCAGGTAAATGGCCAGGTTGGTTTATGGATAGAAGGAGCAGGTTGTGAGGCCCAAACAGACTCTTCCTCGGGAGGGTGGCCTTCTTCTTCATTTGCTTCATCAGTGGGGAAAGCTTGGGGTGTTTCAGGAAGATAGAATGGTTGTTCAACAGAAAGCATACTCATTGTTAAGGTTAGTGTGCTGCCTTCTATATACTGGTTTTTCTCAGTATATTTCTCACCGCACTCAGTGTGGCAACTGATTGTTTATGTGTTTATTCCCTTTCTATGCCATCACATTCAAAAGACTGAATGCTACATAGCATAGTTCAACATACGCAGGAACTATCAAAAGCCAGCCCAGGATCAGCAATCAATAAACAATGAACAGAAATATAGCAAAATTTATTCTAAAAGAGCCAGAGCAACATATTTCATAGGATAGCAGCATTGCATAAGTTGTTAAAGCCCTACTTTCAGATTGTGTGTGTGTGTGTGTGTGTGTTGAATTTAGGATATCTAGTTCATTCAGTGTTCTCGAATGGGAATTCAAATGTGTAGGAATCCTTTCAAGACATTTCCAGGTACCATTATTGGATCCAGCCAGGCAGGAGCAACAGGAATCCCTAGCAGTGCTGCTCATACCCAGCTGATCTTAAACACTGCAGCTCTGCATAAAGGATTGTGCCTCTTTTCTCTTCCTTTTAAGGAACATCAGAAGTTGCAGCGACGGAAATTTGTGGTAAAAAAGAAGCCACCATCTCCAAAAGCTCCTAGTCCAGAACTGGAGCCGGAGCCGGAGCCGGAACCAGAACCAGAACCAGAGCCAGAACTGATAGAAGCAGAAGTGGAGCCGGATGTGCCACCCCCACCCCCTGTCCCCCAGGAACCAGATCCTGAGCTGGAGGCCCCTGTGCCCACCCCTCCACCGGAAACAAAACAGGAGCAGTTTGCTGGCAGCCTGGTGGATCATGAATACACCGCTCGGCCTAATATTTTTGGAATGGCCCAGGTGAACCGGGGCTCCACGCCTATGGCCCCAGGGGTCTTCTTGTCCCAGCGGCGCCCCTCGGCTGGCTCACCAGGTCCTCAAGCAGCACAGGGTAAGCTTGTATATATGGGCTTCAAAAAGGGAAGGGTCAATCCTATTGATGTTGTTTAGGGAAGAGTTCTAATTGTTTAAGATCTGCCACAAGGTGTTTTTGCCAGTGGAAGAGAGATAATGGAAGAATATGGCTTGGACTGGTCATTCATAGGATACATTCTGGGCAGCCAAATACTGAACACACTTAGTGGTATTATCTATTATCAGCTGTGCTGCATTCAAAGGAAGTTATCATTTCAAATAATACCTCACCTTGAGTATCTCGCTTGGGAGAATACCAATGCATTGTGTAGCACGTTTGAAGTTGTCATTAATTATATAGCATTGTGAACATTCTGGACTTTCTTATAAGAATAAAGTACTGTATGAGTAAGGAAACTGAGGCAGATGTGAATCAAGGCAGGTAGGAACCAATGGATCCTGGCAAGATCCAGACTCATTCTGCGTGATCCATAACATCACACAGATGGAGTTCATGGTTCCCCACTCTGCTGACGGTTGTGAGAGAAGATGAGATTCTTGTTCCCTTGTGGGAATTTTTGGCTGCCAAGTGGAAAGCAAGCAGGTGAAAGAAACAAGATGCCATTTTTAATGTTCATCTTAGACTCATTCTGTAGTTGGAGAGCACTTGGTGAGTTTCATCCTCCACATCAGCAGAGACATTCTTCAGAAGGAAAATAAACGGGTTTTATGACTCGAGTAAATCTCTATACTTCTAAAGCTCTTGTCTCTGTAACTTTTAACTTGACGTGACAGTGCCTCAGGGGGCAAAATTTTTTGAACCAAGGTACCTCAAATGGACCATTTTACAGAATGCATCCAAAATCCATGACCTGCGATTTCTGTGGAATTGAAATTTGGCAAATTTTGTAAAACATTTTATGACATACAAAATGTCATAAAGCATTTCTGGTGGTTGGTTCCTGATGTTTCACTGTGCTGTACAACGGCCATCCCCAACCTTTATGGCTTGGTGGCCCGGCAGGAGGGAAGGGGGAACCAGCCTGTGCAAACAGCGGGCCATGTGCATGCTGGCCTGTCGCTTGCACAACTTGAGCTGCGCACATGTGTGCATGTGCTGGCCCACCATTTGCACCAGGCCTTGACCTGGTAGTGGGCCACGGCCCAGGGGTTGGGGACTCTTGCTATACAGTTCAACATGGGCTACTTTCAAGGCAGATATATCTCTGAATATTTCCCTGAATTTTTAAAAGACCTTTTCAAGTACATTAGAAGTTCTGTCATGATTGAAGGTATTAAGAAATCTGGTAAGGAAATATCTCTAAAATGGTTGTCTAGTTAGAATGATAACTCTTTTTTCTTGTTCTTCCCATTCAGGAAAACGCCCCAAGAAGGGCTTAGCGACAGCAAAGCAGCGACTGGGACGTATCCTGAAGATCCATCGCAATGGCAAGCTACTCCTCTGAGTGCATCCCCATGTCAGCTCCAGACCACATGCCCAGCTCTTGGGCAGAAGTTGGGTGAGGCACAGAGACCCACTTGGAGGCACCGCCTGGTGTCTTTGGAGGGCTGACAGGACCTTGGGCGCGTGGACAAGGCCTACGCTACTCTACCTCTCCTTCCCTCACATGGATCAGAGCCAAGTCTGAGCTGCCTGTGCTGCTGTTGGAAGCTTTGAACTCGGTTGGCAGCACCTGAACACAGAGGCAAACCGCACTGGTTTCTCTGAAGAGACAGACAACGTAGGAGGCGGGGGGTTCGTTGTGCCCACTGATTCTCCATCCCTACCTCGACCCACTGCACTTCCTTTTTTGTTCTGGGGCTGATACCTCTTTCAAAAGCTCCCTTCCCTCTGTCAAGTCACACCTTACAGATGTTGGCTTTATTATTTTTCCTCCTAGCAGCTTCAAATGCCCTTTGTATCTTTCGTTGCTGTTGGCAGACCCTGGCATGCCAAGGAGTGTTTCTTTTTTTTCATTACTTTTTAAAAATGTTTTTCCCAGCAGAAAGTAGCTGCTTGTTGTTGTTTTTACACAAGCAGAGGGTTTCTTTGCAGTCTTCCAGAACAGCGTTTCTCAGCTTCAATGATTTTGAGATGAATGGACTTCAACTTCCAGAATTTTCCAGCTGGCACTATTTATGGCTGGAGAATTCTTGAAGTTCACCCATCTTACAATTGCTCCGCTTGAGATACGCTATTCTGGAGAGATCCTTCCAAAGCCTGGAAGGGCAGGAGAGGAATCACTTGTTTTACAAAGGGAACTGGATGCTTCCCTGTTTTTCAGCAGTCAGGGATTTGTGGATGGAGTAGGCAGACACTGGAAATAACTCCTCCGTCGAGAGAATTTTGAAACTTCCAGTCATTTGGCAGCAGGGAATCATTCGCTCATCATACCTTATGTTATCCGTCCAAAATAGAAGACTGAGAGCCTCACAAGAGATCTGTGTCTCCAGAATGCAAAAGGGAGGGGCGGTCTAATATGTTATAAAAATTTTGCAGCACGTACAAGAAGGCAGTTGAGGTAGAAGGCTAAGTAAGCTGCCTCTTCCCTAGTTTGCATGTCTGTCCATGCAAAGGGACTTCTGTTGCTTTGAGTGTTTGTATTTTAAATCGGTGAAAATCCCAGCTCTGCCCAAACGGTAGTTGGAAACTGTTCAGGTCAACATCACTTGCCAGTTGGGGCTGCCAGCCAGGAGATTCCATATGGAATATTAGCAGATTCTTCCTGCTCCCAATGTGAAGTTTTCCAGTAGGCTTCACAGCTGTTCCTGTTGCAGATCTCTTGTTTTGTTAATTCCAGGGCTTTTTCTTTCTTTTACATTCTTGGCATAAGGCAGTCTATCCTCCCTCCTCCTTCTCCTTCTCCCCCTTCTATGGCGGCAGGGAGGGCGTCATGCCCCCTAAGTAAGACTTAAAAGATGTTTCTACCCAGCAGCACAGCTCAGTGAATACAGCTGTGTATCATATTTTTACACCAGACTCCAGCAAGCTTTGTGTAAATGTTTGAATTCTATTTTTTAGGCCTCACTCTAGAAATGTGTGTTTAAGGGGGAGAAAATTATATATATATAATTTATATATAATTATATAAAATTATATATATATATTTTTCCAGGGGTTAGAATAAAAGAAAACCTTCAGTTTATTGTAGCATATGCCTGAGATATATTTTTCTGATTCTGTTCTTTTAGGAACACATGCTTTCACTGCGATCTGGGAGAACTTGCCCACAAAATTTGTGTTCTGGAGAGTCTGATACTGAAATACAACTATAGCAGTTTCTTGCACAAGAGTTACTACAGGGGGTGCAGCACTCTGCAAGGCATACATTCTACATACAGTTTTTAAGGGTGAGGGCATTATTATGCACAGCTTTTTGTTTTAAAGAGGGGTGTGCTGAAAGGATTCACCACTGGGGGAATTATTTCAGGAATGCTATCCAAACCTCTTTTTTTTTTGAAGGAGGGGCAGTTTTTTTGCCAATTGGGAAAGAAAAGGTATTCTAAATTGCTATAGCATCAAATAACCAAATTGAATGTTCACCCATTTAATTATTTTATTCTGACACTCCTTGGTACTATTCATGAAGTGTGCCTCACATGGATCTCACGTGGACTTTCTCTCTGCAAAGTGTCACAAGCCACCTTTTAGTCAGAATTGGCATTATTAATGGTCTGTTGTTGATTTTTCGATGCACAAAATTAATACCCTAAAGTTATTTATCAAGCAAAACTGAAAGGCTCGTTCTCCCAGCTAAGGGCCATTGCCTTTTTACTTTTCCTTAAATTACTCTCCTATATTTGCTTCAGCTGCAGGTTTACAATAATATCTCGGGCAGCAATTTTCGTTTTTATTGTAAGAATTGTAAAATACACATTAACACATGAAAAGAGAATTTGATCCCGCAATAATTACAAGGACAATAAATCTTGAGTGCTGCAGGGCCCCAGGAATTGGGGGAGGGGGGATGGAATGGCTCTCGGTTGCAAAACTGAGGGGGTTTTCTTACTGCAGACAAGCAAAACAGGTAAAAGAAATATACATACAATGCAGGAACATCAGGAAGAACGCCATCCAGCCTTCTGCAGGAGAAATAGAGAGAGCCTGTCTGCTCTCAGCTATAATGTAAGATTCTTTCTGTATGGATTACAAGGGCTGATGGAAGGAAAATCCCTGGACAGAGGCTAGATTCACATCCATCAGATTACTGGTGTGAATTACTTGATTCTGCATCTCAGTTTGCCACATGCTAAAAATTTATATGCTTCTGCTAAGCCTTTCAGTGCAAAAACATTTGACAGGTGCATTACGGCAGTAGTTTTTATTCCCTTCTTTTAAAAAAATAAAATCATGCGCTTTTCCCTGCATAGGACACTAGGTGAGCAAATTGAGTTCCCTTATTGATGGGAGATTTCTGGGAGCAAAATTGTGAAAGACTCCCAAGTCGCATCAAGGAACAGGATGCAGCGAGTCCAGCTGCCAACCCTCCTATTTCTACTTTTAGTCTCCAGAACGTAAGAATTTTGAGTACATGGGGTCTGATTAAATCTACAAATGAAATAGTGGAGGCCACTCTAAAATGATAAAAAGCAATCCACCCACAACTTTTCCTCTATCCAACTGAGCAAAGCTGGTAATTTTTCTCTATTGGTGATGGAAATATTTTGAATAGGCTGCTCTTTCCAACTGCTCCCCAGGATGCTTCATGTTCAGAAAAACCTGCCACAAGGAAGACAACGAGTGCTCACTCTTCATACTATTGTTCACCTGTCCAAAGCCAAAACACTCCAAAGGAAAAGGCTAATATGGCATAAACTGGATTGTTGAATAACTAAAAAGTCCAGAGTGTATTAAGCCAGGTTGAAAAATGGCTCCCAAACTGATCAATGCCTCACAACATCTGTATTTTCCTGCTGTTTGAAGAAATTTGCAGGGCTGCTGCTCTTTTGTTGAGCCAGCAAGTCAGATGCCTAAATCATTTCCCTTCTGTTGTGCCTTTGAACAGCAGTTTGTCTCACACACATTTGGTCAATTTTATTTGAGCTGAAATACTGCAGTGTGTCACTGTGGTTGATATATATTCCTCCATTGATTGAAAAGGGCACATTGGCCTTTGCCTCTATGGCTTTTCATCATGGAGCGTAGCTAGACAAGGACAGTATGGAAGGATTTGAGTGGATCCCAAACAACTCTCCAGCATATGAGGCCCACAGAAACCCTCATCCTTTCTTTGTTCTTAACAATTCCAATTAAGGCTGTGAACTGGGGTGGGTGGAATCTGTTGCAGTAATTCCGAAAAGCCAAGGTAAGGATCTCTCGACTTCGGAGAGAAGGAATAAACACGTTCAAAATCCCTCCATCTGCTGCCCAGAAGACATATTTGCAGCTAAGCACAACGTCCTTTTCTGCATTATATCAGCACAGTACAGCATGGGGATAGATTGGGCCTACAGCATAGGGAGAAATAGGTCTGTCTTTGATTATAGTGCGATATCGCTTCCATTTCCAAGGACCTAGTGCAAAGGTCCAGAAGAAGAACTTGGGTTTCTCCCTCTTCTCCCCATCATGGGCAACCAAAATAGTGAAGGAGAAACAGGGAGGTTGTCCTGTATTCTGGTAGCCTGCTGGTCCAGCTTTTCTAAACAGAATGGAAGAGGGAAGCTCATATTTCCAACAGGCTGGAGGCAAGGTAGGAGCAGTAGGAGGCTCCCAGCAACTCTTCCACATCCTTGCGCTTCACCAGCCAGCACTTGGCTTCGTGAGCCCTCTGGACTGAATCCTTCAGCACCTTGGAGACTTCAGTGAGTAGTATTTTGTTTGCATCGCTTTGCATCCAGGCAACTTTGCCCCCTTGAGATGGATCTGGGGAAAGGCTGATGTTGGTATTCTGGAACTGGCCTGGGAAAGAGAAAAATGGCAATGCAAAAGCTACTTATCTAACTACATTAATTTAACAAAGGAGTTGCAAGTCATTTGTCTCTTATTTATACCTTCAAAGAAACCGTTGATCTCAAGATTTATTACGACTACAGTACCCAGAGTTACCAGCCAGCATGCCATTGTAATTATGAGTATCATCAGTGAGTTGCCAGCTCTCATAGGGAAACAAAGCATGGACAGTATTTTTAATATGTAGGACCAGCTGGCATCTTGGTTTTGTTTTTTTTAGAATTACTTGTGTGATTCTTAAGAATACATTACATTTACAGTACTCTGGCAAGGAGGGAACTCGGGGCAGAACATAAACAGATGAAGGCTTGGAGCTAGAAAACATGATAGTCACTCTCTTCGTAAAACAGCTTACCTAGCAAGCCACCTGCTGATGCTGATAGGCCTTGGCCCTTGACAATATAGAAGCCAAGATGATCCAACTGCAGGACTGTGGGTTGGCTATAGTGATGCAGCAGAACAAGAAATTCAACCGTGGACCCAATCTGGACAGTGATATTGGCCTCGGGCCACATGGAAATGGCCAGAGAGGGCATACTGATTGTGGCCCGCTGAGTTAAGGGCAAGACCAGCACTTCCTCGCCATATAGTGTCACGCCCTTCTGGGTTATATTAATCACATAGCTGGCATGTGGGTGCTCCACTGCTATGGTGATGACATCCAAATAGGTGCGGGGACGTTCTTCATGGCCTGGCCTTGAAGGGGCTCCCATTAGGTGTCCATTAACAGACAAACCTGAAGGCAAAGAAAGGCAACCATCAGTCTCTTCCTTTCCCCCTTGGCCCCCTCAACAAAATGGAAGCAGATCCTCTGTTGCTGTTCTTCCACCCTCTCTGCTGAACATCCTCTCTCTGCCTCTCCTGTTTCAAAAAGCTCCCCTTAGGTTCCTTCAACCAAGCTGCCTTTATTTAATTCTTCCTATCATTAAAATATTTAAAGCTGCTTCATTTTACAGAAGAATAATGCTCAGAAGCACTTGGTCCTTTTAAATGAAAGTTTTCCTGACAGAACAATTAATCGGTGGAAAAACTTGCCTCCAGAAGTTATGGCGTGCCAACAATGAAAGTTTTTAAGGAAATTGGATGACTATTTATCCGAAATATTATAGAGTTGCCTCAACTTGCCTGCTTGAGCAGGGGGTTGGACCAGAAGACCTCCAAGATCCCTTCCAACTCTGTTGTTTTGTTATTTAGTTCTGTTATTCTGATACTTTTCACACTGTAATTTTGTTGTTTGACTGTTCTGTCCCAGCTATGGACCCAAAAATGCAGCACACACGAAGTCTGTACAAACCTTAGTTTACTAAATTAAATCAGTCTTTTTCAAACAAAGGCTGTTAATTAACTTTCTTAACCGCCTACAAGAATCCAAAGAATAAATAATCGTAATCTTACTATGGTTGGCAGAAAGCCCAGAAGCAATTTGCAGGAAACTGATAAGAGAACTAAAATCCAGACGCGAATTGCCTCAGTTGTCATCCTTCCTTAAATAGGCTAGTGGAGTGGCCAATTAGCCCCAAGCCTTACTCTCAAGGAGACCTCCTCCTGAGGAGGCACTCCTGCCTTTTGGCAGCTCTGTGTGCCCATGCATCGAGAAGAGGCTCCTCTTCTTCTTCCTCTTCACTTATGGGAGCTTCTGGAGGTTCTGAAGGCCCTGGCTCAATCCCCTCCTCTGGCACCACATCTTCTCCAGCCTCCTCATTGTCTGACTCGAGTGCACAGGCTGCTGGCGCAGCATCACACCAGCCTCCTTGCTGTCAGAATCAGCTACTAGCTGCACAGGCCACTGACGGGCCACAACATTAACTTGGAAATAACGTTTCTGCATATGATCACAAGCATCAGACATTGTTCCTGAAAACAAGCTTATGGTCCCACCTGTCTTCACCTTTAGCCCTCTGGGATTGTCTGGAGCAGGTTCTAATCACAGCTCTTACCTGTGGCAGGGTCGCTCACCAGCCGCAGGATATCTCCTGAGCGACCATCCAGGGTGAAGCATAGATTCCCCAGTGAATGTGGCAACTTTATTACAAAGTGAGGGTCTCCATCCACTGCAAGGAAGAAGCAAAGGGTGTCCATTAACAAGACGTTTAAAAACCCAGGGACCCTGTGAATTCTTCATAGCTAGGAATGGGTTGTTACCCCAAGAGGAGAAAGTGAAGAGGCCAGACTTGGGTGACGCTCCCAGGGAGTCTGAAAAGAGATAAAGATGAAATCCACTGCGCATTAGAGAAATATTTCTGTTTATGGGTACACCAAGTCCCATTCTATTACCCGCCAATCAATCTCAATTCAGTCTCAATTTCAATCTCTTCTAGTTCCAATAGGCTCTATCTTTTGAAAAGTTATCCAGTGAGTTTTAACATAAACCAGGGAAACCATAAACCATAACCATAAACCTACAAATAATAATAATAGAATAACAGAGTTGGAAGGGACCTTGGAGGTCTTCTAGCCTAACCCCCTGCTTAAGCAGGAGACCCTATACCAAATCTCTTAAAAAGCTCCAGTGTTGAAGCACTCGCAACTTCTGGAGGCAAGTCATTCCACTGATTATGCACTAATACACACTGACTTACTTACTTATAGGATATGACTTTCCATTTTTTTCCCCTAGCCTAACATGTTGGAAAGAAATTATGTAAAGGGATTCAAGACTGTGGCCTATCAGCAGGAAAGCTTTGTGAGAACTGAACAGAATGGGATCAAAATTGGCTTGGGAGGAAGAAGCTGGCAAAATAATTATCAACTTCAAAACTGAGTTGCATCTGGCTGAGGACTGACAGACACACCCCCACCAAAAAATCTGGAAGTTTTTCTCCAGTGCATTTGAAGGTGGGCAATGCATTTGAATAAAGCTGATTGCTCTATTCTAAGCCCCCTCCTCCTGGTCATGTGATTCAGATAAGAACATATATTCGGCTTCTCAGCACAGACACCCAGACGAGCTCATGAGGAAAGAAATAAAAATACACCACTCCAGGTAATGGAGAGAGGAAATATCCTGGAAGCCATGTTCTGCATCTGTTCCCTTTCTTCATGCTTCTAAAAGCGCAAACCTCCCTCAATTCACCCACCAGGAAATTGTTTGACAAGTGCTAATTGTCCAGGAAAGTACCTGATTCACTGTCCGATTCTTCAAAAAAATCTGCAGAAAAAAGAGAGTTAATTTTCAGAGTATTTTCATACTCACAAGATACTCTCAGAAGCAATTCTGCACTGTCCCTCCCCCCACCATCCCTACTTCATGGCAAATATTTGAGCCATTTAACTGAAGAGAGTCATTGACATGTAGGTAAAGGTAAAGGGTAAAGGTTCCCCTTGCACATATGTGCTTGTCATTCCCGACTCTAGGTGGCGGTGCTCATCTCTGTTTCAAAGCCAAAGAGCCAGCACTGTCCGAAGACATCTCCGTGGTCATGAGGCTGGCATAACTAAAAGCCAAAGGCGCATGGAACGCTGTTACCTTCCCACCAAAGGTGGTCCCTATTTTTCTACTTGCATTTTTTACGTGCTTTCGAACTGCTAGGTTGGCAGAAGCTGGGACAAGTAATGGGAGCAGACTGTTACGCAGCACTAGGGATTCGAACTGCTGAACTGCCGATCTTTTGATCGACAAGCTCACCGTCTTAGCTACTGAGCCACTGCATCCCTACACATAGGTAATGCTTACTTATTCAAAGTGCTCTTCAAAAGACACCAGCTCTCATTGGCCAGACCACAAATTCTATCTGCTCTGAAAGTTAAGCTTTATTCTGTTTAAAGAATTAGCAAAGTATGCCTTGTTTTCACTATATCATGAGCAACTTTAGAGTTTTGTAGCAATAGTTGCTAGCAAAGAAAACTTGCATCCCCTTCAACATATAATACTATAGTACTGTCCATCTCAATTCCATCCCATATTTACTTTTTAAAGTAACAAAACCATAGCTTCATCAGGGTTGCCAATACACTTAGTCTCCCCTCTTCAATGGCCATGAATCTTACTTTATAAAGGACACTCCATTTCTCTTTTCCAAAACCTAATTAAAAAGAGGAGACCCTCCTGACTTATGGATTTGATGCAGATTGTGAGTCAGCCATACATGGACTTAATCCCTTCCTGGATTTTTTCCCCATCCTCAGTATGCTTTGCAATTAAAGTGTTAAGATGCCTTCTCCTCCATAAAGTGCTTTATGCAGACAAAGAATGGAAGGAGCATTCAGGCCCACCTTGAAAGAAGAAGGGATGAAGGTAGACAAGGCTTTGAAGGAAAGGGAATATCTTTAAACCTGGGTACCCAGAATTTGGCACTCCAGGTGTTGATAATGTCACCAGATGATAGGGTAGCACTGGTCAGGCTGAGAAAGGCTACTGGGAGTTGTGACAGATGAGAAATTGGGTGTAGAGAATTCAGGCCTTTTCTAAATTCAGTTTCCAACTTCTACTCTCTTAGAGGACTAAATTCATGCCCGATGTAAAAATATAGATATGAATTTGTATTTCACACCGCAAGAATTTTAACATTTCCATGCCTACGTGTAGATTAGTATATGGATATTTTATGCAAATCCATGTTCTCATTTGTCCTTTGTTTTTCAGCCATTTGTTTGTTCTTTGTTCTTTTGTGATGAGTGTTAAATGAGTCACTGAACAATCAGGCATTCCACCCCTTAAGAACATTGAATGATCAGGGGTGGTTCTCTTTGTTAAAAAAAACTCATTTTCTGGATGTGAGTCCTTGTGTACCTAAATTGGCTTCACATTAGACACATGGTTGGGTTCAGTAGGCTCAGGGGAATCCCAGAGGCTGTAAAAAATAAAGTCTTTGGGAGAGGAGAAGAAAACATTCTAAGGAGGAGACAAAATACGCTATCACACAGTTAAGAATGTGGCTGGAACTAGTACCGTAGTGCACTTCTAATCATTTTATGACTACTCAGTGCCATGAAGGAAATGAAAAACCGCAAGAGAAAGGAATAGAACAAATCAGAAATCTGAACTGGAACACATTCCGTACATTGCAGCATATGTGTGGTTTAATGTGGGCTTAATAAATAAATGTGCTCTCCAAGACGAACATCTGGGAAGATCTTTAAAGATAGGAAATAGCATGAGCTCACTAGGCCATGTCCCCAAAGTCAGTCTCTGTGATGGAAGAATTACCTGGATAGTCTCCATAATCCAAGTTTTCTGAGAAGGAGAGAAATAAGAATTGAACACATAGATAACACAACATCCAGTCATCAAAGAGGATCTAGAACAATTCCAGAGCGTTACGTGCATGGCCGGGGGCATAAAATACACAGATTAATGGGAAGAGAGGGGAGAGGGCAGTTGATCTTGGGAATAAGGAGGCAGGGCTGGAGTACCACAACGGGTAAAAGGGGGCATGAATTAGGCTCCCCCACATGGCTAGCAGAACTAGAGATTCGTCAGATTAATAACCAAGACGAGTTCTTAATCTGCTAGGCGCAATTCACCCTTGTTGCAGTTCTCTCATCGCTTGGGAGATCAGCAGCAGCAACAACAACAGAGATGGACTAAAACCCCATGCAGTTAAACCACTCTCCTCATTTGCAAGTGAAGAGAGAGGAGGGCACATAAGTGGCTTAGGAGGAAAAGGCCCCAAACCCCAGCACTGCCCCGGGTTCCTTTGCACTTACCTCCAAGTCCGTTGGGTATCAAAAAGCTGTATACAGCTGGAGGATTCAAGGACTCCACATATTCTGTGTTCTGGATGGTGGTTGAGTGTAATTCAGACTCCCCAGGCAGCAGGAGGAGGCTGATGTCAGAGGCCGGTGTGGAGGTGTCAGGAACCGGACTGGCTGCTCCCTTTAATTCTGCTGCCTGAGTGGTGAGGGATGTAGCCCAAGAGACTGTGCTCTTCTCCTGGGACCTATCAATGTGCAACTTTGAGGTTACCCCATCCTTGGTGTCTGTCTTGCTCCTGGGAAGTTTCCCTGTTTCCATCCTGGCAGTACTCGCTTGCCACTTGGTATACGGGTGGTATTCAGTGACTGGCCATGGGGTCATCTTGGGCTGTTCCCAATGACTGGAGTTGCTCTCTAGAATCTTTGGGCTAGCAGAAGGATATAAAGCAGTCGGTGCCTTGACCACAGTGTTGGGGACCCTTGCCACAACCTTTGTCATGGCTGTTCCTCTGGTCTCCAGTGCAGGATGTGGCTGAACAGTGGGTTTGAGTCTTGCTGCTCTGTTGGGACTGATCTTGGGGAGGGTTACAGGCAACCTGGTTGACTTAAGAGTGGTGGTAGCTCTTGGGGGTTTAGTAGATCTATTGCTCGCTAAGGGAATCCAAGAGATGGTCGTTCTCCCCAGAATCATTGTGACTTTGGCTGATTTGGGGTGGGCGGTGGCAGTAGGTACTATGGTGGGATAGACAGGTGGAGTGGTGATGGTGGACATAGTGGTAACTGGTGAAGAGGTGGCTCTGGCTGCTTTAAAGAGCCTAGGCGCTGTCATTGGAACAGTTCCCATCCCTGTCGTTTCCTTGAAAGCTTTTGTTATTGCAGGGGCATTAGTAACTCCAAGAACAGATTTAGTTGCCTTAGAAAGTCTGGGCAAAACAGATACAGCCAATGCTTGAGGAGAGGCTTTTAGTGCTCTAGTCACCCCTGGAGGAATTGTGGTTTTCACAGGCTGGTTTCTATCTCTGGCTTCTTCTGGCTTCACCACTACCAATGAGGTAACAGGAGTGACAAAGTTGTATTTGATTGACAAATTGGTAGCTTTTTCTGTCAGGAGACGCCGGGCAGTGGTGTCATTGGCTCGGAACCGGGCCTGCAGCAGATCTTGAATGGTGAAGTAGGCCCAGAGCCTTTGTACAAAGTGACTGATCTTGTTGATCTCACCAAGGCAGCCAAATGGAGCGGCTTCAGTGGTATTGGTTGAAATGTCATTTTCCAGGTTCAACGGGCCTTCCTGGCCTTGCCCTGTGGTGCGCACCTGCAGTTTTGATGCGCCTGGCTTCACTCGGCCAACCACAACCAGCTCAGAACCCTGGAAATAATTGGGGAAGAGGTTCTGTGTGAGGTCTTCTGCAACCTCATCAAGATAGGACAGCTCCACATCATACAGCAGAGGGCTGGCAATTTCATCATAGAAACCCTTGAGCTGCAAAGTAGCATCAGCATCCTCGTAGATACGCCGGGCCACCCCACGGTTCTCTAGCGAGAGTCGTCTCAGCAGCCCATAATCAGCATCATCTCCAAAGGCCAGACCAAAGAGTGAGATGATGCCCTTCAGAGCCTTCTGAGCGTTGGTCAGAATGCGACTGCCGGCTGTTACTCCTGAAGTGGGTTCACCGTCGGTCAGGAAGATGATCAGTGGGATTCTTGGCTCCTTCTCCACCTTTCCATCCACTGAAGAAGTCTGATTGAAGATGGAGGCAGCTGCAAGCAATGCTGCGTTGATGTCAGTCCCTAAGAGTAGGAAATGAGAGACTCAGAAACAAAGACACCTCTGAAGAAAAGTTTTGGCCATATCAGGATGAGAACTTTCTCAGTTTCTTCAGATACTTTTGAACTGCAACTGTCAGGCAGTCTCTTATTGATCAGGCTGATAGCCCTAACCCACAGCAATATTAGCAATATCTAGACACACACAGGTCTCCCCCCACCCCTCCCTAGATTAAGTGCATGGATTGATCCAGGTAACTATAAACAGAAGTTCCTGGGTCTGATCTTCCTGGAGAACAATCACATTTTAGAATAACAGAGTTGGAAGGGACCTTGGAGGTCTTCTAGTCAAACCCCCTGCTTAGGCAGGAAATCCTACACCATTTCAGACAAATCGTTGTCCAATCTCTTTTTAAAAACTTCCAGTGTTGGAGCATTTACAACTTCTGGAGGCAAGTAGTTCCACTGATTAATTGTTCTAGCTGTCAGGAAATTTCTCCTTAGTTCTAAGTTGCTTCTCTCCTTGATTAGTTTCCACCCATTGCTTCTTGTCCTGCCCTCAGGTGCTTTGGAGAATAGCTTGACTCCCTCTTCTTTGTGGCAGCCCCTGAGATATTGGAACACTGCTATCATGTCTCCCTTAGAAAAGGGATTTTATAAAAGGATTTTCAGCAGCAACCTTTAATGATGAACTCAAGGTTGTAAAAAATTGATAATTTTTCCACATGCACAAATGGCTGTTCTTGCAATTATTTTTAGGATGCCTTCTATGTCACTCTCCTGCCCTGTCTCTCACAGTTCTCCAGGCCAACACTTACATCCATCTGCTTCCATTTTGCTGACATAATCTTTGGCCCTCCGGATATTTTGAATGGTGGCTTGGATGGATTGACTTGGCTTCCACACATTCACCGTGTCAGAAAAAGTAACAATGTTGAAATGGTCGTCTTGATGAAGATCACTTAGTATGACGTGCATAGCTTTCTTGATCTGTAAAACCAAGAAAAATTAGAGCTAGACTTGGATGGCTTTATTAGCAGAAATCTGACCTTTGAATCAGATCAATTGATGCCCAATATTGGCATTCAGCAAATGGAAATGTGCATTCTCCACCCTTTTTTAATTTAGGTGTTTACAAACGAAATGATATTATTCCAATTAATGTAAAATAACAAGTTATCTAAGCTTCCTAAGTATATTCTTTGTCAAACCTGAGTCTTAAGTCCTAGATAGTAGATGATGGACAAATGGATTGTAAAGTAGACTCTAGATTAGAAATTATATTTTGCATAAAATGACATGAGCAAAATTATATTTTGCATAAAATGACTTGGATTCAGATTGCATTTATCAGAAATCAGGAGTCTGGTAGCACTTCCATGATTAACAAATATTATTAAAAAACATAAGCTTTTCTTACCTGCAACTTACTTCATCTGACTGCTATGATCTTTGTCATTAGCAGAAATGCTGAAAGTAGCATTAGCTAATTTAGTCTATACTTTCTCTTCAATGACCTATTTCATTTCATGTTTCCACCAAGAATCCCTTTTCATCATTCCACACCCTTCTGTGACACCTGGATTGCACTCATTCAGCATGTTGCTTAAGCAATCATTCTTCCATTTTCATCATTTATTGGAGCTTAAATACAATATGTTATAATAACCAGCATCAACCCACATCCATAGCAAGCTAAATGATGGTAATTTATACTTTCTTACATTTTACTCTTTTATGAAATTAAACTCCCATCTCCCTAAATGTATGTGTTTACCTGCACTTCCTTGATGCTCTCTGAGCTTGCTTGTTGTTGTTTTTTTTTGCAGACGTTTTCATTAAGGACTAGTACTGATGATGTTACCTAGTTTGGTTAATGAAACGTTTGCAAGAAAACAAGCAAGCTCAGAGAGCACCAAGGACCCCACATTTCAACCCTGAGCTACAGATATTCTCCTTTATCTACCTGCCCTTCATAAGATCAGACCACCTTCATTCACATCCTTTCTCTTGCTCCTAGATTTACAAACATGTAATATATCTAGTTTTACTTTTTTCATTTGTTAATTCATTTTCTTCACCGTTTACATGTCAAGCTACAATCTTCCCCACACCATGGGCATCGCCATTCAAGTCTGATAGGTCACTGAACAGACAGTTGCAACTTGAGGACCCCTTGTATCTACTCCCTCTTTCTTAATTCTCTCTCTATTCTCTCCCCATCCTTCATTTGCCAGCCTCTGGGCAACTTGGGGCTGCTCACCTGTTTCAGCTTGGTGCCATACATGGAGCCACTGATGTCAATAACAAAGACCACATCCTTCTGCAAAAGGGGCATCCCCCTTGGGGCAAAGTAGTGAGCAAAGTAGCCATTGTAGATCTGCGAGAGAAAGAAAAAGATACCAAAGTGTAGAAATGACGGGGAAGATGTCCTTGCTGGTGGGATGGCCCTGGAGAAGACAGGCAGGATTTGCTAAAACAAAGGAACATCTTTGGCCAATAAATTAGGCAAAGTTGGGTCCTCCTGGTACATCGGAGGTTATAGGCATTGGAGATGCCATGACTGGAAAAACTGATTTAAAGGTCATAATTTTTGTCAATCCACATTTGGCTATAAATTTATACAGCTCAAAGCAAAACATCCATTTCTGTCTTATACACCTCTCTGTTCAGTTGTTATTCATTTATTTGACTGGCCTTTCTCATATACACACACCCTCAGTTGTCCTTAGTGTGTCTTCAACATTGTTCTCAATTCTCTATAGTATATGCAATAACTAAATTGTAGATTTTACTTATATGCAGTTCAATATTAACCACAATATTGTACTCTGAATGTCCACAACTGCAAATACACCCTTGTACATATACAGCTATAGACTTTGGCATCCGGTAGAGCCTTTCAAGAATGTAACCTTTTTGGGGGGGGTGGAGGGAAGAAAATTAGGTTTCTAATCCCAACAGCTAACTCGTTTGATCCTTCCTCTGTCTCTCCTTTGTTTGTGCCAAAAAGAAATTACACCACCAATATTCAGTGATTTTTGTTGCCCGAGTTCAGTGGCTTGACATTGGTGAGTATCAGGAGAAAAAAAAAGTTTCAAAGTCTACATACAACTCTCAGGGTCTCCATCCAGATTTATATAGAGATGATATATTTTTTCTACAGATTGCAGCTTTCCTCTTTTATTGGAAAAGAACTTTATTCTACCTACCTCTGAGCTTCCAGGTATTTGATTCAGGAACATTGGCCTAAATGGACGCAGAGTTTGCTCCAGTGGGGCAGTTCTTATGTTCCCACAACACTTTTCTTGGATTGCTCTATATCATCCTATCTTGCTTCCACTTTTTAAAACAATCTTGATACCCAGCGTGTTCCTTTTATTCTATTTATTATATAATTATATAATTTTCCATTTATTATATGCTCGTGTAGCCTCTCCCCTAACCTGTACGTCTCCTGCAACATCTGGCATGGCCACATCATACTGCACCACAAAATCACCCACGATTCCCGAGCTGGAGAAGGCTTCCTGTTCTTGGAGGGTTGGGGTGAAGACAATCCAAGCGCAGTGCCGTCCTTTCTCGACTCGTGTTGATGGTGGCATATCGGCTTCACCTGAGAAGACAGAACAGCAGATTTATTAGTGGGGTCAAGGGTTGCCTCAGATCATGCAGGAATTAATTGATGTAGAGGTGACTTGGCCTGCCTTGGTGTCATTTCACTTCAAGGCTTTTCACTCAAGTCACTTCAGACCTTCTACAGCTACTCATTGAATCAAGAGAGAAGTCACGCAAGACACGGGCATGTGTGGATGGTTCCCCAAGTCTTGGGGAATCATAGGACAGCAGCCAGGATTACAGATACCACCACCCCTTCTCATGACACTTGAGCAGAACGTAGACTCTCAGGGATGCCTGTTTACTTCCTGAGATCCTTCCAAATGAGGAGATGGGGATGTAAAAGCTTAAGCAACACAGATGAGGTTCGAATGTTGTAACTAAAGTGAATGCTAAAGTTATTATGAATGGAATTAGGAGGCTTTGTAAGCTGGTAGGTAATCAAATCTTTATCTAAACCTGGATAGGTATCCATAAGAGGAGGGACTGCACTGAGCCACAGTAGAGTCAATGAAAGCGAGACATTAAGCTAAGAAAGTGCTAAACTCCTGATGACTGTATGGACAACAATCCCATGTAACTTTCTCTGTAATAATACAGAATAACTTGCCACTCTCTTCCCTTCTTCAGGATAATTTTTAACTTTTCTTAGTTTAACCCATAAGCCTGGGATTTTCCTGATCCAAAGCTGCTTAGCTTTTGAAGGACCGCCTATTGTGAAACTTTGCTGCTCTTCAAAATTGAAATGCAAGTATATTTCTTTGTGATTCTGGACCACAGCTCCACTTATCTGAGGAGAAGGATGAACTCATACCTTGAAGAGTATTGGTCATCAGTCGAGTTGTGCGAAGGGGCAAGACCTGGACATGGTCGATGCCAGTTCTCTCAGAGATGCTCACTTCTACTGTGAGGTTCTTCACCAACTGCTGGGGACGGATGCTGATAGCTTGCTGATACTTCCCCAAATGACGCTGAAGCAATTCTTCATAGGTCAGCTCAAAGGCCACCTTTCCTCCTGCTTCCACACTGGTGGACATTCTGAATTTTTCTATTTCTCGATCCCTAAGAAATAATGAAATGTGTTGTTCAGTATGATGCTGTTTGCCAGCTGGTGTTCTGCCCCAGCTACGGACCCCAAAGAACGCAGCACACACAAAGTCTGAACAAACCTTAGTTTACTAAATTTAATCAGTCTTTTTCAAACAAAGGCTGTTAATTAACTTTTTTAACAGCCTACAAGAATCCAAAGAATAAATAATCGTAATCTTATTATGATTGGCAGAAAGCCCAGAAGCAATTTGCAGGAAGTTGATTGAGAACTAAGATCAAGAAGAAGGAGAGTGAACAAAGTTGTTCCCTGCAAATTGCCTCACTCATTGTCCTTCCTTAAATAAGCTAAGGGAGTGGCCAATTAGCCCCAAGCCTTACTCTCGAGGAGACCTCCTCCTGAGGAGCCACTCCTGCCTTTTGGCAGCTGTGCGCGCCCATGCATCAAGAAGAGGCTCCTCCTCTTCTTCCTCTTCACTTATAGGAGCTTCTGGAAGTTCTGAAGGCCCTGGCTGAATCCCCGCCTCTGGCACCACATCTTCTCCAGTCTTCTCATTGTCTCACTCAAGTGCCAGCTGCACAGGCTGCTGGCGCAGCATCACACCAGCCTCCTCGCTGTCGGAATCAGCTACTAGCTGCACAGGCCGCTGATGGGCCACAACAGCTAGCAGAGCAACTCATTCCACACCATCCCTCTGCCTGTGACAAAGCTGCCAATCTTCCCGTTCATAGAATTTTCCCTCCATCCCACCCCATTTCCACCCCATCTTAGTGGCTATCTCTGGAGGAAGGTCTGAGACAAGAAGAGGCAGAATTCTTTGTGAGGCTCTTACTTGGTGCCCACATGAGCTGCTGTCCTTCCCTGCCTGCGGGCTTCCTCATACATCTTCTTAGCTTGGTGCTTTTCCTTCACTTCAGCCACATAGATCTTCTCATTCATGGTTCTAGTGCATTGGAACAGAACAAGAAACATCTGCCATCAAATCTCCTTTCCACTTTGGCCCTGAGCACAGAGAACATCACAAGAAATATTTTTTTTAAGTTATAGCTTTTTTTATTATTATAACTACAACCAGGATGCCCACATTGCTGTTGCCTTCTGCCTCTGCTTGCTCTAGTTTCTTAAAAACGCCCCCCCTCTGGGACCAGAGACCTGGCACCCATTTTTAGTAGCTTCCAGGACCAGCCCTGGTCTCTAATGCTTTAAAGAGCAGAGAGGAGATGCCATTTTAGATTTCAGCTTGGAAGAGGAAGCAAAGGCAGGAAGGGTTATTTTGGAAGCAGGGAAAATGAGTTTCACGGCATGTTCCTGGATATCTTCAAGATTCAACCGCAAAGCCCAAATGCATTGCTGAAGCACATGTTTTTATAATGATGAGACAAAAGTGGGTGTCCGTACAAAACCGTTACATGGACTAGGACCTGCAATAATAGGGCAGACTTACTGCTGGTAACCCTCCCCCTCGGCAAATAGCAGCACCCCAACTTTGTGAGTTTAAATGAAATGCTAAGAGGATTTTTTTTTTTTTAACTTTGGAATAAAAATGACACTGAGTTTCCAATATGTTAGGATTAAGGATATGGATTTTTGGACCACAAAATGGTATTTAGCACCTCATAGTCATCTGGATTTTGTAGCCCAATCCTAGCAGCCTCCATTCCCCCTCCCACCCCCACTGCAAATCCATCTATTGTGGTTAGGAATCAGTCTTGCTTGCCAAGGTAGTGAAGGAAAACAAACTTTCCAAAGCCTCAGGAACAAGCTGTGCCTATCTTCCTAATGGGTACCCAGAAGAGTAAAAAATGGCACCAAGCAACTTTGCCATTTCTACCAAAACTTTTGCTCTTCTTGGGTTTTTTTGGTCAATTCTTTAAATATACGTATAAATATATTGTCCTCAGCCTGATTGATGCACCTACACATGAACGAATGTACATGTGCATTCCCTGCTCCTTCCAGATTCAATATGATTTTGAATTGGTGTCTAAAATAGTCTATGTACAGTAGAGAGTGTATATAATAATCACAGGAATCCATTCCTAACTACAATGAGGCTAAATGATGATATGCGTATCATGACATTATGTCCCAAAGGTGCTTTTTCAGGAGGCAACTGGACTTTCTTGTTTTTTCTTTTGAAGACATTTCGCTTCTCATCCAAGAAGCTTCTTCAGCTCTGACAAGATAGTGGGGAATGGGAGTCCCCATCCATGACCTGGATGATTGAGAATCTCTACAGATCATGACATTACAATGCAAGCTCTGCCCTTGATACTGTGTTGCGATGTTAGATTATAGGTAGTCCTCGATTTACAACCACAATCGAGTCCTGTTGCTAAGCGAGACAGTTGTTAAATGAGTTTTGCTGCATTTTACGACCTTTCTTGCCCCAGTTGTTCAGTGAATCACTGCAGTTATTAAGTTATTAATACCATTGTTAAATGAACCTGGCTTCCCCATTGACTTCCCTTGTCAGAAGGTCGCAAAAGCTGATCAGATAACCCCAGGACACTGCAACCATCATAAATATGAGTCAGTTGCCAAGTATTCAAATTTTGATCATGTGACCATGGGGATGCCACAATGGTCATAAGCAGGGATGGGTTCTACTTACCTTTACTACCGGTTTGCAACGGGATCACGCACGCATGCACAGATCGCCGATGACAACATCCAGGGCGGTGGGCGGGGCTTCCCACCGGTTTTACTACCAGTTCTTGCAAACCGGTCCGAACCGGTGGCAACCCACCACTGGTCGTAAGTCCAAAAAATTGTCATAAGTCACTTTTCAATACCATTGTAACTTTGAACAGTCACTAAATGAATGTTCGTAAGTCAACAACTATCTGTATTACCAGTGCCATCCATGGAACGGCTCAACGCCTGCAAGATAGCAGATGTAGCATTGTAATAGGAGCCCATCTCTTTCCTCTAAGCAGTGAAGTCACACCCATGTGTGACTTCACTGTATATAGAGAGCTGGGGCTTTGATCACAACACTGCACCTACCAGATTTTGATTTCTCCCCTCCAATTAACCATGCAAATAACGTGTTCAATTGTTGCCTGGCATTGTAAACTCTTACCTCTTCCAGAGGGAGAGATAAGTCACCAACTACACAGGTGGTTGCTTAAAGAGCTGTTCCTAAACAGTCCCAGTTGTAGGACTTTGAAGCTGTTCATTTTTATTTACATACAAACCCTTTTGGTGGAAGCTTCTGCTCAATTTGCCAAGTTTTAGCCCAGTTTCATCTGCAGATGGTAACGGGTGATACTGCTTGCTATCTTGTTGTGAACAGTAAGCTTTACTATCTGCTAATCAACTGACTGCTTATTTATACAACTATAATTGTCATGGCTCCTACTGCTACCACCGTCCCCCCTCTTCTTTTAGTTTTTAGCAATTTTTTTTACAAGAGATTGCTCATTAGGACTGCCATGCATGAGCTGCAAAATTATGGATAATCACTAGGTTAAAAAAATATGTCTACAGAGCTCACTCTTTGCTCCCATCTATCAGAGTTTTTTTTTAACCATCCAAATATAATAGCTTTATTCCTCACTGTAACTCCCTGAACAATAATTCATGCAAGATTCACTGGAACAGCAGTGTATTCAAAGTATGTTCTATTTGCAGTAGAGGTTATTTTTTCTGCAGATTATGTTCTGTACAGAACATTAATAAAAATGTCCACTGAATGGGCCTTGGCTGAATCTATTCAACATATAAAGATCATTTACTATTTGTTCATCTAACACAGCATTGCCTTCTTCTGAATGGTAAAAGTTGTCAAGTAATTCAAACAAAGAGCATCTCCATTCAAAGAATATACTGATGTCTTTCCCTGGCCTAGACTCACATAGTAAAGTTGGAGATGAAGGCAGAACGGGGCAGATCCAAGTCAAAGGTAGCTTCTTTGGCTTCAGGATGAGGGTTACTCATGGAAATCCACACTCGTGTGGAGGCATAGCGGGACACAATCGTCGCACGCACAAAGAAACTGGAAATGATGAGCTGAGGAGAAAAACGATAAAGTTGGTCAGAAAATGGTCCAAAGCATCCATTCAGCCTTCAGCATGAAACTTGAGAGAATTCTCTAAACCATTTTGAAGACTAGGTGGAGAATCGCAGAAACAACTCTAAGAATGATTCAAACAAGGAAGGCCCCTCAGACTGTTTATATGTGGAGTCCCAATTCCACTGAATACAGCAGTACCCTGAAATACCAGGTTACCTGTGGAACCATCTTTCCCTAAGAACATCTACTAGTACTACCAGATTAGATAGGAATCACATTCCTAGTTCCTTCCCTTAAACATTGTCACCTTATGGAAGCTAGGAAGGGTGCCTTTTTTGTAGCTGTCCTATGCCCTATGGCAGGGGTCACCAACCTTGGCAACTTTAAGATTTGTGGACTTCAACTCTCAGAGTTCCTCAGCCAGCTGGAAGTTGAAGTCCACAAGACTTAAAGTTGCCAAGGTTGGAGACCCCTGCCCAATGAAACACTCTGGCCCCTGAGCAGGCCTCTACTTTCCTAGCCTTCCGAAAAGCCCTGAAGACCGGGTTTTAAGCCCAGATGCTAGGATAGGATGAGGTGACTGCATGTTGGAAGTGTAACTTGGTTTTTGTTTTTAATGTTTATGGTTTGAATAGTTCTATTATGGTTTTATTTATATCATTTTATTACTGATATTGGTTTAATTCTTGATTGGAAGACACCCAGAGTTTGGGTGCAACTATATAAATGTTACTAATAAATAAATGCATGTAGTGTGGATGAAGAAAGCACCTAGAATTGTGGTGAAAATAGACTGATCAATATATGAATTGACTACTGATGATCAAGTTCACTTTCAAAATTGGATACTCACAATTGAACAGTTAAGTTTTCACAAACTCGGAGGGAAAGATTCCTGTAATGATTTCCTATTTTCTTCATTCTTTCATATCCTCTCGAGAAATCCACTTAAACAAAGGAACATTCACACACATATGCTCTGCTCCCATAACATGCTTAATTGGGTCAATGACAGCAATGCTTGTGCATTGTGGGATAAACACAGAGTTAAAGTTACCCTGCTTGGTTGTATGAAGGGAATCTGTGTAATCCCAGTCAGTTAAGCCATTTTGGCCACCTAAATCCTCCAAGAAAAAGAGCCAGAGAAAGAATGGATGGAAAAAGCAAATCTCTTTTAGAACTCACTGCCCAGGCTGTGCAACATAGAACGTAACTTCTAAATCTGATTAGTTGTAGATACTAGGCCAAGCATCCTACTGCCCACCAGCCTGACCAGGGCCAAAAAAATAAGATGGAAGGAAACCTTGTGTTCTATGGCACAAGACCTGCTGAAATGCTGGACTCTTCCTTGGGGGAACGTGTACTCTGTATTCCCAGAATAACCCAGTTAGTGTGATTCTGGGTGTTGCCAAAACTGCCAAGGTGATTTGACCTGTCTAGTGGTTATTTAATTATTTTGTGGGAGCAGCAGGTATGTATACTCTGCATATGCCCTAGGCATGTGTTTAAATAATTGAACTCAAGATAAAAAAATGTGTGGTTGAATGGCATCACTGGTATGTGCCAATTCTATTCCCCTCACAAAAAGTCCTTGTTAATTTGGATTCTGCATAATATCCAGTTGATGTCATTCAAGTTACCGGTCTGCAGTGGATGAGGAAGATGTTTGGATCTTGATTGGAATCCCAAACACACCTGGTATCAAACTATTTTGTAAATATATTCTGAGAGACTATATTCCCAGCTTTACTTATTGGCCAGCATGCCTCAATAAAGGACCTCAACAGGACTTCTAAAGGAATATGTATAGGATTGCTCTGTAAAGCTCCAACTTTATCCTGTTTATAATCACAGGCTAAAGGACTCTCCCTAGATTTTGATGAAGCAGCAGTAAAATCCCTCCTACCTACCAGATTAGATTGTGATGACAAATCATTAATAAAATCAACTGGTAAATCAGCAGATTGCCTACCTTGCTTTGGGGAGCTTTCACTTGACGTATAGACCTCTGTGGACAAAAACAAAACAGTGGTTTTCTTACACATAATATGGCTTTGAAATATTCCAAATGGATGGATATTGCTGAGTGATTTCCAGAGGCCAATACATGCCCTTTTGTTTCTCTTCTTAGTTGTCTCTTGATACTTCCTACCATACCCAATCCTTCCTTCCTTCCTTCCTTCCTTCCTTCCTTCCTTCCTTCCTTCCTTCCTTCCTTCCTTTCCTTTCCCCCTCTTTTTTGTTGTTTCGAGGACATGAAGACATAATTTAAAATTTTGCTGTCCTAAGCTGCCCTAACCATGTTCAGAAGCATCAGAAGCCAGTTCCAATGGCTTTTGAAAGAATGGCTGATAATTAATTATCATGAAAATGGCTGCAAAAATCCAGACAACTATAGATGGCATCAAAGCAGTGGTGAAATCTGAACCGGTTTACTACCGGTTCACTGGCTGCGCATGCGCACTGCATGCCAAATGTGTGCTGCGCGTGTGTATGCACAGTGCACACCATGCACCAAATGCAAGTTGCGCGTCCAGTGCACACCAAAAGGAGGCATGGGGTAAGTAGAGCAGCGCACGGGGGGAGATGATCAGCTATGGCGCGCTATCTTCAGAGCCTTTTTTTTTTACTTTTAAAAGCATTTTTTTACAACCTATTCGCCGAATACCGTGTTTCCCCGAAAATAAGACCCTGTCTTATATTTTTTTGAACCCTGAAATAAGCGCTTGGCATTATTGCCATGTGCTCAAAAGCCCGATTGGGCTTATTATCAGGGGATGTCTTATTTTGGGGGAAACAGGGTAGGTTGTAAAAAAAATGCTTTTAAAAGTAAAAAAAAAGGCTCTGACCATCGCATGACACAGTTGTTGGATTTAACTTGGATTTTTTTACTACCGGAGAACCAGTAGTAAAAAAAATGCTAAAAAACTTTTTAAAAAAAGTTCCAAAGATCATGCGTTGCTCAGCTGATTGTCAGAACTTTTTTTTTTAACATTTTTTACTACCAGTTCGGCAAACCAGTAGCCTTTTTTACTATGGGTTCGGGCGAACCGGACTGGACCGATAGCATTTCACCCCTGCATCAAAGAGCTTGCTGTAGCTCTTTGCTAACATCTAGTGGCTATCCAAATTCTTGCAAACAAGGTCTGTTAGCCCTAGTTAAATCCAACATGGAACAACGTGCCTGTTGTTACAAAAGAAAAAGAAAAGAACATTTTATAAAGAGAGTAATGGATCTCGATCGGGTTTCCATGTCTTATATTTTTCAGCCAGAATATCATTGGCTGTTGTGAAAAACAGAATGCTAGACTGGATATGACTTTGTTCCTGTCTAGCTTTTGTTATGCTTTCATGAGAACTTCCAGATGGTGGGCTAGAAATTGGGAAAGCTAGAATTTAATCCCTCCAAAAAGAGAAAAATAAAACAAGATAAAGAAAAATGTTAGTTCTTTCCTATTACTATCCAGAGATAGTAATGTTATTATATAGAGATCGTTTGTATTTCTCTCACTTAACTTTTGTTTACAATGAAACTGCAACTGTCTTACACAATTCATGTCAACTGGACCATGCTGAAATATGTGTAGATTATTGTGATAAGGACCTTTCAGTCTGGCTACGTATAGCATATATGGACTGCAGTAATCCAGTTCCCATTAGATTGCATTCAAGAGATTCAAAACCATCTAACTCTCTGCTGCCAATTAGTAGCTGTGGATTTAGTAGAAAAGCTTTAGTAGAAAAGACAATCATAATTTGATATCTCATTATCAAGATGCTTCAGAAAGAAATAATCTATTCAGTGCAAGGGGTCTTCAGGATTCTGGTTTGTCTATCGCCTGTGAAAGTAATAATTATCCTCATGTTAGATTATATTCTGTATTTCTGGCACCACTTCTGTGATGATCTTATCTGATGAAAGAAGGAATCTGCCCTATCTTGTGTCATTTTGAGCATATTTAATTTAATTTAAATTTAATAAATAATAATAATAGAACAGAACAGAACAGAACAGAATTCTTTATTGGCCAAGTGTGATTTGACACACAAGGAATTTGTCTTGGTGCATATGCTTTCAGTGTACATAAAAGAAAAGATACATTCATCAAGAAACATAAGGTACAACACTTAATGATAGTCATAGGGAACAAATAAGCAATCAGATCATATTAGGAAACAGTCAATATAAATCTTAAGGATACTAGCAACAAGGTTACAGTCATACAGTCATAAGTGGGAGGAGATGGGTGATAGGAACGATGAGAAGATTAATATTAATGCAGACTTAGTAACTAGTTTGACAGAGTTGAGGGAATTATTTGTTTAGCAGAGTGATGGCGTTCAGGAAAAAACTGTTCTTGTGTCTAGTTGTTCTGGTGTGCAGTGCTCTATAGCCAACACATAATAATATGGCCAACACAATGAGGCAGCTGTTGCCCAGGAGTTCAAGAAGGACATTTTAAAATCCTACCGAGAGTTGGATGGAATTGAACTTGGGACATTCATTATGCAAGAGAGGGGCTTTCTTACTGAGCTATGTCCCTGGCCCTTCTGGGTAATTCCGATAGGATTGCTCTGTAAATATTCCCATTGCATTAACATTTGCTTCTCTCATTTCATTCTTGTTTTGACTGAAATGGGGGTTTGTGTGTGGAACATATGAGATAGAACTGGATGTAAACAGGGACGTGAGGGAATTACAAATATTGAAAGCATTTAGTACCATTAGTTTCCATTAAGGCTCAAATCAGTCTTAAAAATGAAAAAAAAAAAAAAACCATTTAAAATGTATCCATTCATTACAAATGTAGAAATCTGGGGTGTTTTCCAGTAATGGGAACTATCTTTTTTTTTGAAAACTTTCCTATGTACATATGTGGTATGATTGTTCTGTCCTATCACTTCCTTAGAACATAGGGTCATGCAGAACATTGTGCCAAAACCATCCTTTGCCTTTAATTATTGGGGGGGAGGGGATCAATCAGAAGATCAAAAGTCGCCCAGAATCATTTGCTGAGACAGGTAGCTATAGAAATCAAATGATAGATGATAGATGATAGGTAGATAGGTAGATAGGTAGATAGATGATAGATAGATAGATAGATAGATAGATAGATAGATAGATAGATAGATGATAGATAGATGATAGATAGATAATTGATATAGATAGATAGATAGATGATAGATGATAGATAGTTAATTGATATAGATAGATGATAGATAGATAGATAGATAGATAGATAGATAAATAGATAATTGATAGATAGATGATAGATGATAGATAGATGATAGATAGATAGATAGATAGATAGATTATAGAGATACTGTGGATAATAAATTTCTTCCTTTTCCTAGACTAAGAAATCCAAAAATTTACCATGTGCTTATGTGCTTCCCACAGTTATTACACCTGTGTTGTTTTTAATGACCTATGTCAAACAAATCACAGAACAAAATTATGAATTCAGCTATAACTTATTTTCAGGGAAGCAAGTTAAGTAAATGATATGAGATGAAAGAATATTAGCACGTGATCTTTTTTCAACACTATGCTATTCTATTTCGTAATATTCTTTGTTTTTCATAGTTCAAATGGTTTCACAGTAGTCCCAAATATTGCTATTCATAGACTGCACCTGCTGTGGGCTTGGGTCCTTTAAACTTTGGATGGCAGTGAGCTGCAGCTGCCTGGACCTGGAACCGAACCAAGCCATCATAGCAGTGACTGCTATGGAACTCAGTAAAATTGGGTTTTTCTTTCCTACGAGCAACAATGAAGGTCCAGTTTAATAAGGAATGATCCAAGCCAGTGATGGTTAACCTTTTCAGCACCAAGTGCTGAAACTGGAGCATGTGGGCGCGTGTACGCGTGCTGGAGCACCGTAACCTAAAAGAGAGCAGCTGGCTGGCGCACATGCGTGCGGCATCCAGCTGCTCTTCCGGGTTCCATCACATGCATGCGTGCCAACCAGCTGCTCTCTTCCGGGTTCCAGGTTCCGGGTTCCGGCATGCACATGATAAAACGCGGAAGAGCAGCTGGTGACAGTGCACATGCCCACAGAGAGGGCTCTGCATGCCACTTCTAGCACGCGTGCCATAGGTTTGCCATCACGGATCCAAGCAGTCCATAATAGACTGTTTCTATGGCTGGTATTGTTCCATTGAAGTTAGCGGGCCACATCTTCAACAGTTCATAGCTTACCTAGAGTGTAACTTCACACAAAATATTCCTGGGCGGATTAGAGATCTAAAGTGAAAGGCTTTCCAGCAGAAGAAATAAAACAGGAGTGAAAACATCTCTGAAACAATGGAATGATTTTGTTAAAAGTGGCATGTTTTTGATCCTGTTAAATAAGTCAAGGATTTATTTGCTTCTGGTAGGAAAAAAAAAACAAGTTTTGAAGTAATTCAGAAGGCTCTATCCAGCTGAATGGAAAGGCTCTTATTATTATTCGTATATCATGCATAACTACCCTCACTCTGTTGAGGGGCTGTCTGTCTTTCCCTTGTGCTCATGAAGCATTCTCTGTAACTCAAATGTTTCCTCTGTGCTTTGCCCTCTGAGTTCTGCAAAGAGACATCCACCTGCTATTTCCCATCAATGCTTTACTGTAGAATCCTTGGCAAGTTATGGTAGAACACAGCTAGATTTCTCCTTTCTCCAGCCATTCGTTCCCATCGCTTTCTACAAAGTTAGGAGCAAAACTCAGGATTTCACGGTGGTTGAAGAACCATTAAGCATTGCTGCCTCCAGTGATCTTATTCCCTTCACCACCATTTCCATTTGCTAAACATAAAAAAAAAAAGATAGGGGGAAAATGCTACAAAAACAACACAGCAACATCGAGGCATCCTTTGGGGCTTACATTTGTTCATCCCTTTGCCTGGACTTACCTCATGGGAAGGTACCTGTATTGGAAGAGGATGTCCCACAATGCTTAAAGGTGCTAGAATCTGAAGGAGAACGAAGAGAGATCTCCGGAGCTGGTCCATGGCTGGCAGGAAAGTTTTGCTTCGTCTTTGTGGAAGGCGCTCCGGATGAGAACGCCTCCTTGGCATCTCTTTCCTTCGTACTTTTGAACCTCAGGTTTCTTCTTGGCTTTTTTTTTCCTCAAAGGATCTATAAATGTAGCATTCATCCTGATACAAGCCTTGATTGTCCATGCATCCAAGACTGGAGAGTGGCCAGTTTCGCTTGCTACTCCATAAGATGAAATGAAAACAAAATCTTCTGAAGAGCCTGTGTCTGTCCTGTTTTCCACATTTGGTGAGGACTTCACGAATCCACAAATATGTTGCATAAATAGGCCCAGATAGGCAAGGGGACAGAAGAAGGTCACGGCAAAGTTATCAGCATTGGTCCCAAAGTGTACCTGCTGCACAGTCCTTTGACAGGAGAAGCCAAAAATATGCCAAGGACTCATTTGAGAACAGAAAATTCCCTAGTTCAGTATGTACGTGTATGTTTGTTTGTACAAACCAGAAAGGGAGAGATTTCCTGAGTTGTGGGATCTTAGTGAACTTACCCAGTTTAGCTTCTTTTGGTCCTGGTTTAATCCTCCTACTTCTCAGAAGAGACACCTCCCTCACAGTGGTAAAAGAAAAATATTTCTCTTCCTACTGCCCAAACTGTAGGATAAACAAGCACATTGGCTTGCAAGTCTCAAGGACTCAAATCCTCTCCCCGCTTACTTCTTACAAATGATTCCTTCACTTCTGTCCTGATGCCTCATTAATATTCTTCGGCTAGTGTTTGTAAAATTCTCACTGACTACTTTACACATAAAGCTAAGCCATCATGTGCTTGCTTTGTACTGTATTTGGTTTAGACTGTTTATTTATTTATTAAATTTATTGGCTGCCCATCTTGCTACAGGATAACTCTGGGCAGCTTACAATCACATTCCTTAGTTGCTTTGTAAACTATGATTTCTACTCCTGGCATTGTCATTTAGTAAACAAACTTATCTTAACTAGCAAACTCAGCCATAATATGTCATAAATTAAGCTAGAGTGCCCCCTCTCTCTTCCTCTTTTACTCTCACATTCCTTCTTTCTCCCTCTACACATACTGCATAGGTTGCTAAAAATAGATAATGGTGTTGACCCTGAGGGGAAAAAAACCCTATTCTTTCATTATACCAACAAAAATTGTACAGAATTGCTACAAATATTTGAAATACATAATGGATTCTTTTGAATCTAAGATTTAAGGCAGATTTATCTTTCCTAAAGTGGAGATTTTCACGTTTGTGTGACATTTCTTCTCAGGATCTTTTCAAAAGAACTAATAGCAACCTAACTCTATTCTGTAGACCAACCTGCATGTTTGATAGTGCTCAGTCACTCCATCTCGTCATGTAAGCTGGTACAGAAATGGTTCCAGTCCAGGCATATCCTCTTGCCTCCATTTTCTAACCAACTTGTAAATAGGTTTGCAGCATTTTTGCTCAATTCCCTTTGAGCAGGTTTGTTACCTTGGAAAAAAGTATTCCCATTTAATTGATCTTCGACATCTTAACTGTTTTAGAAGCAAGCCTTCTATGGTATTGTGATCCTCTTTTAGTTTTGCAGTTTCCCTCCAAACTGCAAGTTACAAAAGGTCTCCCAATTGTGTATTTATGTATTTTATTGAAAGGGAACTTTTCCAAGAAATATTTTCATATCAATGGGAAGTTCATTATGTTTGAAAATGTATGTTTCAACATACTTGTCTTGGCTACTTCAAAGCTCCCCCTCCCAAGTAATCCTTTCCTGTTTGTGCTCCTGCTGGTTGTTTTGCACACATGAATGCTTAAAAAAAAAAGAAAATAAAAATTCTGAATACCAGATCTCTTACTGAATCCTCCTCCTACATATTCCTATATTTTCCGACAATTAAAGAAGCTGTTTGCAATGAAAATTTCATAATAGGATTCAGGAGCAAAGCTCAAGTAAATAAATTAGTATAGCCATAGCAAGAGATGAGGGATTTTGTCTTCTCTACACCAAAAAGATGATGGATCATCAGGCTGCAAAAAATTTGAGGAGTTAAAGATGCCTATCATCTTATGATTGTCTGGACTTTGGAAGCTCAGATATGGTAGCCTTAAACCTGGAATCTTCTATATGGAAAATATGTGATCATTCATTTGGGTACAACTGCTCTGTGACCTGACTAAAGGCTGTGCAAGGTAATTTCCTGCTGGATTTGATATCATGTGAATTTTGCAGGATGCCAATTCTTTTTTCCTTTTCCAGCTAAGGATATAAAATTAGCTGACTATTCTATGAATTATACAGCAATTTTAAAAAGTATTTAATAGAACTTTCATTGCATGAAATACTTCAAGATCAAAATTTACACCAGTAATTTCCACTCAATACACCTGAAACCCATGGGGAATTCAGGAAATTGTGGACATAGATATTTGGAGGGAAAGGAAAGGTTTATTTAGGACTAAAGCTTATTTCATATAATAGTTGACCAAGTTTTTACTCAAATGTCTGTTGTGCTTCCTTTTGAAGTAATTGTGCCAAATCTTAAAAACAGATGAGAGCCACAAACATCCCATCCCAATTGTGCACAAACAGATTGTATAAATGTCCTGTACCTTTCCAGTTCATATAATCTATAGTTTTTATTTGAAAAAAAATATATTCAGGAAGATGTGACACTTAGCTCAGAAAAAAAGACTTCCTTTCCGTTTTCCTCCTTATGTATATGTGTCTGTGATATATATAAAAAAAAATCAATTCCCTTTGATTGCCAAGGCAAGAAGGAGGAAATTTATTATAGACATAGCAATAGCACTTAGATTTATATACCATTTCACAGTGCTTTACAGATTGTGCCCCCACCAATCTGGGTCCTCATTTTACCAACCCTGGAAGGATGGAAGGCTGAATCAACCTTGAGCCAATCAGGATCAAATTGCTGACATTATATTTTCCCAAAGGAGAAATTGAGAAAAATCTTAACAAAGGCAGAAAGCAGCCCCAACAGCCTCCAACAGATGCCTGAAGTCTTTAGAGATGAGTATTTTGTGCCCATTAAGAAGACTGGCTGGGCCAATCTATTCATAAACAAAACACCTTCAGCTCCAGCTGATGGTATTATGAATTTACATCCCCCATCCAAATTCTAAGAACATAATGGGATTAAGCCACCACCATTAGAATAGCAAAAGACACAAGGCTCACTACATTGCACAAACCCCAGAGCATCTCAGAACCCTATAAAAAATCCATCCATTCCTAAACCAAGGGGTCAGCTGTCCCAGAACTGCATGCTGTTGTTGGTTCTGCTTATCAATAAACCTTCTTTCTTATGCAGCCTCCATTTTATTCCCGGATTGAAACTGGATCTGGATTTCTCTTCCAAAAGTACCACTTGTCTTTGTGAACAGTTGAACTAGAACATCTTAATGGCTTGATTTGTATTGTAAGATTCTATTGCTTGCTTCTTTGTTCAACTTCCACTAGAAGACAATGGTACATAATTCACCCCATGGAGGTGGGATTAGCAAACTTTGATCCCTTCTAATAAAGGACTATTAGACACTTATGCAATGACACTTGCACAACCATGCCTGATTGGTTTCTGCATCTTTTCATATTGAGGGTGTGGCACTGTGAGAGATATTCCCTCCAATATTCATTTTGTCTGCAATGGCATTCTGTATTTGCTTCATATGTGTCTTTTTGTGCAACTTCAATATTTTTTGGATATGTATTTGCTCTAAAAAATAACTGAGTATTATTCAATTTAGTTAGCACTCAGCATGCTTCCAGTGAATCCATGTGTCCAGTTTAGAGTAAGCATGTATGCCACTCAGTTCAGTTAGCAAAAATATAGCTTGCTGGTTATTTCTTAAACATCATAAACAGTCAACTGTCAAAAGGGGGTTAAAAAAGCGGGCAAAAACAGGAACAGAACAACAATCAAGAGGGGAAAAAACCTATTTGTTTAAAAGTGATTTAGAATGAAAAATGAACAGAACAACTGATTTTATCTGCTGGATACTGTAGCAATTATTACCCTTTTAAGGCTGATTGGTTGGTTTGTTAAACTGCCATTTCCTTTAAACTATTTTGGTTTCCACACCTCAAACAGTGACTTCTTTCATTCTTTTTTTTTCCAGAGTCACTAGCTTCTAATCTTTCTGCCAAAGGCCACATCCTTCACTGTTCTGCCAGTACTGGCCCTGGAAACCAAGTAGGACTAGGTAACATCTTAATATACAATACATAGCCTGAGGTTTTTAAATGAAAACCACATCACAGTCCACCGTGGTATGTTTCTGTGTTGTTACTAGAAACTGCCACAATATTTTCTAAATATGTGCAGAAATCGGTAACTGAACAGTATCACGACTCTATCAACATACAAACCAGTAGTTTCTAGCTCCTACCAGGTGATGCCAAAAACCCTGCTTGAATGGGAAACTTCATACTCTGCTTATCATCCTAATGTGAGATCTGAGGAATGGTGAATTAATTCAAGAGTGAGCATGGTACTATAAATGTTCAACTTATTTAAATACAGTGGAAAGTTACAGAGGAAGATAAGAACCTGGACATTTGATTTCAAAATGTACAGTATTTATTACTTGTGGGACTGGCAAGTTGAAGGATTGCTTGAGAGTTATCTCCAGCCACAGTAGCAATTTCTGCATTATTCGCAACTTAGCAATTTAGTAATAGGTTAGCAGGAGGGTTACAAAGCCAAAAAGAAGGTATTCATAAAACTCAGATTTTCCTTAGTAAAAGAAAGCCTTGCTTAAATGAAGAGAATTTAGTCCAAGTTCCAGGACACTGCTGTGGTGGAGGCAGAAGAGCAATATTGGTTGTAGGACATGGTATTTTAAAATTTTATGTTTTATGAAACATAAATAAAATGAAAATGAAAATCAGTCAAAGTCAAGTTTTACTTTATCTTCTTTTTTTTTTTAGAGAAACTACATAGCATGCCAATGTTTTGTGATTGGCTGATTGATTTTTTCCCCCCACCATTGGATTTTTAAGCTTGCTGACATATACCACATGTTAAGGTTGCAGTTTTATTTTTATTTTTATTTATATGCAACTATTTGCAACAAGTTGCCCATTTCACGAGGTAATAGGCTATGGGAAGTTAGTGCTTTTTCTGTGGAAAATAAATTACGGTCCTTTTCCATTTATTATTTGCACAGCATCTTCCATTATTCCTGATCATTGTGCTAGGGGTATGATTGAAACCATGCTCGGTGGATCTGATAAATTTCTTGAAATCTATCAGATTTCAAGAAATTTATGCTATTTCTTGTTCATGCTATTACAAAGGTCTTTAAGATGCCCTAATGATCTCTGATGATTGGAAGAAATAGGAGCTTCTATTTGTCCTGAGCCAGCATTTCCTCTACAAAGAACTAGAACTCCCAGAATTCCCGGTCTGTAATAAAGGGGGACCGCGGACTGGGAACCCTAAATGTTGCAGTCTTTAACAAACCTAAGACAGGGCCGCCCTATTCAGGCTGCAAATATCCTGCCAACACTACGCAGCAGCAAAGATGTTGCTGTTTCTATATCTCTTTGCTGCTATCTCCGGAGTTTGGCAGCTCCGATGGCCTCCCTCCTCCGCAAGCAGCGCCCCCGCTCCGCCCGCCCCTCCCATGGGAGAAGGATATACCGAACAACGCTCGCTACCCGTCAGGCGTTGCTAAGCGACGCTCAAGAAGGAGACTCCGCAAGTAGAGAAAGGGATCACAGTGACGCGCGTGCGCCGTTGCAAAGTTCTACCCGCCGGGCGGAAAGAGAGGCGCATGTGCAGTGAGGCCGCGGACGGAACCGAGGCTAGTGGCTTTTCTAACAAGAGGAAAAAGGCGGACTGAGTAAGTGTGTTGAGAATTAACCTTCGTGCCTGGAGGTGCTGCTAGTGCGAGCAGAACCAAGTCGTCTTTCTGGGTTGGGAGGCCGGAGTGGCACTTTATAAGCACTGTCTTTTGCATTGCTAGCTGCTGTGTGTCGGCTAAAGGCGAAAGACACCTAAAAAACTGGGACTATGGGAGCCACCAGAATATGGGGACTATTTGGGCTGGCACAGAACTGTCCCTGGGTAGAAATTTAGTCCAGTGCTGGGTTTTCCCACCAGAATAAACTTGTTGGAGTTCAAGTGTTGGATACTGGGAAGAGACCTTCTTGAGGAACTAGAGGGGAAGATCTGCTAGTTTAGGATCTTGGAAACCTTCCTTTTATTTACAGATAGAAGAGGCTACTTGCTGGTCACCTGTATATAGGCAATTGACAAAGGTTAAGGACTTTTGCTGCACCTTCAGAGACTGGATATGAGCGGTAATAAATTTATTTTCTTGTTCCATTCAGGTCTATTTCACCATGTCTCAGCACAGGCATAGTGGTGGCAGCAGCAGAGGATCTGGCTCTTCAAAGGTATGCCAGTAAGTGTAGGGATACACCTGTTGGGGAGGGCTAGTTTATAACTAAGGTTCAGAATAGGTGATGTAAAAGATGTACTTTTTTTTTTATTGTTAGAAAAGGGAACAGGACACATAATGTGATATTTCAAAACTAGCCAATTTTAATGTCATCTTTCCCATACTCGAATGTGATTAGAATAGTACAAAATATTTGTGACACCTTGAATTGCATGAATATATGTTCTTAAACCCTTATTTTATTAATATAAATAGCCATGCCTTTTTTCACATGTGGCGATAGGAATCTGTGGTCTGCCGTGCCTGTGCCTGTATCAAATGAAAATGGAGGAAATATAACAAATTCATGTTGTTGCTTGCCGTTTTTTTCATGCAGTAAGACAAACAGCGCAGTGGTGCTTGAATGAGCTTCTGAAGGAAGTTCTTGGCAAATCTAGCTTAGTGTTTAGTACAGACTGGTCTGTTTACTATTTTATTTCTTCTTATTATTTTAAGTCTCCCCTTGTGAACAGTCTACTTCAGTGCTGCCTTGTGCATATTTATCTAGAAGTAAATTCTGCTGTTTTCCATGAGATGTACTTACAGGTAAATATGCATAGGGACATGGATTTAATAATGGAAATGCAAAGGCCCAGTAACAAAATGAATCTTTCAGGGACCATCCATTTGCTTTTGTCCAGGTACGGCATATGGAAGTTGATGAAGAATTCACTTTAAGTCAGACTCAGACGCTAAGTCAGGCGCAACGTAATTTGGAGCAACACTCCGCCTCTGAAGTGGAACAAAAAGTGAGGCACTTTTTATACATTTTTGAGGGCTTTTTGTTATGACTGGCTATAACCAAAGATGCATGCTCTGTTTTAAAATAAATAAGTACATATTTTATGATTTGTAACAGTTATCTACATTGTAGCAGCTTTCCTGACCTAGAGATTTTTTTTAAAGTTACAGAACGGCTAGGGACACTGAAGACAATATTTATAGGAAACTTAGATTAATACTGTACTCATGGAACTGTAACACATGCACAAGTCTGCCTGCAATGTTTGTTATATTCTCTGTGTAGGTAAATGAACTGGTGCAATTCCTTCTGATCAAAGATCAGAAGAAAATTCCTATTAAAAGGACAGGTAAGCATGGATTTATTTTTATTTTATTTCATCAGGGGGACTTGGATTCAGTTTCCAGGGTTGGAATACAGATATCTGCATGTGCTCTGTTTTCAATAATTTCTGTTCTAAGATTGAGTTTTTCAAAGAATGGGAGCATTTTTATTATTTTGGTGAGCCTCTTTCCCCCAACTTTAATCCAGTTTTTTTTGGCGGGGGGGCAAGGTCATTTAAGAGCCACAGAGCAGGATAGTAAATATATAACAATTAGTAATGCTAAGTAAAGAACAATTACTTTATGAGTGCTAAACTAGAAATTATTTGGTTTTTTTAACATTTCTGTCAGAATGTATGCCATAAACTTCATTGTTATTTGTGTTTATTTTGAGTAGGTCCAACATTACACAGAATGTTGTCGTATAAGTAGCATTCATCAAAAGAACATAAGATTAAGTGCATCTAGTCCAAAATTCTAGTTGCCAACTAGAAGCCCTTGAAACCCCAGATATGAGATCAGTCTTTTCCCATTCCAGTTCCCTAGGAACTGATAGATCAACATTATTCGTCTTTTTACAGATATTCTGAAATATGTCATCAAAGACTACAAAGATCTCTTTCCTGAGCTCCTCAGACGAGCCAATCAGACTCTTCAACAAGTGAGGAATCCATTGATGATTTGAGCATATTTGATCAATCTATAAATCTTACTTTCTGAATGAAGAAGCTAATCTAAAAATTTAGCAATAAAAAAGTTTTCAGAGTGGGAATCCTGCAGCACAAAAAATCTTGTCCATCCTAAAGACTCACTATTCATTGACTATGATCCATGAAAGTTTATATTTCAATTAGTTTATCAATTTTCAAGATGCTACAAGGGTATGTAGAAAAGGTCATTGTAGGATATAATGAAACCGAAATACTCCATTGACCATAAGCAATGAGAAATCTAGCCTCATAATTTGGGGAATGATTTGCCCTTGTCATCAAAATGACTGGCATTTCTGGTTTAACCCGAATGAATGGAGAAATTTCAATAGATTGTAAATGTATTATATTATATTTCTATTTTTTAAATTTAGGTTAATCTAGGCTTACAGTTGGGAATACTAATTCAGGCTGAACTCTTTGTCAACAATCTAGAATCTGGACACTTATCATGAACAAGATAACTTATACAACTAATGGAAATAATAGCTTTTATTAATTATTTATTAAACATATCAATTTGTTATGTTTGCATATGAGTTTGCTCTCATTTAAAAAGAAGAGACAATAATAGTGAACAAGGAAGGGAGCTCTATTCTGATTTATCTTTCTTGTTTTCTCAGGTATTTGGACTGGGACTTGTGGAAATTGACCCAAAGTACCATTCCTACATCCTGATCAGTAAATTTCCTCCTTTGGAAGCAGAGATTGCGAATGAGTAAGGAAAAGAGGGAATGTAAATGCCTCTGTTTCTGTGCTTCTATGTTGGCTAAATTTTGTGTAAAACCTTGTACAAAACATGTCAAAAATCTCTTCATACATTTTGAAATGAGCAATAGTATTGCTTTTTTCTGATAACATGGTTTCTATATTCCTGCATTTCAAGATACTAAGGTAGAGATCAAAACCTTTTTCTGGGCCACTTAGTCTTTTAAGTGGTATGGCAGAATCTAAATTTCATTTTGTTTATATTTAAGTATACATTGAATTAAGCTTACTAAATTAATTAAATATATAATTTCCAGTCATGTGTTTAACCATTCTCCCTTTCTGACATATTGAAAAGTGTCTCAAATTGTAATAACTGAATTTCATGGGGTGCCTCTTCAAACATTTTGGGAAGCGCATCCCCCAATGAGATTTCAGCTGGTGGCCCTATGCCTGAGGAAAACCCATGTATTCTCTATGCTTTGGGAAATGGAGTTCCTTTGTGTTATCCCATGCTTTGAGCAGTCCACAATCTTCTTTCATTAGTTCCTGGACTGAAATGTTAAGTTTGTCTTAAAAAATTTGTTTCTCACTGGGTAATTCAGGTTTCTTTTACATTGCAAATCCTGTCTTCACTTCCAGATTAAGAAGCGGAATCTTTTTTCTTTTCTTTTCTGCAGTGATGAGAACACTCCCAAGATGGGCCTTCTTATAGTAATACTTAGTCTTATCTTCATGAAAGGCAACGTGATCAAAGAATGTAGGTTTCACTTTCACTCCTACTTAATTTACCCTGTTTCTTAGATAGTTTCATATGCTTACTGTTCTCTTTTGTCTTCATGCAGCTGCTGTTTGGGAAATGCTGAGGAGATTACATATTGACTGTTCTGGGTAATATTGGCTGCTCTGAGACAGCACTGAGAGATAAATTCAAATATTTCAGTGTGATTGGATGAATCGGGGAAGAAAATCTCCTTTGTCAGTTGATCTGAGACATTCTTTTTTTTCCCCCAGGGGAAAACACAAAATATTTGGTGATGTGAAAAAGCTGGTGACAGAGGAATTTGTGAGGCAAAAGTGAGTTGGGGGTTGCAAAGCCTTTGTGCTATCTTTAGTGCTCGAAGAGAAATTGATCATATTGGTTTCAGTGAATGGCAGATGGGAATTCAGAATGTTTTGCTTGTCTTTTAATGGCTAACATCTGGATCTTTTAAGAAAGGGGATTGGGATAGGATTATTAATTAGGATACAGGCTAATGGGAAATCTCAAACTATTTTCTTCCAAAAGACAGGAATGATATCTTTGAGCTGAATCAGTTATTCTATTAAATAATCTATCTGGTGCTTACAAAGGTTTTCTTTCACTGATCACATAATTCTCACTTCCTAGATATCTAGAATATACACGTCTCCCACACACAGATCCTCCTGAGTTTGAGTTCAGATGGGGACCACGGGCTTTTAAAGAGACTTCCAAGAAGCAGATCCTACAATTTGTTGCTAAGGTACTGATTAGACAGGGGAAAGGATTGGACTTTGTGACATTTGGTTTCATGGTTAAGGCACCAGACTAGAAACCAGGAGATTATGAATTCTAATCCTACTTTATCCATGAAAATTGGCTGGCTGACCTTGGATCAGTCACTCTCTCAGTCCAACTTACTTCACAGGGTGGTGGTTGTAGGAAAAATAGGAGGAGAAAATTGTGTTGGATACGTTCACCACCTTGAGTTATTTGTAAAAAAATAATAAAGGTGGGATACAAGTAAATATTCAACTTCTGCATTAAGGATAACTAAGGTTGTAGAATTAAAATATGTTGGATTAATAAATGGGTCTGAACAGTTGTACATTTTGACATGGCACTTGTCCTTTTCATCCTTTTTTAATATTTTACCAGAAACAGAATGATGGGAGTTATGGATTTTGCAGGAAATTGGCAATTTTCTAAGTACTCACTTTAACATCTAAGTTTTCCTTTCTGAATATACTCAGCTTTTTGTTGGCAGTCATGTTTGCTTGAAACAAGTCTTAGGGCATTAAAATGTCTAACCGTTAACAGATCCTGTACTGTTCTGATAAGAGCCAGTGTAGTTCTATGGTTAAAATGTGGGCCTTGGAGATCTGGGCTTAAGTTCCTTCTTGATGTTATTCTCTTTCAACCTTGCCCAGCTCACACAATTCTTGCTAGGTTGGTAAAGTTAGAAGAGAACCCCCATACATACCACCTTTTGCTCTCTGAGAAAAGGTTATAAATAAAATAAGCAGGCAGGTAGGCAGACAAAGCTGTACAGCCTAAATCATGTCCGTACAATGTCTATTTTCCTTAATAACTTCAGGGAGGGTATTGCAGAGAATCTGGTATATCTTTTTATTCTATTTTCCTAATTGGACTCCTTTGATTTTCCTTGATTAGATACAAAATCAGAATCCCAAATCTTGGATGAGCCAGTACAATGAAGCGGAAGCAGAAGCTAATGCGGTGGGAAAGTTATAAATATTGTGGTATTGAATTATAAGGAACTGTGAAAAACTCCTCCCTGGAACTGCTAGAACCACTGCCTGTTTTCTGTTACTATTCTTGGTAGGATTACCAGAGCCCCATTTCATGTAAAGTGATCTGTGCTTAATACATTCCCTGTTTTGTGAAGGAAAGTTTCCAGAATAGACTGGACCATTTTATTGGTTATGAAGATAAAATTCTTCTCTAAAACTTGGTAATTACTCAAGCATTAGCAATAGTATTTTCTGGAAATAAGATGATCGAATATCTACTGGAAATAAAAATATTTTTGCAATCATTTTTCTTTGCTATAATTTCTGTATTGCTTCCCACTTCATTTCAATTGACATATATGGTAGAGATGTATTCATTCATCAGAATAAAAATAAGGTATATTATCTTGGCAAAGCTTCTATTGGATCCTCTACTGAACCTAAGTGCTTATTTAATTCTCTCTAAAGAAATGGGGCTTTAAGGGTGTTTACATTTGCCAGGATTATGCTCTGTGTTTTTTTAAAAAAAGTTTATAGTTGATTTATTCTTTGTTTAAAGAATTTGATGGATGGGACTCAATTATTCATCTTAGGTTGGCAGATCTATACCTTGAGTTGCCTTTGGATGAGATCCCAGAGGTGATTTTTTTCAAGAGGCAACTAGACTTTGTGGTTTTTCTTTGAAGACGTTTTGTTTCTCATCCAAGAAGCTTCTTCAGCTCTGACTGGATGGTGGGGAATGGAAGGATTTATACTCCTTGCAAGACAGCTGGTCATCCTGTAGTCGCAATTTTTCTGGAAATCTCTTCATACTCCCGCACCATTCAAAGAGTATTCATCCCAAAGTGCATCGCTAAAAGTCTATGGAGATTCTCAGTCATCCAGGTCATGATTGTCCCAAAGGTGCTTTTTCAAGAGGCTACTGGACTTTCTGGTTTTTCTTTGAAGACGCTTCGAATGGTGCAGGAGTATAAATGCATTTCCAGAAAAATTGCAGACTACAGGATGATCAGCTGTCTGCAAGGTGCAAGGTCCTTCCACTTCCCACCATTTAGTCAGAGTTGAAGAAGCTTCTTGGATGAGAAGCAAAACATCTTCAAAGAAAAACCAGAAAGTCCAATTGCCTCTTGAAAAAGCACTTTTTGTGACAACCATGACTTGAGAATCTCCAAAGACATTTTGGATGAGATATGTCTACATGTATAAAGTGATATAAAGTAGTTCAGAACTTGCATTCCAGTTATGTTTCTCTAGATGGCACTGTATATCTATATTAGTAATAGAACCTCTTCAATAAAGTAAGTTTATTTTTGTTTTTAGTGTTTAAATTTAATAATGGTCTGGCACGGTGTCTAGGGCTTCCGTAGGATCTCGTGACACATCAACATTCTGCAAAAAGACAAAGGAAAGAAAGACTTTAAAGCACCACTATGACCTAAAAAGGAAATACAGTGAAGAACTGAAGCCTGTCTAGATCCATTTATATTAGTCATTTCAAGTATCCGGAGTGTTAGAATTATAGCCAGTGTATCTTGGCTCTGTTTCTCAGCTCTGCCCTTGGGCAGAGAAGAGTAGTTCTACCACTTCTTTCAGTATAGACCCATTGCAGAATATTGGACTAGTTCTTGTCAACTACATATAGTTTTCTTGTGAATAATTTGGCACCGTGAAATTGTGTCTTTGGGCTTCGAAGGAATTTCTCAAGGGCAGGTTAGTAAAAGCATCGAGATAGCACAGCAAAGCACAGCGATTAAAGTCCGATGTGGCAGAATTAGGTTAGGGAGTCAGGTGAAGAGAGGATTCTTTTACCTGAGGGTCAAACAGGCAAGAGGGAGGAGAGCGCCCCAGATCTTTCCAGCAGGGTTGTTTGGTGGGCTCAGGGCTAGCCATTGGCACAGCGCGGTAGTGCCGATACAAGGGGGCCTGGCTAGCTTTGTAGGAAAAATGCTAAGGGTGTTTTGGGGGCGGGGAGTGAAGATAAGAGGAAAATATTACATAGAGAGATGCAACTCTGAATACAATGATCTTTAACAGGAGCACCTGTCAAGTCAATAACCAGGAATACACGATGGGGCTGAAAAGCTTCAGGTCATACAATCCCTTTGCCAATCACAGCTTCCTTCACAACCTCTTTCCAGAGGTTTTCATATAAAATCTCCCATGTGACAGGAATCCTCCTTACCGTGGGGCGTTCCCGGTGTGTATTCACAGCCTCAATATTGAGAAAAATGGATTCCACCTCACAGCCTGTCCCCAAAAGAATGAACCCCCAATTACTGATGGGAGATGGGAGTTCCAAACACTCACTCACTGCCAATGGCTTTATCGGCTTCAAGATGACCTGCTAGGCCTGCACAAACTCCCTTCTCTGAAAATAGTCATGACTTGCTTTGGTTGGCATGAATACCTGATTTGGAACTGCCAGTTTTTTCCTTTTAATTGAGCAGAATTAAAACGGCTGGAACTCCTGTATGGCAGTTGTTGCCAATAGGCTGCTGATTGGTCACAGAAACGCAATGTTGTGCAGTATGCAGAGATGAATATAGAAGAAGAGATGTGTAGCTTTGTTCAGGTAGATGTTTAATGACTTGAGTCCAGGTAGGTGGCAATTCATAACTGACCTTAGCTCAGGGGTGCCAAATTCAATATGGCCCACAGGGCTGGCCTGGAAATATCAAAGGACTGGCCTGTGGTGCCTCTGCCGGCCAAAACGGGCTATGTGCACTCCCCCTGTGGCCCGTTTTTGGCCTCCACGGCCTATAGCACTGCCAGCCAATACCTTGTTGGGGGGCCAGCGTGGGCCATTTTTGGCCAGCAGATTGCTGCTGGTGGAGAACTACAATGCTGATCCGGCCCTCAAAGAAATCCAGTTTGATACCCCTGCCTTACCTGATCTTAGAGAAGTTAAGCAGGATTGGATTTGTCTAGTAAGACAGCCAAAAAGTACTAGGACTATAGTTTACAGCGGACAGAGAACTCAAAAAGATCAAGAAAGTAGCAACGGCAAACTATATTAGAGTCAATAAATTGGAAAAGACTGTACAGGCCAGCAATTCTTGCTTTTTCTCCCTGCATGTTCCATAGTATTCATACAAGTAGGAAAAGTCCCTGAAGGAATGTATCAATGACTGTACATAGCCACAAAATGGGAGGAAGCTTATTAGCATTAGAGAACAATTTACTCCCAACCACCATTGGATAACCATACTTTAGGTAGCAATATGAGTATATTATATTTTGTTTTGCAATAAATTCATCTTCAGTGCCTAATCACTGGCTATCTCTGCATGCTCCCCTAAAACAGACTTCTGATTTTTGCTGTCCAAATGGATCTTTGATCAGGAGGAAGGGACTTACCGTATGCCACAGGGGTGAGCTTGAGAACAGTGTGCAATGGGCACTTGAGGTATGGCAATTCCTCTGAAAAAGAAGAATGGCAAATGAAACAAACGTGATCTCTAGAACTACACAGAGAGTCTAAGGAAAAGGAAGAACTGGGGCATAAGAACAATCCATCCAATTTGTAAAAGCAACGTCTTGCAATCTAAAAGAGAAAATTTTAATTTTTTTCCACTGGCAAGTGTTACGGGGAAGAGAAAATGCCTTATATACAGGAAGAATCATACACCGAAGGTTTTGCCACCATCTGCTTCCCAGGCTCTTAGCTGAGAAGACTAAATCAGGAAGGGGGAGAGGAAAGTCTTGCAATGTGGAAAAATGGTTCTGGTACCTGCACTTTTGTCCAGGAAGTAGGCAAGGAGGCAGCGCATGACAGCTTGGTGGCAAATTACCAGCACATTCTCTTGTCGTTCCAGCTCCATGATGACCGGCTCCAGGCGCTGCACCAAATCTTCATAGGACTGAAGGAAGAAATTTGGAGAGGCCTCTCTGTTGATGTTGATTTAGATTAGAACTTTTGTCCTGCTTTTCGTTATAACCTTAAGGGTGACTTCAATTTTAGCCATTTTTCTTTGATTAGTGATAATACTTTCTTTGCCCATCCTCCTCTGTTCCTGGGAGCATGTTAGAGTTGCCCATTTCCCCCTTTTGTAACATGCTACCTAAATCCACCCATGTTCCAGATTGTACAGTTCTTACTTCTCCTTTAGGATAGCGGTAGCGGTATTTGTCCTGATCTCGCAGGGCAAACTCTTGTGGATAACTGGCCTGGATTGCTTCATAAGTCATCTCCTCACAGACACCCTGAAACAAATGCAGGATTTGGAATCCCTGAGTTCTGGACACTGAGAAGAAAAGTCAGCTGAAAGAAAGTTTATGAAGAAGCAAAGTATCAGGTTTCTCTCATATGCTTTCCGCAGGACGAGGCTAAAGAAGGGACTCTGGTCTTGAGAGTTAGGCCTCTCTTGGTCATAGAAGGCAATTTGCGGTAAATGAGAGTGAGAGAAATGTGCAATCCTAAGGGCTACCTTCCAATTTAAGAACCAGGATGTGTTAAGGATAGCTTCTCACCGCATCAATCTCATTCAATGCTTTCCACTGTTCATAGGGCACATGCAATGCTTCTGCTGTTTGGATTGTGCGTTTCATGTGGCTTGTCCAGACCTTGAGGTCACGGATATCCTGGGAACGGATGAAGTTGGCCAAAGCACAGGCATACTGACAAAGAAAGGGAGGGTGGGAAAAAATATGGAAAAAATGTTAGATATGAATCACCCAAGGGACTCGGCACATATGCCCCAAGAAGTACTCTGGCCATTCTGACACTGCTTATCTCCAGTGGCTGCTTAAGGATGAACAGACTGTAACTACAGCGCAGGTGGCTAGAAACGTGATTAATCCACCTTAACAAATTTTACACAACTAATATGGCAAAGCCTTTTGCATTACTATTTCTTCGTATTTTAGTATTTAATGACTACGGGCCTCGCAGTTTATGGATTGTTACTATCGTATAGTTAGGCCATGTGTAACTGACAGACTGGATGCCAAATTGCGATTTTAATATAGATTTTATCTGTTTTTTTTAATTGAAAAAGTTTTACAAATACAAATTTTTCCCCATTTTTCCCCCCTTTCCCTCCCTAACCCTCCCTAACCCTCCCCTCCTCCCATGACTTCCCCAAGGTGAAATCCAAATCCAAATCATATTGCGTCATCATACTTTACCATACATCTATTCTACCCCCTGTGTACTATACATTTCTACATGACATTGAACTATTCTACCCCCTATATACTATACATTTCTACACTACATTCAAGTAAAAACTATCTGATACTTCCTAGTTTGATATTTGTTCAGATTTTATCTGTTATTTATTACTTTTATTCTACAATTTTTAACTGGATGTTCATTGAGTGTTTTTATTTGTTCTTGGCTCTGGTCTTTGACTGTAATAAACTTGATTTGATCTGGTTTGGTTGATTCAACTCCAGGCAACTGCCTGGACTAGTCCTTACAGTTTTCCTGGTAAGATTTTCAGAAGTGTTTTGCTTTTGCCTCTCTCCTGGCTGGGAGAGAGTGACTGATTCAAAGTCACCCAGATGGTTTTTTATTCCTAAGGAAGAAATGGAACTCACAGGTTCTTTCTGTGAGTGCTAGCCTGGTGCTTCAATCACTACATCAAACTGCTGAATTTATCTACTGCTGATGCTTTTATGCTGCTTGACCTGACTTGAAACAGCTAACATGCAACAACATACCAAGATAGAACAATGTGATAAGCATACCTGTTTGCCACGCTCAGATAGCCCAGAGTCACCCCCAATGCACCCCCGGAGGTTAAGCTCGCTCTCCCCGTGCCGACTGAGGTAGATGGAGCGGGGTGTCACGTGGATATTCATCAGGTAATAAACAGTGCGACTCTGTACGTGGTCCTGAACCCTATTCACTAGGTACCGACTGCCAACATTGAAGATCTTAATGTAGGACAGGGAACTAGAGTAAGAAGAATAACCAAATCACATTTGAGGAGCCATTCTTTTGGATGGATGGATCCATTTGTTAGTTATAATCAGGACTGGGAAAACTCTGGCTTTCCCAGATGTTTGAATTATGACTCTCTGCCATCTTTACCATCTATCACGGGCTTTCTGGGAGTTTAGCTCAACAGCTTTGTGGGATAACCAATTCACCACTCTCATGGATTAAGCACTCAACATTTCTTACCGCCTGCTTTTCTTTAAATATTGGTTTTAAAAAATGTGGCATTTTTAACCAGCATAATTCACTTCTGATTCATTCCTAACATCTAATATTTTACTACCAATTTTCAGTACCGGTATTACAGGTTCACCAAAATTATACCAGCTTTCCCTAACCCTATCTCCAAATGTATTGGGCTTAGAATTGGGAAATGTAGTCACATGGCAATAGATTGGAAAAGACTGTATTACCCGAATACAGGTAGTCCTCAACTTATGACTGTTCGCTTACTGACCGTTTGAAGTTACAATGGTACTGAAAAAGTGACTTATGACCGTTTTTCACACTTATGACCAGTAGTGGGTTCCTCCCAGTTCGGCCAGGTTCGGCCGAGCCGGTAGCGGTGACAATATGATGTCACTGAATCAGTTCTCTTTGTTCGGGAGCTTGTCCCTCCCGCCCCCCACCCCACCCCCGCATTATTCTTACCTTTTATTTGGCCCCACCCACAATCTATTGCTGCCTCCTGAGTTCCAGCTGATCGGCTAGAAGGAAAAAACTGTTTAAACTCTTGCCCTGGGGCTTCAAAGGGCTGCCCTACAGCTGATCAGTGTTAAAAGGCAGTGTGGTGGTAGACCGGTGCTTCCAAAAACAAATGGGTAGACCGGTGCTTCCAAAAACAAATGAGTAGATCGGTGCCTCCAAAAACAAATGAGTAGACTGGTACAGCTCTGCAAGCAGTTAAAAGCCTGGTAGACCAGTACCTCTGATAAATCCTAAAGAATTGTCACATGACCATCAAGCCATGCCCACAAAATAAGCCACGCCCACAGAACTGGTAGTAAAAAATTTTAGAACCCACCCCTGCTTACGACTGTTGCAGCATCCCCATAGTCACATGATTTACATTCGGATGCTTGACAATTGGTCCATATTTATGACGGCTGCAGTGTCCTGGGGTCATGTGATCCCCTTTTGTGATCTTCAGACAAGTAAAGTCAATGGGGAAGTCAGATTCACTTAACAAAAGTGTTACTAATTTAATAACTGCAGTGATTCACTTAACAAATGTGGCAAGAAAAATAGTAAAAGGGGGCAAAAGAGCCTTGGTAGTACAGTGGTCTAAGACACCCTGTTATTAAGCTGGTTATTAAGACCAGCTGCCTGCAATTACTGCAGGTTCGAATCTCGCCAAGGCTCAAGGTTGACTCAGCCTTCCATCCTTTCTAAGGTAGGTAAATTGAGGACCCAGTTGTGGGGGCAATAAGCTGACTTTGTATAAATATACAAAAGGATGAAGGCTATTGCTTAGCGCATTGTAAGCCGCCCTGAGTCTCCGGAGAAGGGCGGCATATAAATCAAATTAAAAAAAAAAAAACTCACTTAACAAATTTCTCACTTAGCAATATAAATTTTGGGCTCAATTGTGGTTGTAAGTTGAGAACTACCAGTAAAATACAAGATGGGGTCCATTTATTATAGAATTAAGTGTTTTTTTTAAGAACGTCTCCTATAGCATATTCTCAGAAATTTTATCTTTTGATTAAGAAGAATGGAGATAGAATATTCATCACAAAATTAAATAAGCAAAAATTAATTTTGGAATACTATATACAGTAGACCATAGCTCTGGTACATACCAGTACTAGATATACGAATAAAATAGAATTATAGAGATGAATTCTAGCCTGTGATGCAATGATTAGATAGCTAGCAAGCACTGTGAGAATGTCAGCCTTCTTAAAAACTTCCTAACCTTTGCTAACAGATTAACAATTGGAAACACGGATATTGTTTTACTGGAAAACTCACTTGAAGATGGGTGGGTTAAATATAAAAGATAAAGTACTTGTTTTGTATTCCTTAGTAGAAAGAATGCCATCTTGAGATTCACCTCTGGCCTCTAGTGAACACATTGTTGTCTCTAGTTGGGGGAACTGCATCATTTATTTCTGACTGTGGTCTGATTTATTGGAACTGTTGCAATGATAGTAACTGAATAACTACAATTTTTTCTAAAAGGTTAATTTAGTTCCAGGTAGAAACACATGTCTCAACTTGCCTCCCAGCTCTTTACTCTCTGTACTTTCTCTTCCCCACCCTTTCTCCATTATTTTCTTCTCCCCACCCTTCACAGAAAGTTCCAAATCTGTTCCAAATCCTGCCTTTTCCCGTATGCATTGTTCAAAATCTAATTATTCTCTTCCTATTAACTCAGTTGCTGTTTCAACACGCAAAACACATTCATAGCTGTTTTGGAAAAAGTGCTTAGTTGTAAAAATGTCAACCTGCTATCGTTTCAGCTTCCTAACTCACAGCAACTTTGAAATGTGACAGGAGAATGGTGGCCAGATAACCTTGAGAGGATCTCAGTGTGTTTGTTGTTCCATATATATTGACAAATAGGAAGGTGCAAAATACTGGAAATTACTTTTTTTCTTAGACTGGTAGGAGAAGGAACATCTGTAACTGTACAAGTGATAGTAGTTCACAGCAGAAGCATCTACAGAATCTGGCAATTTTGTCAAAATGACAAAACACCACACAGGCCCCTCCATGTATGTGTGTGTGAATGTGTGTGTGTGTGAGATACCACAACATGCCTACAAAAGGATTGAAGCTTGCAACATGATGGCACACAAGTTAAATTATTTAGGTGTCTTCCCTCCCTCAGATTCTTCTGATAACATGACATGGATTAGGTAACAAAATTTGAGGATATACTGTACCAGAGTGGCTCATTGTTTTCTCTGTGTATCATGAGAGGCAGAAATGAAAGTGATTGTGGACTGTTTCTGATCTGTTTTGTGACAGATCTGGAGGCTGAAATAATGCTGGTAGTGTGAAAGTTCTTACCATCAGTACCTAACATATACATTTTACCCATTTCCACAAATATGAAAGATAAAAACCGACCATTAAAATCTGGTGCCAGTTACAGAATACATTTATTTTCATTACATGCAAATGCATTGTCATATCTGAAATTGTGTATGCATATTGTGTGAAGCAGCAGCAGATGCCTTCCTTTCCCACCCATCATTTCTCCATTCCACCCCTTAAACAACTTCTTATGGATATCCAGGGATCTCTTGTTGAAATTATAGATACTCAAAATCGAACCGGCAACACAATTCTTGGCAGTCCACTTCTTTTACTTTAGTGGAAGGCACAAAATTTTTCCCAAAATCTTTTATACTATCATGAGCAGTGCACATTTTTTAGGGGGGTGGGGCAGTGCTGAAATCTAAAATTTGTTACTACTGGTTCCGTGGGCGTGGCTTGGGGGGGTAATGTGACTGGATGGGCATGGCCAATTTTTTTTCTTTACTTTTAAAACCATTTTTTTCTACAACCTCTTTGGCGAAGTTGTAAAAAAAATGCTTTCAAAAGGCTCTGACAATCCCAGCTGAGTTGCCTGATCGGCAGAGGCTTTTTTCTTTTAAATGCCTCTGACAATCAGGCAACTAAGCTTGGATCGTCAGAGGCATTTAAAAGAAAAAAAGCTTCTGCCGATCAGCAACTCAGCTGGGATCCTCAGAGGCTTTTAAAAGCATTTTTTCTACAACCTCTGAAGAGGTTGTAGAAAAAATGCTTTTAAAAGCCTTTGAGGATCCCAGCTGAGCCGCGCGATCATCAGAGGCTTTTTTTTTAACTTTTAAAAGCATTTTTTCGGCCAAAGAGGTTGTAGAAAAAATGCTTTTAAAAGTAAAAAAAAAAGCCTCTGATGATTGTGCGGCTCAGCTGGGTATGGGTGGGGGGTAGGGATTTTTGCTACCAGTTCTCTGAACCATCCGTCTTCATCCGGCGATCCGGTCCAAACTGGGAGCATTTCACCCCTGGGGTGGGGGTGGGGGGGGACTTTTTAAGCTTAATATCTTTTTGATGCTATGTTTTGCAAGCCACTGAAAATTCAAAATGCCCTGCAATGCAGATGTCCTTGAGTGTACCTGCCCAACCCCAACACAGTAGCGGAGACATTCCCTCCTTACCTGTCCAACTCATCATCTAATGGCTGATAGGTTTTCTGGTAACAGTCAATCCTCTTGAGGAAATCCTCCACCACTTCATCCCGGTTACAGTCCTTATAATCAGGACTGGTTAGCTTCACTTGCTGTGGGTGGTTGGTACACCAGGCAAGAAGAGAACATAGGATGCGGATAGAGAACATGATAGAGAGAGACACCCAATCAGCCTGGTGATCTTTGTTATTATCCAGATTAGTATGAGTCTAGAAAGCCAGGGAAGAAGGAGGTGTCCTCAGCTTTACATCTCTACCCCAGACTGGGCAAGGAAATCTGTCAAGGTACAGCTCCACTTTTGGGAAACTGTTTGGATCTGGATGGGAGGGACACTGAGACTTTGGCTCAATGCTTACAAGACTAAGTGGATCTGGCTGTCGAGTCCTCCTGGGTTGGGAACATTCACATCTTTGTCTTGGATGGGACTTGATTTCCCCATCAAGACCTGTGTACAACTTGGGAGAGTCCTCCTGGATTCACAGCTACTGCTGAAAGAGCAGATGGCAGCTGTGGCCAGGAAGGCCTTTCCAGAGGTATATTGTGTATATTGCTTTCTTCAACCAGGGGACCCTGCAGACTGGAGTACTTCAATGTGTTCTATAGGACTGCCCTTGAAGATCATTCAGAAGCAACAGCTGCTTCAAAATACAGCAGCATGAGCAGTAACTTCTCATTGTGGCCACATGTCACCACTGTATTGGCTGCCAGATGGTTTCTCAGTGCAATTCAAGGTGCTGGGTGTTACCTTTAAAGCCCTTCATGTCACAGGGCTTGGTTACCCGAGGAACCACCTTTCTTTCACTGTTTCTGCCTTTCCAATACATTTGGACAGAGTGGGTGCACTTCAGGTCCCTTATATTAAATGCTGCCAACCTGTGAGACCTAGGAAGTGTGCCTTCTCCCTTACAGTCACATCCTCTGGAACAGCATTCTCCCAGAGATATGGATGGTGCTCACTGTCCTAGGGTTTCCAAGGGCCCTTAAGACCTGGACTTAATATTTGGGGGAAGGACGATGTGGTTATTGTACTGTTTTCCAAGTCTGTTGTGTTGTTTACGTTTTCAATTATTTTATCTTGTACTTGATTTTGTCAGCCACTCAGAATCTGTTGGAGTGGGCAGCAAGGATGGATGGATGGAGTTATTCGCTATCTAGCTTTCTCTTGTGGTGCTTCACAACTCTCTTCTTCATGCACTTATCAGCTGTTGTTTCAGGCTGCTTTTTACCGCCGATTTAACAATTTTCTGCAATACAGTACTATTATTTCACAGTAGCACTACTCCAGTAGCACTAAACCCCTGCCCCAAAGGAGCTCCATTATCAGTCGTTAATAGCTGATTGTGAGTTTACTTTTGAATACCACAAAAAACCCTTGCACCAAACCTGAATGAATTTTAAGATGGCCAACTCCCATCCCTTTGAACTATGCAAATGAATGCCCCTGAATATGGAGAGATATAGATTTTATAACTGGCTTTAGCTCTCTTCCAGACTTTAAACATTACCAAAATATCTGACAGAAGGCACAGAAAGGAGTTTTACCTTGATATTTTCCTGAATGATGTCCGGATCATCACAGATGGATTCAATGAAGAAAACCTCCAGTGGCAGATGGAGGGGTCACGGAAAGAGAAAAAAAGATTATGCAGTCAGCCACCAATCAGCTATTACAACTGGTGAAAACAATTAATTTCAGAGCGGAAAGGATATGAAATCGTCATAATTTATGATTTGATAATTTAAATTTAAAGTATGATTTGATTGCTTATTTGTATCCTATGACTATCATTAAGTGTTGTACCTTATGATTTTTGATGAATGTATCTTGTCTTTTTATTTACACTATGTAAATAATGCATACGCACCAAGACAAATTCCTTGTGCGTCCAATCGCACTTGGCCAATAAAGAATTCTATTCTACTTTATTCTATTCTATTCTATTCTAATTGCTCCTGACAAAAGCATTTCCTTCGATTATACAAATTTTGCAGTTGTTGTATTTTTATGTAAGCCTTCAAAATCTACTGGAAGTATGAGATGTGGTGGTGGTAGTGGGGAGAGAAAGGCAAGTGAATGTACATGGCAGTTAGATGCCTAATCTACTATGCAACCTGCAAATCTAGTTATGAAAAAACAACAGCCCTGCTGGCTACCTTCCAGATGTGACATCTCATATTGGCATTTTAATATAAATCGTGATTTAAAGGGTCAGGTTATCTTTCTGAATTCCAAGTGACCAGGGCAATAGGCATCTAGGAAATGTCCCGTATTGTGGGGGGGGGGGGAGGATGCATTTTTGTCCTTCCTTCCCTAACTAAAAATGGGGAGCAAACTTAGTGAGTTTACATTTATTTTGGAATAAAAGAAAAAAAATAACTATAAGCTTAAGAATGTAAAGAATTTGAAATTAATGGCCAAAGCTGAAGAAGATTTTAATTCCAAATTTAATTTAATTTAATTTAATTCAAGAAAGTGATAAGTGAATTAAGGGAACAGACAACTTTGAAATACTTGGGGTTTTGTTATATGATTTTGAAAATAATAATATCAATAAAGAGGACCTTCATGGGAACTAAATTATTTAGTTTACCTTTAATTATAATAAAGATTTGAGGCTTTATGTTTTCAGAAATTGGATACTAGAAGGGGCTAAATATTCTAGGCATAAAAGAAAAATGAAGAGGCAGACTTGCCTTTCATCAGCATTGAGACAAAATGACAGATCATGGTATGCCATTTGAAATACTCCAGGAGACATTTGAAGAATCAGGACAGAAACTGGGAGCTACAGTGTCAGCAGCGATGTCTGCTTCTACGGCTAGATTATGTCCAAAACGATATTTAAAAGGAAATGACAGTTATGAAAGAGAATATCTTGGAAGATCTATAGGACAAAGAGCTAAAACAAGTCTCATCTGAAGCAGAAATATTACAATATAAAGAAGTTATTGAAATACTGGAAAATGAAAAATATATGGATTATAAAACAGAGAGGACAGTTAAAGTGGAAATACCAATGATAAGCGAAAAGATGACTTGGACAATGCCTCGTTATTGGATTTACAAAAGGGATTTAAGCCTTGAAGTAGCCTTCGAGGTGGGAAAAAGAAAATCTGAAGAGAGAGCAAATCCTCTGATAACATCCAAATGAATTAAAAATCAAGATTCCTAGAAGCAAATGGAAAGAGCAGAAAGACATGTTTCTATAAAATTCTTGAAATCTTTTATGGACTTTGGCTGAGACCAGGACTGAAATCTTAATGGTTTATGGATTTGTGTCTAGGTAGAGGATGGGCAATGGGAAGAAGAGATACTTGCATGTAATTTTATAGGGGATGAAGAATAAATGGTGTTTGTAATTTATTGTAATAAAGATCAGAAGTCACTCCTTTAAATATTTCTTTTCTTTTCTTATTCTTATTTTGTTGTTCTTTCTTTTTTCTTGCACTTTTTATTCTTTATTTCTTTTCCTTTTCCTTTCTGAGTTTAGTTTGCATTGTCTTGTTTCTTTAAAAACAATTTCGAATAAAATTATTTTTAAAAATATCATCCTCATCTAATCACAGCCAAAACTGTGACTCAAGTCTCACCTAACTGACAATTAGGACTGCTTAATTTGCTTTATGAACTGAACTGCATTGTCTTAGTAGGTATTCTAGAATAAAAAATTACTGGTGTTACTTGTTTTTGACTATCTTAATGGCTTATAATGATAGATGAATGTAACAAAAAGGATTTTGAACTTTGCTTCTTCTGCATTGTAAATGAAAGTTAGGAAGCAAATTAAGTAAAGGTAAGTAAATAAAAGAAAAAAAAAGCCCAGTTTGCTTAATTCAGTCTGTATTTTCAAATCTGAATTTGCCTCGTGGCAAAGAGTGTACGTAGAATAGGGCACAGACCCAGCATTGCAACTGAACAGGATGACAAAGTCCAGGCTTCAAAACTACAAGGTGAGATCAGGACAAGAACTAACATTGATTTGATTAAACATTAATTTGATTATTTTCCAGTCATATACTTAATTTCTTCCTTCTATAGTTTTAAAAAATTACAACTTTGAGGATCTCTAAGGGTTTGGCACTCAAGGCCTTGCAAATTTGCACATAGCTCTAGGTCATCACACCCCGTTGTTCTTATGGGCTCTTTATTTCCCCCGCTTACTTTGTAGCCATTCTCCTTGGCAAACTGCAAGATAAGGGCACGGCGTTCCTGTGTAGTGTTAGTGGCATCGAAAACCTAGGTAATGGAGAAGACAAGGCCACTGAATTGGCATGCAGCCTGAAATAGGTGACAATAGGATTAGATCTACATGGGCTTTTGCCGTCTTACCGCCACTTGTCCCTCTTCCATGCTCAGATAGATTTGGACATCCCGAAGAGCTGCTAATGCACACTGTCTAAAAGAGATAGCAAGGAAGAGGTCACACAATATAATCCATTGCTGTGGCAGCACCAAAATAAATAAATAACCAACCAACCACCACATTAACAAAAAACCAAAAAATAAATATAGAAATATGGAACAGGCAAAGTGCCTTTCTAGCTAACCAAGCTACCTCCTTGAAGTTTGAGGAGATAGGCTAGAAAGAGAATTGGTGGTACTGGAGAAGACTGCTGAAAATACTGTGGACAGCCAAACAAATGGGCCATTGAATGAATCAACCCAGAATTCTCACTCAAGGCACAAACGGCCAGGCTCAAATTATCCTACTGTGGATGTTATGTGAAGATCTAGCTCTCTGGAGAAGGTTCTTATGCTGGAAAAGGTGGAATGAAAGAGATGAAATGAACGACCATCATCATTCAGTAGCAATGAATGCACAGTTGGAAGACCTGAAAGGTCAGGTTAGGGTCAGATTGTCATGGAGGAAACCAATCTATGTGCCCGCTAACGGTCAACACCAACTCGATGGCACATCATCAATCAATCAAATTATGTTTCACATGTTGAATCTTTGAAACATTCTTTTTGTATTAACAGCTATGTTTTTTTTTTTTATTAAATTCAAGAGGTAGTGGGAATGCTGACTTTTCCTCTACGGCCTCCCCTTTTCAGCATCTTTATAATGTAATACCAACAATTAGTTTTTCAGTAGCACATTAAGATTTGTGGAAGGTTTCAGGTGCATTATTTAGAGCTGTGGTGGCACAGTGGTTAGAATTCAGTACTGCAGACTACTTCTGCTGACTGCCGGCTGACTGCAATTTGGCAGTTCAAATCTCACCAGGCTCAAGGTTGACTCAGCCTTCCATCCTTCCGACATTGGTAAAATGAGGACCCAGATTGTTGGGGGCAATATGCGGACTCTGTAAACCGCTTAGAGAGGGCTGTAAAGCACTTTGAAGCAGTAGCAGTCTAAGTGCTATTGCTATTATTTCAGCCATGTTTACAAAAATCAAAAATGTGGTCTTGCCAAGACCCATATCTCCTGGTCCCCAAATGTCATGCAGGGGGCCAATGTGAGGCAACAACTCAATTGGGCACCAGATTCTATGTCCCATATGACTGTTTTAAAGGCTTTTTTTAATGAGAACATTAAATGGGAAGATAGAATATTGGAAAATGAAATGCTACAATCAAGGATAATAGTTATTTCCAAGAATGCTCCTGGATCCCATATATGGCACAGAAATATTTTTGGAAAACAAAAACTAAGGGTTGTATTTGAAAGCTCCTTATTTGCTGCCCCTCTCCCCAAGTTAAATCGAACTAAGACGTCGGAGGGCAACCTGGCAGACTACGGTGGGCATTGTGGTAGGAAACAACCTCCTCTGTCTTCTCCACTATACCAATCAGATCTGAATAAGCTCCTCACCTCCGGATCTGCATAGCTTCCTCATTGTCTGGGCGGAAGAACTCATAATTCTTGTATGTCTGGACGGCTTCACGGCGATACTGTCCAACATTGAACACTAGGGAGATGGAGACTAGAATGGCTTGGTATTTTTAAGTAAGTCTTTCTCTGTTGGCTTACGAGGTTCTCCCTCTGCCCTTTGATTCCATTCACCTAGAATGAATCATTTATTCCCTTCCGTACCTTTTGTGGGGATCCCAATCCAGTTGAGGTAGCGAGTGAGCTTTTTAGAGATGTAAGTTTTTCCCCGTGCTGGCAATCCTACCATGATCACCATAGTTGGTGAATTGGTGAACTGTGGCACTGAGGCTGAAGAGAAAGGGAAAAAGGAATAGAGACTGAGCCTAATTTTGTGATGAGATTCAGGAACTCACAAAACAGAGAGAAATAGTGTTCTGTCTAATACACCCAAACCTTTTCTGGTTTAGCATTAAAACTCTGAATCCTAAAGCAACCAATAGAGTCTTTCAGTAAAACCTACAGCACAGCAGACTATTGTGGGATAGGTAACAGTTAACCCAGGATTTTTCCACCTTGGGGATCTCTGGATTCATAATCATTAATTTGCAGGATTTTCTGGCCAGCATGACCATTATTGTGAATTCTGGAAGTTGGAAGTCCATACATGGCTGGGGAGCAAATGATTGGGAAGATTAGAATCTGTCCCACTCAGGAAGATTGAACTCAGAGACCAAACTTGAAGATGTTCAAACCTTCCCTCATCGTAAATGCTTATTGCCTGAGCAAGTTGGGCCTTAGAGAGTCCTTGTGACTCCTTAGGGTTGCACACAGCCTTCTGGCTAATTTCCAGACTCCTCTACAAGAGATCAGGCTTCCTGCTTGGGAGAGAGAGGGAAGGAATATTAGAAAGAGAAATAAAAAGGGGGTGTCAGAGACAGAGTGATCTCCTTCCCACTTCTGGCCTTGGCACTAGCCAGTGATTGCTTTAGCCCTCATCTTCATAAAGCTCCCATATATTATCCCTGCAAAAACACGGCTTCAGAAGATTTGGTTCTGCCCTGCCTTGCCCTTCCCTTTTCAAACCTCCTGCCGTCGTCAAGAGAGCTTAGCTTTTCCTCAAGGGAAAGAGCTGACCCACTTTTTCATCCCAACTCACATCCCCTGCGTTGCTGCAGACGCCTGCTGGTGCGGGGAATCCATACTTTCTGGAGGGGAGTCTGTGTGAGCTCCCCAAACTCTCCAGACATCCTGACAACCGTCTTCCTAGCTTGCAGAACTGGACTGTCTGGCTCTTCCTGAAAGGTCAGCTATGGCTGATCCTGTGTTTGCATATGCATGAAAGATAGGTTCGGTGTTGGACGAGAGGTCGTTGAACTCCCACCTTTGTATACATTACAGATAACTTGCAGCTCACTTCTGGACAAATATGCTTTGCTATTAGGGAGAGAAAGGTCCTGATATCATTTAGAATCACCACTGCAGAAAGTGATGACACACAGACATTGAAAAAACCAACCTGTTTCATTTCTTAGCCTTTGTAATACAGATTTTTTTTTTCCAGCCGACATCAAGGAGGTCTTTCTTTCAACAGCAGAGACCCCGGGTCTTATTTCTTACTTCCAATTCTCTAGAGCGTTCAGCTTCTCTAAATTAAACCCTGCAGTTGAATTCAGTTATGATAATGTGTCAGTATGCACCGTTATTTATTTATTTGACATACTGTATGCATAGGTAACTCCTATATTTTAAGTAAGAAATAAGTGAATAAGAATCAGAAATAGGGACAGAAACAGAGGCTTAGATGATGTTTAATCTTAAATGAAGAAATCCAATTCTTTCCACGTATAAAGTGAAATCTTCTCTGTTTTCAATATTTTGTCATCTTTCTTGATGATGATGATGATGATGATGATGATGATTTGGTATTTTGTTTTTACAGCTACTTCAGCTAGAACTTTGCATTTCTAATAAATGAAAGTAGAGAAATGCAAGAATTTGCACAGGTTTGAGCTCTCTGTAACATGGTTATTACCATGGAGAGTTCCAAAGCCCCATTATTTTGTTTTCAGTGGAAAACACTGGTTCACTTTACTTTTAAATCACCATTTGTTCGTTCTCTGGCTTCAAAACCGAGTGCAGAGCTTGCCAGAGATCATGGCTGGAAGAAATGATCGTGAACTACTATTGAAACTGGTGTCAAGGGCCCAGCCTGCCCTGGGTATGGCTTTGACCCATAATAGTTCACACGCCAAACAAAATGTTGGTGCTACTGGTGTTTACTACGGAATTAGTCCACAAACTAGAATTTCTGAAGAAAACAGAGCTTCAGGCTAGCAGTGGATCTAAGAATTCTAAACTGTGATATTCAAGATTTGTGTTTTATGGGATAATTATAACTTTCAGATTACCTTCAGTAGGTCTATCACATAGTGGTAGTTTAAACTGCCACTATGAGGATGTATGTTGGTTTCTTGGCATTCCCCGGGCAATACTGATGAAGATAAACAAGCAAGAGCTGAGATAGGACATCAAAGCCCCTCATCCTCCACGACGCTCATTAATATTTAACAGTACTTAAACAGTAGGATTTTTTTTAAAAAAAACCACCCACCCCCAAATAATAAAATTCAAACCCTAAAACCAACAAAAGTGCAATGATGTTATTCTTTTTCACTTTAGGATATGTGATCTGAAATGAGCCAAATTTTAAAATGTTCTTGGATTAAAGTCAACTTTTCCTCATCATAAACTGAGAAGGTGCTTCAGCAAATAGATCACAAAATAATATTTCTCAAAACAAAGAAAATGGTTGAGTGGAAAACGATGCTTTATAAATTTGATTCAAAAGACTGGAATTTGTGTATAAGACTTTCTAGGAGAATTATATCTTTAACCTGGTTGATAATTCAAATTTCTGGTTCTATTCACCATTTCCCTGAATTTTTTCTGCCTATGATCATTTTGGAAACTTCTTTGCCATTATCATATGAATCAGGAAATTTAGCATTTAAAATTTTGATGGAATCCGGATACTATTATTACTATGTCCTTTCTTTGAGCATGAGGCAGGAGCTAGCACCAGTTGATCACTATCAAATGAAAACAACTTTCTTCTATTAGAATGTTTTTACATATATAAATCTTTAATAAATGGTTTGAATATACATCAAAAGAGTGTTACACTGAAGTAAGCACAATCCCATGCATTTTTTTAAAAGTCAGATTTTTATATGTTGATATATTTATTTTAATTCTCTGGGACTGCCCTGGGACTGATGAAAAATAGGAGATAGTGAAATAATCCACTGACTATAATACAAAATCAAAAGTTATAATTCAATAATAACTATCATACACATTTTATATATGAAGGAAAAATAACATCATGCTGCAGACCTTTCAAAAAATTATTACATTAGAAGACCAGTGACTACATTAGATGATTCACAATGGGATAGTCTTTTAAGTTGTAGGACTGGGATCAGAAAGTCACATTCATATCCATCCACAGTCACTGGGTGACTTTGGGCCTATCACTTTCTTTCAGCCCAAACTACCTTGTAGAGCTGTTGTGGGAAAGAAAGAGGAGGGATTTTATATATACCACTGCAAAGTCCTGGAAGAAATCTGGCATATAAACCTGATGATTAAAACAAGGGGAAACATGCCAAACTAAAGTGGACTTTTACTACAGAGACATCACATGGAGGTAAAGACCAAAATTAGGTAAGTTTAGTGACATGGAATAAACTAGGTAAAGATCCTTTTAAAGATAAAAATGAATAAAACTCTATTCATCATACTGTTTGGCTATCTTTCTATGTCTTCTTATGCAAGTAGATCAGCTTTGCAGCAAGTTGCTCAATATGTACTCAGCTTCTACCCCCATTTAACATAGACGGCCCTTTCACAAACAACTTTAACCCAAGCTATATGTCGCAGAGCAAATCCTGGCCATCAATGCCGCCACCTTTCACCTGCCAACATTCTAGGCCAGGAAGTATAATACAAGCTGGGAAGGCTTTGATCAGGCTGAGCTGATGGAGGGGGAGGGGAGGGAAGGGAAGGGTGCTATTCACAATCTTGGGTACTTCCCAGTATGAATCATAAACCTACACCAGACAACAAGATGACAGAAGCTATGTCATTCTATGTTTCCCACAAATGGGACCCTTGAGTATTGATTCTAAGACGGCATCCCGCCTATCCATTAACTCCTTAAAGTACAACTTCTATTGTCCCTCTAGTTTTCTAGTTACCAGCTGTATCAATTAAAAAACTCCTACCTGGGATTTTGACAGGTTTTTCCTCCATATCTGATCAATCCTGTTTGTTTTCTAGAAGCCATGGCATTGGAAGGATTGCCTTGTCACTACGGCAAGAACTTTCTTTAGGGGTCAGGTTTCCAGTCATGGTGTCATTAATAATTGTTGCTGAGCTGGAGGCAAAACAATCCAGGGAGTCTTTCCAAAAAAATCCCTTAGCAGAAAAGGTCAGCACTAATATTAGCCTTAAAGTTGGAAGAAGGAGACAGCAGCACCAGATCGTAGGATAAAGTTGTTGTCTAACCCAGATGGGCAGGAGCACAGAAGACGATCTTTTGATCCAAATCCCATTAAAATCATTACAATTTTTAGGTGAGCGTGGGACACTATAACAAGAAACAGTGTAACATTTGTGTATTTGGATTATCAGAGCCGAAAGTCCCTGGATGAGCTTCTGGCCAGACACTCTTTTCCAGCTCCACATGCTTCACAGGGTTATGGTTGTGGGGATAAAATTTTAGAAGAAAAAGTGGGATAAAAATTAAGTATGCATAATTAACAAACAGGGATTCTTTGTCCAGGTCAAATACATAGCCAACTCTGGGAAACAACAGGCTCCCCCCCCCCCCTAAATTAGCTCTAACGTACATATGAGATAGACAATTATAGCATAAAGACTGGATCTAGAATAACAGTTTTGAAGAAAAAGGATTTCTGATACATTCATTCCCTACTTGAAATTTCATTCCATTTCCAAGAAGGCTTTACGTAGTCCCACTGAAGAATACATCAGATATTTTACCTCACCCGCCCCTTAATTAATAACCACCGTGGGGATTATGCATGTAACTTCTTGCATTCCTCATATCCTTGTGTGACTCTCTGCCATGAATAAAACTAATAAAACTGTCAGGTTTTTTTGACAAATTGCTGGATCTGCAAATTTAGCCATGTCTGAGAATTGATTTCAAATGACAAATTCACTCAGTTTGCATTTGCAAACTGCTTTAGTTTGGTCAAGACCGCCTGGGGAGATTATAACCCATAGTTTGACCTTCAAGACAATAAAGTTATTATGAAGCTTGTAAAGTGGAACTATAAAGAGCTTGAACTTTCCCTTCCAAAAACTCTCTGGCTTTTTGCAAACTCGATTTAAAAAATCACCTGGCTTTCATGGGGATATTAACCTAGCATCCTACCCTTCCCCTTCTAGCTCCCACATGCTTCAGATTTTGCAGCATGTAAACTTAATTTTACTGTATTGGATTTTATGTTTGCAAACCAAATTAAGAAACAATCAATGAGATTAGATTTTCTCTCAAAGGCAGCAGACCTTAGGTTTCCAAAAGTCCACAAAGAGGTAAAAAATGAAAGTCAATTTAAAAAAATAAATGCTGGTGGTAATAATTTTTAGCTACTATAATTGATTAGACAATAATTGATTAGGCGTTTGTAAAGTGTATTCTAAATCTTGAATCCTCTTGCAGATATACCCCTTTTTTAAAAAAATGAGTGCATTATATGTTCGAAATAGCACACCAAACTTCAAACCGTTCCCCTACATCCCCTCCACTTCCGCCCCGCAGATCACTCATTCTAAACAGAACCGGAAGTGAACTCCCATTTTATTTTTTTTAAAAAAACCCTCTTGCTTGGCGGTGGGAAGTGACGTTCGGTGTGGGGGGGTTTGCCTTCTCTGCCTGGGTTCGAGCCGCCCCGCTTAGCTGGGATGAAACTGGTGACTTGGAACGTGAACGGGCTCCGGGCAGGAGCGGGGTCGGCGGGGTTGAAGCAGCTCCTGGATTCTTTGGGAGCGGATCTTATTTGCTTGCAGGAGACTAAGATAACCCGTGAGTCCCAGCATCCCCCACGTGCATCAATGCAAGGCAACAGCTGGACAAGTGTTAAAATGCAAAACCGAGGTTGAAACTGGAAAGGGGAGGGGGCGGTTCCCCGTATTTTTGTTTTTTATTTGCAGCTTTGACCTAGCAACCCTCCTATCTAAAATCGAAGTATATAAGAATCTGAAGAGAAGGAGAGGCTGCCCCAAATGGGTCAGCTTCAGACACCATGGTCAGTACAGATAGTCCTCGACTTACAACAGTTTGTTTGAAGTTACAAAGGCATTGAAAAAAAAAGTGACTTAAAGAGCATTTTTCACACTTGTGACCGTGACAGCATCCCCGTAGTCATGTGATTTGCATTGGGATGCTTGACAACTGATTCACATTTATGACAGTTGCAGGGTCCCGGCGGGTCTGTGTGATCCCCTTTTGCACCTTCTGATAAGCAAAGTCAATGGGGAAGCCAGATTCGCTTAACAACCGTGTTACTAACTTAACAACTACAGTGATTCGTTTAACAACTGTGGCAAGAAAAGTTGTAAAATGGGGCAAAACTCACTTAACAAATTTCTCACTTAGCAACATAAATTTTGCTCAGTTGTGGTTGTAACTCGAGGACTAACTAGTTGGAAATTGGAGGTGGCAGACAAAGTATCTAACTTTCCAGCCCCAATCCCCAAACCTGAGATTTGTTTGGCTAATTCAGATTTGGTTCTGGATCAAAACCACAGATTTGGTAATAGAAATCAGAAATTTAATGAAATTCAGGAATAATTCCTAACACTTATAAATATATTGATTGAAACGATCATTTGAGGTACAATGGGAGGGGAAAATATAACTTGCAATCTAGTAGTTTCCTAAAATTTGTTGTTTTTCCTCTTTGTATATCAGTAGCTACTTTTCCTTTTCTATGTGATTTGTATTTACTGTTTGCATATTAATAAAAATAGATTTTAGAAAAATGAATTTGGCTAATATATCCTTCATTCCCCCTTCCTCTGGTCAACTGAACACCTTTGGAAAAACCTGAAAAGAGCAAGGGTGTGGAGACCTCTTAGTACCCTGCTTCCCCCAAAATAAGACATCCCCTGATAATAAGCCCAATTGGACTTTTGAGCACATGGCAATAAGGCCAAGCGCTTATTTCAGGGTTCAAAAAATATAAGACAGGGTCTTATTTTCGGGGAAACATGGTATTCATCTTCAGTGGGTACTTTTTAAACAAGCAAAGGAGAATTTTAAAAAATGAAATGGAAACTTTGTGTATGCAATGAATGAGGCTGTGTCTTTAAGGAAATATAAGATTGTAGGTCCCTGTCCATGGTGTGTACAGTAATAATTTATTGCTGTAATAATAATTGATAATGTTGCAAGTCTAGATAAACTTGCCCACTTCTGCTTGTCTTCTACTCAAAAGGAAGAACATGTTAAAAGTGCCTTCTGTACTTATCAAAAAATAAACTTAAATATACTTTCCTCATCAGGATATCTTAATCTGATTATGAGAGTAATAAAATGAATTGTTAAAAATGTCAATATTTCTGGATATATAATGTTGGGGAGGATGAAAAGAAAATTAAAAGAGGATCACTAGCAACAAGGTGGATGGATGAACTTGATTATAACAGCAATGAGTGCACCACTGAAAGACACAAAAGGCCAGTGGAGGTCACATCATCTTGAAGAAAATCTATTTTGTCATTAAAAGTTAACACTGATTTGATGTACTTAGTCATCATCAGGCCCCTTTTATCCATAAATGAGAATAAATGGAGTCACATATTTCAGCCTGACTATTTGGGTATATAAGATACATTTATTGCAGTTAATTTCCCCTTGGGAAAGTGTGAAATTTGCCCTAAAACTAAAACAGATGAACATGAGGGCAAAATGGAGGTGCTGTTGTTTTGTCACAGTACCTCAGTGTTGACTGAACTTTTTAGGTAAAAGAAAACTGTAGTAACCACAATATTGAAATGGAATCAAGAAAATTCTAGTTTTAGTGAAGTAGCCTAAGGTACATCTCATCTACATGTTTGCTGAACATGAGAATGTGCGCCTGTGTTTCAGTGAGGCAAACTAGTCATTTTCAGTCCTTAAACTGTAATGGGTCCCTGGGATTTCAGACAATGAGAAATTTTGCACAATTGTACATTAGATGCTTTAAAAATACTTTTTTCCATGTTGAGCCTTAAGCCATATGCTGGCTGATCATACACTGCATTAATCTAGGATTCTTTTCAGCATGCTGGAAATATTCCCTTTTTAAAAACTGGGAAAGAAAAGTAGTGTGATTGTGTGTGTGTGTGTGTGTATTATAGTTTGTCTCTAAAGCTTGCTGGCTGGAGGAGAAGTTCAACCATGCTGGGAAAAGCTGCTCCAGGCTGATCTTTTTCCTCACTAAAATTCTGCTTTGTTCTCAGGTGACCTGTTGGAGGAACCATTGGCTATAGTGGAGGGCTATAGCTCCTACTTCAGTTTCAGTCGCACTCGCAGTGGCTATTCAGGTACGGATGAGTTAGCAATCCTGACAAATCCAGTTGATTCCTGATTAATAGTTTCTCAATTGATTCCTGTTGCTGTGTCTTAAACAGTGCCATTCTCTGAGTAAAGAAATAAATATGATTCAAAGGTATGACTGAAAATATCTCATGTTTCTAAAGCCAGCTTGAACATGTGGAATATTTTTTGTCAATGTAGTGTTCTAATCTGTGTTCTGTGTTGTTTTGTTGGCATGTGAAATTTTACTCTGGTTTGCACACTTTCTTGCATACACTGCCCTTTTTGGCATTGGAATGTAGATTGATTTATAATCTGGTGGCCACTGTATCAATCTCCAGATTTGTTGGCATAATTTGTTTAAAAACTTCAGTTGTTTGCTATATTTTAATGGGTATTCCATCAGTTCTTGTAGTTTTCCAACTTGGAAAGGATTGGAGCACTGAACTAACTTCATCTTCTGGTACTACAGGTCTTTAAATAGAGCGTATCTTCTAAGCTAAAGTATCTTGGATGTTGACATCTCTACTGTACAATATTTCAGTATAGTCTTACTTTCAACTTTTAGCTACTGTTTGTTCATTGACATCCTTTAGCATACCAATTAATGGTGGAAACCTAAGTTTAGAAATCTTTTGGAAGTCTTGTTTTTTCATTTTGTTTTCAATTTACCGTGTCAGGATTATAATAGGATTGTTATATGTTTGTCTTCCATTTTGGTGGGTTGATAGGAGTTGCTCATCATGACAATTAAAAGGTTGATGTAATAACTAAATAATGATGGTGCCAGAATAAATCCATGCTCTTAGCAGGAATATCTTTGGTTTAAATGTCCCTGGGGGCGGCACCTTGTCCTTATCATATAAGTAATAGATAAACAGAAGAGGCTTCTTTTTATAAAGAAGTTTGACGCTTATGCCAAAGATTATCCTGGGAAATTAAATCAAAGGCCACTCTAAAATCTGGGAAGTCTGTATTATAGCTTTGCGCATATAGGTTACTATTCAGGATTTCTGCAGTAGTGAAAGTGTTGGGCCTGTGATTAAGTAGATAGCCTTTCTGCCCTTTCATATGTAAGATGACCTTTTAAATCTCCTGCATTTCTAGGCGTTGCAACCTTCTGTAGAGCAAGTGCCACCCCAGAAGCAGCTGAGGAGGGCTTGTCTGGGCTGTTTACCAAGCACAGTGGAGCAGTCGGTTGTTATGGAAACACAGAGGACTTCACAGTTGATGAGCTCAAGGCCCTGGACAGTGAAGGCCGGGCAGTTCTAACCCGTCATCGCATATGGTAAAGATAGCAATCACAAAGGCGGGGGAAGGAATACCTGCTGTTGATGTTAAGTTAGCAAATATCCTGGAAGCTGACAACTCATCTAATATGGAGATGAACAGAGAAAGTAATTAATAAGGCAGTGTTGTGATCTGGATTCGAAGGGGAAGAGAAGGTTTGGAGCACGTAGGAGTGTTCCTGTGGCATCTATTGGTGACTGCTTTAAAAGGCTAACTTTTTCTGGGCTCACACAGCAAGACTATAGGGGAATATTTCCCCCCCCAAAAAAAAAGGTGTGTTTGATTTAAGGATGTGTTGACAGGAATGATAAGTATGCTCATGCATATTCTGAATCATTTTTTCAATTTGATTTGGATCACTGCATAGTCCTTAATGGTAAAGCAGGTATTTGGGAGTTAATTCTAGGCCATAAACAGCCTGCACAAATTCAGATAGCCGCTAGATGGTAGCAGAGAGTCAGTTGGAGGTATGCAACCTTGGTATAGTATGTCTGGTTAATTCAGTAGTGGGTTCCTCTTACCTTTGCTACTAGTTCGCAACCAAGAGCGTGCGGCGCTTTTGCGCATGCACAGAGCATCCGTGATGATGTCCGGGTAGGTGGGCAGAGCCTCCCGCCACTGCCACTACTGGTTTGCCCGAACAGGAGCGAACCGGTAGAAACTCACCACTGAGTTAATCCCAGTATTTAACAGGTTTTACAGATAAATGTGGCAGCCCCACGAAATGTGAACATGAACACAGAAACTCCTGACGCCAGTCTAAACTCAACAATACATGTGCAAAGTAAATGGCTCCCATCTCTCCAGATATGATTTGGTTAATAGTGCTGAATTCTTTTATATGGGCATTGAAGGCACAGACAAGCAAATCTGCCTTGCCAAAGCTATAATTAACCCATTGGAATGAGCCTATAGGTTGCTCATGGTAGAAGAATTAGAGATATATTTGTGGAGATTCAGGCTGTTCCAGCTACTGTAATTACTGTATAATAATATTTTACCTTCAGTTTCAAAGGCAACTTGATTTGCAATACTTTTTGCTGGGGAGTGCCAGTGGAAAGAAGTGGTTGCAATGACATCATTTATAATAATAATGATAATATTTATTTACTTAATTACTTCAACTTTCCTGCCACTTGACTTCAGGCTGACTGGGCAGCTCACAAAAAAGAATGTTAATTTGACAAAATACATAGAAATACATTACGGGAAATAAATAACAAACCCAGACAAGTACATCAACATCTGTATGACAAACATGTTATTTATTTGTTTATATCCACCTTTATTATTTTTATAAACAACTCGGGGTAAACACACACAATATTCCTTCCCCCTCCTATTTTTCTTCCAATAACAACCCTGTGTGGTGACTTGGGCTGAGAGAGAATGACTGACCCAAAGTCACCCATTTCATGCCTAAGGCAGGACTGGAAGTCACAGTCTCCTGGTGCCTTAACTACTAGACTAAACTGCCTGAAACCTATCTAACATTATCATTGTAATTATTCAATTGACAGGGTCACCTAATCAGAATGACTCCTGTTTATGTAATAGTGGCTTAAAACAAAAGTAGAAGAGGACCAATACAGTCATTGTAGTGTGTTGGGGACATCTTTTCTGAGGACTTCCCAGTTGACCCTTTGAAAATAGAATGTCTGGGGGATTGGATCAGCAGGATGCTTGTATTTAAGATGTGAAGCTGTGTAAAGGAGGTGTATAAATGTTAAATGTTACTCCTTTTGAAATATCCTCCAGTAGCAGAAAGGGGGGTTGAAATATGGGCTGAAAATGGTTAGATTCTTCATAATAGGTGCAGTTGGCTGAGCATTATTGGATGGCATGGAGAGGGGGGAAACGACTGAACTCTACACTTTCTCTGTGTTGTAGCACTTCAGAACAGCAGGAAACTATGCTGACTGTCATCAATGTGTATTGCCCTCGCGCTGACCCTGAAAAGCCAGAACGTGGAGACTTCAAGTTGCAATTCTACCGCCTCTTGCAAGCCCGGGCTGAAGCTCTTCTTAGAGCTGGAGGGTAGGTATGCTGTGAAATCCTTGATTCAGCTGTTATTATTGCATTGAGCTAGGCTAAGCAATATTCTTTCTACTTTCTGCAGTGAGAGGAAAACCGTTGAACTATCTTGCAGGGAAACTGTAAAGTTTGCTATAACTAAGAGTATCTAATAAACATTTGTTCCTATTTGTAAGTCCTGTAATATCCCTTTGACTTCTTTCTTTTTTAAAGTAGCATTCAAGCTGCTTTTTTTTTTGACTGAATAAATTGAGCAAAATACACATTATATGAGTATGAAATTCAAGATAAAGCCTAGTTATCCCAGATCTGTTCTGAATTTTATGCAACTCACTTAGTGGGATTCGTGCATTGCAGATTGTTCGGATTTGTAGATCCTGAGATTTCAGTGGTGTGAGCAAATCGCCTACTTTTTGAGGAAATTCTGGAGCAAAAACTATTTGTTTGTGTTGTGCACTGAGCACCATCATGTGTGTGTGAAGGAAGGTTGGTGGCTAGGTGGAACAAAATTCTGGGGAGGTTTGTTTGGAGTGTTTTGTTAAGAACTTGGGAAACATGTTGGAGCTCTTTCAGATATATTTGTTTGCTTGTTTTGGCCAGATATGTTTTTGGTCTGTGTATAGTTATTCAAGGTGAGGGAGTGGAGGTCATGGCATGCTTTGTAAATGAAAAGTTCCATGTTTAGTTTTTTATCTTCAGAAACCGAAATGCCGGGTAAAAAATGGTAGAAAATAGATGTATTTGAAGCCTAGGAAAACCATTGCTAATCTGACCCTTTATGACACAGACCAAAGATGTCACTTGATTTAAGTGGATGTTCAGTGTTTTACTCCAAAGTAAGCTATTTCTACTTGGAACCGAATTTCTCCTTGCTGATATTTCTCAATGCTGCAGCTACTTGTTTCTGAGCCATCAGCTGTGCTTTATATGTGTACTAGCAGTCTCTAAAATGGAGCTGCAGTTTTTGATCTTGAAGATGGTACACGTTTCCTCTCTTCCTCTAGCCATGTGATCATCCTGGGAGACATAAATACTGCACACAGGTCCATAGATCACTGTGATCCAGGAGACTTGGTAAGTGAAGGCTGTGAGTTCTAGTCCCACCTTAGACACGAAAGCCAGCTTGGTGATTTTGGACCAGTTGCTTTCTCAACCCAACTCACCTCAAGGGCTGGTGGTTGTGGGGAAAATAGGAAAATATTTACCACGTTGAATTATTTAAAAAATGTAATAGAGTCGGAATGTACAGTAAATAAATAAAATAATGCTGGTCTATCGTACAAGGTTATTACAAAGCAAGGGAGGGCAACTTATAGCTCCAGGTTTGCATATGGCTTTCCAGGCCCTTTTTTGCAACCCTTGAGACTCCTGTGGCCATCATTACTGAAACCCAACAGCACAGTTTCCTGCCACATTGAGTTGGGAAGGCGATGGAAACTCTGGTCTTGTAAACCTTAAAATATGGCCACATTTGCAACCAGAGCCACCATATGTGAGATATGATTCTATCCATTTTGAAGTCCAGGTATCAAAATCTTGCACCCGTTTGGTGATACATGGAAAGCACTTTAATCTCATAAAACTACCCTGATGGTCTAGCAATGTATCCCTGATGCTTCTTTTCTGACTGCAGGAATCCTTCCAGGAGCATCCTGGGCGCCGCTGGCTGGACGGTTTCCTTTGGGAGCCTGGTAGAGATTCTGAGAACGAGAATCTCTTTGTTGATACTTTCCGCTTTCTGAACCCTAGTCAGGATGAAGCCTACACTTGCTGGTGTAACGTAACAGGATCCCGGCATTTGAACTTTGGTACCCGCATTGACTACATCTTGGCTGACCGTGCTCTGGCATTGTTGGAACTGACCGATGCCCAGATCATGCCAGAGGTGCTGGGCTCTGACCACTGTCCCGTCCAGGCTGTGCTGAAAAGTACCTGCTTAGCTGCCCCACGGTGTCCCCCGCTCTGCACCCGGTTCCTGCCTGAGTTTGCTGGCATCCAACAGAAGCTCAGCCGGTTTCTGATAAAAATGGAACAGACCCAACTGCCTGAGAAGGGGCAGAAACGGGACAAAGCAGAGAGAACTGCCTTAGGGGATTTGAAGAAAAGGCGGACTGGCCCAGCACAGAAAGGGCAAGGGGATTTACGTAGCTTCTTCAAAGCTGGGAACTTGGATGCTGAGCCTGTGGATGGTGGAAGGGGTCAGTCAGTTTTGAATGTGGTCCACAGGGCGGCAGCAGAGGATTCTGGGAAACAGCCTCCTATGAAGAGTGCTGAAAGGATAGCTGATAAATGTGGGGTGGAGGAACTCTCAGGGGTAACCCAGACACCTGTCAAGAGTCCAAAGAAGGCACCCTCCAAGGGTGTGACCAGCAAGGCAGCTATGAATTGTGAGAAAAACACACTTCCCTTTACGCAAAATCAGTCTGTGTTGTGGAAGTCACTGCTACCTGGCCCTGCACACCCACCTTGCTGCAAGGCCCACAAGGAGCCCTGTGTGTTGCGGACAGTGAAGAAACAAGGACCAAATTATGGACGGCGCTTCTTTGTCTGTGCCCGGCCTCTGGGGAAGCCCTCGGATCCCCGTGCACGGTGTGACTACTTCCTGTGGGCCAGCTAGGGCACTTCCTGAGTAGAGCAAGGGGAGACTGAATCTGATTTGTGGTTTAGGTGCTATGTGCTCCATTTGAATTGCCCAGGCAGGCCACTCTGACTTGGGATGAGTAATTCCAAGTGGCTGCGTGAGGTCAAGGATGCAGATTTTTTTTCTGCTCAACATGTCTCTTTTATATCTCAGGAATTTCTACAAGGACTTGGGCAACCTTTGATCTCAATCCTCTTTTCGCTGTTGCCCCATACAAAACTTAAATCTTTGTCATTGTGGGAAAATGACTCTCCTTTGTAGAAAACACATTTTTAAAAAACATTTGTTAAAATAAAGATCTTTGGTCAAAACAAAGAAACAAACACCCTTCTGTGTTTTCTCTGTAAATTGGGGACGTTCTTCTCTGAAAAGAGAGGAGATGAGGCTAGGAAATCTCACAGCTGTAGTTGGAGCTTGTTTGAATGCTTCCAAATCCCTCTTCTGTGGCTGGAGAATTTAAAGTAGAAGGGCCAACAGGGAGTAAATCATGGTCAAAGGTCAGGAGGGTCAATTTTAGTTTTGAAAACAAAGTTCTACCTACTTTCACAGCTCACTGAAATAATTCCACTAGAATTCCCCTTTCTTTCTGCTCTATTTTCTCCAGAGTTAGTTCTCTGCTGATTCTATGTAGGCTTTTTGTTTTGGATGTTCCTATTAATTGGCAGCCCAGTAAACAATCATGTGGAAAATAAGAGTTTAATCTGTGGGAGCTTTTCACTTTGTTCCTTGAAAACTGAATTACAACTTAGTATGTTGTTTGTACCCAGCCAGCTATGACTTACACTCTATCGGGGCTTGATGTACTATGTGAAGTCAGTGCCACTGGCTTCTTGGGATGCAAAAGGCTGCCAGCCAGAGGAATTTCTTCATCCCAAATTCTCACATTCTATGAAATCTGAAGAAAAGGCCATTTCAGAGCTTTATTGTATTCAGACAATCTCTTTTCTGCTGGGCAGCCTTGGTGGGAGGCATGCCCCTCTCTCTTCCCATTCCCAGTGGCAAGCTCTGTGGCCTGAGGCACTCCTTAGGCACAAAGGGTGACATAACGGGGGCCCATGTTTCCAAAGTAATCCCGCTCCCATTCACTCATGAGGGCAAAATGAAGTGGGCGGTGGCAGAAGTGGCACTCGGGGGAGGTTGAGACCTGCAGCGGTAGGCCCACCTCCTGCCAAGCAGCCAGAAGTTTTTCTGGAAGAGAAGAAAACAGAGAGGTTAAAATACTATTACTAAAAGACTAAAAGACTATTAGCATTGCTGCTGAATGGGCCATTGGGAACTAGATGATGGCCTCTGGAGCTAGTAGTAAGAAAATGAATGGCCATAGGCCTGAATTAGAAGCTAAAGATGAGAGGAAATCACTGGCCTTTTTAAAATCCATGTGAGAAAAGAGTCAAATCTCCATATTGAAAGCTGCTGCTTGTGTTCTATTTATAGACAGAACTGTGGTCTTACCATTGTCTGCACCAGCAGAGGGTAAGTCTCGACTCTTATTTCATCCTGCTTTTAAATTTGCTTCTAATGATTAAAAACATTGAAAAATCTATACAATTTTATTTTATAAAACATGGGTTAATATCTAAAGAGATCTTTCAGTGTCTAAGGAACTTTTTAACACTCCCCATAAATACCATCAGCTATTATCATATTTACAGTATGAGTTTGTGGAGTTAAAAATAAAAAATTCTCCACTGGCCACTTGGTGGCAGTACTTACTCACCATAGGCGGATAACTATTGGCCATATGTGTAAAGTAAAATCTCCCAAGGGAGAAATAAAGAGAATTCCAGTGATCAGAAGGCCATGCACTGGATCCTATTCACTGTCAGCCTTTTACAAGACTGGACTAGAGGTACCAATAGGATCAGTTTTGGACTTTCAGATGTACAATTTTTACAAGCCCTTTCAAAACAGTTTACTGAAGGGTGAGGAGACTTCCGTTTCTGCATTTGGTGGTTAACAATTATTGGGTGGAAAAAGCAGGTCACTAGGCACAAATGAAGCATCCCAAAAAGTATATGCATCTACTTAGAACTATAAATCAGAGAATTCCTAGCTGCCATATTTACATAATATGCACTGTTAGGTTTTCCAGAATCTAGTTTTTTCTACCATATTTTTTCCATGGTACTAGATTTGAATTTTGTTTGCTGTGAAGTTACTTTACCACAAGCCTGGTGCTAAAATTCAAAGCGGGAGATCAGAATAGTTGGCATCCATTTTCATTATTTTTCATCTTCCATCCACGATGAAATTGCAGTTAATTTTAGCTACTGTTTGTGCAGAGCAGCTTCAGCTTGTAAAAGTATGTCTCAGGCTTAGGGTTCAGTTCTGTTTATGACATCCTCAGTGGTTGCTGCACTGAGCTAATAATGAAGAGAAGCAACCATAACTTAATTATCGCTTCAGTGCCTTGTTTCCACAGAGATTTCAAAAGTTCTAATCCTGCCCTTTACTAGTATTTAATTTATAGAATGAGATGATTTATGTAGGATAGAGCTGGGGCCTTAGTGCTCATGGCACTGGAGACTCACCCACAAAGTAGTCCATCATGGGTGGGGTGTGATGAGGCGAGGGGGCCAGCCGCAGCAGTTCCTCCCCCCGGGGCACAGTAGGATAATTGATGGCCTGGACGTAGATGTTGTACTCTGAGAGGAGTAGGTCACAAAGCTGGGTATTCAGGGCTGCATCTCCAACCTGAGGAAGAATGAATCGGACAACTGAGGAAGGGCATCCAGCTGTTTCATCCATCTGGAAAGTTGGCCATAGAGAGTTTAGGGTATCCAGGGTTCCCCTTGTGTGACGGGACATAATTCTGCAGCTATTCACTCCCGTTCATTCATTTCATTTTCTTAAGTATTCTATAAAGGGCTGTGTATATTAAGGACATGGCAAAGTGGCGTCAGTGGAATTTAAACCTTTCACCTTGAGGACTTTACCCCAGATTCTGTGTCTGTTTTGCTTCTAGACCCTAGTTTCTCCCTTCCACCATCCGAAGGCATCCATACCCGTATGGGAATGATGTGACTTGGGCAGCTGACCACAGGCAGCCCGGCATCCATAAGCAACTGGCGCATATGCTTGACGTTCCGCTGGTGGGCACGGCGCAGCACCTGCCCCTCAGGACTCTTCAGGATCCGAACAGATTCCAGGGCCCCAGCCAATACCATGGGGGGCAGCGAAGTGGTGAAAATGAATCCGGCTGCATAGGAGCGCACTGTGTCAATGAGGGAAGTAGTACTTGCAACATAGCCACCCACGCAGCCGAAGGCCTTTCCTGGAGGAGAAAGGGAGGAAAAGAAAGGTGTATCCTTAATGACAAGCGTATCTTATGCTATTAAGTGTATTTAGCATTAAAAAACATGAATGAGCTAGTGCAATTAAAAAATAGCACAATGACTTCTGTGAATTCTGGGAAGCTGCTGGATCCGAAAACTTGTATACAGTATGCAAGCTGGACATATTGTACGTCTTGCATTTTTTCTTCCTTATGAATGATAAGGAGAAAAAAATCAGAGGCGGAAATCTTGCAGCAACCAGCAGAACTCATCACCTTTGGGTCTTGAGATGGTCAGCTTTCTAATGGCCAGTAGGGTTCCCTGAGAGCAGGAGTCCCCAACACCCAGTCCGTGTACTGGCACCAGTCTGTGGCATGTCAACAGCCGGGCCACGCAAACAAGCGAAGCCACAGCCACAGTATGCAGGCAGCATGCAAAACCACGCCCCTTCTCCGGTTCGCAGAAAAACCTTTCTCCACGGAATCAGTCCCTGGTGCCCAAAAGGTTGGGGGCCAGCCAGACGCCTTATAGTATTTATGACACACTTTCTTTCTGGTTCCTCTCTGGGCCTTTGCTTTCCCAACTCACCCAGAGTACCAGATACGATGTCTATTTTGCCCATCACTCCATCACGTTCTCCAATGCCAGCTCCCTGGGCCCCATAGAGTCCCACAGCATGGACCTCATCCACAAAAGTGATGGCCCCATAGCGGTGGGCCACATCGCACATTTCTTCCAGGGGGCAGATGGCACCTGCGAACAAAGTACTATTGAAAACACTGGATTTGGCCAATTACCTGAATGACAAAAGCTTCCAACCCACTTTTTTGTGTGCATGCAACTCCCGGACTATCCTTTTTGCAGTCCGTTTTGAAGTATTAGTCTAGTGGCTGCCTCTAGTCTTGCAAGTCTTTTGATTGAGTCCCTGCTTATTGTTATTTATTGTTCATCTAGTCCAGAGATCTTCAAACTTGGCAGCTTTAAGACTTGTGGACTTCAACTCCCAGAATTCTCCAGCCAGCAAAGCTGGAGAATTCTGGGAGTTGAAGTCCACAAGTCTTAAAACTGCCAAGTTTGAAGATCTCTAATCTAGTCATTTCCATAATGACCCATTATCTTTCCCACTTTTCCCCTGAACCTGCTGTTGGTTATCCCTTCTTCAACTGGCCAAGGAATCGGGGCTGGCCCAGGAAGAAGGAACTGCTTTTGGTCAGCTTATACCTAGAAACCCCTTTCTGATGCATGATGGTGTTTTATGAAATCATTAGGACACCGTGTAGCAAAACCTAAAGGGAGGCAATTACCGTCCATCGAATGCACAGTTTCAAAGGCAACAATCTTTGGGGTGCTGGGTTTGGCCTTGCGAAGGAGCTCCTCCAAGTGGTCTGGATCATTATGCCGAAACACATACTTTGGAACGCCGCTGTTTCGGATGCCCTGGATCATGGATGCATGATTCCCAGCATCAGAGTAGATTTCACATCCTATGGGAGAGAAACCAAGCCAAGAGTAATGCCCCATCTCTCCTCTTCCCACAAATTAGAGAGAACAGAGGTCTTCACTTCAGGCTGATCCTAGGGACTCCTGTACTGCCTGGTTACCTGGCATCATGCGGGCAAGCGTGAAGAGAGTAGAGTCATTGGCCACAAAACAGGAGGTAAATAGCAGAGCGGCATCTTTGTTGTGCAAGCTGGCCAATTCCTCCTCCAGAGCCACGTGGAATCGGCTAGTCCCAGAAATGTTCCTGGTACCTCCAGCTCCTGCTCCATAACGCTGCAGAGTATCCCTGCAGGTTAGAAGAGGAGACTGAGACCTTGCTCAGAAAATAGCAAAGATCATCTACAACTAGTTCTCATACCCGGCTTTCAAGTTTCTGAGAGGAAAGCTTTTGCTAGAGACAGCCTTGCTGGGTTCTGAATATAGGTAGTCCTTGATTTATGACCACAGTTGGAACCAGAATTTCTGTTGGTAAGTAAGGTAGTTAACATTGGGTAAGTCACACCTAGTTTTACAATCTTCTTTGCCAAGATTGTTAAGTGAATCACTGCAGTGGTTAAATGAATCATGCCATCGTTAAGTGAATCTGGCTTCAACCATTGACTTTCTAGAACAGTGGTTCTCAACCTTCCTAATGCCGCGACCCTTTAATACAGTTCCTCATGTTATGGTGACCCCCCAAACATAAAATTATTCCTAAAACCATCTAAAATATGTGTTTTCCGATGGTCTTAGGCGGCCCCTGTGAAAGGGTCATTCGACCCCCAAAGGAGTCGCGACCCACAGGTTGAGAACCACTATTCTAGATCTACCTGAACCCTTCCATCAATGACTTATAACTCTGCTGACCTTATCTAAGCTAAAGCTTGAGCAAGGAATGGTTCAGGTAGTTCTAGAAAAGCTTCAAGAAATGCCCATATTTCTTTTTTCTTTCAGACCAAGGTGGTCTTTGACAGAATAAGGCTAACATAAATTGAGAAATCTACCACCCCACCCCAAATCTTATTCAATTGTCAGTGGCAAAGCGAGGGTCCCCTACTCCACTATAGAGTTCTCTATAGAATGGCAAAGCGAGGGTCCTCCCCTCCACTATAGAATTGCTCTCTATAGAGTGGCAAAGCAAGGGTCCCCCCTCCACTATAGAGTTCTCTATAGAGTGGCAAAGTGAGAGTCCCCCCCTCCACATAGAGTTCTCTATAGAGTGGCAAAGCGAGGGTCCCCCCCTCCACTATAAAGTTCTCTATAGAGTGGCAAAGCGAGGGTCCCCCCCCTCCACTATAGAGTTGCTCTCTATAGAGTGGCAACGCGAGGGTCCCGCCCTCCACTATAAAGTTGCTCTCTATAGAGTGGCAACGCGAGGGTCCCCCCCCTCCACTATAGAGTTCTCTATAGAGTGGCAAAGCGAGGGTCCCCCCCTCCACTATAGAGTTCTCTATAGAGTGGCAAAGCGAGGGTCTCCCCCTCCACTATAGAGTTCTCTATAGAGTGGCAAAGCGAGGGTCCCCCCCTCCACTATAAAGTTCTCTATAGAGTGGCAAAGCGAGGGTCCCCCCCTCCACTATAGAGTTGCTCTCTATAGAGTGGCAACGCGAGGGTCCCCCCCTCCACTATAAAGTTGCTCTCTATAGAGTGGCAAAGCGAGGGTCCCCCCCTCCACTATAGAGTTCTCTATAGAGTGGCAACGCGAGGGTCCCCCCCCTCCACTATAGAATTGCTCTCTATAGAGTGGCAAAGCAAGGGGTCTCCCCTCCTCTGTAGAGTTGCTCATGAATATCAAGGAAAGCCTCAGGCCCTCCTCAGGTTGGGCTCAGTTTCCCCATTATCCCCATTATGCATGTTGGCTGGGAATGGTGGGAAATAGAATTCCACCAATGGGGAAAAGCTGGACAAGGGGAAAATTAGAATTGTTTGGGAGTTGTGGAAAATGGCAGTGCAGAGAGTATTGTCTGCCACTCACTGTATGGCTTGCAGCACATGAGGGTGGCGACTCATTCCGAGGTAGTCATTGCTGCACCAGACGGACACCTCTCGCGCTTCAACCTCAGAGGTAGAGAAGTCCTCAGCGAAAGGATAGGCATCTGCCCGGCGATTCACAGTCTTGAAGATCCGATAGGTATGATCTTGTTTCTTTGCTTGGATCTTTTCTTCAAAGAACGCATCATAGTCAAACACAGGGCTCTCTGTTAGGAAACCACAGGGGTTAATTTCTGCCTGCACTGACCCTCACTCATTGTCTCTCAATGGTGACTGTCCAGTTAAAGAACAGCATGCAGGAAGGGGCCACCTGTTGTGACTCCGACTCCCGAGCCTGTCCTCATGGAGGAAGAGGACTCAGAAGGTGAGGGGGAGGAACTGACAAGGCCTCCCTCTCCAGGACCCTCCTCTCTGGCAATGCCTCAGGTTCCATCCGAAGGCCAGGAGGAACAGCCTGGGATGGGCCAGAAGACAGACATTTCAGAGCACCCATTGATAGAGAGTGATAATGATGAATCCTGGCTTGATCCCAGGCAGCCTTGGAGGGAGAAGCGTGTGCAGCAAAAGAAGAGGTGTGGGAGGGCCAGGGATTGAGCTGAGTCACCGAGCCATGCCCCACAAGGGATAAAAGGGGGTGTGATTGCTCGGCAGGCTTTGTGACGGACAAGAGTTTAAACTCTAAAGAGTCACATCGTGAATCCTGCACTTCAGCTCAGATATATTTTGGACTAAACTCTTGTGGATAATTTGTCGCTCTGGAAACCGACTGCAGATACGGCCTCTCCTGCTTTTGGGGATTACTAATTGGACTTGGCAGGCGTTTTACAGTTAGCTGCCAGAACTCTCGTCTGCCAGGAATTCTGGTCTCTTTATACAATAAATTATTGGCAGGCGTGTTTGATACTGCATTTGTCTGTGTGAGGACGGGGGACAGAACACTACCAAAGTTTATTATTTATTTTATATCCTGCCTTTATTACTTTTATAAGTAACTCAAGGCAGGCGGTGAATATATCTAGTATTCCTTCCTCCTCCTATTTTACCCACAACAACAACTCTGGAGTGGAGTGTGCTGAGAGATTGGTCCAAAGTCACCCAGTCAGGTTTCGTGGGTAAAGTGGGACTAGAACTCAGTTTCCTGGTTCCTAGGACAGCACCTTAACCGCTACAGCAAACTGGCTCTCAATGTTCTGTTTAGCCTGGGTTAACCTTCTATTATTGTGGGGTAGAACCAGGGGTGAAATGCTCCCGGTTTGGATCAAATAGCCTGATCCGGTAACAATGGCGGCGGGTGCTTCAGAGAACCTGTAGCAAAAATTCCTGTGGCCCCCCCCCCGCATGCCCAGCTGAGCTACGCGATCATCAGAGGCTTTTTTTTACTTTTAAAAGCATTTTTTCTACAATCTCTTCGGCAGAAAAAATGCTTTTAAAAGGAAAAAAAAAAGCCTCTGACGATCCCAGCTGAGTTGCCTGATCAACTCAGGCAACTCAGCTGGGATCGTCAGAGGCTTTTAAAAGCATTTTTTAAAACCTTTTTAAAAGCATTTTTTTCGGCCGAAGAGGTTGTAGAAAAAATACTTTTAAAAGTTAAAAAAAAAAGTTGGCCATGCCCACCCAGTCACATTACCCCCCACCACTAAGCCACGCCCACAAAACCAGTAGTAACTAATGTTACATTTCACCACTGGGTGGAATCTGAATAATTAACATTTTGCAGTTCAATGGTTAAGCCCCAGTGGTGATATTCAGCCGGTTCTATCAGGTTCGAGCGAATTGGTAGTGGCGGCTGCAGGAGGCTCCGTCCACCCGCCCGGACATCATCACGTTCTGTTTTGGACACTTTGCTCATGTTCAGAAGGTCCTGCGCATGTGCAGAGGCGCACACTCACATTTGCGAACCGGTAGCGAAGGTAAGTGAATACCACGCCTGTTTAGGCCACTAGGTAACAGGACAGCCCCTAACATTTAATAGAGGAGATACAGGTTTGGAAGCTTTAACAATCTTCTCCTATGTGGTGCCCTCCAACTGGAATTCCCAACCATGCAAATCCAGTAAGACGGGCGATGCTGTTTCGGGACATGAGAAATGAAGTAGGAGACAAAACTCTATTCTCTGTAAACATGCCGAGGTCTTCTACTACTTCCTATAGTGGACCTTTATGGTGGGCCTTTGTTGGCCAGAATATCAATGGTCTGAATACAGATACTCACCAGATGGCAGCAAAGAGATACAGAAAATTCTGACAAGATTTTTGCAGCCCAGATACAATAAGCATGCAGTGTGCATCCAGAAGGTCAAAGACTTAATCCCTACCATTTCAACCTGAACATAGAACTGGTAATATAAAAACCAACCAACCAGCAAACCGTGCCTGAAACTCTGGAAACCAGCTACAAGGGAGAATAAATAATGCCAAATATTTAAACTTGCTATATAAAGCCACATAAAGCCTATTCATGCAAGGCATTTTGGATAGCTTCCACCGGGCTTTTTGATGGTAGAACAATCATTGCCAAACATCATGCTGAGCACAACTGTACAAACATAACGAAAAAGCAATAATTAAGAAACGAAAAAGCAAAAAAGCAATGATGTGGAGGGAGGGGGTGGTTGGAAGTCCCAAATCTAGTTTAAGGCAATATGTTTATTTATTTCACATTTCTTATAGCCTGCCCAGCTCAGAATTATGGAGAAAAAAATGTGCAGGCTGTTCATTTGTAAAATTGCAATAGTTTTTGTAAACTTTCAGTAAACCTAATGAAAGCCTTATTTTAATATACAGGTAGCCCTTGTTTAGTGATCACCTCGTTTAGCGATCGTTCATAGTTACAACAATAATGAAAAGGTAACTCTGCAACCAGTCCTCACAGTTACGACCCTTACAGGTCTGTAAAGCAAAGAAAAGCTGAAAGGAGATCATAAGTGCAGTTTCAATTTTATTCAGTGACTGCTTTATTTGATGATCTAGTTGCTGGTCCCAGTTATAATTGCTAAATGAAGACTACCTGTAATTACTGAATAATTAAGGGTTCTTATGCATTCAAGGAACTCAACAGAGAAGGTGCCTAATGCTTCTCTGTGTGCTTTAATCCTTGGCTTGCTATCTTCCAATCAGATCTCAGAGAAGGCCAAAGATTTGGGTCAGGGGTGTCAACTCCCAACATATAGGCTGGATGCGTCACATGCTGGTCACACCCTTGCACGGTTTAGTGAAAGGGGGAAAAGTCACGATACATCAGGTGATGACACTGTGATGATGCGAGTTTGACACCCCTGATCTAGGCAATTATTCTGCACTGTACATGGATTGTAACTGAAATGTTTAATCAACCCCAATATAGAGACAGGGTAAAACATCTTTGCTCTCAGAGGCAGCTGTTGTATTTTGTTTTTGCCTGGGTAACTGTTATAGGTTTGTCTCATTCTGCTTAAATTGTGTAAGCCACTGGCAGATTAGCTGTAGAAAGGTAATGAAAAACGATGAGCTAAGTGTTTTTCCTTAAAAAAAAAAAAGGATCAACAGATCCCAACTCCTTCCTCTTTTGGGGCTTTAGTATAGATCACAGAGAAGAGAGATTGGAAATCTGGGACTGCTGTGAAGGTTGGGGCTGGCATGACAGCCTGGTTGTTAGACGATCCTCTGGATAAGGTATGGAGAGAAGTGGATGGGAATAGTCTTAAAAGCATCCTCACTTTATAAAAAGCTAAAAAGTGGTACAGTAGCAGATGGTATAAATAAACAGCAAATGCCATTTATACCTCCAGTTTTCATTTGGGGGAGAGGAGGAAGCAGAGGCCAGACAGTTAAGCTTGAAACAATTAAATTCATCAGACGGAATCAGTTAATCTGCGCTGCTGACCCTAATACCCAACGGAAGCTGGAAGATATCATAGACCCTCTAGGCAATTCCCCACCCCCACCCCATGGAAGAAGTTAACAGGAGCCAATTCCCCAACCTGGCATGTTGTCCTGGATGAGGTGAGACACTTTGTTAGAGTCCAGCAACTTCTTTCTGAGGCTGCAGTGCACCTCTCGGATCAAGGACGTCAGCACTCCTAGAGGGAGGGGGATGCACACAGGTCAGAGGAAGACCGGAGCGGGGGCGGTCTCATCTTTCCCACTGCTGTGATCCCAAGAAAGTTGGCCTCCTTCCTTACCTGATTTGAAAGGCTTGACATCTTCCTGGAGTTCAGGTTTTGCTTCTTGCACAAAGGAGCTCTGACCACTTTGACGCTCGGATTCCATAAAAGGGCACTGGGTGGCAGGGAGAGACTGGGGTGCTGAGTGGGGAATCGAAACTAGAAGGTGCACAAAAGAAAACCCATCGTGATTTCAGCCTCCAGAGATAGGTTGATAGAGATATTCTTGAATAGGATTCCCAGGAGGCATGGCTTTTAGCAAATTTAGTGTGGGGGATGAGAAGGCTGAACTGGAAGGCTGTTTGGAATCATTGCACACTGCACAGCCACAAGAGACCCATCTCCAACCCAATTAAATACAATTAAAGGGAATATTAGGACAGGGATGGTAGGTACGCTGGTGTTCTTTTGCACGCCCCTTACAGACCTCTTAGGAATGGGGTGAGGTCAACAGTAGACAGTTTTAGGTTAAAGTTTTGGGGTTTTGGGATGAGACCACAGAGTCTGGTAGTGCATTCCAGGCATTAACTACTCTGTTACTGAATTCATATTTTCTGCAATTGAGTTTGGAGCGGTTCACTTTAAGTTTGTATCTATTGTGTGTTTGTGTATCATTGTGGTTGAAGCTGAAGTAATAATAATAATAATAATAATAATAATAATAATAATAATAATAACAACAACAACAACAATAACAATAATAATAATAATAATAATAATAATAATAATAATAATAATAATAAACTTGAACTCAGTAAATGCTTCCAGATTCTCCACCACTTCAACTTTTTCCAAGGGCTTTAGACTTAAGTAGATTCTTTGTCCATTCAGACTACTAGGTCTCCCGTTTCTCTAAAATGAGAACCCAACTCCCAAAATTTTTGGTATTGGTCGTATTGTCAGTAAATCTGAGAAGTTCTATCCCAGGATGTCTAGTGGGTACCAGGATAGGGAAGGCTGGGGTTCTGGCATTGGATCTCCAGGGTTGCAGTCAGAGAAAGATTTTTCTTATCAGCTATTAACGATTTTTGCAATGGGAGATGAGGAATGTTACATGCGAGGTGTGTTTCATGCGAATATCCTCTATCTGTCATGAAAATATAACCAGCATGCCTGATTTCAGATCCCTCAATTGACTCAGTTGGACATTTGAACCAACTTTCAACACCTAATATTTTTAATGGTCACAAGCAAAGTTAGGACTAAATCTATGTCCCGTCAATCACATAATTAGAGATTATTCCATCCATACAAACCTGGGAGAGAATTCTTCCATAAGAATATAGGAAAACCAGGAACAAGTTTCTAGTTTATATTTCTGGCAGGTTATATTCTCATTTTAATATGATTGCTTTGTCAAGGCAAAACTTTTTTTTATGTATAGGGAAGAAAAGATCCAATTTCCACTTCCTTTTCTACAGACTGAAATATATATTAAATTCCTGAATGTGTCCACATAATGCCAGCCAGGAAGTAAAAATTAGAAAAATTACAAGTTGCCTCTGAGCTAATTAGTGACTGTGAAATGATGACACCATGTCTTGAACTACAAAAGAACAATTTCAAAAGGAGCCACTCTATAAAAAGGGTTTTAGGTGTTTTCACACAGAGATTTCAACCCTTCTACATGTAATCAAATAATGCAGGGAGTACACATACTCTATACCCACAAAATATAGGTTTGTTACCAAGAGACTGGCTTGATCTAAAGAACCTTGAACACCTCTACATGAGCCCACTTGTGAGCTCCAAGCCTAAAATGTGTGGTTTGGTTTGGCATCTATGGATCTGATATGACATCGGTTTCTGTTTCCTTTCCAGTATCTTTTCTCTGAGTTCCACCCCATCATCTCACCAGTGTTTCCACAGGTGTCTTTTTCACTCTGCAGGTCAGTGACAGAACTATAGAAAGTGCGGGCCACCATCACAGGGCAACGTTGAGCACTGTTGACCAGCAATGGGCCAACTTTCCTTAGGAAGAGAGATGGATCTCGGGTCAGGAAAGGGCAGCACTGCAGGATCGAGGCCATGTTGCCAACCAGTTTTGTGCTATTCAAGAGAAAGAAAGAAAAAGAAAAAGATGAAATATATAAGCACTGGTAATAAGAATGCCACTCTAACTGAGCATGGTAGAGCAATGGCATCTTTTCTCAATCTGTTGCCCACCAGAGGCATCGGACTGATGCATCTAGAGCAGTGTTTCTCAACCTTGGCAACTTTTAGCTATGTGGACCTCAATTCCCAGAATTCCTCAACCAGCCTGGCTGGGAGATTCTGGGAGCTGAAGTCCTCACATCTTAAAGTTGTCAAGGTTGAGAAACACTGCTCTAGCAGGAACCAGACTGGAGGAGACTAAATCAAGCTGTGCTCTTTTTAACAATAGGATAAGGTCTAAACTTAAGAAGGAAGGGAGTGAAATGTCCCACTATAGAAATAGGTTAATTTCAGGCAAGTGGGATTGGTTCATTTTTTACAAGAAGGCCATGAATCATGCTTGCTGGAACCAAATGGGAGCTGTTATCTACAATAACCAGAGAACATTGGCTTGCCTACTTCTAAGTAGATCAATGGCTCTCTTAGGTTACATTTTACATCAAGCTTTTTCTCCTCCCACCCCAAATCCAGAAGCAAGATTTTTTTAAAAAAAGGATGAGAGGAGAGAAAGAGTTTAATGTAAACTGCTAGATAAGAGAGCCATTGATCTGCTCAGAAGTAGGCAACCAATGTTCTCTGGATATTGTAGACCAGGGGTGTCAAGTTTGAGTTGTCACGGCATCATCACATGACATATCGTGACTCCCCCCACTTCACTAAACCAGGCGCGGGTATGGCCAGCATGTGACGCATCTGGCCTGAGGGCTGGGAGTTTGACACCCCTGTTGTAGACAATAGCTCCCATTGGTTCCAGCAAGCATGATCCATAATCAGGAATATTGGGAACAGTAACGCAAAATATCCACACAACAAATAGATGAATGAGCTACAGATTGCCCTAACCTAGAAGGACATTGCTTTGTCTTGGAAGTAATATTGAAGTGATTTTTTTCCTTGCTTTCTTCATCCAGAAGGAATTAATTTTCAATTAAGGCCCAAGGAAAATTGAGAGAGGAAAGCATCAAAAGAGTCAAAGAATTGTTTTAGTCTCATGGCCACGGCTGCCATAGTTCTTTTGTTGAGCCACCCCCACTCCTGTTGGAGGTCTGTTACCAGAACTTGTACCGGTTCTAATAAAACCTATTTAAATTTAGGCTGGCATCTGGAAAATATCCATCAGAATTCAGGGAAGGGAAAAACATTAGGATCCAAGAAAATAAAAAAGTCTCTAGAAATGTACACCGTGATGATCTCATCCAGGTTTACTCAGAAATGAATGCCAAGGATAATTACTGTGTCCTACTAAAAAAAAAATCCTTAAGACATGTAATTCTAGAAAAGGAGAGGTGAGTGAGACCAACTGTTGTGTTCCAGGACAGGTTTCGTGTCCCTTTGCTAATAGTGCAGCAGGTGCAGCGTATTTTACCCTTTGGACAAATGTATAAAACAAGACATGCTGCTAAGCAGGTATGGAAGAAACTTTCCCTCCTTCAAAGAGAATAATCTTCCAACTTCCCAAGGGGGATGATCAGGAAAAAAGAAAAAGAGCAGAAAACCTTATCAGACAAGAGAGTCAAGATGAGTAACATTACACAATGTGAGGAATTATGGACTGGGCTTCAGAGACAAGATTGTTGCTCATACAGGTAGTCCTCGACTTACGAAGTTCATTTAATGACTGTTCAAAGTTACAACAGCACTGAAAAAAGTGACTTATGACCATTGTTCACACTTATGACCACTGCAGTATCCATGTGATCATGTGATCAAAATTCTGCCGATTGGCAACTTGCTCATATTTATGACGGTTGCTGTGTCCCTGGGGACACATGATTACCTTTTGCAACCTTCTGACAAGCGAAGTCAATGAGGAAGTCACTTAACAACCGTGTCACTAACTTAACAACTTCAGTGATTCGCTTAACGATGGTGGTAAGAAAGGTCGTAAAATGGGGCAAACTCGCTTAACAACTGTCTTGCTTAGCAACCGAAATGTTGGGTTCAGTTTGGTCATACGGTGAGGACTACCTGTATTTCTAAACAACTGAGGAAAAGGATAAAGGTGAAGGTAAAGGTTCCCCTCGCACATATGTGCTAGTTGTTCCTGACTCTAGGGGGCAGTGCTCATCTCCTTTTCAAAACCGAAGAGCCAGCGCTGTCCGAAGACGTCTCCGTGGTCATGGGGTCGGCATGACTAAATGCCAAAGGCGCAAGGAACACTGTTACCTTCCCACCAAAGGTGGTCCCTATTTTTCTACTTGCATTTTTTACGTGCTTTCGAACTGCTAGGTTGGCAGAAGCTGGGACAAGTAACAGGAGCTCACTCAGTTACGTGGCGCTAGGGATTCAAACCGCTGAACTGATGATCACAAAAACAAGTTTAATGAGACTGTCCAATAGAGCTGTCATTTCATTGTGTGGGGCTGGATAGGAGGCACCCCTTTGGAATATGTGGGTGTGGGTGTGTTTGAAAACTATCTTAAGGTCACAGAATCACAGGTGCCAATTATAGCAGTCCATTCAAAACTAGGCAGCCCGCCACATGTGCAGGTTTACAATAAACAATTCGCTAATCAATTGAAACCTTTCTCATCGATAGTTTAGTTCAATGGAATTGGTTTGGTCCTGATGCCATTGATCAATAGTCGCACTTATCTGCCTGAGAGCAGAGAAAGTCAATTCAATTTGCTAACTGAGGAGGTCTGCTCCTCAGCGGATGAACATACTCAGTTTATGACATTTACCTGGAAGGGTGACTTTTCCCCCATCAAATAATTTATCCTTATGTTTACTATAATATAGTATATATTTATATATAGTAGGTTGCTAAATATAGTAAAGAAATAGAAAATAGAAAGGGGATGGCTTTATTTCAGAGGTGAAACATTTTGAATTCAAAGTTAACTTCCTTTGGGGTATTGAACTACAATGTGCCCCAGCACATTTCACCTTATTATATGCTGAAAAGTCATGGATGATCACTAGGTGGCAGCAAAGAGATACAGAGTCTTCCAACTCTTTGCTGTCATCTAATGACCCAATAGATGTGTACAGTGCAATTATGGTAGCCTAATTGTACTTAGGCTACCATAGTAAGTAGCCTAAGTAAGGAGTAAGTTCTTAGAAGAAAAATATTCTCTTAAAGTCACGTCCTCTGATAGTCCTCTGGTCAACTACACAGATATTTCTCTGGTCAGCTACACAACTGACTGGAAGCCAGTTTAGAGTTAGGAAGAGGAACAATGGTTGTTTCCATATTTTGCCATGCAGAACAACCAAAAACTCTCTTTAATCTTCCTGGAAACACACCTAAATGGCAGGGATCACTGCAGAACTGAAAGTCTGCTTAGCCCTCAGGACAAAAAGAAGTACATCAAGGTAAGAGAGGGTGTGGAGGGACCAATTTTCGAGCGGAAAGCTTTGATCTCTTCTGTGCAACACTCTGATATGTCTGTGTATCTTACAGAATTTCTGACTTTTTTTTTTTGAATAACGAAAACCTAGCAAGCAACCCCATGGAATTGTGACTTTTCATATAAACAAACATGCATCTTGATGACGAACAATAGCATGAGATGGAGCAAACATTTGTATCTTTATATAAATAATATTTTTGATCCCAGTGGAAATTATGCTAAGAATATAATTTTTAGGCAGAGAACAAACATGCATAAAATTATCCTGAAAAGGAATATATATTGGTAAATAATATGTGGAAACACTGATCATGAACTACCTTGTGTGACTTACACATCTTTTGTAACCTATTTATCCTTTTGTCAAATAAAATTTTTTGACTAGCTATCTGATCTTGACATCAGAAGTCCTTTGAGAAGGAAAGATCATATAGTGGACTGCATTTCTATAATTCCAGCTTCTTTTCTTAAGTGATTCTGGATACGACTCAGGGACCCCACAGAATGTTCTTAAGAGTTCTAGTATTTCTAAGAAAAATATAGGGGAGGGTGGAGAGATAAAATTTGTGTGTATACTCCACCTATTCTTTGAATATTCAACGATTCTTCCTTTTTAGCTCCATAACAATCTGTGGAGGTTGGACCAAGAGAGAAAAATTGGCGTAAAGCTCCATAGCAGAGTGAGAAATTGAATTGGAGTCTTGGTAGTCTCCAACATCTCATTAGTGACTTACAGTGTCTTCCTTGCATCATCCAATCATTGTTTATATCACTTCAATACTCTTATTTTAGCACAATGGTGATTGAATCATTTGAGAAGACAGTGTAAGTTACTAGTTGAGGAATGACCACTGAACTCACCACATCATGTTTGTTCTTTGTGAAGGAAAAAAAAAGAATTGGAATGGGGAACGGGGAGTTTCTTTCTAAAATAAGTTAAAAGATAGACTTCTTAGGGGAGTAAGTAAATAATTGCAGAGATAATATGAATTGATAATACATTTCCATCCACCAAATACTAAATTTATTTATTTATTTATTTATTTAATTTAACTTATATGCCGCCCTATCTCCAACAGACTCACGGCGGCTCACAACAATAAAACCCACAATAACCACAGTACAAAGTTAAAATACCTAATTAAACCAGATAAAAGTTAAAAACCCATATAAAACCCCATCAGTCCAGGCCGGGTATTGATCACTGCTGGATTTGGTATTGGGTATTGGTATTGGTATTGAGGCTGCTGGATTTTCTTACATTGCAGTGGAATTTGTAGACTTCAACTAATTCCCTGAAGTTGCTAACCTAATTGAAACATGCATGTGATTACACTATCACAATATTTTTTAAACAGTCTCAAACTCTGACACCTAACCAAATTTAAACTAACAATTACATTAAATAAATTAAAGCTCATTTTAATTTTAATCACTTAGTTTACCACAATGTTAGGCCACCTCTGCTTTTACATGTTCTTTCACAAGAAGGGCACATGAATATGTTGGGCAGTGATAAGCTCCTCTCATTTTATCTGGCTTAAAGAAGACACACCCCAGCCCAGTTGTGATGATTAGAAATAAAGGACGCAACAAGAAGAGCTGGATGCTGGGCTTTTAAGACAGCACCCATCATCTGCTCCTTCCCTCCTTGATCTGGAGCCAGATCAGAAATTGCATCCCTCAAAGGAACCCCAGGATCTGGTGCCGCTTCAGATTAAAGAAACCTGTAATACTTGGTGGGAGCAGAGGAAAAAAACCAAAACCAAAGCAAATTACTGAAATGCTTTTTCCTTTTAATACAGAACATCTGTTTGGGTTAAACAACGTCGCTAAAAAAGCTCGGATTTCTACATTCCCAGCAAAATGCCACCTGCACGGAGGGGAAAAGGAGTAAACATTTCTTTTTCAAACATTTCCCTCTTCAGTTAAAGCATCACTTTGCATGTCTTAATTTTTATTTATGTTTAAGAGAGATATGCCTTTCTTTCAACTGGTGCTTTTCTCTGCCATTAAGTGTGCAGATGTCAATAGTTTACCTTCACAATGAGAAAATTTTTTACATGCATTTAATTTTGCCTACTGAAGAGCGTATCAAGATAATTGCCCTGTCTCTCTCTCTCGCAATCTCTTACACATTGGGCAACTCAATGCAAATATGATACCTTAACTTGCATTCTGAATTGATATAGAATGCAACCAATACAATATACTGCTGGTAAGACACCACAGCAATGTGAACGGTGCCAACTAAAAATAAACTCATAATGAATATATCATTCCTGACTCAGATTAGAAATGGAACTTGACTGATCCAAACCAATTTTAATAATGGAATAAATATTTTAAAAAATCCTTCCCTTCTGCATATCTTCCAAAACGATAGTGTACAGAGGAGACCTTACAAATAGCTTTAAAAATCCAAACTGATTGATGTATGTTAATCAGCAATTTGCTTAATGTTTTACTTATTGAATAAAGTAGAGTTGGGTTAACTATGAACAATGGTTTATAAATCACACTAGCTGAGTTTCATGTAATAAATTAAACCATGAAGAAGCAAATCATATTTTTTGCATAAAATAACGTGTGAACTTACAGAGAGGCATTATGTTAAAAAAAATGCGTTAGCATCAGTTAATAGTTTTACTAGTGGGCAGAAGAAGGAAGTTACTTGAATTCTAATCCCAAATATCAAGCAATTACACCAAAGCCATACATAACCTTTTCCTGAGATCCCAACTGACAAGGAAACTGCAGTCCAAAGGAATTGTGTAACTGTTCCCCATTCTCATAATTTTCCTTACCCCACCTTGTTTCCTGTTTATATAGGTGAATATGCCCGTCTTTTCTTATGTCAGGGAAAAAGGAAACTGGAAAGCAGGCGCGAAAATGGCTGGAAAAAGGATGCTAACACCTATCACTATTTTTCTGAATGGCTCCTTGGTTTGTTTTTCATTAGCAAAGACAAGAAGAGAAAACATTGATTTATTATAACCTGCACCTATTTCATAATACTCAACTTGTTCATAAAGGGAGAAGATGCTGCGTAACTTCTTTGGTAGTAAAAATTGAATTAAAATAGGTTGGTCAATTATGTCTCTGGCAATTAGTTTTTTCAAGACAGGGGTGTTTTGTTTTGTTTTCTGCCTGAAAAAGTTCAAGACCTGTGAAGACAACACTAGATTCAACCTACTAGTTGATATCTATCCCACAACAGCATTTAACTCCAAGCTTTACCAAGTTTCTTCTATTACTTTCTGGAAATCAGATCTCAGGAACAGATCAGCTGCTTGTATTTAAGCTAGTTGGCAGCCTTAAAATCAATCCCACGTACCCAGCCAAGCCACTGCCATGTTCCTTTAGCCACAGACTAAATATTAGAGGAAGTGAACAGAGAGCAATTCCCCTAAATGATCTTTCCGTGATGTTGGAATGAGGAAGAGGAAAGGAGGGGAAAAAAAGAAGATGAGCTTCACTTAGAAAAAGAGGACAGATGAGTGAAGACAGAATGAGTTAGAGAAGAGCTTAATAACTGTCATCCCTCCCATTTTTTCTGCCTTGCTATTCAGGAATCCATAGAAAGTAACCCCAATCTCCCCAGACCCATACAATTAACCTTTTTCCTACCTGTTGACCTGCACTGAAGTCGAACAACTTCTGAATGTTATTTTGTGCTCCAAGCCCACTTGGATTGGGAGCTGCCTTTCCCCACCCAGCAGCTGAAGGCAGAGATAAGCAAAGCGGACCATGAGTGCAGTAGTTCCCTCCTGCTCATATTCAGCTCTGTTGGGGGATTCCATATTCTAGTTTTTGAAAAGAGACGGAAAATCCTCTGCATTCTTTGCAACGTGGATAAGTTTAGATAATGCTGGTGTATCCTTCTTTCTTTTCTTTTTTTAATTTTTAAAATTTTTATTAATTTTAGAAACCACATAATACATTTATAAATGCAAATAAAACAATTTACAACAAACATCATCTTTATAACATCTACCTATAATATCTAAATTGTTACAATATCAATATCCTATATTCTTCAATATACAATATTTCTCTCACCCTATATAATGATATTATTTTATTGATATCTCGTATCTCTTAAATTTCATTTGATGTAAAAATTTATTTTACTCTATTGATATCTTTTCTTTTATTTAATTTTTCTTTCTTTCTTCTTCTCTTTTTTTTCCCACTTCCCTCTAACCATTTATACCATTTTTGCCAGACCAGATAATATTCAGATTCTTCCTTTCCTTGGATCTCCTTGGTAAGTTTATCCATCTCAGCGCATTCCATAATTTTGGATATTAATTTCTCTTGAGTGTATCCTTCTTTCTAGTCATTCTTCTAAACCAGCTTTCCTCAAGCTTCCCAATGGAGTGAAATTCAGCTTCTATAAGCCCCAACCAGCATCTGGGGTGAAGTGTTTGTATCAGGTAAAGGAAACTATATGAAGCCAAAGAAATGGTGTAAGTTTTTCCGTGGTTGGCCTTGCCTGCCTGTTCTCCAGCAACATAAAAACTCTTATTTAGGAACCTGTGGTGGTGCTATTGAGGGAACTAGCTAACTCTTCCTATCCTTGTCTGCTCCTCTGCCTGAGGTCTCATATGGCCTGTGAGTAAAACTTTTGGAAAGAAGGAGCAAATCATAGGGACCTTTCCTTACTAGGAATCCTTCCTATATTCAATGACCTGCAGGTCACAATGTTTTGAATTTACTCTTGATGCCATGACATGTTCTGTGGTGATTCACAGATGATGAAGTCTGCCTTAATTACATGTCAATCCTGGCTTGCTATCATCAACAAGTGATGACTACTAATGTGAATCAGACTCTGGTGGGACTTTTTGTAATATGTGCCTGCAGTTTTCCTTTTTAATATCAAGAATTAGTGCCTGCCTTGCCTCTTAACTATTTTTCTCCTTCCCTTCTCAACTTCATCAAATGACATCTTGGGATCTCCTCAGGCTTATATACCGGGCTGATACTAATTAGTGCCCCACATAGTCTGTCTATCTAAAACTGTCTGTCTGAAATTGATGCTTATACAAGCCTTTTGTAAACTATAACCCAGTGTTTCTCAACCATGACAACCTGTTGTTGAAGTCCACACATCTTCAAGTTGCCAAGTTTGGGAAATACTACTATAACTGTAGTTATAGTAATATCTGCACTATACTGTAGTTAAACTCATGTAGGCACTCTAGTAGATATGTCTACTCATCCCCTGTTCTAGAGGGTTAGAGGGTATGGCAGGAAGCTATCTGGCAAATGGTATATTGAGATTGGTCATGACTTCTATGGTGAAAATTTTGTGGATAGCAAGTCCTTTGCATGACCACTGTTTTATGAAAGCTACCATCACTTGTTTCCATTTTTCCAAACGTCTTCAGTGTCATAAAAGGTTTTTCCAGCTCTGCTTTCATGAAATGAATATGGATTCTGGACTCAACGACTTAAATTCCTTTCAGTAGCAGTTTTGTTTGGTGCAAAGGATGGGTATAAACTGAATATTTCCCCTTTGAAAACCGATCTAATTGCCTCTTATGTCCTTATGGTTATAGAAGCAATCAGTAGGTTTATCCCATGACTCCAGATGCTATTCCTCAATCTGCTGGCCCTACCTTCAGTCCTTAAGCATGCATCTGAATAGGATGTTCTAGTTTTTGTATATGAATGTGAGCAAGAATTCCCATGAGATTTTGAAATCAGGGAAACGTACGAGAAGTTGGTTGTTTGACCTTTTTCTAACTCATCAAATTTTCTTCTGTGAATACTATTTGTAATAATTTATTTGAAATAGATCTAAAGCTGATGTGGATGACAGATGACCAGGACATTTTAGACCCATTGAATAAACTGAAAAAGTGAAATAATATTTTAGAAGACGGCTGGGACAAACTGCTTCCATACTGTTGCCAAGAGAATTAGAGGAATTTGTGCATTCAGCAGAAACTGTGCTGGTTTAGAAGATGCCTTTATTTTCACCTTACTCATTCCATAGCTAAAAGAAAGGTAGTTGAAGACAGGGTGGGGCAGGGACAGAGGAATATTTCAGAAAAGAGTTTGTGATGAAGAATTAGCAGACCAGATAATTTTGGTCAGTTTTTTTCTGGTCCTCCAGTTTGCTTCTAAAAATTTCCTAGTATTTTTTTTTAGGAAAAGAGGTTTTCTCTACAGCCTGTTAGAAGGTGTTTAAAACCTTTCTTTATATGCGTATGATCTTTTTAAAGGCAGTCTTATAAAACATTCAGGTTTCTTCTAATTTAGCTGGGAAGAAACTCAATTCAACTCAAAACCTATATTCATCTATTCCAGGGGTCAGCAACCTGTGGCTCCGGAGCCGCACGTGGCTCTTTGGGCCCTCTGTGGCTCCGTTGTGTGATCCCACCATTGGCTGGCCCCGCCCCTTGCCCTCCCCTCCCAGTCACTCCTCTCCTGGCCTGAGAAGGTAAGGGCACCGGTGGGGGATGAATAAGTGGCCAGGGCAGAGGCAGAAAGATACAGAGAGAGAGGGGAGAGAAAGAGAGAGAGATAGATAAAGTAAGGTAGTAAGGAAGAGAGGGGGGAAGAGAGGGAGGGAGGGGAGAGAGAGAGATGTCAAAAGGATTTTGTGGTTCCCTGTGTTTTTTAACAACTGGTTCTCTGCACTAATGACCGGCTGGGTAGGCGTGGCTAGGGGGGTGTCTTGTGACCGATGGAAGTGAGTGACATTGAGTTGGCCACGCCCACTCAGGTTTTGTGGCTCCCGGTGTTTTCTTTTCTGTGGGAAACGGGTCCAAATGGCTCTTTGAGTGTTTAAGGTTGCACACCCCTAATCTATCCTCTTATCCTGTGCTACAGATACCTGTACATCTTCAACAAAATGTGGTTCCACCTTAAGTGTCTAAGCTTAGAGCTAGACTTTGTTATAACCCTAGTAGGCATCTTTATGGAAATCTTTTATACTGGAATGGGTAAATAAGGACAATTTTTTTATATATGGTTGTTTCTATATTATATTTATATATTCAGCTAATAATAAAGTTACAGAATGACATCATCATGGTTAAGAAAGAGTCAATCTTTGACTTGTAGGGTTTTTTTCCAGAATACTTTCCACTTCCAACTTGATCAAAATTTTGCATCCACTTATCTTATACCAAACTCATTTGAGGTTTTGTTGGAGAGAATTGGCCTTTATGCAAAACTTGGGAGAGGGGGGAATCACATTTTCACCTAACTTCCTTTTCTTATAGCAATGTAAAATGGATATAAACAATCCTCAAAGACTGGACATACAGTCACTCTGCATTTTCTCTTGGCAAAAATGCTAAGAGGAAATGTATTCCTGTGGTTCTGCTTCCTTGCCCTTGAGTGTTGATGTGGGAGGTTAATTTATAGTGGGTTGGAAAAGAAGAAAGAGCTGGCAGACAGACTGATTAAAGTCATCTCTAAAGGGAAGAAATAAATAAGGGCTGTATGTGTGTGATCTTGTGGCTCCAAAATTGCATCCAGTATAACCCTTGCTTTTCTAATCTTGGTCCCTTTTCAGATTACAAGGATCAAACACCGGAGGGGTCATTTTGAAGCAGATGAAAAGATTAACATAATATTAAAAACCAAGAGCCCATTCTCGGGAAAACTCTTCAAAACCCAGCTGTCTCTAAGTGTGTGAGACAAACTCACCATGTTGCATTATTATTTTCCTGCAACCCTCACCCCCACCAAAGATTTTTGTATGGGTTCTGCCCATCAAAAGATCATCTACCTCGGTTTAAATTGGATGGCTCTAATCAAAACAGTCTGCAAATCTTGTGTTCCGCTTTCAGGCCACTTGGCTACGAAATTAAGCTGCAAATGCTTATGGCTTTATTTGGGAGTTACTCCAATTGACGGGGTTTAAGTGGTTTTTAAAGTCTGTTTTCAATTCTCTATTGGGCTGTGGCACAGCTTCTCTCCTTTATTATAGAATTATTTCCTTGATCCTCCTCCAAGGAGTTCAGATGGCGTAAATAGTAACCTTACAACAACCCTTTGAGGCACATCAACCTCTGAGAAACACCTGCTAGGATTTGGACTCAAGTCTGCCCTGTCCAAATCTGTGACTAGTAAGAATATTTTTTGAGGTTAAGAACAGTATCAGATTATTTACCTATCCATCTATCTTGGAGAAATAAATGGGCATTTCAGCAAGTCTCTAAATTGCAATGGAACATTAAATTCCTGGTGTTTTTTAATGAAAAAATATATAGCATTGCTTAGCAAATCTAGGTGTGCTTCCCGTTTTAATTTTCTTTAAAATATGGGGTAGAAGCATATACTTATTTTTTTTTTTCTTCAGGAGACAATTTACACTGATAAGCTTCCAGCTGATGCTACTTTTGATAAGGAAGGGCAGACTTTACAGGACGTTTTTATGTCTCTCGGTGTGATCACAGTTGCCTGGAGATCTTTCTCGCTACTTAGTAGACAACTAAGTAAACATCAAGGAGATTGGAAAATTATCTTCCCGGTATAGTGAAGAGCAATCACTCAGGTACTGTAATGTTAAGCCTCTTGGGCTGACTTTATTATCCTCTAGTTTGCAAAAGCTTATAGCAGTCAAATTGTGTCAGGACTGAACTGAGCAAGTAGAAAAAGTGTGTGTGTGTGTGTGTGTGTGTGTGTGTGTGAGAGAGAGAGAGAGAGAGAGAGAGAGAGAGAGAGAGAGTAAGCCTTTTGGGCTACTGTGTAAAGTCTGTAGACAAAGTCTCCTGGGATGTCTCCTATAGCTACGATAGAACCAAGTGGGGCTGGTTTCTTTCTTCTTTCTTTCTTCCTTCCTTCCTTCCTTCCTTTCTTTCTTTTTTCTTCCTTTCTTTCTTTCTTTCTTTCTTTCTTTCTTTCTTTCTTTCTTTCTTTCTTTCTTCCGTCTGAAGAGTAGAACTGTGGAACAGAGAAGAGGGGAAATGACAACAATTGAGAAAGAGGGAAATTGCCTCCAAGGACGTGGAGCATGATAAGAAAAAAAAAAGTGGCAGGGATGCCAGGGGAAGGAAAAAAGCGGCGTTGGCTACTTAATAAGAAGTGACAGCAGGCCCGGGGAAAAGACTGGGAAGAGTTTAAACGGATGGAAAGTGACAGCGGGAAGGCCAGGCGAATGGGGAAGGGAAGCAGCCAGCTCGTTTGCTTGACAAAGACGCGCTTCGGGGCGCAGGGCGAAGGAAGCCACCTGCTTGTGCGGTCAACCGGAGATCCGCGTTCTTGCACCCTCCTGGGGACCCGGATCCTCGTACACACATACAGTCACGCAATGCAGGTAAGCCACCTCTGCGAGCCTCGATCATTGCGGTTGTTAGGGCCCAGGACAAACGTAGCGGGGAAGCCGGCAGGAACACAAGAGCCGAGAGCGCGCAGGGAGGGAACGATCCTGGGAGGAGGAGGTGGAGGTTGTGGTGGAGGATGGAAAGGAAGCTCGCGTAAGAGAAGGCGAAGGGGCGGGATTGGGTGGCTGGAGGCGGGGAGGGATCCGGAGACGGCGACTCCTCCCTTGGGGAAGGGAAACGCAGCCACAGCCGTAGCAGCGCCCGGGCGGCTCACCTATCTCCAGGTTTCCCCCTTGCGCCCGGGCGCTGAAGACGGCGGGATCGGGGCCATGTTCAACCGCGGATCGCGGCGCCGACGATCCACCCGAGCCGTGAGTCCCCGTCAATGGGAGAAGGGATGGGTTGGGAATCGGACCGAAGCCATCTCGAGCAGGCGGCAGGCGCGGCCCATTCGGAGTTCGGGGGTGGGGGAGGGAAGGGAAGGAAGGGAGGGAGGCCGGAGGACGAGTTCAGAAACGGCACGAGGCGCTGTAATGGATGGGCGGGGAGAAGAGGCGGCGGGGCTGGTCCCGGCGGGGTGTAATTAACTTCATTCCCTCTTCCCAAAGGAGACGTCATGGGAGGGGGTGGCGGTGGAGAGATCAGTATTGTAAAGATACCGAACGGATTTTCTCATGCCAAGGTTTCCAGGGAATCCTCCGGATAAAAGGGATCCCCCCTCCCCCTCCAAGAGGATTAAGGTGCTCGGATTACAGGGCAAAAGAGGGCAGGTGGCTCGGCCTCAGGGCTGGCGACGTGGGGGGGGGGCGGGACGGACGAATATCTTGTCAGCAGCTCTTAGGAGGAATGTTGGCGCTGGACTCCGGGTTCTGTTATTTCACCACAGATACCCCAGACCCTTGGAGGGAAGGGTAAGAGAATTTCAGCTACCCCACCACATCCTATTAAGAGAAGATGCTGAATCTGGGGCCTAGAAAGGTGTCCTGTGCAAGCTCTAAAGTGGCTGATGCCAATTGCATTAAAGCACTGCCAGTACGAAAGACACAGGTTGTTGTTTTTTTTAATTTGATTTATATGCCGTCCTTCTCTGGGGACTCAGGGCGCCTTACAATGCGTTAAGCAATAACATTCATACTTTTGTATATTTATACAAAGTCAGCTTATTGCTCCCACAAACTGGGTCCTCAATTTGCCTACCTTATAAAGGATGGACGGCTGAGTCAACCTTGAGCCTGGTGAGATTCGAACTTACAGTAATTGCAGACAGCTGGTGTTAATCACAATGCTATCAGTCTGCTGAGCCACCAGGCCCTTTCAGTGAGACACAATATCCACAGGAGAGCCACCCAAAGGGAATAAAATGCTAGTTTTTCAAAAAGGCAGTTGCCATTATCTGTGGCTGTGCTTTGGAGACCCATTGTCTTTGCAAGGTGTTTTGTAAATCCGAGGTAGGTGGCATGAAAGAGATAGTTTGGGATGCCTGTTGGATCATAGGGTCTTTGCCAATCACAGGATAGTCATCTGTTCTCAGGAGTTTTGTCAACACACACTTGAATCAACACAAGACCTATCATGGAAATCATAACCCAAAACATCTGGATTATAAAATCTTTCTTATGATCTTAAATCCATATTAATTAAATGTACTTTATTTCAGAAGAAATAATGAGGGGGTTGAAGGAGGTGGGGGGAGGAGGAATTGTGGGAAGGCCACAATTCATCAGTATGTGGAGGACCATAGCATTCCTTATCTCCTGCCTTGAGATCCTGAACTGGACTTTCTTAATAAATTAAACAAGTAGAAAGACTAGAAATTCTTAAGAAAAAGGTGAATGATACAAGCATGAAGTTTGCTCACATGAAAATGGTTATGCATTCTTTCTATGTAAATGGTCCCTGCATATCCCTAACCTTTACACCTGTGAGCAATACCCAAAAGCGTCCAGTTGCCCATAACATCCATGTGCTAAGTTCAATAATAACAGCATATGGAATCTTCCAGTGAGACTTTTCCTCTTGACAGTGGAAGGTTTTGATAAAGTGCCATGAAGGTGAGTGGTGTTCCAGAGCCAGTGTTGGGCTGGCACCGAAGAGCCCAAAGTTTAACCCCACTCCCAACTATAGAAACTCCTTGGTGATTTGAGATAGTCATTCTATCTCAGACCAACATGCCCACAGAACAGTGAGGAAAAATGGAAGGAAGGAAGGAGCATATTGTACACCACCTTAAACTCCTGAAGAAAATGTGGGATGGGAATTTAATACATGAATCACAAGCAAAAAATTTCTGCATCTAGGTCTTTGCTGGAGGAGCATATACCATTAATTTTAGTATTTGTAGGAGGCACAATAAAAGAATAGGGAGAGGCAAGTTAACAGTGTAATAACATGTCTAAATTGTTATTAGAGATATTTTAGCTTCCGCTCAATGAGGACCTAGGAGTTAAGCCAAAGGCTTCATAGAAGAGGTGGAGTTTGAAAGAGGGAGAGGTAGTAACAGGTGTTCGCTGAGGCACTTCCAGGCATAAGGAGAGGCAAATGAGCATGGTCCGACCTGAATAAGAGAACAGGTAATTTTTTGATAGCTTAGAGTCGTTAGTTGACGATATGAAGATCTTTGCTGGAGAGAGCTTTCAAGCTAACATTCGGGAGTTTGTGCTGGATGGTGAAGGGCAATGGCCTTTGTAGGCTAACTTCTGGTGTGTGATGCAAGCTCTGGTGGCTCACAATTGTCTTCCAGCATCTTGCTTTCATTCCTCATCCTTTGCATGCTTTGCTTGGGTGGTTGTCTTGCTCTGCTGAAGGGTAGGATGCTCTAGTGGAGAATCCTATATTTGGACACTCTTGTTTGAGCTTATTGTAGACACTTGACGGGAGAGAGTCCTTCATTTGATGTATGGGCTGATATGAGGGGGGTGTAGACAGTTATTTCTGGACTTTGCCACTTTTGCTTCTTTTAGAGATAAAACTTTTAGAGTTAAAACAGTTAATTCTCTCTCTGCCCTGGGTTCCCTCTTCTAGGGCAATCCAAGTTAAGTCCACACTTCTTGTTTTGTCTTGAGGACTGGGGAACAGTAGGTGCTGGGGGCAGCTGAACAAAAATGGTGAGCATCTGTGAAGTAATGTAGACAGCATTTTCTCTCTGTCATTTCTCTCTCTGTTTTTTCAGAGAGAAAAAATCTGTTTTTTCTCTCCTTTACTGAAGTTTCAGTGTGAGTTTTGGAGCAGTGCCTTGGAAGTGGGTAAGACCAAATTTTACGGTGTAATGGGGATGGGGGTCCAAATTGTGTCGGTAAGAAAGGATATATGAGTGAGCAATGTTTTTGTAGGACTTGAGCCAATTTTCTGAAAAGCTATAATTGGGATTTCTATATATCCAAGTCCTTAGTAATAAATCAGTGGTATTTTGCCTTTTCTTCCTACAGAAAGCTTTTTGGGTTGTGTTAGGCTATTATGGAGAAGAATATAGAAACACAAATAGTTATTTATGTGGTAAAATAAAAACGAATCACATAATGGTGGGTCCCCAGTCTGGGGAGTGAGGGGAGATAAAGATTTCATATTATGTCTGCCTTGGCAGATTTATCAAAGTATCATCTGATGAACTATATCCTTCCCCCTTGAAATCCCTTCTAAGCTGCAAACGGCTGGGTAGATATCAGTTAACAGATGTGAGAGGAAAGGAATTATGTTGCTTAGGGATTGTGAGCACTCCTAACACAATGGTTGCCTGTTCTGTTGAGAAATGGTGGCTGCTGTTAGTTGCTTGCTATTCTTTATAGAAAATGCAAATATTTGAGCATTTGCAGAATGCACTTCTTAAACAAGAATTGTTTTTAAGAATCTAAGGGTTGTTTTCCTTTGTCATCTGATGGAATTAACAATAATAAGTATATAAGGGGCTTTGGGACGCATGCAGAATGTTCATTCTGAGGTGTACATTCTATTCAGTACAGGAAAATATAGTGTTTTTTCCTAAATCCTTATGGCAGCTTACTGTCAGGATATTTTTAAAAATGATGTTTAAATGTCATTTTCTTTCCTTCAATTTGGTCAACCGGGAGGGTGAAATGTTAGCCAGGTAGAGAGCCTAGTTTACAGGTCTCTTTTCAATTATGTTTAAAACTGATATGATATACACTGCCATTCTACAGAAAGGTAAGAAAAGCGTAAGATGAAGTGCCAGTAGTGAGTTAAAGCTGATAGTTTGAGGCTTCAAGGGGAAAAATGGATGATGGATGGTCCAGGGATCCCCTTATTATTATTTTTTTACCCCTTTCCTCTTGGTTTCATCATTTCTGGCATTCTCTTGGCCTAAGGGTGCAAGTAGGGAATAAAATACTCGAAACCTCTTTTTTCCTGCCCAGTTCAGGCGGGGCTTCAGTGAAGTTTGCCTGAGGGGGGATGAAGTGGGAGCGGTTCCCGGCACCTTCTCCCTCTCTCTTCCGAGCGCATTGCCTCCCGCTCGCTCCCCCTTCATTCATAGCGCGTTGGCGTGATGAAATACCTAAACGAAGGAGCCAAGATGGACGGAAAGTACCCCGCCCCCCCTCGCCCCCCCCCCCCCAAAAACCCGTCCGGGAAAATTCCCATTCCGCTCTATGCAATTTCGCAGCCGATTAAACTCTCCTTCTCGTCGCGCTCGCGTACCCGCTCCGGTCTCCGGTCTTCTCCGCCCCGCGTAAAAACTTCCCAAGACGCCTGTTGCTTTTGCTGCCGACTTTTCTCAGTCACCTGTAGTGGCAGGAAGCCAACGTCTGGCCTTTTCCTGCCTCGCTGACTACACAGAGCAGGTCGCGGCCTGTGTGGGTTGCATTTTCCCCACAATTCCCTGCTGGTTCCTTTCGGCTTTAGCGTTCCCTTTTCTAGGCCTGTGAGGGAACAGAGTTTCACCCGCAAAGCTCCTTGCTTAGCAGTTTCACTGGCTTCCCACAGCTGGCATGGAAGAAAAGACACTGCCACGAATAGACATGGACACACGCACACACATTAGTTTCTCAGCAGCACTGGTTGATGGTGACAAGGCAAGAGGAGAGGGGGAATAGACATTGCCACAAACACACACACACACACACACACCACTTTCTCAGCAGCACTGGTTGGTGGTGACAAGGCAAGAGGAGAGGGTGCTGCTTTCGAGCCAGTCTTGACTCCGGGTGACTGTCTGAACAAGTCCTTGCAGTTTTTTTGGCAAGGCTTTTTGGAAACAGTTTGCCTTTGCCAGCTTCCTAGAATTCAGAGGGCGCTTCCTAGAGTTCAGAGAGCGGGACTGGTCCAAGATCTCAAGAGCCCTTATTAAAAAATATCCTCCCTGCTTCAAACAGAACTTGGCCAGAGGTTTTGAAGGCTGGCTTCAGGCCATCCCTGTTCCTTTTTCTGGAAAGTGAGTTTTGAAAATAGAATCCTCTTATTTCTATACCCATATTCAGTTCTACCTCCCAGGTATAGTATAGGTGGTCCTCGACTTATGACCACAATTGGCCCCCAAATTTCCATTGCTAAGCAAGACAGTTGTTAAGTGAATGTTGCCTCATTTTACAACCTTTCTTGCCACAGTTGTTAAGTGAGCCACTGTTTTTGTTAAGTTATTAATGCCGTTGTTAAGTAAATCTGGCTTTCTCATTGATTTTGCTTGTCATAAGGTCATAAAAGATGATCACATGACCCTGGGACATTGCAACTGTCATAAATACATGCCAGTTGACAAGTGTCCGAATTTTGATCATGTGACCACGAGGATGCTACAACAGTTGTTAACTCTGAAAACCGGTCATAAGTCACTTTTTTCAGTGCCGCTATATCTTCAGTCAATAAATGAATGGTTGTAAGTTGAGGACTGTACATGTTCTGTAGTAAAAACCAACCTAAAAATGTAGGCAATTCATTTCAAATGGGAATTGGTGAATAATGTTGTTGGGAACCTGCTGAGACTAGTTGTACAAGCATTTGGATTGACAGCACTGATGCATCCCCATCTGTGGATAGAGACAACTGGAATGGTTGGGGTCGGAGATCATCAATGGGTACCACCTAGTTAGGTAGTTACTGAAAAGTGGGCCTCACTCACAGTGGTCTTACAGAAGATGCCTGCTAGTGGATGTATACTAATCACGCTGGCAGGTGGAAGCGGGCTTTGCAGTTAAATAGGAACTGTAGGGTGGAGCCATACTGGGAACGTTGGGAATTGTGACATGGATGCCGTTGCAGTTTTGGTGGTTGATTTCTTGCCTTTCTGTCTTACATCAGCTGCCTGAACTGGAGGACCCTGACCGGGGCCAACCGTGTCAGGCGTGTGGGGAGCAGTGCCCAGGCTTCCTAGTGCATGGATGGAGGTAGGAGAATGTATTGTCCCTCCTTTGCTCCACCGAGTCCCCCCTCCATGTTCCAAGTAGCTTTTCCATCCCCGTCCTCTTTGGTTTACTGGGCTGCCATATATTGTTTACATTCATTGTTTAGATTCACTGTGCTTTTCTCACCCAGCCTTCCTAAATCTGGCATTTAGCAGTTCTCAGTATTCTCAGCTGGCACTTTCAATTATAGGCACCAAGTTGAAGAAGTCTGATTTTAGCTGCTTTAGAAAAACCCTTTTCTCTCATTTTGAAACCCATATTTAACTTGCACAACAGTACACATTACACATTTTTGTAACTGGAAATCCTTACAAGGTTAGACTATTGCCTTCATCCTCCTATATATCTACTTATAAGACTTCTAGCCTACTATATCTAGAAGAGATCAGGCTTTGGAAGAATTGTTAAGAAATACACATATTGTACCCATGCAGTCAGAAGCTGACTTCTGGATAAAATGCTTAGGGCTGCCTGATATGCTCCCCACCCCCTTTAATTCATTCTGACATCTGCCTTTTCTGCTTGTACTATTTTCACTCTTCCTATTGTTTTATTCGTTTTTAAGTGTTTTGTGTTTGGGGGTTGGGAGAGGGATTAGACTGATAAAAGCCATGGGATCCTGCAGATGTTGCTGTGATGCAATCCACATAGAATTTCAGATAAATGAATTAAAACATTGTCTTAGCCCTGCATCTTTTCTTCTCCAGTTGTTATAGTGCCATGCTTTTCCCCCCCCAGCATTTCATTTCTTTCTCATTGCTCTTTTCACATTCATCTCATTTTTCTCTTTCAAACATAACTTTTCTGGATTCAATTCTCCCCCCCCCCCACCCCCCAAACTGACCATTTTCTTTTCTGAATAAAAATCTTCATGGAAGCAGAAAAATAGTGCATTTGAAGAATATTTTTATTCTATCTCTCTCCATTATTCACTATACATCCCCTTCTTCAAAATAGTCTCCATGTTATAGCCCGAGTTGTCCCTCTGCATTGCTACATTCACCTCAATTATCTTGCTTCACCATTGGTTGCCTTTTACCCCTGGCTTCTGTCAGCCGGTCTCTGGGAAGAGAAGCTTGAGAATTGCTTCACCAATCACCAATTGTATTATAATCTCTATTGAACTGGTGATAACCCCGTTGCGAAGGTTGAGCACAGGCTGTTTCATTCTTCCTATTGTCCTTGTTATAAAGTTTGGGGAACTGGACTGATCCTTATTTGTAGTCAGAGTGCAAATAAACATAATATATTAGAAAATCCATTTAGATTACACTGCTATTCAGTTATAGAAATTTATATTGTATATAAGCTACTTTCAGAATTTAGTTTAAGGGATGGGATAGCAGTAGCAATAATAATAAAATATAAGAAATTGATATTGGTTTAGAAAAGCTTAGTGTTTTTTTTTTTAATCAGCTATCTCTTTATTACTATATTTTGGGTTCATTTCATTTTTAGATTACTCACACTATCTTGTTTTCCACCTTAAAACTGGTTGAATGTGACCTTGTGGTTTGCCAGCTAGTTATTAAGTTAATAATTCATTCTAGATTTCTGGGTCTGTAATTAAAAATGAATGTATCTAAGTAGAGGTTGATGGGACCAATTTAATATTGGTCGGGGTCCAATCAGAGGGTTTATAGGTAAAGTCTTGAGGAACTATGCTTATGCTTATTATTATTATTTTAATCTTTGGCAGGTAACAGAATTCTGTGAGATCTTTTGTTTCTTGCAGCTTCTCTTGGCTCTTCCAAGACTTAGGTCACTATAAGCATTTTCCTTCCCGTGTAGGAAGATCTGCCAACACTGCAAGTGTCCCCGGGAAGAGCATGCGGTACGCATGGCCCCTGTCGACTTGGAAAGGATGATGTGCCGGCTCATTTCTGACTTCCAGCGTCACTCCATCTCGGATGATGATTCTGGCTGTGCTTCGGAAGAATACGCTTGGGTACCTCCAGGACTCAAGCCTGAACAGGTGATGCTATTAGTTCCATCTTCTGAGACTCTATCCAGCCTGCAACAAGGCAGGAGAAGGTTACATGCATTTTTGGTGCAATCTGTTTTTAGCTCTCCCCCTCCCTTGTCATTTGGTTAGCCCCCAAGTTTAGTGCCAATTCAGTTGTCCTGGCTTTTTCCAAAGATTTCTGGGAATTATTCTGAGCATTTTTACACATATCCTGCCTTGTCTGTTTTGCTTGAACTACATCTCCCAGTGTTCTGTGGGAGAAGACATGACCGTTCTACAACACTGCAATCAATAATATAGCTTCGTAGTCTTGAACATCATGGTTTACATTCTTTGAAAGAAATGAAGGAAGGAAGAAAGTGAATAATTAAAGATAGAAGAGGTGTTTGGGGGAGGCCTTACTACTGAATCCTTCTGGGCCTTACTTGCTACATCTTTGGGCAGGAAGGATTCAGTAGTAAGACCTCCCCCAAACTTACCATTTCTATCTTCTCATTCTTGCTCCTTGCTAAAATCCAGCTATCTGCTGCCTTTCTTCCTCTACTTCTTTCAGATGATAATAATGACTTTTAAATGGCTATGTCACTTATTGCTTTCTTACTGTAGTGTTATTAACTTTTCTTGGTATAAAACTGGAGGTTTTCAAGAAGTGATTGGACAGCCATTTCTCCAAAATGGTATAGACTAGAGTCTCCTGCTTGAGCAGGTGGTTGGACTAAAGACCTTCCAACCCTGTTATTACATTCTTCTAAAAGGGGAAGGAAATTTTAGCAAGATTTCAGTATTTTATTGGACCTGATTTCTGGGTAGCAAAGTTTTGAATCTCACTGAAATCTTCATGCAGAGGAACGCATGGATTTTTTTTTTAAAGGTATGTGGCTGTACTGATGCTGATCTTGATAAAATGGGGTGTTTTTCTAAAGACGAAGGCAGGGAGTTTAAATGGGATAGAATTAGTTTAATTACAAAGCAGTAACTACCTTTTTGGGTGTACGTGTGTGTGTATTGTGTCACCTAATCATTCCAGTAAAGCCGGGCTGCTTGTAATCTGATTAGTAAACTCTTGTTTTAAACTGATTAAAGAGAATCATTTATAGTACTTTCTGCTGTTTCTTATCAGAGTTTTTATTACAGAAAGTATTTACCTTTTTATTCTGTAAATTATCCGGAGAACCCTGTAAGGCCAGTTTATTAGACCACAAGAAAGTGTTTTTCTGAAAAAATCCACTGAGCGGAGAGTTGAATCTGGAAATAATATTTATTTGTTTGTTTGATGATTTTATAGTAGTGATGTTATGGAGGACTATTTCAGTCCAGTGCAGCTGAATGGATCTCACTGTTGTCTTGAAGATTCGTTTGGATAGTACTTATTAAAATAAAAATCTTCTGCCCATCATGCTGGACAGAACTGAATTTAAATTGCAAAATGGAAATTTTGTGGTGTGTGTGTGTGTTTATATCACTGGCTTATTATGGGTAGAGGAGATTAGTGGGGGAAGTTCCCTGTTGAATTCAGTAGATCAGATTTGGGTACCTTTATCTTTAAATGATATAATAAGAAGAAAGCTTGATCTTGTAGCACACGGAAAGGTTTTATTGCTTGCTGTTCCTCAGGAATAAAATGTTTTGATTGGTAGGGGACTCAATTTCCTGTTTCAGAGGGTACAAGGGCTGCACTGGGTAAGACGAAGATGCTTTCTGAGTCGGGCCATATAACATGTGGGATGAGCTGAGAACACTTGGGTTAACATAACCCTGTTTTAAGGCCAAATATATCTCAGAACACCAGGAAAAGTACTGATTTTGGGCAGTCATAGTTGGAAAAGTTCTGGGAATTATCAAAGAAAAAGGGGAGTGGGAATCAGGCCCGATTGGGTTGCCCATCATCTGAGGGTGTTTGTGATCTCCATGTTTTTTCTCAGCACTGCTATTTGAGCCTCTTATATCTGGTAAACCTAAACATTTGAACTTGGAATGTTCTATAAACCAAACATGCCACCTGCCCCTGAATTAATGGCCTTGATCCTGCATCCTATTCTTACAGATAGAATAATAATAATTTGTATAACTATGGAGCCCGTATCTTGAAAAAGACATCTGATGTTTATAATAATATACTTGCAGGGGACACTTTTGCTTCCAGAGGATTACTGCATATGCCCAGGGCATCCTGTCAGCATTTTGAGACCTAACTGGGATGACCTAACCTGTTTGAGGAATTTAGCTTTGTGTGGGCTTCCTGGGAGATCTTTAGAGAAGATGGAGAAAATTTTTGCTAGACTCACTGAGCACTGGATGCAACCGCTGTGAGCTCTGTTCTTGGCTTTCTTCTCTAGTGTCCTCCTTCAAAATTCACAAATGGTGCTTTTTACCCTCAGGTCTATCAGTTCTTCAGCTGCCTCCCAGAAGACAAAGTCCCTTATGTCAACAGCCCTGGAGAACGGTACCGCATTCGTCAGCTGTTGCACCAGCTTCCACCTCATGACAGTGAGGTGAGGAGGGATTATTATTATTGAATAAGAAGGAAGGGATGGGGATGGGGAGATGATTTCCTATAGAAAGCTGTTTTCTTAAGAGTTCTATGCTTGATAAATGTAGTAACCAGATGCAAAAGTTCAGGAATATTCCATTAATTGTGTGGAAGCAAGAACTTCAACAGGAATGATTTTTTTTTTACAAAAACTATAAATGTCGGGAATCCCATTTCTAAACAATGCAGGAATACTGTCCTTCTTTGTTAGTGTGCTGGTTAAGCAGAATGGGACAACTCACCACCACTAACTCACCACAGGAAACTCGCCACAGCTAACTTGCCACAGGATAACTCACCACGGGACAATTGAACAATTCAATTTATTTAAAATAAATAAAAAATATTTGAATTTTTGTCATTCACATTTCATTTTGTCCCTCCTTTTGCATCCTTTCTTTAATGATTGTAGTCCACCATTTCTTTGATATTAATGTAACACTTGTCCCTCAGCAAGTTGGCCATGGCAGTTGTCCTGAGGTGAGTTGGCTGTGGCAAGTTGGCTGTGGCAAATTGTCATAGACCTCTGGTTAAGATGTTGGACTAGGATCTGGAAGATCCAGATTCAAGTTCATCCTGATTCATGAAACTCATTAGATGACTTTGCCCAAACACTGTCTCTCTGCTTAAACTGCAAATGGGATTGTAATGCTGTATAAATATGTGAAAAAGGGGCCACATTAATGGTGGTCTCCAATCAACACATTTTCCTGTTAGTAGGAAAAAAAGCTTCAGAACCTTTTCTCCATTATGCTGTTCTTTGGCGTCTTCCTTCTTTTACTGTTTTTAAACTGCTTTTGGAAACATAGCCTGAGAGCATTTGATACCCATTTTTCCTACTGCTTTATTGCTGCTTGCTTTGTAATGGTGCATTGAAGTGTTTTTTAAATAGATAAGCAGGGTAGAAATATTTTTTAATTGTGTTTGGGAGAGAAGTATGCACAAGCCTATATATCTATCATTCTGTCTCTTTCAGGTTGATCACATTATTATCCAAAGTACCAAACGCAAATAAGACAGTAAACAAAACAATAGCTAAATTTAATTTATACTGATAGTATTAAGTATATCCATATCTTTCGATCCTTCCTTCCACCATGTCCAAGATAGCATTTCATATATTGCTTTCTTCCCCCCTCTAAATTTCTCATTTCTTGAGGATCTCATCACCTTCATCTAACCATGATTTTTTCTGGTCTTCCTTCAACTCATTCACTTTTCCTTCATATATTTGTTTGCAGTGTGATTGAAAAAGTTTTGAGAAGTATTCAGCATTCCTCACTTAGGATGCTTTTGTTATTTCTAAAGCTGCGATTTTTCCTTCTGAATCAGTATGAAAGTTTTGTTGATAGTATAGAAATTTTAGTATAGTACCCTTCCCAACCCAACCCAACCCAGGACTGGGTTGCTGAGAATTCTGTAGCCAGTATCTGCAATCAGCATTAGTTTCCCATTATGACAGCTTCACCAGGCTAGTTTTGATTGATCCATCTCATAAAAGTTTGGATCTTACATACCTCACAAATGGCCTTTTTACCTGCTCTTCCACTTGGGTTGTGTTTACTATGAATCTCCAACTTTGATTTCCAATATCTACATGAGTTGTACTTTAGATAGATTTCCACTTGTTTTTTAGAAAAAAGATTACAAACTCTTTTCTAATTATCTCAGGGATCCTGTCTGTGAGAAGTTGCCTTTTATTTGCACCATCCTTTTTAAAAAATATTTCTTCTGTGGCTTCTTAAAAAGTATGTATTATTGGTATTAACAGAGATAATAACTGTATGCCTTAAAATGGATAAGCAGCCCAAAGCTAGAATTTTACCACACAAGGGAATTGATTCCATTTCCCCTCCAGTGGCTTCAGATTACCTCAAAAGTAGTGATGCTATATTGGTGGTATGAATATGTGGGTGTTCTCAGATACAAACAGTAAAAGCCTTAAGTCCTGGATTTTTCCAGTGATTGTTCTGCTATAATGAATAAGTGCTTCAGGTAATATGGTGGACTCTATTTTAGGGAACTAGAGACCAGAACTGGTTTTCTACTGCTTTGCCCTTTTCTATCTCATTGTCAGCAACAAAAAAAACCCCTATCTTTTATTCTCAGTATTGGGGTGTGAGGTGAGGGAAACTGAAGCCAATCTAGAGATGCTACAAATAAGAATATATTAATGAACAAAGAAAATAAATGGAGTAACTTCCCACTTTGATCACAAGTGTAAACAATTTTAATAATTTATCACCTTCTCTTAAAATACATCAAATGATCTCTTCTTTCCATATGCCATTTCTTATCTATAAACAAATCCATAAAGCAGTTCAGTCCTGCTGTCAACAAAAGTCCATAAAGGTTACCGGGAGTGACGTATCAGTTTTAACTTCAAACCAAGTAAACTAACTTTAGATATCTTCCTTTTATTTTTATTTTATTGTACAGATGTTGTGCACTAACAATAAAGATTTGAATCATTTTACCTTTAACAATTTTAAATTTTAGTTCCTTCAAATAATGCCATAAGTTTGATTATGTTTCATTTTTTCTTTTCAAAATGTTAACAAGCCTCTTTTCCAAAACAAATATAGGAAAAGTATCCAAGTCAGTTTCTTGGTTTGTTGTTTGTATGTTCCCTTTAAATATTAAGACATCAGCCAGTTTCTTTTGTGTACACAGTGTAACATCTTTTTCCATGCAAGACTTGATCTTGTCAGGCAGAACTTGTTCCTCTGCCATAACATTTTTAAAACACAGTTTATCTATAGAGGCAGATGATATTAAAATTAACTTTTAGGTCCATTGTTCAAAAATATCCTTGAATATATCCAATGTTAAAATATTTTGCTTCATTCTGTATTTGTACATTAAATTGAGGTGTTCTTCTCCTTTAACCTTAATCTTTAATTTCCTCTAGTTTTCAATTTTACCTGGACCCGTAGTGAGTTTGTAGCTTATGAAAATCAAAATTTTAATCATCCCCTTTGCTGTTTATTAAAAAAAACACCTTCGTTCTTAAATTTATAATTAAAACTTCTTTTGCAAAGAATTGAACGAAATTCATCCAGTGTTATCAAACCTGTTGATTTAAAGATTTCTAAAGCAGTTCAGAAGCAATTTTTGAAAGTGATTAGAACAGGAAATATGCAAACTCAGTGTCCTTTCAAAGGTGCTGGCTGCAGTTTGAGAATGATGGCTCTTCCCTCATCTCCCAGAGCTCTAAATCTGCCAGAGATCCCCATCACAAGAAGCAGCTGTTTGAAGCACTTGTATGCAATTTCAAATCTTCTTGTCCAGAGAGGAATTATTGAAGAACTAGTCTACTCGCTGGCTCTTCATTCCATTGCGGTTGTCCACTATTTTCTTCAGAACACTATTATGTCCTCTGGAAGTTGTTTTCTAGTCCTGCCTCCTTTAGATCCCAATCCACCTTCCCCAGGCTTCTACCAATCATCAGTTTAGAAAGGGAGTGTGCTTGCAGAGTTCCTGGTTGTTCTTGGTATGTGCACACAAATGGGAAGGCTAAAGGGTTAAAACGATTGCTACCCTCTGAATCAGAAAGGAATTTCCTCAAGATCAATCTTGTGTATTTTGCTAGATTAGTTTCTTTGCCTTCTCACCTGCTGGGTTGTCAGTCACTGGTAGTTATCAGCTCTGAAGGCAGTTTACACAGTCCTGTTCTCTGTTTGCAGTCTAAATAATTGGTCTTAAACTACCACAGGTGGCAGGGACAAATAATCACCCCAAAAAAGCATTCATAATTATTCTTGTAATTTGTGATCCCCATTAGGCTACCAGTGCATAACATTATCTACTATATGTGACTTTTCAAAATATTTCACCAGGGGATACTGTACTGATGTAATATTATGATTACTTGAATGAGGTTGGCATTGTTATTTATCATTGTTACTCTGCTTTTGCAGTATGTAAAGGAATGGGGAAGTTCCATTGAAACACCCCAACAACAACAACAACAAATCTCTGCAGTTTTCACTATGTTTTGATCAATGATTTAAATAAGAATTAGAAACCTGAAGTTTTCAAAATTAAAAACATTAAAAGGCTGCATTTTGTTCTAAGTTTTCTGCACTTTGAATGGGTTGCAGATTGAAAGGGCCAAGCATTGTTCCCAATAATAACTGTAACTGAGAGAAATGAAATAGATAAAGTCTGTATCTTTTAAAAGATGAGAATGGGTGATTAATTGCCTGGGGCCCTTTACACGGAAGGACTCCTGAAATACAACTTGGTATCTCTTGTACTTAGGTGGATCACCATTTTTTAACCAGAGGTAGCAAAATGAATTAGTTAAAATATAATGCCAAGATCTATTTCAGGTCTCCTTCCAGCTATTGGACTGTTGACAAGTGGACAAAAGGCAGTGAAGGAAAATATGCTCACATAGAATGCAGTGAAGAAAGGGCGTGGGAGTACGGATTGTTCAAATAAACTTCTGTCCTCAGGCATCTCAGAATTTTGAAAAAACCCTGGTAGAGGGTTGCCAGTTTCAAACTGTAAACAGATGAAGGATTTCTGTGCTAAATCTCTTTTCTCCACCCTCTTTAACTTTCAAGGAGGTAAATTAATCATTAGACTCAGCGCTTCCTTGAGAAGAGGCCCTCTTTGATGTAGTTTTCTGATCAACCTCCAGAGTCCCAAGTCTGTGTGAGCTCTCCCTGGAAATTCCTTGCCTCCTAGGGAGTAGGAATTGATTTGTTTACACAAGGTCAGTAAGCTAATGGTTTCCCCATACTTGTGGGCAACCACCATTCTCAGTTATAGACTGATGTAAAATATAAAATTTTCCCTGGGCAAGATTTAATTGATTTCTTTTATCTTCTGGGCTACCAGATCTCTGGGGCCTGATAGGGCAGCCTGGTGCTGTCTGTTCCTATGATTTATGGCTAGTTAGTTGCTACCCTGACCTGGGCTGGTTTCGCTTGCTGGAATTGTTCATTTGCCAGCAGTGAATGTATTCCCTTGATGTCTGCATTGTACAGATCAAAAGCTGTAAATTCTCCTTTTTTTTTTGCTGAGATCTTCATTCATTCAGAAGGAGTATGTTCGGGGCTGAATGCTTGCACTGAGTTGAAGGAGTTACCCAGTTTTCTTCTGTTTCTTGGACCATCCCCTTTTTATCCTTTCTTTCTCCCATCTCTCTGTTTTCTCTTTTCTTTGCTACATATTTCTTTAACTAATGATCTGTATAACATTATGCTAAAACTGTTGTCTTTCTTGCTCTAATTCCATTGAGGATCTGTATACCGCACGAAGAGGGCTGTGAAAATATCTACAGACCCCTCACATCCTGGACATAAATTGTTTCAACTTCTACCTTCAAAAAGACGCTATAGGGCACTGCACACCATAACAACTAGACACAAGGACAGTTTTTTCCCCAAATGCCATCACTCTGCTTAACAACTAAGTCCCACAACAGTCAAACTATTTACTAAGACTATTTACTATTTACTATTATTCTTCTCTTCCTTACTAGTACCTATCTCTTCCCACTTATTACTATAACCATGTTGCTTGTATCTTTCAATTATATTGTTTTTATTTGTTTCCTAGTACGATTTGATAGCTTATTAGTAACCTTGACTATGACTAAATGTTGTATCTTTTTATTCTTGACGAATGTATTTTATTCTCCTTATGTACACTCAGAGCATATACACCTAAGACAAATTCCTTGTGTGTCCAATCACACTTGGCCAATAAAGAATTCTATTCTATTCTAATCTGAAGGGTGGTGTTGTCTAACTTGGCCCAGTAAACGGATGGTTCTCTGTTTCAGCTGGGGCCTAGTTAGCCAACATACAGCTCTTCAGAAGTGGATGGACTGCAGTTGCCATCATGCTTCAGAACTGACTGACTGTGCTGGCTGGACGTAAGGAGAATTGGAGTTCACCAGCAAGAGGAATGCTGGGATTACACTAAGTATTCATTAGCCAGCTACCCTCCCTTTGTAATTTTATTCCAGATTTTTCATTTTGAGAGCAGGTCATACTGAGTGTTCCTGGAATGGAAACCCTGCCCCAGAGTCATCAGCAGAAAAAAAGAGCTTGGCCTTTCTTGACCATTTTGCCTTCCTTTTCAAATCTTTATCCAGGCTCAGTACTGCAGCTCCCTGGAAGAGGAGGAGGCAAAGGAGTTGAAATTATTCTCACAGCAGCGTAAGCGAGAGAACCTTGGCCGAGGAACAGTCCGACTCTTTCCTGTCACCATAACTGGAGCCATCTGTGAACAGGTAGTGGTGGGGGGAGGGGGCTCATTTTGTATCCTTATCAATGTAAAGCAGTTTGAGAAGAATGGGTTTTTTAAAAAAAAATTCTTGGGAGAAATAATTTGACTCAAACTAGACTTCTGGCAGTAGGGTCTTGAAACTCTGTTTTAGGCCCAGCATCCGAAAAATAGCAAATGATTGGGGGATGAGACAAGAGAGAGAGAAAAATGAAAAAAGAAAAGAGGCTGCCACTTCTCTCCAATATCTGGTTGCTTCCACCACATTTCCCAATATGCTAAGCCCCAGAGGAAAAGAGGTCAATTCCCCTTCTGAATTTTAGCCTCCTTCCTCACTTTCAGGTATTTAGATGTGTCCAGAGGCATATTCTCAAAACATAGACTTTTCTCCCAACATTTAATGTGATAAAGTTCAGATTAAAACCATAGTAAAAATCTTTATTGACTGATCATGGCTCCTTGAGCCTTTTATGTTGAAAGTGGCATTAACCTCAGAGTGGCTGATTAAATCAGAAACCAAATTTTCTGGCAGATTCCAGAACTCTTCTGTGCTTCCCATTCCTGGTGGTTCTCAGAGCAGTCTGTATTGGAAGGATTTCTGTTCATTGCCCACTTTTGCTATTATTGGGGTTTCATTCATACGGGATTTTGTGAACAAACTGTCATGTCGTGCGAATCTTTACAATGGCTGCAGGAGTTGGCATTTAGGGCAGTGGCTAAAAGCATGTCTGAAGAGCATCCTAGTTCCCGCTGTAGTGTTGCCATTTGCCAGTTTGCTCCTGTTTCCTCCAGTTGAAGGAGAAAAGGAAGTGAAACCATCTTTCTGGTTCCTCAGTGGAATTCAAAGAAACTGCCTATTGCTGTAGGAAGGGTGACCAAAGGAAAGAGGACACTGTGCAGGTGCCTGTAGCAGCTGTTGGAACCATTAGCTGCTTCAGTTTCCTTGAAGGCTTTTGGTGCTTCACAGAGTTTCATTCAGAGACTCCTGTATATCTTGAGGCAGTATCACTAATCCCCAAATACAAGTAGTGAGTCAAGGAAGCTGCTTCGGCCTCTTTTATTATAAACTAATAAAGTATAAACCAGCCTCTTTTATTATCAACTCTTAAGTAGCATGAAAAAGAATTGTGCTTATTAAAGGGAAAGATGTACAATACAATCCTTCCTTGTAAATTACAGTCTTTGAACCCTGGGGGCCTGTTCCTTTATTTCAGAAGTATCTATCTAGCAAAAGGCCTCCTGGACCTGATTACTCTGTTTTGCTTATTTGTGGAATCCAGAAATGTTGCCTGGCTTTGTGGGGCTAAAGCCTTGGTGATCCTCCGTTTAAGTTAATTCCTGGAATTTGGGATTTTTAGACCACTTCCCCAGTAGTCATCAATAGCATCCTCACAGTATTATCCAGCTGTTGAAATGGTGCAAAGCTTTTCACCATTATTGTTTTTGCAGAAGAATAGTTGGATAACTCTAGAACAGGCCTGTCAAAGTGGCGGCCCATAGGCCGCATGCGTCACATGCAGGCCACGCCCACCTCGACTCCGCAAGGGCAAAAAAAGTCATGATACATCACGATACATCATGTGACATGATAGAGTATGATACCCATGCTGTAGAAGATACTCTAAGTCACTAATGGGGAACCAACCTTAAAAAGGCAGATTTCCCAGTCATATGCTTAAGCCTTTGAGTATCAGATTTTATCTAGGTTCTTGTTCTAGGACTACCAGACCCTAAGGATCTTTGCAGCCCAGATGTTGTAGCCCTACTTACTCAGATGTGTTTAATTAGATGTGGTTTGGTTCTAGCTGTTAATCTCACAATGAGATAATTATGTTGATGATAATTCATTTTTATTTATTTATTTATAAAATTTATTGGCTACCCATCTTACCACAAGTGTAAGTTGAGATATTAGGTGTAGTTTCTGCCTTTGGTAGAATCAAGTGGTAGGAGTTTCCTGGACTTTAGTCTTCAGGTAGTGGGAGATTTGGGATATTTTAAACCATGATTTGTGTATAAAACATTCCAGCTTTTGTAAGTCCTAACGAAAGGTTAATAGGGAGAACAGGGCTGGGAGAAGCCTGTGGCAAAGATCAAATACACCCTTAGATGAGCAACAGTTTTTGCTCTTTTAAAGTTTGCACATTTACACAGTGTGGTCTGATTTTGGCTTAGTGTGACATACAAACCCACACTATAGGCATAAACCGGACACTTTTGTTCTTGTTTCTTTTTTGCCTAGCAAAAGGTTTTTGCCTGCCTGTGAATTCTGTAATCACAACATCCTTGAGTGCCTTTTCCATGCTTTCTGTTTGGTGCCTTTGAGTCAGTGTTGACTCCTGGTGACTGCTGGACAAATTCCTGCAGTTTTCTTGGCAAGATTTTGGAAGTGTTGCCTCAAACCATGAGTTGAGCAGCATATAAATTTAATAAATAATAAAATAAAAATAATAAATGGTTTGCCCTTGTCTGCTTCCTGGGCTTGGTAGAAAGTGACTGGTCCAAGGTCACCCAGAAGGCTTTGTGCCTAAGGCAGGACTAGCATTGTAAGCTGCCCTGAGTCTCTGGAGAAGGGTGGCGTATAAATCAAACAAACAAATAAATAAATAAACTCATAATTTCCCAGTTTCTAACTTGATACCTCAATCACTACACAAAAATGTCTCTCTACAGACTATGTCTTTGCAATATTCACATAACTGAGTTAATATTTATGAAACTGAATTAATGATTAATAAAAGTTCAAAAAATCTGCCTGTGGAAATGTATCTGCTGTTGGGCAAAAACTGTTTGGACGTGAGATTTTATCATTAGCGGTGAGCAAAAAGGGAACAAGAGCTCACTTTTATTTTGAAGAAAAAGGTAGCCCCAGGCCATTAACCTGGAACAAATTCTGTGTTGAATAGAATATTTCTGTGTGGTCTTGAGAACAGAATACTTCTTAGTGCAGGCAAACACTGTTATATCTGTTATTATAAGCATGCAAATTGTAGGCAGTAGCATGGGATGGATAGCTTTGATTCAGTGGGTGTAGAAATCCAGCCATTGCTTTATTATAATAAGAGAGCACCAACACTGCTTGCAGATTAAACACAGGACACTACAGGTTGACAAAAATCTAAGGAAAACCCTAGAACTTGCCCTGTTATAAGGTGTTAGTAGTTTTTACTGAATGAATGATTTTAGAAAAATAAAAATCTACAAACAATAAATACGAGAGTAAAGAGCTGCACTCTGAATTAATTTTTAGATCCTGATTTCAGACTGAAAGCAGTGTTTGGAAAAGTTTAAAAGCATGAAGCTAGGCCAGGCTTCAGTCTGTCAACTACCGTACTCTAGATTCAATCAATTAGAATAGAGCTGGAAGGGACCTTGGAGATCCTCTAGTCCAACTCCCTGATCAAACAGGAGACCATACCACTTCAGACAAGTGGCTGTCTAGTCTCTTCTTAAAAACCTCCAGTGATGAAGCACTTACAATTTCTGAAGGCAAGCTGTTCCACTGGTTAATTGTTATCACTATTAGGAAGTTTCTTCTTAATTCCAAGTTGTTCTCTCTTTGATTACTTTCCATCCATTGTTTCTTGTCTTGCCTTCTGGTGCTCTGGAAAATAAGTTGATCCCCCCTCTTCTTTGTGGCACCCCTTAAATACTGGAATACTGCAATTATGTCACCCCTAGTCCTTCTTTTCTCTAGACTGGTCATACCCAATTCCTGCAACCGTTCTTCATATGTTTTTGTCTCCAGGTTGGCTCTGCCCTGTCTCTTTCACAGATTTTTTTTTTAAAGAATAGGGTTATTTCAAGTATCAGGTCAGGATCTGAACATGGACTGCCAAGGCAGGGTGTGGCTGGCTGGAGAATTCTTGAAGGCCACACATCTTAAAGTTGTTAAGGTTGAAAAACATTGGTGGTAGCCAGAAAAAGAAATATACTGGTGGATCAAGTCTGCCCTCTAGTGTTTCATTGGCTTCCATTAGCATATATCTCTTAATGCAGTTAAAAGAAAGAGGCTGCCCATCTATTGTTTCTAAATGATTCTGTTTACCTTTCCTTAAATTCATCTGTGAAAATTTCAGAAATATATGTATATTTTAAACTGAATTCAAATTATACCTCAGAGCAGCCACAGCAAGTCAGTTCGGAATATCCTTACTTGCCTTGTTAAATTAGGACTGTCAAATTTGGGAGATGACATTTTTCAGTCGTATTCTTTATTTTGTCTTTTGCTTATAAAATCTCAAAAGCTTCCAATGAGTTGAGAAGAGCTCCTGAGATAAAATGTTTTCAAATAGAGTGAAATGTCAGAGATCACCAGCATCTTTGGAATTCCCTTCAACCAGATTATTTTTTTTTCTTAGTATACTAATGTGGTTAGAGTGCTTGGAAAATACATCATCCACAGAGAGCAGCTGACTTAAGGCCAGAGAAAGCCTGGATGCCTGAAAAAAATGTGTGCCAGAAATATGGTCTCACTGTGGGAAAAAGCGAAAACTGAAATGCCTTCAATATTTATAAACTGGAAAGTGTAACATTCCTCACCTAAAGGAGTGCAGGAACTGAATCCATTGTGTTTGCTTTTTTAAAGTTTTTTACTTGTTCTTTTCTTGGTAGTGTGGAAAACAGATTTGTGGAGGGGACATTGCTGTCTTTGCCAGTCGAGCTGGGCATGGTGCCTGCTGGCACCCCCAGTGCTTTGTTTGTACCACGTGTCGGGAGCTCCTCGTTGACCTGATCTACTTCTACCAGGAGGGCAAAATCTACTGTGGGCGCCACCATGCTGAGCGCCTCAAGCCACGATGTGAAGCTTGTGATGAGGTGAGAAGGTCCAGCCAGACTCTTATGTAGAGCGGCTGGGAGCCTCTGGAAGGCTTCCCAGAATGGAAAATATGGAAGTTGGGCAGCTGGGATCATTTGTGTTAGTTGGAAATATACATGTGTGCTTTGAAGCCATGTTTGTCACTCCTAGTGGCTTTCAGATATGTGGACATAAACTCTCAGAAACTTTCCATATGTCCTAAAGTTGCTGAGATTGAAAAACACTACTTTAAATTGAAACTGTCCAAATGTTACTTTGGCTTGGTTTCCACAGAACAGCAATCTGTTTTTTTTTTAGTCTGTCTGTGTTTGTTTAAAGGTGCAAATTCACCTCAAGTAATACACTTGTGTTGTGTTGTCCTGCTTTATTTTTACCCTCTATCCAAATTTCATTGGTATAGCCAATCTATAGAAGTATCATGCAAGAAAAATTAAGAAGTCTCTCTTAGAGACTAAAAAGAACATCACTCTGGGTAATCTAGCCTTCCTCACCCCCAACTCCCTGCACTTTTCTGGCAATCATTCTTTTAGTGCCCCTTTCTTCTGGAACAAATGGTAATGTGAAGATCTAACTTTCATATGGCAAACCATATATTTGTCCCATTAGAACATAGCAAGTTATCCACCTCACAAAATCAAAATACACTCCCAGGATAAAAAAGTACAGCTATCCTCATCAATCCCTCTAAAAAACATAGACAAAATATACCTCATCCAGTTCAAATTAATTTATCATAAAATGCTAACAAATGCACAGGAAAAACTTAGAAACATACACTTGCAGCCCCCACCTCAGAGTATCTCAAAGACTATACCCACAAAAAGATTCCATAAAACCACAGATTTCCCCACTGACTCATGGGTGAAGAATGGATAATCGAATAAAAAGAGCTCAAAACACCTTTAGAAATGCCTTTTAGAATAAATGCCTTTAGAATAGAAGAATAGCATCTGAGTAAGTAGCAGAGTAGTGTGAGCTATATAAGCTATGGTTATTTTGATAGTCTCAGCAATAAACCATGGTTAAAACACATCTTGGCTTTAAAATATATGGATTCAACCTCTGAACCAAGAAATAGCTTTGTTTTAAGAAGCAAATGCGGACTACTTGATGAAAGATGGACCAGTAATTTTCTCCTTTAATATAACTTGCTATCATGTATAGAAGAAACAACAGGTCCAAAACTAGTTTATTGTACAGGACATATTAGTCATTAATTATCAGAATGCTTTTGTTAGTTATTTCGGTTTTCATACAGGGGCAAGTTAGACATGATGTATTTTTGTGAGGAGCTAATGGAATGTAGGCCCCATTGATTCAGATGCCTGCCCTTCTTGTATGTAGGTTAAGTGGGGGTAGGGAGCTGAATCCTTTTTGATTTTAGAGCCATCCACTATCATATTCAGGCTCTTCAAACCTAGTTCTGATATTAAAACAACTGAACCAGGCTAGGAGAAAATCACAAAGCATAAGAGATCTTGGCAGGAACCAAGATGCTA